>CM054126.1:25494787-26953048 GCA_028751855.1 Ambrosia trifida
ATTGACTATTTGACTAAGACTTTGACTGTTTGACTCAAGGCTTTATTTAAAAAAAAATCTTGTATGTGAAAAAAAAAAAAAGAATTTAGAATCATATTATTATTATTATTTATATACATTTATGTAAGTATATAAGTTGTGAGTTAGGATAAATAAAGACTTAGGTACATTTGTATAATATTAATGATAAAGGTGTAATAAAAAAAATTATATATATAAGGGCTTTTTATGTATTAAAATTTTGGGGAAAATTTTGCGATGTTACAGTCTCCCCTACTTTTAGGAACTTCGTCCCGAAGTTAAAAGAAAAACACCAGGTATACAATTGGTCGACTACCGAAAACCTTGATAAAATTTCTCACTACCTTAACGTACCTGTAAATTCATGATTACGTTCCGGACCGTAATTATCCATTTACCTTACATTAGGGTTTTGCGTCCTTTTATGACTCTACCGATTGTTGAGCAGGTTCGATAGTCTCCACCAGGCGTTGAGCAGGTTGTAGGGCCTCTCCCGACTGTTGAAAAAAACATGATGACCTCTACCAATCGTTGAGTAGGTTGTTTGGTAGTCAACTAATTGTTGTACAAGTAAGCAAGTATGATTATAGATATAGCAATTAGTTCACATTCAAACAAGCATGCACTCAGATGTTATGATAATACTTGAATTTATTACGTGAATCAAAAACTGTCCATACATAGAATTAAAAAGTAGACATCATTCAAATGGTGGGGTTTGCTGTTAAGTAGCTGGAGGGTCTTGATCTCGATTTAGTTTAGGGCATCGGTTACGGAAATGATTTGGGTTTCCTCATTCATAGCATTGACCATAGTTGTATTTACCAGGACGATTAAGATTAGCAACCTGAGCAGGGTTGGTTGGTTGGTTGGTGTTAGGGTTTGGGGACTCACGACATGTGTTGACCAGATGGCCATACCTACCACAATTGGTGCACAGGCGACACACTGAAACAGTGGGGTGATGTCGTTTGCATGTGTTACACAATGGAAAGTTTCTTGTATAGGGTTTCTTGTTAGAAGCTTGTGTAGTGAGGTTTACATTAGGATCCTTGGTCTTGCGCTTCCGGTTCTCGGTAGTTACCGCGGCCACAATACTTGTTTTCTCGCCTTTCCGAACTAAGGTCCCGTTCTTTATGTGATTTCCATCGCCATTTCCATTTCCATTTCCGTTCCCATTCATTGGGATGACTTGAGCCAACAAGTTAGAAACCAGAGTTATGATCTGTTGCGCCATTTGTTGGGAAATAATCGCAGCCAGTTGGGCATCAACACCTTTGTTGTTTTTGTTGTTGTTGTGGTTGGTGTTGTGGTTGTTGTTACTTTCCTCTTGGTTTTCACCATTGTTATTGCGAGTGCTGCGACGTGGAGACATGATCTGTAAGGGACACAATGAAGGTTCAATGTGGCATGAAATGAATGAGGTGATATAAGGAATGTAATCATTTATTCATTAATTAAAACGAATAAACGAAAACGTTGACGTATCAAAGATTCCAGATTCCAACAACATAGTGAAGACATGCTTTAGCCTATAAGTGAACACTCATCCCGAGAATTCCCAGGTAGGCATCCGGGTCCCTCGTCTGATTGGGATATATGCGCAATGCCAGCCTAGACAGAAGACTCAGAATACAGGCGTTCACCCTTCCAGATTGCACGTGTTCGTTATTAAAATCTAGAACTTCGACGAGATCTCAAGGTGGTTCAGGCTAAACCTGAGGATTTTGTCCTATTAGTCTAAGAGTAGATCCAATGGTGGAGAGCAACCTTCTTGTAAGGATGAAAGTAGGGATAAGAAGTAGGAGGGAGATAGAGAATGGCAAGTAAAAGAAGCAAATACTGGTTATAATCCTATGGTTATAGACTAGATTATTTTTCTAATAACCTAATTCCCTATAACCTGGCTCTGATACCAATCTGTAACACCCCAACCGATGGCGGAAACATCGGGATGTCACGTATTGATGATTGTTCAGTAGCTCATGGTGAATAATAAATTTCATTAAATGATTTAAATAAATTACATACAATTGTTCTACAAGAATTCGTACATCAAATTGAATAAAACTATGCACACATCTTCAAGCATTAATTCGAATCTTCAAACAAGTAGAACCTGAAACATGTTAAGTTGAAAATATTTTGGGTCAACAAAAGTTGGTGAGAATTACATAGGTTTTGATAATCGAATAAAATTGTTGTGCAATTCATGTGTCATGGCAATCTAGTCCATATGTGAAAACATACTAGAAGTAAATCGAGTGCATAATCAACCTTGTGACTGTTGTATTGTGGTACATCCCATACGCTCATGGTTCACTCGTTTATATTCCAGTAACAAACACCCACGCAACCTTTGTAGGAGGCACGTATCCGGGTGGGATTGTCAGTCCAGTAGATCTATCAATGTATACCGTTTGGCTGATGAATGTTTATGCTAGAATTGTGCTTACCCTAGTCATGTTCAAGACATAATGCAACATAGAAATACACATAGACACATTGATGATTGAATTGCATAAATATTGTTGTAACATGTTTCACCCCAAAAATGGTGATAAATAGAAAAGGGGCTATGTAAAACTCACCTTAGCAAAATGTTATGTCTCGTAAAAAAAATAGAATATTGTGTTGTGAATGTATGCGAGGCGAATCCCAAAGACTCAACAACGTAGCTAGTCCAAATTGAAGAAAACGAAAAAGAAAGAATATCAAGCTTCCAATTCGCCAATTACAAGAGCTTATAATCAAAGCTTCAATTGTAGAAGTAATAGACTATAGAAGAAAGGTATGAGGGAAAGTTTAATCGGATTGAAACAATCGATTTAGAGGTGCAAAGTATAATGGGTCATAGGTGGGTTTTTATACTAGTTTTGGAGTCAATTAGCCATTAAAATTGGTCAACACCATAAAGTAAGGTTTTATGATGAATTGACTATTTGACTAAGACTTTGACTGTTTGACTTAAGGCTTTATTTAAAAAAAAAATCTTGTATGTGAAAATAAAAGAATTTAGAATCATATTATTATTATTATTTATATACATTTATGTAAGTATATAAGTTGTGAGTTAGGATAAATAAAGAATTAGGCACATTTGTATAATATTAATGATAAAGGTGTAATAAATATATATATATATATATATATATATATATATATAAGGGCTTTTTATGTATTAAAATTTTGGGGAAAATTTTGCGATGTTACATAATGGATTTGAAAAGACGGGTGAACCTACTATTTGACTCATCTATAAAGGTAACCCCCTTATCTTATCACCTATATATGCTTTGAATTGAAAGTAGGTTATTATCAAATATCAAGGTAACATACGATCCACATAATTAGTTACTTTTTCACTTGTATCAAGTTGAATGATATGCATAATACATGTAAGTTTGATTTTAAAATTTAGAATTGTGGCTATTATTCCGAGCAAATGTTATAATGTTGGCCAGTAGCTCCATAGTCTACACACCTTTGTTTCTTCCTCCTACAAAAGCAGTGACACGTGTCATGATGCTATCTGATTCTATGTCCAGGTAGTTCCATACATGGCCGGCCCTTAAGGGTGCGGGAAGGACTCCCGGCCCGAGCCTAATTTTTCGGGGGCACATTGGCCCTCCGGCAATTCATGTTTTTTTAACAGTGATATCTTTGATTCAATGGATTTTTGTATGTTTGAGCCCCAAAATTGTTAATCAAGTAACAATCAAAGTGAATGGTAGTTTATATAAAACAAAAGGTAAAGAAATGTTGAGAGAGGCTAAGAATTAAAGAAGAAAATGATATGGTTTGAGAAAAAAAATTACAGGTTTATTAATGAATGTAGGACTAGAGAAGATGAAATGAAAAGGGCTCGTCTTTAATTGTTTTTGCTTTTTACCGGTTGGTTTTGACTTCCTTTTTAACTTTTGTTTTTTTATGAAATAATTTTTTTTTTAATTTTCAAACTTTCACTCATTTATATTTTCATACTTTGTGGGATTCGAACTTCCAACCTCCCCCAAGAGGGTTTGTTCCCTCTACCGTTATACTACAACCTAAGTGGGAAATAAAATTTGACCAATCAATTTGATATTACTTTAAACGTAGTTTAAAAAATAGTTTACATTATTTATTTCGTTAAGGCCTAAAACTAATACTAAGGGGCACAACTTTTACAGCTCGGCCTGGACACCTGAATTTTCAGACCCGGCCCTAGCTCCATACAAGAAGATCAAGAAAGTAGCTTTCATAGATGAAGTTCCAAAGTCTGTGCTGGCAAGATTCTGAGGAAAGATTTAGTGGCACAAAGCAAACAGAACAACGAATTCACACTGTAACAAAGATGAAAGTTTCACTGCAGACTTGCATATGTAATTATCTTGTTCTTAGTGAAGCTGAAATCTGTACATGAGGTTAACAAACTTATTTAATATAACAATTCTATTAAATATAGTCACTATTAATTCAATGATAAAAAAACATAAAGAAGATAAAACATCAAATTTGATGAACAAAGTACAATGAAATTTTATCCAAAACAGAATAAACAACAAATTGAGTTTCAGAGTAGGAAAGGTATTACCATTGCATGGTCAAAAAGAACTTTGTTATAGTTTGTAATAGCCAAAATAAAACATAAGCAAGACAGCCAACAGGAAACACAATAAATAAAAGAACCAATTTAATATTGTGATGAATGAATTGTTATTTGTATATTTGGATAACGATATGGGTAGATGTTTTGTAATTTTTTTTTTTTGAACGGCGACTTTCATTAAAACCGGCTACTAGCAAGGTACTAGAGCCAAAAGAACACAAACAACTACATCAATTGTTACAAATTAAAATGCATCCAATCTATCCACTTTAGATTCTTATTTGGGGACCTATTCTTAATCCATAAGTAAGCAATGGATTTAATTCCTCCCAATAACTTTTGGATTCGTACTTGGCCGTCCGCAAAAGTCGCCTCATTTCTTGTGTTCCAAATGCACTAACATGACGCCATTATGATACCATGAATGATTTTCTTTTTTGTCTTTGGTACTTGTAAGTGTTTGTGCACCTCCAGGAGATCTTTGACTGAGATGTTTTGTAATTAACAGTGGGTATTTGTTATAATAAACGGTGTTGTTGTAGGTTTAGTGACCAAAATATTACTGTAGGTTTTTTTTATTATTTATTTTTTTTATTTTGAAATCTGTAAACGAATTTAAAATAAAAAAAAAAGAACAATCAAGTTTACTATGTACTCAATAATTAAAGTTTCTAAACATTCAAATTCAATCAATAAATAATTAAACAAACAATTAAAGATTAAATTTAAATGAATAATATAAAAAAAATTGTTTACACTAGTGTAATTACGTAATTACTCTACAAGAGTGATTACGTAATTACTCTACTATTCTTTTTTTAGATTTCGGTAAAAACATACATGTTAAGTAATAATAATAAAAAATTTAAATTAAAAAAATACCCTCCTTCACTTTTCATATTAAGGTTATTTGTAGGATAATAACCATTTGTACAAGAACCTTCCTCTAAATTTGTATTTAAAATTGAGTCAAAATTGGTGGTGTTGACTACTACGCCACTCTAATTATTATTGCTATAAAAAACGGAAACACATAACCTATTAGAGTTTATGAATTTATTAAATTTATATTCGTTTTATTTACAGATTTATAACTCATATAAATTAAATGGTTCAACCCGTGTAATAGACGACTAACTAAACTAGTAATTATACTCATGGTATCATACTGCATTTAAAACTTTCCGTTTTCCAAGTCTCGTTGAATTTAGTTGACATATGAATTATGGTCAACTGCATTTCTTGGACAAATGACGGCTATAGTAATCCCTTTATTAAAACCGGTGAAGGACCATATATACATGTGCATATTATGTTCAAAAAAAATATATACATGTGCATATTATTATTCTATCTCAACCTTCAAAAATACCAAAAATAAAATGATAAAATATTGATCAATTAAGTCAAATTAGACCTAAACTATATAAAATTAAGTATGATTATATAAAACATGCCATCCAACGCACGTCTTCCATAATTAAGTGCATCTAAGGAACTATCCTATGGGACATGTAGGCCCCAATTTCTTGGTCATCTTCCATCACCTTCATAAATTATTATTAAACAACAAAATAGTTATTGAATCATTTTCTCATTAAGTTATCAAAAGAGATAAATAAACAACCATAAGCCACATGAGCATAGTCCTCTCTCTCTCCTCATCCAAGCTTCATCCATATACCCACCCACCCACTCCTCTCTCTCTACAACTAACCGTCGAGACTAGGGGTGTAAACGAGCCGAGCCGAGCCCGAGCCTGACTGGGCTCGAGCTCGGCTCGTTATGGTTTTATGAAGCTCGAGCTCGAGCTCGGCTCGCTAGCAAAATCAAAAGCTCGAGCTTGGCTCGGCTCGGCTCGAGGTGATTTGAGAACAATCTCAAACGAGCTCAAAGCTTGGCTCGGGATCGCAAAAGCTTGGCTCGCGAGTGTTATTAAATGGGCCTATGAAATAAAGACTTGGGCTTTGGAGATGTGGGCTATAAATTATAAGAGATACATAAATAACTTATAATTATGTTTGGGCTCGTTTAGGCTCACGAGCCCAATCGAGCTTTGTATCTAGGGCTCGAGCTCGGGCTCGATAACTAAACGAGCCATATTTCAGGCTCGGGCTCAGGCTCGGGCTCGTTAAGGCTCGGCTCGTTCGGGCTTTTTGCCGAGCCGATCTCGGGTAGCTCTCGAGCCGCTACGTGTCATTTACACCCCTAGTCGAGACCCTTTATGTCACTACCGTAAGCCACCATCTTCCTCATAACCTGGCTCATTGGGTGCGGACCAGACCCGGTTTGATGGTGAGGATAACTATTGGGATCAAAGTTGTCCAAAAATGAACTTGAAATACAGCAAAATATGTAGTCCCATTGGTGACTTTAAACAAAACAATAATGCCAGAATTTCATTAAAGGATTGAAAAGCCCCCAACCAACACGCACGAAAGATCATCCTGGCCAAAGCTTCCATAACAATTAAGAAAAGAAACGGGGATAACGGATCACCTTGTCTGAGACCTGTAGGCCCCATAATTAAGTGCATCTAAGGAACTATCCTATGGGACATGTAGGCCCCAATTTCTTGGTCATCTTCCATCACCTTCATAAATTATTATTAAACAACAAAATAGTTATTGAATCATTTTCTCATTAAGTTATCAAAAGAGATAAATAAACAACCATAAGCCACATGAGCATACTTTCTACGTCGGCCTTTTAACAATGCCAGCATGACATTGTGTACAGTGGCGAAGCTTGACCCGAAGGTTCGGGGTCGGAAGTCACTAGTTTCGCGGGGTCGAAAACCAGTTTCGAGGGGACGAAACCCTATATTTCCAAAATTTTCTATACGAATACTATATAATCGGAACTTCTGCGCGAAAATTCGGGGGGGTCGGCCGCCCCCGCCGGCCCCAAGCAAGCTACGCCCCTGATTGTGTAGAAACTTGTCAGCCAACTCTCCTGGTTTCGCCACTACAAATACATCATTTGCCAACTATAACAAAGAACCAAGACCTTATTACAAGTGAAAAACAATACATAAAATAAGCAATTGCAAAATCTTTCTTAGGTGCCATATTGGGCATGTTGGGTAATGCATTTTGGTCAAAATGGATATTTTTAGTTTGGATCTGGTTGGGTTGACCCGGAACACTTTTTATCTATTATATAAACCTGTTAATAAATGTATTCAATATAATTTGTGTTATTATAATAATAATATACAGAACTTAATGAGACAATTTAGGAAGAATCATTTGACCCGTTAATAAACACATTTGAAACCCAAATATCATTTCAACAAAACCGATTAATTTTAGTTTCTTAAATGAATTATCCTAGAATAGATAACTACAATCATTCCAATAACTTGATTGGTTATTCTCATAGAAGTTAGTCACTTCCAGCATACTTAAAATGACAACATAAGTTGGTTGTAAACAGTGTCAAAAACTCTCTGGATTGCATATTGCTTAATAACAATATGATAATATCATAAATCAATAAGATTCATTCATATAAATTTGTCTTTGCACTAATGGAATTAGTTGATCTTTAAATTTTAAAGTCATTAGTTAATGAAGTAATTCTTTTTTAGGATCATCAATTCAACTGTTTATTAATCATTTCAAGAAAAGAAAATGAGATTCGGTCTAGAGTTCGAAATTTTTGGTTCTGTTCATACAAACTAAAACGTGTTATAACTTTCACATTCTGAATCCCAAGTTCCTTTTACAAAATACAAAGCACCTGTAAATATGTAAGATGATCTTAAACTCGTATAATACCAAGCAACAGTTGCCTAGCTCCCCAACAATGCGAAATAAAGCAGACACAATAAAATAAGTTCGTTTTGTCAACCCAACAAAATTGAAATGGACGATTGAGATAAAAGCATGGGATAGGATCTATAACATTCATACCATAGAAAGTGGAAATTTGAAAAGATGAATAACCATCGTGTGAAATCGTGATAGATTACTGATGTGCATATGTTTCTTATCATCTTACAGCTAATGCTTCTTTTAATCAATTGTAGTGTTGTCGATATACATGTGCAATGGTGGATCTAGAAAGAAAGTTGAGGGGTAGCACATTCTAAAAAAATGTTCAAGGGTAGCAGATACATAAAATGAAGAAGAAAAAATTGTCACTAAAAATGTATTTCGCCAAGAAAGTTGAAGCATAGCGCGGAGTACCCCTCAACCCTCTAGGTCCGCCCCTAATTTGACATGTTTAGGTGTTTAAACCATTTATTTAATCATATAGACATGTGCGCAGGTTATGACTTATGATTAGATTTTTACATGAATGTGGACATGGATCATGTTCGAGTACAACAAAATTCAACATGCCAATTTGAAACCTGTTAACCTGACACGATTAATGTCCCAAAAAGATCAATATTCATATTCATAACAAAATAAGTTGGATGTTTAGTACAAAATTTATTTTAAGTAAATAACCGTGAAACCATAATAAAAGTAATATGTTACAAGTATTTGTTATCCATATGGGTTCCTTCATTAGTTCATCATCATGATTTCTCCTAGTTAGTCTTTAATTAATTAGTTCAACTTAAATTGTCACAACTTCATAACCAAACACATTTTCTATTTCATGTGTAAATTCCTAACTTATGTTGCTAGTTAAAAACTAAACATAGAATGAAAAAACTGTTACTCAGAAAAAGACCCAATTTAATACATTTTCTCAGACCTTTAATACATTTTCTCTTGTCTACATGGGTGATCAATTGGTTATAAAAAAAATGGTCAGCATTATGAACCATCTATCCATCTGGATGGCAATTCATTGAAAAAAATTAGAAACCTTGATATTTGTAGCAGTAGTAGAGGCTAATATTGGTTAGAACTTAGAGCCAAAGCCTGGTTGACAATTCCCTGAAAAAAAGTGGAAACCTTTGTATTTGCAACAGTAGTATGGGCTAGTAACTGTGAACTTACATAACCGGCCACTAATCAAACCCAAGTTTCGTATAGTCTAAATAGCTTCTTTATACTCTGACTTTTACGGTGGACCCGCACTTTAATGGGATATGTTTTCAACCTCCATTTTTTTGCACCCGGTTGTTATTAAACAACAAAGATTATGGTTTGAAAGGATAGCTACATTTCAACACGCCAATTTGCTACAACTATAAGACTATAGAGAGTGGATTGGGGGGGGGGGGGGGGGGGGGGGGAAGAGAGGTATAAAGCATCATGTGGCACTTGTAGGCAATGTTTTAAAAAACCGGTACGTACCGGCCGGTTATACCGGTAATACCGTTTTCCGGAGGTGAGCCCGGTACGAAACACCCCGGTATAAAGGCAAAACGGTATCAAGTTCGTACCGCTGGTAAAATACGGTATACCGGTTTAAAATTTTATACCGGTACCGGCACAAGGTAAATTTTTGGGTTTTGAGCAATTGATTTTGTTGTGGTTCAAGAAAGCAAGAAGGAGAACTACATAATAATGATATATATAACATGTTTGGTGAGGAAGAGCACGAATCAGTTCCTCACACACGTTGTTGCTTGTTATTTATGTTACTTATCTTTCGTAATTTAAGTATATTATGTTTGTTATTTCTACTAAAACTTCTTATGTAATAAGTTAGGAGATGAAAATAGTTTTTTTTTTTTTTTTTTTTTTTTTTTGAAAGGCGAATTTCATTAAAAACCAAAAAACCGGTGACTCCCAAGAAGGGAGACACCAACATACAACTATTACATTACATCAAAATAAAAAGATTTCCATCCCTTCCAATCCACCCCACCAGTTCTATCCCTACTACAAAACCATAAGTAAGCCAAGGATTTCACATCCGCCACCAATTCCACCACTGTCGTCGACGTCTGGCCAAAAATTCTCTCGTTCCTAGCTTTCCAAATCCGTCAACAAGCAACCATAAAAATCCCATACAGAATCTCCTTTTTCCTGTTAGACCACCCCGAACTACTAACCACTTGCTCAATATCTTTGACAGAAAAGAGATAAACAGGAGGAAGATGAACCCAATTAGCAATACCCTGCCACATATTGGAAGCCAGACCACAGGCAGTAAAGATATGATCGATAGTCTCGTCCGCGATCCCACAGTAGTCACAAATGGTCTCACCGTTAAAAATATTCCTTCTTTGAAGGGCCACTCTGGTTGGAATTCTATCCAACATCATCCTCCACATGAACACATTACACTTTAACGGAACCCATTTGCACCAATTGAACCCACTAATCACAGTATGACTCCCCACTCGGTCTTTACTAACCCAAAGTTTTGCATCATGAACCGTAAAATCCACCGGGCCCGTATCATACCAGGCCCACCTATCCACACTGTCATTAATACTCTGGCCCACAAGAATCCGATGACATTCTATAAGCTCCGTAATCTGCTGGGCCGACGTTGGATATTCCTTCCAACACCACCTAACCGGACCACCCCCATCAAAGCCCTCCAACCGATCAGCAACTGTACACCATTTGTATCATTCAAGACGGAACAAATTAGGGAACAAGACTTTCAAGGGGTTAGAAGATATCCAAGGATCGATCCAAAACTTAATATTTCTACCATTCCCCAGCAATCCCCTTATCATATGCGACCCGATGACGTCGTCAATTTTAATCCTGTTACAGCACTTAACTATCTTGGACCAAGTACCAGGAATGTAAGTTTTACTCGGGTATACCTCCCAACGACGAGCCGAACCATGTATAGCGTCGATAACCCTTCTCCACATAGAATCACCTTCAACCCTATACCAGGAGATGAAAATAGTTATGCTCTAGATTTTGAAGAAGGTCTTGGTAGTGAATTTCATCTTTTAAAATTCGTGAACTTGATGTATTCAGTACTCCAATAGCTTGGACATAGCGTACACTTTCATTTAAAAAAAATTTGTTAAAAAAGTTGAATACTTTTGGATTATTTTTTTTATATGGAATAACTTATGGATTATCTTTTAATATGTAATTATTCACTTTTAGATTATATTTTGAATTCGTGTTGTAATTGATGGATTCGTAGAGTTAACAAGCCAATCCGGTTGAACCACCCGATACAACCTGGTTCAACCGGTTGAACCATTTTTAAGGCAAATCCGATATGATTTAAAAACTGGTTTTTAAAACATTGCTTGTAGGATCTGTGTTTGAAAGGTTAAAAATGTGAGGAGTGGAAGGGGGAAGGGGGGCGAAGAAAATAATATTATATTATTTAGTTTTTGTATTAAAGTTTAAAACAAAGAGGCCAATCAAAAAATGCCATGCCAACTCACACTCAAGCCCCCCCCCCCCCCACAACCCACCCACACACACTCCTTGCACTCTAATAAACAACAAAATCTGGTTAAATAAAATAAAAATTAATAAATTTGAATTTTTAAATTAATAAGTGAAGAAAGATGTAGAGAGAAGGTGGAGAGAGAAAGGTAACAGAGAGAATGTGAGGAGATAGAAGGTGGAGAGAGAAAGGTTATGTAATTGATGGAGAGAGAAGGGGGTGGTCTTTTACCCTTCTACCCTTCCTACATTATCTCTCATACTTTTTTCATATTACTTTTTAATGTAACAATAGTGGATGTATCTAGACCATTCATCAAACTTGATCAATGACATATCATAGAGTTTGCATTGACTATTATGTGAACATGAGACAAAAAAGTTCAGAGTACTCATAAGCCCTCGTGTCATACATTTTTCTGTAACCATTAGTTATGGACTTAGCCATGAAACACCAGAATAGATCTATTGGGTTGACACCCCCAATCTTGGTTAGTCGCTCTAACCGGATTACAGATATCAAAAGAGTGCTTGTATTTCACATTACATTCATTGTCTTTAATGTACAATGGGCGAGACACAACATTCGTCAAGGTTTGGTTATGGGCTCACAATAGTCACATAATGATTATTATCTTAGCTAGGCAATGATCTAGTCATCCATAGTTTACATAGAATCCAAAACCCGTGACCTCACCAACTTAATTGTTGACATATCTTATTTGCATGTTTTTCATGCAATTAGTTGAGCATCATGGATAGGGCTGTACACGAACCGAACGAACACGAACAAGGCCTTGTTCATATTCGTTTGTTAAGGAAATCACGTGTTCACGGACAGTTCATGAACATTTTCCGAACGAGATTTTTTGTCTGTGTTCGTTCGTTAAGAAAACACCTGTGTTCGTGTTCGTTTCTTAATTTTGTTCATGAACGCACATGAACACAAACGAACACAAAGAAATTTTAATGAACATAAACAAGCACAAACGAACATATATTAACTTTGGAATAAGATATAATTCTCAAAATATAAAGCTAGATCCACCCAAAATATAACTAAATTATCCAAACATATTTACCTAACATATATTATTTATCTGGGTAAATAAAAGAAAATAAAAAATTATAAAAATTATAAACCCTATTAAACCATCGAACATAAACGAACACGTTACCGAACGTTCACGAACATAAACGAACGAACGCGACCTCTGTTCATGTTCGTTCGTTTAACTATAAAAACAAAATTTTTTGTTCATGTTCGTTCATTTATTAAATGAACGAACACAAACAAACGTCCCGCCGAACGGTTCATGAACTGTTCGCTGAAAGTTCAGTTCGTTTGCAGCCCCAATCAAGGAACTTGGAGTCGCGCATGAGCATCTCGGGGATATTTTGAACCTTGTTTTAGTTGAATGATTTTAGACAATATCATTTTAAATATGGTTTTTAAGACAATATTTTGGTTGTTTTTGTTAAAGAATGTCGTCTTTTATTATATCTCTTATTTTATGAAGTTGATGCTTGCGTGACTTGTGTGCTTGAAAACCATTCGAAGTTACATCTCGCTTTTCCTCCTTGGCGGGGTGTGACAGAAAGTATACGGTAGAAAGTTCCTTAACATAGGTTGTGTAGGAAGCGACAATATGATGACACCTGTAAACCATTGTTAGGGTTAATAAAGTCAATCGCGGTTGATTAAAAGGGTAGTATATCGATATTCAAATACAATTCAAATTCAGAATCAAATATAGCAATATTTATTTCAATTACGACGTAATATATCGATATTCGATTGAATAAATTAACAAAACTCCGCTATGTAATAATAGTTCTTGATAATAATGTGATGGTCTGTTTTTTCATTCATTTTTATAAACTTTGTTCACGATTGATAATGGGTGTTCATCATATGAGTGTTTAGTTTTACATGTTGATTATATCTGATTACTGAAAAACAAAACTGATTATAGAGTTCATTAAAAAAAGATAAAACAGAGCATGTATATTGATCATAAAATATGAAGAAAAAATGTATAAACGTTCATTATCATTGTGAATTAGTTTTGATTTTATGTGATGAATTGAGCGTTTAAACCTAAAACAATTAGGCTAACAAATGTTGCAGAAGAAAGAAAGATGATTAAAACAAACGTGAGAAGAATGAGGAATAGGTTAGTTACCTAAATAGGCATTAATTAAAAACGCATGTTCATCTTTGTAGTCTACATAACGCGCGTCCATAATAGTTTGGTTGTCATTAAAAAAACGCACATTCAGAATTTAAAACGCACTAGTTCTTACAATGCTTCATCAAGGGAATATCTTTGAATTCTAATTATCATAAGGTGCGTTTATCTTTGAATCTAATTGTCATAAGGTGCGTTTATCTTTGAATTCTAATTATTATAAGGTGCGTTTAATTTTAAATCAAATTATTTATCTTTGAATTGCATGTCCAGATTTTGCATTGGTCGTAGGCAATTTTCACGCCAAAACGCGTCACGATAGGGAAGGTATCCCACCTCTTATAAAGAAGTGTTAGTTCTCCTTCCCAACCGATGTGGGATCGTTACAATCCACCCCACTTAAGGAGCCTAGCGTCCTTTTGTAGATTTATAGTTTAAGCCAAATCATAAGTGCGTTTATTTGTAAATTCTAATTTATGTATTAATATACAAGTCACACCCTCAAATTCCACATGCGGGGTTTTACCGCGAGGCGCGTGACACACCTGGATCCAAGTCAACGGTCACAATAAACGACATCTATATGATATGAAAATAACGTAAATTGCCCAATAAGTTTCAAAATCTAACCATCGCTTGCGGAAGCGTAAGACCTTATTACAACACAAAAGTAAAACATGAAAGTCTGATAACACTTAAAAAGAAATGCAAATGGATCCTAGACGCCGTGAGACTCCGTGCGCCTAAACTCAATGCTGCTACCTTAGCGACCTGAGAAAACATGCCAAAAAGACGTCAACATATAATGCTGGTGAGTTCACAGGTTTTAAGTTTACAAAGCGTTTCAAGCGTAAAGAGTTTCATCTCATAAGTACCAAGTATGCAAAACCTTTAAATACATAACAAACGTTTCCTTACTACTATGACTGTGTTGCGGAAACCATTACTGACATGTGTTGCATGTGTTGCCGCCCATGTTTGAGTTGCCGAAAATAGAGACAATATGCACCCACCCGGCTCCCAGCTCTCGGGTGGGGTTCGTCAAGCACAATAGATCTATCCACATTTCCCTCGTTGTGCCCCGCACATTCATGGTTTCAATAGGGACTTAGCGTTGCGTTTCGTCGAATAGTAATTTAAAACAAGCATTGCGTTTCATAAGCGTTGCGTTTCAAAAGTGTTGCGTTTCATAAGAGTTGCGTTTTCATAAAGTGTTGCGTTTCATAAACATAACGTTGTATTCGTTAAAAACGTGTGGCATGCTTCTCCCCCGAGAAAAAGTGTATAAAAGAGGGGCCGTGAAACTCACCTTAGAGTGCGCCTTCAGATACTTAGAATTCCAACACGTGTGTGATGACCCAACTTAGTGACGACTTATCAATGAGTTTACATAAGTGTGATGACTACTAACCCGAAGGCTAATCAGTCCCCAAGTTGTCCAGACCGTGACCGTGTATGTTGAAAACATGTTTAAACGTTAAACCGACCAAACCAAACAATACCCGGCATCCCATTGGTGACCCGACATCCCACGTGTTAGCCACATACAAGATATAATGCAACTTATGCAATTAAACACTTAGCATGCGCAAACATTCACCCTATCTAGCATAACGCCCAATTAACGCATAAACAAGTCCGAACACGTGATACCAAGTTATTAGACATGTCACGAGGTTCCTAACATGTTCCTAGACGTCAATCCGTGTTTTGGGATGCTAAAATATACATACAGCAGCATTACACGCGATTAGGAATCAAACATGTGATTAGGAAAAGTCAACTGGTGATTAGGAGAGTCAAACTAGTGAATAGAATTGTAATCACTAGTAAAATGGTGAATAGAATTGTAATCACTAGTAAAGTGGTGAATAGAATTGTAATCACTAGTAAAGTGGTGAATAGAATTGTAATCACTAGTAAAGTGGTGAATAGAATTGTAATCACTAGTAAAGTGGCGAATAGGGCTCCTAATCGCCTATACTGAGGGCGATTAGGACTCCTATTCGCTAGTACTGCTCTGTTCCATCCTTTTTGCGCGTTTAACCCTCCAAATCATATTTGAAACATGTGTAAACACCCAATATCCAACCCAAAACATTAACCCAACTATTTCAAGCAAAAACTCCTAATTTATCATCACCCTAGCCGTCCCGAATGCATGCGGTTTCCCAAAATAGCATAACTAGCATGTAAGTATCACATCAACATGCAACACTTACCATAAGTAGCAAATATCCAGATTCCATCACATAATGACGTTGTCCGACAATATCCTACTGTTCTAGCATCATCCTAGAGTAAACCCTAACCTAAAACAATCATCAAAACACAACATATCATCATTAATCCTTCATAATCATTCAAACGGGTCAAAACGCCTAATATCAATATAACACATCTATGAACCTTCAAACTCCTAGGTTATCATCATATTAACTCATTTAGATCAGAAACACAATAATAACACAAGAAGAATCATGTTTAAACGATAAAAATCCTATCATGCATGTATACATCACATATAACAAGTATAGAGGTTTGGGTTTGTTTAGAAACTGATTTTAATGAGTTTTCAAAGACATTAATGTTTATAAATCAGGTCTGGACCTTTAGGGATCAAAACAATATCATATTAAAGGTTTGGGATGAAGAACACACCTTGAAATGGTGAGATTATGAGGTGTAAGGCTTGGAAATGTGATTTCTTGCTCAAAAACGTGTTGTAGAGGTTGGATAAGGTGTGGGGTGGCTTTGGGGTGTATTAGGGTTTCACAAATGATGTTATGAAACATAAGGGTGGTATTTATAGTCGTTTTTAGTCATCACCTGCAGTTCAGGCGAGTACGAGGATCTTGCAGGCGAGTAGGGCTCTATTCGCTAGTACTACTAGCGAATAACCCTCTATTCGCCCCTAACATCTTCCTACTCGCCATTTATGCTGGTTATTAGGATGCTATAAGACATGTTGTTACACGTGATTAGGATGCTATAAGACATGTTGCTACACGTGATTAGGATGCTATAAGACATGTTGCTACACGTGATTAGGATGCTATAAGACATGTTGCTACATGTGATTAGGATGCTATAAGACATGTTGCTACACGTGATTAGGATGCTATAAGACATGTTGCTACACGTGATTAGGATGCTAATTGCCTATACTATTGGTGATTACGCGTAATCACCTATAATGTCATGCAATTACGCGAAATCACTATTTTAACACATATAAACACGTATTCACATACCGGCAAGTCACATAATGATTGTAAGCACATAATGCATGATAACTAATACGTTCCCATCCGTTCACGAATTCCCGGGACTCGAGATTTACGTGTGTGCGTTAAACCCGGCGATTCTACAAATCACCCATCCGTGTTCACATGGTTATGGACCGACTCCCAATGATCTCGTGGATCATTGTAACGACTCCCGATGATTCCCGGAACCATCATAACGACTCAACCGACCAAGTTAAGTATGTTTGAAAACGTTTTTCGCTAAGGTAGACTTATGTGTTCTATAAAATGTTAACCTAAACGTGTCGGGTGTCACATCATCTCCCTGTTGAAAGAATTTTCCGAAGTCAAAGAGAACGAAGCGATAAAATTTTCTCGGTCGTTACATCATCCCCCTGTTGAAAGGAATCTCGCCCCGAGATTCACTCTTCGACAGTGATAAGTGTCGACCTAACCTAAGTAACGTTTCCCAGAACGCAAACGAAATGATACTCACGAACGAAAGATGATATCAACAGGTACTCTATGCCGGGGAACCACCCTCCCCAAAGTGAATAGAAGACAATGAATCCTCCTGATCGAAGGCCTACAAGAGACTACTGTGATCGGTATAAATGATACACCGGTACCGTCTGAGTAGCATCTCTAAAGGACCCACATCATACCCATGAATGCAAAACAATGACCAAATACCAAACTGAATGCACACAATGAATACGAATCGCCAAACAATGTAAATGAGAATGAGTACGGGTATAACGAGAATCGAGAAAAGAATACTCACGAGTAACAGTGTCAGGATCCTCCTGGTTCTCCCTAGCGCCAATGACATAAGCACGAGCCGGAGCAGTTCGACCGCCACCCTCGCCTTGCTTCAGCTTTGGACAAGCCCGCATGAAGTGTCCAGTCTCTCCATAGTTAAAACACCCATGGTTTCCCCGAGGAGCAGGAGCGGGGACAACCACTTGAGTCTGTTTTGGCTGAAGATTGGCCCTACAATCCTTGGCCAAGTGACCGACTCGCTGACATCGTCTACAGCGAAACTCATCGCAACCCCTAAAATGGTGATACCCACACGTGTTACACTTCGGACTCTTACCAACATAACCCCCAGTCTTCTGCTCAGATGACGCTCCCACAACGTCCTGCCTCTTAACCTGCTGTTGAGACGACCCAATGTTCTTCCCAACACTATCCCACTTCCTCTTGTTGTCCGTAGGGGCTTTCACAGCAGCACCCCTCGGAGGTAGAACACCCTCAGCAACCTTCATGTTGGTCAGCTTGTGAGCTGCCCGAACAGTGGCCAACATAGTAGTGTGATCAACAGCGGCAACAAGCCCAACAATCTCCGGCACTAACCCAGCAACGTAGTGCTCAATCCTCCGGTACTCCGGTGTAGCCAACCCGGGGCACATCACAGCCAACTCGTTGTGCCTAGCAGTAAACTCCTCGATCTTCGACCCAACCATCTTCAGATTCCAAAACTCATGCTCGAACTTCATAATCTCATCTCTCGGGCAATACTCCGCTCGCAACATCTGAACACACTCGGACCACGGCATAGCATTTGGCCTCACCCAGACCAAGATTCGCAGTGGTGGAGTTCCACCAAGTCAAAGCGTGTCCCTCAAGAGTAGCAGAAGCATACTTGACGCGATCAGCGTCGGGACAGTTACACATAGCAAACACCGATTCGATCTTCTCCAACCACCTAAGTAGTCCCACTGCCCCTTCAGTCCCACTGAAGAAATGGGGCTTACAGTCTATGAACTTCTTGTAGGTGCATCCAGACTGCACCTGATTCGTATTTCCCAGGGTCTGCTGAGCAGCCTGGAAAGCATCCAACGCAACGTTCAACTGCTGCTGCAACAAGTGCTCCAACTCTGCCTGAGTCATGGTGATGTTCCCACCACCTCGTCCACCGCCATTGCGACCCCCGCCGCCACCACGGCGTCCCCCCAGTACGTCCACCAGTACGACCAGACATGTTATGCCAAAACACAAACAAGATACTCAGCATCACTACTAGATCAAACTACTAGTGACCAAACGAATTTAGAACGGGGTTCTAGCATGATCATCTGTCCGAACTCGAAGTCCACCAAGATTTTCATGCATTTCGATTTATGATTTCGTGTGCACCCGAAATAACAAATCGCTCTACATGGTCCTCTAGGCGTGCTCCTAGCTAGAACTTCCAATCACCCGACACCAAATTCCTAAAAGAAACCGTTATCGCACGAAGGTCCCCAAAGTGAACAATCACTCAAGGGTGTACTATGACAAGTACTAGTGCAGGATAGTGTGTGTGTAGGCAAGTATGTACATTAGAACATAGAGGGGAGATATCCAAATCCCAGAAAAATCTCAAGAATGTGCCGAAGCCACTCCATTGTACACTACTGCCAAGTATAAGCGATAAGCCTCTTCATCTTCAAACCCGAAGAAGAAGATAGAATAAGTGTGGAAATAGTCCAAAGATAGATAATATGACACTGTGTGATGAGGATACCGACACCCCGACAAGATTATTATGCTTACTAAATGACACGACTCGTAACTATGTGTGACCGTCTAACGTGAGTGATACTCGGCTATAGACTAGACTCTACATGCAGTCCTAGTTCACTATAACCATTGGCTCTAATACCAATCTGTCACACCCTCAAATTCCACACGCGGGGTTTTACCGCGAGGCGCGTGACACACCTGGATCCAAGTCAACGGTCACAATAAACGACATCTATATGATATGAAAATAACGTAAATTGCCCAATAAGTTTCAAAATCTAACCATCGCTTGCGGAAGCGTAAGACCTTATTACAACTCAAAAGTAAAACATGAAAGTCTGATAACACTTAAAAAGAAATGCAAATGGATCCTAGACGCCGTGAGACTCCGTGCGCCTAAACTCAATGCTGCTACCTTAGCGACCTGAGAAAACATGCCAAAAAGACGTCAACATATAATGCTGGTGAGTTCACAGGTTTTAATTTTACAAAGCGTTTCAAGCGTAAAGAGTTTCATCTCATAAGTACCAAGTATTCAAAACCTTTAAATACATAACAAACGTTTCCTTACTACTACGACTATGTTGCGGAAACCATTACTGATATGTGTTGCATGTGTTGCCGCCCGTGTTTGAGTTGCCGAAAATAGAGACAATATGCACCCGCCCGGCTCCCAGCCATCGGGTGGGGTTCGTCAAGCCCAATAGATCTATCCATATTTCCCCCCGTTGTGCCCCGCACATTCATGGTTTCAATAGGGACTTAGTGTTGCGTTTCGTCGTATAGTAATTTAAAACAAGCGTTGCGTTTCAAAAGTGTTGCGTTTTCAAAAAGTGTTGCGTTTCATAAACATAACGTTGTATTCGTTAAAAACGTGTGGCATGCTTCTCCCCCGAGAAAAAGTGTATAAAAGAGGGGCCGTGAAACTCACCTTAGAGTGCGCCTTCAGATACTTCGAATTCCAACACGTGTGTGATGACCCAACTTAGTGACAACCTATCAATGAGTTTACATAAGTGTGATGACTACTAACCCAAAGGCTAATCAGTCCCCAAGTTGTCCAGACCGTGACCGTGTATGTTGAAAACATGTTTAAACGTTAAACCGACCAATCCAGACAATAGCCGACATCCCATTGGTGACCCGACATCCCACGTGTTAGCCAAATACAAGATATCATGCAACTTATGCAATTAAACAATTAGCATGCGCAAACATTCACCCTATCTAGCATAACGCCCAATTAACGCATAAACAAGTCCGAACACGTGTTACCAAGTTATTAGACATGTCACGGGGTTCCTAACATGTTCCTAGACGTCAATCCGTGTTTTGGGATGTTAAAATATACATACAGCAGCATTACACGTGATTAGGAATCAAACATGTGATTAGGAAATGTCAACTGGTGATTAGGAGAGTCAAACTAGTGAATAGAATTGTAATCACTAGTAAAATGGTGAATAGAATTGTAATCACTAGTAAAATGGTGAATAGAATTGTAATCACTAGAAAAGTGGTGAATAGAATTGTAATCACTAGTAAAGTGGTGAATAGAATTGTAATCACTAGTAAAGTGGCGAATAGGGCTCCTAATTGCCTATACTGAGGGCGATTAGGACTCCTATTCGCTAGTACTGCTTTGTTCCATCCTTTTTGCGCGTTTAACCCTCCAAATCAGATCTGAAACATGTGTAAACACCCAATATCCAACCCAAAACATTAACCCAGCTATTTCAAGCAAAAACCCCTAATTTATCATCACCCTAGCCGTCCCGAATGCATGAGGTTTCCCAAAATAGCATAACTAGCATGTAAGCATCACATCAACATGCAAACCTTAACCTAAGTAGCAAATATTCAGATTCCATCACATAACGACGTTGTCCGACAATATCCTACCGTTCTAGCATCATCCTTGAGTAAACCCTAACCTTAAACAATCATCAAAACACAACATATCATCATTAATCCTTCATAATCATTCAAACGGGTCAAAACGCATAATATCAATATTACACATCTATGAACCTTCAAACTCCTAGGTTATCATCATATTAACTCATTTAGATCCGAAACACAATAATAACACAAGAACAATCATGTTTAAACGATAAAAATCCTATCTTGCATGAATACATCACATATAACAAGTATAGAGGTTTGGGTTTGTTTAGAAACTGATTTTAATGAGTTTTCAAAGACATTAATGTTTATAAATCAGGTCTGGACCTTTAGGGATCAAAACAATATCATATTAAAGGTTTGGGATGAAGAACACACCTTGAAATGGTGAGATTATGAGGTGTAAGGCTTGGAAATGTGATTTCTTGCTTAAAAAGGTGTTGCAGAGGTTGGATAAGGTGTGGGGTGGCTTTGGGGTGTATTAGGGTTTCACAAATGATGTTTTGAAACATAAGGGTGGTATTTATAGGCGTTTTTAGTCATCACCTGCAGTTCAGGCGAGTACGAGGATCTTGCAGGCGAGTAGGGCTCTATTCGCTAGTACTACTAGCGAATAGCCCTCTATTCGCCCCTAACAACTTCCTACTCGCCATTTATACTGGTGATTAGGATGCTATAAGACATGTTGCTACACGTGATTAGGATGCTATAAGACATGTTGCTATACGTGATTAGGATGCTATAAGACATGTTACTACACGTGATTAGGATGCTATAAGACATATTGCTACACGTGATTAGGATGCTAATTGCCTATTCTATTGGTGATTACGCATAATCACCTATAATGTCATGCAATTACGCGTAATCACTATTTTAACACATATAAACACGTATTCACATACCGGAAAGTCACATAATGATTGTAAGCACATAATGCATGATAACTAACACGTTCCCATCCGTTCACGAATTCCCGGGACTCGAGATTTACGTGTGTGCATTAAACCCGACGATTCTACAAATCACCCATCCGTGTTCACATGGTTATGGACCGACTCCCAATGATCCCGTGGATCATTGTAACGACTCCCGATGATTCCCGGAACCATCATAACGACTCAACCGACCAAGTTAAGTATGTTTGAAAACGTTTTTCGCTAAGGTAGACTTATGTGTTCTATAAAATGTTAACCTAAACGTGTCGGGTGTCACATCATCCCCCTGTTGAAAGAATTTTCATCCCGAAAATTTCCCGAAGTCAAAGAGAACGAAGCGATAAATTTTTCCCGGTCGTTACAATACAAGTGTGTTTAAATAATATATAATGTGCGTTTAAAGAATATACAACGTGCGTTTATAATAATAAACATATATGCACGTGCATTTTTACACCCTCTGTTATCACTATCTTCTTCATTTTCTTCTGCAACATCTGTTAACCTAATTGTTATAGGTTTAAACACTCAGTAGAATAACAAGCGTCAGTGGCGAAGCTTGACCCGAAGGTTCGGGGGGTCGGAAGTCACTGGTTTCGGGGGGTCGAAACCCTATATTTTCAAAATTTTCTATACGGATACTATATAATCGGAACTTCGGCGCAAAAATCCGGGGGGGGGGAGGGGATCGGCCGCCCCTCCCCGCCTCTACAAACCTTCGCCACTGACAAGCGTATATTCATTACTTCTTCTTTAACGTTCAGTAGAATGCTATGTTTTTTTTATTTTTTGAATGATTATCTGTCCTTACGTTCAGTATAATCGATTTTTAATTGTGTATTTGATTGTCTAGTCTTACGAAATGTATAAGCGTTCAGAAATCGTTTGAATAGAATTTTCGATTTTGGCTCTGTTTAACAAAAAAAAAATCGAATGTTTTTTTCCTAATCTATCCTTAGTTTGTTTAAGCCAACAATAATTAAGTTTGTTAATTACGCTCTTGCCAGCACCTAAATCTAATGGCTGTGGATCATTCCTACACTTTCTATGTTAATAACGCTTTGTACGTTACCTCTCCCCTTTAATGTAATACTAAGTCATACCTAATAGAACTAAATAGGATATCCTCATTATTATATAAAGAATTCAAAGCGAACGAGAATCACAGGGTTTTCATTGTTAAGATAAATATTTTTTTATTCTTTGATTTGTTGTAGTTTTATCTAAATATATATGTTTATATGATTTCTCGTGTTTCATACACTTGAATATAATTATATCACTGGGACTATTCATTGAAGGGGGTTTCCGTTGGTAATTACAACAGTCAAATAACAAGAAAGAGATAGAAAAAGAAAAACTAAACAAAAGTGTTCGTAATCCGACGCTGATTATTGTTGAATATCATAACCTGAGGAAAACGGCTAATACCGATGGATTACCGACGGGCACACAAACTGTGTTGGTTGGATTTGGCCAGCTTATGCGGGAACTCTTTGTTGACGAAAGCTCCCACACAAGCTTTTCAATCATACGTTAATAAGCGTCCACTTGTGACGGGAGTTATCATTTGTAGTACGTTGTTGATTAAGGATAAGATTTTATCTGACCTTTCCAAAGCTTTAGCATAAAACAATCTACTTATATTGTACACGTGCTCTTCTTCTTTGACGTTGATATATTCACAAAATTTAAGTCCACCTAATCAATAACTCTTGATTTTGGACCAGCAGCATAAATTCTTAGAAAATCTTCATTACATGCCATCAATGCTTGCTTTAATCCAGACAGTAGTCGTTTCTGGTTGGTCAGATTAACCACATAATCTCATGTGAATCTTCAATACAGCCAACTTACAATTGTTTCCATTGACGATATTTGAAAGTTTTTTTTTTTTTTTATGTTAAGTGAAGAAGGTTTTAAATTTATTAAGTGAAGAAGCTTTATAAATAGCCGCTAAATAGTCTCCACCGTCCTTTGTTTATGACCATGAGTTTTAAATTCCAATGATTTGATTGATTGCGAATTAATCTTTACGATTTGATTGATAAAATTTCATAATCCTTTCACATCCCGTATCGTTTCTTTTTTTTCCTGAACGATCAATAAAACCAAATTTTGATTTCTCGACTGCCAACTTGATGCTGGCATTTTCTTAAATTATTACATTGCATACACGAGAAGTACCGTTCACATTTTATGCATCACGCTACATTAAATCGTTTCCACTCCTACCACACTATTCCACTCTTCCTCAATCTGTTCCGCACCCATAGAAAGCTCATTGCCAACGATTCCTCGATACGTGAATGCATCACTTATTGCTTTTAAATTTTTAAATTTCGAATTCCAATCTAAAACATGTAAATCTTACATCCACTAAAATATAATTGATGACAAACCTTTGTATAAAATAATTAATTGAGTAGTTATGAGTTTAAAAACTTTATAAAGTAACCAGAGAATTGTTATTCAAAGAAGTGTAGCTAAAATATATTTTTTTGGAAGGTGCAGTTTTTAGCGGGTATTTTGGCAAAGATACATCACATCCAACTAGTCAGCGGGCCCTAACCCACCACACGTCCAGACTATGTTGTCTGAACCGGTTCCACGCTAGTATAGTGGAGGCTTTGGCTTCTACCGGAAACCGTAGCCTAGAGTAACAGCCGGATAAAACGTCCAGTATGCAAAGTGAAACTTTATGTGTAGGTTCCAAAACAAAAGTAGTTATTAATTCCCATAAGACAATGTGGTGTGGTTTAGGCAAGGTTTGGGAAGAATTGCTGCCACGTTAGCAAATAGTGGGTTATATTTAGTTTTAGACAAGTTGGACCAAGGGTGTGGTGGTAGTCCTCCTTAGGTAGTCCTCCACTCCTATTGGCCGCAGTTTATTTTTTATTTTCTAATTATTAAATAAGTAAATAATTAAATAAATAACATAATATTTAAAATAAGGTTACAAATAAAAAGGTTACAAATAAAAACTTTAAAAATTTTTGTGTGGTAATTTTATATGACGAAGCAAAAGAAGGAGCATTTGACATTGTGTGGTAATTTTTATAAAAACTTTAAAAAATTTTGTTGAGGTTGAGAGGAAAGATGTATAGATTTGAGAGAAATTTGTAGTTGTGTGTGTTTTAATTGTTAAAATGTTTGAAGGAATGAATTATTTAAATAGAAAATAGTTTTTTTCTTCTTCTATTCTTAAACGGTCATATGAACGTTATCAAGGCCCCACCACTATTGATCAACCAATGGCTTGCCCCGTCTCAAACGTCCGAAAACAGACGACTTGGCCGGCCCGAACACGGCGGGGGCGGTGTTGGCCGGACCTGGACGTGGTCGACGTGCCGATGCCCCCCACACCACATGTCTAAATACACCCTATGACTACCCATATTCATTCATAAACAACACCACAAATCCTTTTTTAAGTCGATCTCATCACAAACTTCTAATGGATCTTACAACTTTTTACACAGCTTACAATCTTTTGTCTCCTATCTTTGCTCTATTAAGAGTACCCGTAGTGGCAAAGTTATGTGGCGTTATAAGCCACCATAGCGCCGGGAACACCGCCCCCCCCAGGCGCTATGGTGGCGTTATGGTGGTATCCAGCCAACAGCATAGCGAGCGTTTTGCTTGTGAAATTGTGTATTTGACCGTTGTTGAACGGTCCAAAATTAAAAAAAAAAAAAAATCTGATTTATTTAATTATTATCTATATATATACTTCATCTTCTACAACATAAACACACACATATACAATTCACACACACAAACAATTCATACATACACACACTCTTTACAAACCAAAAACCAAAAACCAAACCTATGGCAGCCTGGACGAATACAGAGCAACTCGAGTTAGTGCGGGCGTGGATAAACGTTAAGGAGCTCCCGTCAACCAATAGGCGGGCTTTTTGGCAGGATGTGTTGGTTGAGTTCAACCAAATCACGGGAACGAACCACCGTAACGTTGACCAGATCTACAATAAGTGGCATTCTATACGAACTAACGTTGATAGGTGGCATGGAGTCTATTCAGCGGCGATGCAGGCGCACCCAGGGGTTAGCGAACAGATGGCAATTCAGTTGACACACGACGCCTATCGTCAACAATACGATAGCGACTTCTCAATCACCAATCTTTTGTCGTGGTCTCTGATGCGTTTTCACTATGTTTAATTTTTAATGTTTAGGCTTTATGTTTAATGTTACGTTTTATGTTTTGTGTTCTATTTGTAATGTTTAATGTTTTAGGCTTTATGTTTAATGCGTTTTCACCAATCTTTTGTGTTTAATGTTAGTTTATTTTAAAAGATTACATAATATTTTAAATTTAAACCACATAAACACATAAAATTACAATCCTAAATTACTTATTACAAACAGAGTTCCTAATCCTAAACTACTTATTAAAACGTTACATAAACACATTACATAAAGACATTACATAAAGACATAATATAATCCTAAATTACTTATTAAAACCTAAACCTCCCACTACGGAGAGTAGTTGTCCCATTCTTCATCCGTGAAGTCATCATCGACTTCAGGATGAGGAAAGGTTGGTGGTGCCGTAGCAGGAGGAGGAGGGTGATAAATCCAATGTTGTGGAGGAGGAGGAGGAGGAAGAGGAGGTTGTGGAGGAGGAGGAGAGGAGGTGAATGGTAGTCTCCGGGGCCGGCCCCGTCCCCGGACCCGGCGAGCATACTGCCGGACATTAGAAGGTCCGGCAGCTCCTGCTTGAAAACTGCCCATATTATTCATTGTGTTCAAGATGAGGAAAGGATGAGGAAGAGGGAAGAGGTGTGACTGAGATTTGGGATGAGGGGGGTATTTATAGGTGTGACTGAGATTTGGTGGAGGGGGGGAAACTTTGAAATTCAAACTTTGAAATTTAAACGTTTGGGGGGGGCAAAGTTTGAAATTCAAACTTTGAAGTAGGAGGGAAACTGTTTGAAATTCAAACGGTTTGGAACAGTAACCGTTTGAAATTCAAAATTTTTTTTTTTTAATTTTATTTTTTAATACTAAATAATTTTTTTATTATTTTATTAATTTAATAAACTTTCAGTCTAAATTTTTATTTTTATTATTATTTTTATTTTTAATGAAATATTATTAAGTATTAAATATTCTTATTTAAATAAAAAACAATAATTAACCAATCATTACCAATCATTTATAACCCCAACATAACCCTCCTTCCCACTACACCCTCTTTTTCCATAACCCCAACATAACACCTTTTCTATTACTTTTTAATATTTTAATCCTATAACCCTAACATAACTATCCACCACTACACATACCCTAAGAACACAAAATTGTTTCTTTTTAACAGTACAAAAAATCTTCCACCCTGCCCACCACAGTTGCCGCTTATCGGAAACCTAGATCAAGTCGGGATCGGCAGACCTCGTGTCTCCCTCGCTAATCTCGATAAAACATATGGCCCTATCATACTCTCCACTTTGGTACACAATTTGTTGTGGTGGCCTCTTCACCAGATGCTGCCATGTAAGTTCTCAAAACTAAAGATCATCTTCTTTCGTCTCGTGTTATTCCTACCTCAGTAAAACATGCACGCCTTCTACCTCACTCCCTAATGTGGTCCAAGTGTAACCAAACATGGAAAACCTTAAGAACCCTATGCTGAACTGAACTATTCAATTCTATAGCTTTAGAAGCCCAATCTAGATTGCGTAAAGAAAAAATAAGGCAAATGTTCAATTTCTTGCTTATGAAGTAAGGAGAGGTGGTTAATACTGAGGAAGTGGTGTTTACTACATTGTTCAACACTTTGAGTTCCATTATTCTTGGCAAAGATTTGCTTGACTTGAATGATGAACATGGTGCTCAAGATGGATTGAAGGATCTAATGTGCAGAATATTCGAGTTATTGGGTAGTACGTTTGATTTGGCTTCGTTTTGCCCCATGCTAGGAAGATTTGATCTTCATGGAATAAGTTGGGAATCCATGAAACTCTTTGAGATGCTCTTTATTTATTGGGATGATATAATAGAGGAAAGAAGAGCTCAAGTTAATTCTTCTGCATGGTCTTCAAATCAAGCACATTCTTTCTTGGACCGTTGCTTGAAAATAGATTCTCAAACAACCAAATCAGTCAACTGCTTGCTGTAATTAAATACTTTATTAGTTGTTCATCATTAGACACTAAACCATTATTTTCTAGGTTTCTTGGTTTTGAAATACGGGTTTTTAACTACTTAATGAATAAATGCATGCACATACATGCATAAATAGTTATACTAAAATAGTGTAACATGTGAGTAATGGTAAGAATATTTGTAGGGTTGATCTTAAACTTTTAAATAGGATGTTGAAGGTTTTAAGGAATAAAAATAGGGGGCGGACTCAATACATATAAATTTTTTGGTAAAATGGGGGGGGGGGGTCTGTCCCCAACTAAGATCCATCCTTTGTTGGAGAGAAAATGTGTGTTTTTGTTGCATTTATAAAAGGAATAATGGAAATAAATAATCCCAACTATTGACTATTGGCCAATAACAGTCCCAACTACGAAAATCACCAATATTGGTCCCAACTTTCGACATACTGGAAACCAACGGACCCAAACAAACAGAGGCTAATTCCGTTAGTGTGATGCTGACATGGCATGCCACGTAGGATGCCACGTAGGATCATTTTGCCACGTGGCATGCCACGTAGGATGCCACATAGGATTATTTTGCCACGTGGCATGCCACGTAGGATGCCACGTAGGATCATCTTGCCACATAAGTATGCCACGTCAGCATCACACTAACGGAGTTAGCCTCCGTTAGTTTGGGTCCGTTGGTTTCCAATATGTCGAAAGTTGGGACCAATATTGGTGATTTTCGTAGTTGGGACTGTTATTGGCCAATAGTGAATAGTTGGGATTATTTATTTCCGTTTTTCCTTTATAAAAATCTGATGTGACAACCGACTAATACAAATTACTCACCATATGTTTTCCATATTGTTGATTGGACCAATAAAGAAATCGTGTGTATACATATATATATATATATATATATAGATATATAGGGGAAGTATATGCAAAAAACCCATTTTAGATGAAAAACCCTAATAAACCCAATGCTTGGTCCATGTTGTGCCACATCATCAAAGACAATCTCACCTTATATTATATTAAGAAGGGCATAATGGACAATTTAACTCTACCCCTTATCTCTCTCCATATATATATATGTTTCACCCCACACTCTCTCTTCATATTATTTTGAAATTCAAATCAGATCACCCTCCTCTCTCTACCCTCCCCTTTCTCTATCTCTCTCTAGAACCACCACCACCACCACCACCACAACAACCACCACCACGTCATCATCATCTCAAACAAGAACAACCACAACCACCATCATTAACGTCATCTTTGGAGTTTGGATCTGGATCTAATAAATAAATCGATGAAGTCAGAGAATAGATCTTTACAACATCAAACCTTCGACTGAAACAGAGCAGGTACTTATTATTATTATTATTATTATTATTATTATTATTATTATTATTATTATTATTATTATTATCAAAACAGAGATTTAGAATAATAATAACAATTTTCTAAATCACTATATCAGTGGACTATTTATGCTAGTGGAGCATTCAACTTACTAAAACTTGGATTATTAATTGTTGTGGTTTGTCTTCTTTGTTTATGTTATAATCCAATTACTAAAGGTTAAAAACTTTAGTCGCTGAAAAAATCAAACGGAAACCAGATTATTATAATAAGCTAGATCTGGATCTGGATATTTTGGTGTTAATCAAACTTGAATCTTGGTGAGTTTTGAAATATTTGTTTGTAGTTAGGTTTTGGGTTTTGTTAGAATAATAATAATAGTAGTTTTGGGGATAGTTTTTGTTCGCATACCAAGTGTTCGATCAAATGCTTGAATGAAAAAAAAAACTTATGTTAACGTTTTTTTTTATTTTTTTTATTACTATTTTGTTTATGTTAGATTTTTATTAGATTGAGGACATGAGGTTGACAAATCACATGTGATTGATGAATAACTTTGTAGTTTTTTTTTTATGTTAGTATATGCTAACACATGTTATCTGTTCCAGTGTTGGTTTTCATGAGTAGGATATTGGAAGAAGGAGGCGTTGGTGATGTGGCTGTGGTAAGTGATGTTTTTTATAAAGATTATAAATGTTTAATCTTTTGGTGAATAGGGTGTTTAAATAATTTTTGTATTATGTTTAATAAATTTTTGGCAAGTGAAATTGTTATGAACTCGTATAGGGTACATGTCTATTTTTTGCGATCCGAGTCTTGTATGCTCACACACGTTAGTGATGCTAACACATGCTAGTATATGCCCAACTAACGGGTGCTAGGACCCATATGACATACGTTATTTTTAGTAAGACATGTATTTTAGAATATGCTAACACATGCTACTGATGTCTTTTATTATATTATATATTTCGTGTGCTAGTGTTTTGATTTTAGAATATGCTAACACATGCTAGTATATGCCCAACTAACAGGTGCCAGGGTTCTGATTTGATTTTTTAAATTTATTATTGTTGGATTTCAAACCCTATTAATCGTATTTGAGTAGTTGTATTAACATAGTTGTAAAATTGAGTATGATATACTTGGCACTGCATATTTGGTGTTGTTTATACACATGTTAGTGATGCTAACACATGCTAGTATATACCTAACTAACAGATGTTAGGGTTCATATGACATACGTAGTATATGCCCAACTAACGTGTGTTAGGGTTCATATGACATATGTTAATTCAGTAAAACATATGTTTTAGAATTAACATAGTTGTAAAAATCGCGTTTAGTGTTGTTCATACACATGTTTGAGTACGATACACATGAAATTGCAGATTTGGTATTTGTTTATACACATGTTAGTGATGCTAACACATGTATATACCTAACTAACAGGTGTTAGGGTTCATATGACATACGTAGTATATGCCTAAATAACATGTGTTAGGGTTCATATGACATACGTTATTTCAGTAAAACATATGTTTTTAGAATACACTACACATGTTAGTGATGTCTTATTATATGTTTCGGAGAGCCCAACTAACATGTGTTATCTTTTTTTGTAGGTGAAGAGATGTTTTGTGTTAAAGATAAAGATGGGTATCAAGAACGAAGCATAGCTAGATCTTTTTTATGTTGTTATGATAGTTTTTTATCATTCACAAATAATTATGTATGTATGAAAACTTTTTTGATACATTTTTAGTATTGATTGTAATGATTGTTTTTATCATTTATTAAATAAATACACAATTTATGTGATGTTTTATTATGTTCTTTTAGTATATGCCTGGTAACACATGTTAGCGATGTCTCACAAGAGGTCAGAATTTTGCATCACAACACTAACGTATGTTAATTTTTCGTGCTGGAGAAAGTGCCATAAAGTAGGAGAGAGTTGACTTGACAAGTGTCAAATCAACCTTTTTAAACCTAGGATTCAGAAAATTAAATTGGCCCACTTGCTTAAATGACTCATTTGCCCTTGATCTCATTACAACCACACAAATGCAAGTGGCTTTATATTATTATAAACAATTAATTAAGGACCATTGATCAAGTTTGATCAATGGTCACCATAGAGTTTACAAGGTTTTTCATGAAGATGGGGTTTCCTTTATATCCATCCCCTAGATATATATATATATATATATATATATATATATATATTCTTTTATTTCAATTTCAATTCGCATTGTTATCTCTACTGTTGTTAAATTCAACTTGTGTTCTCAGGAATTGTTTATACCAGAATAAAAGCTACAATCTCTATAGTGACATGGGCCATGAGTGAGCTTTTGAGGCATCAACAAGTCATGTCCAAAATAGAAGAAGAGATGAAAAATGAAATTAACACACATGAAATCATGAACTTTCAACTATCCAAATTAAAGTATCTACAAGCTTGCATAAACGAAGCTTTCGGATTACACCCACATGTGCCTCTTCTACATCCTGATTATATGGCGATTGAAACTTGTGAGGTTATGAATTACAAAATACGGAAGAATGCTAAAATATTTGTCAACGCTTGGGCAATGCACTACGTCAAAATATGACTACGGCCACACAAAAAAAGTGTGACCATATGCCTTTCGCCACACTTTTCTTCCAACTCAAGTGTGACCATAGGTCGAGTCATCGTAGGTATCATACGGCCAGATTCACATTTAGTGGCCGTAGCACTTAAAAAGTGTAGCTAAAGGATACCAATATTTCTTTTTGAAATCTACCATTCTGTCTATTAAATGTGACTAAATGGTAGTAACGGCCACATGAAATTACTCTAAGTGTGGCAATTTTAGTTATATAGTCACTAAAAGTTGTATGCGTATAGGATCGGCTAATCAACAAAGATTATGATCAAAGAAGTTCAATTCAGGTGTGGAATCCCTGAATTGATCACAAAATGATAATAAAACTAGCAAAACACAGAAATCATCATAAACACATTCATTTCATTCAATAACATAATCAATTACACTTCAAAAGATTGTTTATAATGATATAACTTGATTACAGACTCAACAAAAACCCTAGGGAGAAACACACACTGGGAGGGAAAACAAATGACCAAAAGTTAAACATTCAAAATTGATTCAACCTTATATAGGCCTGCACATTCGCCCAAATGATTTGGTCGAATGTGCAGGTTTGACCGTATACAGTGGGCGAATTTGGACATACATATACACAAATCTTCATTCGACCTCCCAGTGTCACCTTCGACCGTTTACATCTTCCTTAGACCGTTTATAAACACCTTCGACCACTCGACAATCAGCAAAACAACTTGAAATTCACAATTCAACAGCACTAGTCGCACTTTCGTGTATCTACAAACTCCCCCTCGACTATTTCTTGAATTGCTTCAGTCTTCGCTCTTCGTCCATAGTCTTGTTCATCAGTTTAATACGCAATAACGTCTTTTGTTCTTTCGTCATTACTGGTTCATGAGTCTATTTAGGCTTCTTCTTTTCAACATTCTGAATCTTAACAAACTTCCCCAGTTTATTGTCAAAATCACAACCCGCATTAACATCCCACGCAAAACATAAGAACACCACATGTTGGTATTTGGATGCCTGTTCACTATCTTTTGCTTCACAATAAATTGGATTATAATAAAGCATGATGATATCTTCGTGCAAGCAATTGATCACCCACATAGGGTCAAAGATATGAATCTTCTTAAAGTCCTTCAAACCATCCTTCAGAACGATAATAGCTTCTGCTGTCTTCCAGTTATAGTACCACCACATAAAATCTTTAGAAAAGTGTTGTGGAATCTGCATCAAAGGAATATGCTTCAACACTTTCGGTGGTTTATACTTCAAAGTCACCTTGTGTAACCCCGTAATCTCATCCTTCTCCTTCTTGTGAACAATTCTTTTAGGATACTGTGGGGTAAACACGTCCCATTTCATCCTGCTCTCTCTAACCATTCTATCTGCAAAGTAACCGACAAGATGGTTGTTTACTGAAGCGCCTGACATTTCATGTCTGCAGATATCGCGAACAGCCCAGTATGGTAGTGTCTTAATGTCGTGGAATCTGTTGAAGTACAGAATATCTTTCTCCCATTTACAGCGACACATTTAAGCTGTCTTAGATACTTCCAACCGAGAGCTTTGCCTTTGAATAACTCGTTATGGAATTTATAAAAGCTACCTTGAACTTCAGTCTTTGGACGGTTAGCTTCTTTTTCTTTAAGCTTCCTCAACAATTCTTTCAAGTCATCAGATTGTTCAACATTTGGCTTTTGACAATATGAATCTTTGAACACTTCTTCCACAAACTTCTTACTCTTCTCACGAGCAAGTTTCTCAACCTGGCTCAACAGTTCATCAGAAAATTCAGGAAATCCAGAATCTTTATCATTCTTAGAGATTATGGATATTCCTCGCTAGTAATATCCACTTCTTCAAACAATGGGACATCTCTATCATCGGAGTGATTACCTGCTTCTTTCTCAGGTATATTCGGTTTCTGGTTTTCACTCATCAACTCCTCCAGAGATTTACCAACCTATTTCGCCAGTCCCTCCAATATCTCTTTAGATACGGCTGCAGAAACTTCTCCCTCTTCTAGATCAGGATCATTATACTCCAACTCAAAACGCATATCATTTGACTCAAATATCTCTGGAAACCTATTAGTCATCTTGATCGTCCAGACTCTATCAGTCAACATCTGGCGATATAATTTCTTATCTTCTTTAGATAAGGCTTTTAACTTCTCGTTCCAGAAGATATTATCATCGTCAGTAGTGCCACCAGGAGCTTTAGAACTAGATTCTCCTGTGTCTTTTCCTGATCCTCTCTTCTCATACTTATACTTGTCAGTATCATCATCATCATCACTATCAGAACTAGCAGAGCTATTACCATCACCTGAATTATCACCTGAACCATCAGCATCACCATCATCTTTCTTCTTCTTTTTAGGAGCATCACCGGCATCCTTATTCAACTCATCATCATCATCTTCTTTATCTTATGGTTCAAAATCAACAAGTTCTTCATCTTTTTCTTTATCCTCTTCTCCTTCTTTTAATTGTGGAGCTTTAGAGTACAAATCCTTTATCAGATTATTCATACTCTTGTTCGTTTCTCTAAGCTTCTTGTTTTCCTCTTTCATAGTGATGTACATTCTGGTGTTTCTCTGCTCATGTAATAACAACTTCTTGTTCTCTTTCGGAAGTCGTTTAATCTTTGCTTCCAGAGCTTCTTGATTTTCATGTGAAGATTCGACAACATCCAACATCTTTCTGTCATTATTCCTCAATTGTTCAATCTCTGCTTGTTGCTGATTAATGATCTTCATCATATCTGCAAGCTTCTAGTTTACTGCAGTCATCACATCACTATCTACAGTAACCTTTGGTGTTGAAGCTTCAGCAACTGGAATCTTTCCTTTCTTCAGCTTTTTCAAAACTCTATCCAAAGCATCATTGAATGCATCAGTTGGCAGTTCAGCAGCAGATGATGTCTTCTGTTTCTTTGCTGCTGGGGATGTAATGGGTGATTTAGAGCTAGATGCTGCAGGAACTTTCTTCCCAGCAATGAGATTCTCATTGTCTTTAGCTCTTTTCTGCATCGGCTTAACAACTTTATCTTTCTTCTTATATAAAGGCTTCTTCTGTTTCTCTCACGTCTTTGGCGATCCTCCAAAATCTTCAGATCCCAAACCTAAACCTTCATCAATCTCATCCAATGCAATGGGACTTTTTGTCCTCTGCTCTTCTAACGACTTGTATAGATTTTCAGACTCACCAGCCACAGTGGCATTGGGCGTGGTGCTCTTAACAGTCTCATTGTCTGAATCCCATCTCTCTTCAACCTGAGTTTCCTCTGAATCCATTGATTCTTCATCCACCAAATGTGTGCCTTTCTTCGCAACACTCTTCTTCCTCCTAGAAACTTTCTTTTGTGGTTCTACATCATCCTGTTTCTCTTTCCCTTTCCCTTTTCCACTCTTTGCACCAGCATTCACTACTTGCCGCTTTCTCTTTGCATCAGGATCAACAGGGCATAAAGGATTGTCTTCATCAGAATCACTGTTAGCATGCCTAGCTTTATCCTTACCTGGATCTTCATATCCTGGATTAATCAAGTGACCAAACAGATTCTTCAGTGGTGGTCTCTCATTCATTGGCACGCCTTTATAACCCTTCATTCTTACTAGCGTGTTCAGATTCATGTGATCCTGTACGACTATCTGAGTAGGATCTCTTCTCAAGTTCTTGTACTTCTCATCAAATATCATCTGCAGAAATCTCGGGTATAACAGAAATTTCTTGTTCTTCAAACCTCTGAGTGGTTCAAGCATGTGTTCAAGTATCATTCCAGATACATTGAAAGGCTTGTTCAAGATAAGGGCAACCATCAAAGAGCTAATACTCTTTCTCATCACATCATAACCTCCACTCACTGATCTAAACACATGTAGCATAACCTGAGCAAGATACTTGAACTGAGGGCATAGCTTCCCTTTGTTTAATGAACCATCAGTAATCGGTCCATTGTACTTCATACGTAGGAAACACTTTCTCTTCTCAATCCATGAAAGAACTCTCGAATCTGTCTTCTTATCTGTGAACTTCAAAGCTTCTCTAATATCGTCTTCAGAAATGATCACAAACTCTCCCTGAATTGTACTAACGATAGCAGATTCATTGTTCCAATAATCCATTCTGGCATTTGTCCAGAATTCTTGTTGATGATCTCTGTATATGATGGCAGGAGTATCAATAGCAATGATCACCCGACTTCTCTTCAAGAAATCAACAATACCGGTAAACTCAGTATGCTTTATCAGATCTCCCAGATATGTACAATAGTTGTGTGCTTCTTCAAATGGTAAATCTTTGACTTGTTTCTTCTCAGCCGCCTATTCTGAAGATCCTGCGGGAACATCAGTACTTTGCCGTTCAGACATGATTAGACTACAAAACAAATCAAGAAAACACGTTATAAAACGGACAAAATAACCAAAATAAGAAATTTTTGATTTTGAAATTCTACATTCGACCATTCGAAGGTACGAATGTGAAAATTGAGGTTCGAATGTGGAATCAAAGGTTCGAATGTGAAAATCAGTAATTAAAAATGTACATTCGACCAATTAGATCCACTTTCGACCGTTTTGAACATCTACATTCGACCAAAAAGCCACTTTCGACCGTTTAAAATTGGGCGAATGAGACTGTTCATCTTCTCAAATTGCAGATTTTGATTTAGATAGTTTTAACATGCCATTTTGATTTGAAAAGCAACTGATATGGCCGATGAACATTTTCCAAACATCAATTTTATCTATTAATCTGTGTTTATGTGTTTAAACCTAAAATCTAGGGTTTGAAGTATTTTAAACATCAATTGATCAATTCAAGTTGTTTAAACCCTGGATTTTATGTATTCTCCCCCTAAAACACTTAAACACTAAAACCTTAACAAAAATTGTAACAATTATCGGCTAGAAATCATGGATTGATCTCAGTTAGGGTTCGAACATAGATTCGAAGAATCTGTCCTTGTTACTGAATGGATACCTACAAATGTTATCTTAAAAAGATCAGCAAGAATCAACGAACACAATGATATGTTTTTTAAATCACGAGCAACAAGATCCCTTAATCTCAGAAATTTAAAAAATTTTGAATATGGGGTCGAATGAGCAGATCAGGCATATATAGGCTCCACATTCAACAAAACGACTAGGGCGGATGTGAAAATTTGTCCACCTCCGACCCTATTTAAAGGTTCTAATGTAGACAAATGGTTCGAATGTAAAAATAACACATGAACACTCACATTCGACCGTTTTAAAGGTTCGAATGAGCAGGAAAAATTCCACCTTCGACCCAATGAAGGGGCGAATGAAAATTGGAATTTTTGAAGTTTTTACCAAATCTCAAAATCGAGTCCCATTCAAAATTTTAATCAACTTTTAAGCATCCGATATTCATTATTTCTTATTTTAAGATGACAAAACTCAAATGGTCCATCAAGCATTAGAAAATCACCATCAACCACCATCAGCTATCAAAAATAAGATAGAAATGTAAAATCTTTTGGATTTTCTAAACTTTTTGTTAAAACACACCTAAAATCTTTTTTGAGTTTTGTATTTTTGACAAGAAATGTAATATGCAAAAATGTAAAGATAAAGCAGTAAATGTTTTGTGATTTCCGGTAAGGGGATCATATCAGGTATTAAGAAATCTGATAACACCGTTGATCTTTTGATTTATTATCATTAAAGACAATGTGTGATCTGGCAACTGCTGATATTGTGATCCACATAAACTCACATGCAGACTGTTGTGCAGTGCTTTAGACTGATACTATTATTTATAGTATAAACTCAATTGTCTGTGGTTCCCACGCACACGACATACTCCCGTATCAAGAAGTAAATGCACAAAGACTCATTGTAACGCGTGATTATGCTTTCGTCATCTATAATTTACAAGGTATGAGGCACAGAGGTATACAGGTCAGCAAATCAATGCTACAAAGTAACTTGTGCACTCTACCAAGTTGAGGGCTGATATCAATCATGATTTTCATCAATGATTGGATACGATGCATTAGATAATCTTTGATTATCGTTATACATTGAAAGTTCCTCAATTCGGTAACTTTATGATTTGGCTTTACAGCTCTTTTAGAAAGACACCCTATCTGATCTAGGTCCGTAATGACTTACAGCAGAAGATCAGAGAGGCTATCCCCACATAACTAATAACATAACGACCCGAAACCTCCGAATTTTGTACAAATACCCTATCAAACGAAATTACGGTACCAAGACCATATGCCTATGAGGAGTTCATCCACACAACAATTCGTTTGATATGTATGTATCAGGCACGCAGTAATAGGTCTACGAAGCCTATCAACACATCACACAGACTCAAATACACGCCTTATATTGCATTACACTTCTTTAGCATGTGTCAGATCCCCACTGATGTACTATCATTTCCCCTTTTTTTCCTGGAAATCATTTTGGGTTTTCTAATTTTTATGGATTTTTGAATTTTTCAATGTTTTTGGTTTTTCTGAAAATAAACTTTACCTAAAATGTAAAACATATTTTTATATTTTTGTATTTTTCTGAAAACAGCAAAAACTAAAAAGCGATAAACCGAGGTGGTGTTCAGTCTTGTTTTTCTTTTATACCGTTAGCTTTTAAAAGATATTAAAATCTTGATTTATCAAAAGCTTTGGTAAAAAGATCTGCACGTTGATAATCAGTGTGGATTTTGACCATATCGATCAACTCTTTTGCGTAACAATCACGGATAAAATGATATTTGATCCGGATATGTTTATCTTTCGAGTGATTTACTAAATCTTTTGTTAATGCAATTGCGGCCTCATTATCACAATAAATAGGGGTTTTAAGAAATTGCAAACCGTAGTCCACCATCTGTTGTTGTATCCAGAGAACTTGTGAGTAGCAGCTTGATGCTGAGACGTATTCTGCTTCACACGTGAATAAGGTGACTGCAGTTTGTTTCTTGCATTGCCAGGTCACGAGCTTGCTCCCCATAAACTGGCATCCAGCCGTTGTGGATTTGCTGTCTTTGTCACAGCCTCCCCAATCTGCATCACTAAAAGCGATTAGGTCAAAATTATCATCATTAGGGTACCATAGTCCTCTCGACGGACAACCCTTCAGATATCTAAGGATACGTTTGACAGCTGCAAGATGACTCTGTTTCGGCTTCGATTGATAACGTGCACAGAGACATGTGGCAAACATTATATCTAGTCTGGAGGCAGTGAGGTACATCAGAGATCCGACGGTTGCTCTGTATGTAAACGGATCAGTTAGCTCCCCCTTAGCGTCAACAGCAATCCCATGATTAGGTTGTATCGGGGTATCCATCGGCTTCGAATCATCCATCTGGAATCGGCTCAAGACTTCAGAAACGTATTTCGTCTGGTGAATAAAGATCCCCGTTGGTCTTTGTTCCACCTGCAAGCCTAGGAAAAACTGCATCTCTCCCATCGCACTCATTTTGAACTTTTCCTGCATAACACGTTCAAATTCTCTGCACAGAAGTTCGTTAGTAGAACCAAAAATAATGTCATCAACATAAATCTGCACTAGAAGCAAGTCATCTCCTGTTCGTTTTGTGAACAGTGTGCAATCTACCAAACCTCGCTTAAATCCTTTGGACGGAAGATACGTGCTCAGCTCCTCATACCATTGCCCTGGAGCCTGGTGCAACCCGTAGAGAGCTTTTGTTTTAGAACGTAGACCTTATCCCGGTGAATAGGATCCTCAAAGCCTGGTGGTTGACCTATGTAAACTTCCTCCTTAACCACACCATAAAGAAACGCGCTTTTAATGTCCATTTGATACACCTTGAATTTCTTATAAGATGCAAACGCCAGAAACATGCGAATAGCTTCTAAGCGTGCAACCGGTGCATAAATCTCGTTATAATCAATTCCTTCAACTTGATGAAAGCCTTGTACGACCAATCGAGCTTTGTTCCTAACAATCACTCCTTTGTCATCTTTCTTTCACTTGAACACCCATTTTGTTCCTATCTTTTTCCGTCCTGGAGGTAAATCTGTCAGTGTCCACACTCCAAGTTTCTGGAACTGTAATAACTCCTCTTGCATAGCCTCTACCCAAGCGTCATCCAAAAGAGCGTCCTTGTATGTCCGCGGCTCGACCTGCGAAACATAACAAGCAAAAGACCAGTCATTTTGAAAACCTGATTTTTGAATTTTGGCATATAAAGCAAGAGCTCCAAGGTTTTCTGATGAGTTAGCATTCTTTAGTTGACCTCTCGTCATGACACTGCTACCAGGATCACCAATAACTTGCTCGAGCGGGTGAATCCGATGTATCCGATATTCCGGATAATCAGGTACTTGCACTCCCGTCTGAGTAGTCAAATTCTCTATCGAATCCAGATCATTACCCAAATTGATGATGAAGCACCATTTGGATTTGGGTTCACTAGAGGTGTCTCTGTAGCAATATCGGGAACAGCTTCACTTTTAACATCATCGTCATCTTCAGATTCCGATGAATTGAGAGTTGTGGAAGCTTCCTGAAATACCTCTTCTTCAGCTGCAGGAGCGTTGGTATCATTAGAAGCTGTTTGGGGGTTTACAGTGATCGGACGCCCCAACGGTGATGTCACTGCGTTTTTGACGTCGTCATATAATCGTAATACAGTCTCTTCAACCAAGCTATCTAGATTGAATGATTCAAAGAAATCCATGTAATCAAACATCCAGTCTGGACCGCTACCATGTACATTCTGAGTATACCTTTGAACTTCAACGTTAGCCCACTCCTCGACCTGACGAGTTCGTTTGTTGAATACCCGTTTGGGCGGGGTTGCATACCCAACAAAGAATCCTTCTTCAGCCTTTGGTGCGAACTTTTCATATGGATTAAGCATTGTACATGGTGCTCCAAACGGTTCTAGATACTCTAAGTTCGGCTTTCGTCGATTCAATAGCTCATAAGAAGTTTTGCCAAACTTCTTCACCGTTAAAACATGATTGAGAGTATAACAAGCTGCGTAAATTGCTTCATTCCAGAACATTACTAGAAGATTGGAATCCGCAAGCATTGTTCTTGGCGCTTCAATTAGAGTCCTGTTTTTGCGTTCTGCGACACCATTCTGTTAAGGGATATACGGAGCACTATATTCATGAAGAATTCCTTTGTCTTCACAAAGAGCATCCATCTGTGCATTCTTAAACTCCGTCCCATTATCACTCCTAATTCTCTTGATCTTCAGACCATAGATATTTTCTAATCGAGTGAACAGAACTTTTAGATTATCAAACGTGTCGCTCTTATGATGCAAGCACATAACCCATGAAAATCTGGAATAGTCATCTATAACCACAAGACAGTACAATTCACCAGCATGACTTTTACGCTTGACCAGTCTGAACAGATCCATGTGCAAACGCTCAAGTGGTAGTTCAACTGAATTGACTTTCTTTGGCTTATGGGATTGCTTGTGCTGCTTTCCTTTCTTACAACTCACACACTTGTAATTCAAATGAAAATATTTAACATTCACGCCTGTGACAAGTTCATTCTTCACCAAATGATTCATCTTTCTAAGGTGAATGTGTCCCATCCTCTTATGCCACATGATTGATTCTTTTTCAGTAGCCTTGGAGAGGAAACACGTGACTTGGCCTTGTGTAGTCATAGCTTTTGACATGTCGAGAATGTACAAATTGTTCACTCTCGGTGCTTTTAGCATAACCCACTCTTTTGGTAGAATGAATCCTGGGTTGAGTATGTAGCAAGATTTGTCATCAAAGAATACCGAAAACTGCTTATCACAAATCTGACTGACACTGAGCAGATTATAATCGATTTGCTTCACGTACGAAATCTTTTCAAAACTCACGATCCCATTACTTACACTACCCTCCATAGTAATGTATCCACCTTTATTCCTGGCAAACGCTACATATCCTCCATTAATATTTCTGATGTCAAACAGTAGCGATAAATCCCCTGTCATGTGACCAGAAGCTCCACTATCAACAATCCAAAGACTGCTCACAGGGCCAGCTGAAGCTCCCTGCACATATCAAGTAAAAATATTAGATTTTTTGGGGGACCCAAGCCTGCTTGGTCTTGGGTCTTTGAACATTGAGTTTCAAAGATTCTTTCTCACAAACTGTTTGATTTGAATTGATCTTTTTCTGATCAATTAAATCTTTTTCAGTTTCAGATTTCACATTCTCTTGTGAAGATGAAGCACCTTGAGAACCCTTTGGTGACCAATACTGTTCCGAACGTTTCAAGATCCGGATTTGAGATTTTGGGGTCTCAACCGGTTTCTTTACTTCGTCTTTAAAGGAAACTTTCTTGGTTACCTTCTCTGATTTAACAGAGACAGGTCCAACTGTTGGTTTGACTGCAGGTTTTACAGAAACCTTTTTCTTGTCAACAGTTATGTTCACCATAGGTTTCTTAAGTGGTTTTTCCATGGCAATCCAGTTACGACGGTCATATGTCATCGAATGATTATCCCTTCTTTGATAAAAACGATTTTGATTGTAAAAAGATGCTTGTTGAGGGACAACACGTTGTTATGGATAACATTGATTATCGACTGGACATTGATGATTTTGCTTCACTTCCACCTTGTGCCTTTTGTGCCTAACATACGGGCAGTGAGCAAGTAAATGCCCTCTCTCCCCGCATTTATCACACGCACGGTATTCTTCAAAGTTGTTCTTGGCATTCGACTTAGCATATGTAGTGATAGGATATTGATCATCCACACACTTCCTTCTAAAACTCTCAGAAGCTGGGTCCTTGGAGTAAGTCTGCTCAAGAAAACTGTTAGCCTTCTCTTTTGGCTTGATAAATTATGTGACATGAACCTTTGGTTCTTTTGGAATATCCAAATAAATTCTCTCTAAAACCTCCGGAGGTACATCATTTGTTTGCTCATGCTTTGGGAACCAAATGGTACTCTCCTGCCAAATTTTCTCAATTTTGGAATAGTTGGCAAATTTGATTGGATATTCCTCGTCAGAAATTATCTTATCAGATCCTATCATCCGATAGAAAATTTTGACCGGTTTGTCACATTGATCGTTTTTCTCAACAGGCTTAACTGATTGATTCGCTCGATGAGCGTTAGCCATGGGATGCATAATCTGAGATGGTGACACTGGTTCATTTGTAATTATGTGATTTTCAGCAGGAATATCACACACCTTCTCAGATTTGTCATCCTCAGAGTCGGAATCATCAGTTACAGCAATCACACCTTCATTATTTAGTCCCAAAATAGGTCGAACATCAGAATTTGGGTCTCCCATAATAGATGTGTTAGACTCATCATCCGATGTCGAGTCAGATTTAACTGAGCTCCCCAGTGTTATTGAATGCAAAGTATAGTTTTCAAATAACACAGGAGATGGGACTGCTTTGTAGTTTGCACTACTTGACTGTGAAGGCTCCTCAATGATATGATCAACAACATATGCAATATGTTTATAGCTTTATAGCTTTCAAGCTTCTTGTTGACCTTTTCTGCAATGCACTTGATGGTAGCCATTTCAAGTTTTGTATTTCCCAATTCGTTGATATAGTTGTTAATGCCTAATTGCTTTAATGATAAAGTCTTTTTAAGGTCTGAAATGTCTTTCTTGTAACCATCAAGCACTTTATTAAATTCTTGAGCTTCTTTTTTATACGATTGACAGTTGATTTTAGCACTCTCAAGGTGAACCTTGAGTTGCTTATTGTCCTCTGACAATTTATCACAAGCATCACAATGTTTATCACAGTTTAAATTTGATGTAGATTCAGAACTTACCTGCTTTGGAGGCTCGGTCATCGCCATCAATGCAATGTGTGCTTCCTTTCCAGCAAAGAATTTAGAATAATCAATTCTGGTAAAAACATCATCCACCATGCACGATTTGCGTGTCATCAGAAAATCAGCTTCAGCAAGCAGTTGATCTATATCATCATCTAGTGAGTTAACACTAGCTTTAGAATCAGAATCGCTCTCCATATCAGAATAAGCTGAATCATACTGTTCTGGGACATTAGTAATAGAGTCAAGAATCAAACCCGACTTCTTCTCAACACAAACATCACTTTCTTCACTCAACTCCTCAATTTTCACCTCAGACATCTTCTCAGTAACCAATTCTTCTTCAACAAACACCGGCTCATCCAAATCCATTTTCTGGGCAACACACGCCACATTACCAGTAGTAATCTCCTCAACACCCAATTGCATACCCATCCAATCAAATCCCTCATCTTTTTGTATCACTAAGGCCTGGTTCTGGTTATCTGATTGGGATTATTCGGTTTGGATTTTGTGGTGTTTGGTTTTGCTTCTGGTTTTGTGTATTGGTTTGTCTAACAGTATTGTTTTGTGAGGTGTTTTGACGGTTTTGGTAGGTATTTTGTGGTTGAAAGCTGGAAATGTTTGGGCTTTAATAAGATACCTGATTTTGTGATTGACGATTCTGGTAGTTGGTGTTGAAAGGATTCCTGTTTCCCTGCTGTGCTGGCTGTGTGCATTCCCTCTTGAAGTGACCTTTCCCACCACAATTAAAACATGTCACTTTGGCTTTGTTGAAGCCATACGTGGTGTTAGGAGAAGTAGAAAGATCAGTTCTGCCCGTCTTCTCAATGAATTCAGTCTCTCTCCTCATAACACTAGCAAACGGCCACTGGATATCAATGAGCTCCATCTCTTCTATGTCAATTTGTGCATAGTCCTCACTGGTTTGATTGTTGTTACCAATTTGACTAGCGACTAAACCATTATACGAAGCGACCATAGCAGAAACCAATGCTACATGTTGCTATGCAACTTCAACAGTAACATTGTTCAAGTTCGAAGTGAGAATCCGGTTTAAAAACCGAATTCACGGATCGATTACGCGAAAACAACTCGGTTTCAGACGGGAGATTCGAGACGAGACAGAAATATATGATAACAAAGTCATCACAGATTCGTATTAATTCAGAAACGGTTACAGACACTGTCATCAGTAGGATAAACATCTATCTCAGGGCCGGAGGAGGTCGGACATGACCTCCCCCTTGAGAGCATTCAAAGCATAAACTCAAATCTACAAACAAAAACAACACATGAGATTGCTATTTATAGTCCAACACCTAAAGCCACCTTCGACCAAATAACTAGGTCGAATGTGGAAATTTTCCACATTCGACCCTTTTGAATGGTCGAACCAAGACTTTAGTTTTGGTCTATATTTACAAATGCATCAGATCCATAAAATGCCCTTATGGATCACCACAATCTCATGTAATACAATACAAAGACTCAACCCTAGTCTATTCGACAGTGACGTCCACATAATAGTGCATCAACAATCTCCCCTTTGGACGTTGCTGGCGAATCCACAAATCTCTTGCACATCAACAGTCAAAATCACAGGTCTCCAACTCAATACATGCACTATTGCATTGAGTAGAAATACAATATCCTTCGTGAACCGACCAAGTAATGCACTACGGACCTTCAGCATCAATACGCAGGAAGTCAGCTAGACCACATATATCATTTGCGAACTCAACCGGCACACTTAGCTGAATTACAACCAGATCACCTAGTTACGCCAATGTGAAGTTGACAATGTAATGCATTGCAGTCTCGTAGCATCAGTACCCAGGAATGTCATCTTGACCAGGTACATCACGCGCAATCCAACTAGCCTGGTAAAACCCCTGCTAGAAGAATTCCATACTGACCGATCAGATATTCAACGTAACACGCAGGTACTACCACTAATTCACGTCTCATATCTGCACTTAACCTTTGCATCACCCTTCACACCAACTGGAGAAGTCTAACTGTCAGTACCCAATTAAACATCTCAAATGTGACTATGTGCAAAACAATCCACTCGGACACTCGTACTTCTATGAAATTCTTCATCTGTGCTGACTGTGATTGCGTTAACACATTCTTCTCTTTAAATGTTCTTGAGTAACTTCATCTGTTCGACAGAATATTAGCCGTAGACGAGTGAATCAAACAATCAGAAGTTTTCAGCAGGAACTACTGGTACAATTGTGGACTTGAAATGCTTCAGAAACTGAAGTTTTCTATAGGGCCAACAATAACCACCAGCAGCTCTTGAAATTCTTCAGGACTGTAACCTTGAAACTTTCGTTGAATCTACGTGCCACATGACTCCTACTGGGATCCCTCATTACTTTCAGAACATTGAGATCTCAGTCTTGATATGCTTGTACATAACAACTTTGTTTGAACAAGTTCCTTAAAACACATTGAAACTGGGTTGACTGTTCTTCATCTTGCGGAATAAAATTTGTCTATTTTCTGGCCCATAATAGTCATTTGAATCTGATTATCATAATGTTGATTCTCATGACTACCCCACAATAAAATGTTTCATCATCATCATTTCTTCAACAATTTATGTAGACATCATCATCATTCTCCCAAAAATCTTCAAAAATTGCCATACCCAAATTTTTGATAGAAAATTTTCGAAATTTTTTACCCCTTAAAATACCATTTTTACATTCTATATGTCGAGGGGGCGAAGGTGGAAATAAAACTACGTTCGACCGTTTAGTAAGATCGAATGTACCATGATTGGTTGAAATTCCACATTCGCCCAGTAGTGAGGTTCGAATGTGGAAAGTTTCCAGGTTCGACCTGTCGTAAGGTTCAAATGTGGAAAATTTCTAGGTTCGTCCTCAAAATCCTACGTTCGACCGAATACACTCCACGTTCGACCACTCGTAAATTCAAATCTTCTGCACATTCGACCGTTTGCAGAAAAACGTGTTCTTCTTCAATATTTTCTGCAAAAATCAGCCTATAAACATTCTGATTGTTCGAATTTGATGATGAAACTTGTACAGAAAGGTGCGGAAATGAAAACCTAACCCTCGAATTCACAAAAACATGGTGAAATCACATGATTTTGGGTTCAATTAAGAATCTAGGGTTTCTAGGGTTTCAACCTTTCAATCAAGAACTGAACTTTAACGTCTGAAATCATGAAAACGAGCTGTGATTGATTCAAACGACTGTTAGATCGTTCAAATCGGTACCATAGCTCTGATACCAGTTGAGAATCCGGTTTAAAAACCGAATTCACGGATCGATTACGCGAAAACAACTCGGTTTCAGACAGGAGATTCGAGACGAGACAGAAATATATGATAACAAAGTCATCACAGATTCGTATTAATTCAGAAACGGTTACAGACACTGTCATCAGTAGGATAAACATCTATCCCGGGGCCGGAGGAGGTCGGACATGACCTCCCCCTTGAGAGCATTCAAAGCATAAACTCAAATCTACAAACAAAAACAACACATGAGATTGCTATTTATAGTCCAACACCTAAAGCCACCTTCGACCAAATAACTAGGTCGAATGTGGAAATTTTCCACATTCGACCCTTTTGAATGGTCGAACCAAGACTTTAGTTTTGGTCTATATTTACAAATGCATCAGATCCATAAAATGCCCTTATGGATCACCACAAGCTCATGTAATACAATACAAAGACTCAACCCTAGTCTATTCGACAGTGACGTCCACATAATAGTGCATCAACAATAGGTTATATATAGCCATTTTTTTAGTTTGAGGTGCAAACAGCCAATTTTGAATAGCTTAGATTATTAAAATCCAATTCCCCTAAAATTAATGTACTACAACATAAGAAAACAACAATATTATTCATGTGAATAACAATGAAAATGTATTTTAAAAATATACATTTGGATGAGAGGCAGAGGCAGAAGCAAATAGTGTTTTCTTTTGTTATATATATATAGATGAGAGTATGTATATTTGTATATTTAAAGATTAGGTTAGAATCTTGTGTACGTAAATGTAATGTTATATAAATAACTGTTTAGTCTCCCGGGAACTTATCGGGATAGACAAATCTTATTTGATGAGAAAAAATTGTATGTGATGTAAGGATCGTATAAACAACAAAGAATGATCAAACAAGTTAGTTTTAGGTGCGGAATCCCTAAAACAATCACAAAATAATAGTCAAACAGATCAAAACACGTAAATCATCATTTCAAAGCTTTTTCATTAATTAGAAACTCAATTACACGTTTAAAGATTGAAACAAACAGGGTAAGAACGTGAAAAGAGCTAAATAATATCCTAGAGAGAGAATCAAAAAGTGGAGGGAATAATATGACTCTAAGTTACATTCAAAAAATCAGCTTGACTATATATAGACTGCTCATTCGCCCAAATGATTCGTGCGAATGTGCAGGTTCGACCAAACCAACCGGTCGAACCAAGCCATACATAAAACAATATTCACATTCGTCCAAAACATGCTCCTTCGCACCCTCTGATTCTCCTTCGACCATACACAATTCTTCCTTCGCACCATAGACAAATCACAAAACTAGTTTATTGAGCAATCCGAAGCACTAGTCGCACAACTGCATCTACAAAAATGTGTGTACCATAAAAGAAATAGGTCCTTTTTAAGATTTTTTTTTTTTTTTTTTTTTTTTTTTTTTTTGTAAAGGATCAACACTCGATAAGACATAAAGCCTACTTCTAATTCTACGTATGCACCTCTTGCTCGAGTGAAGTCTCTGTACAAGCTTTTCACTTCTTCAAGACACTCTAAAGCCACGATATGAACCAGAAGAAAAAACAAATAAATTGGTATCAAATGATATGTCATGATTATGATGATAATAGACGATTATGATGTATAAAGTTAGCATATGTGAAAGAATGACATACCTATTCAATCTTTATTATGGATATACGATCGATCACCTTGGGTGACACTAAATACAACAATCAATAGGTAAGCAGTGAAGATCCATTTTGAAGATAAATAAAAATGATCTAACTGCCATCGACTAAAAAGATTGTAGGATTGTAACTTTTCATGTCTCCTAACTATCTTCTTTACTCATACATAATTTAAGTATTTATTTCAATAATCACCATATGTTAGTCGAATTCACGGTACATACATTAAGAATGATCAAAGAGGCGTGCATGGCGGGCTGATTAATTATCACTTATCAGCTAAAGATTACCTATGTCTAAGAATCATAGGCTACATCTAATTAGCTTAGCAACCTTTGTAATCAATGTTCCTAGCAAAATTAATCAAAAAAAAAAAAAAAAAAAGATTCTTATAAAACTAACTACATATGTGAATATATACGTAGTTAGCTCGTTCTTATATGTAATAGTAAGTTCAAAAACATATATACTATCTTAAAATGATTAGTGACTTGCCTAGACATGATTAATATATTACTTGAACATAAACACAATTTAAAAATTGTGGGGAAAAATAAAAGAAAAAAAAAACTTTTGGAGGAAAATAAGGGGGGGGGGGGAAGCCTCGCCTAGTGCCATGTGCCACTCAAGGGTATTTTTTTATTTTTTTTATCAACCCCTACCTAATGGCATCTTACACACCCAAGAGGGGATATGGCCTAAATAAATGCCATGTTAGCAAATAGTGTTTTCTTTTATTATATATAGATGAGATTATGTATATTTGTATATTTAAATATTATGATAGAATCTTGTTTACGTAAATGTAATGTTATATAAATAACTATTTTATCTCTCGGGAACTTATCGGGATAGACAAATCTTATTTGAAGAGAAAAAATGTGTGTACCATAAAAGAAGTAGGCGTTTTTAAGATATTTTTTTTTTTTTTTTTTTTTTTTGTAAAGGATCAACACTCGATAACACATAAAGCCTACTTCTAATTCTACGTATGCACCTCTTGCTTGAGTGAAGTCTCTGTACAACCTTTTCACTTCTTCAAGACACTCTAAAGCCGCGATGTGAACCTGAAGAAAAACCAAATAAATTGGTATCAAATGATATGTCATGATAATGATGATAATAGACGATTATGATGTATAAAGTTAGCATATGTGAATGAATGACATACCTATTCAATCTTTATTATGGATATACGATCGATCACCTTGGGTGACACTAAATACAACAATCAATAGGTAAGCAGTGAAGATCCATTTTGAAGATAAATAAAAATGATTTAACTGCCATCGACTAAAAAGATTGTAGGATGTTAACTTTTCATGTCTCCTAACTATCTTCTTTACTCATACATAATTTAAGAATTTATTTCAATAATCACCATATGTTAGTCGAATTCACAGTACATACATTAAAAGTGATCAAAGAGGCGTGCATGGCGGGCTGATTAATTATCACTTATCAGCTAGTGATTTACCTATGTCTAAGAATCATAGGCTACATCTATTTACGTATGTTTTCCACGGCATTTTTGACTTATTGTTTTCCACGGCGAGCCGCTGCCATCACAAAAAAAAAAAAAAAAAATAACTATCCTACCACAACACAAAAAGAACTAGCCAAAACAGAACCTCACAGGGCCTCACTATACATAACATTAACAAGTACTTGCACAAACCTAAGCCCTGCCATCAAGGATCCCTAACACCTCTGCAGGGGTGTATAGCAACTCTCTAACAGGAGCAAAACCAGGGAGCACCGGGTCACCAAACGGCCCTCCTTCCGCAAAGCCTACGTCTGGCTCCGCCTCGGACCCTTCGTGCACAGGGGGGACCTCTTACAAAAAATATTCCTATATCCAGGTGATCAGGAACTCCTCAAACTTCAGGGTTATCAGGAACTTCCACAATCACTGGTGCAGTCGGATCTTCATGTTGCATAGGTGGATCCTGAGCAAAATCGGGAATAACACCAAAGAACAATGATCGAGGACCACAAGAGTATGTTTTACCATACCTCCGAGCCGGTACAAAGTCAGCAGTCCTGATATTAAATTCCTCCATGACATCTCGACGTCTGTCAATGTCGCGAGAGCATTGGTAAAGCATTTGCAAGTCGTCTACTACATCGAGTTCTCTCAATAGCTCATTCATGGATGCATAACGAGGAGCCATGGAGTGAATAATGAAACAAGTAAGAAGAAGAAGATAACATTTTTTGATAAGTGGCCTGACTTATAAAGGGTCTCCTTGGGAAGATCAAGAGATCTGCTTTAAATATTGCTATCGATTTTCTGACACAAGCCGTCAGAACAGTGGAAAAGGCAGTGGATGACGTCAAGTAATCATGACATGCAATTGATTAAAGGCGGCTGTCTAATCAACATTAAATCTGAAATTAAAAACGAAGCGACAGGTGGCAAGCATATACAATACATTCATCCAAAAGAGTGAACACTTACACACGTGCAAAAAAGATCAAGAAAATACGAATTATATAATGACATCGACTCGCTTCAACCGGATGATGCGCCTTCACCATCAGATGACATCATAACATAAGGCTCCAACACGAATCGGAGGGAAGAGGTGCCTTCATTACCAACCTGGCTGCTAAGCCGGGTTATGGCTTCCAATGAGTCACTACTCAGAGCCTGCATCGATTCGGCAACCCGGGTAGGAATCTCTTTCTCGTGGTCCGTAGGAGGAGGAAGTTTCTTACCCGGCTAGACCAACTTGATTGTCATAGCCAAGACCATCATGATACCCGGCGACCATGGCCACTTCATAAAACATGTTCAACCGCTCTTGATATTCTGCACTACCCGGAATGTAACGCCATGACGCCGGTATACCCCAACTGATCAACCAGTCACGGTCATCATGGACACTTTCCAACTGGGATTGCATAGAGGTTGCTTTGGACTTGGCAGCTTCAGCCATGTTTACAGCCTGTCCAACCCGTTCATTTGCAACTGTGAGTTGTTTCTGACACTCATTCAATTTTTCTAGAGTGGAATCCCTCTCTTCTTTTGCTCGCCTAACCCGGGACTCGTAGTTTTTAACCTCAGCAGCCATCAACTTATACCTCTCCATATCCGCCTGGTTCCGGGCGATAGTGTTTTTCTCCGCCTCCAACTCCTTCATCAGAGCCTTCACCCGGTCTTCAAGACGAAATATGTGGTTGTCTTGTTTATCAGTCCTCCGCAACAAATTAAGTTTCTCCTTATTATGCGCTTTCACCATATGGCCCTGTCCCCTTCAAGTTTTTCCTTGGCAATTTGCCGGGCAACTAGCTCCACTTTCGCCTCCAATAACTTCTTAGACAGCCTCTCATTCTCAGACATGACAACTTTATGTCTATCACAGAGTTCTAATAAACCAGCAAGATCAGCACGCTAGTGACAAAGAATCTCTTACAAGGAAGCAGAATAATTTACACCGGATCCTAGGGCATTTTCAGCAAGTTGGGCATTGTCCAATCCCTGCAGATAATATTTTTCAGCTGGGGAAGGCACATTCAGCCCAATAGCGAATAACATCCAGATGGATCAGACGGGTAGATTCTGCAATATGCCACCCGGGTACATACCGAGCATCCTTCAAGGAAGAGCTTTCAATCGACGCACCCCGGTACGAATTCCACCAGGAAACTGGATAGGATTCTGCTGCACATCTCTAAGGAGCTGTCAGAAACTCTGCCCATATGCACAAGTGGTGGGGAAAGAAGTCCCAGCGGGTGTGAACACTGGCTTCATGGGACCATGCACTGACACAGCGGGCAGTGAGACTGTAACCCTCGGTGGAGAATACAAGGCTGTCACAACAACATCAGGCCTAGTAGTTTGAACACAATTAGGAACCACACTGGTTGGAAGGGTCGTAGGAATCACCTCGGCCAGTGTAGTTTGTGATGAAGAATTAACGACCATGGTAGAACCACCGGAACCGCTATCCTTCGTACGGGACGGATTTTGCACAGCAGTATATTGTGACACATTTACTTCAACAGTTTTTGATGGAGGCGGATTAACGACCATCTCAATTCATTCACCTGCTCATAACAAAATACACTTATAAATAAACTGTCCGTATACAAGCAAATAGCAAGGAGAAATAGAGATGTTTACCTAACGTCTTTTCTTTCATCTCCAACATCTGCCTCCTCTTGGCTAGCAATACTTCCACCCCGGGAGCAGCCACGAATTTCCTCGTTTTTGACTTCTCTTTTTTCTTCTCTATATTCATATCCACCTCTGGCATGGCAATGCTGACCGGATCAGCATCATTAGGATCAACAATTTTCCCCTCTTTCACAGAAGGATAAGAATCAACCACATCTACTTGTACGATCGGAGGAGAGCCCTGGCCACCAGCCGGAGCAACCGGAGAAAGAAGCAAGAAATTGGCAATGGTCTGACTAAGCACGTCGAGTTCTTCAGACCCAAGTTGCCGGTCATGCTCTATCAAGTGGGAAGCAACCTCCGAATCAAGTACATCAAAATACTGCCACTGTCCCTGATCCTCACGCCGGTATTTCGGAAAGACTGTCTCATACACGGCAGCGGTAGGACACTCATCGGCCACTTGGTCTTTGCCTCTGGGTACCTAATAGGTACCTTTATAGGGAGCACACGCTCATCAATGTAAAAGAATTTTTTTTCTCCAATCTTTATCCCGGACGCTACGGGGAAACTTGTCTATGCAAGACAGAGCACCGGGACGACGGTCGAAAGTGAAATACCCCCCCCCCCCCTTGAACTTTAACACATACAGGGTTCGAAAAATCTCCAATCGAGGTGACATACCAAGCCCTAGGGCACAAAATTCAAAATGGCGAATCTTTATCAGACCTAATGGATGTAATTGGGAAATGTTTACCTTATAATATGACAATAGGTCAAAAATGAAGTTCGTCACCGACAATCAAAAGTGAGAAAAGGTGAAGAACTCTCCGTACATGGTTATTTTCCCCTCTTTCAAAGGAAAGGCTATGTCTTCCATACCAGGAAGCACCGGGCACCACTCCGGAAAAATACAATACTGACTAAGAAAGGATTGGAACGCCGTTAACGACTAACTACAGTGCATCTCGGCAACACTCATGACTGTGCGTGATGAACCAGCTTTGGGTGCCATTTCAAAGAGGTGATTGCTTTTAACTCGAAATATGTGGTTTGATACTTCTGATATACACCTTTATAGGCAACCCAAATGGGGGTGTTTCAAAATTTAAATTGGACCGATAAACGTCAACACTCTTGTCACTCAGACTGTTCGGGGGCGATTGATGGGACACTAGTGATGATATCATTGCACGTGCATAGGTCATGCGGCACCAATCCCAATTCGGATTTAAAAAAGTGTTCTTTTTATTTTTTGGACTTTGTCTAAGTTTTTCCGTACTTATAATTTATGCTCTATACTCTCTTAAAGTCTAGTTATATTCACATGTTCTTATCACTAGACTGGAAGACATGACGAGGTGGGGCCAGCCAAACTAAACTGGCCCACACCAAAACAAGCATAATACACTCAGCCCATTTGGCACAGGCCCAATAAACTTGGCCCAACCAATTTAAACGAGGAAAGGCGGTTAACAAATCAGTCGATCAAGAATAACAACCAGGGAGATGTTTACGCTGATAAACTAATAACAGTTATCTCCTTCTATTTGGAAGGAACGATGACTAGAATACGACTTCATGAAGATATCTATAATCAGAAAACCACAACTATAAAAGGAGTTCTCAGGTAAAACGTAAAGGGCATTCAATTTCTCAATACACTTTCATAATACCCACCGCTTAAAAGCCATACTTATTCTCACGCCGGAGGGTGGTCACAGGAAAAACTCCAATCCTGTGGTGAGTCCTAACGGTGTTCTATTTTGTAGTGAAAGCATCTTGTTCGTTTGGGAATGTTGGAAAGGACACTTCTCTGTTCCACCCCCAAGATTCACCCCCTTAGGTACTTGTTTCTTCACTATCCCAGGTAATGCCTTTTCACTATGTTCAATCAAATTCATTTGAAGTGATTATTATATTGGATTTTTACTTATATCAGGATTTTGCATGTTACTAAAGCAAGACAGAGCAACAATGACGAACGATTGGTGGTGATAGATTGGTTTTGTTATTATCGCTATTTAGACCCATTGAACATGTGGTGAATGATAATGTTTAATACTTCGTGTGAAGCGCGCGGGAATCTAAATAGTCATTAATTATACACCACTCCAAATTATTCAACTTCAAAATACATAAAATTACAAGAACTTAACAACATACTAACTATTATACATATCGTATGTATTGTTTGAGTTTGACTTACGAAATAAATAGGAAATTACACAACTAAGCATATAATTGACTCCCTTTTCTTTGTTTGAAGATTAGCATTAAAGGCTTTTCTCTCTTTAGAGCAATGCCAAATGTTTCGTTCATGTCAAGTTTTGATGGATCCTCACCATTTGGGAGGTCCCAATTGAATTCACGAATCAAATACGCCAACAAAGTTTCAACACTCTTGATTCCCGATGGCATTCCGGGACATGTCCTCCTCCCTGAACCAAACGGTAATAACTCGAAGTCTTGGCCTTTAAAATCCACTTCTGAGTTGATAAATCGTTCGGGATTGAAAGATAAGGGGTTGTCCCAAACTTTAGGGTCTCGACCCATTGCCCAAAGGTTAACATGTATTTTCGCATTTTTAGGAACCGTGTAGTTCATAACCTCACACGTGTCAACCGCCATACGAGGAAGAAGAAGAGGCACGGGTGGGTGTAATCTAAAAGTTTCTTTGATGCATGCTTGTAGATAAGTTAACTTAGATAGTTGAGAGTCCGTGATTTGATCTGAGGTTATTTCATTTTGTATTTCTTCTTGTAGTTTGGACATACATTCTTTGTGTCGTATAAGCTCTGACATAGCCCATATCACTGTCGTGGTTGTAGTATTTGCTCCGGCTCCCAATAGTTCCTAGAAACACAACAATAAGAAGGTTTGTATAAAATTAAGTCAAGTCATTACAAATTAATGAGACAAACAATTGTCAATAATAATTTGGATGGTTAAATTATTATGATGTCATTTCTATTAAAAAATGAAATGTCCAGCCAATTAAATGAGCCAAGTAAAATAAATATAAGAATATTATAGTAGCAAAATTAAAAGTTCTTTGAATCAATAAAACTCCAAACCTATATATAGCATATTGTTAGAGTTGTACTAATTAGTAATAACAAAAAGAAATGCATACCATAAATGGTGAAAATATTTGATTGTTTGAGAATCCCTTTTCAAGCAACCGGTCCAAGAAACATTGAGCTTGTTCTGACGACCATGTTGAAGAATTGACTTGAGCTCGTCTTTCCTCGATTATATCCTCACAAAATGCAAATACCTTTTTCCATTCTTTCAAGGAACTCTTCCTTGTCCCATGAAAATCGAATCTTTCAAGAATTGGAAAAAATGTACCAAAATCTATTATTCGACCTGAATACTCAATTACTCTATACATCAACTCTTTCAACCAATCATTAGTTCCATTTTCACCGGCAAAATCAAGAAATTTGTTGCCAAATATAATGGAACTGTGTGTATTAAACAATGTAGTGAAAAGCATATCCTCCATGTTAATCACGTGTCCTTGCTTTTTACGCAAGAAATCGATCAACTTAGCATAGTTTTCCTCTCGTAGTCTAGAATAGGTCTCTAAAGCTTTAGCGGAAAACATTTCAGTTCGACAAAGGGTTCTTAGGGTTTTCCATGTTTCGTTGCATTCTGACCACATAAGAGAGTGGGGTAGCAAAAATTCATGCTTAAATGCAATAGGCGCACTACGGGCTGAAAGAAGGCGATCATGTGTCTTGAGGATTTCTTTGGCTGCCTCTGGTGAAGAGGCAACCACAAGAAGTTGCTTGCCTAAACTAAGAGATATGAATGAACCATATCTTTTGGCTAAATTAGCAAGCATAACATGTGGTTGTTCTCCCGCTTGATGTAAGTTACCAATGATCGGCAACTTTGGTGGACCTGGTGGGAGGTTTTTATCACTCTTAAGATCAAACAATTTTGTTTTTTTTACTATTAGTAAAATAAAAACAATTGTTGATAGAATGAAAAGAAGTGATGAAATGATGCTGTCTTTGAGAAAAGTTGTGATATCCATTCTAATTTTGGGATGAGATATAAGGGATTTTGTGATGCTTGTGGATGACTTTGTAGTTGTAGATTGTATTTATAGTCTTAAATGGTTGTGCATGTTTGAATATACATAAGCATAGGTAAGCTTCAAGTTTCATTGTTTATTGACCATCATCTCACGTTCCTATTAAATATACCTATGACTTTCTATCGCTTTGACCATTCCATGGTTTTCAATCTCGTGATAATCTAAATGCAACATTTTTTAAACAATATAAGGGTGTGTAAAACGGACATATTTTAAATTGTTTTTAAATGATACGAGTAACTATGAAATTTCTATGAGATGTATGATATTTAACTTGAGTTGGATACATATGATATTTCATAACATGTCAGAGGTATATATGAGATTTATATTATTAACAATCTAGATTATATTTCGTAAGTTTTCCGAGATAGACAAATCTAATATGAAATGATAAAATATATGTTATGATGGAACATAAAATTAGGGGAATTGGATTTTAATAACCTAAGCTATTCGAAATTGGTCGTTGGATCTGAAACTAAAAAATTGGCCATATATAACTTGTACTATTAATCTATTGGATTCTGTCACCTAATTTGGGTTAAGTCACAAATCTAGTAAGTGTTTTGACTGACGTGACACCCCTAATCTGACATGGCCTGCTAATGTGGCACTCACAATCTAACGTGGCATGTTGACGTGACACCCTCAATCTAATTGGTTAGTGACTAATTAACCCAAATTGCGAGGCAGAATCCAATAGATTAATAGTACATGTTATATATGACCAATTTTTTAGTTTGAGGTGCAAACAGACAATTTTGAATAGTTTAGGTTATTAAAATCAATTACCCTAAAATTAATGTACTACAACATAAGAAAACAACAATATTAATTATGTGAATAACAATTAAAATGTATATTAAAAATATACATTTGGATGAGAAGCAGAGCCAGAAGCAAATAGTGTTTTCTTTTGTTATATATATAGATGAGATTATGTATATTTGTATATTTAAATATTAGGTTAGAATCTTGTGTACGTAAATGTAATGGTATATAAATAACTATTTTATCTCCCGGGAGCTTATCGGAATAGACAAATCTTATTTGAAGAGAAAAAATGTGTGTACCATAAAAGAAATTGGTCGTTTTTAAGATTATTATTATTATTATTTTGTAAAGGATCAACACTCGATAACACATAAAGCCTACTTCTAATTCTACGTATGCGCCTCTTGCTCGTGTGAAGTCTTTGTACAACCTTTTCACTTCTTCAAGACAATCTAAAGCCGCGATCTGAACCTGAAGAAAAACCAAATAAATTGGTATCAAATGATATGTCATGATAATGATGATAATAGGCGATTATGATGTATAAAGTTAGCATATGTGAAAGAATGACATACCTATTCAATCTTTATTATGGATATACGATCGATCACCTTGGGTGACACTAAATACAAAAATCAATAGGTAAGCAGTGAATATCCATTTTGAAGATAAATAAAAATGATCTAACTGCCATCGTCTAAAAAGATTGTAGGATGGTAACTTTTCATGTCTCCTAACTATCTTCTTTACTCGTACATAATTTAAGTATTTATTTCAATAATCACCGTATGTTAGTCGAATTCACAGTACATATATTAAAAATGATCAAAGAGGCGTGCATGGCGGGCTGATTAATTATCACTTTATCAGCTATAGATTTACCTATGTGTAAGAATCATAGGCTACATCTAACTGGCTTAGCAACCTTTGTAATCAATGTTCCTAGCAACGTTAATCAAAATACAAAAAATCAGATTCTTATTAAACTGACTACATCTGTGAATATATATGTAGTTAGCTGGTTCTTATATGTAATAGTAAGTTCAAAAACATATATACTATCTTAAATGATTAGTGACTTGCCTAGACATGATTAATGAATTACTTGAACACATACACAGTTTAAAATTTGTTGGGGAAACATAAAAGAGAAAAAAAACTTTTGGAGGAAAATAGGGGGGGGGGGGAAGCCTCACCTAGTGTCATGTGCCACTCAAGGGTATTTTTTTATTTTTTATCAACCCCTACCTAATGGCATGTTGCACACCCAAGAGGGGATATGGCCTAAATAAATGCCATGTTAGCAAATAGTGTTTTCTTTTATTATATATTGATGAGATTATGTATATTTGTATATTTAAAGATTATGTTAGAATCATGGTTACGTAAATGTAATGTTATATAAACAACTAGTTTATCCCCCGGGAGCTTATCGGGATAGACAAACCTAATATGAACAGAAAAATTGTGTGTACCATAAAAGGAATAGGCCATTTTTCAGATTTTTTTTTGTTAAGTGTAAATCCCAAACTTATAAATAATATCAAGTATACTAACAATCCATGACGGAATCAAGGAGTATTAGTTATCAAGGAAAAAACATGAACGATTTGAATAGAAAGCTCAACTAGCATACGACTTACCTTGTCGCCTGATACTAGAGAGAATAATATCATCGATAATAACCGCTAACCTTACAAATGAACCCAAATACTTTATATACGACTAGGGATCTCAAATGGGCCTACATGGCCTTATAACCACGAAACTCTAACCATCACCAGAAACAATATCTGAAAACTCTTCAACCAAAGCATAGATAAAACTCATCTTATTGAAGATAATTCATATGAAGATCATAAAATTTGAAGAAAAATATGATCAACCAATTACATCTTGGTAGCCAACCAAGTTAATACGAACCATGAAACTCTATCCATCCACTGCTAACCCATCTAAGCTTATAACAACCACACCTAAGCCACACCTTAAACTAGCCGAAATCAAAGCTAGGCAAGAAGTTTGGTCTAATGCTAACATAGCTATGGACCTTCAAACCACACATATCAAGAACTCGCCCATGAATAATAATCGGTTCTAGACAATCACAACCCATAATCAAGACCACGAATCTTTAACCACCCAATCATTACAAATGAACCACAAAATACTTTATACTACTATGGATCTTGAATGGGCCTACATGGCCTTATAGCCTTCGAGAACTCCCAAGTCCAACGTAATACATCGGAAAACCCAATCTAATCTCCGAGAAATATATCATTATTCGAGAACTAGATTACTAAACATAAACCTATTATTTGATCCCTACAATATCCCCCTAGGTTTATGCTTTATTTTCAATCAAAGCTTCCTCCTTTTCTTCTTTGTCTGGTGCTGCTGCATAACATAAGGATTTGAAACTGCATGCCCAAACAATCTTGTTTCGACTCTACTCCTTTGTCCTGCCCACACTTTCAATCCAATAACAATTCCTACTGCACTGGTAAATGACTTAGCACACTCCTCATATTCTTCTCCAACATTTATCTGATTCTTCGTTAACACCTGAATAACTTGTTCAGCAAATCTCATCAGATCTGTAGGATCACAAACTCGATTCTCTGCATCATTACAAGTAATCACAACATCACTTGTAACAAGATCATATACCCAGAACATAAACTTGCCAATGAATCATCCGGAAGATCTCGAGCGACAGGAATCAATCTTCTCTTTTCTAGTTGCCGGCCACATAATTGTCTTCATTCTTTCTCCAGATTGATCATATACTTGACCATAATCTTTGACCCATGAATCAGCAGTTTTCATATCTCTAAAGTCATTTCTTGTATTATCCTCCAGCCACTTGTACATCAAAATTCCTTTCCTTGTATTGGTCCATAGCTCTTCACGATAAGAAGCTTTCAGCAACTCTCTCATATCAAACTTAGTCCACGTTTCAAACACAAATCTTTTACTATAATACTTAATCTTCCCACTATTTCTCTTCACGATCCACTTGTCCTTTTATTCACTAAGCATCCAGCTCTTTATTCCTGATCAATCTCCATACACGTCAAAACGATCTTTAGCGGTTTCCACCATTTACCTATTAGGTTGATCTTGATCCGGTGAGTCTTCTTTATATATATTAGGCAGCACAATCCTCTTTCATGGATGAACATCTTTCTTGCTTTTGTTAGGTCTGATTTCATCTTCCAATGCCACTCCTTCATTCTCAGTAGATTCTGCCTCAATATCACTAGTTGCTTGGATCATCTGTGGAAGGTTTTTCTCCTCGAATTCTGATCCAAATCTGTTCTTAAGCTTTTGAGCTAAGTCTGTAACAATCGCCAAAACGTTTCCCATGTTGACTTGAAGCTCTTTGATCTGTTTGTCCCTTTCTTTAACAGTTTCTTCAAGATTAATAATTCGTACATCTTTAAGAATCTGTTTATGTTCCAACACAATCACTCTTCTTTCCAAATCAACAACATCATCATCTTCAAACTCATCTACCTAATCTTCAAGCATCGTTGTAAGTCCAAGATCCTCTCTACCGTGTATCAAACAAACAATCGAGTGCGGAAAACAAGATTGAATGTGAAGAACAAAAGATTAAAACACAATGAAATCCCTTGTATTGCTGCTTCACCTTGCACACAACCTCTAGGATTGTCTGGTACAAGGTGGTGGCTCTAGAGTTAAAAATGAAAGGTCTAACCCTAAAATGAACTAGAACAAAACATTATATAGGGTCCACTAAAGCCTTGGCCCACATGGCCTAACCCAAGCCCATTAAGTAAACTAACCCCAATTAACACAAACAGGCTTGATAAAGACTAGCGTAAACCTACACAATTTATGGGCCTTACAATATCCCCCTAGGTTTATGCTATCTTTATCATGGCTCAGTAAGAAGAAACTTCAAATCTTGATCTTCCAGACTTGGGTTCTTTCTTCTGCTCTCGGAGGCATACTTGTATTTTGATCATCATCAGCTTTTGCTTGAACATCTTACTAAAAGAGAACGTGAGAGGAGGATTCTCAGAAGATCTTTTCTTTGTCAATCTTCTCTTTCAAACAACTTCATAGGTACTTCTTTAGTTGTACTTTCATTGTGAAAAGATGATAAATTTTAGGTTCTTTTGACTTAGGTACATCTTCTCAGTGTGGTGATTCATGCTTGTCAGCAACTGGAACTCTTTCATTCTTCATCAACCCATGTTTCTTGTTTTGAATAAATTCTGCAAATTCTTAGAATTTTGTGAGCAAACAATTTATGCAACAGAGGGTCCAGTATACACATGAACACCAAGTACATCAGTGTACTTCAATTTTAAAATCTCAAAAACCTAAATTTTGTTCGAAAATCGGTCAAATCCTCAAGAATGGTTAACTTTTATAAAAGAAAACAAATAAAAATAAACCTCAAACTATTTACAATGCATCTTTTTGGTGAGAATCATGTGCAAGAAGATCATATCAGCTTTGTCAAAATGCAACACACCGTTAGTATATTTGTTTTGGTATACTTATTAAAGTGCCAGAAAGCAGTCCAAGACGATTACCAGAATCGTTTATCCACTTAAACAAACATACACACATGCCTTCAAGTCCTTTGTTTTTCTTATTTTCTTAACGTGTGTTAGACCGAAATAACTGTGTGTCCCACATCATGACATACCCCCGCGATCAAGGTATGCACAAAGCTTCTTCATAACAGGTGAGTAAATTACTGACATCTGTATGTTTTACAAGGTCAAGATCATCGGTGATTAGGTCTGCATATATCTGGATGCAACAGAGAGACCAATGGATTGGGTTAGGATAAATACCAAATTTTTGGTATGATAATTGCTTTAGGCTTTTTGATATGTGCCTTTAGCTTGAATTCTCTTTGAGAATATGGGTTTTGGCATTTCCTTATTGCTCTTTTAAGACGTCCTGATTGTGCCTAGGTCAGCATATATCTGGATGCAGCAGAAGGGTAGCCAAGACATCCCCAAATGTATCAACAATTTAAAGACCTGAAATCTCAGATTTTGGCAATCTATCAACGCAAGATTTAAGACCATAAAATCATACGCCTATGATGTGTTCCCCACAAGTTACACAGTCCTTAATCTTTAGCATGAATTTTGAACTGAGTTCGTTGTGCAGTTTGCCTACCAGTACATCATATGATGGAGCTGCAATCACACTTGAGTTAATATTCTTTTCGATTTTAAAGTGTGACAGTTCAACAACTGATGTACTATCATTTCTTCTTTTTCGCACCATGAAATTCTCATTTTCGGAATTTTCTATTGTTTTTGTATTTTTCTGAGGATATATCCCCCTAAATTTGTGCTTAAAATTGAAAATTTAAAGAACAAATTTACAACCTAAAACTAAGAAAAATCTTTTTGTGTTTTTCTAAACCATTCTCGAATCAAAGACCAATTACGTTCAGAATAAAAAGCATCAGGTTTTGGACGTACATCTTTCGCTGATTTTACCTCCATTATCTCCTTTAAAGGAAACATACTCACTGTTTGAAAATTTTAAATAAATGTATAACAGAGAGATGTCACCTGTTATGTGCGTGGAACAACCGTTATCAACATACCAGTGGTCGTCAACAATCCTCCTTGGATGTCCCTGCACTAAGAAAGGAGATTAGTTGAACATTGGTACCCAGGCCATCGCGGTGCTGGGCACTCCTGAAGCGTCTATGAAAGACACTTCTCTCAAGCACATGTCCTTTTTCTCATTTAGACATGGTGTTGCTGTCGCCTTAGCTTTCCAGTTTAGGCTTAGCACACGGTTTTGCTACTTTCGGAGTAGCAACTTTCTATTTCTCAGGTTGCTTTGACTTCTGTGGTTGAACAACCTTCCGTTTGCTCTTGGCAGCATTCTAGTCTCCATCAGATGGTTTAACTTTGGGATTCATGTTCTTCCTTGCCTTAGGTTTATCAACCCTCATTGGCTTGGAGTAGTAGTTATCCCTAGGCATAACCTTCTGATGTTGTCTATAGTAGGGCACATAGGGACGATGTGCGCAGTTTCTTGCAATGTGACCGGGTCTTCCACACATGTAGCATGTTTGCTTCTTCGCATAAGGAGCAGATCCCGGTCTGTTTGATCCCACTAATGAATGTGAGTGATGGGATCTGTTGGATGATTTGTTTGCAGGCTTCGTAGAGTTTCTGCTCTGCTTAGAACATCTTGAACACCCGTGTTAACAAGATTGTGATTGTGATGAGAACTGTCCTTGAGCTTTCTATTTAGCTTCAGGAACCTGTACATGAGAGTTAGCACATGTAGTTTTTCTATGTGGTGGCACATATTTATCAGTCGTGCCATTAACAGATAGCTCTGAAACAGTCTTTTTAATATAAGGAACAGCATCTGTAGACAAATTATACTGTGTCACACAACCACCTGCATTATTAGTGCAAACAATATCATCCCCCTCAACCCTAACTTCTACCTTTACTAAATCTGCACATGAAGTAGACGCATCAGTAACGTTCACACATTTAGATTCAGGGACTATTGGCTTTACCACACCTATGCCAATAGTTTTGGATAAAGGATCCTCACATTCTTGTTTAGTCTCGACTGGCCTTGAACACACAGATTCTTCAGATTCTGGATCAGTCGAGGGTGTGTCATTTGATTCAGTTGAGCCACTTGATTCAGAGACTTGTGGTGGCTTTACTGAATCCACCGTTGACTCAGCTACTATAGAAGACTCACAACTAGACTCACTAGATTCAACTGATGCTGATTTCTCACATTTGGAGTCCTGTTCAGAAGTTTGTGGGGCAGCTGGTTCAACGGTCTGTGGTGCCCTGTACTCTTCATAAATTTTTTTGAATGTTTTCATGAAATCAAACTCAAAGGGCACATTTGAGTCTGATTGGCCGGTCGGTTCAGTTTGCTCAATTTTCGGTTCAGTTTCAAAAACGGTTTCTTTTAAGACATCATTCAATTTAGTTGTGTCATTTGAAACTGGAACTTCATCTTTCTTCACATCAAAAACTCTGTCAATTTCTTTATTTTTCTCAAAATTTAACGTCTCGGTCTGCTTTGAAGCATCTTGAGACTTGACAAAAGTTTTTTATGGGGCCTGCTCATGCTTATGTTGTTTGTTCTTGGGTTTAGAGATTTTTACAGGGACCGATTCAGATTTGGAGATCTCAATTTGATCCCTTGATGGTCGACTGGTTGGCTCCTCTATTGGAGGACCGTACCCTTTAACAGGAAGAGCCAACAATTCTTCATCCGACATGGGAATTGAGGAATAGTTTTCATTAAAGGGTGGTGGAATTTCCACAAACCCTAGACCTTTATTCCTCACTTCCTTTGGTCTGAACTTTAACCGGGTATTGATCATTTTTTCAAATTTGGGACTAGAACAATCGAACTTTTTAAAATGAAAATCGGCATTTTCAAATTTAGATTTTAAGTCGATCAATTCCGCGGTTAAAGTATCAGACAGTCGTTGGAAGTGTAAATATCGACACTTGTGATCACTCACCTCCTGATGCAAGCGCTTGATATCGAGTTTTTGTTGTTCAACCATTTCTTTATAAGAATTGAATTTCTTTTTAATATATCAAACGGCCATTTTCTCGTATTCAAGCTGCTTGTATGCAGAGAGAGTTTCTTCTCTAAATCCCTTAATTTTTAACTTACACTGCTCGGTACAACAAGAGGCAGATAACAAATCAGAATATACCTCAGTTGCAGACGGAACATAATCATCATCCATCTGGGCCATGAGAACTTAAGCAGCGTGAGCGGCAAGAGTAGCAGATGTGACAGGAGCAGCAGGTGTGACAGAAGCGACGGGAGCGGCAGGAGCAGCGGGAATGGCAGAACAACATGAATCTAAATTCGATGATGGAGCAGCAGAATTGGATGAGCATGTTGCAGCAGAGGTGATGTTATCCAATTATTTGATAAGTGATATTAACTCATCCGGCGTCATTTTGGACCAGTTTGTTTCCAAAATGATCCGGTTGACGTTCATAAACCAGCTGCATGTTGGCTGATTTGGAATTCTTTTTAATGCATCCAAAAGAATCTTGTTGACCCAACGATTTGCCATCACGGTCTCTGCATTCTTCATTTCTGATAGCAGTTCGGTAAATCGGTCAATTAGTGCATTCACGGTTTCACAAGGAATGTAACTAAAACTCTAAAGTCTCTACTTAAACACCTCACTTTGAGAAGACATTTTTAATGTTGAACAATGATCCCCCAAAAATCTAGACGTTCATAAAAATTTAGATTGAACACTGGATGTCCAACCATAGTCAACCGTCAAAAAATAGTACACAATCTAGTCCACTGTAGTTACTACTACTACTACTATTATTATTATTATTATTATTATTATTATTATTATTATTATTATTATTATTATTATTATTATTATTATTTGTAACACCCCAACCGATGGCGGAAACATCGAGTTGTCACGTAGTGACGATTGTTTAAAAGCACATGGACTAAAATGTAAATATTAATAGCAATAAACTTTCATTATTCAAAACGAAATACAAAGAGTCTTAATAGAAATCTCAAACATAAATAATAAATGTTCAACTTTTATTTAAGCACTAGGTCCATCCTAAGCGTGAAAGCAAGTAAGATCAAACGTCACCTGAAATGTACAAAATAATTTGTCAACACATATAATGCATTGGTGAGTACATCCGTTGGATATGTATATAGTACAAAACGTTTCGCAATTCCTGTGTTGTATACCATTTTCAATTATGTAATTTAAGTAATGTCCGTTCAAAATCAACCCTATGTAATAAGTATCAAGAATCAAAACATTTTTTAGTAATATGAATCACAAGACAATGACCAAGGTCTCTCAACAGAGTCACAAGGGGTATATACCATAGATCTATTCATTGAAATGCCAGGCCCTCAAAGGTTAATGATTTTGACAAGTCACAGACACACAAATTAACATAAGCAAACACACATGAGAATTGCTATTTTAGTAAGAAGTAATCGAAACTTGATAATAGATACATGAGTCACCCCAAAAATAGTAAAACAGTAAAAAGGGGAAAGATATACTCACAGTTTACGAAAGCGATCAAAATCCACTTAAGCGGTCGTGAGCTAAGTAATGGGAATTCCAAGGAATTCAACCTATAATGTGTAAGCATACTAATAAGGAAGTGTCTAAAAATTCTAAGGTAACTAAGGTCTAAGGCATTAGGGTTTGCTAAGTCGATTTGGGGAATTAGAGTTTTTTTATGATAAGTCGATTAATATAAAGTTGTATAAAATAATAATATACCAAAGTTTGTAAATATGGTTTAGGTAACATAATTATTACCAATTTAGATAAACTATTTTGAATAATTAAGGCAAAATCATTTAATTAATTACTTTAACTAATTATTGTAAATAATTACAATAATCATAAATACTGAAATAAATAATTATGAGTTACGCCATTACTATATTAATTTCCAACCAATGGTATTTAAGATTTTTAAGCATAGATTTATTTCTATTTTATAAGAAAAGCATTTATAAAATAGATATTTAATAGTATAAATAAATAAATTAATAATCATGTCTAATTAAACATAAATAAGATTAATAATTCAAGACATGATCCAAAAAATATTATTTTTATAGAAATTAAATACCTTCTGATGTAAACAAATTAAAATAATTTTCCCATAATTTATATAAACTTATTTATATTTAAAATCGATTTAACGAGATTAAAGTATGTTTAAATGATTAAAAATAGGAAAATTAATGAAAATAAATGTTTTCTGACCCAAATATTTTTATTTCAGTTCATAATGATTAGAAATAATTTCTCAAAAAAGTTTGAGATTAAAATCATTAAAAATGAATTTTTAATCAATTAAATACTATTAAAAAAAATAAATTCAATAAAAATATGAAAATAAGATATTTTCCAGAATATAAAAGTGTGGAAATTTTTCTTTATGGTGTCAAGAAGCTACACCTAAATTTTCATAATTTTTGGAGCAAAAATGGATTTATTATGAATATTCTAAGTTAAATAATATATATATATATATATATATATATATATAAATAAGAAAATGAATTTTATAAAGAAATACCAAAAAAATACAACTGACCGTGGCCAGTGGGACTCGACCTCGTGTCGTTTCACACACAAGCAGACATTCAAACCACTACATCACTAGCCTCACATGTTAAGAAGTTTGAAATTAAATTGTTTTTATATATTCATAACAACTTCATCTTCTTCCCCAAATTTCCTATAACCCTAACCCTAACCCTAGGTTTTTCAATAATATGATTTGGACTAGATAAGAACTCTGTGAAAGAGGGCTTTTGATAGGATATTATCAACTAATAAAACGGCAAACACATAACCACTTACAATAACGATTTGATGCTTAAAAATGAAGAGGAAGGGCCGAAATCTTGTCGCGATTTGGTAGGTCTCCTGGACATGTTTTGAGTAGTTTTTTTCATGGGTTAGAATGGGTATGAGTGCAGAAACGTAATGCTAAGACCAATTTATAGTGTTAGTCACAAAAACGTAACGTTTGATCCTTGTAAATAACTTCGCCGGTTACACAAACATTTCGGTTTAATCATGGTTTAAACCCGTAAAAAAAACCTTGTAACTGACTTGGCATTTAGGGAGAAACATTGATTGCAGCTTTAAACAAAAAAAACAAGGCTTAAAAGCGTTTTGAGGTGTGGCCGGAACCTCGCCGGTCCGGCGAGCTTGCTGAACGGAAAAAGGGATCAAGAAGGAGGGATTTCTTGTTTTAAATCTTTTGTACATTGGCAAAATTGGTCCCTTATGTTCTAACTAGGTTAGTTATATTATGAATTAGTTAGTTCTTCCTTAATAAAACTTAACCAAGTTAACTATATTTAACCCCAAATGTTTTTTTAAACTTTATGAAACTTAAATTTTTTTTGAAATCTTTTACGGATACGTTTCAAAGCACGCATTTGATTAACACTTATACTCGATCCATAATAAACATAAATGATTAAATTTTAGTTCGTTCTAAAATTAAACTTGAAAACGACGAACTCGTAGGGACTATAATGAAAAATATTTCAAGGATTATTATTGTAGATTTGACGAAAGACGAGGGTGACGGATGTCACAGGCTCCCCTACTTTAGAAAATTTCGTCTCGAAATTTCTTTCAAGTGAAGGTTTCTGGTTGTGGTATATGTGAGTATGTTATCGATGAAAAACAATTACGAATTGGTCCAAGAAAGGTTTACAAACGCGATTTATAAGGTTCCTAAAAATGGGTATAAGATCAACGGAAAAGTATAATCATTTAGGTTCAACGTGCAATTATGGGGCATAGATTTTATAAGAATTAGATTGCCATTAGCAACCTCCACAGCAAAATGATGGGTAAGGTGAGGACAAGTACGAGCAAGAAAAGGTTCAACTTCTAACGAGACAAAGCTCCTATCCACATCGGTATCAAACAAAATCGAAGCATATAAGTTAGTAATAAGAAATGTACCATTGACAACGTCGTTGGTAGCTTGATCTTGATTAGCATTGATGTTGAAAGCACGACCACGGGCTGGAGCTGCTTGAATTGCTGGAACTAATGGGGCTGCTGGGACAGCTGGGGTTTGCTGACGAGCCTGAATAAAAGCCGTGAGATTAGGGCATCTATTTTGCATATGGTTAGGATCACCACAAGCGTAACAAACTCTGGGTTGACCAGCTTCCTGGATTTGGATAGCAGTCGGTGGGTTATTTATTGGTCGATTGGCAACACGACAGAAAGGAGTGGTATGACCCAGTCTTCCACAAGCATCACACTTACGACAGGGTACATTTGTGGGATGATGATAGTGGCAAGTAGCGCATTGAGGTTGTTTCCCCGTATAAGCCCTTGGGGTTGATTGAGGTGCAGTAGGTGGGTTTGCAACAGGAACCTGGTTAAGAGGTGCAACTACAGCATAGTTTTGGTTTCCACCTTTTTGTTTCTAATTGGAACTAGCGGCAGAGTTTTCTTGGGAAGGTTCAGTGGTAGCAGGGGTTTCAGTGGGTCTTTTAGTACCCTTACGAGTTAGAGTACCATCCTTGACATGCTTGTCAGTAAGAGATGCCGCGAGACGAATGGCATCCTCTACAGTAGCAGGCTTGCTTCCCATAAATGAATCATGGATCTGAGGTGGCAGTCCCTCAATATACTTCTCAATGGCCAAGGATACCAGGGTTACCATACGAGGAATCAGTAAGCTCAACTAGTGATAACGGTTGTTGTAGGGAACATTGTTTCCACTATCCTGCTTGAGGTGATAGAACTCATCCTCCAATTTCTTCATCTCACTATGAGGACAGAACTCAGTAGTCATAGCGATTTTGAAATCATCCCAAGACATAGCTAAAGCAGCTTCCGTCCCTCGAGCATGTTTTTCACCATTCCACCAAGTGAGCGCTCTCTTTTGAAGAACACCCGTGGCATGACGAACACATAGGTTGTCTGGACAGTCGCTATTAATGAACGTATTCTCCATACTTTCGAACCATTCAAGTAACCCAGTGGCTCCCTCAGTGCCATTAAACTTGTTGGGATGGCAAGAGTTGAAGTGCTTGAAAGTGCACTTATTCTCTGTGGTTCCACCGTTTCCACCCGCATTCCCGTTTGAGTTCCCATTCGAGCTACCGTTTGGGTTAAGGTTTGGGATAATAGCATTAATGATGCTAGGAACAAGCGTTTCCAACTTATCATTAAGCATGGTCGCAATACGACGATCAGATTTCAGTTTAGCCTGACGTTTCGCGGCTCTCTTACAAGATTCGCGATCAGACATCTACAAAAAATGCAACAATAATTATGAGATTTGATTCCAAAAATCTTGGGAATGTCATAGTTTATATTAGTATAGGTAACACATAACATGGGATATAGTAATTATAAACTGATATAAGAAAAATTATGAATATCATATAGAAAATCATGATAAAACTTCAAATGAAAAACAATACCAAGTATAAAACGAGATATAAGAGTGTTTCCAAAGAAACTGTTGACTGACTAAAGTAATTGAAATATTATTAGTGACTTGTGGGGGCGTACTTTAGCCTATAAGTGAATGCTCATCCCGAGAGTTCCCAGGTCGGCATACGGGTCCCTCGTCTGATTGGGATTTATGCGAAATGCCAGGCCTAGACAGAAAACTCAGAATACAGGCGTTCACCCTTCCAGATTTCACGTGCCCCGTCACAAATAAATTCCAAAACTCTAGCGGAACTTGAGATATGGAAATATATCCTTGGGATGTGGATTTCACTCCTATCTCAAAGGTATACTTTCAAAAAGTAAAAATACAATGGAGTGAAACTAGTCACTAAGTTAAGGATATCACTCCTAGCTTAGTGATTTAAGTTTCTTTTGGAGGGATAGATTCCTTGAGATTTGGACATCTCCTATCTCGAAAGGAAAATATTCCAAGATAAATAAAATAAATAAATAAAACATATAAGGAGTGAAACTATTCACCAAGGTATGGATATCACTCCTAACTTGGTGTTTTCGTTTCATTTGTAGAATAAAATCTTACTCGAGTATAATGAAAAGTAAAAAGAGAAAATATATCTAAAGAAATATGAGGATAAAAGAAAGCATATAATGGGTAGCTTAGTTATAGTCTAGGTCAAAAGCATTTACTAATAACCTAATTCCCTATAACCATGGCTCTGATACCAATCTGTAACACCCCAACCGATGGCGGAAACATCGAGGTGTCACGTAGTGACGAATGTTCAAAAGCACATGGACTAAAATGTAAATATTAATAGCAATAAACTTTCATTATTCAAAACGAAATACAAAGAGTCTTAATAGAAATCTCAAACATAAATAATAAATGTTCAACTTTTATTTAAGCACTAGGTCCATTCTAAGCGTGAAAGCAAGTAAGATCAAACGTCACCTGAAACATGTACAAAATAATTTGTCAACACATATAATGCATTGGTGAGTACATCCGTTGGATATTTATATATATATATAGTACAAAACGTTTCGCAATTCCTGTGTTGTATACCATTTGCAATTATGTAATTTAAGTAATGTCCGTTCAAAATCAACCCTATGTAATAAGTATCAAGAATCAAAACATTTTTTAGTAATATGAATCACAAGACAATGACCAAGGTCTCTCAACAGAGTCACAAGGGGTATATACCATAGATCTATTCATTGAAATGCCAGGCCCTCAAAGGTTAATGATTTTGACAAGTCATAGACACACAAATTAACATAAAGCAAACACACATGAGAATTGCTATTTTAGTAAGAAGTAATCGAAACTTGATAATAGATACATGAGTCACCCCAAAAATAGTAAAACAGTAAAAAGGGGAAAGATATACTCACAGTTTACGAAAACGATCAAAATCCACTTAAGCGGTCGTGAGCTAAGTAATGGGAATTCCAAGGAATTCAACTTATAATGTGTAAGCATACTAATAAGGAAGTGTCTAAAAATTCTAAGGTAACTAAGGTCTAAGGCATTAGGGTTTGCTAAGTCGATTTGGGGAATTAGAGTTTTTTTATGATAAGTCGATTAATATAAAGTTGTATAAAATAATAATATACCAAAGTTTGTAAATATGGTTTAGGTAACATAATTATTACCAATTTAGATAAACTATTTTGAATAATTAAGGCAAAATCATTTAATTAATTACTTTAACTAATTATTGTAAATAACTACAATAATCATAAATACTGAAATAAATAATTATGAGTTATGCCATTACTAAATTAATTTCCAACCAATGGTATTTAAGATTTTTAAACATAGATTTATTTCTATTTTATAAGAAAAGCATTTATAAAATAGATATTTAATAGTATAAATAAATAAATTAATAATTATGTCTAATTAAACATAAATAAATTCAAGACATGATCCAAAAAATATTATTTTTATAGAAATTAAATACCTTCTGATGTAAACAAATTAAAATAATTTTCCCATAATTTATATAAACTTATTTATATTTAAAATCGATTTAACAAGATTAAAGCATGTTTAAATGATTAAAAATAGGAAAATTAATAAAAATAAATGTTTTCTGACCTTAATATTTTTATTTCAGTTCATAATGATTAGAAATAATTTCTCAAAAAGTTTGAGATTAAAATCATTAAAATGAATTTTTAATCAATTAAATACTATTAAAACAAATAAATTCAATAAGAATATGAAAATAAGATATTTTCCAGAAAATAAAAGTGTGAAAATTTTTCTTTATGGTGTCAAGAAGCTACACCTAAATTTTCATAATTTTTGGAGCAAAAATGGATTTATTATGAATATTCTAAGTTAAATATAATATATATATATATATATATATATAAATAAGAAAATGAATTTTATAAAGAAATACCAAAAAAATACAACTGACCGTGGCCAGTGGACTCGACGTCGGGTCGTTTCACACACAAGCAGACATTCAAACCACTACATCACTAGCCTCACATGTTAAGAAGTTTGAAATTAAATTGTTTTTATATATTCATAACAACTTCATCTTCTTCCCCAAATTTCCTATAACCCTAACCCAAACCCTAGGTTTTTCAATAATATGATTTGGACTAGATAAGAACTCTGTGAAAGAGGGCTTTTGATCGGATATTATCAACTAATAAAATGGCAAACACATAACCACTTACAATAACGATTTCATGCTTAAAAATGAAGAGGAAGGGCCGAAATCTTGTCGCGATTTGGTAGGTCTCCTGGACATGTTTTGAGTAGTTTTTTTCATGGGTTAGAATGGGTATGAGTGCAGAAACGTAATGCTAAGACCAATTTATAGTTTTAGTCACAAAAACGTAACGTTTGATCCTTGTAAATAACTTCGCTGGTTACACAAACATTTCGGTTTTATCATGGTTTAAACCCGTAAAAAAAACCTTGTAACTGACTTGGCATTTAGGGAGAAACATTGATTGCAGCTTTAAACAAAAAAAACAAGGCTTAAAAGCGTTTTGAGGTGTGGCCGGAACCTCGCCGGTCCGGCGAGCTTGCTGAACGGAAAAAGGGATCAAGAAGGAGGGATTTCTTGTTTTAAATCTTTTGTACATTGGCAAAAATGGTCCCTTATGTTCTAACTAGGTTAGTTATATTATGAATTAGTTAGTTCTTCCTTAATAAACTTAACCAAGTTAACTATATTTAACCCCAAATGTTTTTTTAAACTTTATGAAACTTAAATTTTTTTTGAAATCTTTTACGGATACGTTTCAAAACACGCATTTGATTAACACATATACTCGATCCATAATAAACATAAATGATTAAATTTTAGTTCGTTCTAAAATTAAACTTGAAAACGACGAACTCGTAGGGACTATAATGAAAAATATTTCAAGGATTATTATTGTAGATTTGACGAAAGACGAGGGTGACGGATGTCACAGGCTCCCCTACTTTAGAAATTTCGTCTCGAAATTTCTTTCAAGTGAAGGTTTCTGGTTGTGGTATATGTGAGTATGTTATCGATGAAAAACAATTACGAATTGGTCCAAGAAAGGTTTACAAACGCGATTCATAAGGTTCCTAAAAACGGGTATAAGATCAACGGAAAAGTATAATCATTTAGGTTCAACGTGCAATTATGGGGCATAGATTTTATAAGAATAAGATTGCCATTAGCAACCTCTACAGCAAAAGGATGGGTAAGGTGAGGACAAGTACGAGCAAGCAAAGGTTCAACTTCTAACGAGACAAAACTCCTATCCACACCGGTATCAAACAAAATCGAAGCATATAAGTTAGTAATAAGAAATGTACCATTGACAACGTCGTTGGTAGCTTGATCTTGATTAGCATTGATGTTGAAAGCACGACCACGGGCTGGAGCTGCTTGAATTGCTGGAACTAATGGGGCTGCTGGGACTGCTGGGGTTTGCTGACGAGCCTGATTAAAAGCCGTGAGATGAGGGCATCTATTTTGCATATGGTTAGGATCACCACAAGCGTAACAAACTCTGGGTTTACCAGCTTCTTGGTTTTGGATAGCAGTCGGTGGGTTATTTATTGGTCGATTGGCAACACGACAGAAAGGAGTGGTATGACCCAGTCTTCCACAAGCATCACACTTACGACAGGGTACATTTGCGGAATGATGATAGTGGCAAGTAGCGCATTGAGGTTGTTTCCCCGTATAAGCCCTTGGGGTTGATTGAGGTGCAGTAGGTGGGTTTGCAATAGGAACCTGGTTAAGAGGTGCAACTACAGCATAGTTTTGGTTTCCACCTTTTCGTTTCTTATTGGAACTAGCGGCAGAGTTTTCTTGGGAAGGTTCAGTGGTAGCAGGGGTTTCAGTAGGTCTTTTAGTACCCTTACGAGTTAGAGTACCATCCTTGACATGCTTGTCAGTAAGAGATGCCGCGAGACGAATGGCATCCTCTACAGTAGCAGGCTTGCTTCCCATAACTGAATCATGGATCTGAGGTGGCAGTCCCTCAATATACTTCTCAATGGCCAAGGATACCGGGGTTACCATACGAGGAATCAGTAAGCTCAACTCGTGATAACGGTTGTTGTAGGGAACATTGTTTCCACTATCCTGCTTGAGGTGATAGAACTCATCCTCCAATTTCTTCAACTCCTTACGAGGACAGAACTCAGTAGTCATGGCGATTTTGAAATCATCCCAAAACATAGCTAAATCTGCTTCCGTCCCTCGAGCATGTTTTTCACCATTCCACCAAGTGAGCGCTCTCTTTTGAAGAACACCCGTGGCATGACGAACACGTAGGTTGTCTGGACAGTCGCTATTAATGAACGTATTCTCCATAATTTCGAACCATTCAAGTAACCCAGTGGATCCCTCGGTGCCATTAAACTTGTTGGGATGGCAAGAGTTGAAGTGCTTGAAAGTGCACTTATTCTCTGTGGTTCCACCGTTTCCACCCGCATTCCCGTTTGAGTTCCCATTCGAGCTACCATTTGGGTTAAGGTTTGGGATAATAGCATTAATGATGCTAGGAACAAGCGTTTCCAACTTATCATTAAGCATGGTCGCAATACGACAATCAGATTTCAGTTTAGCCTGACGTTTCGAGGCTGTCTTACGAGATTCGCGATCAGACATCTACAAAAAATGCAACAATAATTATGAGATTTGATTCCAAAAATCTTGGTAATGTCATAGTTTATATTAGTACAGGTAACACATAACATGAGATATAGTAATTATAAATTGATATAAGAAAAATTATGAATATCATAAAGAAAATCATGATAAAACTTCAAATGAAAAACAATACCAAGTATAAAACGAGATATAAGAGTGTTTCCAAAGAAACTGTTGACTGACTAAAGTAATTGAAATATTATTAGTGACTTGTGGGGGCGTACTTTAGCCTATAAGTGAATGCTCATCCCGAGAGTTCCCAGGTCGGCATACGGGTCCCTCGTCTGATTGGGATTTATGCGAAATGCCAGGCCTAGACAGAAAACTCAGAATACAGGCGTTCACCCTTCCAGATTTCACGTGCCCCGTCACAAATAAATTCCAAAACTCTAGCGGAACTTGAGATATGAAAATATATCCTTGGGATGTGGATTTCACTCCTATCTCAAAGGTATACTTTCAAAAAGTAAAAATACAATGGAGTGAAACTAGTCACTAAGTTAAGGATATCACTCCTAGCTTAGTGATTTAAGTTTCTTTTGGAGGGATATATTCCTTGAGATTTGGACATCTCCTATCTCGAAAGGAAAATATTCCAAGATAAATAAAATAAATAAATAAAACATATAAGGAGTGAAACTATTCACCAAGGTATGGATATCACTCCTAACTTGGTGTTTTCGTTTCATTTGTAGAATAAAATCTTACTCGAGTATAATGAAAAGTAAAAAGAGAAAATATATCTAAAGAAATATGAGGATGAAAGAAATCATATAATGGGTAGCTTAGTTATAGTCTAGGTCAAAAGCATTTACTAATAACCTAATTCCCTATAACCATGGCTCTGATACCAATCTGTAACACCCCAACCGATGGCGGAAACATCGAGGTGTCATGTAGTGACGATTGTTCAAAAGCACATGGACTAAAATATAAATATTAATAGCAATAAACTTTCATTATTCAAAACAAAATACAAAGAGTCTTAATAGAAATCTCAAACATAAATAATAAATGATCAACTTTTATTTAAGCACTAGGTCCATTCTAAGCGTGAAAGCAAGTAAGATCAAACGTCACCTGAAACATGTACAAAATAATTTGTCAACACATATAATGCATTGGTGAGTACATCCGTTGGATATATATATATATAGTACAAAACGTTTCGCAATTCCTGTGTTGTATACCATTTGCAATTATGTAATTTAAGTAATGTCCGTTCAAAATCAACCCTATGTAATAAGTATCAAGAATCAAAACATTTTTTAGTAATATGAATCACAAGACAATGACCAAGGTCTCTCAACAGAGTCACAAGGGGTATATACCATAGATCTATTCATTGAAATGCCAGGCCCTCAAAGGTTAATGATTTTGACAAGTCATAGACACACAAATTAACATAGAGCAAACACACATGAGAATTGCTATTTTAGTAAGAAGTAATCGAAACTTGATAATAGATACATGAGTCACCCCAAAAATAGTAAAACAGTAAAAAGGGGAAAGATATACTCACAGTTTACGAAAGCGATCAAAATCCACTTAAGCGGTCGTGAGCTAAGTAATAGGAATTCCAAGGAATTCAACTTATAATGTGTAAGCATACTAATAAGGAAGTGTCTAAAAATTCTAAGGTAACTAAGGTCTAAGGCATTAGTGTTTGCTAAGTCGATTTGGGGAATTAGAGTTTTTTATGATAAGTCGATTAATATAAAGTTGTATAAAATAATAATATACCAAAGTTTGTAAATATGGTTTAGGTAACATAATTATTACCAATTTAGATAAACTATTTTGAATAATTAAGGCAAAATCATTTAATTAATTACTTTAACTAATTATTGTAAATAATTACAATAATCATAAATACTGAAATAAATAATTATGAGTTACGCCATTACTAAATTAATTTCCAACCAATGGTATTTAAGATTTTCAAACATAGATTTATTTCTATTTTATAAGAAAAGCATTTATAAAATAGATATTTAATAGTATAAATAAATAAATTTATAATTATGTCTAATTAAACATAAATAAGATTAATAATTCCATGATCCAAAAAATATTATTTTTATAGAAATTAAATACCTTCCGATGTAAACAATTTAAAATAATTTTCCCATAATTTATATAAACTTATTTATATTTAAAATCGATTTAACGAGATTAAAGCATGTTTAAATGATTAAAAATAGGAAAATTAATAAAAATAAATGTTTTCTGACCCAAATATTTTTATTTCAGTTCATAATGATTAGAAATAATTTCTCAAAAAGTTTGAGATTAAAATCATTAAAAATGAATTTTTAATCAATTAAATACTATTAAAACAAATAAATTCAATAAAAATATGAAAATAAGATATTTTCCAGAAAATAAAAGTGTGGAAATTTTTCTTTATGGTGTCAAGAAGCTACACCTAAATTTTCATAATTTTTGGAGCAAAAATGGATTTATTATGAATATTCTAAGTTAAATATATAATATATATATATATAAGAAAATGAATTTTATAAAGAAATACCAAAAAAATACAACTGACCGTGGCCAGTGGGACTCGACCTCGGGTCGTTTCACACACAAGCAGACATTCAAACCACTACATCACTAGCCTCACATGTTAAGTAGTTTGAAATTAAATTGTTTTTATATATTCATAACAACTTCATCTTCTTCCCCAAATTTCCTATAACCCTAACCCTAGGTTTTTCAATAATATGATTTGGACTAGGCATTTAGGGAGATACATTGATTGCAGCTTTAAACAAAAAAAACAAGGCTTAAAAGCGTTTTGAGGTGTGGCCGGAACCTCGCCGGTCTGGCGAGCTTGCTAACCGGAAAAAGGGATCAAGAAGGAGGGATTTCTTGTTTTAAATCTTTTGTACATTCGCAAAAATGGTCCCTTATGTTCTAACTAGGTTAGTTATATTATGAATTAGTTAGTTCTTCCTTAATAAAACTTAACCAAGTTAACTATATTTAACCCCAAATGTTTTTTTAAACTTTATGAAACTTAAATTTTTTTTGAAATCTTTTACGGATACGTTTCAAAACACGCATTTGATTAACACTTATACTCGATCCATTATAAACATAAATGATTAAATTTTAGTTCGTTCTAAAATTAAACTTGAAAACGACGAACTCGTAGGGATTATAATGAAAAATATTTCAAGGATTATTATTGTAGATTTGACGAAAGACGAGGGTGACGGATGTCACATTATTATTATTATTATTATTATTATTATTATTATTATTATTATTATTATTATTATTATTATTATTATTACACAGCTCCCAATATCATATCATCTTCCTGAAAAGTCACCTCTCTCTCTCTCTTCACTTTATACTTTTATCTGACTGTCCTCTTCACTTTCTATAATGTTCTCTCTCTCTCTTCAATTCTCACAAACAATAAGTTCCACTCCCTCCCTATCGTCATAACTGACATACATATTATTATTATAGATTGATTGTTTCTCTTTGTTCATGGACTATATTTCTTCTGATTCGAACCGGGTCAAAGGTCCATGGAGCACCGAAGAAGATGAATTGTTGGGTAAATTAGTGGCTCAACTCGGTCCACGCAACCAGATCTCGCCGGAGGTGGATCACAAGTCGTTTACGGCGGAAGAAGATAAGCTTATTATAGACGCACATGCAAGGTTTGGTAACCGTTGAGCGACAATTGCTCGGTGACTTAACGGATGGACAGATAACGCCGTTAAAAACCACTGGAACTCGACGTTGAAGCGAAAGTGTACGGCGGTCGGAGATGAACGGCCGGCTAGAGTTCCACGGCGGTCGGATGACGTCACGGTGACAGTTTCTAGTTCTCCGTCGGGATCTTACGTCAGCGATTCTGTGAGGGTGTCCGAGCTGAGGTGGCGGGTGTCCGAGGTGAAGATGGGTGTCCAAGGTGTAGGTGTGTCCGAGCTCTCTGCTGTGTCCGATGTGGGTGTCCGATGCCGAGTGTCCGACCTGGTTGGAGTGTCCGAGTGCAGGTGTGTCCGAGGAACAGGCCTGTGTCCGAGTGGTGGTTGTGTGTCCGATGTGAATGGAGTGTCCGACCAGAAAAGGAGGGTCCGAGGTGAAGGCTTGTGTCCGAGTTCGAAAAGGTGTGTCCGATGAAGATTGGTGTGTCCGAGCTAGAGTGTCCGAGGTCGAGTGTCCGAGGTGGGTTTCCGATAGGAAGTGTCCGAGGTGAAATTGTTTGTTTGAATGCTTGTCGCAGATGAAGGTTTGTGTTTCCTTCTTCTGCACCGTTATTACTTTTGCTAGATTCTGTTGGTAATGTTTGGTAATGAAACTTGAACAAGAACCCTTCTATTTAAAGATGTAAATGATGTAAGTCCAAGATCTTCTCTACCGGGTATCAAACACGTACACAATCAAAGGCGGAAACAAAAAAATTGTATAGAAAGAACAAAGAAGAAACATGAAACAAACAATTTGATTGATAATGTGCACACGACTTCAAAGAGTCGTCTGGTACACGAGAGTATCAACAAAACAAAAGACAAGCAACCCCAAAACAAACCATGAAACCCCTATTTATAGTAGACATAGGCGGTCACCCTTACATGGGCCATTTAGGTCGAACCCAGTACTATATAACCCAAGACAACACAAACCTTTAAATCTAGCCCAACAATATCCCCCTAGGTTTGTGTTGGCTTGGTAAGTTACTGCTGCTTCTTGCTGCGCTTCTTGGAGCTCTTCTTCTTTTTCTCTAATGCCTTCTTCCATTCTTCAGCTGAATTTCCAACATATGGACTCCTAAATCCAGTTTCCACTCTTCCTCATCGATCTACCTCTAATCCCAGTCTTGCTATCTGCGCCACTGCACTAGTGAACGATTTAGCACAAGTTTCATACGTGGGATCACACTGAATCTGATGTTTCACTAGGACTTGAATATCTTCAGAATGCAGACTCATCAGATCTTTAGCATCAAACACTCTCAATTCATCACTATCACAAACAATCACTGCAGATCGAGAAGTAGGATCATAAACCCAGAACCTCATATCCTTCAAACATCCTCTGTTCATTGGCTTAGACAAAGGAATGGTCTTCATCTTTTCAGTAGGTGGTCACTGAACTGTCTTGAATGGCTTTCCATCTGAAGTTAACACACCTTTATACTCCACCAGTAGTGAACTTGTAGTCTTCATATCTCTAAAATTCACCTTTGTTTGCTCCTAAATCTTCTTATGAAACGTGCTTCCAATCCTATTTCGAGGATTTCTTGTCTGATTTATGAAAGGAGCTCTTGTAAGTTCTGCCAGATCGATCTTGGTCCAGGAGTTGAAAGCAGAGGTAGAAGCATAGTATTCAACTGCTCCATTTCCTCGATGAACAACAAATACTCCTTTGTCATCATTGTATCTCCAATAATCTATCCCTGTTCGATTTCCATAAGTATCAAATCGATCTCTAGTAGTTGTCACAAATCTTTCAGGATGCTCTTCCATAGGATCAAGAGACGGTTCAGTTGTATTCTTAAGAACATATGTACTCCCTGGACGACGATCTCTCACTCGAGGGACTTGATCTTCATAGTACTTCTTCATATGTTCTTCATGCTCCTTTTCTGATCTTTCACGCTCAGCAGGAGTCATAACTTTCTCCACAAATGATGACGTCTCTGAAAACTCCTTTCCAAACTTATTCTCTAACTTCTGAGTCAAGTTAAGCAATCTAGCTGACACATCGCCTAAGCCCGACTCCAACTCAGTAATCTTTTGATTCTTCTCAGTGACAGTCTTCATCAAACTCTGTACCTGAGCAGTGAGCCACACATTCTCTGTCTCCAACTTCAAAACTTTAGTCTGCAGTCTATGAACATCCACTTCAGCAAAAATGTCTTCATCACTATCAATCCCTTCCTTACTTGCCTCTCTCTCTTCAGTCGTCAAGAATTCAACGTCCACATGTTTTCCTCCTTCTTTGTCAGCCAAGTAAGCCATCTGAGCACTTTGAAAAGCTTCTTCATCAAATAAAACCTTGCTCAAACCAGATCCACCGGAAGATCCAACTTCATTATTTATTCTTCCTGTAATTGATGCCTTGCTCATGAACTGAGAAAATGATTCAGTTGCAGTAGCAGGCACTGCAGTGGAACTAATAATACCAACAGGAATGTCAGTAGATACACCAGCATCAGTCACGACAACATCAGCAGCAGTAGAAGTAGTTTCAGCAACAGGAACTGAAACATCAGAAACAATATCAGCAGTAACGGTCAACCTGGGATCTCTTTTACTTCTCTTCCTCGGCCTCAACTCAGAATTAGGGTCTTCAGAAACTTCAGCATCACTAGATGTCTCAACTGCAACATCGGATGGAGGAATCCTTTGTTCAGCTTCACGGGCGGTATTTAGTATACTCGAAAGAACTTCTGCTTGTGGAATAGCAACCTCAGAGGCAGCAGTGTTGGGAAACTCAGTCATAATCTCTTCTCCAACCAATCCTCTCTCAACGTCAGGCACTGATTTTACTTCGGCATTCTCAATAATAAAATCATCTATCTCCTCTTCATTCAGATCATCAAAATCAAAATTCTCAAACTATTCTTCGTCATTTCCTGCAATCTTCTCATCTTCTTTCACTACCTCCTCGTCTTCACTTTCCTCCTCAGTTAAATCCACATTTTCAGGAGGTGAACGTTGCTCAGTAGGTGGTGGTTCAACAATCTGAAAATCATGATCTTCAGCTACCTGAGCAGATGGAGGAGTTGGTGTTTCTTCAATAATTTCCCCAAAATTGCCGAATTTCACCAATGGAAACTTTCCTTCAAACACTTGCTTGGCGTCCTTACGATTATGCTTTATAAGCCCAAAAGCCTGAGGAGCCATGCATTTCTGATCATACGCATCAACAGTCCTTTCCAGACTCGGATATTTGTGCTCCAATATCATTTGCACGAAACGTGGAAACTTGTAGAAATACTTCTTGTTAAGTGTCTTCACATTTAACATCATGTCTTCAAATACACACCTCGAAAAATTAAAATCCCATCCCTCAATCAAGGCCACCACTCTCAAAGTGTACTTCAGATTCATCTGATCCAATCCACTCTTGTTCCCTCCCAAACTCGCCAAAAATATATGAATCAGCATTCTCCAGTAGCTAGGAAATAGTTTATTAACATATGGAGATGCATGTAAGTCACCCTCGTATCCCATCTTCTTCAGTGTCGGAACAACTTGCTCTTTTGTGAAACTAACTGGGTCCTCTTGAGAATCACCGAAAAGTAACACATCCCGAACATCTTGTTCTGAAATCATCACTTCAGTTCCTCGAATCTTTGAACGAATGAACGTATTTGTCTTTCGTGCAGTTGAATTATTCCAGAACGCAGTAATCCAGTCAGCAAGAACAACCGGATTTTCTCTCAAAGCATGTGCAATCCTACAAGTATTAAGGCCCACGATCAGAGACTTGAACTCCTGCATGTGATCCTCGGGAGGGTCAGAAAGGGAACAGACTACGTTGTGATCTCTTTTGAACTTTGGTGCATGAGCAGCCATTTCTGCATAAAAACGAACTGTATCAGTCAACAAAACTTATCAAAAATCACCAAAATATTTAAAACAGCTTAATGCCCCCCCCCCCCCCCCGTTTTAGTCATCTAGATCATATTCGGGTCCGTATTCTTTTGAATCAGATACCCATATGGGCCTCGGGTTGCATAACCACACATATAAGGTTGTGTCCGAGTGGGGTGAGGGTCTCTGAGGGCAAAGTGGTAAAAAGCCATGAGTGTCTGAGTGCTAAGAGTGTGTCCGAGGGCAAAACGGTCAAATATCAAGAGTTTCTGAGGGCAAATAAGTCAAGGACATGTGTGTCCGAGTAAAAATGGAGTGTCCGAGTGGGGTAAGGTGTGTCCGAGGGCAAAATGGTAAATGGTCATGAGTGTCCGAGTGCAGGAAGTGTGTCCGAGGTGACGTGGCAGCAAGTGTGTTTGAGTTGAGAGTTTTGTCCGAGTGACCAGAGAGTGTCCGAGGGCATTCTGGTCAAACACCATGAGTGTCCAAGGGAAAAATTGTAGTTTTGCCTTTTGGTTGAGTTCGAACTCCAGGCGTGTGAAATCCACGCGCCGCTCGAGTTTGAGTTTTCCGGCGCGTGAGTCCCACGCTCTACCGTCTAGAACAATGAGCTGCCATGATCGTCCCCTTTTAACGACCATCCTTCGCCTTTCATCATTTTTGCGTACCTGCAAATCACTCAACATACACGATTATCATAACAAATGACTAACACAAGGGTTCACCTTTCTTGTTTCTTGAAAATCTTGATCGAAAAGAAAGAACTTGAGTCGGCGATAGTGTGTGTGAGAGAGAATAAGAAAAATGATTTGGCTTTTGTGATGATTGAGAGAAAAACCATCGCCGCCCCCTTTTGTGTTAATTCAAGATTTGTGTGGCCCACCAAACGTGTTGTGGGTCCAACTTGGATCCCAAATCCATTTGAAAAGTTTTGAGGTGTATTTTTGTAACACCCCAAAATTTAAAATAACACTAGTAGAAGGAAGTGGGTATACATGTGTAGAAATGAATGGACTTAGTTGGTAATATTAAACAAACAAGGGGGTAAGTGGTTAGAAACCTAAGTTATAACCTAAAGTAACTAGTAACCAAAAGGGAGGGGCTGAAATGCTACAGTTGCTAAACTATGGGTTATTAAGGGGAGATTGATCAAAACAATAAACTCCTAGAATGGAGTTCACGTTTTTATAAGAGGAAGAACACCTCAACCCTTACACCCACTAATAAGCCCCAAATCCAAGCAAAAACTGGTTGATTAACTTGCATGTGAGGAGAATTTGAGTCCTTGGGTCACATTAAACATAAGGTAAGTTGTAGGATGCTTTTAGTGATTGTTTTATGTTGATGAGATTCTTGTATAAGGGTAGTAATGTATGATTCTTGATAATCTAGCTTAGAAACTGAAAGTAGTATGTTTAATTGTAAAAATGTACCAAGGTGCATGTATAAATTATGTTAATTAAGGGTAAGTTATGTGAAATATGGATAGGTGAAGATGGGTCTTGAGAAGAGAGTTCATGTTTGACTTTTGCAGGTCAAACAAGGCTATAACTTATAAAGATGAAATTATATATTGTAATTGTGTTAATTGTAATGAAAAATAGAAAGGTACAATGTTGATGGGAGGGTTGTGTGTCCATAATTGGTACATGAGTTTTAATTGAAATTTATGCACACCAAGTGTATGTTGAAATGCCTAGATGAATGAATAGAAAAGCATTATGTTCAATATTATGTGGATTAATTGAAAACGGTTAGTAAATGTAAAATCATCAATAAGTTATGGCTAGGTGTGTATGAAAGAAAAGATGAGTTCATGAGTTCTAAACTATGAGTTCATCAAGTGTAGGTATTAAGACGGAAGGCTCAAGCAAGCAAGGAGGCTACGACTCGCAAGACAAAGGTAAGTTGGTTTTGACTTACAATTATCTAGTGTTATGTGCATATTGTTGTATCTTGGTTAATGAATCAAAATAGTCGGATTATGTAGATTATGTAAAATGGCCTTGACGGGTCAAAAGGGGTGGAAAGACCTTAATGGGTCAAAGGTTGAAATTATATAGAATGAATGGATTGACCATAAATGGTCAAAAGGGTGGAAAGACCTTAATGGGTCAAATGTTGGAATTATGTAGAATGAATGGATTGACCATAAATGGTCAAAAGGGTGGAAAGACCTTAATGGTCAAAGGTTGGAATTATGTAGAATGAGTGGATTGACCATAATGGGTCAAAGAGAGTGAAAAGGCCTTAATTAGTCAAATGGTTAGAAACTATGTAGAGTGGTAGAATGACCTTTATGGGTCAAATGGGTGGAGATATGTAGAAAGGATAGAATGGCCTTAATGGGTCAAACGGATGGAATGACCTTAACGGGTCAAATGGTTAGAAAGACCTTAACGGGTCAAAAGAAAGTATGCAAGATGTCTCCTTATTGGGAATATTAATAATGGGATAATCCTTTTGTAGAACACATGATTAACTCACTTTTAATTTGTATTGTGTATTAGGTAAGGCACATGCTTAAAGATCAACTCGCAGCTCGGATTTTGGAATGCACATGCCTTTTGGTGGGACTAGGTGTCATGGCTAAAGCCTTTGGGATCTATTTTGTTAACAATGTTTTATAACTTAAAAATGTTTTGGTAGTGTTTTGTTACATGTTGGGATAGATCCCTATGACAACCTTTCCAAACTATGTTTTTGAATTTGAACTAGATGTAAATGTTAATGGTTGTTATGCAAGTATTTACGTATGTATGCATTTAAAAAAAACGGTCCTTACAATTTTGCAAGCGGGTCCAAGTCAGATCGTGAACTGGTCTAATAGAAACTTTGTTAAAAATATTTAAACGAAAAACTTAAACAATATTTTTGTCACGAGATCAAATAACTGAGTTTCGGGCTAAGCTACACTTATCGACTTTAACCTACTAAAATTGGTCTTAGCAATTGCCAGTATATTTGTCTCCTTAAACTTATTTCCTTAGGCCTTCTCGTATCACGATCTGTGATATTGTTTATCATGTTTTGGTGTATTTATTACGAACACTCAAGCAAGTAACGATCAAATCCTAGAATATCAAGTGGTACACTCTATCATGCAAGCAGTTTCCCTACCACATATTTTTCACAGTATCTGTTCTAGAATTCTGAAACCTTGACTGGGACTGGATTGAGAGAAGAAAAGAATAGATCAATAAGAGATTTATAGTAATATACAAGTCAGATGATTTCTCAAATGACGAGGGCTTTGGGTTTTGGACTCTAGAGGGTCTCTTTTATGACATCCTGACTGTGTCCAGGTCAGCATATATCTGGATGCAGAAGAGGAGCAGCCAGGACATCTTTGGACACTAAGGTCTCTTTTAGGTGAAAAATGATCTACAGCACGACAACGAATAGCTAGGTCAGCATATATCTGGATGCAGCAAAAGCTTTCGTTGCCTAGCATCTCCAGGTCTTTGCTTACATAAAACAGAGGAGATACATGAGTTTTTTCAGAAAAGTTTTCAGACCTAGACCACAGTGTTATGCTTCGGGACATCACACAAGCATTTAAATAGAAGTTGTACCTTATTCCAAGTGATGTTCCTTACTAAGGTCGTGTCATATCTTTAAGTGCTTCACAAGATCATTAACATTTCAGCCATCAGAACTAAGCCTACCAACATATCACACTAGAGCCAAACTGTTTCGATACACGTCTTACGTGAGTCAGCCTTAATCCAACTATGAAATTTCATTTCATCTCTCGTTTTTGACAACAAAAATGTTTTGATCTTTTCTTAGGATACATCTCCCTAAATTTGTGCTTAAATTAAGAATTTAAAGAACAAATTACAAACCTAAGACTAAGAAAACCCTTTTTTTAGCGTGAACGAAGACCAGTTCAGTCCTCGAAATGGACCATCTTGAGCAGTTCAGAAAGAGCTTCAAAGCAAGCTCGATCAACCGGTTTTGTAAAAAGATATGCGACATTGTCGTCAGTGTGAATGTGTGTAGGTACAATTAAACCTTGGTTAAAAGAATCTCGGATGAAGTGTTCTTTTATGGCAATGTGTTTTACTTTTGAAAATTGAACTGGTTTCACAATTTGGATAGCAGCATCATTATCACAATAAATAAGAATAAGAGAGAAATCCAAACCGTAATCTACCAACTGATATTGTATCCAGATCACCTGAGAACAGCATGCTGAGGCAGCCACATATTCAGCTTCCGCTGTTGAGATGGAGACTGTTTGCTGTTTTTTACATTGCCATGCAATAAGCCAATCGCCTAAAAATTGACATCCCGCAGAAGTAGATTTCCTGTCAATGTCACAACCTCCAAAGACACTGTCAGAAAAAGCATGTAATTCAAAGAGAGAATCCCTAGGATACCAAAGACCAAATCTGGGTTTCCCCTTAAGGTATCTAAAGATTCTCTTAACAGCATTTAAATGAGAAGTTTTAGGATTAGCCTGATAACGCGCGCATTGACACAGCGAACATGATGTCAGGTCTGCTGGCAGTCAGATACATAAGCGAACCAATCATTGAACGATACAGTGTTTCGTCCACGGCTTCTCCACGAATGTCATCCACGTATTTTCCTTGATGAATCAAGATACCCTTAGAGTTTTGACGAACTTGCAGACCTATGAAAAAGGTCATTTCACCCAGAGCACTCATTTCAAGCTGCTTTTTCATCACCTCTTCGAACTCTTTTCACAGTGCATCACTAGTGGAACCAAAGATGATGTCGTCCACATAAATTTGCACCAGAATTTGATCTTCATTCACTATCTTGACGAATAATGTTTGATCAATAACACCACGGGTGTATCCATTAGCAAGCAAATGTTCAGTCAAGGTAGCATACCAAGCACGAGGTGCCTGATGTAACCCATACAAAGCTTTGTCTAATTTGTACACATGCTCGGGATATTTTGGATTTGTGAAACCCGGTGGTTGACCAACATAGATTTCTTCTTTCACAGTTCCATACAGAAACGTTGTTTTGACGTCCATCTGATAGACAGTAAATCCCTTAAACGATGCGTAGGCAAGAAATTTTCTGATTGCTTCCAACCTTGCAACCGGGGCATATACCTCATCATAATCTAAACCCTCAATCTGCCTGAACCCTTGCACAACCAATCTAGCCTTGTTTCTTACAATTACTCCACTGTCATCTCTTTTGTTTCGATAAACCCATCTTGTTCCAAGAGGTCGCTTCCCTAAAGGCAATTTAACTTACTTCCAAAATTTTAGCTTCTCAAACTGTATAAGTTCATCTTGCATTGCATCAACCCAGCTTGGTTCTCGCATGGCCATAGCAGTAGACTTTGGCTAAATTTGTGAAATGAAGCGCGAGTACAAACATTTGTTGATGTCACCAGTTTGACTCCTTGTTAAGACACCTGCATCCACTGGACCAATGATGTTTTCTAGTGGATGATCTCATTTAATGTTTGTAGAAATGGCTCTGTCTGGAACAGAAGAATCTCTAGGTAGGGGTGTGATACTACTAGTTGCAGTCCCTTCTACGGTGTCAGAGTCAGCTTCGTCCTCATCATTATGCTCTACCGTGAATTCGAGAGGTATGGGATCATAGAACGCAGGAACTAAGGTATCAGAAGACAAATCTTCGTCATCTACCCGTTGCACAGGATCCGTAGTGGGAATGGATGGTTCGGCAGAAACTGAATGTTGCTGTGTTGATGAAGATCTAGGTATAGCATCCCCCTTATCCTCTACATCATTAACCAAGGAGGATGCGGTTCCAGTATTGTATGTTGAGGAACCTGTAGAACCTGTATTTACACCACTAGACACATAGTCAAAAATACGAAAAGATCGAAAGAGAGTATCATAGTCAAATAACCAGTCCGGACCCACTCTAGCATCTGTCTCATTTTCTTCAAGCCAACGCATGACAAACGATTCTACGATTTGCTTAGTTTATTTGTTGTAAACCCTATATGCAGTCTTGCCAGCATACCCAACAAAATAGCAGTCGTCAGCTTTCGCATCAAACTTTGGTGTAGCGTCCAGATGCAATAGGGTACACGGACAACCAAAAGCACGAAAATGCTTGACGGAGGGTTTAGCACCAAACAGCACTTCGTAGGGTGTTTTCATTGGTGCTTTGTTGACTAGAACTCAGTTTTGCACATAACAGGCTGTGTTCACAGCTTCTGCCCAGAAAAAAGTCGGAAGCTGTGAGTCACACAACATTGTGCGAGTAGCTTCAATCAGGGTGCGATTCCTTCTTTCAGCGACTCCATTCTGTTGTGGCGTCCTTGTTGAGCTGAATTGACGTGCAATCCCTTTCTGAGCACAGTAATGGTTTAACTCTGCATTCTTGAACTCAGTCCCATTGTCATAATGAATGCCCTTTACCTTTAAGTTGGTCTGATTCTCCATCAATACGACAAACTGTTTTACTATTTCTGCAGTCTCACTCTTGTTAGCCAAAAAGAAAACCCAAGTAAAACATGAGAAATCATCAGTTATTACTAAACAGTATGCTTTGCGAGAAATACTGAGCACATTCACCGGACCGAATAGGTTCATATGAAGCAACTGCAGCAGAGAATCAATAGTGTTTACCAACTTAGAATGATGTGGTTTTCGATGATGCTTTCCTCTGGCACATGCAACACATTTTTCAATTGTTATAAAAACACGTATTGGCAAATCCCTTACCAATCCCAGTTTAGCCACCCGGCTTAAGTTTTTAGCATTTGCATGTCCAAGACGACGATGCCATAGAATGGCATTGTTTTGAGAGACTTTTGAGAAAAGACATGTAACGTTTTCAGATGGAGGTCTATTCATGTCGATGACATAAGCATTGCCTCGATGTTCAGATTTTAGTAGCACCCATTCTTCTGGAATCACGACTCCAGGTTTCAATATTAAACATCCTTTATCATTGAAATGAGTTGAGTAGCCATTATCAAAAATTTGTGAAACGCTTAGCAAACTATGCTTCAATTCAGGAACATAGTTTTCTTTATTAAACTGAAGAGCACCATTTCTTACCATTCCCCTTTGAATTATCTGACCCTTCTCACCTCCCGCAAATGAGACAAACCCACCATTGAAAAATTCCACATCGGTAAGATGGGATAAGTCTCCTGTCATGTGCCTTGAACAGCCACTATCAATGTACCAGAGACGAATGATAGTCCTCCACAGCCGTTCCTGCACATGATGCAGGATCAGTTAGTTATAGGTACCCAAGCCATAGTTGTTTTGGGTACACCGTTGGTATCCATATACTGGACTTTCATCCAGTGCATGTTGGCAGTTGAAACATTAGCACATAGATTAGATATATCATTTACAGAACAAGAAGAACCTACAGTCGGGGAAGAGTTTGGAATAGAACATTTTGGTTTCCAGTGGAATTTGTTTTGTGGGAACCATCTTTTCTTTGAAATTGGATGATGCCTTGTAAGTATTAATTTGATGGTTAGGTCTCTTACCTGACTGTTTGAGCCGTTTATTTCTATTCCAATCACCATCAGAAGGCTTCACCTTGGATTTGTCATTCCGCATTGCCTTAGGTTTTTCAACCTTCATCGGCTTGGGATGATTATGATTCCCCTTTGGAGCCTTCTGATGTTTCCAACTTGCAAAAATTTTTAGATTTGTTTTACAAATTCTGGCAATGTGTCTTGGGATTCCACATGTGTAGCATATCTGACGTTTCACATGTGGATCCCCCTGAGATCTTGCAGACTCTCCAGACTCAGAAGATTTGTTTACATCTCTATACCTGTGTGATGTTGTTTTTGAATACCTTTTTCCCTGATTTGAAGAGTTCTGTTTTTCATATTTTGGTAAAACATGTTTTGGTGGGAGATATTTCCCAGTCCCACCCGTACTGGATTGGTTAACCAAAAGATTTTTTTGTTGTATCACAAGCATTTGACAAAATAACAGAATATGAATGATCAAACAAAGAGTCAGACGATAAATCACAAGGTTTTATGCTCAAAACAAACGAGCCCACACAAATATTTTTGTCTTTAGCAGAAATTGATAAATTGTTTCTCTGATTTTTATTATTTAATCCAAGTGAATCAGAGTCATCGACTTCATCCCCATCATCTACCCAATCCTCAATAATTAAATTTTCTGCACAAGAATCAATTGAATTAGTAACATTCACAGCATCATAAACATTACAACCATTTTTGATAGAGAAATTTTCAGCTACCGAAGACACAGGAGATTCTGATGATTCTGAGCTCTCCTTATCTGAATCAAATGAATTTGGAATAGTCACAGAAACAGATTCATTCAATTCGGACATGTCCTCAGAGGATTCGGCTGTTTCACATGACTGATAGGTAGATGCATTGGTCTCGCCTGCATCTGGATCAGAGTCAGATTCAGGTTCAGTCACTGGCGAATCATCTGAGTGAGATTTTGACTCGGTCAGATTATTTTCATTGTTTGCCCTTTGTTTTAAACAAAGTTCCCTGATTTGTTTCATGAAATCAAACTCATATGTCACACTTGAATCTGGTTGGGTGGTCAGAGCAGAAATCGGTTCATTAACTTGTAGTGATTCACTTGACTCAGTTGAAGTTGGAACCTCATCTTTGCTAACCTCAAAAACTCTATCTGTTTCTTTATTCTTTTCAAAATTTAACGTCTCAGTCTACTTTAAAGCATCTTTAGATTTGACAAAAGTTTTTGACGGGGCCTGCTCTTGCTTAGATTGTCGGTGTTTAGGTTTAGAGATTCTAATAGGGACCGATTCAGGTTTGGAGATCTCAATATGATCCCTCGATGGTCGACTGGTTGGCTCTTCTATTTGAGGACCATATCCTTTAACAGGTAGAGCCAACAATTCTTCATCCGACATGGGAATTGAGGAATAATTTTCATTAAAGGGTGGCGGAATTTCTACAAACCCTAGACCTTTATTCCTCACTTCCTTTGGTCTGAACTTTAACTCGGTATTGATCATTTTCTCAACTTTGGGACTAGAACAATCAATTTTTTTAAAATGAAAATCTGCATTTTAAAATTTAGATTTTAAGTCGATCAATTCCATGGTCAAAGTATCAGATAGTCGTTTGAAGTGTGAGTATCGACACTTGTGGTCACTCACCTCCTGATGCAAACGCTTGATATCAAGTTTTTGTTTTTCGACCATTTCTTTATAGGAGTTAAATTTCTTTTTAATGTCTCAGGTGGCCATTTTTTCATATTCAAGCTGTTTGTATGCAGAGAGAGTTTCTTCTCTAAATCCCTTAACTTTAAGTTTACACCTTTCAGTGCAACAAGATTCAGCTAAAATTTCAGAATGTACCTCAGCTGCCGACGGAACATAATCATCATCCATTTGGGCCATGAGTGCTTTGTACACAGTATCTTCAACAATCTTCAGGTCCTCCATTTGAGAAGACCAGTCCTATCCACCTCCTGACTGAGCAACCATGGCTTTGTTTGAGTTTGAGGATGCAGATTCAGTGTGAGTGGTAGATGATTGATTTCTAGGAGTAACAGCGTAAGAAGCAGCTACAGGAGCAGAGTTGTCCATTTCTTTCTTCTGCTTTGTGCACTCACGAGCAAAATGACCAAGCTCATCATAGTTATAACAACACATCTTCATTTTATCCCAACCCAGTTTCTTTGTTGGGTTTTCCCACACATTTCTCCCAGTCTTTTTCACAAACTTATTTGCTCTATGTACCACCATAGCTATTTGCCAAGTCAAATCCATCTCTTCTATGTCATCTTGATTAACATCGTTTAGGTCACATGCTCCAACATCTTTGGCAGTAAGTTGTCCAGTTAGAAATGCATTGTAGCAATTCATAAATCCAGCAAACAAACATAAGTTACTTTCAAGTTCCTTTGGAATTTTTATTGTTGACTGAGGTGCAGCAGAAGAAAGTGATGCAGAGGATGAAGATCCAGCAGTAGCCACTGAGGAAGCAGGTATTGTGGAACCTTTTGATGCACTAGGTGCAAACATTGGTGGGTATGAAGATCCACTGGCAGGATAAGAGTATAACGAGGGACGTTGAGGTTCTTGCTGAGACATGAGAGCATTACTGGGAGTTGCGATGATTGCATTATTATAGCTTGCATTCTGAGTCATATAACGTTGTCTGTCATCGAGGTCATAGGACTTGATCAAGGATATGGTTTCAGAAATAGTGAGTCTTGCTAAATCTTTGGTTCTCTTGATCAGAGTTACATTTGAATCCCAACTCCTTGGTAGAGTATTGAGTAATTTTTTGTTCATCAAAGAATTATCCACCACCATATCATTAGACTTCATCTCACTTACTAAAGCAACAAAGCGTTGAATCTGGCTTTCGAGTGACTCGCCAGAAATATGATTGAATGCATTGAACTTTAGGCTCAACATTTCTCTTCTACTTTCTTTCATTTCTTCATTTCCCTCATTCAGATTTTCAAGAGTGTATACGCGTTGGATCATCTAAACAACAAAGATAATGATCAAACAAGTTCAATTCAGGTGCGGAATCCCTGAATTGATTACAAAATGATAATAAAACTAGCAAAACACAGAAATCACCATAAACATATTCAATTCATTCACTTTGATAATCAATTACACTTGAAAATGTAGTTTATAATGATAAAACACTTTTACAGACTCAATAAGATAACCTAGGGAGAACACACACAGGGAGGGAAAACAAAATGACAAAAAGTTATATTCAAAAAGTTGGTTCAACCTTATATAGGCCTGCACATTCACCCAAATTGCTTGGTCGAATGTGCAGGTTCGACCGTTTAAGGTGGGCCAACCAAGACACATACATAAACAAATTCTTCCTTCGACCTCCCTGTGTACCTTCGACCGTCTGATTCTACCTTCGACCGTTCTCTATTCCACGTTCAACCATTCGACATTAAACAAAACTTTTGTAAATCGCAATCCAATAGCATTAGTCGCATTATGTGCATCTACAAACTCCCCCTCGACTATTGCTTGGATTGCGTGAGTCTTCGTTCATAGTCCATCATCTTGTTCAAAAGCTTGATGCACAACAATGTCTTCTGTTCCTTCATCATTATTGGTTCATAAGTTTGTTTCGGCTTTTTCTTCTTAACTTCCTGAACTTTCACAAACTTCCCCAGTTTCTTGTCAAAGTCACACCCAACATTCACATCCCATGCAAAGCATAAGAATACCACACGTTGGTATTTGCTTGCCTGTTAACTATCCTTAGCTTCGCAGTAAATCGGATTATAATAAAGCATTATGATGTCTTCATGCGAACAGTTTATCAACTACATAGGATCAAAAATATGAATCTTCTTGAAATCCTTTGCACCATCCTTCAAAACGATAATAGCCTCTGCAGTCTTCCAATCGTAATACCACCACATGAAATCTTTAGAAAAGTGTTGTGAAATCTGCATCAACGAAATATGTTTCAACACTTTCGGTGGTTTACACTTCAAGGTCACCATAGGCATTCCTGTAATATCATCTTTCTCCTTCTTATGGACAATCCTTTTAGGATATTGTGGAGTAAACACATCCCACTTTGTCCTGCTCTCTTTGGCCATCCTATCTGCAAAGTAACCAACCAAATGATTGTTCACTGAAGCACCTGACATCTCATGTCTGCAGATATCTCTAACAGCCCAGTATGGAAGTGTCTTGATATCATGGAATCTTTCAAAGTACAGGATTCCTTTCTCCCATTTCACTACAACACACTTCAGCTGTCTCAAGTACTTCCATCCGAGAGCTTTCCCTTTAAACAAATCATTGTGAAACTTGTAAAAGCTACCTTGAATTTCTGTCAATTAGCTTCTTTCTCTTTAAGCTTCCTCAAAAGTTCTTTCAAAGCGTCGGATTGTCCAGTGTTTGGCTTTTGACAATCTGGAAACACTTCTTCAACAAATTTCTTACTCTTTTCATGAGCAAGTTTTTCAGCCTGGCATAACAGCTCATCAGTGAATTCAGGAAATCCAGAATCTTTGTTATTCTTAAAATAGTCTGGATATTCCTCGCTAGTGATATCCTTAATCTCCACCTCCTCAAATACTGGAACGTCTCTGTCATCGGAGTGATTACCTGCTACTTTTTCAGGTATATTTAGTGTAACACCCCAACCGATGGCGAAAACATCGGGATGTCACATATTGATGATTGTTCAGAAGCTCATGGTAAATAATAAAGTTCAATAATTGAATTAAATACCTTACATACAATTGTTCTACAAGAATTTGTACATCAACATGAAAAATACTAAATACACATCTTCAAGCATTATACTCTAATCTTCAAGCAAGCAATAACCTGAAACATGTTAAGTTTGAAAATATTTTTGGGTCAACAAAAGTTGGTGAGAATACATAGGTTTTTGAAAATAATTGATAACAATAGTTTGTACAACATTCACAGTTGTATGATGATAGAGTATGATACCGACATGTAACAATGCGTCTTTGTACAACCAAACCTTGTGTTGACTGAGGCCTAACTCGCAAGTTAGTCTAATGTTGTTACTGTTTTCGATCATCCCTGAATTTATGCGGGGGGATGGGTTTGTCAGCCCTATAGCGCTATAATCTAAACAGGCGGCTTGATCAATGTTAATGATTGTACTGCGTCTTTTTGTTACAGTCAAATGATAGAATGATGTTGTAATTGAATCACAAGTAAATATGAGTAAATGATAGTATAAAATGTTTAAACATGTTTCACCCCAAAAATAGTGAAAATAGAGTAAAGGGGCTATGTAAACTCACCTTGGATAGTTGATAATAACACCAAAATGCAGTTTATGTTAGCAAGAATTCCCGAGGAATTATCCTAGTTTACAATAATGGAGTACCAATAAGTGTCAGACTTAAACAAATCTAAGGTTTTCTAGAGCATTCTAGGGTTGTAGATGGAAAGAGATGTTTACTTTGAAAATACTTTGTGTCGTTCAAATAACTAATAGTTGTTGTTGATTTGAATTACAAATAATTGAGGTAACCCAAGGATAAAAGTTCTTGTATAGCTTTCATTACGAAAAGTTTGTTATTAAATGATGTTACATAAAAGCAAAATAGAAAAGAAGAAGAAAAAAAAATGTATTGGACAAGACTCGAACTCGAACTCGAGCCTGTAGTATGTGAAGCATTTAAACAAATAGCCCTTAACCACCAAGCCATGTATCTGAATCATGTGCCATGTGGTTTCAAAATGTATTTAAAATATTAACCACATGAATCATCTTCCTCATTTTAAAAAAACTCTAGAACTCTAGTCCCCCATTTGGATTCACTCAAACCCGATTAAGCCACTGATACTATGATAATTCTTAGGGCTTTGTTTCGGATTCATAGAAAGACAAAAGATTAGTGAATGAATTACACATACAGGTTTCGAAGCTTTCAACACGATGGGTCAACAAAAAAAAAATCAAAGCTTGTTCAATTCGATTAAGAAAGCGTTTGAAAGTGAGATTTAAGAGAGATTAAGTGATTTTCGGCATTTTCAGAACTTAGGGGTGGTTTCAATTTATAAGAAGATCGATAAAATGGAAGGTTCGAACATTTGACGTGTAATGGTCAAAAACGAGTAAATTGAGTTATAATCAAGCTGTAAATGCATCAATCATGGGCTGGAAATGGACGGATTGATTGTGTCGGTCGCATTAAGGAGGATCATTGTTACCATAACAGGATGAAGGCGCGTTAAATTTTGAATTTCTGTCAGTGGGTCGAAGCTGTATCTGGGTCGGGTCTGGTGCATGGGTTAGGGGCTACCATGTTTGAGTTGTTGTTGATGAGAAGTTTGTTTCTTTGGTTTACTTATTAGGGTTAGGATCAAATACACAAGACACTTTTTCTAGGAAGGGTGAGAAGGATTGTGATCCATTGATCATATATTTGAAGGGTTGAGATTAGTTTGTTTGAAAAAAATAAATAATAAATTAGAGGAAGGGCATAAAAGGAAAACCATATTTGTTGACTTTCTCTCTCCACATGCAATGCACATGTCAATTCCCCCCATCATTTTAAAACGTCTATAACTTTTTCATACGACATTTTTTTTTCAAAAAAATTTCACCATATTAACGAGCGGTTTTTTATCTTTAATATGAGTACCACATTGCTACATTAAAATTGAAAAAAAAATTCGTGCTAAATGGGTTTTCTTCTCCGTTGTGTCTTTCTGCTCGTTCATTGTGTTATAGTATGCATGTGTGCTTTATAAATATGTTATTTATGTTTTTTTAGTCTACACATGATTTAACTTTGTCCATTGTGTTTTTAGTATGCTTTTAATTGTGTTTTACGCAAATGAGTTTTGTATTTAGGTGTACATTGTGTTTTATTATGTTGTTCATTGTGTTTAAGTCTATTATTCATTGTGTTTTAGTCTTCTATTCATTGTGTCTTTTATATGTCGTCCATTGTGTTTTACACAATTGGGTTTTTAACCTTTTTTTTCAAAAGTATTCATTGTATTTTAGTCTTATGCTCATTGTGTCTTTCGTATGTCATCATCCATTGTGTCTTACGCAACTGGGTTTTCAACTTTTTTTTTTCAAAAGTATTCATTGTGTTTTAGTCTTCTATTCATTGTGTCTTTAGTATGTCGTCCATTGTGTTTTACTAGACTCTTGATTGTGTTTTATACCCTATATTTAATTGGTGTTCATTGTGTTTTACATTCCATTGTGTTTTACATTCAATTGTGTCTTACGTAAGTGGGTTTTGATTGATTTTTTTTCAAAAGTATAGCAATATGGTTCTCATATTAAAGATAAAAAGACGCTCAATTTTATGGTATAATTTTTTTTTTTAAAACGGATGACGTATAAAAAAGTTACGGGCATTTAAAAATGAAGGTGGAAATGGCATGTGACTTGCATGTGCATATGTTTTTGACAAAATTACCCCTCCCACTTGTTAATCCTTTGGACACATGTCATTTTCTAATGGCTTCTCACCCTTCTCATTTTTTGTAGCCTTTGTAGAATAACCCAACCCTTACTTATTATTATTATTATTATTATTATTATTATTATTATTATTATTATTATTATTATTATTATTATTATTATTATTATTATTATTATTATTATTATTATTTTCTTTTCTGTTGATTAGGAAGTCCAAAACAAAACAACTTTGTAGTTGTTATGAAGTTTGATGCAAAAGAAATAATGGCCCGAAGCCAAATCAAGTTTTCCCTTTTTTTTTTTTTTTTTTTTGAAAAATATTATTAGTATCATTATTATTACTAAAAAGTATGTTTTTAAAATATGCATCAAAATCTTAACTACAAGAGGTTTTTTTTTTTAATATAGTTTTGAAAATAAAATTAAGTATTATGATTCGAATTTATGAAACGTCTCAAAATGATAAGCTATGACGATGTGTTACGAATAATAAAAAAAGTAAGGCAAAACTTGAAATTTACTCAAAATGTGCAAATTAGAATAAAGTAAAAAAAATATATCGTGATGTTACATTTGGTATCTGATTATGGGCCATCAACTCCTCCAAAGACTTACCAACCTGTTTCGCCAGTCCCTCCAATATCTCCTTAGACATGGCTGCAGAAACTTCTCCATCTTCCAAATCAGGATCGTTGTACTCCAACTCAAATCTCATATCATTCGACTCAAATATCTCAGGAAATCGGCCTGTCAACTCGATCGTCCAGACTCTGTCAGTCAACATCTGGTGATATAAGTTCTTGTCATCTTCGGATAAAGATCTGATCTTTTCATTCCAAAAGATATTATCATCGTCAACAGTTCCACCAGGAGCTTTCGAACTTGATTCTCCTGTGTTCTTTCCCGATCCTCTCTTTTCACACTTATACTTATCAGTGTCATCATCATCATCATCACTGTCAGAACTAGCAGAGCTATTACCTTCACCTGAATCATCTCCTGAACCATCATCATCACCATCATCTTTCTTTTTCTTCTTAGGAGCACTACCAGCATCCTCATCCAACTCATCATCTTCTTCTTCTTGATCAGATGGTTCATAATCAACTTCCTCTTCATCACGCTCTTTATCTTGTTCACCAGCTTGTAATTGAGGAGATTTAGAGTACAAGTCTTTAATCAGATTATCCATACTCTTGTTACTTGCTTTCAGTTTCTTGTTCTCCTCTTTTATAGCAATATACCTCCTGGTGTTTCTTTGTTCATGCTTCAACAACTTCTTGTTTTCTCTCTGAAGTTGTTTAATCTTAGCTTCCAGAGCTTCATGATTCTCATGTGATGATTCAACAACATCTAACATCTTTTTGTCATTGCTTCTCAACTGTTCAATCTCTGCTTGTTGCTGATTTATAATCTTCATCATGTCAGCAAGCTTCTGGTTAACTGCAGTAATCACATCACTGTCTACAGTAACCTTAGGTGTCGAAGCTTCAGCAACAGGAATCTTCCCTTTCTTTAACTTCTTTAACACTATATCCAGTGCATCATTGAATTCATCAGTTGGCAATTCAGTCTGTTTAGCAGCAGATGATGTCTTTTGTTTCTTTGTTGCTGGGATGTGATGGGTGATTTTGAACTAGATGCTGCCGTCAATTTCTTTCCAGCAACCAGATGCTCAATATCTCTAGCTCTCTTCTCCATCGGCTTCATAACTTTCTCTTTCTTCTTATACTGTGGTTTCTTCTGTTTCTCACATGTCTTTGGCGATCCTACAAAATCTTCGGATCCCAATCCCAAACCTTCATCTGTTTCATCCAATGCAATAGGACTTTTTGTCCTTTGCTCTTTCACGGATTTATTAAGACTCTCAGACTCACCAGCCACAGTGGCCTTGGGCGTGGTGCTCTTTACAGTCTCGTTCTCCGAATCCCATCTCTCGTCTTCATGTGTCTCTTCAGAATCAACAGACACTTCGTCAACCAGATGTAAACCTTTCTTGGCTACACTCTTCTTCCGTCTAGAAATCTTCTTCTGAGCGGGTTCAGTATCATCTTGTTTCTCTTTACCTTTCCCTGACTTTGCACCAACGTTCACAACTTGACGCTTTCTCTTTGCAACAGGATCAACTAGACAAAGAGGATTATCTTGATCTGAATCGCTGTTATCATGTCTGACTTTATCCTTTCCTGGATCTACATACCCTGGGTTGATCAAATGACCAAACAGGTTCTTGTGAGGTGGTCTTTCATTCAACTGCACACCCTTATAACCCTTCATTCTAACAAGTGTATTCAGGTTCATGTGATCCTGTACAACAATTTGGGTAGGATCTCTTCTCAACTTTTTATGCTTCTCATCAAGTATCATCTGTATAAATCTCGGATATAACAAAAATTTCTTGTTCTTCAAGCCTCTAAGTGGTTCCAACATGTGTTCAAGTATCATACCAGATACATTGAACGGCTTATTCAATATAAGAGCCACCATCAAAGAACTAATGCTCTTTCTCATAACATCATACCCTCCACTCACTTATCCAAATACGTGCAACATGACTTGAGCGAGATACTTGAACTGAGGGCATAGCTTCCCTTTGTGTAACGAACCATCAGTTATCGGTCCGTTGTACTTCGTTCGTAGGAAGCACTTTCTCTGTTCAATCCACGATAGTTCTCTAGGATCTGTCTTCTTTTCATCGTGTAACTTCAGCGCCTCTCGGATGTCATCTTCTGAAATGATCACAAGCTCCCCCTGAATCGTACTAACCACAGCAGATTCATTGTTCCAGTAGTCCATTCTGGCATTCTTCCAGAACTCCTGTTGATGGTCTTTATAAATGATGGCGGGGGTAGCAAGAGCAACAATCACCCGACTTCTTTTCAAGAAATCTACAATGCCGGTGAACTCTTGATGTTTCTTTAAATCTCCCATGAATGCACAGCAGTTGTGCGCTGGTTCAAATGGTAGTTCTTCCATCTGTTCCTTTCCAGTTGCCTGCTCTGAAGATCCAGCGGGAATATCAGCACTTTCCTGTTCAGACATTATTAGACTGCAAAACAAATCAAGAAACACGTTAAAAAAACGGACAAAATAAACAAAACTTGAAATTTTTGATTTTCATATTCTACATTCGACCATTCGAGGGTACGAATGTGAAATCAAACCGTTTGAATTTGGGCGAAGGAGACTGCTCATCTTCTTCAATGTAAAATTTCGATTTGGTTCGTTTTATCATGCCATTTTGATTTGAATACCCTCTAACATGACCGATTAATCATTCCCAATCAACAATTTCAATTATTATCCTTTGATTATGTGTTTTCTATTAAAAACTAGGGTTCGATGGTTTTTAAAACATCAAATGGACAATCTGATCAGTTTAAAAATCTAGTTTTTGTTTGTTTTCCCCCTAAAACACATAAGCAATGAAACCTCATCAAAAATTATGATAATTATCAGTTAACAATGTTGTTTTGATGTCAGTTAGGGTTCGGGCACAAAATCAATGATTAAGAACTATTTTGTTGATGATAACCTGCAAATGATATGGCAAAATGATCAGTGAATCAAGATGAACACAATGATATAATTTTTAATGCACGAGCAACAAGATCACTTTAGCTCAGAATTTTGAAAATTTTTGAAAGTGTGGGTCGAATGTGCAGATCAGGTATATATATAGGCTCCACATTCGACCGTTTGACTAGAGCGAATGTGAAACTTTTTCCACCTTCGGCCCTATTTAAAGGTTCGAATGTAGAAAAAGGGTTCGAATGTGAAAATATCACATGAACACTCACATTCGACCGTTTGAAAGGTTCGAATGAGCAGTTAAAATTCCACCTTCGACCCAACGAAGGGGCGAATGAAAATTGGAATTTTTTGAAAATTTTTACCAAATCTCAAAAACGAGTCCCGATCAAAATATTTTTCAACGTTTAAGCATCCAACATTCATTATTTCTCATTTATAGATGACAAAACTCAAATGGTCCATCAAGTTTTAGAAAATCATCATCAACCACCATTAGCTATCAAAAATAAGATAGAAATGTAAAATCTTTTTGGATTTTCTAAACTTTTTGTTAAAACACACCTAAAATCTTTTTGAGTTTTGTATTTTTGACAAGAAATGTAAAATGCTCAAAATAAAAATTTAAAGCAGTAAATGTTTTGTGATTTCTGGTAAGGGGATCATATCAGTTATTGAGAAATCTGATCACACCGTTGATCTTTTGATTTATTATCATTAAAGACAATGTGTGATCTAGCAACTGCTGATATTGTGATCCACATAAACTCACATGCAGACTGTTGTGCAGTGCTTTAGACTGATACTATTATTTATAGTATAAACTCAATTGTCTGTGGTTCCCACTCACACGACATACTCCCGTATCAAGAAGTGAATGCACAAAGAGTCATTGTAACGACATACTCCCGTATCAAGAAGTAAATGCACAGAGGTATACAGGTCAGCAAATCAATGCAACAAAGTAACATGTGCACTCTACCAGGTTGAGGGCTAATATCAATCATGATTTGCATCAATGATTGGATACGATGTAATAGATAATCTTTGATTATCGTCATACATGAAAAGTTCCTCAATTCGGTAACTTTAGGATTTGGCTTTACAACTCTTTTAGAAAGACACCCTGTCTGATCTAGGTCCGTAATGACTTACAGCAGAAGATCAGAGAGGCTATCCCTAGACAACTAATAACCTAACGACCCGAAACCTCCGAATTTTGTACAAATACCCTATCAAACGAAATTACGGTACTAAGACTATATGCCCATGAGGAGTTCATCCACACAACAATTCGTTTGATATGTATGTATCAGGCACGTAGTAATAGGTCTACGAAGCCTATCAGCACATCACACAGACTCAGACACACGCCTTATATTGCATTACATTTCTTTAGAATGTGTCAGATCCCCACAGATGTACTATCATTTCCCCTTTTTCTCCTGGAAATCATTTTGGGTTTTTCTAATTTTTTATGGGTTTTTGAATTTTTCAATGTTTTTGATTTTTCTGAAAATAAAGTCTATCTAAAACTGTAAAACATATTTTTGGATTTTTGTATTTTTCTGAAAAGCAATAAAAACTAAACTAAAAAGCGATAAACTGAGGTGGTGATCAGTCTTGTTTTTCTTTAATACCGTTAGCTTTTAAAAGATATTCAAATCTTGATTTATCAAAAGCTTTGGTAAAAAGATCTGCACGTTGATAGTCAGTGTGGATTTTGACCATATCGATCAACTCTTTTGAGTAACAATCACGGATAAAATGATATTTGATCCGGATATGTTTAGCTTTAGAGTGATTTACTAAGTCTTTTGTTAATGCAATTGCGGCTTCATTATCATAGTACATAGGGGTTTTAAGAAATTGCAAACTGTAATCCACCATCTGTTGTTATATCCAAAGAACCTGTGAGCAGCAGCTTGATGCTGAGACGTATTCTGCTTCACATGTGGATAAGTCAACTGCGGTCTGTTTCTTGCATTGCAAAGTCACCAGCCTACTCCCTATAAACTGCATCCAGCCGTTGTGGATTTGTTGTCTTTGTCACAGCCACCCCAATCTGCATCACTAAAAGCGATTAGGTCAAAATTATCATCATTAGGGTACCATAGTCCTCTTAACGGACAACCCTTCAGACATCTAAGGATACGTTTGACAGCTGCAAGATGACTCTGTTTCGGCTTCGACTGATAACGTGCACAGAAACATGTGGCAAACATTATATCTGGTCTGGAGGCGGTGAGGTACATCAGAAATCCGACGATTGCTCTGTATGTAAAAGGATCAGTTAGCTCCCCCTTAGCATCAACACCAATCCCGTGATTAGGTTGTATTGGGGTATCCATCGGCTTTGAATCATCCATCTGGAATCGGCTCAAGACTTCAGAAACATATTTCGTCTGGTGAATAAAGATCCTCGTTGGTCTTTGTTCCACCTGCAAGCCTAGGAAAAACTGCATCTCTCCCATCGCACTCATTTCGAACTTTTCCTGCATAACACGTTCAAATTCTCTGCACGGAAGTTCGTTAGTAGAACCAAAAATAATGTCATCAACATAAATCTGCACTAGAAGCAAGTCATCCCCTGTTCGTTTTGTGAACAGTGTGCAATCTACCAAACCTCGTTTAAATCCTTTTGTCAGAAGATACGTACTCAGCTCCTCATACCATTGCCTTGGAGCCTGGTGCAACCCGTAAAGAGCTTTGTTTAGAACATAGACCTTATCCCGGTGAATACGATCCTCAATGCCTGGTGGTTGACCTACGTAAACTTCCTCCTTGACCACACCATAAAGAAACGCACTTTTAACATCCATTTGATACACCTTGAATTTCTTATACGATGCGAACGCCAGAAACATTCGAATAGCTTCTAAGCGTGCAACCGGTGCATAAATCTCGTAATCTATTCCTTCAACTTGATGAAATCCTTGTACAACCAGTCGAGCTTTGTTCCTAACAATCACTCCTCTGTCATCTTTCTTACACTTGAACACCCATGCCGTTCCTATCTTTTTCCGTCCTGGGGGTAAATCTGTCAGTGTCCACACTCCGAGTTTCTGAAACTGTAATAACTCCTCCTGCATAGCCTCTACCCAAGCGTCATCCAAAAGAGCATCCTTGTAAGTCCGCGGCTCGACCTGTGAAATATAACAAGCAAAAGACCAGTCATTTTGAAAAAATGATTTTTGAATTTTGGCATATAAAGCAAGAGCGCCAAGGTTTTCTGGCTCAGTTGACCTCTTGTTATCACACTGCTACCAGGATCACCAATAACCTGCTCGATCGGGTGAATCCGATGTATCCGAGATTCCGGATAATCGGGTACTTGCACTCCCGTCTGAATAGTTAAGTTTTCTGTTGAATCCAGATCATTACCCAAATTTGATGATGAAGCAACATTAGGATGTGGGTTCACTGGTGGTGTCTCTGTAGCAATATCTGGAACAACTTCACTTGTAACATCATCGTCATCTTCAGATTCCGATGAATTAAGAGTTGTGGAAGCTTCCTAAAATACCTCTTCTTCAACTGCAGGGGCGTTGGTATCATTAGAGGCTGTTTGGGGGTTTACGGTTATCGGACACACCAACGGTGATGTCACTGCGTTTTCGACCTCGTAATATAATCATAGTACAGCTTCTTCAACCAAGCTAACTAGATTGAATGATTCAAAGAAATCCTTGTAATCAAACATCCAATCTGGACCGCTACCCTGTACATTCTGAGTATATCTCTGAACTTCGACATTAGCCCATTCCTCGACCTGACGAGTTCGTTTGTTGAAAACCCGTTTGAGCGAGGTTGCATATCCAACAAAGAATCCTTCTTCAGCCTTTGGTGCGAACTTCTCAGATGGATTAAGCATTGTACATGGGGCTCCAAACGGTTGTAGATACTCTAAGTTCGGCTTTCGTCGATTCAACAGCTCATAAGAAGTTTTCCCAAACTTCTTCACCGTTAAAACACGATTAAGAGTATAACAAGCTGCGTAAATTGCTTCGTTCCAGAACATTACTGGAATATTGGAGTCCGCAAGCATTATTCTTGCCGTTTCAATTAGAGTCCTGTTTTTGCGTTCTGCGACACCATTCTGTTGAGGGGTATACGGAGCACTGTATTCATGATGAATTCCTTTGTTTTCACAAAGAGCTTCCATCTGTGCATTCTTAAACTCCGTCCCATTATCACTCCTAATTCTCTTGATCTTCAGACCATAGATATTTTCCAATCGAGTGAACAGAACTTTCAAATTATCAAATGTGTCGCTCTTATGATGCAAGCACATAACCCATGAAAATCTGGAATAGTCATCGGTAACCACAAGACAGTATAATTCACCAGCATGACTTTTACGTTTGACTGGTCCGAACAGATCCATGTGCAAATGCTCAAGTGGCAGTTCAATGGAATTGACTTTCTTTGGTTTATGGGATTGTTTGTGCTACTTAACTTTCTTGCAACTCACACATTTTCATTTAAATGAAAATGTTTGACATTCATGCCTGTGACAAGTTCATTCTTCATCAATTGATTCATCTTTCGAAGGTGAATGTGTCCCATCCTCCTATGCCACATGATTGATTCTTTTTTAGTAGCCTTGGAGAAAAAACACGTGACTTGGCCTTGTGTAGTCATAGCTTTTGACATGTCGAGAATGTACAAATTGTTCACTCTCGGTGCCTTTAACATCACCCACTCTTTTGGTAAAACGAATCCCGGCTTGAGTATATAGCAAGATTTGTCATCAAAGAATACTGAAAACTACTTATCACAAATCTGGCTGACACTGAGCAGATTATAATCGATTTGCTTTACGTACGAAATTTTCTCAAAACTCACTATCCCATTACTTACACTACCCTCCATGGTAATGTATCCACCCTTGTTTCCAGCAAACACTACATACCCTCCATTAATATTTCTGATATCGAACAGTAGCGATAGATCCCCTGTCATGTGACCAGAAGCTCCACTGTCAACAATCCAAAGATTGCTCACAGGGCCAGCTAAAGCTCCCTGCACATATCAAGTAAAAGATTAGATTTTTCGGGGGACCCAAGCCTACTTGGTCTTGGGTCTTTGAACTTTGAGTTTCAAAGATTCTTTCTCACAGACAGATTGATTTGAATTGATCTTTTTCTGATCAATTAAATCTTTTTCAGTTTTAGTTTTCACATTCTCATTCACTTGTGAAGATAAAGCACCCTGAGAACCCTTTGGTGACCAATGCTGTTCTGAACGTTTCAAGATCTGAATTTGAGATTTTGGGGTCTCAGCCGGTTTCTTTACTTCGTCTTTAAATGAAACTTTCTTGGTTACCTACTCTGATTTAACAGAGACAGGTCCAACTATTGGTTTGACAGCAGGTTTTACAAGAACCTTTTTCTTTTCAACAGTTGTGTTCACCATCGGTTTCTTAAGGGGTTTTTCAATTGCTATCCGGTTACGACGATCATATGTCATCGGACGATTTTACCTCTTTTGAAAATATCTGCTTTGATTATAAAAAGGTGCAGGTTGAGGGACAAGTCGTCTTTGTGGATAACAATGATTATCGACTGGACTTTGATATGTTTGCTTCATTTCCAACTCGTGCCTTTTGTGCCTAACATACGGGCAGTGAGCAAGTAAATGCCCTCTCTCCCTGCATTTCTAACGCGCACGGTATTCTTCAAAGTTATTCTTGGCATTTGACTTAGCATATGTAGTGATAGGATATTGATCATCCACACACTTCCGTCTAAGACTCTCAGGAGCTGGGTCCTTGGAGTAAGTCGGCTCAAGAAAACTGTTAGCCTTATTCTTTGGCTTGATAAATTCTGTGACATGAACCTTCGGTTCTTTTGGAATATCCAAGTAAATTCTTTCTAAAACCTCTGGAGGTACATCATTTGTTCGCTCATGCTTTGGGAACCAAATGGTACTCTCCTGCCAAATTTTCTCAATCTTTGAATAATTGGCGAATTTGATTGGATATTCCTTGTCAGACATTATCTTATCGGATCCAATCATCCGATAGAAAATCTTGACGGGTTTGTCACTTTGATTGTTCTTTTCAACAGGCTTAACTGATTGATTTGCTCGATGAGCGTTAGCCATGGGATGCACAATCTGAGATGGTGACACAGGTTCGTTTGTAATTATGTGATTTTCAACAGGAATATCACACACCTTCTCAGGTTTGTCATCCTCAGAGTCGGAATCATCAGTTACAGCAACTACACCTTCATTGTTTAGTCCCAAGATTGGTCGAACATCGGAATTTGGGTCACCCACACTAGAAGTGTTCGACTCATCATCTGATGTCGAGTCAGACTTAACTGAGCTCTCCGGTGTTATTGAATGCAAAGTATGGTTTTCAAATAACACTGGAGATGGGACGGCCTTGTAGTTTGCACTACTAGACTGTGAAGGCTCCTCTATGATATGATCAACAACATAAGCAATATGCTTATAACTCTCAAGTTTCTTATTCACTTCTTCTGCAAAACACTTAATGGTAGCCATTTCAAGTTTTGTATTTTCTAAATCATTGATATAGTTGTTAATGGCTAGTTGTTTCAAAGATAATGTCTTTTTGAGTTCTGAAATGTCTTTCTTGTAAACATCAAGCACTCTGTTAAATTCACGTGCTTCTTTCTGATACGATTGACAGTTGATCTTAGCACTCTCAAGCTGAACCCTGAGTGGCTTATTATCCTTTCTCAATCGATCACATGCACCACAATATCTCTCACTATTCATATCAAGATTAGAATCAGAACTTACCTGCTTTAGAGGTTTTGTCATCGCCATCAGTGCAAAGTGTGCTTCCTTACCAGCGAAAAACTTTGAATAATCAATTCTGGTACAAGCATCATCCACCATGCATGATTTGCGGGTCATCAGAAAATCAGCTTCAGCAAGCAAGTGATCGATATCATCATCTAGTGAGTTGACACTAGCTTCAGAATCCGAATCACTCTCCACATTAGAATAAGCTGAATCATACTGTTCTCGCACATCAGTAACCGAATCAAGAATCAAACCTGACTTTTTCTTTACACAATCATCACTTTCTTCACTCAACTCCTCAATTTTCACTTCAGACATCTTCTCAGTCACTATCTCTTCTTCAAGACATACTGGCTCATCCAAGTCCATTTTCTGTGCCACACACGCCACATTATGAGTGGTAATCTCCTCAACACCCAATTGCATACCTGTCGAATCAAATCCCTAATCTTTCTGTATCACCAAGGCCTGGTTTTGGTTATCTGATTGGGTTTGTGTGTTTGGTGTAGAAATAGAAATGATTGTTCGGTTTGAATTTTGTGGTGTTTGGTTTTGGTTCTGGTTTTGTGTAGTGGTTTGTCTAACAGTGTTGTTTTGTGAAGTGTTTTGGCGATTTTGGTAGGTGTTTTGTGGTTGAAAGCTTGAAATATTTGGACTTTGGTAAGATACCTGATTTTGGGTTTGACGGTTTTGGTAGTTGGTGTTGAAAGGATTTCTGTTTCCCTGCTGTGATGGCTGTGTACATTCCCTTTTGAAGTGACCTTTCCCACCACAATTGAAACATGTCACTTTGGCTTTGTTGAAGCCATATGTGGTGTTAGGAGAAGTAGAAAGATCAGTTCTAGCAGTCTTCTCAATGAATTCAGTAGCTCTCCTCATAACGCTAGCAAATGCCCATTGGATATCAATGAGCTCCATCTCTTCTTTGTCAATTTGTGCGTAGTCTTCACTGGTTAAGTTGTTGTTACCAATTTGACTAGCAACCAGCCCGTTATAAGAAGCTACCATAGCCGACACCAATGCTACATGTTGCTGTGCAATCTCAACAGTAACATTGTTCAAGTTCGAGGTCTCCGGCACAATTGGGCTCTGATTAGATTGAGTTTGGTTTATCTGTGGTTGATTCATTTAAGGAATATAAGATTGTTGTTGAGGTTGGTTTAAGCTTGCAGAATAACAAGCTGCTTGTTGCATTGGTAAAAATGGTGAGATAAAAGTTGTAGTAGGATATGTTGGTGGGGTATAAGATGAAGTTTGAGCAAGGTAATTGATAGGTGTTTTAGTTGGTTCAACATGGTTAGAAACGAATGCAATGTGTGGAGCAACATTTGAACTAGAACTTGAACTAGCAAGAGATGAAGATGCACTACCATGATATAGTTCCGGATTCTGAGGAACTTGAGCCCTTTTCGCCTTCCTCTTTTATTCCATCTCTTTATTCTCAAGCTTCTGGATAAACTCGTTAATGGTCCAGTATTGGTACGCATCCTTTTCCTTGAGTACCTCGATGTGTTGATTCCAGTATGGTGGCAACGCATCAGCAAACTTGTCCACCAACTCAGACATCAGTATGTTAATCTCATAGCTTGAAAGCTCGGTCAGTAAATGACAATACCTTGGAATCAACTCCTTCAGCGTCTCATTCCCCATATAGCTGAAGTTCTCAAACTCTTTTCTTAGTTCCTCCATTCTCAACTTCCTCGTCTTCTCATTCCCATCATGACGATTTCTTAACATGTCCCACAACTGTTTAGAAGTAGTGTAAGACCCAAACTGGTGTAAGAGATTAGTATTAATGGCCTGGGACAGTTGGGAAAACGCCTTCTTTTCCACCGCAAATTTCTTTTTCTCATCCTCAGCAAGACTTTCCAACGGAATTGGCTCACCCGTGTTCTCCAAGATCGTAGCAACATAGCCCTTAGCAATCATTTGCCAAGCTTCCGTTCCTTCTAATCCCATTCCCTCAAGATGAATCTTGAACTTGGTCTTCTATGTGTTGTAGTCTACCATTTCCATCAACTTTGGTGGACGTCTTCCACTACCCGAAGATAAGTCTTGAATAAGAGTCGAAATCATGTTGGTAGTCTGAGAGTGTACTGCCGCTGCTGCTACTCCCCAATAATCAACCATCGGTTGTGGTTGTGGTTGTGCAACTTGTTGGGGCATAGAACTAGTCATCGCCATATAGTTAATCGGTTGGGATGGTTGACTAGACTATTGAGTAGCTACTGACCAAGGATCCATGGTTGTTTGCTGTTGTGGTGTTGTATTAGGTCGTGGTGTTGTAGGAAAATTCCACATATCGATCTGAAAATGATTAAACACGAAACGATTAGAAAAATTTTATAACAGTTTCTACGTTCGACCCTTTTGAATTATCGCGTGGTCGAATGTGAAAATTAGTCCACGTTCGACCGTTTGATAAAGTTCGAATGTAGAAAATAACAAACTCAGTTCACTTTCGACCGTTAAAACCAACGTTCGACCACTCGATTGGTCGAATGTACCCAATAAGGTCGAATGAACAATAACACACTAAAACTTTCTAGGTTCGACCAAATAACACTCCACGTTCGACCAAATAATCCCTGGTTCTACCACAAACTCTCACTTTCGACCAAATCTCCCTAGGTTCGACCCTTCATGCTTGAAAAACGGTTATTCTTTGAAAATCAGTTATTTTGGTCAAAATTTTTCAAATATTGATGAAATTTGATGATCTTATGCAGGTTTTGCTTCGGATTGGATTTGGAACAAGTTTAACAAAGAGAATTTTGAGTTTTATCCATGAAAACAAGTTCAAATCAATCAAATTAACACCGAATTCAGTTTATCAATGAAAAACAGAAAGTTTTGATCAAAATTGGGTCCAAATCAGCTGTAATATTATCAATTTGTGGTTGTTTGATCCAATTGGCTCTGATACCACTTTGTATGCGCGTAGGATCGTCTAAACAACAAAGATAATGATCAAACAAGTTCAATTCAGGTGCGGAATCCCTGAATTGATTACAAAATGATAATAAAACTAGCAAAACACAGAAATCATCATAAACATATTCAATTCATTCACTTTGATAATCAATTACACTTGAAAATGTAGTTTATAATGATAAAACACTTTTACAGACTCAATAAGATAACCTAGGGAGAACACACACAGGGAGGGAAAACAAAATGACAAAAAGTTATATTCAAAAAGTTGGTTCAACCTTATATAGGCCTGCACATTCGCCCAAATTGCTTGGTCGAATGTGCAGGTTCGACCGTTTAAGGTGGGCGAACCAAGACACATACATAAACAAATTCTTCCTTTGACCTCCCTGTGTACCTTCAACCGTCTGATTCTACCTTCGACCGTTCTCTATTCCACGTTCGACCATTCGACATTAAACAAAACTTTTATAATTCGCAATCCAATAGCATTAGTCGCATTATGTGCATCTACAAAGAGCTTCCCAAAGCTCTTTGGCAGTGGCATTGTCACGAACTCCAATCGATACTTCAGGTGAGACTCCTTGATGGAGATAAGCAATTTCTCTTTCATCAATATCAGTCTTTTCGTGATCTTCATCAGTGTACATGCTCTTTGGTTTGATAGCAGTGGCTCCAGTTATTTCATTAACCACATAAGTGATCACACAGGGGCCGTTTAAGATAGATCTCAGGGCCTTTGCATCTTTTATTTTCATGACTTGAATGAACCTGAATTTCCACTCAGAATAAGACATTCCAAGTTGAAGAACAGATATCTTCTGATGAGTTCCAATAACAGATTCCATAGTTTTGTCCACTTGAGCAGCCACAAGTAGCTGGTCAGTCTTTAGTCCGTTTAAATTTGCCTGGTTAACAATTTGATCCATTTCTTGTTTGTAGCAAGAACTTCTATGATCTTCTTCCTTTTACACCGAACCGAGCCTTCGAAAGACTTCTTAGGCTCTGATACCAATTGTAAGTCCAAGATCCTCTCTACCGAGTATCAAACAAACAATTGAGTGCAGAAAACAAGATTGAATGTGAAGAACAAAAGATTAAAACACAATGAAATCCCTTGTATTGCTGCTTCACCTTGCACACAACATCTAGGATTGTTTGGTACAAGGTGGTGGCTCTAAAGTTACAAATGAAAGGTCTAACCCTAAAATGAACTAGAACAAAACATTATATAGGGTCCACTAAAGCCTTGGCTCACATGGCCTAACCCAAGCCCATTAAGTAAACTAACCCCAATTAACACAAACATGCTTGATAAAAACATGCGTAAATCTACACAATTTATGGGCCTTACAATCGTTGACTTTTCTCATATCTCATCACCTGAAGAACTTCCACATGCTCCATTTGAACTTCCGGGTTCTGTATGAACAAAAGAAGCGAATGGATTTTTAGGTAATATTATGATATTCGTTATCCGAGGCTCAATCTCCACAACTTCCTCAATAGGGGTGTTCAAAATTCGATTCAAATTCGAAATTCGATTCAAATTCGAAATTCGATTAAATTCGATTCGATTATCATGAATTCGATTCGATGATCAAGAATTCGAATTCGATTCAACTCGAGTTCAGTAAATCGAATACGATTTTATGATTTCAAATTCATTTCGATTCGATTCGAAATTTGAATAAAAATAATACATATTTATTATATATATATATATAATTATATAAACACTATAACGTTAGAACATGGGCTAATCTATGAATTTGACCTAAGTCATAAATTAGCCAATTACCAAGCCTAAGCCTAGCTAAAGCCCATAACTTAAGTCTTAACCTTAAAGAATTTATTCGAATTCGCTTCGAATTTGAGTTTCTAATATGAATTCGAGTCAAATTCGAATTGAGTTTTTTTATTTGAATACGAATTTGAATCGAATTGGCCATCATTTAATCGAATTCGAATCGAATACGAATTCAGTAAAAAAATAAATTATTCAAAAATTCGATTCTAATAATTTGAAAATTCGTTATTCGATTTGATGAACACCCCTATTCCTCAGTACTTGATTTGTTTCTAGCTTCAAGATCGCTTATCTTCTCAAATTCAGCAACACTAGGTTCAGTTAACTTGGGCATATCAGCCAACACCTCTTCAGTAGATTGGGTCAATATTGGTTCATTTATAAGCACTCCTGGCCTTGGATCTCTTCCTCTACGTTTTAACGGTCTTTTTGGTTCAGGAATAATTTTTTTCTGTAGATAGATTGACTGGTGTAAGAGGAGGATTCTCAACAGTAATCTTTGTTTTTCTATCAATACTTGCAGCAATTTAGACGACAACTCAGGAATGATTGGAGTTTTTGTTGTCTCTGTTTGCTGTTCCAACTCAGGTTGTTCTTGCTCTTTCTCTTCATTCACTTTATCATCCACACACATCTTCGGCAAATCTCCATACAGTTCATCATCAGACAAATCAATATTTTCAATAACAGTTTCTTCCCCAGAACCTACAGGTGGATCTATTATCTGCACATCGTGATCTTCAGCAATCGACACATTCACACTTTGATCTGGTTCTGGTTACGGCAAAGCAACTTCTGAGAAATGCCCGAACTTCTCAAGAGGAATCTCTTTTTTGTATACCTCCTTTGCACCTTTTCTTCCTTGACTAATAAGACCGAAAACATTTGGTCCCATCATCTTCGCATCAAAACTCCCAACAATTACTTCCAAACCCTTGTATTCAGTCTCGCTCTCTGAATAAGAATATTCAAACTCTTGTCCTTTAGAAACATCACAAACAGAATCAACAACCATCTCAGACATGGTTTCTTCAACAATCAGTTCATCAACCTTCTCAACCATAACCTCTTCAACAAACTCTTCAACAACTTCCTCAACAAATTCCTCTTTTACCAATTCTTCAACTTTAACTGACTCCTCTTTTACCACCTCTTGTTCAAAACATGCAACATTTTCCCATAAATCTCTTCAACACTAAGTTGCATATCGTTCCAATTGAATCCCTCATCTTGCTGAATCACCAAAGCTTGATTCTCATTTTGGTTTTGTTTTGGTGGAGTGGTAATTGGAACTATGGTTCTTTCTCGGTTTGGGGTGGATTGAGTTTAGTTAGGTGTGGTTGTTTGTCTTTGCTTGGTATTTTGTGATGTAACTTGGTGGTTTTGATAGTTGTTTTGGTTGTTTTGGTTTTGGTAGTTGTTTTGGTTGTTTTGGTTTTGTCGGTTTTGATAGTTTGATTTGAAAGGGTTGCGGTTTCCTTGTTGCTTCGGGTTAGTGCATTCCCTAGCAAAGTGACCTTTTGAACCACATTTGAAACATGTCACTTTGGCTTTGTTGAAACCGTATGTGGTGTTTGGTGTAGTAGCAAGATCAGTTCTTCCAGTTAGTTCCATGAATTCAATGGCTCTCCTCACGACCCTAGCAAACGCCCATTAAATATTAATTAACTACATTTCTTCCTTGTCAATCTGGGCATAATCCTCATTAGTTAAATTATTGTTTCAAATTTGACTAGCCATGAGTCCATTGTATGAAGCAACCATAGCAGAGACCAAAGCCATGTGCTTTTGAGCTACTTCAATGGTAACATAATCCATGTTAGAAGTGCCAAACATGTTGGAACTCGAGCTTGATTGACCTTGATTCACATTCATTGCTGATTGTTGAAATCCAACATTTGATGTAGATGGCTGAGTCACATTCATCTGTGGAACACCATAGTAACTAGTACCTTGCATTGGAGGTTGAGTGGGTGTATAAGATGGTCCAGCAGATACACCATAATAACTTGCCGCACTGTTTGGTTCAACACTTGAAACAAAGGCGGTCTGTGGTGCAACACTTACACCTCCACTTGGAATTGCCGAAGATGACGAACTAGCATAATAAAGCTCAAGATTATGAGGAATCTGAGATCTCTTCGCCTTCCCGCTCTCTTCCATTTACTTGTTTTCCAGCTGCTGAATGAATTCATTGATGGTCCTGAAAGAAAAGGAATCCTTCTCTCTCAGCACTTCTACATGTTGACTCCAATAGCGAGGCAACGCATCTGCAAACTTTTCAACAACCTCAGACATAGGATAAATAATTTCTTAGTTAGACAATTCAGATAACAAATGGAAAAATCTAGGAGTAAGTTCTTTTAAAGTTTCTTCAACTCTTCAATTCTTAGCTTCCTAGTCTTCTCATTTTCATCATTTCTACTCTTCAATGCTTCCCAAAGCTGCTTGGAAGTAGAACAAGGTCCAAACTGATGTAGTAGATCAGTTATAACAGTTTTGCCAGAGTTTTGTAACTTTTTCTTTTGGTTTATTTCTCTTTCAAAATTTAGTAATCTCACATGTAATTTTGTAAGTGAAAGGGAGTCAAAATATCGTCCCGATCTGAGGACTATTGAATAAGTTTCCCATTTTTCAGGTAAAGACCTTAAAAATCTATGCAACATAGATGAGTTTGTAAAGGTCTGAAATTTAACTTTAACTCAGATATTAATGAAGAAAATCTTTCAAATTGTTGTGTCAAAGTTTCTCCATTAACATGAGTAAATGTTTCATAATGTTGGGCCAAAATTTCTCTTTTGTTGGTAATCACCTCATTAGTTCCTCCAAACTGTTCTTTGAGGCAATCCTACAGCTCTTTAGCACTCTCACAATGTAAGAGACCAGCATAAATTTCGTTTGGGATAGCCATTTCCAACATTGAAAAGGCCTTAGCATCTAGCTCAAGTTTTAGGAAATCTTCAGCAGTGTAGTCTTTTGGTTCTTTTTCTTTTTCAACTTTAGTTTCTAAATCTGCAATTACTGGTTTATGGGGTCCATACATGATAGACCTCCAACAACCAGTATTTTTTCATGACAAAGTGTGTGTCGTCCTTCTTTGCCAAATATTATATTCATTTCTAACTAGCATGGGAGGGTTATTTGCAGATCTAGTGTTATGAGGATCCATTTTTAAGAAGACCGATTGATCAATAATTTCTTAAAGTGATGGATTGTTTGATAAAGTGAACCTTTATCCTTGATTGAATATCAATAAGAGCCTGTGTCTGATTCTCAATTTGTTAGATTGATATGTTATCAAATGAACCAATGCTCTAATACCAATTGTAGGATCAGTTAACAGCTTACACAGATTCTTTGTTATGAACACTTGTATAAGATATATCAAAGTAAATGCATAGCGGAATGTATGAAGTGTTCTAAGTTAAAGTTTCACTTTTAACAGGAGTAAAGGCTCCCCCCTCAAATATAGAACTAAAGTAGTATAATTAGAATCAAACAGTTAATGAATAAAACAGTTGCAAATGCTTCAAATGATTCTCATATATTAGAAATGTTATACTGCAAAAGATATTTGAATAGATGGTGTAAACCCATCTATTTATCGACAAAACAATATGTACATTGGAAGTATTGAAACCAGTATAATAATACTACAACAGACTGTAGTATTGGCTGTAGTATTGAAACTTGTACATAAAGTAACAAAAACTAATATAAAACTAAACTGCTGAAGTTTAAAGGCGGTAGGAAGCTTCTACTGTATTTGCTGAAGAACAAACAACTTCTGATGACAAAGTTGTTCTTCAGTTGTTCTGTCTTGTTCACCTTCAGCACTTTGTTCTTCAGTACTTGTATCAGCTTCTTCAGTACTTATCTTCTTCTTCTTCTTTTTCTTCTTTAGTAGTTCCTATACTTAGCAAAATATGCAATTGTCTTCTTTTTCTTCTTCTTCTTCAGTAGTTCCTATACTTAGCAAAATATGCAGAGAATAATTAGACTAAGGTTGAACTGGCTTGTCAATCCTCTTTAACCCAACACTGACTGACATATATCTCCTGCTTAATTTCCCCATACAGAAAAGCAGTCTTCACGTCCATCTGATAGACAGTGAATCCTTTGAAGGAAGCATAGGCTAAGAAAGGTCGAATTGCCTCTAGCCTTGAAACGGGAACATACACCTCATCATAATCTAGCCCCTCTATCTGTTTGAATCCTTGTACTACCAATCGGGTTTTGTTTCGAACAATGACTCCACTATCATCCTTTTTGTTATGAAATACCCATCTTGTACCTAGTGTTTTCTTTCCTAGAGAAAGTTCTACCAGCTTATGTACCTTTAATTTGGCGAATTGGTTTAACTCCTCTTGTATTGTATCCACCCAACTTGATTCTCTTAAAGCCATGGTGATGTATTTTGGATCAATTTGAGATATAAAGCACGAATACAAGCATCTGTTAATATTTCCTGTACGGCTTCTTGTCATAACTCCTGAATTGATTGGTCCAATTACTTGGTCAATAGGATGGTTTCTAGCTTTGAACAAGTGTCGGTACAGGAGTATCGGGTACGGTTGCGAGAGGGGATAAATTGGTAAAATTTTCAAGTCAATTTATTGGAATTTTCAATCGGTTGACGTCGTTTTGACCCGAATTGATTCGGACCGTATTGTTTCGAGGCGAACCATTTCAGACCTGAACCGTTTCGACCCGAACCATATCGGGACATACCAGTTTCAACCGGTACTGTTTCGACCCGTAGCGTTTAGACCCACACTGTTTCGAACCGTAGGTTTTCGACGTGCACCGTTTCGACCTGTACCATTTCAACCGGAACCTTTTCAAACCATACTGACTCGAACCGAACCGTTTTGACCCGAACTGTTTCGCACCATACCAGTTTTGACCGGTACCGTTTTGCCCCGCATCGTTCGACCAAAACCGTCTCGGACCGTACCAGTTTCAACCGGCACTGTTTCGGCTCGTAGCGTTTCGACCCACACCATTTCGAACCGCGCCGTTTCGACTTGTACCGTTTCCACCCGTAGCATTTCGACCTAAACCGTTTTGAGCGGTACCGTTTCAACAATACCTATCGACCCATATTGTTTTGACTCTTACAGTTTCCACTCGTACCAGCCCGAACCGTTTAGACCCGTAACATTTTGACACGTATTGTTTCAGGTCGACACGATGCACATCAAAACGGTACGGGTCGAAAAAGTTCACTTCAAAACGGTATGGGTCGAAACAGTACAGGTCGAAATGGTACAGTTCAAAATGGTTTGGGTCGGTACGGGTCACAACCGTGCGGGTCGTGGGGGCAAGGGTGATAGATTCCAATTTATTATCCAACCAAACGAGTAATAAAGGGTTTGAGATTCCAATTCCAACAATTTCAAATTCCTTTTGGAATGTTTAAAATTAAAATGCAATTCTTTCTAATTCCAATTTCTACACAAATTCTGAAGAAATAATAGTCTAACCTCCAATTAGAGAAGCTAAACCACCATTGCTACAAGGTTAATCCTTTGCTAGATGTTACATTTGGTGAGTGGTGAGAGTGGAAGTAACCTGAAACAACACAAATAAAACCGATGGGAGGCGACTGCTAGGAATCGAAGTCGGAACCAACATACAGACACAAAAACATATTTGGCCTTAGTGTGTTCTTCAGGGTTTTCTGAATGGCCTATCCAAGGAGGTGAAATCCTTAATAAATAGGTTCCACACAGGCCTTAACATTAACCTTTAACCTACATATTAGGCGGAGGACCATTTAAAGGCTTGCCTCCACATCAGCCCACCATTGGTCGAGGATAATATGTCCTATTATTTTATATAAACATCCTACGTGGCATCATGCCATAGGTGGATGTTTAAGGTTCGGACACGTGCATGGGCCTGGTCGTTACAGACCTGACGTGCCCTGATTGGCTAATTCTCTTTGTCCACCGTACCCTTGTCTACTCTGTTGGCAACCGTTAGTGGATACCGTTTCTAAGGTAGCCACATATGGTTTCATTGGTCTACGCGGGTACAAATTGTACCTTTTGTCCTTTTTACGTACGCGTGGCGACAGCCCTGGCGTTGTTGAAGCTTCCTGGTTGGCCTCACGTCATTATCAGCTGCATAATGTGGTCCCCATGTCAATAAATGGATGTTGAGCATTGCCTTGCTTGCATCTCTTGATTGATCGGACGTGCACCATGGTCATTGCCACAAGTCCCTTTCATGTGATTGGCTCATACATTAACGTACGGTGTAATGTGTCTTCCTCGTGCTCACCTAGCTTTACTTGCAAGGCACTCGTGGAGGATATAGCGAGAAGTGACCACGCAGTCGCGTGTTGGCGTGCCCATTATCTTGGTGTGAGCTTCTGCTGGTATGGGTTGCTAAAATTCTTTCGTGGGTTTGGGCCCATATCCCTTCAAATTCCAATTCCAATTCCAATTCCAAACAATTTCGCGAACCAAACACATTAAAGTATGGCGGAAGGAATTCAAGTTGAGTCCTAGTAGTAGTTTCATTTTTAATTATGGGGTTGTTTGGTAGGCTTTTGATTATTTTCTTGAGGGCTACCTCTGTACTAGTAAATATTAAGTGTGTTTGATTCAGTAAAAGGGCACCTTTGAATCAAACAATTCTCTTATACATTCAATTACAAAATAATACTAAATGAAAAATTATACTCCTGTGTACGTTCACCAGTGTTCATAACCCTCACCTGGCCACTCACGCACCACTACCTCGACCCACCACCACTTCTTACACCAGCAAATCCTCCGCCACCACATCGACATACTCTTACTGATTTAGCACTTACTAATTCAGAGTCTCTAACATAGTTAGACCTCTTACTCGGTTAACATTTAATAGAACAGAGGTTGCCAAAAAGCATATATGTCTAGATAACAAATATAGTTGATGAAACGGTGCAAAAAATCTCCAAATCAACAACCAAATATACAGTTATCACATTACACATAATAGTCATTTGAAAAAAAACCATAGTTTTATGACATCTTGCTGTTGGTTTGGTTCTATCTCACAACAAAATAATTTAAAAATAAAAACTGAATCAAAAGTTAACCAAACCGTCAATTCTGGGGAAGTTGATGGGTTGAAGGCTGGGAAATAAATGTATATTAAACACGTTATTCACGTGTTGATTGGTATTTTATGCTAGTTTCGAATAAAAAGTAAACGACTGTTTATAATGTTCAGTTTACTTTGTGTGATATTGGTATCAGTTCTGGGTGATGTCAGGTGGTGTATTAACACAAGACCCTTAAAGAAAGAAAGATAATTACTAAAATACTACCGAAGGCTTCTGAAATAACAATAATGATATGCTATATGACGTCAAATATTGTGGATAAAAAAAGATTTATTTTTTGAACATATTAGTATATATACTAAACCATAAAAGTCGGCGCAATAGCCACTTCTCTGTTTTTCAACTTTCTTCCACAAAAGTTTGTGCTTTCCGATTTGGCCACAGTTACATGTTGTCTACTACATTGGACCAAATTTTCAAATTAACAAATCAGATTCACTGATTCAGCCACATGTTAGTAACTCGGTGGACCAAATTTCCCACGGAAATTACCGCCGGCTATTTCATACAACTGCCGCCCAGAAAAACCGAGGCCCACACAGAAGTGCCCAACAAAATCCCTGCCGCGGATCGTGGGAGAGTAACCGTATTCTAACTTGTAATTATCTCGCTCCGTCTTCTTCGCTACTCATTTGCAACCAATGCACTCAAAACCTCTCCACTGCAACCACCGGCAACAACCACCAATCGTCACCAAACACCAAGATGTGGACGATGTAGACGAAGAGAGGTTTTTGATACCGGTCGTCTTCGACTATCCAACGAGGCCGAGGTTTATATCGATCACATGCGATGACGTTGCACGAATTACTAGGTGTTTCGGGATGATAAATATGGTAGAATGCCTCGATGCTAAATCGGTGCCCCTATGATTGTTTGCTTGGCGTTGGGGTGGATGGCAAAGAAAGAAGATAACACATGGAGGTATGAAGAGAGAGTGAGTGAGTGAGAGGGGGAGGGGTGAGGGAGTGTGTTTGTAAAATCAAAAGGTTTCTTGCTTGACTATGAGGGATTTATGGTTGGTGAGAGAAAACACTGATATGCACATGGTTTTTATTTTTGACAGTAAACAATCTTCTTTCCCGATGTTAAAAACCATTATCTGGAGTCACTATCTGACTATATTATTATATAATCAGCATATATCGACTAATTAGATGAACAACATACCTTAGCGAGACGGTACTAACTGAGTTCCAGCCGCGAAGCGGCCGGGAATTCTACTAGTAAATACTAAAACGTATCATTTGTTTTGACATATAAAATGCTAACAACAGCCTTAGGAGAAAAGTATTTTTATGGGAAATTAAAAAGAAATAAAACTCCTACGTTGTGTTAACACAAGATGAAAAACTTCTCCGACACAAAGCAAAAATAATTAAGTTTTGTAAACGGTTATGTTGACGGATCTAGAAAAAAAAGTTGAGAGGTAGTGCCTTCTAAAAGATATTGTTCAAGGGTAGCTGCTACATAAAACGAAGAAGAAAAAAAGAATTTTCTCACTAAAAATGTATTTCGCCAAGAAAGTTGAGGCATATCACGGGCTACCCCTCTAGGTCCGTCCCTGATTTGATATGCTTAGGTGTTTAACCCGTTTAACTAATCATATAGACATGTACACAGTTTATGACTTATGAGTAATTGTTTTACAAGAATGCGGACATGGATCATGTTTGGGTAGAACAAAATTCAACATGCCAATTTGGAACATGTTAACCTGACACAATTAATGTCCTAAAAATATCAATATTCATAACAAAAGAAGTTGAATGTTTAGTACAAAATTCATTTTAAGTAAATAACCGTGAAACCATAATAAAACTTTTATGTTATAAGTTTTACATCCAAGTGAGTTCCTTCATCAGTTCACCATCATTATTTCTCCTAGTTAAGTTAGTCTTTAATTAGTTCAGCCTGATTAAATTGTCACAAGTTTACAACAAAACACATTTTCCATTTAATGTGTAAATTCCTAACTTATGCCGCTCGTTAAAAAACTAAACATGGTATATGAAAAAACAGAAAAAGAACCAACCTAATATATTTTCTCTTGTCTACATGGGTGATCAAATGGCTATAATGAAAGCCTTGTTATAACAAGTTGGCTATATCCATACTTACATAAATATTGTACTAAATATCTCAAGTGATGAAATATATATATATATAGGGGGGGGATTAAATAAAAACTCACTCAAATTGAAGAAAACGGGAAACTCTGACTTCCCGAACTTTTTATCATCTAAAAAAATTAGGGTATGTAATATACATGTTTTTAAGAGTTTTGAGCAAAAAAAACAAAAAAGCGCCGAGTGGATATTTTTTAAAAAAATAAATAAGTTTTTTGTGTTACATATGTTACATGTCTGTAAAGTGTGTAACATACGTAACACAAAAAAACTTATTTATTTTTTTTAAAAATATCCACTCGGCGTTTTTTTAATTTTTTGGCTCAAAACTCTTAAAAACATGTATATTACATACCCTAATGTTTTCAGATGATAAAAAGCTCGGGAAGTTAGAGTTTCCCGGGTTTCTTCATTTTAGAGGGTTTTTTTTGGATGCTTAGCCTCTATATATATATATAATGTATAAGTTAGAAAAAGTGTGGGCAAACTAGAAAGTATTGCATAGACCACTAAAACTCAAACGCACAAAAAATTGTCTTTGACGTCGTAATCTTTATGGCAAATTACAATGATACATGGTGTGTTCGGTTTTAGTAATTGGAAAAGATGCCATTTTTTCCGGTGCCAAAAACTTTATGGGTTAAATCCAAAACATTGGTTTTGGGAAAAAGACTGATTTTTACTAAACCTTTAAACAAGTTTTAAATTTATAAGTAAACGATAAATACTTAGAAACTAAAACCAATACATAGGCAGAGAACCTGACGTGCATAGTATAGTTTCTAGGGTAAATACTGGGTATCGTATTCCAAAGAACACACTTTCCCGTACTCAATCTTTCATCATGTTAACTAATCGAGTTTGAAAAAAAAAACAGAGGGATTCTAAAAGAAACGTGGTTTTAAAAAGGGTTTGGTTTTAAACTAAAAGGGTAAAAATAATAGGGATAGCAAACATACACATCTCGGGGACCCTCCGTATAAGCAGTCGATTTTATTAATAAAGGTAAGATTAAGTTTAATTATTAGTGAGGAGGACAGGGGTGAACGGTTCCTTCAGGGTTGGGGATGAGAAAAGAAATAGATAATGGATGACGTTCTGGCAACTCTATGGGTCACGCACAGGGGAAGTGAACGAATCCCCAGAAAGGTGTCTTCGGACTACTGGCCCGTAGGCCGACGTTCTCCTGTTGATAATGCGGTGTTACCTAACTCACACTGCCATGCAGCTTTTTGGAAAGTTTGAGTCTTGCTTTTTAGGCATTTCCCAAACCACCGCCAAGCCACTCGTTTAAGCACTGGGTCCTCTAAATTTATCTTCTTAAATTAATATAGAGGCTAAATTCCAGCGAGGAACACCTTCCACCTCACTTAGCTCTCGCTTTCCGAACCGAAGGATATCTCTTATAGTCAGCATTGGCGACAACGTATCCTCTTGTACTAACGAGAACTAGATAAAATATCCTTGTTTAATTTATCTTAAAAGTGACAACTTAAATATTTATTAATCAGGTAAATATAAGTTTGGTTTAGTGATTATGTGACAAACCCAACCGTAACCTCCCGAGATGAATGAAGTCTTTAACAAAGGTGGAACATAATCCTAAATGTATGCAATCCGAAAATATGCTTGGTTTAATGATTATGTGACAAACTCAACTCGTAACCTCCCGAGATGAATAAAGTCCTTAACAAAGCTCTTGAAGGACCAAGAAGGAACACCAAATGATTAAGTAGGCAAACAACAATCAACAAATCCTCAATCCACTTGGTTATTTTATGTGAGAAAAATAAAAACTGCATGACACGCCTACTTAATCCTTTAATTATGCTCAATCCTATACCTGATCAAAATGTTCACTCAACACTCGGGTTTATCATTTTAGTGAGTTTTGGGGGTAAACATTCAAGTCCGAACCAAAGTCGACACAAGTCATAGGCTTGTATGCAAATCAAGTCCTCGTCTCTAAACCGAATAACTATGGTCAATCAAGAGGGCTTTAACAGGGTTGTAATGTAGGGGTGTAAAAACAAAGATAAGAAAAAGATTTTTTTTTAACTATCTACAAAGGGGGATGAGTCACCAAAACCCGATGGACCGTCACAGTTAAGAGGTAGCAAGACGTGTAACAACCCGACCAGGAGGGGGCTGGAAGAAAGAATAGGTTGTTACCAAACTTGCACAACGGAAGCAACCAACAACAATAATAAATATTCATACAACTTCTAGTTAAAAAAATAATACAAATATATAATATAAATGAACTAATATCTATTGCAGGGACGAAACGCGGCGGTCGTCGAAGCAGTTGAGGAGTGTAATCCACTAGTCGTTCCATACTTCTACCGACGCTTATCTCTAATGCTCTAGTCTGCAACACTTATAGTCCGAATCCTCTATCAAAGTCATCTAGCGATCATCACCTCTAATCCGCATCATACGAACATAATTCGTATGCTTCATAATCATCTGAACGCAGTACCTGAACACATGCTTAAAAAGAGTTTGGGTCAGTAATTACGCTGGTGAGTCCGTGTAAGTAGTTAAGTAAATCCAGACAGTTTATCATTTCAAAAACAAGTTTACACATTTTAAAAACACAGTGATGTACAAGTCACACCTCAATCCTAACACTGAATCCATCTACTCCCATCATGGATTCCCATGGCATAATATATGCCACAACGGTCCGCAGACCTTAGTGGAGGGTTTTCCGGGCTTCCGGATCCACTGTGCGTGGTGGATTCCCCAAGTAGTACTACCCATATATTAAGTGGCCCAACTCCCTTGGGTTAATGAGTGTGCATCTAGTTCCGGGAGCACCTTGACACATCAATTAAGTTTACACAAACAAGCATATGTTCACCCCAAAACAGTAAAACAAAAGGGGGAAGTACACGAACTCACCTTAGTAGCGTTTCACGTCACACAATGTCATGGTATTCCAATCCGAAGTCCACCTATGGTTCACATACAATGACCTAATACAATTACGAACATTAGTGTGTGTAACCGAGTATTGCGGTTACACTTGTGGGCGAGCTAGGACCTTTTATTTTTAATGTATTTATTTATTCGTGTAATTTTATAGCTTTTAGTCTTAATTTCTTCATATTGACTTATTATCTTGGTCCTATATGTATATGAGTCGTAAGTTGTAACTAACTTATCAACGTCTTATGTTATGGTGCTTACACCCCTCTACATGTTTCCAAGTGTCAAGTCATTGGTTATGCAAATATACCTATGATTATCTAAAGTCTCAAGGGTCTCGTGTCCGTGTGTCCATGTGGTTTGTATAATGTCCAAATGTCCCATAAAAAAATGTTCCATACATTGTTGTTTATAGCTTAATAATAGGTCCCATGGTTCCAAGTTCTTATATCTGCATGCTCGTCTAGTGTTCAACGTATGTTCAACATCTCTTATCGTCTAATGTCCAAACTATCATTGTTTCCATATCATCCGAACATAATCTTCTTAGCATAATATGTGTAATATGTTTATTTTTTGCAATACATATACATCTTAAGTTTATTAGTTAGTATTATATACTTTAGTTGATCCGAAATACGAGTCAAGATCCCACACGTGATAACCATCTCAAATAGTATCCTAAAACACTAAAATGGTTCGGGTTCTCGCTTTGTACCTCTCGAATCCTTCGTTTGACCGGACCTCCTGTCCTTTGACTTTTGTTGACCAAGTCAACTAAGTTGACTCGGGTCTTGGCCCTTCATTTTCTACACAATAATCACTCATCAATAAACATCACAAGACTACTTATATCCTAATTATTAACCTAGGGACCATTGATCTTACCTTGTAATGAAAACCTGTACATAAGGACAAGAGCAACAGCACCGTCATGGCACCATCCTCTTCCTAATGCTCACCAGAGCCACCACCACCGTCCGCCGCTTCTACTCTCCCCTTGAACCTTCAACATCACCATCCCCCGTCACCTGTCGTTGTTCTCCCTAGAGACCCGAAACCACATTTTGAGTCCATTAACCTCCGTCCTTCATATCCTTCATATCCTTCACAACACTTAACCTAGACTTTGATAGAAGCCTTAATCAAAACCCTAACCTCAACCGCCGCCATCTTTAATCGTAACACCATCACAATCGGATAACCACCATGAATGCACCCTCCTTGGCGGCTCTGTAATCCTCTACCACCGTCATCTTCTTTACTCTCTGCTTCTGTCTTTTCGTCACTTTCTCTCTCTAACTCTGTTCTCTCTCTCTCTGCTCGTCTCTCTCTATCTCTCTCTCTCTCTCTCTCTCTCTCTCTCTCTCTCTCTCTCTCTCGATCTACCTGTATAGAAGGAGAGGGGGAAATGGTTGTGTGTTTTTTGGTGCAGATCATCGGGCATCCGCCAGAGCTCCACCATTGAGGGCGGCAGGAGCCACCGGCTCCTTGCTTCTCTCTCTCCTCGATGTATATGTTTGGCAGACAAAGTGATAAACACAAAAGAGGGTTGGGGTTTTTATATAGGGAGTTGGGTAATGGTTTTAACAAAACCATTTATGCTTAAATGGTTTTGTTTGATGTGTTGTCAAACAATGGGAGGGACATGTGTTCCCCTCTAGTGGGGACATGTGTCTTGGGTGGTGACTAGCCAATGGTCACGGGTCGGGTTTGTTATCGGGTGTCGGTTTGGTATCGCGTTGCATATATTATTATTTCCTTTCGTCAAAATAATTATTCAACTTGCCAGTTCAGCATCGTATTTGTTTACACTTAATCATTTTATTATCTAATTATTTGTTATAATATTTTTAGTCACGAAAAATTTTGGGCCTAGGAACTGGGTTGTTACAAGACGTGAGGAGGGCGGTGGCAGAGTGCAACTTAGGTGTTTGGTTGATTAAGTGCTTAATCATTAAGATGGTCTGAACAGTTAAGAGGCTCTTAATGGTTAAGAGCTGAATCATTCAGCATCCCTTATTAGCTTAATGGTTCAGCACTTAATCATTCCATTCAGATGCTGAAACAAACATTCTGAATGTTGAATGGTTAAGAGGCTGATTAAGAGGCTACCAAACAGCCCCTTACTCAGCAGCGATTTTTTATAGGAGTTTGGTGTTTATTCTTCGATCCTTCATCATCGCTATCTCGCACTTCACAATGTAGTCAATGTTGCTACCTTTCCTAACTCGGTGCTCAGATCTGTATCGAATAGCACCCTCCTGGATCAGCATAGTGTACTCAAACTGTGAGTGAGTCATATTCTTGTTGCACTTTCCTTCATGAGACCAAATTCCACAATTGATACATCTTTCATACCGTTTGGCCCGTTTCTTGGTGGCACTCTGTGATTCTCCACAGAGGGATGGATTCTGCTCCATCTGTTGCCACAACTTTCTTTCATCAGCTGTCTTCTCAAAAATAATCTGAATCAGCTTTGGAGGTTGACGTGGCTAAGCGAAGTGGAAGCACACAAGGAAGTGTTTATCCAGCGGATGCATCTTGGTGAAGCGAGGGGAGATCAAGAGAGAGATAAGAGAGAGAGAGAGAGCAGAGTTCCAATCATTTTAGACCGTGACAGTCGTTTTAGGCAGACTCTTCAGGATGCTCTAGGTACTTGGTTGGACATGAGTACCGCCTATCATCCCCAGACAGATGGTTAGGGAGAACTGACGATTCAGACACTTGAGGACGATTCAGACACTTGAGGACATGCTCCGCCTATCGTCTCCTACAAAAACAGCTACCACACCAGCATCAAGGTCGCCCCGTTCGAGGCCTTATACGGACGCAAGTGCAGGTCTCTGATATGTTGGGAAGAAGTTAGAGACAAACACCTGACCGGACCCGAGCTGACCCAGGAGACAACGGAAAAGATCTTCTAGATTTGAGATCATTTGAAGGCCGCTCGCAACCGACAAAAGAGCTACGTAGATCAGAGTTGCAAGCCACTTGAGTTTCAGGTTATTGACAGGGTTTTATTTATTGTCTCACCTTGAAAGGTGTACCATGTTTTGGTAAACGTGGTAAGCTCAACCCTTACTACATAGGCCCATTTGAAATCCTCACCAGGATTGGTCACGTGGCCTGTAAGCTTAAGTTGCCAGAGGAACTCAGCGGTGTTCACGACATATTTCACGTATCCAACCTCAAGAAATGTTTGTCTGACGAATCATTGATCATTCCTCCCGAGGAAATTCACATCGATGAATAACTCCACTTTATTGAGGAGCCAATCGAGGTGACAGATTGGAAAGTCCAGAAGATGAGACGAAGCCGGATCAAACATGTGAAAGTCAGATGGAATTCAAAACGCGGACCCAAATTCACTTGGGAACGTGAAGACCAGATAAGGCGCAAGTACCTAGCTCTCTTTCCCGAAGCATCTACAGCCAAGGACTCAACTCATTTCGCGAACGAAATTCCAAAAACAAGGGGAGAATGTGACACCCAGCTCTCTATCCAGACATCAGTAAGCTTTGTTTCAGTCGCTTGGAAGAATATTTGGCTGGAAATTCATCATAGCTATCTTCTTTTCTCTCGATTCTAGCCGAGGTATACTATACCTCCCTTTTACTTGTTCTTTGATCAACACCATGGTTCACCCGAATCATTACCCACGGCCACCCACTTTTGCACGTGTAGGAAGGATCACCAATGGTTAAACACTTGTATTTTGTATCAAAAACCCATCGTATACACATAAATTGGCCTAAACCTGCAAATACACATACATGCATATACATAGTCGAACCATGTAGGTACACGGCCGAATGTATGGATATGCATACACTCATACTCGAATATACATCTATAAATGCATACGAGTATGTGTGAGGTCGAGTTGGAAATCACGACAATCGATTTTGAACTCAAAACATAATGTGTGTGAAATGGTAGCTAGTAAGAAACATATGTTAATGGCCGAGAAACATATGTTAAACAAGCTTTAACATAAGAACCTTTGGTAAACATATGTTAATAATTAAAGTGTATGTATTAACAAGGGCAAAACACATGTATATATTATCTTTTATATAAAATGGCCAAAAAGATGTTAATGTGTCACTTTCAAGTACAAATAACTAGCACACATGTAACCCATGATAACACATGGGGAAACCAAGACAATTGTTTTGCCAAAAATGGCTAACTATGGTTACAATAATGAAAAAACAAGCTTTTCCAATACATACAGTGTGTGACATATGTGGACAGCTGTACAAAACACAGTTCATGAATGTACAAGTCGGGTGAATAATTGCATGGTACATAGTACAATATATAGACTTAAGTTGTCCTTATTTGAATCTAGGGCACTTTTGTTCGGACATTCCCACATCAGATTCAATCCAGTCTTAGCAGTCAGACATCAGGTGAGTTCTCACGGCCCCATTTTTACTGTTTTCATTACTTTTGGGGGGAAAACATGCGTATAAGTGCAAGTTCATTTTGACTATTATGTGGACATGAGACAAAAAGGTTTAGAGTACTCATAAGCCCTCGTGTCATACATTTTTCTGTAATCATTAGTTATGGACTTAGCCATGAAACACCAGAATAGATCTATTGGGTTGACACCCCCACTCTTGGTTAGTCGCTCTAACCGGATTACAGATATCAAAAGAGTGCATGTATTTCAAATTACATTAATTGTCTTTAGTCATGTCATACATTTTTCTGTAATCATTAGTTATGGACATTCGTCAAGGTTTGGTTATGGGCTCATGACACTCACATAATGATTATTATCTTAGCTAGGCAATGATCTAGTCACCCGTAGTTTACATAGAATCCAAAACTCGTGATCTCACCAACTTAATTTTTGACATACCTTATATGCATGTTTTTCAGGCAATTAGTTGAGCATGATGGAACTTGGAGTCGCGCATGAGCATCTCGGGGATATTTTGAACCTTGCTTTATAGTGTAAGCCAAATCACAAGTGCGTTTATTATTGATTTCTAATTTATGTATTAATATACAAGTGCGTTAAAATAATATACAATGTGCGTTTAAAGAATATACAACGTGCGTTTATAATAATGAACGTGCGTTTATAATAATAAACATATATGTACGTGCATTTTTACACCCTCTGTTATCACCATCTTTTTCATTTTCTTCTGCAACATCTGTTAACCTAATTGTTATAGGATTAAACACTCTTCATGAAATATAATCAAAAGTATTTCATAACAATAACGAGATTCATTACTTCTTCTTCTTTAACGTTCAATATAATGCTATGTTTTTTTTAATGATTCTTTGTTCTTACGTTCAGTATAATCGATTTTTAATTGTGTATTTGATTGTCTAATCTTACAAAATGTATAATCGTTCAGAAATCGTTTGAATAGAAGTTTCGATTTTGGCTCTGTTTAAACAAAAAAAAATCTAATGTTTTTTTCCTAATCTATCCTTAGTTTGTTTAAGCCGACAATAATTAAGTTTGTTAATTACACTCTTGCCACCATCTAAATCTAATGGTTGTGGATCATTCCTACACTTTCTACGTTAATAACGCTTTGTACGTTATCTCTCCCCTTTAAAGTATTACTAAGTCATACCAAATAGAATTAAATAGGATATCCTCATTATTTTATGGGGTATTGGATTTTAATAATCCAAAGTTTCAAACATTGGCCGATAATAATCCACACTTCAAAAATTCCCAATAATAATCTCAACTTTCGAACATTTGGCCTCTGGTAAACCTTTTTTAACTGAGCACTAACTGGGTTAGTTTGTGCTGACATGGAATCTGACTAGGAACGATGACGTGTACGACTTAATCTGACATGGCATTTTATATTATTATATTTCTTATTGTCTCATATTAATCATAATAAATAATTAAACATAAACATAAATTCAAATCCCAATTGTTTTTAAACATAATCGATCAAGTAAGGCACATAAATCCCTAAAAATCAAACCCCAAACAATCTATATCTTCCCATATTCTCTGCTCAGGGTTCTTCACGACGAGACACCTTCGTCATCTTCCCCAAATCAACATCAAGCCCTAATCCCTTAAATCAATAACCCAACAGTAACGACTTGCCATCAAATATAAGGGGCTTTTGATCCCTAACAATAATCGAGTAAAATGGTAACTAAAAAACGGACTTACGATGTCGAGAAAGGTGGTGGATAGGGTCGTCAACCGAAGTTAAAGAGGCAATTATAAAGGCTTTTTCTTCAGGGATATGTTGAAATGTCGAGATCCGGTGTGTCACCGGCATGGTTGCTGCTTCATTGATCTTGATTGGAGTTTATTTGATAACCATAATAAACATGAAAGCTTGAGGAAGAAGGCTAGAAGATGAAGCAATGATTATTGATTATGGTGTGGTTTTTAGGGTTTGAAGGATTTTGGGCTTTGATTCAAATGAATCATTTCTGTCTTTTGTTTTCTATTTATTAGAACAAGTAGATGATGCTAATGATGTTTATAACAATGATGAAGCTCATGATGTTGAAATCTTTTTCAAAAATTGAGTTTCACCCTAGCTGATCGTTATTGGCATTTTATATTAGAAGATGAGGATGAATAAGTTAGATTCTGGGTAATGAGTTGTTTAAATAACAATGATAATATTGATATAATCATATAAAATGCCACGTCAGATTAAGTTGTACACGTCATCATTCCTAGTCACATTCCACGTCAGCACAAACTAACCCAGTTACTGCTCAGTTAAAAAAGGTTTACCAGAGGCCAAATGTTCGAAAGTTGGGACTATTATTCGGAATTTTTGAAGTACAGATTATTATCGGCCAATGGCTGAAACTTTGGATTATTAAAATCCAATACCCCTTATTTTATAAAGAATTCAAAGTAAACGTGAATCATAGGGTTTTCATTGTTAAAATAAATATTTTTTTTGGGAAAATGGCCAAAATAGCCCGTTGACCGAGTGATTTGCATAAATAACCCTCTCCCCCCTCTTTGGAGAGACGGGACACGGCTCCCAACGTGCCTGAACCATCTCCGAGTGGCCAACCAACACGTGGCGTCTCTCATCCCGAGGCTGTACCTTCTCTCTCCAGACGGGTCAGAATTCTCTCCCAGACGGTTCACATTTCCCCATGCCGGCTGGCCTTCGGTTCAACCGTCTCAAAAGACGGGTCACATTTCCCCATGCCGGCTGGCCTTCGGTTCAACCGTCTCTCAAGACGGGTCACATTTCCCCATGAGTCCGGTGAGTCCCGATGATTAGTCCGACGCTTCGGTTGTCCAGCTCAGCCCTATAAATACCGTTCTCAGTCACAAACTCCGTCCCATTCCCGTCAAACTCTCACCCCACCACCGTCTAACACTATCACCAACACCACCCCACCACCACCGTCCACCACCACAGTCTAATTCATCCAAATGGCACCGCAACGATGGACCGAAGAACAGGAAATTGCACTCATTGCAGCATGGCGCCATGTCGAAGAAAGCACCCACCAAACCAACAAATGGTTCCGTATATTGCACGAGTACAATCGGCTGGTTGGAGGGTCAGACCGAACAACCGAGTCCCTTAGCCGGAAGTTGACCGATTTGACCACGAAGTGTCAAATCTTCAACGGGTACCACAACCGGACACTTCAGGAGGTACCCTCTGACATGCCCGAAGACGTGTCAATTAGACACTCAAAAAGACAGTATAAAAACAGGGAGCGCAAAGAATTTAAACATGTGTCTCCCTGGCAAATGATGAGGGATCGTCTTAATTTGTAGTTTATAAAACCTTTGTAGTAATCGAAGTAATTTTATTAATGCAATGAATGTTTAATTTTTTTTTTATATTAAAGTAAATATTTCATTAAACAAACTATACTATTACAACAACAATAAACAAACTATACTATTACAACAACAATAAACAAACTATACTATTACAACAAACTTCCTAAATTTACTTGCTAAGAACTAAGAACTTTGTTTGAAGTAATCGAAGTGTTGTAATACTAAATGTCTAACCAACTATTGAAGACTACATCCTAATGTTAGATGTTTCCTCCATAGCGGTGGTAGTAGCAGTGGTCTACATAGACGTTGTTTCGAATGGTGTATGTGGTCTACATAGACAAGTCCGAGACGTTTCCTCGTTTTATGTAACAATAGTTCTCAGTGTGCACACGTCGACCACCGAGACATAAATTTGGGAGGCGAACGAACATGCCAATAATGTAGACCACCACATCATCGATCCATTCTACACGGGTTAAACCACGCGCAGATGGAACAACAATCCAAGTAGCCGTACGCAGATAAAACAACAATCCAAGTAATCGGACAATATTTTCGTAAGCCGGTAGGCTTCGGCTGGGAAAGCAAAAAACGTCATTGGTTTGGAAGATGAAAGGTTTGAGGAGGGCGGTGGGTGCAAATTTTGTTAAATGAATTGGGGTATTTATATACACTCGTGAGACGGTTCAGACGGTAGCCCAAAACGGCTTAAGACGACTTGGGGGTTGTGACCCGTCTTTTGAGACGGTTGAACCGAAGGCCAGCCGACATGGGGAAATGTGAACCGTCTGGGAGAGAGACGGTTGAATTCTGACCCGTCTGGAGAGAGACGGTACAGCCTCGGGATAAGAGACGCCACGTGTTGGTTGTCCATTGGATCTAAAACCAAACGCTCTCGGAGACGGTTCAGGCACGTTGGGAGACGTGTCCCGTCTCTCGAAAGAGGGGGGAGAGGGTTATTTATGCAAATCACTCGGTCAACGGGCTATTTTGGCCATTTTCCCTTTTTTTTTTTTATTCTTTGATTTTTTGTAGTTTTATCTAATACATGTTTATATGATTTCTCGTGTTTCATACACTTGGATATAATTATATCACCGGGGACTATTCATTGAAGGGGGTTATCCGTTGGTAATTACAATAGTCAAATAACAACAAAGAGATAGAAAAAGAAAAACTAAACAAAAGTGTTCGTAATCCGATCGACGTTGATTACGGGGACTATTCGTTAAGGATAAGATTTTATTAACCTGTCCAAAGCTTTAGCATAAAACAATCTACTTATATTGTACACTTGCTCTTCTTCTTCTTTGACGTAGATTTTATTTTTAAAGGACTTCTTTGACGTAGATTGTGACACCCCAGGAAAATCCTACATCGGCCGTGGCCAGGATAGATCCTTGGTTCATAAGTAATGTCTTGCCTCTTAAATCACCAACGCGTTTTGGGGCTTAATGTTAGTGGATGAGAGGAGAACTCTACAGTTAAGCGTGCTCAGGTGGGAGCAGTTTTCAGAATGGGTGACCTCCTGGGAAGTTTCCACCGGGGCACCCAAAAACAAATCTGTGAGCTCTGGATGGGCAAACCATCGGGGCAAAGCCGACAATATTGGTGGTGAGATGGGCCGGATGTTACAGATGGTATCAGAGCCACTCCTGTGTCGTTCGGGATGGTGGGTGCATACCTCATCAGGGACGATGAGACTCTAACAGGGGGTGAATGTGACACCCCGGGAAAATCCCACATCGACCGTGGCCAAGATAGATCCTTGGTTCATAAGTAAGGTCTTGCCTCTTAAATCACCAACGCGTTTTGGGGCTTAATGTTAGTGGATGAGAGGAGAACTCCACAGTTAAGCGTGCTCAGGTAGGAGCAGTTTCAGGATGGGTGACCTCCTGGGAAGTTTCCACCGGGGCACCCAAAAACAAATCCGTGAGCTCTGGATGGGCAAACCATCGGGTCATAGCGGACAATATTGGTGGTGAGAGGGGTCGGATGTTACATAGATATATTCACAAAATTTTAAGTGGTCAATAACTCTTGATTTTGGACCAGCATAAATTCTTCTTAGGCCATTCGGTGTGGAGACCGGGCAAACCCGTCCTCCGTCTCCCTCCATCCCAACACCGCCCCCACCCCGTCCCCCTTCTCCCCCGTCTCCCTTTGAACGCGAGGGACGCACCAATCAAGTGAAACCACCAATCACCTCCCACCGTCTCTAGTGGCGGTAAAAGAAATTTATTTCAATGTAGTCACTGTTTCTATATTCTCTAATTTTATAAAACTAATTACATAAATTTTTGAGTCGTTTTCACGATTAAGGTAGAGTCATGATTTCGAATATCATTCTAATCAAATAAGAAAACCAAGAAGTAGAGAACCGGTTTTCAGGACCCAAAACCCCCGTTTTCCAAACCGATTAGGACCGGTTTCAAAACCGGTTTTTTTGCCAAACCGGTCATCCAAAATCCAAATACATTGCCTAAATCGGTTTTTTCCTCAAAAACCGGTTTTTTTTTCCAAACCGGTTTGTTCCTAAAACCGGTTTTCAACCCGGTCTAATCTCCAAAACCTATAACCTATACAGAACCGGTGACTCGGGTCGGTTTGGGACCAGTTTGAACAAAAACCGGTTTTTGTCTAACCGGTTTTCCGGTTTTTTTTCCGGTTCGGTTTTCAAAACCGGTTTTTTTTACACGTCTACCAATAAGTAATACTAATATACAACAAGTAAAAAAATAGATTTTTTCAATCTAGATATGAATAAAATAATTTTTATTTATACTTTACAAATCTAAAAGTTAAATACTTTATATTTATATAAATATAAATATATTTTAAATAAATAAACCGAAACTAAAACAAAATAAAAATATAGTTATATCATGTTAACTCTTGAAATTTGGCAATGGACTTATAAATTATGTGTTGTCTTGTTTATTTGTGAACAGCTGGCACAAGAAAGCCATAACTATTACACTTTCCTTGAGAAAATAATATACTAACATAAAACTAAATTATAATTTTCATAATTGGATAGGGCTGGCCTGCTAAAGCCTATAATATAAACACTTTTAATCAAGTACTTTACTGTTCTTCCTTCTTCTTTCATTTACAATTTGTCGGACCACCTCCCCGGTCATTGAACCATAGTCGCCGGAGCAAACTTTCAAACATTTTCTTTTTCTTTCTAAACTTTAAACTTTGAATAATGTTGTCACTATCTAAGAAACACTGATGTCACCCACAAAACTCATACATATATCTCTAATATACGTGAAAATTCACTGCTGTCCCGTGACTACGTACCGACTATAATAAATCCGCCCCTGACCGTCTCCCCCGTCTCAACACCACCTCCCACCCCGTCTCCCTTCCCTGCGTCCCCACACCCTTTAGCCTTAGGCTAGTGGATGTGGAGACACCTAATATGAGATGTCTCCTTGCCACATAGGATAGAGTTAACACACAATAAAATGTGTTATGGGTGGGGTGTGGAGACATGGGAGACACATTTATTATTAATAATATTAAATGCAATAAAAATAAATAAAAGTAATAATATTAAATTTGTGATTGGTGGGATCTCTTTCTCTTCAAGCATTGGTGCGTCTCTTATGTTTCTAGGGAGACGGAAACGGGGGTGGGCAGTGGCGAAGCTTGACCCGAAGGTTCGGGGGGTCGGAAGTCACTAGTTTCGGGGGGTCAAAAACCAGTACTTTCGGGGGGTCGAAACCCTATATTTATAAAATTTTCTATACGAATACTATATAATCGGAACTTCTGCACGAAAATTCGAGGGGGTCGGCCGCCCCCTCCCGCCCCAACTAAGCCTCGCCACTGGGGGTGGGGGTGGGGGCGGTGTAGAGACAAAGACGGGGGAGGAAAAGGTGGGACGGGGTGGGTTTGTGTCTTCATACCAGGTAGCCTTAAAATCTTCATTACATACGATCAATGTTTTCTTTAATCCAGACAGTAGTCGTTTCTGGTTGGTCATATTAACCACAAAATCTCATGTGAATCTTCAATACAGCCAACTTACAATTGTTTCTATGATTTTTGAAAGTTTTTTTTTTTTTTTAATGTTAAGTGAAGAAGGTTTTAAACTTATTAAGTGAAGAAGCTTTATAAATATCCGCTAAATAATCTTCACTGTCCTTTGTTTATGACCATGAGTTTTAAATTCCAATGATTTGATTGATTGCAGATTAATCTTTTACGATTTGATTGATAAAATTTCATAATCCTTTCACATCCCGTATTGTTATTTTTTTTTTTTTTTTTGAACGATCAGTAAAACCAAAGTTTTATTTCTCGACCGCCAACTAGATGTTGGCATTTTCTTACATTATTACATCGCATACACGAGAACTACCGTTCACGTTTTATGCATCATGCTACATTAAATCGTTTCCACTCTTCCCACGTTATTCCGCTCTTCCTCGATTTGTTCCGCACCCATATAAAGCTCATTGCCAACGATTCCTCGATACATGAATGCATCACGTACCGCTTCTATTTAAGTTTTTAAATTTCGAATTCCAATCTAAAACATGTGAATCTTACATCCACTAAAATATAATTGATGACAAACCTTTGTATAAAATAATTAATGTAGTAGTTATGAGTTTAAAAACTTTATAAAGTAATCAGAGAATTGTTATTCAAAGAAGTGTAGCTAAAATATATTTTTTTTGGAAGGTGAAGTTCTTAGCGGGTATTGTGGCAAAGATACATCATAACCACCTAGTTGGCGGGTCATAACCCACCACACGTTCAGACTATGTTGTTTTAATCGGTTCCACGCTGTTACGGAGGAGGCTTTGGCTTGAGCCCCGAAACCGTACGGCCTCTACACGAGTAACCTCGCTAGAGTAACAACCGGATAAAATGTCCGGTATGCAAGGTGAAACTTTATGTGTAGGTTCCAAAACAAAAGTAGTTATTAATCCCTATAAAAAATGTGGTTTGGTTTAGGCAAGGCTTGGGAAGCCTTGCCGCCATGTTAGTAAATAGTGGGTCATCTTTAGTTTTAGACAAGTTGAGGACTACTCAAGGGTAGGGCTGTAACACGTTCTGTGAACAGTTCGTGAACTGTTCGGTGGGAAGTTCGTTTGCGTTTGTCCGTTTAATAAATGAACGAACACAAACAAGAAATTTTGTTCATTTAGTTAAACAAACGAACATGAATAGAGGTCGTTTATGTTTGTGTTCATTCGTTTAGTTAAACATGGCTCTGATACCAATCTGTAACACCCCAACCGATGGCGGAAACATCGGGATGTCACGTATTGATGATTGTTCAGTAGCTCATGGTGAATAATAAATTTCATTAAATGATTTAAATAAATTACATACAATTGTTCTACAAGAATTCGTACATCAAATTGAATAAAACTATGCACACATCTTCAAGCATTAATTTGAATCTTCAAACAAGTAGAACCTGAAACATGTTAAGTTGAAAATATATTGGGTCAACAAAAGTTGGTGAGAATTACATAGGTTTTGATAATCGAATAAAATTGTTGTGCAATTCATGTGTCATGGCAATCTAGTCCATATGCGAAAACATACTAGAAGTAAATCGAGTGCATAATCAACCATTGTGACTGTTGTATTGTGGTACATCCCATACGCTCATGGTTCACTCGTTTATATTGCAGTAACAAACACTCACGCTACCTTTGTAGGAGGCACGTATCCGGGTGGGATTGTCAGTCCAATAGATCTATCAATGTATACCGTTTGGCTGATGAATGTTTATGCTAGAATTGTGCTTACCCTAGTCATGTTCAAGACATAATGCAACATAGAAATACACATAGACACATTGATGATTGAATTGCATAAATAATGTTGTAACATGTTTCACCCCAAAAATGGTGATAAATAGAAAAGAGGCTATGTAAAACTCACCTTAGCAAAATGTTATGTCTCGTAAAAAAAATAGAATAATGTGTTGTGAATGTATGCAAGGCGAATCCCAAAGACTCAACAACGTAGCTAGTCCAAATTGAAGAAAACGAAAAAGAAAGAATATCAAGCTTCCAATTCGCCAATTACAAGAGCTTATAATCAAAGCTTCAGATGTAGAAGTAATAGACTATAGAAGATAGGTATGAGGGAAAGTTTAATCGGATTGAAACAATCGATTTAGAGGTACAAAGTATAATGGGTCATAGGTGGGTTTTTATACTAGTTTTGGAGTCAATTAGCCATTAAAATTGGTCAACACCATAAAGTAAGGTTTTATGATGAATTGACTATTTGACTAAGACTTTGACTGTTGACTAAGACTTTGACTAGGACTTTGATTATTTGACTCAAGGCTTTATTTAAAAAAAAAAAAAAAAATCTTGTATGTGAAAAAAAAGAATTTAGAATCATATTATTATTATTATTTATATACATTTATGTATGTATATAAGTTGTGAGTTAGGATAAATAAAGACTTAGGCACATTTGTATAATATTAATGATAAAGGTGTAATAAAAATATATATATATATAAGGGCTTTTTATGTATTAAAATTTTGGGGAAAATTTTGCGATGTTACAGTCTCCCCTACTTTTAGGAACTTCGTCCCGAAGTTAAAAGAAAAACACCAGGTATACAATGGTCGACTACCGAAAACCTTGATAAAATTTCTCACTACCTTAACGTACCTGTAAATTCATGATTACGTTCCGGACCGTAATTATCAATTTACCTTACATTAGGGTTTTGCGTCCTTTTATGACTCTACCGATTGTTGAGCAGGTTCGATAGTCTCCACCAGTCGTTGAGCAGGTTGTAGGGCCTCTCCCGACTGTTGGAAAGACATGATGACCTCTACCAATCATTGAGTAGGTTGTTTGGTAGTCAACTAATTGTTGTACAAGTAAGCAAGTATGATTATAGATATAGCAATTAGTTCACATTCAAACAAGCATGCACTCAGATGTTATGATAATACTTGAATTTATTACGTGAATCAAAAAGTGTCAATACATAGAATTAAAAAGTAGACATCATTCAAATGGTGGGGTTTGCTGTTAAGTAGCTGGAGGGTCTTGATCTCGATTTAGTTTAGGGCATCGGTTACGGAAATGATTTGGGTTTCCACATTCATAGCATTGACCATAGTTGTATTTACCAGGACGATTAAGATTAGCAACCTGAGTAGGGTTGGTTGGTTGGTTGGTGTTAGGGTTTGGGGACTCACGACATGTGTTGACCAGATGGCCATACCTACCACATTTGGTGCACAGGCGACACACTGAAACAGTGGGGTGATGTCGTTTGCATGTGTTACACAATGGAAAGTTTCTTGTATAGGGTTTCTTGTTAGAAGCTTGTGTAGTGAGGTTTACATTAGGATCCCTGGTCTTACGCTTCTGGTTCTCGGTAGTTACCGCGGCCACAATACTTGTTTTCTCGCCTTTCCGAACTAAGGTCCCGTTCTTTATGTGATTTCCATCGCCATTTCCATTTCCATTGCCGTTCCCATTCATTGGAATGACTTGAGCCAACAAGTTAGAAACCAGAGATGTGATTTGTTGCGCCATTTGTTGGGAAATAATCGCAGCCAGTTGGGCATCAACACCTTTGTTGTTTTTGTTGTTGTTGTGGTTGTTGTTACTTTCCTCTTGGTTTTCACCACTGTTATTGGGAGTGCTGCGACGTGGAGACATGATCTGTAAGGGACACAATGAAGGTTCAATGTGGCATGAAATGAATGAGGTGATATAAGGAATGTAATCATTTATTCATTAATTAAAACGAATAAACGAAAACGTTGACGTATCAAAGATTCCAGATTCCAACAACATAGTGAAGACATGCTTTAGCCTATAAGTGAACACTCATCCCGAGAATTCCCAGGTAGGCATCCGGGTCCCTCGTCTGATTGGGATATATGCGCAATGCCAGCCTAGACAGAAGACTCAGAATACAGGCGTTCACCCTTCCAGATTGCACGTGTTCGTTATTAAAATCTAGAACTTCGACGAGATCTCAAGGTGGTTCAGGTTAAACCTGAGGGTTTTGCCTTATTAGTCTAAGAGTGGATCCAGTGATAAAGAACAACCTTCTTGTAGGGATGAAAGTAGGGATAAGAAGTAGGAGGGAGATAGAGTATAGCAAGTAAAAGAAGCAAGTATTGATTAAATCCTATGGTTATAGACTAGATTATTTCTCTAATAACCTAATTCCCTATAACCATGGCTCTGATACCAATCTGTAACACCCCAACCGATGGCGGAAACATCGGGATGTCACGTATTGATGATTGTTCAGTAGCTCATGGTGAATAATAAATTTCATTAAATGATTTAAATAAATTACATACAATTGTTCTACAAGAATTCGTACATCAAATTGAATAAAACTATGCACACATCTTCAAGCATTAATTTGAATCTTCAAACAAGTAGAACCTGAAACATGTTAAGTTGAAAATATTTTGGGTCAACAAAAGTTGGTGAGAATTACATAGGTTTTGATAATCGAATAAAATTGTTGTGCAATTCATGTGTCATGGCAATCTAGTCCATATGCGAAAACATACTAGAAGTAAATCGAGTGCATAATCAACCATTGTGACTGTTGTATTGTGGTACATCCCATACGCTCATGGTTCACTCGTTTATATTGCAGTAACAAACACCCACGCTACCTTTGTAGGAGGCACGTATCCGGGTGGGATTGTCAGTCCAATAGATCTATCAATGTATACCGTTTGGCTGATGAATGTTTATGCTAGAATTGTGCTTACCCTAGTCATGTTCAAGACATAATGCAACATAGAAATACACATAGACACATTGATGATTGAATTGCATAAATAATGTTGTAACATGTTTCACCCCAAAAATGGTGATAAATAGAAAAGGGGCTATGTAAAACTCACCTTAGCAAAATGTTATGTCTCGTAAAAAAAATAGAATAATGTGTTGTGAATGTATGCGAGGCGAATCCTAAAGACTCAACAACGTAGCTAGTCCAAATTGAAGAAAACGAAAAAGAAAGAATATCAAGCTTCCAATTCGCCAATTACAAGAGCTTATAATCAAAGCTTCAAATGTAGAAGTAATAGACTATAGAAGAAAGGTATGAGGGAAAGTTTAATCGGATTGAAACAATCGATTTAGAGGTGCAAAGTATAATGGGTCATAGGTGGGTTTTTATACTAGTTTTGGAGTCAATTAGCCATTAAAATTGGTCAACACCATAAAGTAAGGTTTTATGATGAATTGACTATTTGACTAAGACTTTGACTGTTTGACTAAGACTTTGACTAGGACTTTGACTATTTGACTCAAGGCTTTATTTTTAAAAAAAAAAAAAAAAAAATCTTGTATGTGAAAAAAAAGAATTTAGAATCATATTATTATTATTATTATTTATATACATTTATGTATGTATATAAGTTGTGAGTTAGGATAAATAAAGACTTAGGCACATTTGTATAATATTAATGATAAAGGTGTAATAAAAATATATATATATATACTAGGTGAAATCCCGTGCAATGCACGGGAAGGCTATATCATTTTTAAAGTATGTTTACTAAATACCAAATTAAGAAGTCAAGCATCTGTTGAAGAAAAGTCTATTTACTAAGGTCTATTTCAGAGCAGTGAGTCTGTTAAGGAGATATGTCTGAAACAGCTGTTGCAAGAAAACTGTTGAAGCATCATCTGTTTGAAGCAACAGATGTTTCAGACAAATCTCCTTAACAGACCCACTGCTCTGGAACAGACCTTAGTAAACAGACTCTGCTTGCAACAGATGGTTTACTTCTTGATTTAGAAAGATAATAAAACGTTCATTTTTTTTTTCGTTTTTTGTATAGCACTATGGTACTTGTTGGAAAGATATAAAAACACTCGTTAATTTGGTGCAATTTTTTTTCAAAAAAAATGACATTTAAAAAAGTTATTAACGTTTAAAAATCATGGGGGAAAGTGCATGTGCTATGCACATGAGAGAGAAAAAATAATTTAATAGTACATGTGCCATGTGGCTTAAGGAGAGCTTGAATAAAATTAAATGAGCGGGAAAAACAAAAGCTATGCTCCCACATGATGACACGTGTCCCAACTTTGCTTTCTTTTATATATAGTAGTAGATATATATATAAGGGCTTTTTATGTATTAAAATTTTGGGGAAAATTTTGCGATGTTACAAAATACGTGTCGTATTTACATAGAATAACCTTATGTTAGTCTAGTTTGAAAGATTTTTACTGATTTCAGTTCGTTAACGCTAATTACGCGAAGTCTTTCTTTAAAGGCACTAAGGCTTCTACAAACTTTGAGAAAGGCATCGTAGGACTCATAACGGCTCATCTAAGCATAATTAACCTTAAACCATATTAATTACTTCAAAAACATGATTAGAATCACGTTAATCGTTGTACGGAATTTGCCGGTTGTCACATGCTCCGGCCATCGGCAAGTGATTCATAAAAGTCTAGAGTAGTTTGATGTCTATATCGCAACACTGGGAGGTGGGTAATTCGGGGTTGAGTCAACACAGTCTCGAGTCATTTTCTTTTCAGTGTTGAGAGATGAGCTGCCCGGTTTGGGAGACCCTCATAATAACATTAAGAACACAGTTGTTTATACAGTTATGCGAAAACAGTCACCTCTAAAAAATGCAGTAGCAATTCTAAGTTTAAGCACAAGTGCGCAACTTAAACACATCACTTTGAATAAAGATGACTATCATCATACCAGGTTCCATCTGATCTCGAAGCAACACCATTGTTTTGTCATTGATTTCTCTTAAAAGTTTACATCTCTCTTTTTACTTTTCTTTTTGCATTTTAAAAAGTCTCTTAAGTAATTTTAGGAAAGCTGAGTAGTAAAAATCATGTCCACTTATTCGATACTCGGTACTTGCACATTTCTATGCTATACACGATAGGTGCGCTTACCTATTGTGCTGGGTTTAGAACGTTGAGCAACTATTGTTTTAAATTATAAATTTAAAAGTTGTACGTGTCTTATTGTTTTCTAACTTACTCACCTTTTCATCAAAGCTTTTGGCACCTCCTTCGGGACTTTGCCCTTTTTGAAAAGAAGTTAAGTTTTCTTGAAACACCCACACACATCAAGTTTTTGGCGCCGTTGCCGGGGACACGACTGTGTTAGAGAAAGGTTTTCTTAAAATTACTTTTCCTTTTTTCTTACTGTTTTTGTTAAAAGTTTTATCTTAGAGGTTCTCGAGTAGTGTATGAACTTGCGTCCCTCGCCTATTCTTACACCTCCTCTTGAAGAACCTGAAAGATATTTCAGAACTAGAAGAAAAGAACAAATATTAAAAATGGCTTAAGTTGATAGAACCATCTCCGATTTTGCTAGACCTTCCATCAACGCTTTGGGCCCTAGCATCGCTAGACCCGCCGTTGATGCCGACTGATTTGCTATGTATGGTCTATAAATTACTACCTAACCTAGACACCTAGTAATATAAAACAGACTCAACTAAACTAGACCACACAACAGACAAGTGTACCTATCAATGCAGTACAGACTAAGTAAGCCCGAGTATCGAACCCACAGGACACAACTAGAAAACAAAACTAGACTCGACTAAGACTTAACAAGATTGGTTTATAAATGGTTTTTGGTTTTTTAAATAATGAAATAAATAAATAAACAAGATAAACACGCAGCAAGGATAAATGAGGAAAATATCAGGATAGGAAGGCAACTACCTAGGTTAAGAATCCTACATGCAAACTCACAACTCTCGGTAATGAAAAACTGAATGGCTTACCAGATTCTAAAGATAACTTAAGAAACCCTAAGATGTGCTAGATCTCCTCCAGGTCTCACCAACACACCCCAAAGAATCCTAATGAATAAAACACTAGCTATCTAGCTCGGATCACCTACCGGTCTCACCTAACTAGGAATGTTAAGATACTCTAATGACTCGATCACCCCCGGTCTCTCTAATCCCAATACACCCGAAGATGTAAAGGAGTAATTTAATTGGGTTAACTATGACTTGGAATTGCAAGAAACTAAAGACAACTAGGATAGGATCACCTTCCGGTCTCACCCAAAACCTAACACCTAAAGCTCTATATAACCCAACATTCCATCACCTCCCGGTCTCAAGAATTGAAAATTACCTAAGTCCTCTAAATTCTCTAATCAAGTTTCTATGGCTTCGGATCCAAAACCATCAAATAAGCTACAAGCTCCTAGCAGGTGACCTTAATAATCATCCAAACATGAAAGACATTCACTAAGACGATTATGGAACTCTCAAAAATAATAAATTAGACTTAAGCACGTACACACATCATAATAAACAACAACTAAACTTTTACCAAAACATTAACCATTCAAAAATAAATCCAAAACCGAGAACTATAAATTTATCATGCAGTCATCATACAACCTAGGTAGCCATAAAAGGTTTAGCCAATAATAATCATGGAAAACGAGAAAAACATAGGTTCAAAATAATAATAACACATAGTAACGAGTATTTGAGAACACAAAGTAATCATAAATCGAAACTAATGTTTGAGATAAACGAACCCAAGTCTTCACCAATCGTTTCAATCCTTCCCCCTTTAATTAATCCTCTCCAACTCTAGTTCAAGCTGCTGTGGTCGATGCCTTCTATGGCGACTGATATGATCTTCGTTGCCGCGCCTCCATTATTATCTCGACATAGGTTTTTTTTATTAAAATAATTTGGGCCCCCCAAACTACAATTCCCTCCTTGTTTAATTTTGCATCATATATATATTTTTTTAACGGCCAACAAATCAATTTCGAGCACTCTCGGGCACCCTTTTGGCGAAACAGGTACTCGAGAGTACTCGGGCCACCAATTGCCAGCAATTCCCGGGAAAACCCGACCACTCACCCGCCCGAAGGCACGACGGTGAAATAGTCGGTAAAACCGGTCGGGATTAGGACTCGAACCCAAGCCAATGGCCGGGTCATCCCTCATTTCCCATCCACCAATGTCCTCCAAATGTAGCTAGTGGGAATTGAACCAAGCTTTTTATACAAAACTTTGGGCCCTCAACCAACTAGGCTACAAGTGTTGGACTTTTTTTATCTTTTTATATTATTATTATTATTATTATTATTATTATTACTATTATTATTAATATCTATAATCTATAATCTATCTATAATATCTATAATCTGTACTATCTTATAAAGCATTTCATAAGAACCTCTTAATTTTTAAGTAATACAATTATAAATGCTTAAAGTACAACACATAATGCATATAGTAACTACTTTTTAAGGGCATTTATGTCTTTTCAAACATAACTTGCACATATACCCTTTATTAGTTACAGTTTCCATCCCTTATCTATCTATACTATATTATAATTTTATACAATACTTACATATTTGCCCCCATCAACTTTACTCAATTTTTGTTTATTTAAATACTAATTACACTTTTGCATATTTATTTTAACCAACTACCCCCACGATTTTTAAACGTTCATAACTTTTTCCGGCGATAATATTTTCTTAATATTATTACACCGTATAAAAGAGCATTTTATTCCGTTTAATTTGAGTATAGTATTGCTATAGTTTTTTATTTAAAAAAAATGTTATGGTTAAGCAATAACCGAAACAAAAACAAAAGAAAAAACGAAAATGAACTGAAATGATCTAAACTTTATTAATACATTTCCCATTGATGCCTTAAAACTCAAGTTGTACATGTATAATTGCTTAGAGTACAACACACAATGCACATGTTAACTACTTACAAAATACTTACACATTTGTCCTCTCAACTATACTAAATTCCTTTTATTTAAATAATAATTACCCTTTTCACCCTTATTTTAACTAACTACCCCACGGTTTTTAAATGTCCATAACTTTTTCACATGTCAATATTTTCTTAATATTATTACACTGTATAAACGAGCATTTTTTTCTTTTTAATGTGAGTATAGTATTGCTATAGTTTTTTTATTTAAAAAATAACATATTGGGGTTAAGTAATAACCAATCTATACTATCTATATCTATACTATTTTATAAAGCATTTTATAAGGACCTTTTAATTTTCAAGTAATACAATTATAAATGCTTAAAGTGCAACACATAATGCATGTAGTAACTAATTTTTAAGGGCATTTATGTCTTTTCAAACATAATTTTCACATATACCCCTTATTAGTTACAGTTTCCCCTCTTATCTATCTATACTATATTATAATTTTATTTGATATTTACATATTTACCCCTTCAACTTTATTCAATTTCCGATTATTTAAATAATAATTACACTTTTGCACATTTTTTAACCAACTAACCCCACGATTTTTAAACGTTCATAACTTTTTCAGACGATAATATTTTCTTAATATTATTACATCGTATAAAAGAGCATTTTATTCTCTTTAATTTGAGTATAGTATTTCATTTAGTTTTCAATTTTTAAAAAATTATGTGTTAGGGTTAAGCAATAACCGAAACGAAAACAAAGAAAAAAACGAATGATCTCTTAAAATGCAAGTTTTACAAGTATATTGCTTAGAGTACAAAACACAATGCAGATATTAACTACTTTTTTTAGGCAAACATGTCTTTTAAAAAATACTTACACATGTACTCCTTCATCTTTACTCAATTTTTTTTATTTAAATAATAATTATACTTTTGCACCCTTAATTTAACCAACTACCCTCATGATTTTTAAACGTTCATAACTTTTTCGTGCGCTAATATTTTCTTAATATTATTACACCATATAAACAAGCATTTTATTCTTTTTAATTTGAGTATAGTATTGGTGTAGTTTTTTATATTAAAAAAATGATATGATAGGTTTAATAACTGGAACGAAAACGAACCGAATTAGATGAAAAATAATAGTTACATGTTTTCCCTTGTTTTAAGGAAACTAACCTCACGATTTTTAAACGAGCATAATTTTTTTCATACGTTTATTAAAAAATTATATGTCATAAAAACGAGAATTTTATTCTCTTTAATTTGATTATAGTAATGCTAATTTTTTTTTAATTTTAAAAAGTTGAGGTATTATGTGATTTACCAGGGCCGACTTGACCATTTTAGGGGCCTAAAACGAATTTTAAATTTGAGGTTTTTTTTAGCATAACAGAGACCACAGTAAAAAAAATCATATCATTGTGTTCCCCGCCGCATCGCGCGGGCACACTACTAGTACATTATAAAGGAGGAGTGATGTACCATATTGGAATTTTGACATGGGTATAGTTTTTAAAGCAACAAGTATAAGAGAATAAAGCTTATTTCATAAGGGTATTATAGGAATATTGGGGACAATTAAGACACTTAGATAGGCAATATAGATATTTCACCGATCTAAATCCTTTACAATGTCAAAATTGCGTTCCATCCTTGCCCTTGTTTTCCCTCCTTGCTCCTTTTGGACCGTATGATCAGCTTTTCCAAATCAATCATTTATCACCAATAGACTGAAAACCGTCTGTCTTCCAATTTCATTTCAATCGACGCCTTTCCATTTCACTCTCTTAGATTTCGTTGGGCCTTTTGATTTCTCAGAACGATTCTTCATCCAAAATCGAAACCATAAACACGGAATCAGAGATGGAGCGAGTCCAAAAGGGTTTAATTGATGGTCGACTTCTAATAATGTCGTAGGTTTTCTCTTTCATCTCCCTTCTTACGCAGAGCAGTCTTCCTCTTTAAGAGGTTACTGGATTTGTAAGTTAATCTCTTTAGTTTTTTTTCATATGGGTATTAGACTATTTGTTTTCTGAAGAAATATGTACCCGCGCGTGCGCACGACCATGACGCACACACGTCAACACAACAAGATGACGTGGAATTCTAGAAGACGACGCACGCAAAGTCAACAAAGGACAGGTGTCACCCGACAGGAGCAGGGACGTGTGGCCAATCAGAAGCGTTTATTCCCTGCTCCACGATCTCCTGCCAGTACGAGGTACAGGAAAGGACAAAAAGGACAATAGCAGGACACGTGGACCAATCACAGAGAGACAACGCGAGAAATGACAACGGTCGCAATAGTACAAGACAGCTGTCATTCTCCTCACAGCCAATCACTGACCACCTCAGGGGCCTATAAATACCCCCCTTCGTCATCAGAAGAAGGGATCAGCCGGGCGAGAGAGAATTCATACTATATAGCTGTGAGAGATAGATTATAGTCGAAACTCTGTAATAGTCTGAATTAGTGTTCTGTATTCTTCTTATTGATTAATGAGAATTACGTCCTTTCCTATATTTACATAACTAGCACTGTTACATTCGGATTGTTATATTGGTGTTTCTTCATTGGCGCCATCCGTCTCTTGAGCTTTCAAGAATAGCAAACTTAAATACTTCTATTTCTCTACAAACCAGCTATGAATTCTTTACGGACGGCGATAAATTCCCCTGTAGGCATGTCAGGCACTGGTATTGCTCAGGCAAACACCAGCCAGCTTGACAACACCACAGAGGAACAACTTCACGGTACAGATGTGGGCCGTACTCCATCCTCTGGGACTAGACAAACCCCATCGTTCCATTTCGCTACTGATAATTTTCAAACTTCACCTGTTGGTCAGACCACGCCAATGGTTAGCCCGGAGGTGTGGTATGCCTAACAAAAGGAAGCCTTGAAACAAGCATTCATAAAAAAGATAAAAGAACAACAGCTAAGAGAAGCGTCCCGTGCACTATCCTTCAGCGAAGGAAGGCCTGTCACCATATCGGAAGGGCCATCCAGAGCTGCGGGACAAAACGGCGGGAGCAATCAAGTCACTGACCCAACTTGGAGGGAAGACTCCGATGAGTCCCAGAGTCGTTTTCACCGTGACACAAGCCAGTACTTGACCAACACTGTTGATCGAGCACACTTGTTGTCCGGCGAGGACGATCTCACGCAGCCCTGCTATCCTCCTTCATTCAGTGAAAAATCAAAGTTTACACCGCGCATCGCGCTCGCCACATTGCCCGCAAGAACAAAAATTACAAGCACTTTGGGAAAATTTGACGGCACCGGCAACCCTGATGACCACTTGAGAAGCTTTGAAATCGTAGGGAAATGCGCAAGGTGGAGCCTACCCGCATGGTGTCACATGTTCGCGCAAACGCTTACGGGCGCGGCGCGAGTATGGTTCCACAGCCTGCCAAATGGCAAGATAGACAACCTAAAAGAACTTACTGATAAGTTCTCAGACCATTTCAGCCAAAACAAGAGAATTGAACGTGACTCCACTGGCATCTTGCAAGTCAAGAGACGTGAGAACGAGTCTATTGAAGATTACATCACCAGGTTCAATCGAGAAGCCCTGCAAATCGGGCCAATTGGTTTCGAACTCATGAAAGCGGCGTTCACACAAGGAGTGAGGTGTGACTCGCTAATCCGCACCCTGGCTAGATGCACAGGCATGCCCAACACTTGGGAAGAAATCATGCGCGGCACAAAGAATTACGCGAAAACTGAAAGAGAGCTATCTGTTTGGAGCAGAATTCAAGCACCTCAATACACAGATACGCAAGCGCAAGCAGTGCACAGTAGAAATAACAGGCATGAAAGAAAAGGCAAAGGGAACGTCTGGACAAGGCTTCAAGGAGCCAACCCGACGTTAACAAAGCCCACCGCACCTCAAGAATACCAACACAATACGTCACTCGTGCACAAATCTGGTAGAAGGAGTCACAACAACTGAACTCCCTTGGTGAAAACGCCAGCGCAGGTACTGGTTACAGAAAATATCGATTTCTCAGAACCAAAAGTCATCAAACGGAGGGAAGGACTAGATCACAACAAATTCTGTGCCTACCATCAAGATATAGGCCATGATACCGACAAGTGCTACCAGTTGCGACAAGCCATCGAGGACGCGTTAAAATCCGGTAAGCTCAGACACCTGTTACAAAATGTGGAGCGCAAGCAAACGGCGGGTCCACCGCCGAAAAAGATACAAAACGTGAGTATGATGATACATCACAGTGGACACCGGCTTCAGAAGCGGAAAGCAGAGACAACCGCAGAGTGGAAAGAACAATAAGTGTGCTTCCCAGTGGTCAAGGGTGGCCCGTCTGCCATGCGAGCGATCATTGTCACAGCCATCTTTGACCACTACCGAACTACCAGAGCATTTATGGACACTGGCAGCAACTCTGATATCATGTATGGACAATGCTTCAACCTGCTAGATGAGGAGGATAAGCAACGACTGCGCCCCATCAATTCCCCAATTATGGGATTTTCGAATGAAGTCGTGACCCCACTCGGGGAGATATCTTTCCCCTCACTCTAGGAGCACATGGGCGCTCACGAACTAAAGAGGTCACATTCCTTGTCATCCCAACGAAGTCCAAGTATGATACCATCTTGGGGCGAGACTCTATGGCCTCGTACAACATGGTCACCTCCATGGTCCATGGCGCAATTGGCTTCCCTACCCCAAACGGTGTGGCAATCGTGTGGGCTAACAGAGAATGCGCCATGACCACAGAGTCCCACCCAGCTAAGATGTTAAAGCCATGTCCGCGCACGGAGCCAGAAAAGTGGATCTTAAATCCAAAGTTCCCTGATCAACCCATCACACTGGGACCAGCAATCTCAGAGAACATCCGAGATCACTTGAAGCAGCTTCTCCGCAAAAACATGGACATCTTCGCATGGCAACCGTCAGATATGATCGGAGTCCCACGCGAACTCGCCCAACACATATCGCTCAGTGGAGCCCATCGCGCAAAAGCGACGAAGCATGGGCGCTGAAAAAACGTAAGCGATGGACGAACAAGTCGGAGAGCTGTTAAAGGCTGGAATCTTAAGGGAGACACGATATCAAACCTGGGTTGCCAACCCAGTAATGGTAAAGAAAAGCAACGGCGGCTGGAGGATGTGTGTAGACTACACCAACCTCAACAAAGCATGTCCCAAAGACTGCTATCCGTTGCCAGAAATCGATTTGAAGATTGACTCCTAGCGCCCTTTAGATTTAAATGCTTCCTGGATGCGTACAAAGGGTACCATCAAATCCAGATGGCGCTAGAGGATGATGACAAAACAGCTTTCCGTACTGATAAAGGGGTTTTCTGTTACACCAAGATGCCGTTTGGCCTAAAAAATGCGGAAGCTACATACCAACGGTTAATGGACCGCGCATTTGGCAAGCAGATAGGGAAAATCTTGGAAGTCTATGTGGATGACCTGGTCATCAAGAGCAAGGAAGAGGATCAAATGTTGAAAGATATCGAAGAAACCTTCAAGCATCTGAAGGAAATCTGTATGAAGCTGAACCCAAGAAAATGTGCCTTTAGGATGGAAGAGGGAAAGTTTCTTGGCGTTGTGGTCACTAAAGATGGTTTCCGACCAAACCCTGAAAAGATACAAGCCATCGCGCAAATGCCTTCCCCATCCACACTAAAAGAAGTTCAAACACTGAACGGGCGTCTGGTCGCAATCAACCGTTTCCTGTCGCACCATGCGAGCAAATCAATCCCATTCATCGAAACATTAAAGAATTGCCTGAAAAAGAACCACTTCAAGTGGACCGCAGAGGCGGAGAAGGCTTTTCAAGAAATGAAAGAATGTCTGATGGACTTACCAACACTCACCGCCCCACTCCCAAGGGAGCCCTTGACAATGTATCTCTGCGCAACAGAGCAAGCGGTGAGCGCGGTACTGATGATGGACAGAAAATTGGTGCAGACGCCCATCTATTACATCAGCAGAGTCTTAACAGACGCAGAAACCAGGTACACCACTATGGAAAAGCTGGTCTTAGCTCTCGTTTACGCATCGCGAAGATTGCGTAGATATTTCCAGGGCCATCCCATCAATGTGCTGAGCGACTACAAGCTAAATAATGTCCTGTCCAAACCAGAAGTCTCCGGGAGACTGGCAAAGTGGGCCATCGAACTGGGTGAACACACCATTTACTACAAGGCGCGCCCAGCGGTTAAAGGACAGATACTGGCAGATTTCATAGCAGAGGTACCTCAAGAAAAAATCGAAGAATGCAAAGCGGAGCAAGACCTACAACCACCATGTGATGAAAAGGCTATCTGGAATCTTTACACAGACGGGGCCTCAAACGAAGATGGTGTAGGCGCGGGAATTCGCCTAGTTAGTCCGGAAGGCACAGAGTTCACCGACGCAATCAGGCTCGAATTCAAGGCCACCAACAACGAGGCTGAATACGAAGCCTTCCTTGTCGGACTACGCATTGCGCAAAAGCTAGGTGCCAAACACATCTTCGCGCACGTTGACTCAATGCTGGTTGCGGGCCACATTACTGGGAAGTATGAAGCGAAAGAACCTTCAATGATCATGTATCTCCAGCGTGCCAAAGAGCTCATGGCCAACTTCCCCAGCTGCACCATCGACCACATTAAACGCAGTCAAAACAAGCCGGCGGACGCTCTAAGCAAAATGGCTTCTACAAGCTTCAGCCATTTAGCAAAAGAGGTCCGAATTGAAACCCTGAGCGAACTGTCTGTTCCACCCAAGGAAGTCAATGTCATACAAATGGGTGTTGACAGCTGGATGACTCCGATAGTTTCTTACATCGCCACTGGCGCACTGCCCGAGCAACGCGCCGAAGCCAGGAAGATACAGCACAAAGCCCTACAATACCAGATGCAAGATGGAGTGCTTTATCAGAAGTCATACCTAGGGCCACTACTGCGATGCGTGGATGCAGTCGATGCGGATTACCTGGTGCGCGAGATACATGAGGGGATATGTGGGATACATGCTGGGCCACGCATGGTGGTTGCCAAAATTATGAATGCGGGTTACTACTGGCCGGGCATGCATCTGGATGCCCTAAAAATCATCCGCAAATGTGATTCTTGCCAGCGTCAAGCCCCCAACACCTTGCGCCCCAAGAACGACCTTATCCCAGTAACCTCGGCATGGCCATTCCAAAAGTGGGCTATCGATCTTGTGGGGCCATTCCCAACAGGAAAAAGAAGATTTCTGATAGTCGCCATTGACTACTTCACAAAATGGGTCGAGGCCAAACCGCTCGCTGAGATCACGGCCAATCATGTCAAAAAGTTTATTTGGGAATTCATCATCTGTCGTTTTGGGTTACCCATGTCAATTGTTACTGACAACGGGACCCAATTTGCGGACAAAGGATTGCTGAAATGGTATGCGGACCTGCACATCCAACCTACATTCACTTCGGTTGCACACCCGCAAGGCAATGGCCAGGTTGAACGCGCGAACCGAAGCATTGTGGAAGGTATCAAATCAAGGCTGGGTACCAAAGGGAAGGCTTGGGCAGAGGAATTGTCGAGCGTGCTATGGGCTAACCGCACATTAACAAAAACGAGCACCGGTGAAACCCCGTTCAGCCTAACATACGGCTCTGAAGCCATGATACCCGCAGAGATCGGATGCCCGTCAGCAAGAGTCCTCTCAGCAACCCAGATAGACAATGATCGAGAGTTGCGCGTCAACTTAGATTTGGCAGAGATACGTCGCGAAAGAGCAGCAGTAAGAGAAGCAAATTACAAGCAACAATTGGAGAGGTATTATAACACAAAAGTCAAGCCTCACACTTTCTACATGGGGGACTTCGTCCTGAGAAACAACGAAGCCAGCGGCGCAATACCCAAGAGAAAACTGGCCCCCACTTGGGAGGGACCATACCGTGTAACAGAAGTACTTGGTAAAGGAACCTACAAGCTATCAACCTTAGACGACAAGCCAGTTCCCCGAACATGGAACGCTGCCCAATTGAGAAAGTGCTACATGTAATAGTATTCCAACTTGTAATGAAGGCCGACGCGCCATTTAATGGAATGAAATATGGAAATTTCTTTACTATTATACGCACTTTGTCTCATAAACATTGTTTGGTTAAGATACAATGTCAAACATAAAAATTGCATTGATAAATCTGCAATTTCCTAAACTGCGCGTTGTATGGTTAAGATGCAACGCGCACCCTAAACATTGTATGGTTAAGATACAATGTCAAACATAAAAATTGCATTGATAAATCTGTAATTTCCTAAACTGCGCATTGTATGGTTAAGATACAATGTCAAACATAAAAATTGCATTGATAAATCTGCAATTTCCTAAACTGCGCGTTGTATGGTTAAGATGCAACGCGCACCCTAAACATTGTATGGTTAAGATACAATGTCAAACATAAAAATTGCATTGATAAATCTGCAATTTCCTAAACTGCGCGTTGTATGGTTAAGATGCAACGCGCACCCTAAACATTGTATGGTTAGGATACAATGTCAAACATAAAAATTGCATTGATAAATCTGCAATTTCCTAAACTGCGCGTTGTATGGTTAAGATACAACGCGCACCCTAAAACATCGTATGGTTAAGATACAATGTCAAAAGGGAGATTGCACTAATAGTCTGCAATTTCTTAAGCGCGCACTACAAACACCGTAATCCCAAGATACAACGCCTAAAAATGGCAACTCCTTAAGCTAAAACGTCGTACCATTGGGATACGAAGCGCAAAACAAGCAAGTCATGTGTATATAACTAGAACCTACACTAAACCATATGCTTAAAACTGGCATAAAAAAATTAACTTGCGCAACAAATTTTAAACAAACGTGTGTATCACCAAAAGAAGGTTCCAGTTAATACATCAAACACTACAGATGTGGAAATTATGTACAGATAAACATAACAAAAAAAGAGAAAAACAAGCAACAGCAAGCTTTATTCTTTGAACTCAGAGGACGCATCGCTGAAGTCATCATCTTCATCAGATCTAGACAAGTCCAACCTCTCGCTAGCCTCAGGCTGCTCACCCGGCGCCACATCTGCCGCCTTGGCCTTCCTAAGGGCATATTCGCGCCGAGTGTGAGTTAGGTCTTGCTTGTAAAAAGACTCCTTTAGCTCAAAGCAAGTTGGTCGGTCGCGATGACCAACAACTAAGTCAACTAGCTCATACTTCAGCCCATCAAACTCAGCAGCTTTCTTCGCAAAAACGGCATCAAGATCCTGCCTATATAACGTGAACTGCTCCAGGGGCTTGCCATCCTTAGTGTGTTGATATCCCTCAAGAAATCCAGCTTTACGCCCCACAAGCTTCGCGGCTGCGTTCACCGCAGCCACAGCCTGGCGCGTCTGATCACAATTCTTCACATAGTGAGCAACCTACAAAGACGTCAAAAAGAGACGCTCAGTATACATATAACAGGCCAACAAACACGAAGACAAGAAATGAACACAAACCTCAGGGACACAACGGGTGAGCAACCAGTCATGGTCACCCTGCGCAAGGAGCACTTCGTCCCGGGTATCCAACAGCTACCCCTCGAGCTCGAGGTTCTTCTGTTGCAACACCAGATTTTCTTTTTCTAGCTCCTCATGCGCCTCTTTCAACTGAGCTATCTCCTCATCTTTCTCCCTCAGCAAATCACGAGACTCGAGCAACTTATTGTAATGTTGCTTCACGAGCCTCCCCACATGCTCCAACTCCTTTGAAAGCTCTTCATTCCGAGCGTCAACCTCGCTGATTCGCTTAGCAGATGCCTCCATCTTGGCATTCATTTTAGCACAGGCAACCTTCCACTGTTGCTCTCTTTCAGACAACTGCCCCTGAAGTTTGTCCCGCTCCTCGCGGAAAGTAACAGCATCCCACTTCGCACGCTTCAGCTCGTGATGCATTCGGTCACGCTCCTCAGTCACGCGCGTCAACTCTGTGTGGAATCTGTTACGATCGTGAGCCACAGATCCCCACTCACGCACAATTTCAGTGGAGGTAGACAACATGTTTGCCATACTCATAATATGGTCATCCATGAGCTCACCCCGCGGCCGAGTGGCCTGATGCTCACGCTCCCCGGGAGGGACAACATTAGCCAAAAACTGGCGGCAGTCCTCCACATCAAGAAGCCGGGTGGCTGGCGTCAATGTCCAATTGGGCACAAAAATGCCAACGGAAGACTCACCACCCCCAAGGGGAGGGGCACTCGAAAAGCTACGACCAGGCTCTGTCGTCACCCACTTCTCATTCTCATCATCATCATCCACCGTCATGTCTATGTCGCGCCCATAACCCTCGCTGATATCAGTCGGCGACACCCGTCCTTTGCCACCCTCTAATACATCCTGAGGTGGGGTAGGAAGACGTGCGGGTGTCGGCTGCCACGGAGGCGTAGGCAGACGCGCAGGCGTCGGCTGCGCAGGCGTTGGCTGCGCAGGCGTTGGCTGGCGCACAGGCGTTGGTTGGCGGACAGGTGGTGACTGATGCACTGGGGGAGACGTCGCCAAAACATTGCCCTGCACTTCAGAGCACGCAGGCTCTTGAATCTGCAAGTTGGGAGATGCTTGCCCCGAAGGGCCAAGGTTAAACCCCTCAGCAAATGGGGCCGTCAGCACATTCTCTTACACACTAGCATTCAGCAAATCCGCTGCAGAAATGGAAAGACGACAAGTTAATAACAACAATAAGGCTACAAAAAGAAGGGAAAAAGAACACGAGCAGTTACCCAACAGACTATCTTCTGCGAAATGCACAAGGTCGTCTAACTTAACCCTCTTCTCAACAGGGGGTGTCAACTCTCCCACAACTTTCTTGCCTATAGATCCAGCACGCCTGGACCGCTTTTTCCGGCAGGGCACATCAGTAGCAACAACACCAGTCTCCGCTGCCTCAGTTAAAACAGGCTTAGTCACCAGCGCGCCCTGCACCTCCTCAGTCAGCTTCACCACTGACTCTCCTTGAACGAACGCATCTGAAAGTTCAACGTAGCTTCGTTCAAAAGGGTGGTAATTTTCAAAATACCTATTAACCACTTCGTGGTTAAGAACGAAGTAGAAATCTTCACCTCCGGTTGCCTCTGACCGCGGCTTCGCGATGCGATGTACAAGGAAATCGTCGTCTTCAGTCTCCTCATCGCTGTCATCTTCAATACGCGCAGGGGACGACTGCTGGCCTTGAGTGCCTGCGGACGACGGAAGCAGAGAGAAGGACTCGGATGAGTCAGACGACTCATCGCTGGATATAATAATTAAAGGAAGGCCCGTCCGCATGAACATGTTGACGGGTGAAGGATTATCATAAAGTGGCGAGGACTCACCTGCTTCAGTTATCAGCAGCTGCGACGGGGCTTGCTCCTGCGCCACCTCACCCAATTTCGGACGAATGAGCGTGTCCCAAGCCATCTCCAAAATATACAGCTCATCCTCCGCCAACTCCCTAAAAGCGAAGCCCATGTCATCTCCGCCCAACAGCATGTCATACACATTCTTAACATCTGAAAACAACACATAACAAAAGGCGGATTAACATTGATAAATAAAATTGGGCGCGGAGCGCGAAAACAGAAAAAAGTACCAACTAACCTTTCCCATCCTGAGTGAGATGCGGGTAACGACCCTTCACATCATACTTGATGCTCATCCCAGCCATCACCAGTCCAGTCTCTGGGATCTCACACAGATCAACAGGATGGCTAGTCAAAGTCTTGAACCAGTCTTGCCCCTTGTATTCTATAAGCACAACCTTCCCTATCCCCTCGGCCGGGTCCAATCGACCCATCTCTATGGGGATGACCCCTTGGTTGATCCAGAAAAATTTAGGCTTCCACTCCCGAAAACTTTTCACACCTGCCCCAGCACATGCAGGCACTCCAGCACGTGGTCTGCAGGAGAGCCAGCTCTCCACGAAACTCAAACTGTAGAATACATAAAACATGTCCACCAAGGGTTCAATCTTGTGGGCATGGTAGCAGAATTCAAAAAACATAAGCCTTGACATCAAACCAGGGTGTATCTGGTTAATATGCACACCCACTGCCCGTATAAAGGTACCCAGAAACTGGGTAATCGGAACCCTAAAATTGCAATCCCGGAAGTAACAAGCGTACAGCCCAACCTTCCCTGCAGGGGGTTCCAGGATGGTCTTATCCGAAGCAGGCATCTCCACACCATACGAGGAAGGGAACCCACATCCCTTCCTGAACTTCCTAAACTCATCCCTCCCCCAAACCGTCGTGACCTCTCCGGCATGAGGCGGCCTCTTCTTGGATCCATCATCCCCTTTCTTGGATCCCCCACGTTTTTTCTTTGGAATATTTGTGATATGTTCCATCTTCACAACTAAAATCGCCTTTCGGATGAAAATAAGCAACAAAAAGATGAAGAAAATGATGAACAAGAACAGGAAATGAGAGAAAATACTTGGAGAAAAAGTAAAACAAAATGGATGAAAAAAGAGGGATTAAATAAGGGGCTTACACGTGGCATGACGGTTTTAAATTTGAAAAGGACATCCAGTCAGCAAATGACACGTCACGAGATGAAAGAGAAAAAGGCATTTGAACCGACTAGGCGGCCCCACCACGTCTCTGACAGTACAACCGTCAGAAACATTTCGGCTACACAACCTGTTGCTTCATACATGCCGACTGACAACATTGATGTGAGCATTAATTACTGACGTCCGCACCTTTACCACTTGCAATACACCGCGCACGGCTACCAGAAATCAACCTGAAGCGCAAAAAACCACTCGCATTGACACTTTCATTTTACTAAGTCCAGCGTCTCGCATGCTGCGCATACAACACACTAGACTAGGGGGACTTGAAGAGATATGTACCCGCGCGTGCGCACGACCATGACGCACACACGTCAACACAACAAGATGACGTGGAATTCTAGAAGACGGCGCACGCAAAGTCAACAAAGGACAGGTGTCACCCGATAGGAGCAGGGACGTGTGGCCAATCAGAAGCGTTTATTTCCTGCTCCATGATCTTCTGCCAGTACGAGGTACAGGAAAGGACCAAAAGGACAATAGCAGGACACGTGGACCAATCACAGAGAGACAACGCGAGAAATGACAATGGTCGCAATAGTACAAGACATCTGTCATTCTCCTCACAGCCAATCACTGACCACCTCAGGGGCCTATAAATACCCCCTTCGTCATCAGAAGAAGGGATCAGCCGGGCGAGAGAGAATTCATACTATATAGCTGTGAGAGATAGATTATAGTCGAAACTCTGTAATAGTTTGAATTAGTGTTCTTTATTCTTCTTATTGATTAATGAGAATTACGTTCTTTCCTATATTTACATAACTAGCACTGTTACATTCGGATTGTTATATTGGTGTTTCTTCATTTTCTTTTTAGTGTATTGTGTGTGTTTCAAGTTGTTAAATACTGTTGGTTTCATGCTTGATCGCAATGAGAGATTTTCTTTTTTGAATCAATTGACAGTGTTTAATTTTATTTATTTGCAGGATATGCAAGACATGACAGATTGCTATGACAGTTTACTTAGGGTTGCTGCGAGTGCCTCGAACACTGCCTATGGTATTTAATTGATGCTCTCTTTTTATTTGGGATAATAAATGAGTTTTATTCTTTGAAGGTTGATGTTCTTATTTGCATTTTTATTCGAGTTTAACTTAAATGACGTCTAATTGAAATTCGTGATTTATGGTTGTCTTTCCGGTTATAGAAATGAAGTAAGGTTTATGGTGTATTTGTGTTGCGTGCGCTGATCCGATAAGTGTCGTCATGATTCTAACTTTACTTTGTTCTGTCTCAAAATAACTGCCTAAACTTGATGCTACTTTGTACGTTGGAAATTTTAATACGGTGCTACTAGTTTATAGTTTTTGTATAATTGTATTGTCGTTTTATCTGTCATTAAGAATTACTTGACTCGTATCTGGCGCTTAGAAGTTAGAAGTATGTTGGTAATGCATGCCACCTCAGCTTTCCTCAAATTATTGTCATTGTCTTCATACATCTTGCTAACACTGGCCATGTGTTTCAGAATTCTCGGATTCATTACAGGAAATGAGTTGTCTTCTTGAGAAAACTGGCCTAATTTTTCATGTTAAATATCGTATAGCGGACGTGTTCAGTTCTACTCTTGTTTTAGTTTTCTTCGTGCCCGCATATTTTGTAACTTACAGTGTTGCTGATGCTGGGAAAGGTGCGTGGCACTTGTTTTATTTATATATGCTGATTTATAGGTAAAATCGAAGATGGATTTGGACCTCCGATATTTTTAGAATGATAGTCTATTCAGCTGACTTCTACTCCACTTCCCTTGGAGTCTTTCCTTAAAACTTGACTTATTTCCTTTAAGATAATACGACTAAAGTTTAGCCCATTCAGAAGTAATTGGTCAAAAGGGCATATACCATTACCGTTCACTTGAGGAGGGATGATCAAGATCGGGTGATATCAATTTTATCAATGTGAAGTCTGTCAAGGCTCTTTATCCTGTTTTTGATGCTACATGTAGCAGAAACGATATGCTTTATGAAGTTTGGGTTACAGGGTAAAACAGGTTTGGGTCAAACCGGGTACTTCTTAATACATTTGGATTTGGGCCGACACATCAACACTTATCTGCCCATTTATTTTGACATTTTTTATATTTTAATTATATTGGGTAATTCGTGAGGTAGAACGGATCATATGGGGCAAATGATAAAGGTTGGATATGGTGTACACATTTGTGCTTTATGGCTCATGATATATTAATAGCATCGAACCAGAGGAGGTGTTAGAGCATTTTTTTAATAAATATAATTTTGTGATATTCAGTTGTGATTGTGCAGGTAGGATCAAACTTTGCTATGGATGCTGGAGTATAGATGCTTACTCATTCAAAGGAATGTGATATGGTATGAGCTATTGATTTATAGCAATGTTAATTTAGTTTCATATTCAGAAATCCTCAATTGTTTGATTGTATCAATTCATATCATCAATCTGTCAACCAACTTAAAAAAATGAAAGTCATAATTGAGGTAAATACTCATTTGGATATTTGAATCATTCACATAGAAGGGCTTAGCACCAGACAAGGGACCAGTTCTGATGAAATCCAACTGCGCATTGATCCAATGCATGCGGACCTGGATGATGAGATCAGTGTCCTTCGAAAGTAAGTTAGTCAGTTGAGGAATTTAGTGATGCAATCAAATGAGAATAAATAGATAACTTTTTTTTAAACAATGCACCTGTTGCGTGCCGGATGGATGACGACCAAAAGACGAGGAAGCAAAAGTAGCATGAACTTAAAGAAGCGGCATGAGTAGATTTATGTAAAGATTGTTGTTTTTTATAAAGTTTCTTGCGCCTCTCTCCAACTGTTTTAAAGACCCAACTTTTGACTAATGATGACCCAGAAGTTATACATGAGGCATCGCCTCAAGTTTTTGATGTGTTTTCAGAGCCTTTAAAACTAAGGTTAGCTCAACTTGGCCGCTTGACCCGTTCCCAGCCCATTCTGTCCATCCACAGTTTTTCAAAACTTTCAGTGATCATCTACAGAACTTGGCTACTACCATGATTGTTCTCCAATCTCCATTACTATGTTGGTAACATGTTGTGTTTGTTAAATTTTTTTTTTTTTTGCAGTCATGAGGCAACGAGGTGGATGTTGGCACTTTGTGCTATTGGACACAATTTGGAATGTGTTTATTTTGTTAGATGGTTAAGAATCCGATAGATCCTGGGAAGGAGAGTTTGCAAGATGTGAGTCAGCAGAAAGTTAGTACGGCGGATGCGAGGATTGAGCATGTGCAGAATGAGCTTTGGGCGTTGCTTCAGAGGGCGAGTCTTGGTACTATTTCGAGTTGGATGCGGAATTTAGGGAATGGGGAGGATAAGTTTAGGATTATTCCTATTAGGAGGGTTCCTGATGATCCAATGGATGTAAGGGTGGTTCAAGCGAGAAGGCCCAATGATATTAACAAAGCATGTAAGACGGATGAAGAACGAAAGAAGGAGATTGAAGTTATGGTTGATGCAGCAAGGTTATTGCAGCAGAAACTAGAGTCCTCCCAGTCACAAACGGAAGAAGATAAGGTTCCGGAATCTTCTTCTGGCTCGGGCCAGCGAACATGTGAGCGAAGAAAAAGTGGCAAAATGAAAAAGAGTGTATCTGCTTCCAAAAGAAAAGATAGTGTTCTCCTTTATTGGAAGTCCATGAGTACAGATTTGAAGAAAGAGTTGCATAAGAAAACGATATCAGATATTAAATCCTATTTTAAATCACAAAAAGATGGGTTGGCGTATGAAGTCATTACTGAAGCGTTGTCTTTTACTGTGGGTAATAATGGTTGGAGGTTTTGGATGTGCTGTAGATGTGGTGAGAAATTTGCAGATCCAGATTTGCAGAAGCAGCACATGTTACAGGAGCACATGGATAGTTTTTCACCAAAGTTGCAAGCTGTGTTACCTCAAAATGTTGATGGTGAATGGACTGAAATGCTTCTGACTTATCCTTGGAGAGCATTGGATGCCAGTGTTGCTGTTAGAATGATTGAATTGCAGTCAAATTCCTCAGTTTCTAACTCTGAGTTAGCTAATGGTCGTTTTAGTGACAGTTATGGATATGAGGATGTATAGGGTTTGCCATTTGGACACAAGTATAAGGATAGTTATGACAGTATAAGTGCAGGGAATAGAAAGAATGTTCACTTTGTTCCAATGGAATGTGATCAAGGTGAAGGTTGCAAGGGATATTTTAACCCTTATAGCTAGACATTATCTAATGACATTAAGCGAACAGGGCTACTTGAAAAGATAAAATCTGTGTTCCAGTTACTTATTAAACATAAATGTCATGCAGCTAGGGATGTAGTGGGAACAAAGAAGTACGGAGTTGAGTGTTAATACCAATTGGAAATAATATTTCTTGTCATTATTTTAAATGACAAGAAATATGGCAAAGGAACTTCTTTGTTCCCACTACATCCCGTTTATTAATACACCCTAATATGTCATAGTATTACAGTGCAAATTGCAATATGTATGTGGGTACCTGCTAGGACCATGGTCATTTAACCACTAGCTGTTTGGCTATTTCATGTATTTTATTCATATTATTGGGACATTAAAAGGATCATTTGTGTTGAAGGCAAACAATTTTTTATTCTTTGTAGCTTCAGATACTTGAGCACATACGTGCTGGATAAAATGTTGTTAGCTGCCAGCTCATGACTTAGGGGTGCTTAACAGGTCGGGTCTGGTGCCGGGTATTCGAAAAACCCGATACAACCGGGTATAAATCAGGTCTGGTTCCGGGTCCGGTTTTTTACATAGAAATGTATACCCTATGCGTACCCAGCGGGTAGGGTCAGGTACGGTTCTGGGTATACCCCGTTTCGGGTTTTTTTTTTCGGTTCCGATTCCTGTTCCGGTTTTTTTGTGCACCTCTACCCTTTAGCCCTTGTTATCGTGGGCCCAAATCAATTGCCCAACCCGCACAAGGTATGGGCTGTCTGATGCCTCAAGCTTGTGCCCACCAGGCTTTCGAAGAAATTCCAAAGAGAAAAAAATCATATAATGTTTTCTTTGGTGGTTCAAGAACATTAATAAGATCTGGGGATAGAAAGCCCATATTAAATATAAATATAAATAGTACAACGGTCATTTCTAATGTTTGTCAAAATTAATCTATATCTATACTACTTTAAGGAGGAGTGATGTACAATTTAGTAATTTGCATTTCCGTATAACTTAAGGGGCAATGTAGACATTTGACCCAACTCATGCTTTACAATATCAAAACACTTTTACAATACTACCCTCCTTCTTCCATCCCTACCCTCACAAACATCCTTTGACTTATGGTTTTCCTTCTTCATCATCCAAAAGTAGCTGCCATTTAGGAAGTAATCGACAATCACTCTTCCCTTGGAACTTTAAGAAGACATGGCCCCACCTGAAATGGACAAACTCATGCCCATTATTTCTTACAGTTACGATTTGCATAAGAACCATTCTTTTACTAAACGTTACTTCTTTTCATTCCTTACTCATGGGAATTCATTACGTAGGTATTCCACACAAGGAACATAACCAAACATAAAACGAAACATTGAAAAACAAAGTGCTGCAAAACGTGAAACCCGTCGCGCAACGTGTGGGAAGAAAAGCATAAATACCCGCCGCAACGCGCGGGCCTTCCCACTAGTACATTATAAAGGAGGAGTGATGGCCAACATGGTCATTTTCATTTCCATACAACTTAAGAAGCAAGATGTACAACATATTTAAGCAAGAAATTTAAGGGTATTATGGTGATAGTTGTGACAATTAAGACACTTAGGAGGGTAATATAGACATTTCACCCACCTCATCATTCACAATATCAAAACACTTTTACCATAATACCCTCTTTTCCCATCCCTACCCCCACAATGTGGTCGTTGGCCTCTCATCATTCAACATTTCCAGGTCATTGAAACCGTTCCAGACTCATTATATTCCTGTCTTCAATTAGGATTATTATTTATGCTTACTTATTGCCTGTCTTTTCACCTACGCATCATAGAGATAAAAAGTGAGATAGAGAAGCAGGGATAGGAGAAGAACGATGAGAGAGAGAAATGACGATGATGATATTTGGTATTTACTTATTTCACTCGGAAATTGTGTTTGTTTGTTGAAGTTTTAGTGTTTTAACCTGTTTTTGGGTTACAATGGGATAAAAGAAGATGCTACAAGGGCTAACAAGAGCATACCCCAAAGATCAAGAAGTGTTATACAAGGATTCTAGGGTTTACAACGAGAGGAATGAGCTGGGCAGAATAACACAATCTTTACAGGCTTTCTCTGCTCATACTTAACTCTTTTCCTTCACCCTTTTGCTGGTTCTCAGATTGGATCATCATATCTTCTCTTGTTGGTGGTTAGTTTATGTTTCTTTTATTACTTTCAATTTAATATACTTCAAGAAATCCAATATTATGATTATGTTAACTTAAAAAAATTGGCAATTTGGTTAGCATTATACTCAATTACTCATTATCCATATTGGTTTTACAATTGTAATCTTCTCTGACACTTTGATATAATCTACAATGAGGTTTGTTTGGGGATTTTTGAAAAAGAGTAAATTGCAACTTCTATTTCTTTTATGTCTATGTTTCTTTTATTATTTTGAATTCAATTTGCTTCATGTTCTTCCATGAACTCAAGATATCCAATTTTTCGATAGGATTATGTTAACATTATAATTGTTATTCATATTAATTTTACTAGTGTTGCAAAAAGCGTCCTAGGCGCTGGGCGGTGGCAATTATCGGAATTTTGAGGTAGGCGGTGACCTAGGCTTTTTGAGGATTAGGCGGGCTGTAGGCGGGCGGGTCTAGGCGGCAGATTGGGCGGGCTGGGCGGTGGGCTGAACTTACTGATCGGAGGGACTGAACTTACTGATCGGAAGATTAAAATCATAACTGGTGTTGCAGTGTCTTCATCTGAGAAGTGAAAAAGAAGGATACATTGTTGTTGTAGTGTAGTGTATTCATCTTTCATCTGAGAAGATGTGAAAAGGAGTGAAAATAAAATAGCGGCTGCTTTTTCTTTTAAGTTTTAATAGAAACCCTAATTTGCTTTATAAATTGTTTGGTTTCTTTTAAGGTATTGGGCTTTGGGTTTTCATTTTTTACTCCTTGGGGCTTGGACTTCTTCTTTAAAAAGTATAACTTTAAAATATTTACAATCTTTTGATGGCCACTATCTTATATAAAATATGTAAATATTAATATATTTTCAAAAAACACTTAAATTTGTGTATATGTATATAAAATATGTTTAAAAATACCAAAACGCCTAATTTCGCCTAATTTCGCCTAGTCCTGACAAGTCCCTAGGCTGGACCTCACCGCCCGCCTAGCGTCTTCTGCAACACTGAATTTTACACTTGTAATCTTCTTGATTTGAGATAATAATCAAATGCCCCTTTTTGTTGAATCAATGAAAAGAGTAATGAGTAATAGGGATGAGCTCGGAACGGGACCAATCCCGAAAAAACCGATCCTGAAATTTCTGAAAAACTGGTCCCGATCCTGATACCGAATATACCAGTTTGGTACTGGTATTGGTTTGGTACCGGTATTTTCGGTATTATACCGATTGATACCGAAATTTATGCATAACTTCCAGCCCTGTACCGTATGATTTGTATGCTGATCCATATAAAAGACCCAATGCTGATTTTTTGCATCAGTATTGTTGTATTAGACATGTCTTGAATGCTTGCTTTTATCATTTTTAGTTGAACTATTGTTTAGCATATAATGTATTATGTGTCTTACCAAGAGTTTATTTGATTCGCAAAGCTTTTTATGGTCCTAGATTCTGGCAGCAATGTTGAGGTAATTAGGAAGTATCGAAACATAAAAAATTTTGATAAAAATGAGCAGCCCCTATAAGGGTCTTGTTTAAATTGAAATTTTTAAAGTTTCTACACTTAATCCATCTTCCGATTCTTTTTATATGTTAAATAAAAGTTTACAGCCACCTACAAGGTATTCGATGAAATACGCCACTGGGTTATCTCTTGATTAAATCTTGGTAATTTGTGTCATATTTTTTATTATATCTTTTTCTCTAGGCACTTAAGAAATGTTTTAAATATTCTACAAGACGGTTGTAGTTGCTGGAAGTTCAAGTGCAGAGTTACTTGCCACATTTTGTAATAATGTTCTTAAGAAGGTTGGGAGTGAAAAAATTAATGATGGAAGTCACTGAAGCCACACGTGAGAAGGTATATTGAATTGTTACAGAATTTGTAGAATTGTTACTACAGGCTGTAGCATTTGAGTTGTCGAACTAATGTGTAGGTTGTAAAACTGCTCTCCTAAATCAACAATAAAGATCTATTTGTCGAATCTCGTAGGCAAATCGGCTCTTTTTAAGTTTTGATGAACATTAACAACATGATATGCTAACGTTATTTTTGCTTTCATGTGAAATAGGAGATGCCAATAAAAAGCTAAAGCTAGGTATTTCAAGGTGCGAGGCACACTGGCGTAACCCCGAGACAAGAAAAGTCCAATAATAAAAGTATAAAAAAGTATATATAGGTATAGAAAAATTTGTAGATAATGCAATTTTACAAATATAAATAAGAGCTAATGTAATTTTCTTTTAGAATCTAAGTCCAAAAATTAAAATTAAAATTAAATTAAAGATAAAGACAAATAATGCTTTTGTTTTTAATTTGGTTTCATCCCAAACTGCTTCATGTAAAGAAACTTGGTAATGGAGATAGCTATGAAGACGAGTAAATTCACTTAATGGAACCATAAGGCTGGTTCAGCCTTGTTTCAGTTGGTCCAGGTCAGTTTTTTGCTGGTTTCGCCTGGAATTTGGCCCTTTTAGACTATTTTTTTCTAAGGTTAGTTTGCTTTTTGTGCCTAGATGGATGGAGGCACTCATTGTGCTTGATCACACAACTTGTCGTGCGTGTGTTTGAGGCGCCTAGGCTGCATCTCACACATTGATTATGCTTTTAGGTAAGTATTTTAATAAATTGTAGATATGGCATATGGGTGGGAACGGTGGGTTGGGAACCTAATCAAATTGGGTCTGGGGTAAAAAGATATTACTTTGGTATAGGTGAAAGCCGATTAGTCGGTCGGATTCAATTGTCGTGTAATTCTGTATTTAAATTTTAGCTTTCTTATTAGCACTTTCGAAATATGTTGCAGACTTGCAGACCAGGATTCAATTTGCATAGGAGAAGTTTTGTAGTTCAACGTAGATGTAAGTTTATTAATTCTCTTCTTTCTTTCTTTTAGGGGTGTGAATTACTTTACATTTCAAACTAAAAGGTCGTCAAATGACGAATGAATTACTAAGAAGCTTTACTATGAGTAAATAAAAACATCTACCATCATGTTACTTGTATTGGAATGCAGATTTTTCTTTTTGCTGTTGCTTGGAGCCGCTGGATACACACCTGTGCTTAAATATGAAACAATAATATCCTTACTGTACTTAACTTGACAATATACGTGCACAAACAACCTCTTCAAAAAGATTTGCTAACAACTTTGTGTATCTTCAGACTTGATAAATAGGAATCTGGTTATGCCTTATGCGAAAAAAATTGTATTGTGATATAATACGAGTTGTTTAATAGTTTTCTTCTACTCAAGAACATCAACAAAAGTCGTCGTAAACTAAAAAGTAATGATGGTTCAGATTCTGACAGTCCATTGTGTCCAGTTGATAAAACAACCAAGAGAAAGAGACAGGTTATCAACAAAGGAGTAAAATCTGGGAAGGGTAAACAAAAGGTTGATGAGACTGAAACCAAAACCAAGAAGGTGACAAAGACAAAAGACAAAAGGCAAAGGTAAAGCGAAAACTATGTTAGTTGATGAAGCTGATAGTGGAGAGACTAAAGATGATGAGGAATGGGATTCTCAGACTGAAACTGTGAAGGGTATTGATCCCAAGGCCACTAAGATTACTACACCTGAAGCTATTGAGAAGTTATTTGAAGAACAGAATAAAAAGACTATGGTAGAAGAAGATGCTGAAATGTTACTGAACTTAGATGATTTTGAAGGTTCACCAGTAACAGGTGTAAAGACAGTTCAAGGCAGAAAGAAGACTATGTCAAATAAGGAAAACCCAAGAAAGAAAAGGAATAGAGAGATTGATTTATTAGTTCTTGGAAAGAAAGTTCCTGAATCAACTAGTTCAAAGGCAACAACACCAACAGCATCACCAAGCTTAAAGAAGAAGAAAACCACTGAAGCTACTACAATTGATCCAGCATCAGCATTAAGTCCTGATAACATTTCTGCAACTTTAAAGAATGTTCTAGCAGAGATGGAAAAGAAATCAAAGAAACCCAGAGCTGAATCGAGTCCTACACCTAAAGTCACTATTTCTGATGAAGTGATGGAATTGGTGAATAGACAAATTGGGAATGTTATGAAAGCTTTTAGTCAGCAACAAGAAGAGTTCAAACAGATGAAAGAGAATGAAGCTAACTTGTTGAAGATTGTTTTATCCTCTCAGAAGCAACAGATAGAGTTAGAAGAAACTATTGAGAAACTCAGAGCTTCTGATAAGAAGAACAAAAGAAAGATCAAGATGATTGAAAGCAAGAATAAAGAAATGAAGAAATTGATCGACAAGTTATATTCTGAAGCACCACAACTAAAAGCTGGTGAAGAAGAGGAAGAGGAAGAAGAAGAACAGGTCGATTTTGAAGATTCAGATGAAGAGGGTTCTGATGATGATGATGATGATGATGATAGTGATGAATCAGGTGATGATGATGATAATACTGGAGGTAAGAGTTCAAAGAAAGACAAAGAGTCGAGTGATAAAGATACAGATGATAATAATGATGATGATGATGATACCAGCAAATACAGATTCAAGAAGAGAGAATCAGAGAAGAGTAAAGGCGAATCTAGCTCCAAACAGATAAAGAATGGAGAAACTGTGGATGAAGATCAGTCTATCTTTTGGACTGAAGAGATTCGTGCTTTGGCAGAGGAAGATAAGAATATGTACAGACAGATGCTTGAGAAACAAGTCTGGACAATTGAATTGACTAGTAGATTTCCTGAGATCTTTGAAAGTGAAGATATGAGGTATGAGATAGATTATCAAGATCCTGATTTAGAGGATGGTGAGTTATCTGCTGCTATGTCTATTGAAGTACTTGAAGGACTAGCGAAGCAGATTGGGAAATCTCTAGAGGATATCATGAATGATCAACAGATTCCAGAAATACCAGTTAAAGATGCATGAACACATTCTGATGATCAAGATGTACCGGTGTTTGAGGATATTGAAATGGAGGATATCTCTCATGAAGAATATCCAGAATATTATCCGTTGAAGACAAAAAATGTGGTGATTCCTGAAATCAATGAGGATAGTTTGAAAGAAGCTGAAAAGTTGGCTAAAAAGAAAGGAAAGAAAGTTTTGGAAGAAGTGTTTGGAAAGGATGTTGATAAGAAACAACCTTTCAAACAATCTGAAGAGTTAAAAGAGTTGCTAAGAAAACTGAAAGAAAAAGAAGCTAATAGACCAATTGCAGGAGTTCAGGGTGCGTTCTATGAAGTGCATAATCAAGTATTCAAAGGAAGAGCTTTAGGATGTAAGTACTTTCCACAACTAAGGTGTATTGGAGTGAAATGGGAAAATGGAATTCTGTACTTCTACAGATTTCATGATATTAAAACACTTCCTTACTGGGCTGTGAGGGACATTTTTAGACATACTATGGTTGGAGCGTCTGTGAACAATGATGCAGTGGGTTATTTTGCTGATAACATGAGTTGGGAGAGCAGAACATGATGGAATTTGTTTAGGCCTCAATATCCTAAACGAATTGTCCATAAAAATGAGGTTGATCCTATCACAGGTTTGAATAAACCTCCAGTTGTGATGAAACAGATTCCTTTGATGTCGATCCAACAACATTTCAACAAAGATTTTCATTTGTGGTATTACGATTGGAAAACAGTCGAAGCAGTAATCTTGCTAAGAGATAAAGATCCAACTGTGATGTTCAAGAAGATCAGAGGTTTTGACCCGATGTGGTTGATTAACTGTTCATCTGATGATATCAAGATGCTATATTTCAATCCAATTTATTGTGAAGCTCAGCATGTAGAACAAGCAATGCAGTGCTCAAAGATATGTCGAAAGAAGGTTCGCGTAAAAGACAACTTGAACCTGAAATGAGCAAAGAGAAGAAGGCGTTAAGAATCAAGCTGATGAACAAGGCACTTGATCAAGAAAGACAACAATCCAAGCAATAGCCAAGGGGGGGGGGGTTTGTTGATACACGTTTTGTAGCTATCGCTTTGGATTCATAATAATAGACGATTTTGTATTGAAGAATGGTGATCAGAAGACACATTCGACCAGACGGTGGGTCGAATGTAGGTTGAAGTAGGTCGAACGAATATATTGTTTATGTAATAGTTTGGTTCGAGCTCTGTTGAGGTCGAACGTACACATTCGACCAATGCAAGGGTCGAATGTGCAGGTTTATATAAGGTTTATGTTTGTTTTGAATATTAAGTAGTTGTCATTTGCATGAGAGTTTGTGTGTGTTTCTAGTGTGTGTCTAGAAGGTTCTGAAAGTCAATTTAATCATTGTAATTGAGTCTTTGATGCTAAAACTTGGTTGATTATTAATGATTAAAGATGTTTATCATGGATTTCTCTGTGTCTGATTGATCTATTATCATATTGCGTACGATTCAGGGATTTCGCACTTGAATTGTTCCACTCGTGTAATACATTATTAGTTTTCTATAAAAACGATCCTTTACAAAAACTATATTAGTTTAGACGATCCAAACCTCTACGGGCTGTAAGGGTCTCTACGACCCGTAGATAGTTTCCATCTACAGCCCATAGAGCCCTATACAAGCCAGTAGAGGTTTTGTTTTTTTATTTTTTTTGTATTTTGTTAGATTTAATTATGTTGTATAAGTTTTTTTTATAAAAAAATATTTTTCATTTCTTATTGTATAGGTAAAATAATATAAACAAAAAGAATTCTATTTAATAAATCATTATACATTATAAAAACAAAGTTACACCGGACTATCAGAACTACCAGGACTACCAGTTAGGTCAAACCACTCACTTCGTTCTTCGTCGCTCGTATTTCTTCGATATAGCCTACGTCTCTGATCTATACGATCCCTATATAGCGCCAACCATGGGTTTTGATATGCATCTACCCAGCTCAACCATACTGCACTCGGACATGGCATTGGAGCGTCGTCTACTAGCTTAATAAATCATTATACATTATAAAAACAAGGTTACACCGGACTACCAGGCCTATCAATTAGGTCAAATCACTCTCTTCATCTTTCGTCGTTCGTATTTCTTCGATATATAGCCTACGTCCCTGATCTAGACGATCCCTAAATAGCACCAACCATGGGTTTTGATCTGCATCTACCCAACTCAACCATGCTGCACTCGGACGTGGCATTGGAAAGTCGTCTACTAGCTAAAGCATGATGAAGTGGTCGATGTTCACGTGGGCTATCAATATGATCTGATGTTCTGGTACGTTATCAGAATGAGTGACCAAAGGTAAGAACGGGCTCGACCTCCTACAATAGATAACAATAAATAATTAATAATAATAATAATAATAATAATAAAAGTTTTTATAAAAAACTAGACAGTTTCCTATGTTTTAGTTCAAACCAGACAACACAAATTGTTTAGATAGTTTAAGGGGTTTTATTGTTACTTGGAGTTGCATGACCATGTTGCGGTTATATAAGCCAAGCAGAACGGACCACTTTCCTATAATTAAGTGATCATTTGGTTGAAGTTAATAGTTAACTATATAATTTACATATACCCTAGAAAATAATCAGAATCAGATGAAAATCGATAATCATTTGTTTTCTATTAGTTTATGGTTTATTCTGGTACTATCTTTTTTTTTTCTAAATTATTATCTGCCTACTATTCATTTTTTAAAATATTTTGACTCGACACTTTTTTGTCTTAGGAGAGCTCTTTATGCCTTACGGCTTTGACTACTAAGGTTTCACAAAACAGTACTATTAAGTATTTATTAGTTATTAAATGGAGAGGGATACACTCTAGTTTAGTACTGAGCCACCCATTTCGATATATTTGTTATATTGTTTTTAGTATCAAAATCTTATATATGATATTGAAATGGTAGTATTTATAAGTCTCTGTTATAAAAATGTATATATGTAGAAATAACATAACTTAGTAACAATAAAACCCCTTAAACTATCTAAACAATTACAAAATGCCCCCCCCCAAAGTTTGAATCCGCAAGACCATCTTGCTACTTCCCTCCAAAGTTACAAAACACCCCCTTCAACTATTTAGATAGCTACAAGACTGGCCAATGAATCCGCAAGACCATCATGTGTTTTCTCCCCCCTCTCTCCTACTAAGCAAAAGCCTCTCTCCTCTCCCCTCCACATAAGCAAATCCGCAAGACCATCTTGCGGTTTCACCATTTGTGAAACTTTGCTGCTGACACCCTCCAAATGCACAAAAATTTAGTACTATACCATTTGTGAACAAGGCACTTGATCAAGAAAGACAACAATCCAAGCAATAGCCAAGGGGGGGGGTTTGTTGATACACGTTTTGTAGCTATCGCTTTGGATTCATAATAATAGGCGATTTTGTATTGAAGAATGGTGATCAGAAGACACATTCGACCAGACGGTGGGTCGAATGTAGGTTGAAGTAGGTCGAACGAATATATTGTTTATGTAATAGTTTGGTTCGAGCTCTGTTGAGGTCGAACGTACACATTCGACCAATGCAAGGGTCGAATGTGCAGGTTTATATAAGGTTTATGTTTGTTTTGAATATTAAGTAGTTGTCATTTGCATGAGAGTTTGTGTGTGTTTCTAGTGTGTGTCTAGAAGGTTCTGAAAGTCAATTTAATCATTCTAATTGAGTCTTTGATGCTAAAACTTGGTTGATTATTAATGATTAAAGATGTTTATCATGGATTTCTCTGTGTCTGATTGATCTATTATCATATTGCGTACGATTCAGGGATTTCGCACTTGAATTGTTCCACTCGTGTAATACATTATTAGTTTTCTATAAAAACGATCCTTTACAAAAACTATTAAACAGAAACTATAATAGTTTAGGCGATTCTTTTGAAACGCCAAAAACTATATTAGTTTAGACGATCCAAACCTCTACGGGCTGTAAGGGTCTCTACGACCCGTAGATAGTTTCCATCTACAGCCCATAGAGCCCTATACAAGCCAGTAGAGGTTTTATTTTTTTATTTTTTTTGTATTTTGTTAGATTTAATTATGTTGTATAAGTTTTTTTTATAAAAAAATATTTTTCATTTCTTATTGTATAGGTAAAATAATATAAACAAAAAGAATTCTATTTAATAAATCATTATACATTATAAAAACAAAGTTACACCGGACTATCAGAACTACCAGGACTACCAGTTAGGTCAAACCACTCACTTCGTTCTTCGTCGCTCGTATTTCTTCGATATAGCCTACGTCTCTGATCTATACGATCCCTATATAGCGCCAACCATGGGTTTTGATCTGCATCTACCCAGCTCAACCATACTGCACTCGGACATGGCATTTGAGCGTCGTCTACTAGCTTAATAAATCATTATACATTATAAAAACAAGGTTACACCGGACTACCAGGCCTATCAATTAGGTCAAATCACTCTCTTCATCTTTCGTCGTTCGTATTTCTTCGATATATAGCCTACGTCCCTGATCTAGACGATCCCTAAATAGCACCAACCATGGGTTTTGATCTGCATCTACCCAACTCAACCATGCTGCACTCGGACGTGGCATTGGAAAGTCGTCTACTAGCTTAAGCATGATGAAGTGGTCGATGTTCACGTCGGCTATCAATATGATTCGATGTTCTGGTACGTTATCAGGATAAGTGACCAAAGGTAAGAACGGGCTCGACCTCCTACAATAGATAACAATAAATAATTAATAATAATAATAATAATAATAATAATAATAAAAGATTTTATAAAAAATTAGACAGTTTCCTATGTTTTAGTTCAAACCAGACAACACAAATTGTTTAGATAGTTTAAGGGGTTTTATTGTTACTTAGAGTTGCATGACCATGTGGCGGTTATATAAGCCAAGCAGAACGGACCACTTTCCTATAATTAAGTGATCATTTGGTTGAAGTTAATAATTAACTATATAATTTACATATACCCTAGAAAATAATCAGAATCAGATGAAAATCGATAATCATTTGTTTTCTATTAGTTTATGGTTTATTCTGGTACAACCTTTTTTTTTCTAAATTATTATCTGCCTACTATTCATTTTTTAAAATATTTTGACTCGACACTTTTTTGTCTTATAAGAGCTCTTTATGCCTTACGGCTTTGACTACTAAGGTTTCACAAAACAGTACTATTAAGTATTTATTATTTATTAAATGGAGAGGGATACACTCTAGTTTAGTACTGAGCCACCCATTTCGATATATTTGTTATATTGTTTTTAGTATCAAAATCTTATATATGATATTGAAATGGTAGTATTTATAAGTCTCCGTTATAAAAATGTATATATGTAGAAATAACATGACTTAGTAACAATAAAACCCCTTAAACTATCTAAACAATTACAAAATGCCCCCCCCCCCTAAAGTTTGAATCCGCAAGACCATCTTGCTACTTCCCTCCAAAGTTACAAAACACCCCCTTCAACTATTTAGATAGCTACAAGACCGGCCAATGAATCCGCAAGACCATCATGTGTTTTCTCCCCCCTCTCTCCTACTAAGCAAAAGCCTCTCTCCTCTCCCCTCCACATAAGCAAATCCGCAAGACCATCTTGCGGTTTCACCATTTGTGAAACTTTGCTGCTGACACCCTCCAAATGCACAAAAATTTAGTACTATACCATTTGTGAACAAGGCACTTGATCAAGAAAGACAACAATCCAAGCAATAGCCAAGGGGGGGGGGGTTTGTTGATACACGTTTTGTAGCTATCGCTTTGGATTCATAATAATAGGCGATTTTGTATTGAAGAATGGTGATCAGAAGACACATTCGACCAGACGGTGGGTCGAATGTAGGTTGAAGTAGGTCGAACGAATATATTGTTTATGTAATAGTTTGGTTCGAGCTCTGTTGAGGTCGAACGTACACATTCGACCAATGCAAGGGTCGAATGTGCAGGTTTATATAAGGTTTATGTTTGTTTTGAATATTAAGTAGTTGTCATTTGCATGAGAGTTTGTGTGTGTTTCTAGTGTGTGTCTAGAAGGTTCTGAAAGTCAATTTAATCATTGTAATTGAGTCTTTGATGCTAAAACTTGGTTGATTATTAATGATTAATGATGTTTATCATGGATTTCTCTGTGTCTGATTGATCTATTATCATATTGCGTACGATTCAGGGATTTCGCACTTGAATTGTTCCACTCGTGTAATACATTATTAGTTTTCTATAAAAACGATCCTTTACAAAAACTATTAAACAGAAACTATAATAGTTTAGGCGATTCTTTTGAAACGCCAAAAACTATATTAGTTTAGACGATCCAAACCTCTACGGGCTGTAAGGGTCTCTACGACCCGTAGATAGTTTCCATCTACAGCCCATAGAGCCCTATACAAGCCAGTAGAGGTTTTGTTTTTTTATTTTTTTTGTATTTTGTTAGATTTAATTATGTTGTATAAGTTTTTTTTATAAAAAAATATTTTTCATTTCTTAATGTATAGGTAAAATAATATAAACAAAAAGAATTCTATTTAATAAATCATTATACATTATAAAAACAAAGTTACACCGGACTATCAGAACTACCAGGACTACCAGTTAGGTCAAACCACTCACTTCGTTCTTCGTCGCTCGTATTTCTTCGATATAGCCTACGTCTCTGATCTATACGATCCCTATATAGCGCCAACCATGGGTTTTGATCTGCATCTACCCAGCTCAACCATACTGCACTCGGACATGGCATTTGAGCGTCGTCTACTAGCTTAATAAATCATTATACATTATAAAAACAAGGTTACACCGGACTACCAGGCCTATCAATTAGGTCAAATCACTCTCTTCATCTTTCGTCGTTCGTATTTCTTCGATATATAGCCTACGTCCCTGATCTAGACGATCCCTAAATAGCACCAACCATGGGTTTTGATCTGCATCTACCCAACTCAACCATGCTGCACTCGGACGTGGCATTGGAAAGTCGTCTACTAGCTAAAGCATGATGAAGTGGTCGATGTTCACGTCGGCTATCAATATGATTCGATGTTCTGGTACGTTATCAGGATAAGTGACCAAAGGTAAGAACGGGCTCGACCTCCTACAATAGATAACAATAAATAATTAATAATAATAATAATAATAATAATAAAAGATTTTATAAAAAATTAGACAGTTTCCTATGTTTTAGTTCAAACCAGACAACACAAATTGTTTAGATAGTTTAAGGGGTTTTATTGTTACTTAGAGTTGCATGACCATGTGGCGGTTATATAAGCCAAGCAGAACGGACCACTTTCCTATAATTAAGTGATCATTTGGTTGAAGTTAATAATTAACTATATAATTTACATATACCCTAGAAAATAATCAGAATCAGATGAAAATCGATAATCATTTGTTTTCTATTAGTTTATGGTTTATTCTGGTACTATCTTTTTTTTTCTAAATTATTATCTGCCTACTATTCATTTTTTAAAATATTTTGACTCGACACTTTTTTGTCTTATAAGAGCTCTTTATGCCTTACGGCTTTGACTACTAAGGTTTCACAAAACAGTACTATTAAGTATTTATTATTTATTAAATGGAGAGGGATACATTCTAGTTTAGTACTGAGCCACCCATTTCGATATATTTGTTATATTGTTTTTAGTATCAAAATCTTATATATGATATTGAAATGGTAGTATTTATAAGTCTCCGTTATAAAAATGTATATATGTAGAAATAACATGACTTAGTAACAATAAAACCCCTTAAACTATCTAAACAATTACAAAATGCCCCCCCCTAAAGTTTGAATCCGCAAGACCATCTTGCTACTTCCCTCCAAAGTTACAAAACACCCCCTTCAACTATTTAGATAGCTACAAGACCGGCCAATGAATCCGCAAGACCATCATGTGTTTTCTCCCCCCTCTCTCCTACTAAGCAAAAGCCTCTCTCCTCTCCCCTCCACATAAGCAAATCCGCAAGACCATCTTGCGGTTTCACCATTTGTGAAACTTTGCTGCTGACACCCTCCAAATGCACAAAAATTTAGTACTATACCATTTGTGAACAAGGCACTTGATCAAGAAAGACAACAATCCAAGCAATAGCCAAGGGGGGGGGTTGTTGATACACGTTTTGTAGCTATCGCTTTGGATTCATAATAATAGGCGATTTTGTATTGAAGAATGGTGATCAGAAGACACATTCGACCAGACGGTGGGTCGAATGTAGGTTGAAGTAGGTCGAACGAATATATTGTTTATGTAATAGTTTGGTTCGAGCTCTGTTGAGGTCGAACGTACACATTCGACCAATGCAAGGGTCGAATGTGCAGGTTTATATAAGGTTTATGTTTGTTTTGAATATTAAGTAGTTGTCATTTGCATGAGAGTTTGTGTGTGTTTCTAGTGTGTGTCTAGAAGGTTCTGAAAGTCAATTTAATCATTGTAATTGAGTCTTTGATGCTAAAACTTGGTTGATTATTAATGATTAAAGATGTTTATCATGGATTTCTCTGTGTCTGATTGATCTATTATCATATTGCGTACGATTCAGGGATTTCGCACTTGAATTGTTCCACTCGTGTAATACATTATTAGTTTTCTATAAAAACGATCCTTTACAAAAACTATTAAACAGAAACTATAATAGTTTAGCCGATTCTTTTGAAACGCCAAAAACTATATTAGTTTAGACGATCCAAACCTCTACGGGCTGTAAGGGTCTCTACGACCCGTAGATAGTTTCCATCTACAGCCCATAGAGCCCTATACAAGCCAGTAGAGGTTTTGTTTTTTATTTTTTTTTGTATTTTGTTAGATTTAATTATGTTGTATAAGTTTTTTTTATAAAAAACTATTTTTCATTTCTTATTGTATAGGTAAAATAATATAAACAAAAAGAATTCTATTTAATAAATCATTATACATTATAAAAACAAAGTTACACCGGACTATCAGAACTACCAGGACTACCAGTTAGGTCAAACCACTCACTTCGTTCTTCGTCGCTCGTATTTCTTCGATATAGCCTACGTCTCTGATCTATACGATCCCTATATAGCGCCAACCATGGGTTTTGATCTGCATCTACCCAGCTCAACCATACTGCACTCGGACATGGCATTGGAGCGTCGTCTACTAGCTTAATAAATCATTATACATTATAAAAACAAGGTTACACCGGACTACCAGGCCTATCAATTAGGTCAAATCACTCTCTTCATCTTTCGTCGTTCGTATTTCTTCGATATATAGCCTACGTCCCTAATCTAGACGATCCCTAAATAGCACCAACCATGGGTTTTGATCTGCATCTACCCAACTCAAGCATGCTGCACTCGGACGTGGCATTGGAAAGTCGTCTACTAGCTTAAGCATGATGAAGTGGTCGATGTTCACGTGGGCTATCAATATGATCCGATGTTCTGGTACGTTATCAGGATGAGTGACCAAAGGTAAGAACGGGCTCGACCTCCTACAATAGATAACAATAAATAATTAATAATAATAATAATAATAATAATAAAAGATTTTATAAAAAAATTAGACAGTTTCCTATGTTTTAGTTCAAACCAGACAACACAAATTGTTTAGATAGTTTAAGGGGTTTTATTGTTACTTGGAGTTGCATGACCATGTTGCGGTTATATAAGCCAAGCAGAACGGACCACTTTCCTATAATTAAGTGATCATTTGGTTGAAGTTAATAGTTAACTATATAATTTACATATACCCTAGAAAATAATCAGAATCAGATGAAAATCGATAATCATTTGTTTTCTATTAGTTTATGGTTTATTCTGGTACTATCTTTTTTTTCTAAATTATTATCTGCCTACTATTCATTTTTTAAAATATTTTGACTCGACACTTTTTTGTCTTACGAGAGCTCTTTATGCCTTACGGCTTTGACTACTAAGGTTTCACAAAACAGTACTATTAAGTATTTATTATTTATTAAATGGAGAGGGATACACTCTAATTTAGTACTGAGCCACCCATTTCGATATATTTGTTATATTGTTTTTAGTATCAAAATCTTATATATGATATTGAAATGGTAGTATTTATAAGTCTCCGTTATAAAAATGTATATATGTAGAAATAACATAACTTAGTAACAATAAAACCCCTTAAACTATCTAAACAATTACAAAATCCCCCCCCCCCCCCAAAGTTTGAATCCGCAAGACCATCTTGCTACTTCCCTCCAAAGTTACAAAACACCCCCTTCAACTATTTAGATAGCTACAAGACCGGCCAATGAATCCGCAAGACCATCATGTGTTTTCTCCCCCTCTCTCCTACTAAGCAAAAGCCTCTCTCCTCTCCCCTCCACATAAGCAAATCCGCAAGACCATCTTGCGGTTTCACCATTTGTGAAACTTTGCTGCTGACATCCTCCAAATGCACAAAAATTTAGTACTATACCATTTGTGAACAAGGCACTTGATCAAGAAAGACAACAATCCAAGCAATAGCCAAGGGGGGGGGGGGGGTTTGTTGATACATGTTTTGTAGCTATCGCTTTGGATTCATAATAATAGGCGATTTTGTATTGAAGAATGGTGATCAGAAGACACATTCGACCAGACGGTGGGTCGAATGTAGGTTGAAGTAGGTCGAACGAATATATTGTTTATGTAATAGTTTGGTTCGAGCTCTGTTGAGGTCGAACGTACACATTCGACCAATGCAAGGGTCGAATGTGCAGGTTTATATAAGGTTTATGTTTGTTTTGAATATTAAGTAGTTGTCATTTGCATGAGAATTTGTGTGTGTTTCTAGTGTGTGTCTAGAAGGTTCTGAAAGTCAATTTAATTATTGTAATTGAGTCTTTGATGCTAAAACTTGATTGATTATTAATGATTAAAGATGTTTATCATGGATTTCTCTGTGTCTGATTGATCTATTATCATATTGCGTACGATTCAGGGATTTCGCACTTGAATTGTTCCACTCGTGTAATACATTATTAGTTTTCTATAAAAACGATCCTTTACAAAAACTATTAAACAGAAACTATAATAGTTTAGGCGATTCTTTTGAAACGCCAAAAACTATATTAGTTTAGACGATCCAAACCTCTACGGGCTGTAAGGGTCTCTACGACCCGTAGATAGTTTCCATCTACAGCCCATAGAGCCCTATACAAGCCAGTAGAGGTTTTGTTTTTTATTTTTTTTTGTATTTTGTTAGATTTAATTATGTTGTATAAGTTTTTTTTATAAAAAAATATTTTTCATTTCTTATTGTATAGGTAAAATAATATAAACAAAAAGAATTCTATTTAATAAATCATTATACATTATAAAAACAAAGTTACATCGGACTATCAGAACTACCAGGACTACCAGTTAGGTCAAACCACTCACTTCGTTCTTCGTCGCTCGTATTTCTTCGATATAGCCTACGTCTCTGATCTATACGATCCCTATATAGCGCCAACCATGGGTTTTGATCTGCATCTACCCAGCTCAACCATACTGCACTCGGACATGGCATTTGAGCGTCGTCTACTAGCTTAATAAATCATTATATATTATAAAAACAAGGTTACACCGGACTACCAGGCCTATCAATTAGGTCAAATCACTCTCTTCATCTTTCGTCGTTCGTATTTCTTCGATATATAGCCTACGTCCCTGATCTAGACGATCCCTAAATAGCACCAACCATGGGTTTTGATCTGCATCTACCCAACTCAACCATGCTGCACTCGGACGTGGCATTGGAAAGTCGTCTACTAGCTTAAGCATGATGAAGTGGTCGATGTTCACGTGGGCTATCAATATGATTCGATGTTTTGGTACGTTATCAGGATAAGTGACCAAAGGTAAGAACGGGCTCGACCTCCTACAATAGATAACAATAAATAATTAATAATAATAATAATAATAATAAAAGATTTTATAAAAAATTAGACAGTTTCCTATGTTTTAGTTCAAACCAGACAACACAAATTGTTTAGATAGTTTAAGGGGTTTATTGTTACTTAGAGTTGCATGACCATGTGGCGGTTATATAAGCCAAGCAGAACGGACCACTTTCCTATAATTAAGTGATCATTTGGTTGAAGTTAATAATTAACTATATAATTTACATATACCCTAGAAAATAATCAAAATCAGATGAAAATCGATAATCATTTGTTTTCTATTAGTTTATGGTTTATTCTGGTACTATCTTTTTTTTTCTAAATTATTATCTGCCTACTATTCATTTTTTAAAATATTTTGACTCGACACTTTTTTGTCTTATAAGAGCTCTTTATGCCTTACGGCTTTGACTACTAAGGTTTCACAAAACAGTACTATTAAGTATTTATTATTTATTAAATGGAGAGGGACACACTCTAGTTTAGTACTGAGCCACCCATTTCGATATATTTGTTATATTGTTTTTAGTATCAAAATCTTATATATGATATTGAAATGGTAGTATTTATAAGTCTCCGTTATAAAAATGTATATATGTAGAAATAACATGACTTAGTAACAATAAAACCCCTTAAACTATCTAAACAATTACAAAATGCCCCCCCCTAAAGTTTGAATCCGCAAGACCATCTTGCTACTTCCCTCCAAAGTTACAAAACACCCCCTTCAACTATTTAGATAGCTACAAGACCGGCCAATGAATCCGCAAGACCATCATGTGTTTTCTCCCCCCTCTCTCCTACTAAGCAAAAGCCTCTCTCCTCTCCTCTCCCCTCCACATAAGCAAATCCGCAAAACCAGCTTGCGGTTTCACCATTTGTGAAACTTTACTGCTGACACCCTCTAAATGCACAAAAATTTAGTACTATACCACTACTTTGGCAAAAAAATCCATAAATTTTTTACGTGGAAGCAGTAGAAAATTTCTAGCACATTATATTCCATCCGAGTTAAATAAATCCATTTGGTATATCCTGGCCTTTGTTATTATGGTTATTGTGCCACTAAAACTATTAATTAATATATTTAATATAACATTAAAACTATTTAGTATTTTTTAAATCAAGTTATGCGCTGATGTTAAAAAGACAGTTTTTGTGTGTCCGGATAGACAAAGTCATAATAAAATAACCAAGTCATACACATTTTTACATTTAAAAGTAATCAATTACCTCATCCATAAAAACGTAATATTGCAATTTTCTTTAAACAGAGAAATCACGGTCAAAAGTTTCACCAAATCAAGTGAAACCATCTCATCCAAAAGATCCTCCTCAAAATCAATACACCCAACCTCCATGGAAAACGATCGTCAACTTCTGCGATACAACAAACAAGGATATAAAACTAGGCAAAAATTATTAAAATAGGTAAAAAGAAGCTGAATCAAAAATAAATACAAACCAGAACCAAGGTTGCTGACGGCTAGACCATTCTATCCCTATCTTATTCTTCTAATAATAATACTAAGTTACTTTAGTACATACGCTTAATAATATTTACAATACTAGAAAGTTTAATGTCAATATTACTTTCAAAGTAAAATGGTAGCTCTAGAGAGAAGGGAACAGCTAACAATACACCTACCAACAAAAATAATAAAATATAAATGAGATCATCTTCTTCCTTTGAAGAATGAAAAACACATAATGCCTAACAACATAAAATGCTTAAATATATGATTAACGATAATAACTCGTAGGTGACGCCATGAACAACAACATAACGGTTTAGGTGACAAAATGGATGCCACTGACGTTTATCTTAAGCTTGTTAAATGTTTCTAAATTTTAGTAGGTGTGCAGAGGAAGATAGAAAACAAAATATAAATTATAGGTGAACTACAAACAGATGAATCAACGAGGTAAAAGTGTTATCTTTTAATCGATCGTTATGAACAACAACAGGTTGCAGCGATGAAATAGTTATATCTTTTTTTCAGGGCCGGTCCTGAAAATTCAGGTGCCCGGGTCGAGCCGGAAAATATGCGCCCCTTAGTCTTAGGTCTTTTAAGCAATATTTTCATAACCGAAGCGGACGTTGAACCGGTGTCCTTACCGGTTCCCTGGTCGGACCGGTCGAACCGGATAAAGAACTGAAAGTGTTGTAATAATTATAAAAATTAATATGTTTGACTAATTGGCTCATAAAAAAACCACCATTTCTTAAAATTCCATAATAATCTGAAGGGCCATTATTACGTCTAGACTTCATAAGTTTTTTTAATGAAATGAATTTGACTTGAATCATGTGTACAAGCGTGAGACAATTACTTTTTTGTAGTACTACTATATATTAAAATTTACTGCAAAAACTGTACAATTACTATACCACAATACAAATCTCAAATAACACACTTCAACTTTTTTTTTTAAAATTTTGTCATATCCTTCAAATATAGTTTTTCATGTATGACTCATCTTCTTCCTTATATACTCTTCACCTTCTTGCGTTTATAACCAGTGATGTTTAAGATAGATCTTTTTTTGGGTTGAAAACAGAAAGAAAATACTTGCAGAAAAAATACACTCTACACTCGTCGCCGCTCAAAGTGCCCCTTTAGAAATTGGGCCCGGGCCGGGTGTCCTCCCCGCACCCCCTCAGGGCCGGCCCTGCTTTTTTTGTTTAAATAGTTATATAAAAATGGACACCATGAACAACAACATAAAACCAAAGCATGCATACCTGTGATGGTAGACGGAGCAACAACAACGTAAAAGACGGAGGAGGAACAGCGGCGGAGCAACAGAGGCGCAGCGACGGTAGTGGGTTAAAGGCGGTGATTTATTTGGGTGATAGATGAAGGAGTTATGGTGGTATTTATAGTGGGTGGTTTAAGGGTGGGAAGTGAAAATGTGTTGTTAGTTTGGGGTGGTTGAAGGGTAGAACAATTTATGATAGTGTTTTTATTAACTTCGATTTCTAGTTCTCATCATTTTTTTATTTTTAAATAAAACTCAGTATCTTATTCATTTTTTTGAACAATATTCGTAGTGTAATGAATTAAACCAACTCTCACAGACACCGAATTACGGTTGCATCACAAGGAGGAATCTAACTATGGTTAGATATGAATGGTTCGGGATCTACTGGTTATATACGTGGGGTTGTAGTCTCATGAGTCATGATGGACCGAAAAGAGTTAGTATGAAGTGATGTATACACAAGGCTCAAGGAGCTTTCTTACACCATCTTATCAAGTATCTACAACCACCCCTTCCAGTTTCTTGCTGGGTCTATATATCTATATATATAGTTTTTGGCTGTTAAAAAAAAAGTATCTACAACCACTTTCGGTTTTATTTTCTTTTGAATTGGCAAACCACCACACCCACCCAGAGCATTGGGTCACCCGAAAAAGTAGCACCCAATGATCTCTTTACGTAAGGGTTCATTTATTGGCATCCCCTTAGCTTCTATTTCAACTCTTTTTGAAGCGTCTCGTTATGACCAAAACGAGGCGCTTCAGTCACATCAGGACAAATCATAGTACGAGATTACATGGGAGTTTGAAAAATAAGGTGTCAAGAGCCTCGCTATAGCCAAAGTGAGGTGTTTGGCAAAGCGAGACACTTGGCACATGAGGGATGAACCTGGACATTCTGATGTTGAGAGGGTTTTGGTTTGGGATTTTTTTGTAGTTTGTTTTGAAGTGTTTTTTTTTTTAACTTTTTTATTTATTTATTGTGATTTTTTTAAATTTAAAAAACAAAGTAATTATAACCCTAATCAAACTTTAATTAATCAAGTAATCTCAACTTTAACATATTAACTTTTTTTTATTTATCTATTGTAATTTTTTTAAATTTAAAAAACAACGTAATAACCCTAATCAAACTATAATTAATCAAGTAATCCTAACTTTAACCTATTAATAAAGTGTTCGATTGTCACTGTGAGTGGATAAATTATTCACGGAGAAGAACTCGTCGAAGAAAGATTGAACGAAGTAGCGAAACTTGATACGAATCGGTAGTCGATGGTCAATGTGACGTTGTTTTAGTTCAGAACATGCAAGCTTTATTTGGTTTGGATTTGAAAGGGTTGAGTGATTTTTTAATGTTTATAATCAGATATTTATTTTTGGATCTCATTGGTTTTACTGGCTTGCCATTTATAATTTGGTGTTAGTTCATTTATTATTTATGGGTTTAATGTTTATTAGACAATTAAACATTCAAACGGATTATACAAATTCGAAACAAGCATTATAAACAATCAAAACAGACAAACATATAAACAAATGATGAACTGCAAATATAATAATCAGTTTGTACATACAAAAAAATACAACTGAAAAAAGTCTACTGTAAAGTAAGATATATAGATAATCACTATGGCGGTGGTGGGGCCCTCGGTGCTAGTCCACCCCCTGGTGGATCACGTAACCCTACCCCCAATGTTGTGTCATCGCCTGTATCGCCTCGATCGTCCATTGTTGAACCTCCTGTATCTGACCGATGCGGCGATCAATGTCATCGGCCACAAAACGCGCAGCAGGAGTGAGGTCATCATATATATGCCGGGGGTACTGCTGCTGTGGTGGCGGCGGAGGTGGGGGGTCGTCATCGCCACCCGCCTGGTGCGGCATCAGAGGTTCTCCCGGAACCCGCTCATGGTGGACCGGTATATTATCGGGCGCAAGAAGGGGGTCGACTCAAACGGGGTCCTGCTGTTGAGAGATCGAAACCGATATACATTCTTCTCGACCTCCAGCAAGATCCCCATGCTCCGAACGTTGGACAATTCCACCTCCATCGATGGGGTCCTGGCCAACAGTTGAGGGTCAGTCTCTGGCGCGAGGTTCAGACGACACGGGATGACAGTGACGAACATTCCGCCATATAGATGTGCGTGAGCCTGGCGCTTGTGCGCACACTTAAAGTACTCCATCAGGCCCGCGGCTAGGTCGCACGACTACCGCATAAGTAAACAGTACAAAAAGAAAAGGTCCCACATACCAGTTCGAGGTCAGTCTTCTGCATATTGAACAAAATTATCACCTGGTAGGGCTGCAAATGAACTGAACTTTCAGCGAACAGTTCATGAACTGTTCGGCGGGAGTTCGTTTGTGTTCATTCGTTTAATAAACGAACGAACATGAACAGAGGTCGCGTTCGTTCGTTTATGTTCGTGAACGTTCGGTAACATGTTCGTTTATGTTCGTTTGTGTTCGTTAGTTTAATGGAATTTTTAATTTTTATAATTTTATTTTATCTTCTTTAATTTTTATTTATTTTACTAAAATAAATAAATAGTTTATGTCAAGTATATAAGACTTCAAGTTTAAATTAATAAATGAAGACTTCAAGTTTAAAATGAAAGCTTAGTTTTTTGAGACACTACTTTATTATGTTTTACCAATATTATGTTATGTACTAAGTATGTTTGTATAGTTAGGTTATATGTTGGGTGTTCTACTTAATTTTTTAATATATGTGAATTCGATCTTATTCGAAAATTAATATATGTCTTTTTGTGTTTGTTTTCGTTCATGAACAATTCCTTGTGTTCATGAACACTTGTTTGTGTTCATTAACGTTCGTTTATGTTCGTGTGCGTTCATGAACAAAATTAACAAACGAACACAAACACGCGTGTTTTCTTAACAAACGAACACGAACTAAAAATTTTGTTCGGTAAGTGTTCATGAACTGTTCGTGAACACATAATTTCCTTAGCAACCGAACACGAACAAGGCCTTGTTCGTGTTCGTTCGGTTCGTTTGCAGCCCTGTCACCTGGTTTATAAGGTTCTTCCATTTAGTTTATCCATATTGACTTTTGTATCAATGACAAGATCATCTTCAAGATGAGACAGGCCCTGATCCAAAAAGCCAAGGTGGACCCAAAAGACGCCCTATGGCTGTAGAGCTGAGTGAAAAAGAAGAAATGGATAACTAATGGAAGAACGCTATAAACCAGGTGCTAATTTTGTTAAATATGCAGAAGACTGACCATCATACCAGGTCGTGGTCAGTCTTCTGCATATTGAACAAAATTATCACCTGGTTTATAAGGTTCTTCCATTTAATTTGTCCATATTCTCTTCATCCATCTGGGCAACCCTATGGTGTCTTTGGTTCCACATTGACTTTTGTATCAAGGACGAGATCATCTTGAAGATGAGCCAGGCCCTGATCCAAAAAGCCAAGGTGGACCCAAAAGACGCCCTATGGCTGTAGAGCCAGGTGAAGAAGAAATGGATAACTAATGGAAGAAGGCTATAAACGATGTGCTAATTATGTTAAATATGCAGAATACTGACCATCATACCAGGTTGAGGTCACTCTTCTGCATATTCAACAAAATTATCACCTGGTTTATAAGGTTCTTCCATTTAGTTTATCCATATTCTCTTCGTCCATATTGGCAACCCTATGGAGTCTTTGGTTCCACATTGACTTTTGTATCAAGGATGAGATCATCATCAATGAAGAAACAATAAGTATACCGGAGATTAAGGCTAATCACCAGGGGGTTAATACTTATGTTACTGTCAGATTAATCCTTTACCCAAACCGTGATGATAACCCGTGTGAGTGTTAGTGCGAGTGAATGTGTATGTGAAGTATGTGAGAACACAAGAGTTAAGTGGTTCGGTCGTTAATGACCTACGTCCACTGTAAGTATACCGGAATATTATTGATAACAAGAGATTACAATGAGTGAGTATTGTAGTGATGGTTATTTTCTGAATGAATCTACAAGGGTTGCATGTAATCCTATTTATAGGCACCACAGTGGGCTGCATGGAATGTCCCACAGGTGATACCATTGGTCTGGGCCCAGCCGAGGCCCAAGCCCATGGTTCTTCTGTGAATGGCGGGAAAAGGTGGATTACTGTTGATGACGTCACGCTATGGTGTGGTCGTTGTTGTAGCCGGACACGTGGCGGATTTCTGGTGGTGCACAGTAACGTCATACTTGCTGCAGTGTTCAGGCTATCCATGCTGTCTGATGTGACGTCTGACAGTTGGCGAGGTAATGCATGCTGGTCACTATTCACGACAGCATGCACAGTGCAGCCGTTCACCTTTTGTACCATCTGCCACATGTCCTTCTCCTGCTGGTGTGTTCTCTAACATGGGTCTTTATGAATCTTCCTTCTGTCGTTCTTTGTACTTCATATGAGAGGTGCCAAGGGAAGATTCCGCGCGTGGTGACACGCGCGTATCAGGTGTTGTATGTTGCTTATCGTATGCTTTGGCGCGCTAGACGTGTTGACTGCCTGTCCCCGCGCGAGTGTGTTCCCGCGCCATGATCTAGCGTGGGGTTGCTGTTGCATGGGGATAGGGACGCCTTTCAGATTAGGCTCCCTATCCCTTCAAGTCCCCCTAGTCCAGGACTTCTCCTGCTCGCTGATGAGGAGGTGGAGTGCTGGACTCAAAATATGTTAGTCGCGGATGAAAGCTCATTTGCTCGCGTTGTACCTCTTGGGCGCGGATTCTTGAAAAATTCACCGGGGAACGTCTTTTCTGGTTTTACGTCAAAGTTGCGCCGAGAATAACGTGCTCCGCCTTATCCTTGCAGGCGTTGAGCGGGGAACGTCTTTTGCAAACTTACGTCAAGTTTACGCCATGAAGGACGCACTCCGCCTTAACTTTGCAAAATTTTAGGCGGGGAACGTCTTTTGCAAATTTACGTCAAGTTTACGCCAATGAATTAAATGCTGTTGGAGTGATTTAATGCGGGCTCTGAGTTGGTGATAAATTCTAAATCATTGGCATTCAATTTGTCTCTCATGAGCTGGAGTGAATGCGCCTGGAGTTCGAATGATCAGTTACTTCTGATGGAAGTTTAATGGTTGCTGACGTGTTCAGTGATTGTCTGGTTGTGCAGACTGAGGCACATCACGTCATGGTTGCAGTTACCAACTTCTCGTCTGTGTCAGGAGCGTGGGATGCCACGCGTCTGACATTTTGTCTTCGTGGTGTAGATTGTGCCACGTGTCAGTGGGCACGTGTTTTCTGCCAGGCGCGTGGGTTATCACGCGCTCACTTTATTGAGATCGTGAGATCTGTTGACACGTGTCGATCATCCGGCGTGTGTGTGGCATACAACTGTCACACACTACCATCTGAGCCGCTCGTTTGTGTTGTTGACACGTGTCGCCATCTGGTGTCTGGAATTTGAAAAGGTGCGACGTTTGGCGCTTCCCAGGTGGGTCCCCCTGTCATTAATGCGATGAGTATATAAACCTCATCGTGGTTCATTTGAACAGTTATTCTCTCAAAATTTCTTCTTCTACTCTTTGCTTTCAGTTCTCTCTCAGAATTCCGGTCACCTTCCGTTGAAGTTTCCGTTCAATCTTCAAAGACTTTCCCGGTCTTGAAGATTTATTGTTGAAACTTCAAGTGTTCTTTCCTCTTGTTTCCTTTCTGCTCATTTGTTAATCCTTTGAAATCCGTTCTTCTTTCAATTTCCGTTGAAGATTCCGGTGGATCTTCATATTTTTCGGCGTCTTTTTTCCAGATTCGTTGAGTTTTTTTATCATGTCTGAAGTTCCGGTGAGTCCACCGTTATCCACCGAGGATGTTGTGATGGAGACGGCTGTGGAGGAGGTAGTGGAGGAAGAGGTTCTTGTCGAGCATGGCAAGATAAAGGAGAGGAAACTGATGTCCAACACCTACTGTGTTTGGAATCAGGAGGCCTTTAACCGGTTCTGTATCATGTATGGGATCTTGCCGGAATGGGAGCCCACTCTTCCATCTCTGACCAGCACCGTCCTGTCTGCCGACAGTGGACAGTTGGCGCTGTACGAGGCCCACTTTGCCAAGTGTGGGTTCCGTCTTCCCTGTACGCGCTTTCAGATTGACACTATGGTGGCCTATGGCGTTGGGCCTACACAACTAACCGCCTTCGGGCTTCTGAAGTTAGTTCATTTTGAGGCTTCATGCCGCGCCCTGGACATTGAGCCAACCGTTGAGCGGTTCCGTGTCTTCTACTTCATGGCGCGAGACGAGATGTGGTTCTCGTTTAAGCCACGCCCAAAGGTGCCGCCTATGGCTACTTACACTCCTAAGTCCTTGCATTGGGCTAAGGAGAAGTTTTTCTTTGTGAAGAGGGGTGTGATCCCCATCAGTCTCCCCTGGAAGGTTATAGGGGATGGGCAGCGTGTGGCGGATATGCCTGTGCCCAAGGACTTCAAGAAGCAGGCTTGGTTCCTTACCCTCACCTCTAATGTCACCAAGCTGGAGTTCCATAACTTGACGGAAGGCATCTTTTTCCTTCTTGGGATGAGCCGCCATGGTATCCGGGCGGGCAAAGAGCCTTATATTGCGGAGGAGGGTATGTTTCTTTATTATCATTATTGTTATTATTATTATTCTCTGCGCCTTTCCTCTTATTGTGTATGTTTGTAGGTGTGGACAAGTTTCAGTTTTACGCTGCCCGCCAGGAGAAGGGTATCAAGTGGAGGCCTTTGGCGGAAGGTCAGACCTCTTGTATAGACGAGTTTGCTGACCGCTTCTATTACCCTGATCTAACCACCGCGCCCAAGCCTTATTACACAACCGGTGAGTCTTCGGATCCCTTCGGCCCTAGCATATTTGGAGATGATACTACTGGATTTTCAGTAGGGATTGTTCCGCCAGTGAGCTCGTCCGCGGGGCGTGGGCGTTGGAAACACGCGCCGCGGCGGCATGGGTACCGAGCGAAAGTTGTTCTTTCTGACTCGGGTTCTTCCGTTTCAGCAGGGGAGGTTGTGAAAGGGCGTCGACGGCGGAAGGATGGCCCACCCTCCGAAGATGAAGAGGAGGTTGAGTCTTCCCAGCTGGAGAAGAGGAAGAGGGCGCGTGTTGATAGCGCTGCGACCAGCAGTGCTGCCGCTGCGGAGAATGTGTCTGCTGCCCCGGCTGGTGGGGGCGAGAGTGGGGGTGCCACTCAGATGCCTGAACCAGTGTCGGCTTCGGAGGTTGCTACTGATGTTGCTGGCACTCAGAAGGCCAGCTCTGCCGGGGGGCAAGGAGGGAGCACCCCTTTTTTCTCTGTGGGGATTCGCGCTGCCCCGACTAGGCAGCCGCTGTTCCAAAAACTGATAAAGAAGAAGGCGCCTGGTAAGCAGTGTTTACTGTCTTCTTGAACTTTTAACTTTGAATTCTTCTCTTAATATTTTGTTTTACTTCAACAGTGTCGCCCAAGATAACTCCCACTCCTCCTCCTTTGTCTCCATCCGCGGAGGCGGCTCGCGTAGAGGAGGAGAGGTTATGGCAAGAGCAAGAGGTTGCTCGTAAACAGGCGGAAGCCGATGAAGCCTTGCAAAAGGCTGAGGCCGATCGTGCCGCCGCTGCTGCAAGGAAGCGGGCGGAGGCTGATGAAGCCTTGTTAAAGGCTGAGGCCGCTAAGGCAGCTGCTGCCGATGAAGCCAGACAAAAGGCTGAGGCAGAGAAGAAGGCGGAAGCTGATCGCCTTCGTCTCCAAGAACAGCGGTTTTGGAGGAGCGGGCCAGGGTGGCCAAAGAGCGCGAGGCAAAGGATCGCGCTGATGCTGAGGGTCGGGAGGTGGCCCTTGAAGGAGATGGGTTTGAGAGGGCCCTGTTTGAGCAGGGCGCTTCTGTGGCTGGTGGCTCGCGCCAGGATAGGCGCGAGTCTTCGAGGGTTGGGGAAGCCTCAGGAGCCTATGATGGCTCCTGTTGGGCTGGTGGTGACGCCATTTGGCGCCCTCGCTGGGCGATTAGGGAGAATACATTATTCTCCAACTCCCTGGCTGCTGAGGATTTTATCAGCGAGGTGGTGCCTCCCTACGAGCGCACTCACCAAGACATGTTGAGTCGTCCAGACCTTATTGCTGCCTTGTGCGTTAATCAGGCGACTCAACTGTCAATGATGGACTCGCTGCGGCGCCGTGATTCGGCGTTGTGGCGAGATATGGAGAGGGTCGAGGCGGAGAAGGCGGACCTCGCGGAGAAGGAGGCTGCCTTCAAGGCAGAAATTGCCAAATACCTATGTTGCAGCCACAGAGCGTGTCCCTTTCTTGGAGCGGAGAAGGCGGACCTCGCGGAGAAGGAGGCTGCCGTTAAGTATGTGGAGATGCGTAAGGAGTTGGAGTCTAAGGACTCGGCCCTTGTTGCAGCCACAGAGCGTGTCTCTTTCTTGGAGCAGGAGAAGGTTCAGATCCTTGGCGCAAAGGAGGATCTGGAGAGGGATCTGGACTCTTCTGACCAAGCTCGCCTCGAGGCTGTTAAGGAGTGCGAGGCGGCCAAGGTCCTATTGGAGGAGGCGGTCTCCGCGCAGACCCAGATGCAGAATTCCATCAACTGGTTGATGACAGATGGAATGAACGGGGTGAGTTCTCGCGCTTTTCTTGTTCTTGATAGTTGTTTTTCCTGCCATCATGCTAACTTTGTTTTCTTTGTAGGTCTTCAAGAGGTTTTGGCAAGAGCCCAAGTTGGGCGATCAAGTTGCCTCTATCGCTGCTGCAGCCCAAGCTTTCGGATATGGCGAAGGCTATGGTGATGGCTTCTTGAGTGCGCAAAGTGATGGGCGGCTTGAGGATGCGGAGCATTATGGCAAGCCGCTGAAGGAAGAGTATGAGGCGGAGCTAGCCAAGTTTGAAGAGATCGATTTTCCCATCCTTCGAGTTATTGCCGACTGCAACAACAACGCGGATCCCCTTGCCGCCTTGAAATATTTCATTGACAAATCTGATGAACTGGCAAGGGGTTCTGGCGGAGAAACCTCGGGGGCGGGTAGTGGGTAGGCGCTGTCTTTGTCTTTTGTAATCATTATTGTAAATACAAAAGGGTTTTTAAGTCCCTTCTTTTAATGAAATCTTAAGTTTGTTATATCGTGTTGTCTCGTTCTTAACTTACTTATTTAACCAAGTCGTCACCCGGTGTGTAAGTAGGAGTTAAGACGCGCGCTCGGCTAGACAGTCCGGCGTTTAAGTGTTAGCACTTTTTTCCTTTAAAAACGTAGCGGAGATCGACTTGAGCCATTGTTGTCCCAAAATACTAGATCTTGTTGAATGCAATAGATTGTTATCACTTAGAAACACCTATTAGTTAGGTGTTTCAAGTGATTAATCCAAGAAACAAATACAACTAGATGAACATTGAAAGACCCGACACACACAATGAATAACATAATGATTCCATAACTGATTTGAAGCTGAATAACCTTTGAATATGATTAAGTACGCACGTATGCAAAGTGTGCTACAAAGATAAACTCCAAAACCCTAAACCTAGAGCTGTGCACACACTGTCTATATATAGGAAAACCCTGGGCCTGCGCACTTAGCATAAGTGCGCAGGGCCCGTGTATATAAGTGCGCAGCCCTAGGGTTTGTGTACAAAAACATGTGTTAATTACATTCTAAGCCCTTCAACTATAAGGCTTTACAATAAACACTCAAAAGTCTCTATTCTGGTAACTGTGGTCTCAAAATAACCCAACAATACTCCCCCTAGACCACAGCTACCAGTATTCAATCTTCAGTCGATTACCACATCGCTATCCTCCCCCTCAACCTGTGCAGGGGGGTCTTGTAAGTACAGTGTGACCGGATCTACTTCAGCTGCTGGAGGAGTTTGTGTAGATTCTGTTGTGGTTCCTTCAGGATTTGCTACTGATACAGGTTCTTCTGGAAGTACCTCTGATGCTGCAGTTTCTGTAGCAGCAGCATCAGCAGTTTCTGTAACAGTAGCAGCAGCAGCAGCAGCATGCGCAGCCTTCTCCCTGTCCTCTTTTTCTTTATCTGCTGCGTTTATCCTGTCAACTATATCCAGCAGCTCTCTCTTCAGTTTCATAGCCCTGTCCACTGCCCTTCTGAAAAGCACGGCTTCCTCAAACAGTGTGTTCCCGGCTCCAACATTGATCTGATTTGCGAACAGCATATTCAGATCTGACAAGTTTAGAGCGAACACATCAACCGGATCCAAAATCCTCAGTGCCTCTGAATCATCTTTAAGCTTGATGACCGCTTCACCAGTGTTGCTGTCATAGAACCATTTTTTGAAGTTCTTTAGCATCATTGGAAGCTCGGATCTGATAGGAACTCGTGTGACGACCTGAGGAGGGTCAATCACATAAGTTATCATCCCTTTTCCTGTAGCTGGATCGATCCTTGTCTTCGATATTCTTCTTCTTGGCTTCTGCGGCTTTAGGATCGGGAAATCAGTCTCACACTGTCGTCTGATAAAGTCTTCAACCATGGCAGCCTGGGCGTCAAGTGAGGGATTAAGGAATGGAGCCTTGCTAAGCTCCCTGATATCCCATCGGGGGAGCGACTTCAATTCCTTTTGCCCCTTGAAATACTGTATTACTCCCCCTCTCCGTTTCACGGCATATAATCTCTTCTCAGCATCATACTTCCATGAGATGATCTTCTCCTGATGAGCAGACTTGGTATGATGGATGTTCTGATGTAAAGCAGGATTGGTAATGGGTCTTCTTGGGAACCAAGCTGCCTTTTCAGGGTCTAGTTTGTGCCCATCAGATGTCTCATAGATGACTTCTTGATCGGTTCCCATCTCTACAAAACTGTCAGGCATCTCATCTTCACTGACCTCGTCCACTTCACTAGCCTCAGCCTCCTTTTCTTTCTCCTTTTCCGCCTCCAGAAACTTTCCAAAGTCAAAAGTTTCGTCAAAAATAGCTCTGGGAGCACCTGTTAACTGCTGCCTCAAATCCTGAAACATGTCAAACATCTGCACCTGAACCTGATGTTGAAACTTAATCAGGTATCTTTGATCCTTGATCACTTTCTCCATGTTTCGGTTCTTGCTTTTGAGCTTTTTCACCTTCTTTCTAAGCTCCTGGTTATTGTGCACATCACTTTTCAACGTGCAAATTTCCCTGGCCGCAGCTTTTCCTACTTCCTTCACCAGTGTCTCGTACAGTTCCTGATGCACCGGTTTTCGACGAGGTGCAGCAGGAGCTGAAGAGGAAGGTTCAGTAGATCGGTGAGTTGGAGCTTTGGGGGCTGTAGTGGCAGCAGTGGAAGGCCCTGGAGCAGAAGTTGCAGCAGTAGAAGGCCCTGGTTGGTTTGGTTGTTCTTCCCCAAAAATCCGTTCCATGTACACTTGCGCCTCAACATCATCCGGTGTTATCACTCGAGGGATCTCAGATTTAGGAAGCTGTTGTCTTCTTTTCTTTCTAGCTTCCCTTTCATATTCAGCTACTGCTCGTACATTTTCTGCAGCTTCAATCTGTTCGGGTGTCAAAGATTCTCTCCCTTCTTGCAGTAAGCCAGCTGGCCTTTTCTTCTTGCTGGGCTTTGCTCGAGCCGGTTCAGATGCCACTCTTTTGCCCCTGGCCTTTTCTTGGGCGATCTCTTCAGCAGTTGGCTGAGCTGATGTAGTGGGTGCAGATGGTTCGGGTGCGGGATCAGCTGTGGGTTGTTGTCGAGCCTGAGCAGCGTCTGCCTTTCTCTTATTGATCTTGTTGTAGATCTCTATGACAATCGGATATCGCTGAGCCGCATACATGTGCTCAAGCATTGGTTCCCAATCCGGTGTGTTGCATTCTGTGAAAAATCGTGCACCCTTGGTGAAAATGTATTCATCACCGAGAGGCAGATTCTCGTGCTGAGTGTTGATCATCATCTGAATGAACCTGGGGTACATCGCCCATTTCCCCGACCCAGCTTCTGCATTCTTTATCAAGTAGTCAAAAATCATCCCGGATAGGTTGAACTTTTCTTCTTTGCAGATCTTTATCATAGCCGTCGACCATTCAGTACTGAGTGCATTGTAGCCTCCCTTTCTGTGACCTAGAGACATAATGAATACATGACTAATGAGTCTCCAGTCTCTCGTCAGTTGTGTCTTCTTAACATCGCCCCTCTTGTCAAACTCGCCTTTGTAACCGAACCTCCTGAACTGTTCATGAATGTCTGCTTTTGCCATAAATCTGAAGGTTCCTGGTTCATCCCGTAGTCTCAGCACTGTTCGAACTGTATCTTCAGTAATGAATAGAGGCCTGTTTCGGACTGTTGCTTTGATACGCTTGACTCTTGCAACTGTTTCAACTCGAGCAGAACGCCAGAAATCTTCAATGTGTGAAACGTACACTGGTTCGACGTTCTCCACAGCAAAACTGATTCGGCTGCGTCTAATCCAGGTCACAACGTCTTTGAACTGCACATCATCGGTATCTAGATTCATCGGCTGGTTGTGCATGCCTCTACGATCCCATTCAAGTTCCATCTGTTTAACCAAGAGCACGAAAAGTCGATTAGATCTCCGATAACTAACTTTAGACTTAAACTTAGACGGACGACGAACTTAGACTTAGGTTTTAATAATTTTTTTAGGTTTTAAATTTTAATGGTCATTGGATTAGGATTTGATGGTTCGGTGTCATCGGTGTCAATGGTACGTTTGAATTTCAGTTTTTAGATCATTAAGGTCCGGTTTTTTAAGTTTGCAGTCCGTTCAAGTGTCTTAGTAGTCAATATAACAGTTATGTTGTGGTTTAGAGTCCAAGTATGCAAGTTTAACAAGTACGTAGTCCAAACAAAGCAATCAATATTATGTGCTCAGTCAAGTGCGCACATACTAGACTGAGCACTTGGTTAGTACGCAGGCCTAAGGCAGTGCACAAGGCAAGTACGCAGTCGGGCATGGTAACGGATTGGATGACCAGTTAGGTCTGCGTACTAGGCAAGTACGCAGACACTTGAACCTTCGTTCAAGATTTAAGTTCACACATGATAAGTACGCATCAAATTAGGGTTCTTGAGCACTTGTTTGATTATGAGACAAGTGCGCAGTCTCTATGAGACAAGTGCGCACTTGTTCATTGATCAAGTACGCAGATCTTCAAACATTCAAGGAACCCAGTAATGGCTTGAAACCAACAAATGCACCAAGAACATCCATTTGAACCCTGTAATCACAATCAATAAACCGTTAATAATAAGTAATCTACCTTATTTCAGTAGTTACGAGTCAACACACAAAGAAAACGAGATATGATTTGGGTGATTAGGGTGTGATTAAATTGTGATGATGATGATGATGAATGTTTATGAACGAGGATGATGATGATGAACAGGTGATTTTGGGGTGATTAGGGTTAGTAAGAAAGCTGTTAAGGGTGATAAAAACTTTTGACCAACATTGACCTGGTATATATATACCTTCAACTAATGGGCCTGCGCACTTGAGTTAAGTGCGCAGGGCCCAACAAGTACGCAGAGTCCACAACTTTGGCCCAAAAAGTGGTTTTAAAGGCCCAAATCAATTTTAACAAGTGGGGTTGTACCAAGTCTCACCTTCTGCATTCAAGATCATACTAACCATACCTGCCGGAACCCGTTTCAACTTCCCGTTGGATAGCTGCAGCCTAAGAACAATTGTCGGTATGCTTGTCCACTTAAATCCATGCCCTTTCTCTTTCAACATGTGTTTGGTGATACTGTTTATCATGTTTTTCGGTAATATTGACGAAAATTTTATGGGCCCCACAGTGTGCTAGGTATTGGCCTACCGATCCTCAAGGTTTATTGAAATATAATGATGAGAGCTTCAGGTCTATGTTACCATAAGCAGAGAAGATGATCATTATCTTGATCAGATGATGAGAGCTTCAGGTCTATGTTACCATAAGCAGAGAAGATGATCATCTGATCGTTTGGTGAGCTATCTATGTATGTTTGCACGTCACTAACATTGCGTGTCTTTTCTGCTCAGTTTCAAAAACTTTGTTTTTCTTAGCCCCGCATTGGTAGCTTGCACTCTTAGGTGTCTTTTGATTTGCTTATGCACAAAATTTTCTGTGTCTTTTAATTTCTCAACCTATGTATGACCGGACTCAGCTTGTGCAGACCTAAAGCACAGTGGGAATCCAGCTTTCCGTGTAGATCTTCATTGTTGATCACCTAGTGGCAGTTTACTTGATTTCAGGCTGAATCTACCGACATATCGTTGCTTGAGGCCACAACATCCTCTGGGTCCTATTCACATGCTGACGAGATATGATTAGTTCCTATCATTTCCTGAATTAATTTTGCAATAAGAATAGACCGGTTCACTTTCTCCCCCAAAAATCTTGTTTTAAAGGAAAATAAGATTTTTCTTTTTATAAAATATACACAAATATTTTTTTTTTTTTTTTATTCAAAGTTGATCATCTCAAGCCATGAAACCAACTGATGAAACCGGGTTTTATCAAAAGCTTTTGTAAAGATATCTGCTTTTTGATCAGCAGTATCGATAGGCAACACCTGTATGTACCCTTTGTCGTGTGCATCGCGAATTGAGTGAATCCGAATTTCAATGTGTTTGGTTTTAGAATGGTCAATTGGATTCTTCACGATGTCACGACATGCATCATTATCAATGAAAATAGGTGTATGCATGACATTCAAACCGTAGTCCAAAAGCTGATTTTGGATCCATAACACCTGACAGCAACAACTGGAAGCAGCTGTGTATTCGGCCTGAGCAGTAGAGATTGACACGGTGGTCTGCTTTTTGCTTTGCCAAGATACTAGCCTGTTACCCAGAAATTGACAGCCACCAGAGACAGATTTTCTGTCTATCCTACAACCTGCATGATCACTATCAGAGTAAGCGATTAGATCAAAGTTATCGCTCTTAGGATACCATAAACCAAGTTTAGGTGTTCCTTTGAGGTAGCGGAAGACTCTTTTTACTGCAGTCTCATGCGATTGCTTAGGATTAGACTGAAAACGCGCACAGCATCCAACTGCCCACATTATATCTGGTCTGCTAGCTGTAAGATACATCAGAGAGCCAATCATTGATCGATATGTATGAGGATTCACTGAAGGCCCCTGAAGATCTGGTACAAGTGTTGTTTGGGCCGTAAAAGGAGTATTGGACGGCTTGCAGTCGGTCATGTTGAATTTTGCCAAGATGTCTCTTGTATACTTCGCTTGATGAATTAGAATTCCGTCTTCTTTTTGCTGTACTTCCAAGCCTAAGAAAAACGATAATTCTCCCATCATGCTCATTTCAAACTGAGACTTCATGATGCTTTCAAATTCCCTGCACAAATTTTCATCAGTGGAACCAAAGATAATATCATCAACATAAATCTGAACAAGGATAGAGTGTTTATTGACTTCTTTCGTGAATAAGGTCATGTCGATCTTCCCCCTTGTATACCCATTCTGCAGCAAGTATGACGATAAGGTCTCATACCAAGCTCGTGGAGCTTGATGAAGTCCATAGAGAGCCTTATCTAGTTTGTAATACTTATTGGGATAATGGGGATCTTCAAAACCTGGGGGTTGACACACATAGACTTCTTCTTTGATCTTCCCGTACAGAAATGCACTTTTCACATCCATCTGAAAGACTTTGAAGTTCTTGTATGAGGCGTAAGCCAGGAAGATACGAATAGCTTCAAGTCTAGCAACTGGAGCGAACACTTCCTCATAATCAATGCCCTCCTGTTGACGAAATCCCTGAACGACTAAACGAGCCTTGTTCTTAATTACCACGCCTCGTTCATCCATTTTGTTGCGAAAAACCCACCTTGTTCCAATAGGATACTTTCCTTCAGGTAAATCCACAAGCTTCCAAACCTTTAGCTTTCTAAACTGATACAGCTCATCCTGTATGGCTTCAACCCAACTTGCATCTCTGACATCATCTTCAATACTGAAAGGTACCGTCTGAGATAAGAAGGCTGAAAGTGCAATATTCAGTTTGTCTGCCTGATTTCTAGTAAGAACACCCTCAGAGATTGGTCCAACGATGTTCTCCACAGGGTGATCCTTAAAAGATTTAAATCCCATGTTCGGTTCTTCTTGAATATGGGAAGGCAGATTGGAAAGATGATCTGTAGGAGTTGACGAACTGGATGGATCATTTGCAGACTGTTGTGCTGAAGATGTTTCTTCTGAAGCTGGAGTAACTTCAGGAGATGTAGTGGTGTCAACAGTTGCATCACCATTTGTGGTTTGAAGGGGAACAATTGGATCAGCTACGAGTGGAGAGAAGCGGGTGGTGAAAGGTGCTGCATCGTCTTCTGAAGAGTAAAGAGTATCTTCAAGAAGAGAAGGATCGGCTGCTTGATTTTCAGCTGGTTGTTCATCTATGATGCTGAAATTGTTGAAAACAACATCCACATCAAAGAACCAGTCAGGACCGGCTCCTGTATTGGTAGAGTTGGATTCCTGCCAATCAACATAAAAAGACTCGAGAACCATTTTGGTTCGTTTGTTGTATACTCTATAAGCTTTTTGACTCGAGGAGTATCCAACAAAGAAACACTCATCACCAACTGCATCGAACTTCATTATGTTCTCGAAATTGTTAAGCAGCGTGCATGAGCATCCAAAAGGCCTGAAGTAGTCAATCAAAGGTTTTCTCTTAAAAAGCAACTCATAACCTGTTTTCCCGCTCGTCTTTACGATTAAGACTCTGTTAAGAACATAACAGGCGGTATTTACAGCTTCAGCCCAGAAAATGATCGGCAGTTTGGAGTCGATAAGCATGGTTCTGGCCGCCTCAATAAGTGTACGATTTTTCCTTTCAGCAACACCATTCTGTTGAGGAGTTCTCGTAGCACTGTACTGAAGATGAATTCCTCTATTGTTGCAGAAAGTCACGAAACTTTGATTCTTGAATTCGGTTCCGTGATCGCTTCGAATTGATCTAACTTTTGTCTTTATAATGTTTTCAATAAGAGGAACAAACAGCATCAGAATCTCAGCAACTTCACTTTTGTATTCCAGAAAGTACACCCATGTGAATCGGGAAAAATCATCTGTTATCACCAAACAATAAGACTTTTTAGCTAAACTTTTAACACTAATAGGACCAAACAGATCCATGTGTAATAAATGAAGAGGTGAGTCTATAGAATTCACAGCTTTGGACTTATGCGATTTTTTGTGTTGTTTTCCTTTGGCACATGCTAAACATTTTTCAGAAAAGGGGAATTCCTTAGAAGGAAGACCTCTTACAAGATTTAGTTTTGAAAGCTTATTAATGTTTTTGAAGTTTACATGTCCTAATCGCCTATGCCAAAGCAGTGACTCTGACTCGGATGCTTTAGAAAGTAAGCATGTCATTTGACATTCAGACTTTGCATCCCTCATATTTATCACGTAAGTATTATTTTGTCTAGGAGCTTTAAGCATAATCATGTTGGTAGGAGGAATTAATCCCGGCTTTAGAAAGATGCACTCCATGTCATTAAATAACACTGAGATTCCTTTGTCGCAGACTTGTGATACACTCAGCAGATTGTAACACAATTCTGGAACGTAGTTCACATCTTCTAAAGTCAATGCATCAGAAATCACGTCCCCTATCCCGACTATCTTTCCACCCTTCTCATTGCCGGCAAAAGCAACAAACTCTCCATCAATGAATCGATAGTTTTTCAGGAGTTCTTTCAGCAAAAAGATTACCTAGTAATGTTTTTCAACAAAAAGTAAAACCGACAACTCTTAATGTTTTTGTGAGAAGTTTGCTTCTACACACTTGCAAGTTGCAGGTTTATTTATGATGTAAGTGGAACTATTTTGTTGAAGAACACATAGAAATGAAAAATGAAGAAAAACCAGGTGCATCTATTTCCATCTCTTTAATTTTGATCATTTACTTAGATTTAATAAGTGGATTGTAAATTGTATATTGTTGATTGGGGTGAATTCTTTGGCTTGGTTTTATCACATTCCCTTGCATACTTTGAAACTTTCCCTACACATTGAGGACAATGTGGAATTTAAGTGTAGGGAGAAGAGAAAATTTTAAGAATTATGAAATCCACCATTTAAACCCTACACACTGAGGACAATGTTGACCTCAAGTGTGGGGATGGGGGAGAGAATTTAAAAAAAAAAATTCAAAATCGTCCTCTTTAAAGCATTCGAAAAAAGCACAATTAGCAATGAGTCAACAAGGGATTTTGCAAACCATTTTGGTCTTTTGTCATGCTTGGGTTACAAGAATTACATGATAAGTTCTCGTCAAGTTTTTATAAAAAGAAAAATATGAGTGGTTACTTGGGAATAGCTTACTTGAGGAGTTGGTTTACCATGTGCACATCAGAAATCCCACCTATTTTTTCATGTGAGATATTGAGCCACTTTTAACATGCTACACTTTTAGATTTATATATTTATGCATGTTTCTTTGAATTGAGTGTGCCATTATAGCAACACCTTGTAGAACTTGCACCTTTTGATGCGTTTGAGACCATAGGCCAATTTTGAGCACAAGAATGATTAAGGCATTAGGATAAACCTTTTTATTTTTAAACCATTTTATACCCTTACCAAAAAAAAAATATCCTTTAGTCAACCATTTTTTGAGCCTTAACCTTTCGTTTGATCACCTAACTTAATCGTTTGACCCATTTAGCCTTTTTATTTTAAACCCGAGTGATGAAAATTCGATTTTAGGAGTATTTATTTATTGTGAACCATTTTGGTTAGTTATTTTGTTTGAATTGTAAAAAAAAAAAAAAAACAAAGGAAAAAAGAAAAAAAAAAGAAAAAAAAGAAACCATTGAAAATGCAATGAGAAAAAGAGTTGAAAATTGTTATGATAAAAAAAAGAGGAATGTGTTAGTGTTTAGCAAATAAAAGGCGTAATTTTTGCCTTGTAGAGTTGATAATTTGTTTATTTGTAGATAGTTGATGTAATAAAAATTGAATTTTCATCACTTTAGTCACTTTCAAAATATCCCATTCCATACCCTTTGCCTAGCCTCATTACAACCCTTCTAAAGACCTTTTGACTTGTGCCTTAATTTTGTGCAATTTGGTGGAGAATGATTGAGTTGCAAGCATATGCTAATGTGTGTTATGATCGGTTTTGAGTGTACATTATTATATATACTAGCACATCTTTGCTAGTTAAATCATAAACCGATTGGAGAGATTATTGTGAGGGATGTGCACATTTGATTATCATCTTTAATGGTAGGTTAATCATGGGTAACTACTCTGCTTTTGAAAGATAGATTCATTTGATTAATTGAGTGACCTTTGACTGTGAAACGTGTGACCCGGGTATGACTCTAAACCTTAACTTTTATTAAGAATGGGATGTTTTTTTTCTTTTTGTTTGGCAAATGCGAAAATGAAAAATAAGTTTGCTTGAGGACAAGCAAAAAGATAAGTGTGGGGATGTGATACGGGGTTGAAAGTCGTTAGTTTCTCATGATTAAAATTGTGTTTTTATGTGATTTTATATTTTAGAATGTATTACTTTGATATGATTTGTGTTCGTAGGCTTAGAAGAACTTAAAGTGCATTTTTGGGGAGCTTAACGAGGTTTTGGATTGAAGCCAGGAGTGACCGGATGAAATAAACTCAAGCATTTAATTATGTTTGACTTTGATTTGAAACAATGAGTTACATGACTCAAGGAGTTAACAACAAATTGATAGCACACATCATGATTATTATCATTAGTAATTAAATTGTCTTGGGGGTTATTGTTTTATTCAAGTTTGACTCAAAGACTAAGGAGCAATTTTTGGGTTAGTCCAAAAATTATGAGTTGATGGACCAAGGCAATTTTCTTAACCATTTATTTCGTGGACCATATCAGTTAAAAGGAATTAATTTCCTTTGACCAAAGACTTGATGGGGACTTGATAAAAACGTGATTGGGAGCCCTCTAACATGATCTTTCATCCTCATAACACCTCCATATATTACAATTCATCCAAACCATTATTTAGAGAAGAGATTCAAGCTCCTACAACCATGTTTGGTTAAGTTCCCCTTCACTTCCGGGTGAAGGATTGTAAGTTTCTAGATTTGTAATGTTGTTTTGATTGTGTATTTGTAAGGAACAAGTATTGTACTCAATGAAGCATTGATATTGGGTTGAACTTTGTGTATGTTTATGTTGTGCTTGAGCCATGGGGATGAATTCCATCAATTAACTTTTGATGTTGGGTTGGACCTTGTGTATGTTTCTTGTATGCTTAAACCATAGAGATGAATCTTGTCAATTAAGTTTTGCCTCAACATTATCTTTAGACTTGTGAGATAAATCCTATCACTTAAGTTGGGATATTGGGTTAGACTCATTATATGACTAAAGGTTTTTGTATCCTTGCAAATCTATTTGTAATCGTGACATCATTTGTATGAATTAATTGTTGTGCTTAATTGTCTTGGTATTGGGTTGGACTTATTGCATGTTTAGAGACCATTGTGTTTTTTTTTTAAACTCGTAAGATGAATTCTGCCAATTATGCCTTAACTCGACATATAGGATTTGGTGAACTAGATAATGAAGCATACTTAGGGCCTAGTAGCTATTTGTTGATGCCTAAGTCTTGATTCTCTGTCCTAGCGATTCATACAAGTGAAATTGCAAATCTATCATAATAACTCTTGAATCCTAGTTACTTGCATATCCTATCCCGGGAGTGAATGTTAGTTAGAAATTATTGTTACCTTACTTATTAGTTAATTCCAATTTCTTCTTCAAAACAAACAACTAGTGTGACGCTAACCACATGCTCCTTGGATTCGATACCCTACTTACCCTAGCTACCTAGGTTATTTAGGTTTTGCATGACCCTAACGACAGGTCATCAAATGGCGCCGTTGCCGGGGAGCTAGTGCGCTTAGTGTTGCATTGAGTGTTATTTTTGTGTATATTTAGTTGTTTTGAAATTCTAAAAAAATATTGTATTTCTATATTTTTATTTATTTTGATTTCACTTGGGTAGTTGAGTTGTTAGTGCAGATACAACATTGCGAACACTTACTTTACCATGAATTGGGTAGATGATAACCCATGTGAATGTTGTGGGAGCGGAGAGCATTACTTACAAGATTGCTTAATATTTCATGAAAGAGTCCAAGCAAACAAGGAACGTGCATTGTACGACAACATTTGTAATAGGAATTCCTATTATGGTGAAAGTTTTGCTCCTTGGACTGATAAATATCCAATGCCTCCACCACCGGAATATTATTCTTGTTTTTGTTGTGGGAAAATTCACATAGATGAAGATTGCACAGTGTTTTGGAGTAATCCAGAACATTGGAAAGAAAAGTTTAAGTCTGGTTACCGGGCACGACCCTGTCAAGAAAACTACCAACCACAAGTCAATTGCAATTACAATTCAAATTGGAACTATGAATATTATGAACCCGAAGAGGAGTCATTTTCAAGTTATCAAGAAGAATACTATGGGTATTATGATGAATATCCTCAGGACACATATGAAGAACCTCAAAATTCGGTGAGATCTATACTTAAAGAAGTCATGGCTCGTAGGATTCAAGTCCTAGAAATGAAAAAACATGCCGAATTACAAGATCAAGCAATCGAAGCTTTGACTGATCAGGTTCGTCTTCTAACTGAGGAAATTGCCCAAATTAAACGTGAGCAAAATGAGTTGACTAATGAGGTTGTAGTTAATATTGAAGTAAATGAAAATGTTACAAGTCTTTCCATGCATGAAAATGAATGTTTAAATCTAAATGAAGACTTAACATTTTTCAAAGAACCAGAAAACAAAGCAATCTTAGTACTTCCCATTCCTCCTATTGTGTCAAAAATTACAAATGAGACTAAGGAGGAACCAATAAAAACAAAAGATCAGAAGGTGGAAACAAAAGACATTTGGCAATTTATTGCTAAACGACTCCACAACAACAAGAAGGGCCCAATTCTCATGCCAATCTTTAAACATCTAAGGAATTGGCATGTAAACTACCGAGCTTATCTTGGTAACTCGGTCGGAAAATGTTCGTTTCAACAACCGTGAGTAGGAGGTACTTGTTAGTTTTTGTATATTTTTGTATTTTTATTTGTTTCTTTTTGTTTGTGTGTGTGTTTTTTTTAATTATTTTATTTTGTGTGGTAGGTAAATAAACGTTGTGGGTGTGTTTCCTATATAACCCTCACGAGACCTCACTCGTCCTCATAACCGGGCTACCGGGAGGTTTAAAGGATCTATCTTAGTTAGTGTATATTTTGTCCACTGATCAAAATTAACTAAAAGATTACCTAGTAATGTTTTTCAACAAAAAGTAAAACCGACAACTCTTAATGTTTTTGTGAGAAGTTTGCTTCTACACACTTGCAAGTTGCAGGTTTATTTATGATGTAAGTGGAACTATTTTGTTGAAGAACACATAGAAATGAAAAATGAAGAAAAACCAGGTGCATCTATTTCCATCTCTTTAATTTTGATCATTTACTTAGATTTAATAAGTGGATTGTAAATTGTATATTGTTGATTGGGGTGAATTCTTTGGCTTGGTTTTATCACATTCCCTTGCATACTTTGAAACTTTCCCTACACATTGAGGACAATGTGGAATTTAAGTGTAGGGAGAAGAGAAAATTTTAAGAATTATGAAATCCACCATTTAAACCCTACACACTGAGGACAATGTTGACCTCAAGTGTGGGGATGGGGGAGAGAATTTAAAAAAAAAAATTCAAAATCGTCCTCTTTAAAGCATTCGAAAAAAGCACAATTAGCAATGAGTCAACAAGGGATTTTGCAAACCATTTTGGTCTTTTGTCATGCTTGGGTTACAAGAATTACATGATAAGTTCTCGTCAAGTTTTTATAAAAAGAAAAATATGAGTGGTTACTTGGGAATAGCTTACTTGAGTAGTTGGTTTACCATGTGCACATCAGAAATCCCACCTATTTTTTCATGTGAGATATTGAGCCACTTTTAACATGCTACACTTTTAGATTTATATATTTATGCATGTTTCTTTGAATTGAGTGTGCCATTATAGCAACACCTTGTAGAACTTGCACCTTTTGATGCGTTTGAGACCATAGGCCAATTTTGAGCACAAGAATGATTAAGGCATTAGGATAAACCTTTTTATTTTTAAACCATTTTATACCCTTACCAAAAAAAAAATATCCTTTAGTCAACCATTTTTTGAGCCTTAACCTTTCGTTTGATCACCTAACTTAATCGTTTGACCCATTTAGCCTTTTTATTTTAAACCCGAGTGATGAAAATTCGATTTTAGGAGTATTTATTTATTGTGAACCATTTTGGTTAGTTATTTTGTTTGAATTGTAAAAAAAAAAAAAAACAAAGGAAAAAAGAAAAAAAAAAGAAAAAAAAGAAACCATTGAAAATGCAATGAGAAAAAGAGTTGAAAATTGTTATGATAAAAAAAAGAGGAATGTGTTAGTGTTTAGCAAATAAAAGGCGTAATTTTTGCCTTGTAGAGTTGATAATTTGTTTATTTGTAGATAGTTGATGTAATAAAAATTGAATTTTCATCACTTTAGTCACTTTCAAAATATCCCATTCCATACTCTTTGCCTAGCCTCATTACAACCCTTCTAAAGACCTTTTGACTTGTGCCTTAATTTTGTGCAATTTGGTGGAGAATGATTGAGTTGCAAGCATATGCTAATGTGTGTTATGATCGGTTTTGAGTGTACATTATTATATATACTAGCACATCTTTGCTAGTTAAATCATAAACCGATTGGAGAGATTATTGTGAGGGATGTGCACATTTGATTATCATCTTTAATGGTAGGTTAATCATGGGTAACTACTCTGCTTTTGAAAGATAGATTCATTTGATTAATTGAGTGACCTTTGACTGTGAAACGTGTGACCCGGGTATGACTCTAAACCTTAACTTTTATTAAGAATGGGATGTTTTTTTTCTTTTTGTTTGGCAAATGCGAAAATGAAAAATAAGTTTGCTTGAGGACAAGCAAAAAGATAAGTGTGGGGATGTGATACGGGGTTGAAAGTCGTTAGTTTCTCATGATTAAAATTGTGTTTTTATGTGATTTTATATTTTAGAATGTATTACTTTGATATGATTTGTGTTCGTAGGCTTAGAAGAACTTAAAGTGCATTTTTGGGGAGCTTAACGAGGTTTTGGATTGAAGCCAGGAGTGACCGGATGAAATAAACTCAAGCATTTAATTATGTTTGACTTTGATTTGAAACAATGAGTTACATGACTCAAGGAGTTAACAACAAATTGATAGCACACATCATGATTATTATCATTAGTAATTAAATTGTCTTGGGGGTTATTGTTTTATTCAAGTTTGACTCAAAGACTAAGGAGCAATTTTTGGGTTAGTCCAAAAATTATGAGTTGATGGACCAAGGCAATTTTCTTAACCATTTATTTCGTGGACCATATCAGTTAAAAGGAATTAATTTCCTTTGACCAAAGACTTGATGGGGACTTGATAAAAACGTGATTGGGAGCCCTCTAACATGATCTTTCATCCTCATAACACCTCCATATATTACAATTCATCCAAACCATTATTTAGAGAAGAGATTCAAGCTCCTACAACCATGTTTGGTTAAGTTCCCCTTCACTTCCGGGTGAAGGATTGTAAGTTTCTAGATTTGTAATGTTGTTTTGATTGTGTATTTGTAAGGAACAAGTATTGTACTCAATGAAGCATTGATATTGGGTTGAACTTTGTGTATGTTTATGTTGTGCTTGAGCCATGGGGATGAATTCCATCAATTAACTTTTGATGTTGGGTTGGACCTTGTGTATGTTTCTTGTATGCTTAAACCATAGAGATGAATCTTGTCAATTAAGTTTTGCCTCAACATTATCTTTAGACTTGTGAGATAAATCCTATCACTTAAGTTGGGATATTGGGTTAGACTCATTATATGACTAAAGGTTTTTGTATCCTTGCAAATCTATTTGTAATCGTGACATCATTTGTATGAATTAATTGTTGTGCTTAATTGTCTTGGTATTGGGTTGGACTTATTGCATGTTTAGAGACCATTGTGTTTTTTTTTTAAACTCGTAAGATGAATTCTGCCAATTATGCCTTAACTCGACATATAGGATTTGGTGAACTAGATAATGAAGCATACTTAGGGCCTAGTAGCTATTTGTTGATGCCTAAGTCTTGATTCTCTGTCCTAGCGATTCATACAAGTGAAATTGCAAATCTATCATAATAACTCTTGAATCCTAGTTACTTGCATATCCTATCCCGGGAGTGAATGTTAGTTAGAAATTATTGTTACCTTACTTATTAGTTAATTCCAATTTCTTCTTCAAAACAAACAACTAGTGTGACGCTAACCACATGCTCCTTGGATTCGATACCCTACTTACCCTAGCTACCTAGGTTATTTAGGTTTTGCATGACCCTAACGACAGGTCATCACATGTCCTTCATTTCCACATCTAAAACATTTAGAGTGTTTAGGTTTGATCTTTGAAGAAGATCTGGATGATGATGGTTGTGATGTTCTTCTTTTGTTGTTGCTTGAATTGAGGCTGTCTGTTGAACATGCTTCATCACTGTTGTTGTTGCTTGATTCTTCATTTGTGTTGCATTCTGGCTCGCTGATATCACTTTCTGTATCACTTTGTGATTCTTCAGAAATTGTGTTATCTGTTTCACTTTGTGACTCTTCAGAACATGACACATCTGTTGATGATGGTGTAAATTCTGGAATTTCTTCAGTAAGAAATTTCCCAAACCTGTTTCTTTTTAGTTCTGGAACAAATGGAGATGGTCTATATACATTTTCATTATCACAGAATGCATCATTAAGATCAACACAAACAGGCATAACATTTTCAACACAAACATCCGATCGTTTGATAGGATTCATCCTATCATTTGGGTCCACAACACCCTTTAAATCAAGTTTAGAGGTTAAAGTAATACAGTCATCCGGCCTAGATAAACTATTACAGTTATCCATCCTAGATAAACTATTACAGTCATCCAAATTAGTTAAGTTATTACAGTCATCCGAATTTAAAGAAATGTTTGACTTATCATGGTTCCAGATGAACCAATTCACTGTGGAGTAATTGGCACCTGGGTGACCTAACCCCATTGTTTGACCACCACAACTGTCATCATCGTCCACCTGATCCTGTTGGGTCATATCTGCACTACTTTTACTCATATTAGAGTGTGACTCAGATGTGACACATTCTTTTTCAAAAAGATCATTTTTTGGATGTGGTTTTGGAATGGGTATATATTCACTTTTGCTCAAGGGTAAAAACAGGGATTTTACAATTCCCTTTTTATCCTTATACCCGATTCCATCTTTGACAAAAGATTTCCTTGAACAATCAAGGATATCAGTATGAGCATGCTTGCTTACGTTCCATTTGTCCACAACAATTTGAAGATGATTGGTTTCATTTCTGGATTTTTCTAGTTTTTCAGTTAAGTCATTTATTAAAAAATCTTTTCTGAGAACAAATTCTTTTAGAGTGTGCATTTCAGCAATTGTTGCATTTAACTTTCGCTGATAGGCTAACTCGTTTTCTTTCATTTCAGTATTGATTTTTCGTATGTCATCCATTTCTCTTAAAATTCTCCTATTGTGGGACAAACAGTAAGCAACGGCTGTAACACACCTTGGTGAGCACAGCTTTGATTTTATTTCGAGAGGAATACTTACCAGGTCTCTCTCTTCAGCTTTCTTCTTCATGCTCTGTGATTGCTGATTGTCCTTGCTTGTGGAAGTCTTTTCAGCTACAAAGGCTTCCTCAGCAGCAGTCTCCTTCCCTTTCTCCACACTCAACACGCCTTTTAAACCAGCCTTCTCCATCTCTTCTCTTTTTGGCATTTCAGCTGAGGACCCCTCCAGAGAGCTCACACCAAGAGGTGACTTTGTGCAGATCTTTGCCATCAGTGCTTTATCAACTTCAGCTTCTGCCACAGCGACTTCCTCTCCCCAATCGAAATCCTGAACCACAAGCGCCTTCTGCTGGTTACCTTCTCCTCCTTCTGTAATTGCCACCACTCTCTTTGCTGGTTTGGCTTCAACTTGATTCAGAGTTGGACATTCATACTTGAAATGTCCGAGAATTTTGCAGTTATAACATCTGATCTTAGATTTGTCAAACCCAACTTTCCCCATGCCGACTCTTCTACCGGTTCTATCTTGAAACCTCTTCACCCTCAAAGTGATCATGGCCATCTGCCATTTCAGATCCATTTCCTCCATATCGTCTGGATCAACTTGATACATGTCCTCAGGGCTCATCATATCACTTTTTAGATCACCAGTCTTTAAAGCTTCAAAGCTCGTCATGAAAGCGTTGAAAAGTTCAACGTGTTCAGTTGCCAGCTTCGTCTGTTGAGGATTGAGAGTTGACGGCTGAGGGTTAGTGACACTGGGTTGAGAGTATGGGACAGCTTTGCCTGAACTTGAACTACCACCAATTGTTCCATCAGCATACACGTGAGATGAGCTTGAACCCATGTTCCCCACTGGAGTCATTAACGCTAAGTTCTTCATTGCAGTGATAGGAACTGCCTTTGGATTGGTCTGATTCATCTCCCTTTTTGTAATGTCCATCTCAAAGGACTTCAGTGTGTTGATGAGATCAGCCAATGTAGACTGGGCATCAAGATATTCTTTTCTGATTAGCATGCATTGGATGCTCCATTCTTTTGGTAATGAATCCAGCAGCTTCTTGATAGAATTTCTGTTGTTCACAGGAATTCCAGCCTTTTTCATCTTTGTTAACATGCTCATAAACCTATCAATGTGCGAGCTCAGACTCTCCCCACGAATGCTACCGAACATATCATATTCTTTTTGCACCATGTCTTGCTTGTATTGGCGCATCTCTTCATTGCCTTCGTAGTATTCATTCAATGCAAACCACAGATCATGTGCCGTTCCATACTCTTCAAACATGTTGTAAACATCATTAGATAGGGCCATGGTTAGAGCACCATAAGCCTTATGATCTCTTTGAAGTAATTGTTTGTCAACATCGGTATAGGTTGTTGGATCAGGGTTAAATTCTTCTCCAGTGGCAGTGGTTCTCATGGGAATGTGTGGGCCCAACTGGATGGAGTTCCATTGGGTAAAGTCTGTCACGTAAAAGAATGACCTCATTCGGTTTTTCCATGTCCCGTAATCTTCAGCACCTTTTAACTTAGGTACTCTTGTAGTAGTTCCGGTTTCAAGATCTTGTTGTGTGATAGGGTTAACAGTTGATTGATTATTGTTACCAGCCATGTTTTAGATGAATTTTAGAAACGTGGTTCAACAGATTTTAATTATCAGTCCAAAAGATTGTCCAAGTCCGTAAGTACACAGCAAGTTCGCAGTTAAGTGCGCAATTAAGTTCACACTTAAGTTCACAGCAGTCTGGATCAGAATGCAGCAACCTGTAAGAATACAAACAGCCTTGTCAAGTTGTAGTCTTAGTTAAGTGTGCAGCTTGGAAGTATACGTGTGGCTATAAGTTCGCAGATCAGTTAACATTTGGGCATTATAAGTGCTCAATGTTTACTGATCAGCCTGCGCACTAAATTAAGTGCGCAGACTCACTTAAACTCTCGTTTAAGATTTTAAGTTCGCAGAAACCCTAGCCAAGTACTCAACACTACACCTTCAGTAAGTGCGCACAAATCCAAGATTTCTGTTTAAGTATGCAGAAACCCTAGATAAGTACTCAAGACAATGAAATGCTATAAGTGCGCAGAAATTAACTTAGGTAAACAAGTGCACAGAGACCAGATTCAAAAACAACAAGTGCGCAGGGATCAATTCAAAAGAGTAAGTGCGCAGAAACCAAATTCAAAAGCAACAAGTGCGCAGAAACCCTAGATGCGTACAAAATGACAAGTACTCAAACTAAGAAACAAGTGCTCAGCTTATGAGATATGTGCGCAGTATATATGAAATAAGTGCGCAGATACGAGCTGTAACAAACATGAAATTCAGCTGAATCTTTTCCAAACCATTTTCTGATCAAAATAATATACTCTAAACATTTAGAAACACGATTTTCACAAGATTTGAAACCAAAATATGAGAAAAACACCTAAATTTTAAAGTTTACAAAGAAAATAATCTTGATAATAAAAGCTTAACAAGATGAGGGTTTTGGTATCTTAAAGTAGATACAATCTAGAGCACAATGGCTCTGATACCAAATTGTTGTCCCAAAATACTAGATCTTGTTGAATGCAATAGATTGTTATCACTTAGAAACACCTATTAGTTAGGTGTTTCAAGTGATTAATCCAAGAAACAAATACAACTAGATGAACATTGAAAGACCCGACACACACAATGAATAACATAATGATTCCATAACTGATTTGAAGCTGAATAACCTTGGAATATGATTAAGTACGCACGTATGCAAAGTGTGCTACAAAGATAAACTCCAAAACCCTAAACCTAGAGCTGTGCACACACTCTCTATATATAGGAAAACCCTGGGCCTGCGCACTTAGCATAAGTGCGCAGGGCCCGTGTATATAAGTGCGCAGCCCTAGGGTTTGTGTACAAAAACATGTGTTAATTACATTCTAAGCCCTTCAACTATAAGGCTTTACAATAAACACTCAAAAGTCTCTATTCTGGTAACTGTGGTCTCAAAATAACCCAACAGCCATTGAGTCCGACATAGGCGCGTGACAGCATTGCCTAGAAGACCTTTTACCGCGTTTTGCGCTGCGCGTTGTTCTCTTATCCGAGTTGCAACGACTCTAGAAGACAAGAGTTTAAGCGCGTGGCGTTGTTATGCGGGGTTGTAGGTCCGGCAAGTAAATCCGTCTTGAAGACCATGCGCTGTGTAGTGAGTGTAAGCCCAACGCGCACGTGGCGCGTCTTGAAGGCACACCTTGCTTTATTAGCTAGCGGCTTTGGTCCGACGTGATTTTGCCTAAGTCTTGAAGACTTTGGTGCGGAAAATACAAGTAGAAACACAGATATAGGAAACGTTTTCATTGATAGTATGGCATGTGTAGCCATGTTACATGATTACAAATAACAACGCCGCAGCTGTGCGCCGTTCCATGATCGCGGAATGGGGGTGCCGTCTAGCCTTTCTAGCGCGTAGGCGCCTTTGCCTAGCACTTCTTGTATCTTGTAAGGGCCTTCCCAAGTTGGGGCAAGTTTCCCCGGTTTTTCAGCATTGGAGGCTTCGTTGTTGCGGAAGACGTAATCCCCGACCTTGAAGGTTTGTTCTTTGACGCGCTTGTTATAATATTGTTCCAGTTGAGTTTTATAGCTCGCTTCTTTTATCGCCGCGAGGTCACGGCGCTCTTCTAGTAGATCGAGGTTTATGCGGAGCTCTTTATCATTATCGGTTGTGTCGGCCATCAATACCCTTGCTGTGGGGCAAGTTATTTCTGCGGGAATTACTGCTTCGGAACCGTATGTTAGGCTGAATGGTGTTTCTCCGTTACTTGTTTTTGTGAGGGTGCGGTAGGCCCACAAGACGTGTGGAAGTTCGTCTACCCACCCTGTTCTTTTTGTTCCCAGCCTTGTCTTGAAGCCTTCTACAATTGTGCGGTTGGCCCTTTCTACTTGACCGTTGCCTTGCGGGTGCGCGACGGATGTAAATATTTGTTTGACCCCCATCTGAGCCAACCATTGCTGAAGGGATTGGTCTTCAAATTGTGTTCCGTTGTCGCTGACCAATTGCATTGGTAGGCCGAACCGACAAATGATGAACTCCCAGAGAAACTTTTTCACGTGCGCGCCATCAATCTTGGCCAGAGGCTTGGCTTCAACCCATTTAGTGAAGTAGTCGATGGCCACTATCAAGTATTTCACATTGCTCGGCGCCGTCGGGAATGGACCCACCAGGTCGATGGCCCATTTTTGGAACGGCCAAGCCGCTGTGACCGGCACCATGTTGTTCTTGGGGCGCAGGGTATTTGGGGCGTGGCGCTGGCAGCTGTCACATTTGCGTAATTCGTTGACCGCGTCAACATGCATACCAGGCCAGTAATACCCTGCGTTCATCAGCTTTGCTACCACCATCCTTGGGCCTGCGTGTAACCCGCAAGTTCCCTCGTGTATGTCTCTGAGGAGAAATGAGGCTTCCGCGGGGTCTACGCAGCGCAACAGCGGCCCTAGGTAGGAGCGGCGGTACAGGATGTCTCCTGTAAGTTGATATTGTAAAGCTTTGTTCTTGATCTTCCGGGCTTCTAATTTATCATTAGGTAAGGTTCCGGAGGATAGGAAGGCTTTGATTGGCATCATCCATGACGCGTTGCCTGTTTGGGTGACGTTGACTTGGCGCGGGGGAACGGACGGTTTATCTCGGACCTCGATTCGGACCTCTTTGGCCATGTGCTCGAAGATTGTGGACGCCATTTTACTCAGCGCATCGGCTGGTTTGTTTTCGCTGCGCCTGATGTGTTCAACAGTGCATGTGTCGAATTGGCGCATGAGTTTTTTGGCTTGTTCCAGGTACATAGCCATGGTTTCGTCTTTTGCGTTGTAGGTCCCGTTGATCTGCCGCGCTACTAACAGTGAGTCCACGTGTGCCTCCACGTGCCTGGCCCCCATTTTTTCCGCTATGCGGAGGCCTGCCAGCAACGCTTCGTATTCCGCCTCATTATTTGTGCTTTTGAACTCTAGGCGGATGGCATATGTGAATTCGTGTTTATCTGGGCTGATAAGGCGCAATCCGGCGCCAGCACCATCCCCGTTGGAGGCCCCGTCAGTATATAAGGACCACTTTTGTGACGGGTCTTGCGCTGGTGCGGGCGATTCTTCTTCGAGGCATTCTTGTATTTTGTCGGTAGGAATCTCAGTGACGAAATCTGCTAGTACTTGGCCTTTGATTGCGGTTCGGGGCTTGTAACTGATTGTGTGTTCTCCCAGCTCGATAGCCCATTTCGCCAATCTTCCTGACAATTCGGGTTTGGCTAGGATATCGTTTATCCGATAGTCCGTGAGGAAATTTATCGGATGACCTTGGAAGTACCTGCGTAGTCTGCGGGATGCATGGATGAGGGCGAGGACCAGCTTTTCCATTATTGTTTATCGAGTTTCCACATCTAACAGCGTGCGGCTGATATAGTAGATTGGCGTTTGCACGCCTTTTCGATCAACCATCAGAACTGCGCCTATTGCCCGCTCGGTGACTGAGAGATAGAGCGTGAGCGGTTCTTTGGGGAGCGGTGCTGTTAGTGTGGGGAGATTCATTAGGCATTGTTTCATTTGTTGGAATGTTGATTCCGCCTCTGGGGTCCAGCGGAAGTTGCTCTTCTTCAGGCAGTTTTTCAAAGTGTCCACGAATGGGAATGACTTTGAAGCGTAATTGGATAAGAAACGGTTTAGGGCGACTAAACGTCCCATGAGCGTTTGTACCTCCTTGATAGAAGCCGGTGATGGCATCCTTTCGATTGCCTGCACTTTCTCTGGGTTAGCGCGGAAGCCATCCCGCGTGACAATGACGCCCAGAAATTTTCCCTCTTCCATTCCGAACGAGCACTTGCTGGGGTTCAACTTCATGCGCACTTTGCGCAATTGGTTGAACGTTTGTTGGATGTCCCGCAGCATGTCGGTATCTTCCTTGCTTTTAATTACCAAATCATCGACATATACTTCAAGTCGTACGCCGATTTCATTCACAAAAGCCGTGTCCATTAGACGCTGGTAGGTTGCGCCCGAGTTTTTCAGACCGAAGGGCATCTTTGTGTAGCAGAAGATACCTGTCTCTGTGCGGAACGCTGTTTTGTCTTCATCCTCTTTGGCCATCTGTATCTGGTGGTACCCTTTGTAAGCGTCCAGGAAACATTTGAACCGGTAAGGGGCAAGAGAATCCACCTTTAAGTCGATTTCTGGTAGAGGATAACAATCTTTTGGGCACGCCTTGTTGATGTCTTTGTAGTCAACGCACAGGCGCCATCCTCCATTCGCCTTGGCGACCATGACAGGATTGGCCACCCAGGTCTGGTATCTAATGGGGCGGAGGATGCCCGCGTTGAGCAGCTCGGTGACTTGTTCATTCATGGCCTTTGTTTTCTCCGGGCCCATGCTTCGTTTCTTTTGCACTATTGGCTCTGCGGAGCGATAGACAGTGAGCCTGTGTTCCGCTATTTCTCGGGGAATGCCCACCATGTCTGCTGGTTGCCATGCGAAAATATCCATGTTAGTGATCAAGAGCTGTTTCAGGTGACTGCGTATGGTCTCGGAGATTTCATGGCCAATGATCACCGTTTGCTCCGGAAATTTAGGGTTGAGTACCCATTTTTCCGGCTCTGTGCGGGCATTTGTTTTGACCATTTTTGGCGGTTTGGCTGTATCCGCGACATGGCAATCCTTGTTTCCCCGGATGAAGGCAACGCCTGTTTTGGTGGGGAAACCTACCATTGCGTGCGCCGTAGAGGCGTTGGCGTTAAAGCGCGCGATGCCTTCTCTTCCCAGGAGTATGTCATGATTCGATGTGGCTGGTAAGACCATGAAATCGCATATTTCTGTGCGCTCATGTGTGCCGTCGGTCCATGTTACGAGCAAGGAGAGCATGCCGCGGGGCATGATGGTTTCATGAATGAAACCGGAGATCGGCTCGTTGACTGGAATGAGCTTTGCTTTGTCTTCCCCGTCAAGCTGTTGAAAGCATTGATCGTACATAATATCCGTGCTGCTGCCGCCGTCTAGGAACATATACCGCGTGCGGTAATGTCCGAAGACGGCGGTTATCACGAGTGGAGCTGTGCAAGAGGCGCCGCCTCTGGCCTTTGGCATGAGGATGTCAGCCTCTTTCCAAGAGTCGTTCAAAGGTTGTACCCGGGTGCGCTTCCCCTGTTGGGTGTTGTTCCCCCGCCTTGTCATGTTGCATTGGTGACGGGGATTTAGCGTGACTGCGTGAGTATTGAGGTCTCGGATTTTTTTCCGCGACCCTTCGCCCTGGGTTTCCTCATTAGCGTGGCCTTTGCCAGCTCGGTGAACGTTCTTGACCAAGTGGCCCAGTTGGCCTGATTTCAGCGCAGCTTCAATCTCCATCTTTAGACTGTAGCAGTTGTCAGTGAGGTGACCGTAGTCGTTGTGAAATTCACAGAACTTGCTACGGTCCACGTTTCGCCGCTTCCCCAGAGGGTTGGGCTCTTTCAGGGTGACCTGCTCGGTTTTCAGAACTTGGGATGGTGTTTTTGTTAGCGGGGTCCAATCGTAGTTTTTCTTGGAGTGTCCACGTTGGTCCCGCGTCTGTTTGGAGCTGATAATTTGGCGGGCATCACCGGCGGATGAATACTTCCCTTCGTTGGTGGTGCCCGTGATGCGGTTCCAAACGGATTTGTTTTTGTGCTTAGTATTATTATTATTATTATGGTGTTGTGGTTGGAAACCATGCTGCTGATTGAAAGATTTTTCGGAGGACGCGTATATTTTTGCTGAGCGGATGAGCTCATCCCAAGATTCTGGGATACCATCCTTGCCAGTCAGGCATTTCATGAGGTCTGGACTGCGCACATTGTGGATGAACGCAGCCCGTGTAAGCTCCTCTCCGCAGCCTATTTGCAAGGCTTCTTTGTTGAACCGAACGATGTAGTCCTCAATTGTTTCTCGGTCATACCGCCGACATAGCAGAATGTCCGCTTTGTCTTTCTTGTGTTTGCGCAAGTGCGAGAAGTGGCTGCCGAACTTGTCTGTGAGGTCGTCGAAATCTTTTACGCTTCCCGCTGGGAGGCTGTCGAACCATACCCTGTCGGCACCCGTAAGGGTTTGAGCAAAAAGGTGGCACCATACTTGGACAGGCCAGTCCACAGACATACCTGCGCACTCAAAGTCGTGCACATGGTCGTCTGGGTCACGCAGGCCATCGTATCTACCGATGCTGCTTGGGAGTTTGGCCTTTCTTGGGATTTTGGCAGCCGCTATGCGGGTGACAAACTTGGACTTCTCGGCAAAAGCCTTTGGTCGGAATGGTTTGACCAGGTCATCATCCATCTCACTGTCTCGCGACGTGTGAGCGTGTTTCTTTCCTTTGTAGCCTGAGTCGCTACTTGATGATTCATAGCCATCTGGCTCGTCACGTGGTTTAGCGTAGCCCCGAGCTCTGACGTTTCCGCCGAGCTCCCCGCTACGACCATCACCGTGATCGGCCGTGTCTTTCTTTTTGTACCTTGCTTTTGACGGTGTGTCAAAAGCAAGGGTCTTGCCCTTCTTCTTAGCTTGCTGCAGGAGCTTCCGTTGGTAGATTGCAGCACTTTTGGCGTTCTGACGGAGGAGCCATTTGTCTGGGTCCTCCTCAGAGAGATCTTGGCTGTCGTCGTCTGATTCGACGTTACGGATCTCAACAGCTGACCTGTCGATTCGTGAAGTCGTTTGTTTGACGACGGTGTTGGGTGTAGTTTGGTCCTCCGGCTGCTGGAGGTCATCTTCTCCGGCTCGGTGCACGCCGGAGGTGTTGGGGTTGGGTTCAGCCATGGGTGGGTTAAAAGATGAGTGAAAAAAGCTGTTCTAACCGTTGGATGGCGCCAATGAAGAAACAATAAGTATACCGGAGATTAAGGCTAATCACCAGGGGGTTAATACTTATGTTACTGTCAGATTAATCCTTTACCCAAACCGTGATGATAACCCGTGTGAGTGTTAGTGCGAGTGAATCATCATTGACTTTTGGTTCCACATTGACTTTTGTATCAAGGACGAGATCATCTTGAAGATGAGCCAGGCCCTGGTCCAAAAAGCCAAGGTGGACCCAAAAGACGCCCTATGGCTGTAGAGCCGGGTGAAGAAGAAATGGATAACTAATGGAAGAAGGCTATAAACGATGTGCTAATTGTGTTAAATATGCAGAATACTGACCATCATACCAGGTCGAGGTCACTCTTCTGCATATTCAACAAAATTATCACCTGGTTTATAAGGTTCTTCCATTTAGTTTATCCATATTCTCTTCATCCATATTGGCAACCCTATGGAGTCTTTGGTTCCACATTGACTTTTGTATCAAGGATGAGATCATCATCAATGAAGAAACAATAAGTATACCGGAGATTAAGGCTAATCACCAGGGGGTTAATACTTATGTTACTGTCAGATTAATCCTTTACCCAAACCGTGATGATAACCCGTGTGAGTGTTAGTGCGAGTGAATGTGTATGTGAAGTATGTGAGAACACAAGAGTTAAGTGGTTCGGTCGTTAATGACCTACGTCCACTGTAAGTATACCGGAATATTATTGATAACAAGAGATTACAATGAGTGAGTATTGTAGTGATGGTTATTTTCTGAATGAATCTACAAGGGTTGCATGTAATCCTATTTATAGGCACCACAGTGGGCTGCATGGAATGGCCCACAGGTGATACCATTGGTCTGGGCCCAGCCGAGGCCCAAGCCCATGGTTCTTCTGTGAATGGCGGGAAAAGGTGGATTACTGTTGATGACGTCACGCTATGGTGTGGTCGTTGTTGTAGCCGGACACGTGGCGGATTTCTGGTGGTGCACAGTAACGTCATACTTGCTGCAGTGTTCAGGCTATCCATGCTGTCTGATGTGACGTCTGACAGTTGGCGAGGTAATGCCTGCTGGTCACTATTCACGACAGCATGCACAGTGCAGCCGTTCACCTTTTGTACCATCTGCCACATGTCCTTCTCCTGCTGGTGTGTTCTCTGACATGGGTCTTTATGAATCTTCCTTCTGCCGTTCTTTGTACTTCATAGGAGAGGTGCCAAGGGAAGATTCCGCGCGTGGTGACACGCGCGTATCAGGTGTTGTATGTTGCTTATCGTATGCTTTGGCGCGCTAGACGTGTTGACTGCCTGTCCCCGCGCGAGTGTGTTCCCGCGCCATGATCTGGCGTGGGGTTGCTGTTGCATGGGGATAGGGACGCCTTTCAGATTAGGCTCCCTATCCCTTCAATCAAGATGAGCCAGGCCCTCATCCAAAAAGCCAAGGTGGACCCAAAAGACGCCTTATGGCTGTAAAGCCGGTGAAGAAGAAATGGAAAACTAATGGAAGAACGCTATAAGCAAGGTGCTAATTTTGTTAAATATGCAGAAGACTGACCATTATAGCAGGTCGAGGTCAGTCTTCTGCCTATAGCCCCGAATACCGAACCGATACCGATCCCGTACTGAACCAAGGGTGTTCGGTATCGTTATCGGTGTCGATACCCATATTTAGAGGTTTTCGGTTTCGATATTTTCGGTATCGATACGGTACCGATACCGAACCGATACCGTACCGTATGTTTTAAGTATCGGTATTGGTATTGGGTTTTGGGAGTTTTCGGTATCGGTTGGTACCGATACCGTTCCGAGCTCATCCCAACTTTTCATATCTTTTCATTCGATACAATAATCGTAATAATAATAATAATCGAAATAATAATAATAATAACAACAATCGTCGTAATAATAATAATAATAATAATAATCGCAATAATAATAATAATAAAAATAAAAATAATAATAATAATAATAATCGTAGTAATAATAATAATAATAATCATAATAATAATAAAAAAAAAATAATAATAATAATCGTAATAATAATAATAATAATAATAATCGTACTAATAATAATAAGGCAAAATGGAATTTATTAATCCCACCTTTTTGCAGTTAGCCGATAATAATCCCACCTGAGTTTATTCTTCCCACCAGTCCCACCTTTTAGACATTTTACTCTCAATGCACCCCAGTTAACTCACACTAACGTTGTTGGCTGAAACTCACAATTGTAGGCGGTTATTCACTGGATTTGAAAGAGAGAATCGAGACGAAGATATTGGTATGTTCTACTGCATAAATAAGCATGGTTCGATGGTTTAATCGTCGGTTCCGGTCATCCCATCCGAGGAGAACATCAACCTACAACCGTCGAACCATGCTTATTTTTGTAATTAAACATACCAATATCTTCGTCTCGATTCCCTCTTTCAAATCCGATGAAAAATTGCCTAGAATTGTGGGTCTCAGCTAATCACGTTAGTGTGAGTTAACAGGGGGTGCATTGAGAGTAAAATGTCTGAAATGTGGGACTGGTGGGAAGAATAAACTCAGGTGAGATTATTATCGGCCAACTGTAAAAAGGTGGGATTAATAAATTCCATTTTGCCTAATAATAATAATAACCGTAATAATAATAATAACCAAAACGGCTTGCTAAGGCCAAAGCGAGACGCTTTGGTCGTCTTCCCAAAACCATACCCAACCGGAACCACCCAAATCAACAATAACTAACCTTTGTCTGAGGATCCGAGCCTTCTACCTTGACCGAGAATCCGAGCCCGAGCCTTCGACCTTGACCGGTACGGTTTGTGTGTGTGTGTGTGTTGCAGTGTGTGTGTGTGTGGAGAAGAAGAGCCAAGCGAGGCGGCTCTAACCTCGCTTTGGCCAAAGCGAGTTACTTCGAATAATATCTGGTCCCATCAGGCGCCTCGCTTTGGCCAAAGCGAGGTGTTTCGAGGGTTTTTTTTAAAAAAAAAAAGGTTTTTGTTTTAATTCATTTTAAATGGTTTTGGTCGATTAAATTTTTTTTTAATTCATTTCTAATGGTTTTATGTTGTATCCAATCCAAAAAAAAAATCGTTCGAAGCGTTTCAGTTCGTTTCTTGCGCATTTGTGGTTTTTGGTAAAAACATCCGAGTTTGAAGAACATTCATAAATCGGTGTACGTCATACACAGACTACACAATCGATACCGGTTTTTTAAAAAAAGTACAAATTTTGCGTGTCTAATCGATATCCTGGAGTTCTAGACTCTGTTTAACGCGTTTCGATACGTGTAATTGCTCGTTTGTGGTTTTCGGTACAAACATCCGAGTTTGAAAAACATTCATAAATCGTTGTACGTCATACACGGACTATACAATCGATACCGGTTTTTTATAATAATTAAAATTTTGCGTGTCTAATCGATATCCGGTTTCCAACTGACGACCCGTTATCTACCCGGATCGTATCGACCCGATCAGGTTTCGAACAGACCGCTTGGTAACGAACCGTACCGGTTTCCAACTGACCGACCCGGTAACGAACCGCACCGGTTTTGAACTGACCGGCCCGTTATCCACCCGTATCGGTTTCGACCCGATCAGGTCCGGTTTCGAACTGACCGCCCGGTAACAAACCGTACCGGTTTCTGTTGATATTCTGCGAAATATGAAACCGGCAGAGATACTTGTACGCATTTGGGAAAATCTGATCACACGCGTTCATTAGCGCATGGTCCCTGTCGGTCACAATCGCTCGCAGCTCCATACAGCCTACCAGCATGTTCTTTATCATCTCCAACAGCCAAACGTAGTTACCAACCTTCTCAGAAGAAAGAAACGCATGGGCAACCGAAAACGACTTGTTTGTCGACACCATACCCACAACCTGAACAAACGCCGTATTGTACACGTCTGTTTGGTAGGTGGCGTGAATCATCAGCACATGCGGGAATGCGCACCACATAGTAAATGAATGTTTGTGAATGAAGAAAATATCTGTGAGGGCCTTCGTGTAGACGTGTACAAAAAACCGGTTTTTTTTAACCGGAATAAAAAAACCGAAACCGGTTTTTTTTTAAAACCGATTTTTTTACAACCGGTTTTAAACCCGGCCCAGTCCACCGGTTACAGAGCAGTTATTATCTTGGCAGGAATGGTTTTTTTAAAAATCGGATAAAAAACCGGTTGTAACAAAAACCCGGTTTTAAAACCGGTTCAACCGGTTTAGAACGTTGAAAAATGGCTGCAGCTGCTGGAACGGTAATATGATCGCTGAGGATCATTTTTTGACCCTTTTTTTTTGGGCCAAATCTTTCATCATTCACCCCTATAAATACCCCATGATGTTTTGGATTGATTACACAACTCTAATACACTCTTAATACTCTCCAAAATCATTAAAAACCATTTAGTATTAGTAAAAAAAACTCTCAAATGGCGTCCTCTAGCCAACAAGATTCGACTCACATTGGTGCTTCAACTAGCGATGTGGTGGTTCGGGTTGTTCCTACCAAGCGAAATCGAGAAGTTTGGCAACACTATGATATGTGTGAAATGGCTTCGGGTGAAAAAAAGGCTCGTTGCAAACATTGTAAAGGGTTCTACAAGCCGGATGCAAACACCTCTTTGAAAACGCACATCACAAAGCCATTTTGCAAGGTTTTGAAATCACAAGCTTCGAAAGATCAACCGGCAATGACAAGTGAAGGAGAGATCTTTGCTTACTCTATAGATGCGGTTCGTGAAGAAATGGCATGTTTTGTCATTCAAGAAAGCCTTCCTTTCAACCACTTCGACAACCAAAGGTATACTCGCCTTGTTCAAAAAACTCTCCAACCACGATACACTCATGTAAGTCGTGCAACTCTTAGAAGGGATTGTTTAAAAATGTGGAAAAAAAGCTACAAATGAAACAATTTCTTTTTTTTGAAAATTTATAAACCAGTGTAAACCTTACTAGCAATGTGTGGTCAACACCTCATGGTGTACCCGACTCTTACATTTGTGTCACCGCACATTGGATTCAACCCGATTCATGGCAAATGATGAAACGTACGATTGCGTTTCAACTTTTTGATTATCCACACACGGGTCAAAATATTTTTAAGGTTATTGACAACGTTATTAAAACTTATAAATTGGAGGAAAAAAAATTTTCTATATCTTTTGGTAACGCCTCCAACAATACCGTTGCAATAACAAAATTAAAATTAAAATATAAACCCATTTGTGAAGGTGAATTTTTTCATAGTCGATGTGTTGCATACATCAAAATTTTGGCGGTTCAAGACGGTTTAAAAATTGTTGAGTTACAAAAAGAGGGTTTTAGAAGAATGTTACATGATATTTTTAGCAACGTACAAAGACATACTAAATATATAAAGTTTTGTGCGAAGGCGAAAAACCGTGTTTGGGTCCGAATTGGGATTGTCCAACAAGATGGAGTTCTACTTGTAACATGTTTGAAAAGGCGATTTCACAAAAAGAAACTTTAATAGCTTTTCAAGTAATCTTGTCGAGTCGTGGTAAGGTTAACTCTTACCATGCAAGAAATTGGGAAACTATTGAGCGTATATCCGATATGCTACAAGATTTCAAAACCTCGACAACCGCTTCATCCGGTGTTTATTATCCCACAAGTCCTTAAGCAATTCACAAAATATTTTTAATGACATCTAAACTAAGCAAGATAAGTGCGTATGGGCATCCGTATTCGGATATGGTAATACAAATGAAAGAAAAACTTAAAAAAATATTTTAGAGAGATACCACCGGTTTTTACTTGTGCCGCCGCCTTAAACCCTTGCTATAACATAAGGAGCTTTAATTCTATGATTGATAAAATTGCAGACGAGTTGGGTTTAAATTGTGCCAAAGACCCATGTTTTAGCCAAGGTTTAAAAAATAAATTTAGCAATCATCTTAATGCCATGTATGTTTTTTATCAATCAAAATATGGTTCAAGCTCACAAATTCATGATTCATTGAGAAACACTTTGGACGAGAATTCAAATGAATTCCGATTTCGCTTTTTATAGTCATTTATGGAATATAAATGAACAAGATGAAGCTACTAACACACCAAGTAGCGAACTCGGGAGATATAGTGGTTCAAACTTTTTACAACACACCACTCCACAACAATTTAAAAACTTTGATTTGTTGGCTTGGTGGAAAGAAAAGGAAGAACAATTTCCGATTCTAGCCGCCATGGCCCGAGACTTACTAAGTGTCCAAGCTTCTACGTAGCTTCGGAATCCGCTTTTTCTACTAGTGACAGGGTTTTATTGATAAGGAGAACGAGGCTAACTCCTATGGCGGTTGAGATGTCTATTTGCTTAAAGGATTACTTGGATGCGGCGGAAAGAGTACAAGATAAGCGATCACTTGAGGGAGAATTGGAGTACGAAGCCGAATTGTACGAGGACGAGGTGAATATGGCCTTTATTCAAGAGACGCTTGTTTATGTTTAAGACTTTAAGTTGTTTAAGTTTTTAGTAGTTATGGTTAAGACTTTAAGTTGTTTAAGACTTTAAGTTGGATGGTTTTATTGTTTAAGTTGGATGTTTTAGTAGTTAATGAAATGGTTTGGAGGTTTTAAGTTATAAGTTTCTTAATCCATATGTTTGAAGTTTGTTTGTAGTGAAAAAAAAAATTAAAAAGCAAAAAAAAAAAAATTAAAACAGCAGCAGCCAAGAAGCCTTCTGTTTCGGTTTTTTACCGGTTTTTTATCGGACAAAAAAAACGGTTTTTTTAATCGAATTAAAAAATCGGTTTTTAAAAACCGGTTTAAACCCCGATACGAACCGGTTTTATATGATATAACTTTTCAAGCCAGAAACTAGTTTTACACCCGAACCGGTTTAAAAAAAAAACAGTTTTAAAACCTAGAAAAAAACCGGTTTTGAAAAAAACCGGTTTCGGTTTTTAAAAAAACCTGATTTGTACACGTCTACCTTCGTGGTGTCATTTGCGCGCGTGTAGTAGGCGAATCCTCTATCCGACAGAAAGGATTCGAGGTGCAGCATTGCACATTTGGGACTGACTCCCTTTTCAGCATTCATCATCTGAGCCGCATTGTGTATATCTTTCAGGGTAGTCTTTTTCTCAGGGTTCTGTAAAACGAGGATTATCCAGATGTTACGCTTGGGAATGTCATTCTCTGCCATCTGCCCAACCAGTTGTCTGTCATCTACAGAAAACCTTCTAGCATACGCGTGACCCTCTAAGTGTTCAAGGGAGTGTGGTTGTGCGCCGGGTTTTTCACCTTTAACCTCCAAACCTGTGTCCGAGCTTCAAGCACCCCTCTTAACTCAAACGGGCAGCCAATTTTTTTTGCTCCCCGTCTTCCTCACCAAAGCCACACTCTTATGCTCCCCCCCCCCCCCAAGACTGCATTGAAGCACAACCTTCACGAAAATAAGTTTATTAGAAAATAAGTTTTTTATAACTTTTATAAATAACAAAGTCCAAGGAAAGATCAGCAAAGCCAACTTAGAAGATCGCTGAGATTCCGATAAACACCTCAAGCACAAAACCCGAAGTTAGTCATGGTGGTAGACTCCATTCCTACCCTATTTTACACTATCCCACTAAAATAACCCTTAAAAAGTCCTTTTGATTCACACGCTTCACCTCAATAAAAGTGGCGGAGTTGCGATTTGCACACAAGCCTATGATTCGTGTCGTCCATCGGGTAGAATTTGAATGATAACCCCCAAATAAAACCCGAGCGAATGAAAGGAGTGAGGAAAAAGGAAAAAGGGGCGCCTTAGGAATTGTTTTAGTAGTCGAACCAAAAGCCATGCCCGAAATCCCGAAAGTATATTAAGCTAGACTCTTAGGAGGTAAGTTAAGCTCAGCACATCGAGTTAAACTTACAATTTTTATCCTACAAAAATTGCCTAACGTTCGGTCTGCTTGAGGACAAGCAAAAGCTCAAGTGTGAGGTGTTATGATGTGCTGAGAAATTGATATGTTTTTCACACATAATTATCACCTATCTTATACTCGAAATCATACTTTTATCTCTGTTTTATCATGATTTATCTTTCTTTGTTGATAATTGCAGGATCAGAGATCAGGTGGTGAAAAGAAGTGCAAACCCGCACAAAACGGCACTAAACGGACGAAGAATTGAAGACTTTGAAGCTCTTCCAGATATGGCACGGCCGTGCAATTGTTCCAGGTCAACAAGTCAACATTTCCAAGTTAACAGAGGTTAAATTCAACATTTCAAGAAGTGCATGGGTGTGTCCCACTGTATGGCACTGGCGTGCTTTACTCAGGCGTGTTCTCCAAGGCCTAAACCGATCAAAACTGACAAAATGGTTACGTATACTGAAGAGCACGGGTGTGCCAGAGAGTCAAGCACGGGCGTGCTTGACCTACGGACCAACATCTCTGCATCAAGGACTCTGCAATAGTGCCTGCTGTCGAGAATGGGCGTGCCAGGGTATGAGCATGGGCGTGCTTCAGCTGATTTGCCTATAAATAGAGGCATCCACTCCACATTTTGAAGCATCCCTTTCCACTCGAAAACCAACACTTCTCCACAAAGTTTCTGCCCTCCTTGAGGATTGTAGGTGTCCTTTGGAGCTTGGGATCACTCCATAAACACCGTGATCAAGAAAGAAACAACTCAAAATCACCCAAAACCCTTAGAAATCTCCATACAACCTTCCACCATGTCTTGTACACAAACCCAACCTTGTGAGCTTGTTGTATCAAACATGCTAGGCTAGATTTCTATTGGTGTTGCTAGGGTGATGATGAAAGCTTAGTATGAATTAATATAGTTTATCTTTTATTTTAAAGTGGTGTTTTGTGTTCTTAATAATCCTTTCTATTCTAAACTTTGTTTAATGATCTAATTAATAAATCACTTAGTCTTTGGTCTTGTGGGTGTCTTGATAGGAAGTGGGAGGACTCATGAGAGTACACATGGTATGTAACAACCCATGCACTTATGAGCTAACCTAGTCATGCGAGTAGTGATTAGCCCATTTGTGGGTTGAAATACACACACTTAGTGACTTAATCCTCTACTATCAAGATCTCATTTAGGGTCAACATGGTCTTTATACTCGGTCCTATTGATAAGCCAAGACTTAATTCTGCGACTTAGCTTCATGGTCTATGTGAAAGTTTGGCGCAAGTTAAGGATTGATGAACCCGTGTTGAAAGAAAACAATCTTTATTTTCTTTCATTATTATACTGCCGCACAGTTAATAAGAGACCACTAACTTTTTCATAAGTTAATTAAATCAAGTAGGGGATGCACGTGTTCTGGTTAGTCACGACCCCTCTATGATATTAAGTGGTAATTTGTTCGGTCATGCTCCGGCCACCGGCAAGTGATTCATAAAAGTGTAGAGTAGTTTGATGTCTATATCGCAACACTGGGAGGTGGGTAATTCGGGGTTGAGTCGACACAGTCTCGAGTCATTTTCTTTTCAGTGTTGAGAGGTGAGCTGCCCGGTTCGGGAGACCCTCATAATAACATTAAGAACACAGTTGTTTATACAGTTATGCGAAAACAGTCACCTCTAGAAAATGCTATAGCAATTCTAAGTTTAAGCACAAGTGTGCAACTTAAGCACATCACTTTGAATAAAGATAACTATCATCATACCAGGTTTCATCTGATCCCGAAGCAACACCATTGTTTTGTCATTGATTTCTCTTAAAAGTTTACATCTCTCTTTTTACTTTTCTTTTCGAATTTTAAAAAGTCTTTTAAGTAATTTTAGGAAAGTTGAGTAGTAAAAATCGTGTCCACGGATTCGATTATCGGTACTTGCACATTTCTATACTATACACGATAGGCGCGTTTGCCTATTGTGCTGGGTTTAGAACGTTGAGCAACTATCGTTTTAAATTATAAATTTAAAACTTGTAGGTGTCTTATTGTTTTCTCACTTACTCACATTTTCATCAAAGCTTTTGGTACCTCCTTCGGGACTTTGCCCTTTTGAAAAGAAGTTAAGTTTTCTTGAAACACCCACCCACACACATCAGCACTCCTCTTAAGTTTCTGAAAATTTGGAGACTAAACAAAGTGTATATTTCTTAGCCTCTCTAAGTATGAACCATAGTTATTAAAGGCACTAGGCGCACTCAAGGCGCTTAGGCCTCGCCTGGTGCCTAGATGCGAGGCGCAAAATAAACGAGGGCGTGGGATAATAAAAGCGAACAAGAAAATAAAGTAAAAATATATCAAAATTATACTAATTTTCATCTACTTAGTATCAAAAGTTTTAAAATATTGATGTATTAGTGTATAGAAGTAGTTTTCCTTGGATAAAAGTAGAAATCTGGCTGGAATCTAGCCATAATGATAATTTAACGAATTTGACTAGAAACTCTTCGAAATTAGGGAATTTAGTTGAAATATGCTCTTAAACCATCACCTGGAGAATTAAAGCGCAATTTCCTCGACTCAAAGCGTAAATGCATCGCCTCACCTAAAAATGGGCCTAGACGCAAAAAGCGATGGCTTTTAACAACTATGGTATGAACTACTATGTTCATATATATACACATATAGAGATTAAGCACATTTAATCTTGTATTTAAATCTCTAATTAAGTGAATTTAAGTGGTTATTAAAATTGCTTTTTCACTGAAGAGTCTCAACGGCTAGTTTGACTAGGTCCAAAATGTTGCCCATCTGAAATTACTGGTTCGAACCATGTTGGTGATGTCAGCGGGTGCGGATCCATACTAGTGTTTGGCTCAAACTAAACAATAAGCCCATACGTAGTCGTGGGTGAAAGGGGCGTTAAAGACCAATTTTGGCGGCCCATTCACGAGCAAACATCGCCCCCTAATGCGAAACTGGAGGTAACAGCTTCCACGCGAAATATTTCGCGGAGGTTGATATTTGGATGGGCCAATGGAGGAGTGCCACGTGTGGAAAGTTACAGTTGAAACAAAAAAATATTTGAGCGTTGGAATGAATGGGACGTTGGGGTCACCTCTCAGCCGTTTATAAATTCCCACCCCATTTACCTTTTCTCTACAAACCATTTTACCTCAAATTTTATAAACTCCCACTCATTTTTTTAAACCATCAATAAAAAAAGATGCAACCATTCCGCCCACATTTCGGTGTTCCATCTTGCCTGGGCAACCCAAACACGTATTGCCCGAATACCACTTAACTTCAACAACCGTTTAACTTTCAAGATTTGGATACGAGCAACATGACGTTTTCACAATTACTAAACATGCCCCAAAAAAAATTTCAAGGTCCCATGGGATACGCTAATCTGAATATTAGCGTTGGGGATATGTCGGGGTCTCAACAAGAACGCGAGCAAGTGTTTGAGACGCAATCTGAGAGCTCCTAACCCAAAAAACGGTCGCATAAAAAAGAGAGAGCCGGTCAAAACCAAAACACGAAAGCCGTATCAACCATGGACCAAAGACGAGGAGTTCGCATTCGCACGAGCGTGGCTAGACATTTCGGAAGATCCCGCAGTTGGTATGTTTCTATTTTTTAACTTTTAAAAAAAAACTAGTCATTAAAAAAAATAAAACCGTAAGTTTTATTTTTTACGGTTTTTTTTAATATATTGTTTTTTAAACCGTATGTGTTTATTTTTTAAAAAAATAAAACCGTTTTTTTATAATTTTTTTTAAAGTAAGTATGTAATTTTTTTTAAAAAAGGTATTCTAATATATGTTTTATAATTTTTTGTAGCGAACTATCAAAATTCACCTCTTTTTTGATAAGGATTGGGGAGACGTTTTTCAACGCGATGGGTAGAGGAGAATATCGGGATAAGGACTCGGTTTCGGGAAAGTGGACCGACATCAATAAAAAATGCCATGGGTTTCAAGAATATTTTCAACGTTTGAAGGATAACTGGGTTAGCGGCCGTGCCGATGTTGATATTTTGATGAAAGCGTTATTGGAGTACAACGCCGATCGTGGGATGTTCCCGTAGATGAGGTGTTGAGTGCTTCTAAAGCCTAAAGGGAATTTCTAAATGGGCAAACGACCAGGCATGACGGCGGGTAGGCATAAAGCCAAATGGTCGAAAACCTCCTCTTCGATTGATCCAGATACGCCCACTTCGGATGCTCGGACCGTGAGTTTAAATGAAGAGGTTGAAGAAGAAGAAGAGTTGCCTCGACTGCCAGGTAGAGGAAGCGCGCGAAAGGGTGGACGTGCGGAGTCGTCTTCGATGGCTATCGAGTTTCTGTCGAGGTCGTCTGAGGGACTCACAGGAGATGCCCTAGAATTGTTTAACCTTCGCACGCAACAAATCCGGGCAAAATATCGTCTTTAGATTGAATTTTTTTAGCATGATCGTTATTTTTTTTAATATTTTCGTAGTTTTTTATTTTAGGTAATTTCGTGAATAATTTTTTTTTTATGTTTAGTTTAATGAAATATTTAAATGAAATATTAGTTTGTTTATTTAAATTTAAAAAAATAAAATAAAATGGCATGTGGCCCCACATGCCACATGTCAAAAAATGCCCCACGTGCTCCATTAGACCATACGTACTGAAGAGTGATTTAGAGCGTGAAGACAAACATAGGGCCCCCAACACCATTACATGGGGCACCATCGATCTAAACGTTCCCCAATGTTATGAACATAGCGCTATGCAACAAAACCATTAACCAATATAATTGTGCCGCATGGCCAAAACAAACGTTTTAAAATTAAACGGTCAAAAAAATTGAATGGCCAACGGTTATTTTTTTTTTTTGTCTCAAACCATTTTTTATAACTTTATATACACACTACAAACAAACACACTCCAAAACATATTACTCAAACTAAAAAACACAACTACAAACAAAAATGTTTTCCTATCGTTCACCTTTTGGGGTCCCGTCTCGCCTAGGCAACCCGAATGCTACGCGGTCAAACACAACCCAACCGCCACCCACTTTTAATTGGGGGGATTTTGACGCGAACACAATGGGGTACGCGCATTACTTAGAATGCCGAGTCAATTTTTTCAAGGGTCAATGGGGTTTGCGTCAAACCTGAACGTAAACTATGGCCAAGGTTCTTAAGAGGAACCCGAGCTCGTGTCTGAAACTCAAGCCAAACTTGAACCGGACCAGGTAGAAGAGTGAGAAAAGGTGGAAATGCGGAGTCGTCTTCGGAAGGTGGTGACTTGAAGGAAGATTGTGAGGAAATGAATCGACGACTACAAGATATTCGCGACCTTGGCCAAAGACGTTTGAAAACTATGCACCAAAGAGTGGTCGAGAATAAAAGGTTCGTGGACATCCAAGAGGCGAGACAAAGGGAAAAGGACATTGAATTTTTGTCCAGATCGATCGACCACCTCGAGGGAGACGTCCTACGGCTTGCACAACATCATAGGCAACAAATTCTTAATAAATATAACTTGTAGTGTGTTTCGTTTTTTTTTTTGTTGCGTTTTTTTTAAACTTGCTATTGTAGATTTTTTTAAGTTGCGTTTAAGTTGTATGATTTTAATTAATATTAGTTGTGTTCTTAATATTATTTGTAACTTTTTTTTAATAATAGTTGTCTTTTTTTTTTTTTTTACTTTTAGTTGATTAATTTAAAAAAATAATAAAGTAAACAACCAATAAAAAACAGGGGCTTAAAATTTTTCTATCATTTCACCACATTTTGAATTCAAGCCCCATGTTGACTCAGCTGTCACGTGAACCAATAAAAACAGGAGCATTATATTTTTTACCCACACTACACATGGTCTTACATCCCTTTTTGATTTCAAGCCCTTAATGGTCCCACATACCACATGTCAATAAATTTCACTTACCACCGCACATGGTATAAGAGCATTTACATGTCAATAAATCACTACTCCACCTCTAAATCTTCTCTCTCTTAATTAAAATAATAATACTTTTCAAATTTTTATCATTATATTTTCTCTCTCCTCATTCACAAATACTTACAAAAATATTAAAATATATATAGGGGTGAACACTGCTTTCTCTGCTCTCTTATTCACTCACAATTACTCACACCCACCCTATATAATTTGTGAAAACCCTCACATAATTTGATTTCCAAGTTGTCAATGCTATCATGAATATCGCAGATGTCTCCAGATTTCCGAAATGGACAACTCAAAAACTACTTCCCTGACACACGCCAAACCTCTTTCCCATCAACTTTAATTGGTAGAGTACTCAACTGATGGTCAGGTAATTGAAAAAAAAATATTCTCTTTAATAAATAATAGTACGTTAGCGTTACTTTGTTCGGACTGAATACAAAAACTTTTACCAAAAGATTAAAGCATTTATCAAATGAACCAAATAATTGCTTCTTATAAAACAAAATGTTCGGAATATAACTTATGAAAAACAATTGAATATATAAAATTAGAAACAATGTTTTGGGAAGTTAAAAAAAGGGTTGGCTACTGATACGTGAAATGAAATAAGGAAGCCAATCTCATTAATTAAGAAAATCATTACTCCACCTAGGGGAGTACATGCATCAAACAGGAAGCTAGTGGCAGTGAGTGACTAGCAACAGACCCTGTGCAGCCAACTTGTGTAGATTCGCGTTTAGATTGTGCCTAAAAGTACATAGACTTAATGAGTACAGGAAGGAAGCTGACACAAGCCAAACTCTTTCCATCAACTTCATTGGCATGTGTAGTGGCCTGGTTTGTGCGTTATCCTACCTTATAGCGCTGGGGTACACCGCCCCCAGGCGCTATAGGGCGTTTTCGAAGAAAAACGTTTTAGGCATAACGGGCGTTGTGTCTTGGTTGTTGTGTATATGACCGTTGAACGGTCGATTGTTTATTTAAAAAAAATTTTCAATATATATATCATACCACACACACAATATCACACCTACAATACACAAACATACACTACACATATACCTACTCCAACCCTCAATACAATTTCAACACATAAATAAATCACTAAAATGTCGTCTCTTTCCTCCGAAGACTCGTTTGTCGATCTATATAATCGGTTTTTTCACGATGACGGCGCGGAAGAGGAAGAAGCCGTTACGAGTGCGGTTCAACTAGCGTCTAGCGCGATGCAACATGTAAATAATTCCGCCCCACGGCCATGGGCGGACTTACACATAGTCCAAGGGGTGCGGGCGCCCACCTTGAAAAAAAAAAAAATTAGTGTTATATACGCGCGTTAATCCCGTCCGCACCCCATGAAAATTTTCAGTCGCACCCCTTGAACTTTTGAAACCGACCTCAAGAAAAAAAAATATAATTATAGGTCAAGAGTTAGCCCATTTTATTAGTTAGTAGCCTAATATCAAGAATGAGCCCAAGGCCAAACTTTATAATCTATACTATCTTATAATACATTTCACAAGGACCTCTTAAAATTTAAGTTTTACAAGCATAATTTCTTAGAGTACAAAACACAATGCATATTTTAACTACCTTTGAGGGCAAATATGTCTTTTATACAATACTTACACATTTTCCCCCTCAACTTTGCTCAACTTTTTTTATTTAAATAACAATTACATTTTTCACCCTTATTTTAACCACCTACCCCCACGATTTTTAAACGTCCATATTTTTTTTATACGTTAATATTTTTCCTAATATTATTACACCGTATAAACGAACATTTTTTTCTCTTTAATTTGAGTATAGTTTTACTATGTTTTTTTTTTTTTATTTAAAAATGATATGTTATGGTTAAGTAATAACCGAAACGAAACAAACAAAAATGAACCGAAATCATCTATACTATATTATAATACATTTCTAATTTACCTCTTAAATTTAAGTTTTACAGTATAATTGCTTAAAGTACGACACACAATGCACATGTTAACTAAATGTTGTTTCCCATCGCAACGTGCGGGCACCTAACTAGTAAGCTAACATGTGTTTTAATATTGATTAAAATGAAAACAAAAACAAACCTAAAGCCAGGAGAACACTAAACAAAGAAACACACAAAAAAAAAAGTTGTTCGACTCCCTCCCTGCTTCTGATCGGCGATCGCTAAACAAAGAAGAGGAACCTGTGACGTTGACCCGTCATAATTCACAAACAATTGAACAAATCCAACAAAACTCCAAAAGGTAATTAGGTAAATGTGATTATGTGAATATTATTACATGACTAGATGAGAAATATTATTATGGGTTTTTATATTTTAACTTTGGTTCTGTTTTAGATGAGCAATATTATTATGGAACGTTTTGGGCTTTTGGTTTCCTTTAGTTGATTATAATTTTAGTTCTATTATTTTTGGTATACGAATCGACCGAACCCGACCCGAACCGACCCGGGTCACCTGATGGATTCACGACCTATATATGTTTTATTATTCCGCACCCCATAAAAAAAAATTCTGGGTCCGCCACTGCCCACGGCCGATATTGTCTAGGCAATATATAGAGCGAGACCGTGTATCCGCCAATGAGCGTTTGATGAATGACTATTTCAATGCGAATCCGGTTTACGGCCCTGATATGTTTAGGCGGAGATTTCGGATGCGTAAAAACTTATTTTTGCGCATCACCGAAGATTTAGAGTCCGCCTATGACTACTTTAAGCAAAAACCCGACGCTAGACGGTGTTTAGGATTCACCACAATTCAAAAGGTCACTTCCGCAATACGTGTACTCGCCTACGGAACACATACGATAATAATGACGAGTATTTGAAGATGGCGGAGAAAACCACACGCAATACTTTGGAGTATTTCTGCTAGGGTATTTACAAATATACATATATTTTTTGATACATTAGTAGTTACATTTTATATATATATTTGATTTTTTTAGGTATATGCAAATTATATGGAAAACAATACTTGAGAAACCCGACATGGAGCGACCTTCAACAACTATACGAAGCGCATTTAGAAAGACATGGATTACCGAGCATGATTGGTAGTATAGATTGTCGCCCATGGCGATGGTATTGTTGTCCAACCGCATGGCGAGGTCAACATACACGCGGTGAACAAAAGGGACCAACGTTGGTTTTACAAGCATTTGCCTCACAAGACCTGTGGGTTTGGTTGGCCTTCTTTGGTCTCGCCGGGTGTATGAACGACATAAATACTTTTCAGTTTTCGCCATTGCTAGAGTCTTACATTGGCGGAACAATACCGAAAGCTGGGTTTTATGCAAATGATAATTACTACGAGCATGGATGCTACTTGGTGGATGGTATATATCCGGAGTATTCAATGCTCGTCAAAACGTTTAGTCAGACACAAGATAAAAAAAGGCAATATTTTACAAGAGCTCATGAGTCTGGAAGAAAGGACGTCGAGAGGTGTTTTGGCGTTCTTCAACAACGATGACATTTTGTTAGAAATCCTTGTCGTATGTGGGGAAAAAAAAGGATTAGAATGGTGATGTATGCTTGTATCATAATGCATAATATGAACTTGAAGACGAAGGAAAAGCAATATGCCCAAACTATGTAGCAGAAGAAGATGTTCAAGGGACGCAAGCGACACAGGAGGAGAGATTCCAAAACAGTTCCATGTTGCGTTCCAAGGATATACATAACGCGTTGAAGGCGGATTTGGTTGAGGAAGCATGGGCGATTCGCCCGATTCATCACAACCAAGAAGAAGAAGAAGAAAAAGGAGGAGGAGGAGGAGGAGGAGGAGGATGAGGAGGAGAAGAAGAAGAAGAAGCAGAAGAAGAAGAAGGAGAAAATGAAGAAGAAGGCGACGACGACGACTAGTTTTTTTAAATATTTATAGTTTTTTTAAGTATTTGTAACTTTTTTTAAGTATTTGTAACCTTTTTTAAGTATTTGTAGTTTTTTTAGTATTTGTAATTTTTTTTAGTATTTGTAATTTTTATATATTTAATGAAATATTTAAACTATTTAATATTATTATTTAAATAAGAAAATAATAATTAACCAATGATTACCCAATCATTTATAAAGCCCCATAACCCTCTTCCCACTACACCCTCTTTTTCCATAAAGCTCCATAACTTCCCTTCTATTACTTTTTAATATTTTAATACCCATAACCCCCCACCACTACACATGAACTAAGGGTATGTGTAGTGGTGGATAGTTATGTTGAGGTTATAGGATTAAAATATTAAAAAGTAATAGAAAAGGTGTTATGTTGGGGTTATGGAAAAAGAGGGTGTAGTGGGAAGGAGGGTTATGTTGGGGTTATAAATGATTGGTAATGATTGGTTAATTATTGTTTTTTATTTAAATAAGAATATTTAATACTTAATAATATTTCATTAAAAATAAAAATAATAATAAAAATAAAAATTTAGACTGAAAGTTTATTAAATTAATAAAATAATAAAAAAATTATTTAGTATTAAAAAATAAAATTAAAAAAAAAATTTGAATTTCAAACGGTTACTGTTCCAAACCGTTTGAATTTCAAACAGTTTCCCTCCTACTTCAAAGTTTGAATTTCAAACTTTGCCCCCCAAACGTTTAAATTTCAAAGTTTGAATTTCAAAGTTTCCCCCCCTCCACCAAATCTCAGTCACACCTATAAATACCCTCCTCCTCCCAAATCTCAGTCACACCTCTTCCCTCTTCCTCATCCTTTCCTCATCCTGAACACAATGAATAATATGGGCAGTTTTCAAGCAGGAGCTGCCGGACCTTCTAATGTCCGGCAGTATGCTCGCCGGGTCCGGGGACGGGGCCGGCCCCGGAGACTACCATTCACCTCCTCTCCTCCTCCTCCACAACCTCCTCTTCCTCCTCCTCCTCCTCCACAACATTGGATTTATCACCCTCCTCCTCCTGCTGCGGCACCACCAACCTTTTCTCATCCTGAAGTCGATGATGACTTCACGGATGAAGAATGGGCCTGGGCCATGGATTATACCATGGCTATTAATGAAATGGACCGACTGAGAGTGTCGGCCCCCACCCCCCGAGTTGCTGCTGCTATCCCCTCCCCCCACCACCAACCTATCCCCACCCCCCAGAATACCCCCACCCACCACCACCAACCTATCCCCACCCCCCATAATACTTGACCACTCCACCACCACCAACCTATCCCCACCCCACCCCGTGAATAAGGGGACCCAACTCCTGAGGACTGGGAAGCCCTCAGGGAACTTGAGGAGGAGGAGCGCCTTTGGAGCATGCCTTCCCCTCGTGGGGAGAACTACTACTTCCCCTCGGATGCAAGGTCCGATGGGAGGGACAGCTCACGTTCCCTATCCCCCGAGTACTACACACTCGAGTGGGACAACTACTCTCCGTAGTGGGAGGTTTAGGTTTTAATAAGTAATTTAGGATTATATTATGTCTTTATGTAATGTCTTTATGTAATGTGTTTATGTAACGTTTTAATAAGTAGTTTAGGATTAGGAACTCTGTTTGTAATAAGTAATTTAGGATTGTAATTTTATGTGTTTATGTGGTTTAAATTTAAAATATTATGTAATCTTTAAAAATAAACTAACATTAAACACAAAAGATTGGTGAAAACGCATTAAACATAAAGCCTAAAACATTAAACATTACAAATAGAACACAAAACATAAAACGTAACATTAAACATAAAGCCTAAACATTAAAAATTAAACATAGTGAAAACGCATCAGAGACCACGACAAAAGATTGGTGATTGAGAAGTCGCTATCGTATTGTTGACGATAGGCGTCGTGTGTCAACTGAAATGCCATGTGTTCGCTAACCCCAGGGTGCGCCTGCATCGTCGCTGAATAGACTCCATGCCACCTGTCAACGTTAGTTCGTATAGAATGCCACTTACTGTTGATCTGGTCAACGTTACGGTGGTTCGTTCCCGTGATTTGGTTGAACTCAACCGACACATCCTGCCAAAAAGCCCGCCTATTGGTTGACGGGAGCTCCTTAACGTTTATCCACGCCCGCACTAACTCGAGTTGCTCTTGATTCGTCCAGGCTGCCATAGGTTTGGTTTTTGGTTTGTAAAGAGTGTGTGTATGTATGAATTGTTTGTGTGTGTGAATTGTATATGTGTGTGTTATGTTGTAGAAGATGAAGTATATATATATAGATAAAAATTAAATAAATCAGTTTTTTTTTTTTAATATTGGACCGTTGCCAACGGTCAAAAGGCACAAACATTGGTGAAAACGCTCGCTATGCTGAAAGCTGGCTACCACCATAACGCCCTATAGCGCCTGGGGGGGCGGTGTTCCCCGGCGCTATAGGGCCTATAGCGCTGCACAACGAGCCCACTACGGGTACTCTAAGGACTTCATTTTAGACCATAAGGAGTGAAGGAGGAAGAGAGGCGTGATGCGTCATTTTACAGTTGAAACAAAAAAATATTTGAGCGTTGGAATGAATGGGACGTTTGGGTCACCTCTCAACCGTTTATAAATTCCCACCCCATTTACCTTTTCTCTACAAACCATTTTACATCAAATTTTATAAACTCCCACTCATTTTTTTAAACCATCAATAAAAAAAGATGCAACCATTCCGCCCACCTTTCGGTGTTCCATCTAGCCTGGGCAACCCAAACACGTATTGCCCGAATACCACTTAACCTCAACAACCTTTTAACTTTCAAGATTTGGATACAAGCAACATGACGTTTTCACAATTACTAAACATGCCCCAAAAAAATTTTCAAGGTCCCATGAGATACGCTAATATTCATATGAATATTAGCGTTGGGGATATGTCGGGGTCTCAACAAGAACGCGAGCAAGTGTTTAAGACGCAATCCGAGAGCTCCCAACCCAAAAAACGGTCGCATAAAAAAGAGAGAGCCGGTCAAAACCAAAACACGAAAGCCGTATCAACCAAGGACCAAAGACGAGGAGTTCGCGTTCGCACGAGCGTGGCTAGACATTTCGGAAGATCCCGCAGTTGGTATGTTTCTATTTTTTAACTTTAAAAAAAAACTAGTCATTTAAAAAAAAAATAAAACCGTAAGTTTTATTTTTTACGTTTTTTTTTTAATATATTGTTTTTTAAACCGTATGTGTTTATTTTTTTAAAAATAAAACCGTTTTTTATAATTTTTTTTAAAGTAAGTATGTAATTTTTTTAAAAAAAGGTATTCTAATATATGTTTTATAATTTTTTTTGTAGCGAACTATCAAAATTCACCTCTTTTTTGGATAAGGATTGGGGAGACGTTTTTCAACGCGATGGGTAGAGGAGAATATCAGGATAAGGACTCGGTTTTGGGAAAGTGGACCGACATCAATAAAAAATGCCATGGGTTTCAAGAATATTTTCAACGTTTGAAGGATAACTGGGTTAGCGGCCGTGCCGATGTTGATATTTTGATGAAAGCGTTATAGGAGTACAACACCGATCGTGGGATGTTCCCGTAGATGAGGTGTTGAGAGCTTCTAAAGCCTAAAGGGAAGCCCTAAATGGGCAAACGACCAGGCATGACGGCGAGTAGGCATAAACCCAAATGGTCGAAAACCTCCTCTTCGATTGATCCAGATACGCCCACTTCGGATGCTCGGACCGTGAGTTTAAATGAAGAGGTTGAAGAAGAAGAAGAAGAGTTGCCTCGACTGCCAGGTAGAAGAAGCGCGCGAAAGGGTGGACGTGCGGAGTCGTCTTCGATGGCTACCGAGTTTTTGTCGAGGTCGTCTGAGGGACTCACAGGAGATGCCCTAGAATTGTTTAACCTTCGCACGCAACAAATCCGGACAAAATATCGTCTTTAGATTGAATTTTTTTAGCATGATCGTTATTTTTTTTTTAATATTTTCGTATTTTTTTATTTTAGGTAATTTCGTGAATAATTTTTTTTTATGTTTAGTTTTATGAAATATTTAAATGAAATATTAGTTTGTTTATTTAAAAATGACCCACATGCCACATGTCAAAAAATGCTCCACGTGCTCCATTAGACCATACATACTGAAGCGTGATTTAGAGCGTGAAGACAAACATAAGGCCCCCAACACCATTACATGGGGCACCATCGATCTAAACGTTCCCCAATGTTATGAACATAGCGCTATGCAACAAAACCATTAACCAATATAATTGTGCCACATGGCCAAAACAAACGTTTTAAAATTAAACGGTCAAAAAAATTGAATGGCCAACGGTTATTTTTTTTTTTGTCTCAAACGATTTTTTTTTAACTTTATATATATACACACTACACAAACGCACTACAACACAAACACACTCCAAAACATATTTACTCAAACTAAAAAACACAACTACAAACAAAAATGTTTTCCTACCGTTCACCTTTTGGGGTCCCGTCTCGCCTAGGCAACCCGAATGCTACGCGGTCTAACACAACCCAACCGCCACCCACTTTTAATTGGGGGGATTTCGACGCGAACACAATGGGGTACGCGCATTACTTAGAATGCCGAGTCAATTTTTTCAAGGGTCAATAGGGTTTGCGTCAAACCTGAACGTAAACTATGGCCAAGGTTCTTAAGAGGAACCCGAGCTCGTGTCTGAAACTCAAGCCAAACTTGAACCGGACCAGGTAGAAGAGTGAGAAAAGGTGGAAATGCGGAGTCGTCTTCGGAAGGTAGTGACTTGAAGGAAGATTGTGAGGAAATGAATCGACGACTACAAGATATTCGCGACCTTGGCCAAAGACGTTTGAAAACTATGCACCAAAGAGTGGTCGAGAATAAAAGGTTCGTGGACATCCAAGAGGCGAGACAAAGGGAAAAGGACATTGAATTTTTGTCCAGATCGATCGACCACCTCGAGGGAGACGCTCTATGGCTTGCACAACATCATAGGCAACAAATTCTTAATAAATATAACTTGTAGTGTGTTTCGCTTTTTTTTTTGTTGCGTTTTTTTTTTTTAACTTGCTATTGTAGATTTTTTTTAAGTTGCGTTTTAGTTGTATGATTTTAATTAATATTAGTTGTGTTTTTAATATTATTTGTAACTTTTTTAATAATAGTTGTCTTTTTTTTTTTTACTTTTAGTTGATTAATTTAAAAAAATAATAAAGTAAACAACCAATAAAAAACAGGGGCTTAAAATTTTTCTATCATTACACCACATTTTGAATTCAAGCCCCATGTTGACTCAGCTGTCACGTGGACCAATAAAAACAGGAGCATTATATTTTTTTACCCACACTACACATGGTCTTACATCCCTTTTTGATTTCAAACCCTTAATGGTCCCACATACCACATGTCAATAAATTTCACTCACCACCGCACATGGTGTAAAAGCATTTAGAGCATTCACAGTAAAACCCTAAAAAAATTGGGTGACAAAACCCTATAATTCTTTTGAGGGTTGGAAGTGATTGTGAGTGAAGAAAATAGGAAATATACAGTGTGTCGGTAAATATTGGGTTATTTGGGAATCTTTTTGGGAAAACTGGAAAACTGTATTTATTTTTTAATATTTGTTGAAAGTGGTTGTGAGTGGAGGAGAGAGAAAATTTAATGGGGTTTAGTGTAATATATGGTTGTGATTGGTTGTAAGTGGATGGGGATGGGGATTCTATTGTGAATGCTCTTACATCCCCTCCATCAAATCTCCTCCATCAAATTACACTAAAAATCACTACTCCACCCCTAAATCTTCTCTCTTAATTAAAATAATAATACTTTTCAAATTTTTATCATTGTATTTTCTCTCTCCTAATTCATAAACACTTACAAAAATATTAAAATATATATAGGGGTGAACAGTAGCTTTACATATATAGGGGTGAACACTGCTTTCTCTGCTCTCTCATTCACTCACAATTACTCACACCCACCCTATATAATTTGTGAAAACCCTCACATAATTTGATTTCCAAGTTGTCAATGCTATCATGAATATCGCAGATGTCTCCAGATTTCCGAAATGGACAACTCAAAAACTACTTCCCTGACACACGCCAAACCTCTTTCCCATCAACTTTAATTGGTAGAGTACTCAACTGATGGTCAGGTAATTGAAAAAAAAATATTCTCTTTAATAAATAATAGTACGTTAGCGTTACTTTGTTCGGACTGAATACAAAAACTTTTACCAAAAGATTAAAGCATTTATCAAATGAACCAAATAATTGCTTCTTATAAAACAAAATGTTCGGAATATAACTTATGAAAAACAATTGAATATATAAAATTAGAAACAATGTTTTGGGAAGTTAAAAAAAAGGGTTGGCTACTGATACGTGAAATGAAATAAGGAAGCCAATCTCATTAATTAAGAAAATCATTACTCCACCTAGGGGAGTACATGCATCAAACAGGAAGCTAGTGGCAGTGAGTGACTAGCAACAGACCCTGTGCAGCCAACTTGTGTAGATTCGCGTTTAGATTGTGCCTAAAAGTACATAGACTTAATGAGTACAGGAAGGAAGCTGACACAAGCCAAACTCTTTCCATCAACTTCATTGGCATGTGTAGTGGCCTGGTTTGTGCGTTATCCTACCTTATAGCGCTGGGGTACACCGCCCCCGGGCGCTATAGGGCGTTTTCGAAGAAAAACGTTTTAGGCATAACGGGCGTTGTGTCTTGGTTGTTGGGTATATGTCCGTTGAATGGTCGATTGTTTATTTAAAAAAAAATTTCAATCTATATACCACACATACAATATCACACCTACAATACACAAACATACACTACACATATACCTACTTCAACCCTCAATACAATTTCAACACACAAATAAATTACTAAAATGTCGTCTCCTTCCTCCGAAGACTCGTTTGTCGATCTATATAATCGGTTTTTTCACGATGACGGCGCGGAAGAGGAAGAAGCCGTTACGAGTGCGGTTCAACTAGCGTCTAGTGCGATGCAACATGCAATATATAGAGTGAGACCGTGTATCCGCCAATGAGCGTTTGATGAATGACTATTTCAATGCGAATCCGGTTTACGGCCCTGATATGTTTAGACGGAGATTTCGGATGCGTAAAAACTTATTTTTGCGCATCACCGAAGATTTAGAGTCCGCCTAGGACTACTTTAAGCAAAAACCCGACGGTAGAGGGTGTTTAGGATTCACCGCAATTCAAAAGGTCACTTCCGCAATACGTGTACTCGCCTACGGGAACACATACGATAATAATGACGAGTATTTGAAGATGGCGGAGAAAACCACACGCAATACTTTGGAGTATTTCTGCTATGGTATTTACAAATATACATATATTTTTTTGATACATTAGTAGTTACATTTTATATATATATATTTGATTTTTTTAGGTATAAGCGAATTATATGGAAAACAATACTTGAGAAACCCGACATGGAGCGACCTTCAACAACTATACGAAGCACATTTAGAAAGACATGGATTACCGGGCATGATTGGTAGTATGGATTGTCGCCAATGGCGATGGTATTGTTGTCCAACCGCATGGCGAGGTCAACATACACGCGGTGACCAAAAGGGACCAACGTTGGTTTTACAAGCAGTTGCCTTACAAGACCTGTGGGTTTAGTAGGCCTTCTTTGGTCTCGCCGGGTGTATGAACGACATAAATACTTTTCAGTTTTCGCTATTGCTAGAGTCTTACATTGACGGAACAATACCGAAAGCTGGGTTTTATGCAAATAATAATTACTACGAGCATAGATGCTACTTGGTGGATGGTATATATCCGGAGTATTCAATGCTCGTCAAAACGTTTAGTCAGACACAAGATAAAAAAAGGCAATATTTTAAAAGAGCTCATGAGTCTGCAAGAAAGGACGTCGAGAGGTGTTTTGGCGTTCTTCAACAACGATGGCATTTTGTTAGAAATCCTTGTCGTATGTGGGAAAAAGAAAAGATTAGAATGGTGATGTATGCTTGTATCATAATGCATAATATGAACTTGAAGACGAAGGAAAAGCAATATGCCCAAACTATGTAGCAGAAGAAGATGTTCAAGGGACGCAAGCGACACAGGAGGAGAGATTCCAAAACATTTCCATGTTGCGTTCCAAGAATATACATAACGCGCTGAAGGCGGATTTGGTTGAGGAAGCATGGGCGATTCGCCCGATTCATCACAACCAAGAAGAAGAAGAAGAAGAAGAAGAAGGAGGAGGAGGAGGAGAAGAAGAAGAAGAAGCAGAAGAAGAAGGAGAAAATGAAGAAGAAGGCGACGACGACTAGTTTTTTTAAATATTTGTAGTTTTTTTAAGTATTTGTAACTTTTTTTAAGTATTTGTAACCTTTTTTAAGTATTTGTAGTTTTTTTAGTATTTGTAATTTTTTTTAGTATTTGTAATTTTTATATATTTAATGAAATATTTAAACTATTTAATATTATTATTTAAATAAGAAAATAATAATTAACCAATGATTACCCAATCATTTATAAAGCCCCATAACCCTCTTCCCACTACACCCTCTTTTTCCATAAAGCTCCATAACCCCCCTTCTATTACTTTTTAATATTTTAATACCCATAACCCCCCACCACTACACATGAACTAAGGACTTCATTTTAGACCATAAGGAGTGAAGGGGGAAGAGAGGCGTGATGCGTCATGTGGTACTCCCCGCCTAGGGGGCTCACGCCATTCACGCCATGCCGAGGTGCTATTTTAGACTTGGACATCCTTCCCCCCACCCCACTTCGCCTTGTCTTACAAATTCAATGTCTACTTGATTTAATAGTCAGGTAATGACTAATGACTTACTATAAAAAAAACTTTTCAAATCCCAAATTTTAATTATTTTCTAGTTTACACTTAGACCTACGGGTGTGGAATCGGGGAGGGGAGGGGTGAGGTGAGGGTGAGGTGGCACATCCCCCGATCCCGATTAGTAACACCCTCCCCCTTGAAATTTCGATGAGATCGGTAGTTTTCCCCCTTGACCCCGAAGAAGAAACTTGAATGATGATTAGTGGAGATGATTGTGCTGTCACGTCAACACGTTTGTGTGACCCTTTTCTTCGTGTGTCAGGCGCGTAACCGTCCACGCGCGCGAGTGAGATTACCGGTCTACAGGTTGTTAACACGTGGCGTACTGAGAACGAGCTGTGTCAGGCAAGTGGACCGTCGCGTGCTTGAATGCAGCTGTCATGATGCTGGATGATGACACGTGTCGCATGCACACGTTGTGTGTCAGACGCGTGGGAAACCAGGCGCGTTGTGTTTAACAAATGTGTGTGAAGTGGGACACATGGCATCATCCTGAGCGTCTGATGACTTGTTAATCTGATCCAAGTTTGTGAGTGGGACCCATCGCAATAAATGTGATGGGTATAAATACCCCTTTTTCTTCCTCCAAATTCTTTTACTTTTCCGAAAATTCTCTCAAATCCTCTTATCTTTCTTCAAATCTCTAAGTTTTCCGGCTGATTCCTTTGAAGATTCCAACGGTTGTTGAAGTTTCCGACGACCTTTTTTCCAAATTTCTTCTTTCAAACCCCCCTTTCCCTTTGTTAACAATGTCTGAAGTTTCCGTTGGTAATCTGAGTCGTTTGAGAAGACGCCGGAGCAGGTGGTGGTTCAGGGCAAGATATAGGGACGGAAGTTGATGACGAACACGCCGGTGAAGTGGAAGGCGGCCAATTTTGAGCAGTTTTGCAGAACGTTGGAGATTCTGCCGGTGTGGGAGCCGGAGTTACCCGGTCCTAGTCACACCGTTTTGACTCCGACCGAGGGCAAGATAGCCCTGTATGAAGCCCATTTCTCAAAATGTGGCTTTCGTCTTTCGGCCACCCGGTTCCAAGTAGATACCCTGGTGGCATATAGGGTGGCTATTACCCAGGTCAGCGCTTTTGGGATGCTGAGGGTGGTCCATTTTGAGGTGTGCTGCCGCGCGCTGGACATTGAACCGACTCTTGATCGGTTCAATGTGTTTTATTATATGGCCAGGGATGAGGCCTGGTTTACCTTTAAGCCGCGGCCCAAGGTTGCTCCGCTGGCTTCCCCTGTCCCCAAATCCCTTCATGATTGGAAGGAGAAATACTTCTTCGTGAAGAGGGGAGTTATTCCAGTGGCCACACCTTGGAAGATTTTGACTGAAAGGGAGCGGGTGAAGGACCGCGATGTTATGGCGGGTTACAAGGAGGAGGGATGGTTTACCGCGCTGACCACCCACGTGTCTCCTCTTGAGCGGGCGAAATGGAAGGAGTCCCTATTTATCTATTTGGGAATAAGCCGTGTGAGCTTGTGGCCCAACCAAGAGCCATATATCCCAGATGAAGGTAACCTCTGTTTTAAGCGCTTTGTTTATAAAAAAATTTGGAGTTTATATGTTGAGTTGCGCTGTTTTTGTTGTTCCAGGTGTGTCCAAGCTGGACGCCTTTTTAGCCCATGACAAGGCTAGGTTGAAGTGGAGGGTTGTGCCTAAGGGCGCAACCTCCGTTGTTGAAGAGAGTGCGGATAGATTCTACTATCCAAATATGGATATGGAGCCTACACCTTACTATGCTACAAGTGAGTATCCTAACCCTAAGCCCCTTACTTCCGTGTCGCCGGGAGGAATCCCGTGCGTCAACTTGTCTGATTCAGAGTCCACTGGCTCTTCTGGACAGTTGTCGCATAAAGCACCACCGCGTAGTAGTTGTGGGCGCTGGAAGACTTTTCCTTGGACCCATAATTATGGCCCCAGGAAGAAAGTATTTTCTTACTCTGAATCATCGAGTACAGGGGGTGAGGTGGTGAAGGGAGCGCACAAGAGGAAGGATGGGCCACCCTTAGAGGACGAGGCCCCTGAGGGTAAACTGGTGCAGCGCAAACGGCGATGTCAGTCAACGTTTTCGTGGAGCAAGTGGGTCTAAATCTAGTGAATCTAGAGGCAAGGAGACTGGGGGTCTAGCTCGACCAAGACCGCTGATCCTAAGGATGTTGTCCCCCAATTCTCCGTTAATATTACCGCCCCCGGAGCGCGTGTCTGTTTTATTGATGGTAGTGAAGAAGACTCCTCATAAGTTTTTGTTTCTCTAATTTATTTGTTTGTCATTTATTCTTTTAGTCGTGCCTGTTCTTCTCGCAGTTGTGGCGCCCAAGTTAATTCCTGCCTTTACTCCACCAACTCCTACTAGGGAGGTTGATGCTGAGTTGTTGCGTAAGGAGGAGGAGGAGTGCATGTGGAGGGAGAAAGAGGAGGCTGAGAAGAAAGTGTTGGCCGATGAGCCTTGAAAAAGGCTGAGGCCGAGAGGGTTGAGGCGGAGCGCCTTCGTCTGGAGGCTGAGAGGGTCCATGCGGAGCGTGTCCGTTTGGAGAAGGAACGGTTGGAGAGGGAGGCGGCGGAGGCCAAGAAACAGGATGATGATGACGCCTAGAAAGTTGAAGCTGTGAAGACCACCGCAGCGGGAGGCGCTGCGGTTGGTAAAGGTATTGCTGACCATCGCTGAAGAGCCCCTCCAAGGGGTTGGGAAATGTTGGTGAGGCTATTGCCTCACCCTGGGCTGAGGGTTACGTCATCTGGCTCCCCTCACTAGAGCCTTAGGGAGAATAGTCGTTTTGCCAACCCCTTGTTGGCGGAGGAATTTGTAGCGAAGGTGGTCCCTCCCTTTGAAAGGGACTACCAAGATGGCTTGAGCCGATCCTCTCTCATTTCTGATTTGTGCGTCAACTAGGCTTTGCAGCTGGCCGCGATTGTCTCCTTGAGGAGGCGTAATGCTGCAATTCAGCGCAGTACCACATAATTTAATACCGCAAAGGCCACTAAGGGTGAGAGAGAGACCAAATTGAAGTCTGAAATAGAACAGTATCGCCTCCGCGCCTACGAAGTAGAAGACAAAGTGAAAGGGCTAGAGCAAGAGCAGGTGGCGGCGGAAAGGCGGTGGAACGGGTCATGCTGTCGCACGAATGAGGAAAGTATGAGGTTGAAAGATAGGATCCAAGTGCTGAATGATGAAAATTCAAAGCTTCAGGTATGCGGATATGTGGTCACAGCTTCAACTAAAGGATAAGGAGCTGGTGGCCGCGACTGATCACGTGTCGGAGCTGGAGAAGCAGACAGCCTCCGTTATGAAAGCCAAGGAGGAGCTTGAAGAGGAGCGGGCTTCGATGGAGGAGGCCCGTGATTATGCACTTGAGGAGGCAAACAATGCCAAAGTCCTCCTTTACCAATCCGTGACAGATCAAGAGAGGGCGTTGGAGGCCATCCGTTGGTTGATGACCGCCGGGATCGATGGGGTAAGAATTAAAGCTTTTTCAAGTATTGTTTTCCTTGTGAAAAATTTCTAACACTTTTTGATATGTTTTGCAAAGCTTCAAGAGGTTCTTGAACGAGCCCAATCTTGGAGATCAAGTTGCTGCTATTGCTGCCTCCGCCCATGCGTTTGGGTTTGGTGAATGGTACGACGTGGGCTTTCATCAATGCCTGAACCGCGGTCGCATTGAAGACGCGGAACATTAGGGCAAGCCCTTGAAGAAGGAGTACGAAACTGAGCTTGCCAAGTTTGAACAGATTGAGTTTCCTATTCTTCAAGTGGTGGCTGATTGTAACCGTCACGTCGACCCGTCTGCCTCCCTTCGCTATTTTATTGAAGAATCAGATCGCTTAGGGGCGGAGGTGAAACGAAGGGCGGAGCAAGCGGAGGCCGAGCGATTAGAGAGAGAGCGTGTTGCTGCTAGGGGGAGGGTGCATTTGGCACCGCTCAAAATGATGTTGAAGAGGAACAACTATTAGACTTTGATGGCTCCGATAAGGAGTAACTTGTATTTGTATTTCTGTTTTTGTTATGTAAATACCAAGGCCCTTTGCGCCTTTTTGATCAGCTTCATGAAATCATTTTCCTTTATTTTGTGGGTACTTTTCTTTTAGATGCTTAGTTTTTTGTTATTCTATACATAGTCTGGCGCTGGCTTTAGAGTGACCGCGCCTTGAAGACTAAAACTAAGTAGTAAACACAGTAAATAGATAGAAAATATATCATTCAGAGGTCGAAAGAAAGGCGTGTGTAGCCTTCGATAATTACAAGGAAATTTACATAAAACAGTTGCAAAGCTGCGCAGCGTTCCAAGAGCGCGGGAGAGGTGTGCCATCCAGCTTTTCAAGCGCGTAGGCGCCCTTCCCCGGGATTTCTTGGATTTTATATGGTCCTTCCCAAGTTGGAGCCAATTTGCCGTGTTTCTCGGCGTTAGAGGCTTCGTTATTGTGGAAGACATAATCCCCAACATTGAATTGGCATAACTTGACCTTTTGGTTATAATAACGCTCCAACTGATTCTTGTACCTAGCTTCTTTGATTGCGGCGATTTCCCGCCGCTCTTCTAGTAAAGGTTTAAAAGGAGCTCTTGGTCATTTTGTCCTTTGTCCGCCATGAGTACCCGTGTGGACGGGCAGCCTAATTCGGCGGGTATGACGGCTTCGGAACCATAGGTGAGGCTAAACGGAGTTTCGCCGTTGCTCATTTTGGTGATGGTGCGATTGGCCCATAGAACATGCGGAACCTCATCCATCCAGCTGGTTCTTTTGGTTCCAAGTCGCGCCTTTATGCCTTCGACTAGCTTATGTTTGCTCTTTCGACTTGTCCGTTTCCTTGTGGGTGCGCGACAGATGTGAAAATCTGTTGAACTCCCATTTGTGCCAGCCATTCTTGCAAATGATCGTCTGTGATTTGGGTTCCGTTGTCACTCACAATTTGGCATGGTAAGACGAATCTTCAGATGATGAATTCCCAGATGAATTTCTTGACGTGCGCCCCGTCTATCTTTGCTAAGGGTTTCACCTCAATCCACTTGGTGAAGTAGTCAATGGCAACAATTAGGAATTTGACATTTCGTATTGTTGTAGGGAATGGCCCAACAAGATCTATTGCCCATTTTTGAAATGGCCATGCCGCTGTTACAAGCACCAGGTCATTTTTTGGGCGTAGGGTATTTGGCGCATGGCGCTGACAGGAGTCGCATTTGCGCAGCTCTGCCACCGTGTCAGGGTGCATTCCTGGCGAGTAATACCCTGCTTTCATCAACTTGTAGACCACCATTCTGGGCCCCGCGTGTAAGCCACAAATGCCCTCATGAATATCTTGAATGAGGAATAAGGCATCCGCGGAGTCAACACAGTGAGTAGCAGCCCTAGGTAAGATCGGCGGTAGAGAACGCCATCGGTAAGCTGATAATGGAAATCCTTGTATTGGATTTTCGGGGCTTCCGATTTTTTCTCAGGTAAGGTTCCGGAAGCCAGATAGGCTTTGATTGGTGTCATCCAGGACGCGTTGCCTGTTTGGATGACATTTACTTGTCGTAGCGGAACGAATGGTTTTTCTTGTAATTCTACACGAATGTCTTAGCCCATGTGTTCAAAAACCGTTGAGGCCATCTTGCTTAGCGCATCAGCGGGTTTATTCTCACTTCTGTTGATATGGACGATAGTACAAGAGACAAACCTACACATGAGTAACTTGGCCTGTTGAAGGTAGAGTGCCATGGTGGCATCGCGTGCGTCATATGTTCCGTTGATGTGTCCCACTACGAGCATTGAATCCACATGCGCTTCGAGATGGGAGGCTCCCATTTTGTCTGCAATGCGGAGGCCTGCCAATAGCACCTCATATTCCGCCTCATTGTTGGTTGTAAATTTCAAACTGTTTGATGACAATAGACCTTTTGAAGCTATTAACAGTAGGGATGAGCATACAAGGCCGAATACCGATGCTGTCCCGTCCCGATCCCGATACCGTACCGAACCGATACCAAACCGAGGGGTTTCGGGATCGGTATCGGTACCCATATTTATGGATTTTCGGTTTTGGTATTATCGGTATCGGTATGGTATCGGTATTATAAGGTAAAATACCGATACCATACCGGTACCGTACCGAACCGATACCGTACCGTACCGTACCGCATGTGTTCGGTATCGGTATCGGTATCGGTATCGGTATCGGTATTGGTTTTTTGAACTTTTCGGTATCGGTATTGTCGGGATCGGTATCGGTTCGGTACCGATACCGTCCTGAGCTCATCCCTAATTAACAATTGTAAAAACAAATCTTCAGGGCTTTTGACATTGGTTTTTGAAACAATTAACAATCAAATTGTCACAATCAAAACGATTATTGATTTTTCCTATGTTTTAAACAAAAAAGCCTTATCATACTATCCATTAACAAAAAGTTGGTCATTTAATTAGAAGATTAAATTTGAATAATTAAAGTCAAGACATGTGTTGAAACAATAATGTAGGCAACAGTTCATTCTTATGTTTAAACAAAAAAGCCCTTATCATACTATCATTAACAAAAAGTTAGTCATTTAAGCAAAAGATTAAATTACAATAATTAAAGTCAAGAGATAAAAAAAAACGCACAAACCAACATAAACTTGATATTCTAATTCATTAACTATTGCCCATTAAAAAGATTAAACCGTAAAGTCTGTCGCATGCTTTGTTTCAACCATCACGTCCGCTACCTCCGTGTCATCATCATCTTCACCTGAGTGTGCATCATGTGGTTCTTCGTCTTCATTTGCTTGGTCGTCTCTTCCATTCCACAGATCTACTTGAGCCTTCACCATCTTCTCCAGATTGACACCAAACGCTGCTTCAGTTGGGTTCAGCAGTGTTTTTTCTGATATTTTTTTTAGAAAATCCACATCATCTGAGAAACAGATGTTTTGAGGTGTGAAGTATCATGTGTTGCCATCTTCAAACCTAATCCTGACTTCAAAATTATCTGCTAGGAACTCCCAAGAAATCACATCACGAAGTTCACAATTTCTGAACATCCTCCTAAGTTTTCTAACTAGCCTGAGTGATTTTTTGTTTTCCCAACTCGCATGGGTACCAATTTTTAAATTTTTTTTCAGAATTCGTTTGCTACAGTCGGCAATGATTCCTTCAGGGGAATAGTAATTTTTCTTTTCGTTGCCAGTGAACATCAACGACAACTTATTTTTCTCACACCACCATATGGATAATATTTCAAATCATTTGTAAGAACAATAGCTTTAATTGTTTAATTAATATAAAATAATAATTTTTAAATTTATCGTATCTTTCTATCTAGATCCTTCATCTGTATAGTGCTCATCATAGATATTTAGGTCTGTGGCGACTGTTTGTAATTATGAATTTGAAAAGACTTGTCTAATTTAAATTTATAGTTGTTTTGTTAGATATTGATTACAATTTAACTTTTGCAAAGTCTGTTTTAAAACTCCGAGGACATCATTCTTTAGTTGAAAATTGTAATTGATGACAGTTGTTTGATAACATCCGTTGACAACTTAAAAAATATTGTATAAGTTGAAATTAGAATACTTTTCTATACCAAAGTTATTATTAGGACATTGAACATAATGATAATATTCATATTAATAATTTAAATAGATGATTATAATAACTTATCTGAGTTATATGTAAATATTCAGTTTACATATATTAAAATATTAGTTATAGTGAGTATATTTCATGGCATTTCTTAATAAAGTTTGTCATGAAAATATTATTTTTTTAAAACATAATAAGTCGTCAATAAAAGCTATAATTACACGTTTTTATAGGTGGTGATATTTTTGTATAATTTTTATTGTTATAAAATATATGTTCATTTTTTAAAGTTATAGAAACAATAAAATACTTCAAATCATTTGTAAGAACAATAGTTTTAACTGTTTAATTAATATAAAATAATAATATTTAAATGTGTAATTATATATTTAAATTTATCGTATCTTTCCATCTAGATCCTTCATCTGTACAGTGCTCATCATAAATATTCAGGCCTGTGGCGACTGTTTGTAATTATGAATTTATAGTTGTTTTGTTAGATAGTGATAACAAGTTAACTTTTTCAAAGTCTGTTTTAAAACTCTGGTGACATTATTTTTTAGTTTAAAATTGTAGTTGTTCACAGTTGTTTGATAACTTATGTTCACAACTGATGAAATATTGTATAACTTGAAATTAGACTATGTTTCTATACCAAAGTTATTATTACGACATTGAACATAATGATAATATTTATATTAATAATTTAAATATATGATTATAATAATTTATCTGAGTTATATGTAAATATTCAGTTTACATATATTAAAATATTAGTTATAGTGAGTATATTTCATGGCATTTCTTAAAAAAGTTTATCATGGAAATATTATTTTTTTTATAACATAATAAGTCGTCAATAAAAACTATAATTATACGTTTTTATATGTCACACCCTCAAATTCCACTTGCGGGGTTTTACCGCGAGGCGCATGACAAACCAGGATCCAAGTCAACGATCACAATAAACAACTCTATATGAAACAAACGTAAATAGACATAACCATTAATTTAATAAGCGGAAGCGTTTAAGTAGCATTTAATCAACTATGCTATCATCTCAAAAGTTGTTCAAAATACTTTTATTACAAAACGTGCAACTAAGTCTAGACGCCAATGCAGACCCGTGCGCCTAGTTCCGTTCATTGCTACCTTAGAGACCTGAGAAAAACATGCCAAAAAGATGTCAACACAAAATGCTGGTGAGTTCAGAGGTTTGTTTAATATGTTACCAAAATGTTACCATGTCCATACTATATCAATGTTACCAAGTACGCTAGCTAGGCGTATGTTTCATTACTACTACGATTGGAAACCATTACTAGACACGTTTAGCAATGTTCAGCATGTTTAAGCAGCCCGTATTGTAACAACCGGCAAAAATAAGGTAATTCCGTACAATTAATTAATATATGATTAACGTAATTAAATGCAATTATGTGTGATTTAATTATCAAGGCCTTAGGGGATAGCAATTTCCAAATAGTGCATAGGAATGCATACGTTTAATGGTAAAGCATGATTGGATCATGTGCGAATAAGCTATCCGGTATGGACGTTGGCAATTACCCGGTAATAATTAAATAAACGAAACGAATCCCGGACACCCAGGATATAAAATAAAGGGTATTTTCATAAGATATAATGAGTTTTGGAACTCCAAAACCATAAATGAAAACGTCTTGTACAAATCTCCCGGTAACGAATAAAATGCGCGTATCGCACCCGATACGCGTATAACTCATAATTTCACCCGGTAAAGGCCTAAATAACCAATCAACGCTTAAAATAGACTATATTTAAGGGTTATTAAAGGTATATTTAATGTCCGGATAACGCGTGATTAAAACCCGAAAAATACCCGAACGACACCCGAACGACGGGGGATTAAACATAACAAACAATGGGTATTTATTTGAAGTTGTGGGCCCCACTTACACCACATGGGGGCCGGCCTTAGAGGCCTTAATATACCACATTTTGTGTTGATAATGATAATCTAAAATCTTAGGCAAGCATGCTTTATGCATAAGACAAAAGTGGAAGAAAAGGTGTAAGTGAACATCAAGTACAAAAGCAACCTATTCTTGTCCCCTTGGTAAGAATTTTCGGCCAAGAGGCCAAGTAATCCAAGACACACCACCTAAACATCATTACACTAGTATATGCATGTGTGTGATAAGTCTTGTATATAGGATCATGATGCCTTATGAGGATTTGATCAAGATTTGCAAGAAAACTCATATCCTTACATACATACATACGGCTCATCCCCACACACACACATAATCTCTTTTCAAAATCTCCCAAGTACACTCATAATCTTCCATAAGATCTCTTGAATATTTGGCATCATTACATGTGATAATTATATAAATAACACATGTTAGAAGATTGAATCACCAAGCAAAACAATCCTCTTTCTTCCTTCTCTCTTGGCCGTGGGTTTTCACATACACACACACATTGTTCTTTCAAGTTTTTACATCTCTAAAATACTTAAAATCATCCATCATCCAAACCCCTTTTGTGTGTTTCAAGAGCTTGGAGCTAAACCACTAGGAAGAACACACTAAACCCCTCTCAAATCCAAGGTTTTTGTCTTCCCTAGCCTTGTGCTAGTAGTAAGCTTCTTAATCTTGTTTTTGATTGTTATTATTCATGTATGTGTTCCTAGTAGCAAGTTGTACATGAAGGGTTTAAAAATGGTTTTGAACATAATCTTTAATAGGTTTTCATGTGTAAAATGGAAGATTAAAGATATGAAAGTAAACCATGGATTTGTTGATGATGATGTATTAGTCTTGAAAATATATAAAGTTTACATGTAAGACTAAGTAGGATGATGTTTTGGTTAAGATTTTGAAATGAACTTGAATATGTTAAAACTAACTTTAATTCATCTTATTATGATCATTTAAGTTATAATATGTGGTAAAACATGTTGGAAGTTCATAAATGAATAAGATGGAAAATTAAAGTTAACTCACTTAGATGAATGAAATTTTGATAAAATGGACAAATACATAAAACACACATATAATTAGTCTTTCATATGGAATATAAGACTAACATAAGTGTTTTGATACAAAAATAACTTACCAATAAAAAGTTGAATCTTCAAAGTTAACTATTTTGAGTGAAAAATGCTAACTTTGGAAGTTAGAGTGGAAAAATGCAACTTTTGTAAGTTAAGGGACTAAAGTTGTAACTTTGAAAGTTAAGGGACTAAAATGGACATTTTAGAAACTATTAGTCCAAAAATACAAGTATGGAAAGTTTGGTGTCAAAAATGCAAGTAATAAAGTCTAAGGATGATTTTTGTAAATACTAGTAGAAATACTTGGGTATTTTGTATAAAAGTGTATTTTTGAAAGTTATAAAAATATAAAGGGTTTTAACATAAGGATTTTTATAAAATAGAGATTTTATAAAAATATTAAACAAACTTGGGAAACTTATACAAAAATGAATACTTTTATATAAATGGGAATATAAAAGTGTTGGAAACATTTTTGTAGTTAAGTTGACAAGTTGGGTTAAAAATACATAAGTATTTTAACCATCCAAGTAACATGTGAAAATAGGAAGAAATATGGAAAATATTTCTATAAAATACATGTTGGGAAAAACTTGGAAAAATTAACTAATCGAGTTAAGATATCGAACTAAAACGCGTTAACGAACCATACCCGGGCAAAATATGAGAAAAATGCCATTGCGGCAAGATAAGAAAAATATATATTTTAAGAAGTAAAATATATATATATATACATTATGGGTGAAAACAAATAAACACTTTCCTAAGTGTTGGAGGATTAATTCGTGGGAGAAACACATGACACAAACGAATAAGACGTTAAAACAAACGTATATACTTAACAAGAAAAATTACACATTTATATATATTTGTACGCTCGTCTCGGCAAAATTCTAGTATATCTACTTAATGGGAAAGTAGATATGCGGGAAGGAAAGCCGTGACGAGAAGACAAGGATATATATATGTGTATGTCGTACCAACGAAATCCTAGTATATTTATTTGAATGGGAAAATAAATATACGGGGTGGTGAGTTGAATCGGACGTTAAGAATATACGATCGAACGACAAGATCTTAGCATATTTGTTTAAATGGGAAAACAAATGTGTGGCAAAGTGAGTCGGGTCGAGGATTGAAATATATATTATATCGAGCGATGCGATCTTAAGTATAATTATTTAAATGGGAAAATAATTATATGTTAAGTGAAGTCGAGTCGATAATAATAAGATACAAGTTATGGAAATATTAACAAGAGTAATATATAACTTGTAACACAAAGGGTAATGTAACGCCAACAAAACCTAGGATACGCGCTTAATTAAACGGGATTTGGAACAACTTGTGGTCGGGAGTTGGGTGTACAACTTGCCAAGGCACATGCACTATAGGTATAGTGACTTATACGTCTAGGACGTTTGTAGGTGCAAGACCACCCCTTTGCTACCCACCCTTTTGAGCCAGACGCAGTTACAGGTGAGTTTCACGGCCCCATTTTAAACTATTTTTACGTTTTCCGGGGGAAAGATATGTTAGGGATAATGTTTGACGGATTTAATACTTGAGGTGTGACCGCCACTCGGGGTTGAGTCCTCGCCTCTATAATCATTTATTCGGAAATGGAAACCGGAGGAATATTCGAATAGTACTATTGGTGCCTGACAAGGCCCACCCCTAATCGATAGCGTCGATTATGCATTAGGTTATGCCTGGGGTGCAAATATTCTGAACTTAAGTCGTGGGAAACCGAGTAACGACTTGGAGCGGGGCACAATTATTATATGTCTTGGTTTGATTATAGTCTCAAGTAGATTTATAGGAATTTGCAACTCCTATATATTGTCATAACATGGTATTCCCAAGTATTCAAGTTTTAGAAACTGAAAACCTGTGAACTCACCAATATATTTATATTGACGAAACTTTTTAAACATATCTTTCAGGTAACTAGATGATGAAAGATCAGGCAAGCAGGGTCGGGGAATCTCCAATGCGACGTCGAACTTTTGTGGGGTTTCAATTTTATTTCCCAAGGCATTTGGGATATATATGAGAAACCTCTATGTTTATTTCAAAAACAATTAACTTTTGTGTAATGTTTGAAACTGATTTGACGTCATAATAAATGACCCATTTTCTTAAATTACTTGTGTTTAGCAATAACCTTGACTTTATGCTTTTGAACCGTCACGCCACGTGTTTCCGCCTTTGTCGTGGTGTGACAGAACGTGGTATCAGAGCCAAGGTTATAGCGAACTAGAGTATTTTCTTTAAAAACTAGACTATAACCGGAATTGGTTTAAAAGATAAAGTTTTCAAAAGAAAAATAAAGATATTTCAAAAGTAATTTTCAAGAAGCATTGGGCATGAGGAGATTCCGACCAAGCCAGCCATGAGTATTGTTATGCTGTAACGTGAAAATTAGAAGTTAGGAAGGTTACTATAGAGTACGCCATAACTGTCTAATTTAATTAAATCATATATACATGTACGGTTCTTTTGCCAGGATGTCCGACGCGGGAAGTATAGCGCCTAGTATCGATAGCAGCATCCAGATCATTCCTGCGCCACCGCCTGAGCCGGTAGAGCTAGTAGTGCTTGACGCAGAGGACGAAGACGTAGAGATGAACGCCGACGGAGGCTCGGATGATGACTCGGATGAGACGGATCCTAGCGAGGATCCTGATTGGGCACCCGCTGTGGTAGACGCGCCGCTACCCGTTGTACCGGTCGCACCGTTAGCCCCACGCCCCATTCGAGCTTTTAGGGATTTTCCCGAGGGCTGTGCCGGACCGTCCCGGCCGATCCCAGCCCATTCGGAGACAGTGGAGTCTCCATTCGACCACCAGGCTCACGTGGAGCACGAGCCAGCACCCTTACCTCATATCCACGTCCCAGCAGGCATGAGACTCCTGCCTATTCCCCATGGGAGGAACGGATGGATATCCGACGACTCCGATGACGAGTCTGTGGGCTCGGTAGGGCACATGTTGGTGCCAGAGATTCAGGCTGACCAGGAGGAGCCAGTGGCTCCAATGTTAGAGGATGCACCTGCTGATCCCATACCCCCACCAGCACCACTCGAGCCTGTACCACAGGAGGGACCAGCAGCACACATACTCGAGGGTAGCCCCGCTGATAGCTCTGAGCTACGCAGGGCAGGCATGGCAGCTTTTGCCACCACGAGCCCTCCTACCCCCACTGTTGTGGTATCCACTCCAGAGTGGGCCACTGTCTCTGAGCCGTTAGTGGCCCCACTAGCCGAGCCTATGCCACCACCCACCATTGCCATGACTATACCCATCCCCACCATTCCCAGCATGACACCTGCACCATACCCTCTAGGTGCAGGAGACCCTTATATGATGCCACCCTACTTTTCCATCAGGCCACCCGGTTTCACTCCATTACTGCCACACATACCAGTACCAGCCCCCTTCGGGCCCTTCCCATCCACACACCCTGATATACCCGGACCGTCCCACCTTCCCAGGATGACACCCCCTCTGGACCCGCCCAGACCTCGACCATCACTTTAGAGCAGGATTTTCAGACTCTAGTCAACACGGTGCAGCGCACCGTGAATCAGGTTGAGCAGCAGACGAGGTTGATGTGGGCTAGGATGATTGACACTCGTGATGCCTTGGCGCATTACGCAGAGGAGCTCTTGCGCATGGATGCGCAGAGCGGGATTACTGGGGATGCACACTGGGCACATCGACAGTTTTTCTACGAGCGCATCTCAGAGATCAGCATGACGATTAGCATGTATGCGCCGCAGTACCAGTATCCACCGCCACCGCCACAGTAGGATGTATCGGGGATGCGCAGAAGACACACCAGCTTATGTACATACTAGCAGCATTATGGTAGTACAGCACGGGTTATGACACTCGTCTGCATTTTGCCTAGCCGTACGGGTATTACGGCGTATGATATGATGTTTTATTATTTCAAAAGCAATGTATTGTATGAGAAATGTATTCTCCATTTTGTATTATGAACAAGCATTGTACTGATATTATTGAAATTAATGAAAAATCTTATTATTATGGTGAAATATGTTGTTGTCTATGATTATTATTGCTTACTCCATGTGTTGTGGTTTGTATATTTGTGTGGTGATGTTGTGTTGATTTCTATTTATATTTCTGTATGATGTATTGGTATGTTGTGTGATGACATGGTGTTGATTATTGTGTTCATGCTTTGGTTTGTTATTTATGCTTTGTATTGTATAAATGTTTGCCAAATTAACCTTTGATAATTATTATTGAAGAAAAATGGCACCTGCCACCCGAAGCAATAGTGGAGCAGACGGACTGCCCACAACACCGGCCGAGCTCGAAACTATGATTTCTGAACGCATAGCCCGCGCGATCGCGGAGCACGAAGCTGCACGCTCCGAAAGATCTCGCGACTTGACTGGGAGTGACCGACAGGAAACTTCCCCCACTGGTAAGAAGTTGAAAGTAATTGATAAAGCAATGGGAGAATATCCTAAAACTCCTGTCCCGTAATAACATACAACTTTATTAATGCAGAAACGGCCTCGCGGGAGCGTGGCTGCACTTTCAAAGCCTTCCTCGACTGCAAGCCGCTCAATTTTAACGGCACGGAAGGATCAGTTGGTCTGGTCAAATGGTTCGAGAAGACCGAGGCTGTTATTCGCATCAGTGGGTGTACCCCACGTCAGTCGGTTATGTACTCCACCAATTTGTTCTTAGACCAAGCACTGACATGGTGGAATGGTCAAGTGCAGTCTTTGGGCGATGACACTGCTTACTCTCTGTCGTGGGCAGAACTGAAGGAACTGATGATTGCTGAGTACCGTCCGGCGAGTGAGGTACAGAAATTGGAAACTGAGTTTTGGAACCTCACTATGGTGGGAGCAGACGTTACTGGATACACGTCTCGATTCCACGATCTTGCCAGATTGGTGCCACGATTGGTTACCCCTGAGAACAACAAAATTGAGCGCTATTTGTTCGGCCTAGCACCGCAAATACGCAGCATGGTCACTGCTTCTAAACCTACGACCATGCGCGCGGCTATTGATCTTGCGCTCAGTCTCACCGAAGATGCCATACGCATGGGCACACTAATCCGCCAAGTTTCCGGATTAAAAATTTCTGAAGCAAGTAGTGTTGAGGCCAAGAAACAGGGATCAAGTTCAGCGGTTGTAACTAATGATCAGGGTAACGGGCAGAGGTTTGGGAAAAGAAAGAGAGATGAAGGGAAAAGGGATCGAGCGTCGGGAAGCTCGAACAAGAAAGGAAAGGGTTATGCCGCCACGGGACGTGGTAACAATAACAAGCAGGGAAACCAGGGGAGAAACAATGGATTAACGTGCGGGAAGTGCCACCGCACCGGGCACAAGACTGAAGAGTGCCGATCTGGAGCACCAAAGAATGGAGGGGCCAGACCCTGTTTTGCATGCGGGTCGTTAGATCATTGGAAGAAAGATTGCCCCAAAGTCAACAATCAGGCCCGCGGCCGGGCATTTGTGATTGGAGCCGGTGACGCACGGCAAGACCCCAATGTGGTCACTGGTACGTTTCCTCTAAATGGTCATTATGCCTCTGTATTATTTGATACCGGTGCTGACTTTAGCTTCGTATCCATTGAGTTTAAAAGACTACTTGGTTTAAAAACTAGCAAACTAGATACACCCTACTCTATAGAACTGGCTAATGGTAAAACTATTGAAACGAGAGAGGTAGCAAAAGATTGTAAGTTAGAACTCTGTGGGCACGAGTTTGGGATTGATCTATTACCGGTTGTATTGGGAAGTTTTGACATCGTTGTTGGCATGGACTGGTTGTCCGCACACCGTGCCATTGTGGTTTGCAACGATAAATTTATTCAAGTTCCCCTCGCAAGCGGTGAAACTCTCTCAATACAAGGGGAAAGACACGGGACGCCACTAAGGATTATTTCAAGCATGAAGGCTCGTAAGTGTCTGAGAAAAGGGCTTGTCGCATTCTTGGCACACGTAGTGGACAAGAAGGCCGACGAGCGAAAGTTGGAAGACATTCCAGTCGCCAGAGATTTTCCGGATGTATTTCCAGAAGATTTGCCGGGGTTGCCACCACCTCGACAAGTCGAGTTCCGCATCGACCTCGTTCCCGGAGCAGCTCCTGTGGCACGATCGCCATACCGCCTAGCTCCATCAGAGATGCAGGAACTGTCCAGCCAGCTACAAGAATTATTGGACAAAGGTTTTATAAGACCGAGTTTCTCACCTTGGGGAGCTCCCGTCTTATTTGTGAAGAAGAAGGATGGCACATTTCGCATGTGCATCGACTATCGAGAGCTGAACAAGCTAACCATCAAGAATCGCTATCCTCTCCCCAGGATCGACGATTTATTTGATCAGCTCCAAGGTTCCAGCTATTACTCCAAGATCGATTTGAGGTCAGGCTATCACCAGTTGCGTATACAAGAAGAAGATGTACCAAAAACGGCCTTCAGAACCCGGTATGGGCACTATGAATTTTTGGTAATGCCGTTCGGCTTGACCAACGCACCAGCGGTTTTCATGGACCTAATGAACCGCGTATGTAAGCCATACCTGGACAAATTCGTCATTGTCTTCATTGACGATATTTTGATCTATTCACGTACGAAAGAAGACCACGAGAATCACCTTCGGTTAATTCTTGAAGTGTTACGCAAGGAGAAGCTCTATGCTAAATTCTCGAAATGTGACTTTTGGATTCGGGAAGTTCACTTTTTAGGCCACGTGGTAAACGAGAAGGGCATACACGTTGATCCAGCCAAGATCGAGGCGATTAAAAATTGGGAAGCACCTCGAACTCCTACCGAAGTACGACAATTTCTAGGCCTCGCGGGTTATTACAGAAGGTTCATCGAGAACTTTTCGAAAATAGCGCAAGCTTTAACCATGTTAACCCAAAAGGATAAGAAATTTGAGTGGACGGAAAAGCAAGAGGCAGCATTCCAGTTACTAAAAGACAAGTTATGTGGCGCTCCGATACTGTCACTTCCAGACGGTACGGAAGATTTTGTGGTTTACTGTGATGCCTCGCATCAAGGTTTGGGTTGTGTATTGATGCAGCGATAAAAAGTAATAGCATATGCTTCCAGGCAACTGAAAATCCATGAGAAGAACTACACTACACACGATTTGGAATTAGGTGCAGTGGTATTCGCTCTCAAGATATGGAGGCACTATTTGTACGGAACCAAGTGCACGATTTTCACTGATCACAAGAGTTTACAGCACATCTTCGATCAAAAGGATTTGAATATGCGACAACGGCGATGGGTTGAATTATTAAACGATTACGATTGTGAGATAAAGTACCATCCCGGTAAGGCGAACGTCGTAGCCGACGCCTTGAGTCGCAAGGAACGGGTTAAACCATTGCGTGTTCGAGCTTTGGGACTGACTATCCACACGAATATGACTGAACGAATTCGTGAAGCTCAAGTTAACGCCCTCAAACCCGAGAATGTCAAAGGTGAAAGGTTACGAAAGATGGTTGATTCACTGGAACCAAAAGCGGACCAGACATTGTATTTCATGAATAGAATTTGGGTTCCAGTATATGGTGGTTTGCGTGAGCTAGTATTGGCCGAAGCTCACAGTTCTAGATATTCGGTTCACCCGGGTGCAGACAAGATGTTCCACGATTTGAAGGAACTTTATTGGTGGCCGAATTTCAAAAGGGATATAGCAGCCTATGTTGCGCGATGTTTGACTTGCGCAAAGGTCAAGGCTGAGCACCAGAGACCTTCCGGTTTGCTCCAGCAACCGGAAATACCGGAATGGAAATGGGAACGAATCACCATGGATTTCATTACCAAGTTACCTAAGACAACAAGCGGCCATGACATGATCTGGGTAATCGTAGATCGATTGACGAAATCTGCACACTTCCTCCCGATACGCGAAACGGACAGGTTGGAGAAACTGACCCGTTTGTACATTAAGGAGGTGGTATCTAAACACGGTGTACCTGTTTCTATCATCTCCGATCGGGATAGTCGTTTCACGTCAAGATTTTGGGAAAGTTTGAACGAAGCCCTCGGTACTCGCCTCGACATGAGTACCGCATATCACCCCCAAACGGATGGTCAACGTGAACGAACCATCCAGACCTTGGAAGATATGTTACGGGCATGCGCGATTGATTTCGGAGGTAATTGGGATACGCACTTGCCATTGGTAGAATTTTCTTATAACAACAGTTATCATACGAGCATTCAAGCCGCACCGTTTGAAGCTCTATATGGACGCAAGTGCCGATCGCCATTATGTTGGGCGGAAGTTGGAGAAAAGCAACTCACCGGGCCCGAAATTGTTCAAGAGACCACGGATAAGGTCTTTTTGATAAAAGAACGCCTCAAAGCGGCCCGGGACCGCCAGAAAAGCTACGCTGATATGAGGCGAAAGCCTTTAGAGTTTCAAGTCGGAGACAGGGTCCTACTGAAAGTGTCACCTGGGAAAGGTGTCGCGCGCTTTGGGAAGCGCGGAAAGCTGAACCCGCGATATATTGGACCGTTCAAAGTCTTGTCCAGGGTAGGCACAGTGGCATACAAGCTCGAGTTGCCTCAAGAGCTTAGTGGAATACACGACACGTTTCATGTGTCGAACTTGAAAAAGTGCCTATCCGACGAAACTCTCATTATTCCTGCTGACGAAATCCAGATTGACGACAAGTTACATTTTGTGGAAGAACCAATCGAGGTAACTGATTGGAAGGTCCAAAAATTAAGGCGCAGCAAGATCAGATTGGTCAAAGTGCGCTGGAATGCCAAGCGTGGACCGGAGTTCACGTGGGAAAGGCTGGACCGGATGAAGCAAAAATACCCCGCCTTATTCGAGAAGACACCTGTACCGGAGAACTCGAAGTGAATTCCGGGACGGAATTCTCTTAACGGGGGGAGAATGTAACAACCGGCAAAAATAAGGTAATTCCGTACAATTAATTAATATATGATTAACGTAATTAAATGCAATTATGTGTGATTTAATTATCAAGGCCTTAGGGGATAGCAATTTCCAAATAGTGCATAGGAATGCATACGTTTAATGGTAAAGCATGATTGGATCATGTGCGAATAAGCTATCCGGTATGGACGTTGGCAATTACCCGGTAATAATTAAATAAACGAAACGAATCCCGGACACCCAGGATATAAAATAAAGGGTATTTTCATAAGATATAATGAGTTTTGGAACTCCAAAACCATAAATGAAAACGTCTTGTACAAATCTCCCGGTAACGAATAAAATGCGCGTATCGCACCCGATACGCGTATAACTCATAATTTCACCCGGTAAAGGCCTAAATAACCAATCAACGCTTAAAATAGACTATATTTAAGGGTTATTAAAGGTATATTTAATGTCCGGATAACGCGTGATTAAAACCCGAAAAATACCCGAACGACACCCGAACGACGGGGGATTAAACATAACAAACAATGGGTATTTATTTGAAGTTGTGGGCCCCACTTACACCACATGGGGGCCGGCCTTAGAGGCCTTAATATACCACATTTTGTGTTGATAATGATAATCTAAAATCTTAGGCAAGCATGCTTTATGCATAAGACAAAAGTGGAAGAAAAGGTGTAAGTGAACATCAAGTACAAAAGCAACCTATTCTTGTCCCCTTGGTAAGAATTTTCGGCCAAGAGGCCAAGTAATCCAAGACACACCACCTAAACATCATTACACTAGTATATGCATGTGTGTGATAAGTCTTGTATATAGGATCATGATGCCTTATGAGGATTTGATCAAGATTTGCAAGAAAACTCATATCCTTACATACATACATACGGCTCATCCCCACACACACACATAATCTCTTTTCAAAATCTCCCAAGTACACTCATAATCTTCCATAAGATCTCTTGAATATTTGGCATCATTACATGTGATAATTATATAAATAACACATGTTAGAAGATTGAATCACCAAGCAAAACAATCCTCTTTCTTCCTTCTCTCTTGGCCGTGGGTTTTCACATACACACACACATTGTTCTTTCAAGTTTTTACATCTCTAAAATACTTAAAATCATCCATCATCCAAACCCCTTTTGTGTGTTTCAAGAGCTTGGAGCTAAACCACTAGGAAGAACACACTAAACCCCTCTCAAATCCAAGGTTTTTGTCTTCCCTAGCCTTGTGCTAGTAGTAAGCTTCTTAATCTTGTTTTTGATTGTTATTATTCATGTATGTGTTCCTAGTAGCAAGTTGTACATGAAGGGTTTAAAAATGGTTTTGAACATAATCTTTAATAGGTTTTCATGTGTAAAATGGAAGATTAAAGATATGAAAGTAAACCATGGATTTGTTGATGATGATGTATTAGTCTTGAAAATATATAAAGTTTACATGTAAGACTAAGTAGGATGATGTTTTGGTTAAGATTTTGAAATGAACTTGAATATGTTAAAACTAACTTTAATTCATCTTATTATGATCATTTAAGTTATAATATGTGGTAAAACATGTTGGAAGTTCATAAATGAATAAGATGGAAAATTAAAGTTAACTCACTTAGATGAATGAAATTTTGATAAAATGGACAAATACATAAAACACACATATAATTAGTCTTTCATATGGAATATAAGACTAACATAAGTGTTTTGATACAAAAATAACTTACCAATAAAAAGTTGAATCTTCAAAGTTAACTATTTTGAGTGAAAAATGCTAACTTTGGAAGTTAGAGTGGAAAAATGCAACTTTTGTAAGTTAAGGGACTAAAGTTGTAACTTTGAAAGTTAAGGGACTAAAATGGACATTTTAGAAACTATTAGTCCAAAAATACAAGTATGGAAAGTTTGGTGTCAAAAATGCAAGTAATAAAGTCTAAGGATGATTTTTGTAAATACTAGTAGAAATACTTGGGTATTTTGTATAAAAGTGTATTTTTGAAAGTTATAAAAATATAAAGGGTTTTAACATAAGGATTTTTATAAAATAGAGATTTTATAAAAATATTAAACAAACTTGGGAAACTTATACAAAAATGAATACTTTTATATAAATGGGAATATAAAAGTGTTGGAAACATTTTTGTAGTTAAGTTGACAAGTTGGGTTAAAAATACATAAGTATTTTAACCATCCAAGTAACATGTGAAAATAGGAAGAAATATGGAAAATATTTCTATAAAATACATGTTGGGAAAAACTTGGAAAAATTAACTAATCGAGTTAAGATATCGAACTAAAACGCGTTAACGAACCATACCCGGGCAAAATATGAGAAAAATGCCATTGCGGCAAGATAAGAAAAATATATATTTTAAGAAGTAAAATATATATATATATATACATTATGGGTGAAAACAAATAAACACTTTCCTAAGTGTTGGAGGATTAATTCGTGGGAGAAACACATGACACAAACGAATAAGACGTTAAAACAAACGTATATACTTAACAAGAAAAATTACACATTTATATATATTTGTACGCTCGTCTCGACAAAATTCTAGTATATCTACTTAATGGGAAAGTATATATGCGGGAAGGAAAGCCGCGACGAGAAGACAAGGATATATATATGTGTATGTCGTACCAACGAAATCCTAGTATATTTATTTGAATGGGAAAATAAATATACGGGGTGGTGAGTTGAATCGGACGTTAAGAATATACGATCGAACGACAAGATCTTAGCATATTTGTTTAAATGGGAAAACAAATGTGTGGCAAAGTGAGTCGGGTCGAGGATTGAAATATATATTATATCGAGCGATGCGATCTTAAGTATAATTATTTAAATGGGAAAATAATTATATGTTAAGTGAAGTCGAGTCGATAATAATAAGATACAAGTTATGGAAATATTAACAAGAGTAATATATAACTTGTAACACAAAGGGTAATGTAACGCCAACAAAACCTAGGATACGCGCTTAATTAAACGGGATTTGGAACAACTTGTGGTCGGGAGTTGGGTGTACAACTTGCCAAGGCACATGCACTATAGGTATAGTGACTTATACGTCTAGGACGTTTGTAGGTGCAAGACCACCCCTTTGCTACCCACCCTTTTGAGCCAGACGCAGTTACAGGTGAGTTTCACGGCCCCATTTTAAACTATTTTTACGTTTTCCGGGGGAAAGATATGTTAGGGATAATGTTTGACGGATTTAATACTTGAGGTGTGACCGCCACTCGGGGTTGAGTCCTCGCCTCTATAATCATTTATTCGGAAATGGAAACCGGAGGAATATTCGAATAGTACTATTGGTGCCTGACAAGGCCCACCCCTAATCGATAGCGTCGATTATGCATTAGGTTATGCCTGGGGTGCAAATATTCTGAACTTAAGTCGTGGGAAACCGAGTAACGACTTGGAGCGGGGCACAATTATTATATGTCTTGGTTTGATTATAGTCTCAAGTAGATTTATAGGAATTTGCAACTCCTATATATTGTCATAACATGGTATTCCCAAGTATTCAAGTTTTAGAAACTGAAAACCTGTGAACTCACCAATATATTTATATTGACGAAACTTTTTAAACATATCTTTCAGGTAACTAGATGATGAAAGATCAGGCAAGCAGGGTCGGGGAATCTCCAATGCGACGTCGAACTTTTGTGGGGTTTCAATTTTATTTCCCAAGGCATTTGGGATATATATGAGAAACCTCTATGTTTATTTCAAAAACAATTAACTTTTGTGTAATGTTTGAAACTGATTTGACGTCATAATAAATGACCCATTTTCTTAAATTACTTGTGTTTAGCAATAACCTTGACTTTATGCTTTTGAACCGTCACGCCACGTGTTTCCGCCTTTGTCGTGGTGTGACACGTATGTTCAGCACGATGATGTTCCTGTTCGAGACAATATGCACCCGCCCGGCCCTCCAAGCCGACGAGTGGGGCAGGTCACGCCCAATAGATCTATCCACATTTCCCCCGTTGTGCATCTCCGCACATTCATGGTTTCCCCCGGGACTTTCCAAAAGATCGTATAGCAATATAAAGTTAAAACCATAGTATGACATATGTTACCAAAACCGTTTAGCGCATGTTTTCTCCCCCAAAAGTTAAAGCAGTAAAAGTGGGGCCGTGAACTCACCTTAGATAGCGTTCTTCAATTTCAAGTAAAGATGTTTAGCCCTTGATAATCCCTCTACCGGAGATCTATCAAAATGTTCACATAAGTGTTCCGACTAATAACCATAAGGTTATCTAGTCCCCGATTGTCCAGATCGTGATCAAGTATGTTTTAAAACGTGTTTAAGTGTTTAACCGACACACTAGACCGACCCGACATCCCGTTGGTGACCCATTACCCTAACTAATCAAGTACACATAGATTACACACAAGGTTCAAGCATAAAACACTTAGTTTGTATCAAAAATCTCATTTCTGCATCAGAACGGTCGAACCAGTCAGTTTTAAGTCTCCTTCGCACCTCTTCAGTCTCCTTCGCCCGTTTTACATCTCGTTCGACCGTTTGATGTCTCCTTCGCCCGTTTTACCTCATTCGTCCAACAAAACCCAGGTTCGACCCTGGTTTTCCTCCTTCGCACCTTCGATCGGTTGAAGGAGGCCAGGTTCGCCCCTGTTGTATAATTTATCCTAAAAACGCTTCAAACACATTCAAAACGACTCGAAACATCATCAAACACAGCAGTCAAGCATGGATTACTTATCCCTACAAAACCCCATCGATTTCCCCCGATAATACGTCCGTTTCAGCCCTTTCCCAAAATGGTAAAGATTATGGAAACATCACTTTCATGCATGAATAATTTACCCAATTTGGAAACTTTTGAAATCGATTCATGCTTAGCTTAAAATACTCAGTTTGTCGATTATCCGATCTTTCTTATCCATTCTATTGATCATAAATATTCATACATCAAGTTTTAATCCAATAAAACCCCCAAATATCATCATATTCAATCCTAACCCTAAACAACAATATTCCAACATTAATAACAATCCTATATCATGTTTCTATCATAGATATAGCAGCAATTCATTGAACAACACATAACACCACATAATACACAATTTACATATGTTATTCATCATGAAAACCTATGTTAAATTGTCACACCCTCAAAATCCACTTGCGGAGTTTTACCGCGAGGCGCATGACAAACCAGGATCCAAACCAACGATCACAATAAACAAGTCTAAATGAATATAAATGCAATTTCAAAACATAGTTTAAAATCCCGTTTACAGCGGAAGCTTATTCAAAACAGTATCTCAACAATGAAACAATAGTTCAACGTTTATAAGACCATGCAACCCTAGTTAGACGTCGTGCAGACGCGTGCGCCCTAGTCCAGTCGTGCTACCTTAGCGACCTGAGAAAACATGTAAAAGTTTACGTCAGCACAAAAATGCTGGTGAGTTTACAGGTTTTGTAATCCAAGTACCAAGTCCACCTGTCCATACTATAACAAATCGAAAACCAGTATACGCTAGCTAGGCGTACGTTTTGTTACTACCACGATTGGAAAACCATTACTAACTCGAATACCAGATGTTGTGCCCGAAAAGTACCAGTTGTTCCTGTTGTTCCTGTTTGAGACAATATGCACTCGCCCGGCCCTCCAAGCTGACGAGCGGGGTTGGTCACTCCCAATAGCGCTATTCACATTTCCCCGTTGTGCAAACCCGCACATTCATGGTTCCCCCCGGGACTTCCAAAGATCGTGTAGTACACAATAGAAACCCATAGTATGACAGTAGTTACCAAATAATCGTTTTAACACATGTTTTCTCCCCCGAAAGTATAAAACCAGTTTAAAAGAGGGGCCGTAAACTCACCTTAAGTTGCGTTACTCCTTAACCCGAGTAAACTCAGCTGCTATGCTAGTCCCGTAAGCGGCGACCTAACATATGACAGTTACAAGTACTTAGACTAACAACCCGCAGGTTAATTAGTCCCTAGATGTCCAGACCATAACCAAGTTCGTTTGAAAACACCGTGACTGTTTAACTGACCCAAAGTACAAGACTCGACATCCCATTGGTGACCCGAGACTTCCCGTGTTATGTTTACGCTCTCAAACATGTAATCATGCATTCATACTTAACATACGTTAACGCACACCAAGTTATAGCACATAGTTCACGTATCACCGAATTACATCCAAACATATGTTACCAAGTTATTAGATATGTTACGAGGTTCCTAGCATGTTACTACATGTCAAATCGGGTCTCGGAATGCTAATTTACACTTACAGCAGCAGTACACGCGATTAGGAAAAGTAAACTAGCATTTAGGACTGATTGCATATAAAAACTAGCAATCAGGGCTGATTGCATATAAAAACTAGCAATCAGGGCTGATTGCATATAAGTTCATGTGATTAGGGCTGATTGCATATAAGTTCATGTGATTAGGGCTGATTGCATATAAGTTCATGTGATTAGGGCTGATTGCATATAAGTTCATGCGATTAGGGCTGATCGCATGTAAGTTCATGCGATTGGGCCCTGATTGCATGAAAAACTGGCGATTAGCAATCCTAATCGCCTGTAACCTTGCTGTTCCAGTTTTTCGCGCGTTTAACGCTCCAAATCAGATCCAGAACGTGTGTAACTACCCAATATCATCCCAAACACTATCCTAAACATGTTTCAACCAAAACCCTTCGTTTTGCCTCGTATTATCAGCCCTGCATGCAATCACGTAATCCAAACACCATTCACATAGCATGCAATCATCATACTAACATGCATAGCAATAACCCTAAAAATCAATTACTCAGATATTATCATCATAACATTAATATTATTCTGATTTAACCTAGTAACATGTTAATCCATCATTATGAATCATAAAAACCCTAGCTTTCTAATCATAAACACCCATAACACATGTATACTAGTTAGAATCCGATTAACAACCCTTACTAACGATTTTTTGAAAGCTTTTTCGTTTTAGAACAGGTCTGGACCATTAGGGATTGATTAAAAACGTATATAAAGATTCATGGATGGAAACCAAACCTTAGAATTGTGAAAGAATGAAGGATTATGCTTGAATCCTTGTGTTTTGATCAAAAATCGCGTTCCAGAGGTTGTGTGTGTGTTGGGGCAGGTTATGGGACGACTAGGGTTTGTATAATGAAGTTTATGAGGTCAAGTATGGTATTTATAGTCGTTTTTAGTCGTCCAGCACGTACCATGCGATTATGCAGCTTTACACGCGATCAGGAAGCCTAATCGCATGTAAGTTCATGCGATTGGGGCCTAATCGCATGAACAGTCATGCGATCAGTCCCCCTACTCGCCCCATATGAGCCTACTCGCCTCCCTTTTGGGCGATTAGGCTTGCCTAATCGCCTATAGGGGCTGGTTTCTTGCGTTTTGTGCGTTAAACCCCGTTTTAACATATGTTAACACATATTCACATACCGACAAGTCACATAATGATTGTAAACACATAACACATGTAAATACACATATTCACCCTCGTTCACCAATTCCCGGGACTCGAGACTCGTATGTTCCGTATGCCCTGACGATCCTACAAATCGTCACCGTTTGTACACTTGGTTAGGGACCGACATCTAATGAACCTCTAGATCAACATCCAATGATCCTCTAGACTAAACCGATAGTTCCCGAACCATAACCCGACTTAACTAACCCAGTTAAGTACAATATACGCGTGACTCGCTAAGGTAGACTTTCATCTAGACAACGTTGTTAACCAGAATTTGCCGGGTGTCACATAAATGATCGTGTTTTGATTTAGAAAGATGTTTAAAAGGTTTTTAATCATAAAAACACCCTTAGAACAGATCCGGACAATTAGGGTTAGATGAAAACGAATTAAAATGCTTTTAAAAAGGTTTAGGATTATGAACACACCTTGGATTCTTGTTTAGATGTTGTAGATAGGTTAGATTATGAAAAAGAAGAGCAAAAACTCCTTCCTTAGTGTTTTAGATCGTTTGAGAGCGTTTTGGGACGGTTAGGGTTTGTGAAATGATGAAAAATGACAAAGGTTGGTATTTATACTAATCCTCCTTCGCCCCAATTCATTGGTCGAAGGTGGTCTCCTTCGACCCTTTCACAGGGTCGAATGAGCCCTGTCTGGTCGAAGGGAATTCCTCAGATTCCACTTCCCTGGTTCGCCCATTTACAAGGGTCGAACCAGACAATTAATACTCCTTCGACCACTCGAAGTGGTCGAACCAAGACCCCTTTTTAATTAGTTTTCCAGTTTGTCGTGTTTATCGCATTCTAACACATCTTAACACATAAGCATGCATCCTTAGTCTATATTTAACATATTTAAGCACAAATAATCATTTACACATTATTTAAACACATCTATGTATATAATCCACCACACGACCCATAATCCACACATATACTTAATTAGTTCATGTAATGTCACCAACAACGGAACCCGGTACTAGTGTATTACCAAAACGACTCCCAATGATCCTCCAGATCATTGTACCCTGGACAATCCCAACTTGACCCGACTCAACTAACCCAGTTAAGTTTGTTTATAAACGTTTCTCGCTAAGGTAGACTTAGATGTTACTAATATGTTTAAGCCGAACATGCCGGGTGTCACATCATCCCCACGTTGAAAGATTTTTCGTCCCGAAAATTGCGCAAAGCCCCAAAAAGAAAGAAACGAAAAGAACAGAATGAAAAGAAAATTACCGGATGTCACATCATCCCCACGTTGAAAGGAATCTCGACCCGAGATTCATTCCGCTTCAGCAGTAACATGCCTTTATTCAAACGCGCGCTTCGGAAAGAGATGAGGATACTTAGCTTTCATTTGATCCTCCCGTTCCCATGTGAACTCCAGTCCACGGTTCGAGTTCCAACGGACTTTAACGATGCGGATTTTACTCCGACGAAGGCTACGAATCTTGTAGTAGAGAATCTCGACAGGTTCCTCCACAATGCGAAGACGATCATCAACCTTGATCTCTTCCAGTGGTACAATGAGAGACTCATCAGCCAAACACTTCTTCAAGTTAGACACATGGAAGACGTTGTGCACACTACCGAGCTCCGCCGGTAAGTTAAGTCTGTAAGCCACCGGTCCAATCCGATCCAAGATTGCGAATGGTCCGACATAACGAGGGTTAAGCTTGCCACGCTTTCCAAAGCGTATGACGCCCTTCCATGGTGAAACTTTCAGAAGTACCTTGTCCCCAACCTGGAACTCTAAAGGTTTTCGACGGCGATCGGCATAGCTCTTCTGACGATCCCGTGCAGTAGCCAAACGTTGACGGATCTGTACGATTTTCTCCAAAGTTTCGTACACGAGTTCCGGACCAGTGACCTGGCTCTCGCCCACCTCGGCCCAACAAAGTAGTGATCGGCATTTCCGTCCGTAAAGAGCCTCGAACGGAGCTGCCTTGATGCTAGAGTGATAGCTGTTGTTGTAGGAGAATTCCACTAACGGCAGGTGGATCTCCCAACTTTTGCCAAAATCGATAACACATGCCCGAAGCATGTCTTCCAAGGTTTGAATCGTCCGCTCACTCTGTCCATCAGTTTGCGGATGATAAGCCGTACTCATATCCAACTGAGTACCCAAAGCCTTGTGCAGAGCCTTCCAGAAACGCGAAGCGAAACGAGAATCACGATCAGAGATAATAGAAACAGGCACCCCGTGCCGAGCAACCACCTCCTTAAGGTAAAGTCGAGCTACCCGCTCGAGTCCATCGGTTTCCTTAATAGGTATAAAACGTGCCGATTTCGTCAGCCGGTCAACAATCACCCAGATCATATCATAACCACTAGGCGACCTTGGCAGCTTGGTGACAAAATCCATCGTGATTCGTTCCCACTTCCATTCCGGAACCTCTGGTTGTTGCAGGAGACCAGACGGCCTCTGATACTCCACCTTGACTTTAGCACAAGTCAAACATTTGCTGACAGAAGAAGCTATATCAGCTTTCATGTTCGGCCACCAATAAAGTATCTTCAAATCCTGATACATCTTATTGGAGCCAGGGTGAATAGAATACCGGGATTTGTGAGCTTCATCCAGAACAAGCTCGCGCAATCCCCCGAACAATGGGACCCAAACACGTCCCGCAAAATAGTGTAAGCCATCGGTCCTGAGCTCAAGATGCTTGTCAGCACTGTGCATAGTTTCAGCCTTAAGGTTTTCCTCCTTCAAGGCCTCCAACTGTGCAGAACGGATTTGGTCAGGCAACGACGAATGAATGGTGAGCTGTAAGGCTCGAACACGGCGAGGATTCGCAGACTCCTTCCTGCTCAAGGCGTCCGCCACAACGTTCGCCTTGCCAGGATGGTATTTGATGGCATAGTCATAATCGTTCAGGAGTTCTACCCAGCGACGCTCTCGCATGTTCAACACCTTCTGGTCGAAAATATGCTGAAGACTCTTGTGATCGGTATATACTTCACACTTGGTACCGTACAAGTAATGTCTCCAGATTTTCAACGCAAAAACTACCGCACCCAGTTCCAAGTCATGAGTAGTGTAGTTCTTCTCATGAACTTCGAGTTGGCGAGAAGCATAAGCAATAACCTTCCCGCTGCATCAACACGCAACCGAGACCACGAATAGAAGCATTACAGTACACAACGAAGTCATCAGTACCTTCCGGCAAGGATAAGATAGGAGCAGAACAAAGTTTAAACTTCAGCATCTGAAATGCTGATTCTTGTGGTTCATCCCAGTCGAACTTTCGATCCTTCTGGGTAAGAGTAGTGAGGGGTTAAGCGATCTTCGAAAATCCCTCAATGAAACGACGATAATAACCCGCAAGACCTAGGAATTGCCGCACCTCAGATGGCGTCTTTGGTGCTTCCCAGTCCTTAATAGCTTCGATCTTAGCCGGATCGACATGAATTCCCAGTTCATTCACCACATGTCCTAGGAATTGAACTTCACGTAACCAGAAATCACATTTCAAGAACTTAGCATACAACTGCTCCTGTCTCAAAAGTTCCAAGACCAACCGCAGATGTTCCTCATGATCCGCCTTGTTCTTGGAATAGATCAGAATGTCGTCAATGAACACGATGACGAACTTATCAAGGTAAGGTTTGTAAACGCGGTTCATCAAATCCATGAACACCGCCGGTGCGTTAGTGAGACCGAAAGGCTTGACCAAGAACTCAAAATGGCCATAACGAGTGCGAAAAGCAGTCTTCTGAATGTCAGCTTCCCTGACGCGCAACTAGTGATAACCGGACCGCAAATCAATCTTCGAATAGTAGCTAGAGCCCTGAAGCTGGTCAAAGAGATCATCAATGCGAGGAAGAGGATAACGATTCTTGATGGTCACTTTGTTCAGCTCACGATAATCAATACACATGCAAAGACTTCCGTCCTTCTTCTTTACAAACAAAATAGGAGCTCCCTACGGGGAAGAACTCGGTCGAATGAAACCCTTTTCCAAGAGTTCCTGTAACTGGCTGGACAACTCTTGCATCTCGGGAGGTGCAAGACGATACGGAGCTAGGGAAATAGGAGCTGCGCCCGGAGTGAGATCAATACCAAACTCAACCTGACGATGGGGAGGAAGACCAGGTAAATCATCAGGAAACACATCAGAAAAGTCACGAACCACCGGGATATCCTCGATCTTCTTCTCATCGTCAGTAGAAACGTTAACAAGTGCCAGAATGGCCGAACAGCCCTTCCAAAGATACTTACGGGCTTTCATGCTAGAAATGATACTCAGCGGAGCACCGCTTTTCTCGCCACGAACCGAAAGAATCTCTCCATCAGGGAGAGGGATCCGAATAACCTTGTCAAAACAAACGATCTCCGCGCGATACAACGATAACCAATCCATGCCAACCACGACATCAAAACTACCCAGGGGTACCGGCATAAGGTCAATGGGGAAAGACAAACCCAACAGTTCCAAGCGACATTCCCTAAGGGTGTGTGTCGCTTCGATTTTCTTACCATCAGCCAATTCTATTAAGTACTTAGCCTCTAAAGGTGTGGGTACTATATCTAGCAATCGACTAATAACCAAAGATACGAAACTCTTATCGGCACCAGAATCAAAAAAGACAGAAACATAGCGATCATTAAGAAGGAACGTACCGGTAACTGTGTCTGGATCCTGCCTAGCCTCTGCAGATCCAATGACGAAAGCACGTGCAGTCCTGCCTCCGCCGCCATTGTTCCCGTTCCCGCCCCTGACATTATCGCCCTGCTTCAGTTTGGGACAGTCACGCTTGAAATGTCCCGTGTCACCACAGTGATAACACCCCTGCCTCCCCTGAGTCCCCTGAGCAGCAGGAGCAGGAGTAGCCGCAGGAGTCTGAGTTGGGGTGAGTGCCACCTTGCAATCCTTAGCATGGTGCCCCAACTGATGGCACCGATGACAACGGGCCCTATCACAACTCCTAGAATGATGAAAACCACACTTGTTACACTTGGGATGCTTCCCAACATACCCACTCGTCTTCTGCCCAGAAGAAGACCCAGATGACTCAAACTTCTTCGCCGGCTGAGCTGGCACCACACTCTTCCCCACACTCTCCCACTTCCTCTTGTTCCCCTCAGCAACCTTCACAGTAGCACCCTTGGGTGGCAAAATGCCTTCCGCCACCTTCAGGTTAGTCATCCGATGAGCTGATCAGACAACATCAGCAATAGTGGGAAGATTCCCAGCAGCCACCAACCCAGCAATCTCGGGCACTAGTCCAGACACATAGTGCTCGATCCTCCTGTACTCGGGTGTGTGTAAGTCAGGACACAACACCGCCAGCTCATTCCTCCTCACAGTATATTCCTCAATCTCAGACCCAACCATCTTGTAACTCCAGACCTCATGCCCCAACTTCTGTATCTCCTCTCTCGGACAGTACTCACCTCTCAAAAGCTGCACAAACTCCGCCCAAGGCATAGCAATAGCCTCTCCCAATCCCATGTTTTGTGTAGTAGCATTCCACCACGACAGTGCAGGCCCCTCAAATGTCGCAGTAGCATACTTCACCCGGTCCCCAGCAGGACAGTTACACATAACAAACACAGATTCCACCTTCTCCAGCCATCGGAGCAGTCCCACCGCTCCCTCAGTTCCAGCGAAGTTATGGGGCTGACAGTCCCGAAACTTCTTATAAGAGCACTGAGGTGGGGGTGGATTGGCACCAACACCTGAAACACGGTACACGGGTAAAACACAAACGAAAGGACACGAAACCCAAAAACGAGCCAAGGTCGACAGAAATCAACTCACCACCCATGGCATTAATCCCAGCCTGGAAATTAGCCATAGCCATGTTCACTTGCTGCTGTAGCAAGTTGTTCAGTTCAGCTTGGGTCATGTTGATGTTACCACGACCACCGCCTCCAGCGCGACCACCACCACCAGCACGGCCACCGCCGCCACCACGACGTCCACCACCGCGAGCACCAGACATGATCTAACAAATCAAGAAATCGAGAGATTCAGAGTCACTTCCAGTGTCAACCACTAGAAATTTACAAGAGTTAACCTAGGGACAAATCCAGGACTATACTTCCAAACTCGAAATCCATCGGCATTTTCATGCATTCCAGTTTATTATTTCGTGTGCACCCGAAATGATAAACTGCTCTACATGGTCCTCCAGATGTACCCCTAATCCAGACCCCAGTCACTGAATATCATCGCCTAGTAACGTGTGACGATAGGTGCAAGTGTAAGAAGGCATGTGTGTGCTAGAACCAACAAATCAACCCCTCCTTCTTCAATCCAGAAGAAGAAGAAGACAAGAGTAGGTAAGAACCCAAATAAAAGCGGATGATGTAACGGAGAAGCATGATGATGATGTAAGGACACCCCGACAACGTTAATACGTATCCCATTAATAGACCCAAAGTATGTGACCGTCTAGTGTGTGCGACTCGGCTATAGACCAGACTCTACATGTTAGATAGTGATAACAAGTTAACTTTTTCAAAGTCTGTTTTAAAACTCTGGTGACATTATTTTTTAGTTTAAAATTGTAGTTGTTCACAGTTGTTTGATAACTTATGTTCACAACTGATGAAATATTGTATAACTTGAAATTAGACTATGTTTCTATACCAAAGTTATTATTACGACATTGAACATAATGATAATATTTATATTAATAATTTAAATATATGATTATAATAATTTATCTGAGTTATATGTAAATATTCAGTTTACATATATTAAAATATTAGTTATAGTGAGTATATTTCATGGCATTTCTTAAAAAAGTTTATCATGGAAATATTATTTTTTTATAACATAATAAGTCGTCAATAAAAACTATAATTATACGTTTTTATATGTCACACCCTCAAATTCCACTTGCGGGGTTTTACCGCGAGGCGCATGACAAACCAGGATTCAAGTCAACGATCACATTAAACAACTCTATATGAAACAAACGTAAATAGACATAACCATTAATTTAATAAGCGGAAGCGTTTAAGTAGCATTTAATCAACTATGCTATCATCTCAAAAGTTGTTCAAAATACTTTTATTACAAAACGTGCAACTAAGTCTAGACGCCAATGCAGACCCGTGCGCCTAGTTCCGTTCATTGCTACCTTAGCGACCTGAGAAAAACATGCCAAAAAGATGTCAACATAAAATGCTGGTGAGTTCACAGGTTTGTTCAATATGTTACCAAAATGTTACCATGTCCATACTATATCAATGTTACCAAGTACGCTAGCTAGGCGTATGTTTCATTACTACTACGATTGGAAACCATTACTAGACACGTTTAGCAATGTTCAGCATGTTTAAGCAGCCCGTATGTTCAGCACGATGATGTTCCTGTTCGAGACAATATGCACCCGCCCGGCCCTCCAAGCCGACGAGTGGGGCAGGTCACGCCCAATAGATCTATCCACATTTCCCCCGTTGTGCATCCCCGCACATTCATGGTTTCCCCCGGGACTTTCCAAAAGATCGTATAGCAATATAAAGTTAAAACCATAGTATGACATATGTTACCAAAACCGTTTAGCGCATGTTTTCTCCCCCAAAAGTTAAAGCAGTAAAAGTGGGGCCGTGAACTCACCTTAGATAGCGTTCTTCAATTTCAAGTAAAGATGTTTAGCCCTTGATAATGCCTCTACCGGAGATCTATCAAAATGTTCACATAAGTGTTCCGACTAATAACCATAAGGTTATCTAGTCCCCGATTGTCCAGATCGTGATCAAGTATGTTTTAAAACGTGTTTAAGTGTTTAACCGACACACTAGACCGACCCGACATCCCGTTGGTGACCCATTACCCTAACTAATCAAGTACACATAGATTACACACAAGGTTCAAGCATAAAACACTTAGTTTGTATCAAAAATCTCATTTCTGCATCAGAACGGTCTAACCAGTCAGTTTTAAGTCTCCTTCGCACCTCTTCAGTCTCCTTCGCCCGTTTTACATCTCGTTCGACCGTTTGATGTCTCCTTCGCCCGTTTTACCTCATTCGTCCAACAAAACCCATGTTCGACCCTGGTTTTCCTCCTTCGCACCTTCGATCGGTCGAAGGAGGCCAGGTTCGCCCCTGTTGTATAATGTATCCTAAAAACGCTTCAAACACATTCAAAACGACTCGAAACATCATCAAACACAGCAGTCAGGAGGCCAGGTTCGCCCCTGTTGTATAATTTTTCCTAAAAACGCTTCAAACACATTCAAAACGACTCGAAACATCATCAAACACAGCAGTCAAGCATGGATAACTTATCCCTACAAAACCCCATCGATTTCCCCCGATAATACATCCGTTTCAGCCCTTTCCCAAAATGGTAAAGATTATGGAAACATCACTTTCATGCATGAATAATTTACCCAATTTGGAAACTTTTGAAATCGATTCATGCTTAGCTTAAAATACTCAGTTTGTCGATTATCCGATCTTTCTTATCCATTCTATTGATCATAAATATTCATACATCAAGTTTTAATCCAATAAAACCCCCAAATATCATCATATTCAATCCTAACCCTAAACAACAATAACAATCCTATATCATGTTTCTATCATAGATATAGCAGCAATTCATTGAACAACACATAACACCACATAATACACAATTTACATATGTTATTCATCATGAAAACCTATGTTAAATGATCATGTTTTGATTTAGAAAGATGTTTAAAAGGTTTTTAATCATAAAAACACCCTTAGAACAGATCCAGACAATTAGGGTTAGATGAAAACGAATTAAAATGCTTTTAAAAAGGTTTAGGATTATGAACACACCTTGGATTCTTGTTTAGATGTTGTAGATAGGTTAGATTATGAAAAAGAAGAGCAAAAACTCCTTCCTTAGTGTTTTAGATCGTTTAAGAGCGTTTTGGGACGGTTAGGGTTTGTGAAATGATGAAAAATGACAAAGGTTGGTATTTATACTAATCCTCCTTCGCCCCAATTCATTGGTCGAAGGTGGTCTCCTTCGACCCTTTCACAGGGTCGAATGAGCCCTGTCTGGTCGAAGGGAATTCCTCAGATTCCACTTCCCTGGTTCGCCCATTAAGGGTCGAACCAGACAATTAATTCTCCTTCGACCACTCGAAGTGGTCGAACCAAGACCCCTTTTTAATTAGTTTTCCAGTTTGTCATGTTTAACGCATTCTAACACATCTTAACACATAAGCATGCATCCTTAGTCTATATTTAACATATTTAAGCACAGATAATCATTTACACATTATTTAAACACATCTATGTATATAATCCACCACACGACCCATAATCTACACATATACTTAATTAGTTCATGTAATGTCACCAACAACGGAACCCGGTACTAGTGTATTACCAAAACGACTCCCAATGATCCTCCAGATCATTGTACCCTGGACAATCCCAACTTGACCCGACTCAACTAACCCAGTTAAGTTTGTTTATAAACGTTTCTCGCTAAGGTAGACTTAGATGTTACTAATATGTTTAAGCCGAACATGCCGGGTGTCACATTATAGGTGGTGATATTTTTGTATAATCTTTATTGTTATAAAATATATGTTCATTTTTTAAAGTTATAGAAACAATAAAACACTTCAAATCATTTGTAAGAACAATAGTTTTAATTGTTTAATTAATATAAAATAATAATATTTAAACGTGTAATTATATATTTAAATTTATTGTATCTTTCCATCTAGATCCTTCATCTGTAAAGTGCTCATTATAAATATTCAGGGCTGTGGCGACTGTTTGTAATTAGGAATTTATAGTTTTTTTGTTAGATATTGAATGCAAGTTAACTTTTTTAAAGTCTGTTTTAAAACTCTGCTGACATTATTCTTTAGTTGAAAATTGTAATTGGTCACAGTTGTTTGATAACATCCGTTGATAACTCATGAAATATTGTATAACTTGAAATTAGAGTAGGTTTCTATACCAAAGTTATTATTACGATATTGAACATAATGATAATATTCATATTAATAATTTAAATAGATGGTTATAATAACATAATTTATTTATATTTAAATATGCAGTTTACATATAATTGATTTGTATTTAATGATAATTGATGACAGTTATTTTATATAAATACAAACGATTTAAAGATATTTTCCGTAGATGTGTTATAGTATTCTTCATTTTATTGCAATTTTGTAGGCAAATATCCGAATTGATTTCACAGTTGAAACGATGTGGATGGTAATAATATTTCTGTGTGTTTTTAAAAGATATATATTTAAAGTATTAAATATAGATAACTTGTGGCGATATTTCAAGACAAAACTTTTAAAATTTAAAGACATTTTATGATAAGTTTTTCTTATTTAATCCATCGTTAATTTATTAATTTTTTATTTACTAAAATAAATAAGTATTTATATAAATTTCAAAGAAATAGTTTTTAACCATATATGTCAGATCTGTAAATAGGTCTAATATTACTCAAAACTCATCATTAAACAATGCACAAACATGAACCTACTAATCAAACAAGCCGCATTTCACTAAACTCATCCCTATACATTTTATCTAGACCATCAAGAACATGCAAAAATCATTTTAATTCAGATTCAAAACCCTTTAGAAAACCCTCTTGCATGTCATGAAAATCAAAGGATCTAAGTATAACAATCATCCAATCAACTAAACAATCAACTCAAGTAGTCAACATACACACACCCCCCCTCACGGCACACACATACATACACATATTCATCACCATTTTCCATTTTATCTCATCCCCATTGTTTAGTTTATAAAACCCTTTTCAAAACCTTTGATTATTTGGTAAAAACTTGATTAAAACAAAAAATAGGAAAAATTACAGAAATCATCCTTTATGTTTACAACATTTTTCAGCGGTTGTCCTTTAACTTAAAAATTGATGAGAATCCTCCTTTATGTTGTAAAATCTTGCAGGTCTTATCCTTTAGGCCTAACCTGGTTAGTTTTGTGGTTAAGTGTGGTCACGTGAATAGCAGGTGAGGGCAAAAATGACCTTTTACTTCTGAATTCATTCCCCCATTTACTATATATATATATATATATATATATATATCTCCCCCCCTCTCTCTTCCTTTTGAAACCCTAATTCACATGAATCCTCCAATTTATTCTTCAATATATCATCAAAGAATATCAATTCACATATGAAATAATAATAATAATACTCCCTCCGTCCCAATTTAAATGTCGTAGTTCAAAAAACACACATTTTAAGAAATATTTTGTTTGTATGTGGTAAAATGACAATAATATCCTTAAAAGTGGTGATTGTGTTTTGTCATTTATGGGCAAAACTGGAAATTACATTTCTATTTTTGGAAAGGGACATTTAATTTGGGACAAACAAAAAAGGAAAGTAGGGCATTTAAATTGGGACGGAGGGAGTAATAATAATAATAATAATAATAATAATAATAATAATAATAATAATAATAATAATAATAATAATAATTGTGAACAGGTGTGGTGGGAATGTGGGTTTTGATGGTTTCTCTCTCTAAAAACTCTAGATTCTTGAAAGGTTTTGCTTCCAAATAACCAATAACACATCATAGCTTGATAATCCATACTTGTTTTGTGAAATATTTGACAAAAACAAAGATTATAGAATGGTGGGAAGGAGAGAGGAGAAGAAGATGAAAAGTTTTTATGTGTGTGTAATGTATGTTAGAAAACTTACAGGAAAATGGAGACTGTTATGAATCTGAACTGCAACAAGCAAGAAGAAAAAATTCGAATCAGGTTAGAGAAAGGAACCCGGCTTGTGTTTGACACAATTCCCTTAAACAGATTCATCGTCTGTTCCTAGGGTACACCGGTTCAATAGTGGCGGTGCACTGCGGACTAGGGCTGTTCAAAAGGCTCGGCGCTCGCCGATCGCTCGCCGCTCGTTCAGAATTTGCTCGGAAAATGCTCGCTCGATCTTCCGCTCGGTTGTATATGAGCCGATCGGCTCGGTTCGGTTTGTAAATGAGCCAAGCACGAGCAAAGGTACGCTCGGCTCGGTTCGGCTCGAATATTTTTTTATTTATTTCATAATGGATATACACACAATTTACAGATAAATTTATGGCTTTATATATAACATTCTATTGGATTTGGCTTAGTATATGCAAACAAAATATGATAGCCCACTTAACTCAATACAAAAATTTAACACTAGATTTAATTGTAAAAGAGTTAATAGCCATTTTCGTCCCTGAGGTTTGGGCCAGTTTGCCACTCCAGTACAAAAGTTTTTTTTTTTCAATTCCTTCCCTGAGGTTTGGATTTTTTTGCCAAATTCGTCCTTTTCACTAACCCAGTTAAAAAATCTCGTTAAGGTCAGGGGTATTTTTGTCTTTTTACCTGACCTTTTATTTTTTAATATTTTTTTATCAATCTATGTCATAATTGTAATTTTTAGAAATGAGATGAACTGTAATGGCAATTAGGTAATTCAAGGATTCTTCATGGGTATAGGAAATGTTGCTGTGTAGTTGTTTAATTGGAGGTAGTTGGAGGTGCTATCCTCATCAACATATCCAGGCACGTGTCTTTAGTTCTTCTTTCCAAATGTCTTTCTTCTTTCCCCAATATCTGACAAACACACATGCATATATACACTATACAATCTGTTTAAAGAGAGAAAGTAAATGAGAGATTAGAAACGGATTGCTCACTATTTTAGAGAGAGAGAAACATAAATTTGTACCGGCGGTCGTCGTTACCGGCGTCCTTTCTGGCCAGACGTTAGCTTTTGTGTGCTCACCATTGTTGCCTGCCGCTAATGGCTTTCTTGGTTCGATTTCATTTTATACGAACGGTAGGCGTTTGCCGTGTTGGCTTTTGTGTGCTTACAGGTTTTGTCGGTCAGTCATGGCTCTGTTTGTTTGATTTCTCTAATTTGTATCTCTTTATTTGGGCCTGATTTGAACCAGATAGGGTGAAGATTTTAGTGGCAACGGCAAAGATATGGTGTTAGGTTTTGTTACTAGATCGGCGACGGCTTCGACGATGATTTAATGGTGGAGAAGGTTGTTGAAGTGGTGGTCATAACCGCCTTTTCTCCGTCTCCGGTAACCGTAGTAGTTGAAAACAAACAGTTACAAAGCCTGTAATTTCTAGATCCAATCGATCCATACCTCCTTATAGCAGCAGTAGTATGGAAGTGGTGGGAGTGGTGGTTATAAGGAGGATATGAACGTGGTGGGTAGGGGGCGGAGGAGGGTGGATCTGATGGTGGGAGTGGTGGTCATAATCTTGTTGCCATTTTAATCCGTGAATGATTCTCGTTCATAGCCCCTTACAACAGATCTTTAATCGTGTATGTATCAGGTTATTGATTGAAGGGGTTAGGGTTAGGTTTAGAGTCTATTTGGGGAAGAAGGTTGTGCAGTGGGTTAATGGGCTGCTTGTTTGGATCCATTGTTGTGTTATAAATTACAGGTGGGTCCCATTTGATAAAAAATATTAAAAAATAAAAGGTCAGGTAAAAAGACAAAAATACCCCTGACCTTAACGAGATTTTTTAACTGGGTTAGTTAAAAGGACGAATTTGGCAAAAAAATCCAAACCTCAGGGAAGGAATTGCAAAAAAAAAAAACTTTTGTACTGGAGTGGCAAACTGGCCCAAACCTCAGGGACGAAAATGGCTATTAACTCATTGTAAAACAATAACTCATGAGGTGACAGTCTTGACTTCTTTATGCTGTTAGTCGTCTATTGTTAATTATCGATTGATATCACACCTACGTCATAATGCAACAAATGTTCTCTGATGTATGCTCATCACCTCACCAGCCTCAATCTAAACCTCATCCTTAGACACTAGGATCTCAATATTAGTGTTATCATCAGACATTTCGACCTTAGTTGTCACCCGACAATGAAAACATCGAAGGAAACATCGCAATTTTATGATCGTCCATATTACTCTCCGCTCGATTCTCGCTCGGCGCTCGCTCGAAAAATTTGAGCTCGAAGAATGCTCGTTCGGTGTTCGGCTCGATTGTAAGCGAGCCGCTTCGCTCGGTTCGGTTTGTAAACGAGCCAAGCATGAGCAAAGCTCCGTTCGGATCGGCTCGGCTCGTGAACAGCCCTACTGCGGACTATCCCACTTGCCTGAAAAGTAACCAAAACTTGACTGCTTCTGAAAACGTGGTTCTGTTATGAATCAGTGTATGCGATAATGTGTTTTCTGTTTGTGTGTCCATTCTGCACACAAGGTGTCTGGCTTATATACTCAAACAACCAAGACTGAAACTGTCAAAGCATTCAACTTCGTGATTAATTTGAATTAATCACCATCATTATGCCATCAAACGCTGCTAATGACCAGGAGCTGAAACGGCTGAAGACCTAGAGACTTGAAACTGTCTTCTAGAAGAAATCTTTCAGTTACAAAAATTAAAACGGGTAGCAAAAGCCAGTGTCGCGCGGACCCGAGTTTTTCGAGTAGCGTTCGTGTCCGCAGGTCATGCGGGCGTCGCGTTGGTTCAAGAATTTTCTCGAGCCAGAACCCAATTTTGCACCCCCCTTGCGTGGGTAGGCGTCAGAGTATAATGTAACTTAACATTTTGAATCTCCCACTCAAGCTTCACCTTATAAACTCCTCCAAATTCCATCTTCCCACTAATGTGGGACACAACCAACTCACATTAACTATAAAATTTCCAACAATCCCCCACATGAATGGGAGTTATTCTCAAAAACAACCTCATTCCGGTTAAATTTCAACAGTTGAGTTTTTCATACGATAGGTAAGTGTGACCCTTTGAACCTTCGCTTATGAAACGCACTTAGCCTGCTGGCTCTAAGTAGAACGCGATGTCTTTGAACTCGTCTGCGTTTGTCTAGACGACAATACGCTTCACACAAAACTCTCCTTGACAACGTCAAGTCCTCATAGTTGTGTTCGTTATGGTCATGGACACGTGCCTGGTTTTGCGAGAACTCTTAAGTATTGTGCCCCAACAATACCCTTTGAAGTGGCCCCACTTCTCTCTCACATAGGTGATCTACTAGGACTGGTTACCTCAGTCAAATCATTAAAAGCCATAAGCTTAACCTCAACCTTGTCACTTTTTAGAAATGGACTAGGAAGCTTATTAAATTTATAGTAAGCTCCCCTTTTCAAAACGTAGGGTTTCCTCCAACTCTCCCCCACAGTGACCTTCGCCAGTTCATACAATTAGGTTGTCCTATTGAACTCAGATCTTGGGATCTCCAGTCAACTGAGTTAGGTTTCCTTCACATAAACCTAGCCTTTCATGGGCTTTAGCCCCATTCCTATTGACGAATTCTGAACTAACTCTCTGCTTAAGCCTTTTGTTAGCGGATCCGCGATGTTATCCTTTGACTTCACGTAGTCAACAGTGATAACTCCTGTAGAGATTAGTTGTCGTACCATATTATGTCTACGTCTTATATGCTTGTTCTTACCATTATACATTGTTCTACGAGCTCTGCCAATTACCGATTGGCTATCACAATGTATACATATGGCCGATGCTGGCTTCGGCCACCTTGGTATGTCCTCAACAAATTGACGTAGCCATTCTGCCTCTTCACTTGCTTTATCTAAAGCGATGAATTCTGATTCCATCGTGGATCTAGCAATAACAGTTTGTTTAGATGATTTCCACGATATCGCTGCACCAAGTGTAAATACATACCCACTTGTTGCTCTGGAATTACTCGTGTCAGATATCCAATTTGCATCGCAATAACCTTCAATGACTACTGGATATCTACTATAATGCAGCCCGTAATCTCGTCTGTATCTCAAGTACCGAAACACCCGTGTCATGCAACCCCAATGAGTTGAACTTGGGTTGCTCGTGTATCTACTTAGCTTGCTTACAGCATATGCTAAGTCTGGTCTGGTACAACTCATCAGATACATCAAGCTGCCAATAATTCTTGAGTACTCTAATTGGTTAACAGGCTCATCTCGATTTTTAGCTAAATGTTGACTGTGTCAATGGGAGTTCTAGTCACATTAGAGTCATTTGCATTAAACTTCTCAAGAATTTTGTCCACATAGTGAGACTGACTTATCACAAGTCCATTATGGTTTTGTGTGATTTGTACTCCCAAAATCACATCCGCTAATCCCATATCTTTCATGTCAAACCTTGCTCTCAGGATGTCTTTTGTAGATTTTATCATTTTCTCATTACTACCAGCAATGAGCATGTCATTCACATACAGACATAAGATGGCATATCCATCTGGTGTGTCTTTCACATACACACACTTGTCACATTCGTTGATTTTGAACCCAGAATCAAGCATGACATGATGTAAGGCCCTCAAAACCGACAGGTCAATGTTTCTGAGTAACATTACGGGGACACCAACATACCAAAACCAAACGGTGGTTTGGTATTCCAGAAAACTTAAGACCATTCAGAATATCAGGAGAAACTAATTTTTCATCAACCTGTTCGTTAACATCTTTGGACTGACAAACACTATCTGAACTTAGATACTCAATTTCCTCACCAGGAAACATTGAAAGTAATCTATCATTAATTTCTTGAACAACTTCATTCTTCGGTGCCAATATAGCTCGATCTTGAAAATAATTCAGAATGTGGATGTTATCCAAAAGTGACGGATACACAAAGGATATCAAATCAGAAACATGATCCGAAGATTGAGAAATAAGTAAGTCATTAGGTATCTTAATAACATCCTGACCATCACTTATTGTATCCACCTTTCCTTTTCCTATATCCAGAAGCCAAGCTGCAAACTTTTTAGTTGTCTCGATATCAGACTTGCAGCTTCCTGAAAGCAACCTCATATTTTTTGTTAATTCTAAAACAACGCATTTGTGCCAAATGTATGATGAACTTAAATAGGCATTAACAATGTCATGCCTAGTTCCATTTGGTACAACTGGTAGAATTTGTCTAAAGTCACCCCCAAACACAACGAACTTTCCACCAAATAACAAATCAGACGAGTCAACATCATCTTTTAAACTTCGATCTAGTGCTTCAAAAGCATGTTTATGAGTCATGGGTGCTTCATCCCAGATAATCAAATCGGTTTTTTAAGCAGTTGGGCAACATCACTATCAGGTTGTATGTAGCACATAGAATCTTCAGTTAGGTTTATAGGAATACGAAACCTGGAATGTGATGTCCTACCACCTGTCAATAGAAAAGATGCAATACCACTCGAAGCAACATTCAAAACAATTTTTCTTTTAGATCTTATGGATGAAGATAGTGTCTTCCATAGGAAAGTTTTACCCGTACCACCGTAACCATAGACAAAAATAAACTCCTCCTTTCTTCTCCTAAACAGAGTTCATTACACAGTTATAAATATTTTTCGGATGATCTGTTAAATAAGCGAACTGAGTATCAAATTCTTCAACCAAACTGTTTGTGTCATATCCCAACTCCTCACAAATAAGACGATTGTTTAATGATGATACAAACTCATTATCAGGATATGGCATACCTACGAAATGTCGTAGACTGGAACTATTACGTAATAAGAACTTCTCAATATCAAGTAAAGCTAAATTCTTAATTTCATCTTTTGAAAGGATCAAATTTGAAAAAATAAAATAAATGTGTTAGACTGAAATATGTAATATAATTAACATATAAACTGAAAAATTGAATATGTGGAACCATCAAAATACTATAATTTAGATGTCTAATATTTATTACTCATTACTATTTACTATATGTAAAAAAAATTGTGGAAAATATAAACTAATAATATATTTAAAAAATTGAAAAACCTGAACAATTTGAATCTATTCTTCTCTGGTGTAAAATGTCATCAAACAAATATTTCCATGTTTCCCCCCACACAATGTCAGGTCTTGACAAACTGTTGGACGCTAACAGAGATGCAAATAAGTTCCTTAGATAAGGGCCAGACCCTGCAAAAGCTGCTTCCTTTATTGCTTCAACAAATTCAGTATCGTCATCCAAGAGTCCCATAGCATAGCATGCATACCTAAAAGAGGAATGTACTTCTCCATCAACTTTAAGAATATCTTCAAATGATGTTGATCCTTTAACCTTATTCAAAAGAATTCTCAAAAGTAAGCTTCACCAACAGAAGCAGGAACTTAATGAATTCGACCAATTGACTTTATTCTTTGCCTAGGCTCCCAACATCTCTGCTGTGCTTTCCAAACATATTCTGAAGGGAATTGGATGTAAGTTAGTTGTCGTGCATTGTCATCAATTTTGTTGTGTTCCATCCAACCCAAAAACATAGATGAAGCAACTGATGGTCTGTTGAGAACATCGTCAATGTCCTGCATAGCATCGAAAACAATTCTTTGTTCACCGGGTAGATGAAAAGGTAATCTCATTACAGGAGGTGTCCTGTAATGAATATCATATGAGAATATTCTCCATGTAGCCTCACACACAGAAATATAACGACAGTCATAAAATCCTTTCACTTCATCAACCACTCCCTCTTCACCTGGTACTTTCTTGCTTTCCACAAAATTAACAGTAACTCTATCTGGACCCTTGTTAATGTATTTAAATAAATACTTAATGGATCCGGCTTGGTTACACCATTCAACGTTGATATGTGCCTGGTATCTTTTAAGAAGAGCCTTGTTATATGGAACGACATGTTAGTTATCTAATTGCTCACCTGACTTTTTTTGCAAACAAACCATTATCTCTCCATCTATACACTGCGTAACCATCAGTATCGATAGATGTTTCATTCTGGAAATTCTTTGGGAAGTTTTTTGAACATTTGTTATCGACCATACACGGACAACCCATGTTCAAAGGTCCACAAGGACCATGAATCATAAATTCACGTACAAGTTCATACAATTCTGGCTCTTCATCTTTATTTGGTATCTCAGCTGAAATGAACTTGTCAATATGGTCAACTGTTGGAAGCTTATAACCAGTGACCATAAATAAACAGATGTGTGCATGTAGTAATCCACGTTTTTGAAACTCAACCGTGTATACAACTACAGAGTATTGGGAGCAAACAAAAGAAAATAAGTCACAAAGGTTAAAAACAAAATAAAATAATGTTATAAAAAAATTAACTTCATGTATTCGTATCAGCTTCAACAGTTCCAAATAAGTGTTTATCTTTCAGGTCTTTAATGATCGAATCAAGTTTAATTTTAAACAACTTGCATAAAATGTCTGGCCTATCTTCTTGTCTAAGAGTGGTATCTTGAAGATATCTTCACATCTTTGGCCATTTAGGATTACAAGTAATTGTAATAAAATAGTCCGGGTATCCGTACCACTTACATATTTCCATTACATCTAGATAATTTTGCGTCATATATCTAGCGCCACCTGTAAAAGAAGATGGAAGAATAACTCGTTGACCCATGCTTGATGTTTCTGTTTTTCCTTCTTCTTTTTGTTTGTTTAGGACATTATACTTCTCATTTCTAAGAACGGTTTGCGTACCCTTAATGAAATTTAATCTTTCCATTTCATTCATCGTATATAAATCAACTATAAATTGTTGTAAAAGACTTCTTGCATTAAGAATTAGCGAGAATTCGTTACTCCTATCTTGAATCATGTAAGCAAAAAACTCCCTCATTGTTAAACTTTCATGTTTTTTGTTCTTTGAATTTGAAGATGAGCTCCCATTTGGTAAGGTAACATTTTTCTGAGGGTCATCGTTTTTGTTCTTTGAATTTGAAGATGAGCTTTCATTTGGTACGGGAACATTTTTGTGAAGGATGTCAATTCAATATCCATCATCACCATAAGGTAGCAACAATGGATACTGAAGAGAAAGATACGAATGATGTAACTCACTAACTCTTTTAAGCTTTCCATCAATGGTCTGCACAATAATATCACGTTTATCTGTTTCTTCATTAAGGTCACCAATTATCTATGCAGCAACTTCAGAAGCTATGGGCAGGTTGTAGGTTCTACCATCTTCTTTCCTCATTCTGTTTAATCGAAGCTTGACTTGTGCATCAGGATTCTTCTGAAAGCAATCTCTAGTCATTCTATAAGATTTCACCAAGGAGTTTTTCTCATCCAACAATTTTTTCAATTCTTTTACAATTTGAAATTCAAGCGCTTTTTCTGATGAGTACTCCTCGTCTGCATCACTATAAATAAGTTGAATATATTAGATTCGAAAGGATTTGAAAATGTATATAATTTTCTAAAACGGACACTAATAAAAAACATACCCAACGACATTGATTTTATTCGAAATTTCATTTTCAGTATCATATATGTATAGCTGAGAGAATACTGGATTTTGTCCACGTGATGGTAAAAGATTTCCCAAAGCATGATAGTTCTCACCACTTATACGATAGATGAATGGAGCATTACCTTTATTTATAGACTTATCAATTTTTCCACCCATGGACGTAAATGCAAACATAGAGTTGAATCATCGTATGTTCTTTAAAAAGAATTTGCTTTTGGAATCAACTCCATTAAAATATTCTTTACAAACTGTCTGGGGCCTCCTTAAAAAAAGGAAGCAAAACTTTTCCATAACCACAACATAGAGAGAAATTTTCTTTATTACAACTTCTGTTAAGCCCTCTAGTAGATTCACATCTCCACAACTTGATAAGGAAGTTTTGTAAAATGAAGTGAAATTAGCACAATTATGGTATACATTGGTCATCTATTTCAGTGATGATTGATTGATTGACAATATAGTGCTACGCTAGTTAATTCAGAATCGATGCCATACTTAAATCTACGCGGGACAAAGTGTTTCAATTTATCGGTTGGTTAGCGTTGGTTTGCTTCGGTTGTGTGTATCGTTGCCATACTTAAATCTACGTGGGACAAAGTGTTTCAATTTATCGGTTGGTTAGCGTTGGTTCGCTTCGGTTGTGTGTAGCATGTTTAGTGACGGCTAACAATGAGATGTTGGCCATAGTTGAATCAAGTTAGGTGGTATCGACATTGAATTTTTAGACCCAAATAATGGGTTACATGTTATTACTGGTTGTAATGATTGACACAAAAATTATAAGTCATCCACCTATGTTGCTTTTCACTAATAATAAGTAAATAAGATTAATAATAATATTTGTGATTATCAGTACTCTTTATCACTTTACGTCCAATGATATATTGGGTAAACTTAATATAAGTCAATAAGCTATGTTTTCACAACGTGACACTTTGATATTCATACTATTAAGTCTGTTGATCAATATATATTTGATATAAACATCAAAATATATTAAAACCACACATGAAAAAAAAAGTTAAAAAAATATTAAGATCATTCAAAACTAAGGAAAGCCGCATAATTATATGCATAAAGTACAAAAATGGATGGATGGTAATTAGACTAATTTAATCAATGATAATTGCTTAAAATTAGCAAAGTAATGTCCTAAATTAACCGACACATTAGTAGGAGATGATGTCGTTTTACCATTAATGTTTGAATGTAATGATTGACATTATTAGGCGTTTTCATTCGTATAATGATGGCGTTAATTTAGAAAAATTTGTATTTAAGTAGACTAATTTAAATCAATGATGATTGCTTAAAATTAGCAAAGTAATATAGTAAATAATATTATACATTATTACTGAATTTATTAAAAGAGTATAATACGAATGCTAACTTTCCATTATGTATTTGTAATAATAGTGGCGTTAATTTAGGAGATTTATTATTGTCTAGACTAAATTATGGGGTGAAGAGTAATTGTTTAATATGGTAAGTGGTTAAATTCGTATAATGGTGACGTTAAATTAACAGATTTTGTATTTGAAATTTGAATATTGGCGTTTAATTAGTGAAAATACAATGGTAAGGCTAATTGTTTATTTCAATTGTTATCCTAAATTACAGTTTAATTGATTGATCAGTAATTAATACAAAAGAAAAATGCAATGTATTATGGTAAGTCTAAATTTGCATATATTTGGGTATGGGTAAGAGATTAATATTTGAAAACCTTCCAAATTTAAATAGAATCATAATTTAAAGCTGATGATTTTTTTTATAATAATATTGCCGTTAAATTAGGAGACTTATTGTGGTTTAGCATAAAATATTGAATTTCAAATGATGACTTATAAAATTGAATATAAACAATAAATTAATGGTTTAATTGATTGATAATCGATCATTAATACAACAAAAGAAATGTAAATTATTATGGTAATCAATACGAATCATAATTAGTTAACAAAATTTATAAATTATTAATATAAATAAATGAGGTTACAAATTTTATTAAATAACATCAAAATCCTACTGAAGCATTCAAATAAATTACATAAAAAAGCATAAAAGAAACGAAACTTAAATTTCTAAATCAATGACTTCTTGTGGTGCAACCTTAGTAAAAAACAACTTGTGCTGGTCTGAACACCATTTGAAGACGCAATAGTCACCAACAGAAATATCTTTTAATTTAAGCAAATCATCCAATCCAATGACAGTAAACCTTAAGAAAACAATTACGTATAGTAAATAGATAGAATGGGTACATTATTATAAATTAAGAAAATTGTGAACGTAAATGTTGGAAATGCAAATAAAAAACCTAGCGACTTGAGAATGAATCTCTACACGCACCGGCGCAGACCACGAGTACCCATTCGTAAATTTAATCTTGATTTTCATTGATTGATTTAAATTGGCAAATTCAACAATCGTTTTAGGAATTATCTGCATAGTAAAAACAATTAAATAAGGTAAAAAAAATATATTTAGATGAGTAAAACATTTAAAGAAATAACCATAGAAACAACACTAAATGTACCAACTAATTTGTAACAGTGCATCCAAAACCAGGTAAACCATCGTAATTGGTAACTTTAAATTGTTGCGTATTCAGACAAACTGGTTGTTGCAAAACATTGTTATCTTATTCTAATAAATTGTTAGTAAGAACTTTGAATAATTTCATTTGACGACCATTCTTGTTAAAAGTAATAACATTAAAACGATTGAATTCCTTTTTTTCAAAACAAATTAAATCACCAATCTGGCGAAGATCACTTAGGAATTTGACCCAACCATTACAAAAACAATAGTTACGATCAATCTTTTTTATTGACACGTTCCAATGATTTTCATCATCTACATACATACTGAATGGCAAGTTAGGGATTCCATCGGGATACTGGTTATAAACAAAGGAATAAGGTAGAACCTAAAAGCAAAATTAGCGTAAAAAATGGACAATTAAGATACAATTCGATATTATATAAAAACATGCAAAAGAAAATATTGAAATTAATAATGTTTACCATGGGTGTTGTCAATTCATGTTCAATCATTTTGCAGAATGACAAATCCAATTTCATGGATGGAGAATGATTGTAATGCTTCATCATGAACGTATTTGGACTAACAAAGTCGAAAATGATGTAGAACATTGAGAAGCATAAATCATTTACAACTTTAGACCATCCATTTGTAAAACAAAAAACATCATCTATCGATTCTAATAGCACCAACCAAGATTGTCCTTTGTATATGGCAACTGTAATGTTATTGTTGTGTATGTTTTTAGAGAACAAAAATTTGTTCATGGCTTTCGGCACTGTCTGGATTAACACGTTAAAAACAACATTAAAAAAAAAGAAATAATCATTTTTCTATAAAAACAAATAGCCATATGAAGATGAAAATAAGAAATAATCATTTTTCTTTAAAGGTGACCAATTCTTCAAGGTGATGCATGACCCTTCGGCAAGAGTTTTGGTATGAATCTTATTTTTATCTTCATATGGCTATTTGTTTTTATAGAAAAATGATTATTTCTTTTTTTTTTTAATGCTGTTTTTAACGTGTTAATCCAGACAGTACCGAAAGCCATGAACAAATTTTTGTTCTCTAAAAACATACACAACAATAACATTACAGTTGCCATATACAAAGGACAATCTTGGTTGATGCTATTAGAATCGATAGATGATGTTTTTTGTTTTACAAATGGATGGTCTAAAGTTGTAAATGATTTATGCTTATCAATGTTCTACATCATTTTCGAATTTGTTAGTCCAAATACGTTCATGATGAAGCATTACAATCATCCATCCATGCAATTGGATTTGTCATTCTGCAAAATGATTGAACATGAATTGACAATATCCATGGTAAACATTATTAATTTCAATATTTTCTTTTACATGTTTTATATAATACCGAATTGTATCTTAATTGTCCATTTTTTAGGCTAATTTTGCTTTCAGGTTCTACTTTATTCCTTTGTTTATAACCAGTATCCCGATGGAATCCCTAACTTGCCAATCAGTATGTATGTAGATGATGAACATCATTGGAACATGTCAATAAAAAAGATTGGTTGTAACTATTGCTTTTGTAATGGTTGGGTCAAATTCCTAAGTGATCTTCGTCTCCAGATTGGTGATTTAATTTGTTTTGAAAAAAAGGAATTCAACCGTTTTATTGTTATTACTTATAACAAGAATGGTTGTCAGATGAAATTATTCAAAGTTCTTACTAACAATTTATTAGAATAAGATAACAATGTTTTGCAACAACCAGTTTGTCTGAATACGCAACAATTTAAATTTTAAAGTTACCAATTACGATGGTTTACCTGGTTTTGGATGCACTGTTACAAATGAGTTGGTACGTTTAGTGTTGTTTCTATGGTTATTGCTTTAAATGTTTTACTCATCTAAATATAATTTTTTTACCTTATTTAATTGTTTTTACAATGCAGATAATTCTTAAAACGATTGCTGAATTGGCTAATTTAAATCAATCAATGAAAATCAAGATTAAATTTCCAACATTTACGTTCACAATTTTCTTAATTTATAATAATGTACCCATTCTATCTATTTACGATATGTAATTATTTTCTTAAGGTTTACTGTCATTGGATTGGATGATTTGCTTAAATCAGAAGATATTTCCGTTGGTGACTATTGCGTCTTCAAATGGTGTTCAGACCAGCACAAGTTGTTTGTTACTAAGGTTGCACCACAAGAAGTCATTGATTTAGAAATTTAAATTTCGTTTTTATGCTTTTTTATGTAATTTATTTGAATGCTTCAGTAGGATTTTGACGTTATTTAATAACATTTGTAACCTCATTTATTTATATTAATAAATAATAAATTATAAATTTTGTTCACTAATTATGATTCGTATTGATTACCATAATAGTTTGCATTTCTTTTGTTGTATTAATGATTGATTATCAGTTAATTAAACCATTAATTAATTGTTTATATTCAATTTTATAAGTCATCATTTGAAATTCTATATTTTATGCTAAACTATAATAAGTCTCCTAATTTAACGGCAATATTATTATAAAAAAAATCCATCAGCTTTAAATTATAATTCTATTTAAATTTGGAAGGTTTTCAAATTTCAAATATTAATCTCTTACCCATACCCAAATATATGCAAATTTAGACTTACCATAATACATTGCATTTTTCTTTTGTATTAATTACTGATGATTACCAATCAATTAAACTGTAATTTAGGATAACAATTGAAATAAACAATTAGCCTTACCATTGTATTTTCACTAATTAAACGTCAATATTCAAATTTCAAATACAAAATCTGTTAATTTAACATCACCATTATACGAATTTAACCACTTACCATATTAAACAATTACTCTTCACCCCATAATTTAGTCTAGACAGTAATAAATCTCCTAAATTAACGCCACTATTATTACAAATACATAATGGAAAGTTACCATTCGTATTATACTCTTTTAATAAATTCAGTAATAATGTATAGTATTATTTGTTATATTACTTTGCTAATTTTAAGCAATCATCATTGATTTAAATTAGTCTACTTAAATACAAAATCTCATAAATTAACGCCATCATTATACGAATGGAAACTCCTAATAATGTCAATCATTACATTCAAACATTAATCGCAAAACAACATAATCTCCTACTAATATGTTAGTTAATTTAGGACATTACTTTGCTAATTTTAAGTAATTATCATTAATTAAATTAGTCTAATTACAATCTATCCATTTTTGTACTTTATGCATATAATAATGCGGCTTTCCTTAGTTTTGAATGATGTTAATATTTTTTTTAACTTTTTTTTTCATGTGTGGTTTTAATATATTTTGATGTTTATATCAAATATATATCGATCAACAGACTTAATAGTATGAATATCAAAGTGTCACGCTGTGGAGACATAGCTTATTGACTTATATTAAGTTTACCCAATATAACATTTGGATGTAAAGTGATAAAGAGTACTGATAATCACAAATATTATTATTAATTTTATTTACTTATTATTAGTGAAAAGCAACATAGGTGGATGACTTATAATTTTTGTGTCAATCATTACAACCAGTAATAACATGTAACCCATTATTTGGGTCTAAAAATGCAATGTCGATACCACCTAACTTGCTTCAACTATGGCCAACATCTCATTGTTAGCCGTCACTAAACATGCTACACACAACCGAAGCGAACCAACGCTAAGCAACCGATAAATTGAAACACTTTGTCCCGCGTAGATTTAAGTATGGCAACGATTCTGAATTAACTAGCGTAGCACTATATTATAAATCAATCAATCAAAAATCATCACTGAAATAGATGACCAATGTATACCATAATTATGCTAATTTCACTCCATTTTACAAACCTTCCTTATCAAGTTGTGGAGATTTGAATCTACTAGAGGGCTTAATAGAAATAGTAGTAAAAAAAATTTCTCTCTATGTTTGTGGTTATGGAAAAGTTTTGCTTCCTCCTTTTAAGGAGGCCCGAGACAATTATAAAGAATATTTTAATGGAGTTGATTCCAAAAGATAATTCTTTTTAAAGAACATACGACGATTCAACTCTATGTTTGCATTTACGTCCATGGGTGGAAAAATTGATATGTCTATAAATAAAGGTAACGCTCCTCCATTCAATAATCGTATAAGTGGTGAGAACTACCATGCTTTGGGAAATCTTTTACCATCACGTGGACAAAATCCAGTATTCTCTCAGCTATACATATATGATACTGAAAATGAAGTTTCGAATAGAATCAATGTCGTTGGGCATTTTTTTATTAGTGTCCGTTTTAGAAAATTATATACATTTTCAAATCCTTTCGAATCTAATATATTCATCTTATTTATAGTGATGCAGACGAGGAGTACTCATCAGAAAAAACGCTTGAATTTCAAATTGTAAAAGAATTGAAAAAAATGTTGGATGAGAAAAACTCCTTGTGAAATCTTATAGAATGGCTAGAGATTGCTTTCAGAAGAATCCTGGTGCACAAGTCAAGCTTCGATTAAACGTAATGAGGAAAGAAGATGGTAGAAACTACAACCTGCCCATACCTTCTGAAGTTGCTGCATTGATAATTGGTGACCTTAATGAAGAAACAGATAAATGTGATATTATTGTGCAGACCATTGATGGAAAGCTTAAAAGAGTTAGTGAGTTACATCCTTCGTATCTTGCTCTTCGGTATCCATTGTTTCTATTTTATGGTGATGATGGATATAGAATTGACATCCTTCACAAAAATGTTCCCGTACCAAATGAAAGCTCATCTTCAAATTCAAAGAACAAAAAAGATGACCCTGAGAAAAATGTTACCTTACCAGGTGAGCAATTATATAACAGACATGTCGTTCCATATAACAATGCTCTTCTTGAAAGATACCAGGCACATATCAACGTTGAATGGTGTAACCAAGCTGGATCCATTAAGTATTTATTTAAATACATTAACAAGGGTCCAGATAGAGTTAGTCTTAATTTTGTGGAAAGCAAGAAAGTACCGGGTGAAGAGGGAGTGGTTGATGAAGTGAAAGGATTTTATGACTGTCGTTATAATTCTGCGTGTGAGGCTTCATGGAGAATATTCTCATATGATATTCATTACAGGACACCTCCTGTAATGAGATTACCTTTTCATCTACCCGGTGAACAAAGAATTGTTTTCGATGCTATGCAAGACATTGACGATGTTCTCAACAGACCATCAGTTGCTTCATCTATGTTTTTGGGTTGGATGGAACGCAACAAAATTGATGACAATGCACGACAACTAACTTACATCCAATTCCCTTCACAATATGTTTGGAAAGCACAACAGAGATGTTGGGAGCCTAGGCAAAGAATAAAGTCAATTGGTCGAATTCATTCAGTTCCTGCTTCTGTTGGTGAAGCTTACTTTTGAGAATTCTTTTTAATAAGGTTAAAGGACCAACATCATTTGAATATATTCTTAAAGTTGATGGAGAAGTACATTCCTCTTTTAGGGATGCATGCTATGCTATGGGACTCTTGGATGACGATACTGAATATGTTGAAGCAATAAAGGAAGCAGCTTTTGCAGGGCATGGCCCTTATCTAAGGAACTTATTTGCATCTCTGTTAGCGTCCAACAGTTTGTCAAGACCTGACATTGTGTGGGGGAAACATAGAAATATTTGTCTGATGACATTTTACGCCAGAGAAGAATAGATTCAAATTGTCCAGGTTTTTCAATTTTTTTAATATATTATTAGTTTATATTTTCCACAATTTTTTTTACATATAGTAAATAGTAATGAGTAATAAATATTAGGCATCTAAGTTATAGTATTTTGATGGTTTCACATATTCAATTATTCAGTTTATATGTTAATTATATTACATATTTCAGTCTAACACATTTATTTTATTTTTATTTTTTCAAATTTGATCCTTTCAAAAGATGAAATTAAGAATTTAGCTTTACTTGATATTGAGAAGTTCTTATTGCGTAATAGTTCCTGTCTACGACATTTCGTAGGTATGCCATATCCTGATAATGAGTTTGTATCATTAAACAATCGTCTTATTTGTGAGGAGTTGGGATATGACACAAACAGTTTGGTTGAAGAATTTGATACTCAGTTCGCTTATTTAACAGATGAACCGAAAAATATTTATAACTGTGTAATGAAATCTGTTGAGGAGAAGAAAGGATGAGTTTTTTTTTGTCTATGGTTACGGTGGTACGGGTAAAACTTTTCTATGGAAAACACTATCTTCATCCATAAGATCTAAAAGAAAAATTGTTTTGAATGTTGCTTCGAGTGGTATTGCATCTTTGCTATTGACAGGTGGTAAGACATCACATTCCAGGTTTCGTATTCCTATAAACCTAACTGAAGATTCTATGTGCTACATACAACCTAATAGTGATGTTGCCCAACTGCTTAAAAAAATCGATTTGATTATCTGGGATGAAGCACCCATGACTCATAAACATGCTTTTGAAGCACTAGATCGAAGTTTAAAAGATGTATTTGGTGTTCATGATGTTGACTCGTCTGATTTGTTATTTGGTGGAAAGATCGTTGTGTTTGGGGGTGACTTTAGACAAATTCTACCAGTTGTACCAAATGGAACTAGGCATGACATTGTTAATGCCTCTTTTTAGTTCATCATACATTTGGCACAAATGCGTTGTTTTAGAATTAACAAAAAATATGAGGTTGCTTTCAGGAAGCTGTAAGTCCGATATCGAGAAAACTAAAAAGTTTGCAGCTTGGCTTTTGGATATAGGAGAAGGAAAGGTGGATATAATAAGTGATAGTAAGGATGTTATTGAGATACCTGATGACTTACTTATTTCTCAATCTTCGGATCATGTTTCTGATTTGATATCCTTTGTGTATCCGTCACTTTTGGATAACATCCACATTCTGAATTATTTTCAAGATCGAGCTATATTGGCACCGAAGAATGAAGTTGTTCAAGAAATTAATGATAGATTACTTTCAATGTTTCCTGGTGAGGAAATTGAGTATCTAAGTTCAGATAGTGTTTGTCAGTCCGAAGATGTTAACGAACAGGTTGATGAAAGATTAGTTTCTCCTGATATTCTGAATGGTCTTAAGTTTTCTGGAATACCAAACCACTGTTTGGTTTTGAAAGTTGGTGTCCCCGTAATGTTACTCAGAAACATTGATTAGAAAAGCGGTTTGTGTAATGGGACACGGTTACAAGTTGTTAAAATGGGAAAACGTGTAATTGAAGCGAAAATCATTTCAGGAAGTAATATTGGAATGCGAACGTTTATCCCAAGAATTACTTTATCCCCTTCGGATAAGAAAATTCCTTTTAAATTTAACAGAAGACAATTCCCACTTGCTGTTTCTTTCGCAATGACAATAAACAAGAGTCAAGGACAATCCTTATCCAGAGTTGGGTTGTATTTGAATGATCCAGTTTTTTCACACGGGCAGTTGTATGTTGCGATATCAAGGGTCAAAAGTTGAGATGGACTGAAGATAGTTATACTAGATGAAGATGGCGAACTGACGAACAAAACATCAAACGTTGTGTACAAAGAAGTATTTCAAGCTTTATGAATAATTTTATAACATTTTGATGCATTTTTTTACTTATCTTCATTGACGTTATGTAGATACAACTTCAATAATACAAGTATTATTTTAATATTTTTTATTTTTTTCTTTGGTTTGCACCGTGGGTACCCACGGGTCTCTAGCCTAGTGTGTGTGTGTGTGTGTGTATATATATATATAATAACACATATAGCTCAAACCATATAATAACACATTAGGCGCATTCCGCCTACTCACGTTTAATACCAAAATAATATGTATTAGTTAATATGGATTTCATTCGTACACAAAATATTTATAACTTCATAAAAAAATATTTTGTGACTTCTTAAAAATAATCATACTGGTTTAGCATACATGTCAACCCAAAATATTTAGAAAAATAAAAACTAAAAGACTGGGCTAAAGAACTCACCAGTTGCAAAGCTTCCGATCTATATGCTAGCCGCCTTAAACTCGTCTTGTCTAGTACGAAATTTAATATCAAATAACACGTTGTTGCAAATCCAATTTGATGTCAGCATCATGCTTTTGTGTGTAATACAAATCCTTCATATTTGAAACACTCCTTTCCAATACAACCACCTAATACACCATACTTGATTACCTCCACGTACTCAACAACAACACTAAGCTACACCGTCGTACTCATCAACAACAACATCAAGCTCCACGTCGCCATAACTGTAGACACCACCATTTTCATCTTCGTCTCCGCCACCCTAGGAGCCATCGCTAACCAACACCACCATGACAGACACAACCTTCCCAGTCGCACATCGATACGTTTACCATCGTATCATCATAGTCATCACCACCGCGGACCACCACCTTTGAGAGGTTCCGTTTTATTGCCACACACACCTCTTCCACCGGACCATACCATAACCAATATCTCAGTGGATATGTCGGATAGAGAAGGTGATAGCAGCCGTTAAAGGAACAAAGGGCCGCTAACAAACAAACAACGAATAGGCCAAACAAGGTGGCACAGTGGTGGTGCTTGGTGATGGTTTGGAAAGGAGGTGAAACAATGGTATCGCTAGACGATTGAATCAAGATCAGCGAACACTACCACAACCGATTCTATATTCAAGCGAAACCAAGCACAACTGAAACCTTTTGAAAACCCCAACCGAGTCATGATAGGAAACGTGTAAACGGAGTTACCTCATGGTGATATTCACGTCCGATCGCTATAGTCTCCGAACTACCACCACTGTCGAATTCCGCAACGCTCGTTCCTCTTCTCGCTTGGTTTCTTGGCCGCAACACTCCCTAGGTCCTTTGTGACCTAGGTTTTTTCCTTTTATAAAAGTCTTATAAAAGTCTTAGGTTACAAGTTTTCATTTAGACCCCTCTACTATCCTCTATAACTAGTAGAAGCAAAGCTTCTAGGAACACTTAAGGGGGAGGTCATGGGTTCAAGTCCCACAATGAGTGAAATTTGCCGTTCAAAAAAAAAAACTAGTGGGAATGCTCGCGCGTTGTGGCGGATATCCCGATGATATCATATTGTAACTAATTCCAATATGATATCATTGGGTGTAGTTTCTATAATGGTATTTAATATTAAACGGGTCAAATGGGCCGAGTATAGTTTCTATAGTGGTATTTAATACATCACTATCATAAAATGCAAAAAAAGAATAATAAATAAATAAAATAAAAAAAGTGGATAAAGATTGTTGACGGGTCAACCCCAACTGTACTTACTTTCAAAAATGCAATTCTAAATACGCAAAGCATAGTTACCTAGGTCAATAGGCAATCCTAAATACCCCAAGTATAGTTGCTTGGATAATAGTTGCTTAATAAACATTCTCATGATAAATCCTATCAATATCAAAGATTGTTGATTGGTCAACCCAACCGCCGGTTTCGACCAATCACGCAACCCATTTTTTCCATAAGGACAGTTGCCAAAAGTACGCATAATAACACCTGGAAGATCCGACCAAGAGTCCTCAACCCCTTTACTCTTGCACGTAGTTTCTCCTTTTTCACAGTATTATCTTGAAGAGCCTGAAACCCAACATATATAATTGAATCTAAATGAGTAAATGATTTATAAAATAATCTCATATAAAGTGAAAGAACATCTTATTGGAAGTCAACAAATGACAAATTAATCTATTCACACCATGCCAAATGTGCTCAAAGAAAAAACTTTAACTAATAGGATCTACTCTAAAAACTCTATTGTACCATATTGAATGCAGTATCATATGAAATATATCATACTTCAGTACTTCACTGGCTTATTAGGCCATAGAAAATGTTTTTGCACTTTCTTAACTCTATGTTGCATCACCATATACCTCCGGTTCGATATCGCTAAAATAATATTCTTCAAATTTGGGATATCTTTCTCAAGAACAAAAACCGCAAACGACTCCCAGTTCAGAATCTCGAAAAACATAGGTACGAAATTGTCGGATATTATCACCGGAACGCATTCATGAAAAATGGCCTCGGCAACTCTCGGACTATTGACTTCATAGCCTTTACCACATATATAGTACTTGCTAGTCTTCATGTAATTGATATAATTTTTGTTGCCTTTAGATTTTGGAAGTTTACGAAAGATTTTCATGTCGGGATCATTGTTTTCCCAATGTTGTAAGAGTATCGGGCGGACATCGCCATGCATTTGGCCTGCAAAGAAGGCAAGAGTGGAACGTTGGGAAGGGGGTTTGCCGCCAAGTTCACGCAAGGGGTTTTGAGGTGATCGAACGTATGTTTCAGCAAGAGATACGTCTTTTCCTAATTCAAAATGTTCTTTACCAACATCCGAATTGCATAGAGCACGTATGCAACTATTCATAGATTTTCTTGTCTCGTCCGTAGCCTGAAAATTATAAGTTTTCATAGAGCACGTTTGAGTCAAATCTGACTAAAAAGTTGCCGGAAAACTGCAAAATGACAAAAAAATCGCCTCTAAACGAAGAATAACTTATATGTGTAATACCTATACCTATCATACCCTTCATTTAATACACTAAAAGAACCATATTTGAGATACTAATCTAAAACGGACCACCTATTGAACCATAATCAACCTCATCTTCACTGAATAGTCGAATTCAAAATGGTTTCTTCATTCTAATCATTTTCAAGAAAAAGTGTCTAAATTTTTTAAAGTCATAGTAGTCGATGGCGCAAAAGGCGCTCTTCTAGGCGATAGGCGAGGCCTTTGCCCATGAGTGCGCCTAGCACCTTTGAGTACCTAGTTTGAAGTTTTTTTTAGAGTTAGTGGTAATCTTGTCATTTTACAACTTCCTGACAAAGTGACAAGTTTTTGGCCCGATTTGGTATAAACTAAAGCAATGCACATGTTGTTTTGACAATTGGGTAGCACACTTATCGCTAATACAAATATTAAAGATCAAATGGCTTACCCAGTCATGGCAAGCGACGAGGAAATGATCAGACCCACCAGTCCTATTCCAAGAATCATATCTCGTGGCAATCAGTTGAACGTAATCCTTCAAATGTTGCACCAAGTTGTCACGACCCCCAGACCCCGTCACATATAATTTTTCTTCTAACATTCTAGAGCTAAAAGGAATGTAAAACAAATGGGCTTGTTTTGGATTATTAGTAACAAAATGTTTGTTTTCTTTCATATGGTTCATGAACCATCCCTCAGATGCATAGATTCCACTAAGCACTGCTTGTGGCTGGTGGAAAATAAGTTTTTCACCCTCTGTGTAATCGTAAACCTTTAATATATTTTCCATTAGTTCATAGCTCCTGCATTTTGTAGAAGTATTCAGCCAAGAAACAAGAAACTCACTAATTAAATAGCAGTTTTCTCACCTCTTAAATTTTGAAACGTTACGATACAAAGGAGGATATAGTAGTGCACGGTCATTGCGGTTTAGTACTGGAGCATTCTCGATTTGCAGTGTCGCATCTAAAAGTTCTTGATCAACCATTGAAGACCACTGTGGTTTCTGCACGAACAAAGTTAGCGGAATTTCTGACACAACAGGAATCTAACGTGAAATTTGTAGGTTTGAGTTTAAAGTAAAAGCCGCGAAGACACTTAGACGAGTGGGTCACGTTCAGGTTGGTTCACAGGTTGACCCATTTGATTTTATATTTATTTACAAAAAATGTATCTAAGTTCAAGATAAAGTAATTATCTTTGTAACTTTAAGCAAGAATAGAGATCTTACAATGCTAAGTCATTAGTATAGGTTAAGATCACCATATCTTCTTGAATATGGTAGTAGTTCTTCAACCTCGATTCGTGTAGAACCGTTTGTTGTTTTCTTGATTCTGCTACCGTTTATCGATTCAACTTCGGCTATAAATATGCTGTAAACGGGCCTATGATCTGAAAATCTTGATTCACCGTGAACATATGAAATTTGATGGAGTCCTCTACCATACCACAAGATTCTATCACACCTTCATACAAGAATTGTTGGGTTAATCTTGACATATTAGTTAGTTATTATTTAGTTTACACTACAAAAAAAATGTCATTTGGTGGCACATGTTTTTAGTGACATTTAGCTTTTGTGCCACTAATTCATATTTTTAGTGGCACTTTGCGTATCCATATTTGCTTAGCATACATTTTTGTGGCATTTAACGTTTTATGACACTAAATGCGGTTTTTAGTGGCACTTTGTATATGCCACCAAAATTTTATGTGGGTTTTATTTATACTTGCCACCAAAATTTTATGTGAGTTTTATTTATACTTGCCACCAAAATTTTGGAACAATCCATTTAAAATTTTCACTCTAGTCTCTCCCTCTTTAAAACCTAAAATTTTATGTGGGTTTTATTTATACTTGCCACCAAAATTTTGGAACAAGTTTAGCTGTTGTTACTTGTCCAGTTCTAGTATGAGTTTTGATCAGGTAAGTTAATTATTCTCCTTTTTTGTTATCACTTTATAGATATACCAGTTCTTGTTGTCATGTATTTTCCTTTATCTATAATAACCATTGATAGGTGACTTATATAGAAAACTAACTTCTTGTTGATATGTCATATGTGTTTTCCTTTACCTATAATAACCATTGGTCGGTGGGATGGCATCTTTATTTTAAGGTGCGAGTGAGATTTGAATAGAGAGAATTGTATAAACTTACTTTATATTATAGAAATCATCCAAATACAAATGAAGGGATTCTTCCCTATTTATAGTTTACGAAAGGGTGTGTCTCCCTTTGTTAACCGACGCAACTGTTCGGTGGTAACTACCTATAACCGACATGCAATTAACATATATATAACTTAGGATAAAACAAATATTAAGTCTAACATTCTCCCCCCTAATTTTGATTTATCCTTTCTTGCTCCATAGTAGGGTTGATCTCTTCTTCATGCATGCGAATGGAGTCTTTCTTGTTCTTTGCTTTCTTCGTGCTTCATAGTAGCCATAACTTTCTTCATAGTTGTTGACATCTTATTAAATTTCACTTGCAATGTTGTCAACCGATGTTATTGCTTCATTCCCAATTTCTTTCTTGCTTGTTACTTGCTTTAACTTTGCTAAGTTCCTTGCTGCTTTGAAGCGAAGGTCTTCTTTCTTGATTTGCCACACAGGTCGAATTCGCCACGAAGGTCTAACTTGACACAAAGGTCTAACTTGCCACGAAGGTCTAACTTGCCACGAAGGTCTAACTTGCCACAAAGGTCTAATTTGCCACAGAGGTCTAACTTGCCACAAAGGTCTAACTTGCCACAAAGGTCTAACTTTTCTTGATATACTCAACGAGTCATGAAGTCTCGGAGTCACTTGCTATTTCTCAACGAACCACAAGGCTCGGAGTTACTTGCTAATTATTTTCTCGACGAACCACAACAGGGATTCGGAGTATCTTGCTATACGAATCGGTGTGATTCGATTTGACTTGCTATGTGGAATGTTTAATGATTTTGATTTCTTTTATCAAAACCAAAAAAATATTTTCCACAAAAATTCTCTTGCTTTGACTTTCCAATAAACAAACAACTTATTTTTCTTTTGGGAAAATCACCAAAATGGCCCGTTGACCGAGGGTTTTCCCTAAATGGCCCATTCCCGTCTCTTTGGAGAGACGGGTCACGGTTCCCAAAGAGACTGAACCGTCTCCCGAGACGGTTTAGTCTACAACCAATACACACGCAACACGTGGCCGACCTGATCCCGAAGCCTGTTTGTCGTCTCGGGAGACGTGTCAGAGCCGGGCTCAAGCCGTCTTCGGCTTGGCTTGAGCCGTCTCCAAGGCTACCTGAACCGTCTCCAGTCTGCAGTCGTCTCTCACACGGTTCACGAGACGGGTTCCCTTAATTATTTTTTCCGTTATTTTTTTTTGTTTTTACCGTTTTTTTTATAATGTTTTTACTTATTTTCTTTGTTTTTACCGTTTTTACCGAGAGAAACCTTGACTTGGTTTAATTTTTACCGTTTATTTTATAATTTTTAAATAATTTTCTTTGTTTTCAACTCTAAAAGTAAATATAAAACATAAATAAAAACATTTCATTAAAAATTAAACATAATAATAGGAAAAGATAAAAAAAATACATAACAAAGAAAAAAAACTTAAAGTTGGGGGCGCAACAATCGCCATGCCTCGACATGTTCGAAATCGTTGCCGTATCGAACCCCATACTCATACTGAGTGAATTCGATAGCCAACTCTTCATCAAGCTGCGGGTCTTCGGTAACTTGTTGCTCGTATATGGTGTTCCACAACTCACATTTGATGTTGAGGTCATCCCACTTGAACTGGAGGTCATGGACGGTCTTGGTGGTGTTGGTGCCAATGTGTTCAACGAAGTCGCTAAACACCCGAGCCCAAAACCCCTCCGGGGGAAGGCTGACCCATCGTCCAGGGGGAAGGAGTTGAATTTCCGGGCCATTCGAGGCGTCCTTGTGGCAGACCACAAGGGCCATCTCTTCCTCTTCGGTCCATGTGATCATATTTTTGGCGGGTGTGTATTTTTTAAGTTTTTATCGTTTGTGTGAGTTGTGAGTTTTAACCACGGTTTCTTCTATTTATATCCAAAAAAATTTGCACAGTAAATAAGGCTAAATTAAATAAAGCGACGATTTCCAAAGCCGTCTCGGGAACCGTCAAAGTCAACCGGCTTTGAGCCGTCTCTGGAACCGTGAGACGTCTCAAAGACGTCTCGGGAACCGTGAAACGACTTTGAGTCGTCTTGGGAAACGTCTCTCCAATGCGTATAAATACCCCATTTCACTTCACAAAATTTGCACCCTCTCTCAATCATCTAACCTTACAGCTTTCCAACCAATGACATTTTTATTTTTAAATCCTCCACTTTTCCAACCGAAGCCGACCGGCTTACAAATATATTGTCCGGTTTGGTTATACTTGGATCGTTGTTACATCTGCGTACAACTACTTGGATCGTTGTTGCATCTACGCGTGGGTTAACCCGTGTAAAATGTATCGATGATGTGGTGGTCTACATTATTGGCAAGTTCGATTCTTTATCTATGTAGAGCACATACACCATTCAAACAAGGTTCAAAGCAAGTAAATTTGGGAAGTAATTTCCCCTCCCCTAGTGCTAACTACTGTGGGTGACGTGTGCAATGGATAGGTCTCGGTCGACGACGTGTGCAACGAGTTTGTGTATTTTTCGTGTAATAGTTCAGTTTTTGTAATTGTTGTCGTGTTACAAATTGTAATATTGTAACTTCCCCTCCCCTAGTGTTAACTACGTTTTGTGGTCGACGTGTGCAATGAGTTTGTGTATTGTTCGTGTAGTCATTCAGTTTTTGTAATATTTTGTCGTGTTATAAATTGTAATATTTGGATTAATAAAAACATAAATATTTAAAACATAACAGATTCATTACATAAAATATAAACATTGGATTAATAAAAACATAAAATTAATAAAAAAAATGTAAAATTACAAAAGTTCAATAACTACGCGTTAAGACGGTCCCTCATCATTTGCCAAGCCGACACGTGTTTGAATTCTTTACGCTGCTTGGATTGATACTCTGCTTTGGTATATATGATGGCGACGTCTTCCGGCATGTCTACAGGAAACACTTGAAGTGTTCGATAGTGGTACCCGTTGAAGAGCTCGCACTTCGTGTTCAAGTCGTTCCATTTACGGCTAAGTGAGTCGATGGTTCGGTCAGACCCACCCACCAGCCGATTGAATTCGTGTAAAATACGGTACCACTTGTTATTTGGTGTGGGCTATCTTCGACATGTTGCCACGCTGAAACCAGTGCAATTTCTTGTTCTTCGGTCCATCGTTGGGGTGCCATTTTTTTTTTGTATGAAAGAGACGACGGTGGTAAGTGGTAGTGGTATTGGAGGAGCCGGACGTTGTATGGGACGGAGAGTGCGACGGAGACTGGTATTTATAGGGCTGAGGTGGATAACCGAACCGTCAGACCGTCTCGGGACTCACCGGAGACGAAGAGACCCGAGACGAATCCGGCCACGTGTCATTATATTATTTGCTTTGACCCTAAGCCGTCTCGGGAGACGGCTGGGGAAATGTCAAACGTCTCCATCGAAAACGTCTTTTGTAGCTCTGAGACGTCTCCGGAGACGTTTTCGGTGTGGTTCCCGAGACGGCTCAAGCCTAGCCGAAGACGGCTTGAGCCCGGTAGTCAGTGAGACGTCTCTGGGGCCCACGGGAGCCGTCTTGGCGGCTCTGACACGTCTCCCGAGACGACACACAGGCTTCGGGATCCAGGTCGGCCACGTGTTGCGTGTGTATTGGTTGTAGACTAAACCGTCTCGGGAGACGGTTCAGTCTCTTTGGGAACCGTGACCCGTCTCTCCAAAGAGACGAGAAGGGGCCATTTAGGGAAAACCTCGGTCAACGGGCCATTTTGGTGATTTTCCCTTTTCTTTTTCTTTTTTCTCGAGTCTGTTTGTTGCTTCTTTAAAAATAATATTTGACTTACTAAAGTCAAATTTCCCAATAGATATTCTGCCAGACTTACAATCGTGCCTTTCTTTTCCTTTTTTTGATAAATTGTGTTGACTTTTAAAAAGTCAAAACCTTCCTACGTAAACTTTCTATCTAAACTTTCTGTTTGACTTCTCCAATAAACTTTCTCAAAAATATTCTGCAACAAAACTTCTCGCCCCTTTTTCCCTCTGATTCCGAAGTGAAACGAAGAACAATATTTGATTCGTTTCCACACTCTTAAATGATTTAATCCTTTATCAAATCACTTCGAATCTAAGTATCTAACAACTTTCGATCGAATACGGTTCTTATGAAATCAAATCTTAATCCAGTGACTTTGTTTTAGAAACTTGTTTTTGAAATCACATCTGTTTTGTTGACGTTTCGGATTTAAAAAAAAAACAGAAATGTTTTCGTTTTCTTAAAAAATAATTGTTGGCGGGAAACTTTCTTTGTTTCCAAAAACAGAGGATAACAAAAAGATTTGATGTTTTTCGTTTGGATTAAGAATTTCTTTGTATTCGATTCATTCTAAACTTTAAAGGGTAGGATATAACCGTATGTTCACGTTAGAATGTGTTTAATCTTCCTTCTCTGATTCGCCGGTGATATGCCGGAATCTTTTGTTTTCGCCGGATTCCTCTTCCGATTTCTTTCTTTCTTCAGTTAACGGTTATAATCTTCAAATAATGATCTTTCTTATCGTCTGGATTGGAAAAATCGTTTTGTGAATCGATATGAAACGATTCTGTAACTGTCTCTGTTTTTTTTTTGAAAAAACAGGGGATGAAACTTTCTGATGTATCTCTCTTCTTTCACTGTGATGGATCGATGTGAACCAGGGATTTTTGAAAAAATCTGTCCATATTTAGCGAATCATACTTGGTTATCGGATGAACATATTTGAGTATGCACATATTGATGTGCAGGGACTCGTTTAGAGCCAAATGATCCGAAACAAAGAAAGTTTCATGTATGTTACAAATGATGGGGTACAAGCCTATTTATACTTGACTAATGGGTGTGTCTCTAATAGACATGACTCTTCAAACTATAATAACTATTAATAACTAACTTGTGACACAATGGTTCACTTATTTCTATTCTAGACTTAGGATATATAATATACACTTATGATATAAATCAAATATAATATACTAACATTCTCCCGCTTAATTTTGATTTATCTTCAATACTTTGCAGTGGGGTCTTGATCATCTTCATTGCGTCTTGCTTATAGCATTACTGGTCCAACTTCCTCGTATTGAATTAGATGAGCTTCCTCCTTTTCTTTTAGTTTTGGAGATTCGTGTTTGAGGTGTCCAAAATCATTGCAATTGTAGCATCTTATATAGCTCTTGTTTTGTTGGTACCTCCTGTTGTCTTTGTTTCTTCAAGTCTTCCAATTTTTTTGCTTTATCACGTCCTTGACTTGAATTTGCATGACCACAATGTTCACATTTATCTTCCTTGAATTTTCCTATAGCATCTTCTTTGGTGAATAAGAGTTTACTGTGTGATTCACCTTCTTCTGGTTTCTTGATGCGTTCTTCGTATGCCTTTAATCTTCCGATAGCTTCTTGAAATGGCATAGTATTAAGATCGGCAAACTGTTCGATTGCGTACACATATAGACCTGTATATACAACACCATAATTAGGATCCTATACAATGGTCTCTGCCTTGGTACAAATTTCTGATAATTATATACATAATTTTTAGTGTCAAGTATGATTAGGAAATTACATCGTTTAATAATATTCTTATTGTTTTTTATTGAATAAAAATAATATGATGTAGGTGGTTTTTGCACTTAAATACACTTGATCAATTTTGATCCGTTTGGCATGTTCGGCACATTTCCTTCTTGAATAAAATGATATAGGAGAATTTTACCCATTTAGCGTGAACTTAATGCTAAAATTGCCACTTGCAAAGCCAATGAGTGTAAGTGTTGCAGCTATTTCGGCTTATTTGAATGAGGTATGCTGCATGAACACACCGCCAAGTATTTTAGTTTTATGGTAGATTGTTAGGCCCTAGATTATTGTTATTAGAATATTATTAATTCTAATAGGATTGTGACAGCAATTTTGATTCTTATTAATTCTTATGTTAGCTGTTGTGCGGTTTGCTGATCTGAGAATGGATATGTCATTCTTCATCGGTGATAAGGTGATGCATCAACCAAGTCTATAAGGAAGTAACAAGAAATGTAGACTGCAAAAAAAACCCTCTTTTTAAGATGACGACATTCTTATCTACCTTTGTACGACATGCATCTTTTGTATTTTGATACCTACACTACGTTAACATTACACTACATTTACATGACATACAGATGCTTTGTTTTGTGTAGTATATTAACCATACATGACTTTTACCATGATTCATGCCTTGTAATTATTGTATTTATGTTAGTCTTTGGTCAAGGTCAATAGCTTAGTCTTATGAAGTTATTTCTTAGTCTTTGGTCAAGGTCAATAGCTTAGTCTTTGCTCTGATACCATATAGAGTAATAGGTAATAGAGTGAATTGGATCGAATGTACTTTTCTCATTATTCACAGAAAATTATATAGTGGCCATAACATTAATACAATGACTTGATTCTAGGAAAACTATTGACTAGGAATATTGACTATGACTAAATAATTACAAAGACATAAAGATAGCTCTTTGACTATGACTATTGACTGTTGACTATTGACTATTGATTTGTGTTAATACGCCCCCGCAAGATGGAGGATCCATTGGATATGCCAATCTTGGAGCGAAAGGAAAGAAACGGTGATCTTGGAAGTGGTTTGGTGAGGACATCAGCCAGTTGATCCTTTGAGCTAATGTGAAAGACCTTTAAGTGACCAACATTGACTTGTTCACGAACAAAGTGGTAGTCTAGGGCAACATGTTTCATGCGGGAATGGTACACCGGGTTGGCACAAATGTAGGTGGCGCCGGTGTAGTCACAGAAAAGAGATGGTGTACGTGTCGTGCGAAGACCGAGTTCTTGGAGAAGATTTTTAACCCATGAGATTTCAGCTGCGGCGTTTGCTAGCGCTTTGTATTCTGCTTCAGTGGATGAGCGTGAGACCGTTTTTTGTCTTGATGAACGCCAAGAGATGATGTTGGATCCAAGATATAATATATAACCTGTAGTAGATCTTCCTCCGTCATGTATGCCTCCCCAATCAGAATTTGAGAAAGCATTTAAATCAAGTGAGGACTGTTTATTTAACAATAACCCATGGTGCAATGTTCCTTTCAAATAGCGGAGAACCCGTTTGAGAGCTTGCCAGTGTGACTGTTTTGGGTGGTGCATAAACTGGGAGAGTTTGTTGACAGCGAAAGAGATATCAGGGCGGGTGAAGGCAAGGTATTGAAGTGTGCCAACAAGTTTGCGATAAGGAGTTGGGTCTACGGGTGGAGAGGCATCCGAAGGGATAAGCGGTTCAGAGACGCTTAGAGGGGTGAGGACCTCTTTGGCACCATCCATTTTGAAAGTGGTTAAGATGTCCTGAATGTGCCTGTGTTGGGAGAGGAATAGACCATGAGGAGTTGGAATGACTTCGATTCCTAGGAAGTGATGTAGAGGGCCTAAGTCTTTGATCGAAATTTTTTTGCTTAGGGCTTGAACAAAGATGTCCATGAATGGATTATTGTTTCCAGTGAGGACAATGTCGTCAACGTAGACGAGTAGGTAGCAAGTGTTACCATTTGTGTTGTAGACAAAAAGAGACGTATCAGAGAGACATTTTTTAAAACCGAAGCTAATGAGGAAGGCGGTTAATTCATTGTACCAAGCCCACGGGGCTTGTTTAAGGCCGTAGAGAGATTTCTTGAGTTTGCAAATGTGATTAGGAAACGTCAAATTTGCAAATCCGGGTGGTTGAATCATGTACACATCCTCATGTAAGGTGCCATGAAGAAATGCATTATTGACGTCTAGTTGGCGTAACGACCACCCTCGAGAGAATGCGATGGAAAGAACAGAACAAATGGTGACAGGTTTCGTTACCGGACTAAAGGTATCAAAATAGTCCTTACCGTACTGTTGATGAAACCCTTTTGCGACCAGGCGCACTTTAAATTTATCAATAGTTCCATCGGGTTTTCGTTTGGTTCGGAATACCCATTTGCATCCGATTAGATTTTGGGTAGTATGAGGGACAAGCTCCCACGTATGGTTTTGAAGAAGAGCGTTGTATTCAAGATCCATTGCTTGTCGCCATTGTGGATCTTTCATCTTTTTTTTCTGATTTGCAGCCTCAATGGCTCCATTTTTTGTTCATCAATCAAACCAAAACTACAATCGGAACCCTTGTTCCTCAGCCTCAAACCCATCATTACAAAACCGACCCTCCTCGTGGTCAAACAAATCCGCAACCCAAACTCAAAACAACCCGACCCACAACAGCCAAACTAACGTTTTTTGTTATTTTTGCAGCATACCCGGTCATGTAACGAAAGATTGTCGCAAACTTCGTCGCTTCCTACGCGACCATCAAGTCTCTACTCATGATTCCTACTCATACCCGGTTGTGAACAATACATCTTCTCACACTACGGTTCGAAACACTCCATGGATGTGGGATACTGGCGCTTCCAATCACACTAACAACAACAACAACAACAACCAAATGCATGTTCTTTCCGAATATGGTGCCCCGGATGAGATTGTTTTAGGTGACAGTAAAACCCTTCCTATCACACACATTGGTCAAACAACCCTTCACACCAACTCACGACCGCTTTTCTTAAACGATGTCTTAATCGTTCCATCTCTTCGTAGTAATCTTATTTCTGTTGCAAAACTTAGTCGTACTAATCAAGTTTCTGTTGAATTTTTTCCATATAATTTCTTGGTTAAGGATCTACGCACGGGGGCGCATCTCATGCGGGGCGTGAACGTCAATGACGTTTACTACGGACCAACCACACTATCTCCTCAAATCAATGCAACAACAACAAGATCTCTACTTGTGTGGCACCATATCCTTGGACATCCTTCGTTTCAAGTCTTCAAGTCCTTAATTTCTAAATTAGGACTTAATGGTAATAAAGTGTCACCCGACAATGGTGGTGAATACATTGGTCTTAAACCATTTCTCAAAACTCATGGAATTTCTCACTACACCACACCCCCCTCATACACCCAAACAAAACGAGGTGGCCGAACGTCGTCATCGACACGTTGTTGAAACGGGCCTTGCCCTCCTCCACTATGCTCAACTCCCATCACAATTTTGGTCACATGCCTTTCAAGCCGCCACTTATCTCATGAACCGTCTACCCACCACCATCTTGAACAACAAATCACCTTATGACATGTTATTCAATGTTGCTCCCACCTACTCCAAACTAAAACCGTTTGGACGTCTTTGCTATCCTTGGCTCCGCACATACAACACCTCCAAGTTACAATCTCGCTCCGCATCATGTATCTTTCTTGGATACTCCTCTTCCAGGTCAGCATACAAATGCTTTGATCCAGCCACCAACAAGCTATATCACTCTCGCCATGTTGAATTCATACCACACATCTTCCCATCCCCCACCAATAACTCTGCATCTCCCACTGTCACCTATGAATCATTTCTTCACATCATACCAAATCCTACAAAGCCTTCACACCCTACAAAACCTCCCATCGATCCCACACCCCAACCCATACCTCCTATACACCCCTCTCCTGACCCTACATAACATTCTGCTGCACCTACACAGCAGTTGCCTGATACTACCCAACACTCATCTGACCCTACACAACCTTCTACTACACCTACACAACATTCCCCTAACCCTACACAACTCTTGTCCTCTACACAGTCCTCCGTTATCCCTACACAGCCCTCCACTATCCATACACAGTCCTCATCTCCTACACAATCCTCCACTCCTACACAGCCTTCCAATGACCCTACCACCTCTACTCGCCCACAACGGTCTCGCAATCCTAACCCAAAATATTACAATTTGAACTTCATCAACTCCACCACACTTCACCCACTTCCTACATCCATTGAGCCCTCTACTCACATTCAAAGCGATGAAAGATCCACAATGGCGACAAGCAATGGATCTTGAATACAACGCTCTTCTTCAAAACCATACATGGGAGCTTGAACTTGAGTCATAACAGTTTTTGAGTCAATCATAGCAAAGTCCAAGAATTTCACCACCACAAACTTCTTAGTGCCCGCATCTTCAGTTTTGTATTTGCGTTCCAAAGATTCCCATAACTATTTGGCAGTAACAGCTTTTCAATACACATTATAGAGTGATGTATTGTAAAATACATCTATTTCCAGTGTAAAGTTTGTGTAATTTTTTAGTCGTTTAGATAGTGTTTTTATTAGTTTTAGCCTTGTACCGGTCAATTTTATTTAGTATAGGTTTTTATAGATTTTTATTAGTTTTGGGTCATTTTTATTATTTATATATTTTATTTTATATTTTGTAGGTGTTCATGGACGTTGGAGCGTAAACTAGCAACTTTGGTCAAGTCAAGAACACCCGAGTCAAGAGCATAGAGCTAGAATGCTATATATAATAATAATAATAATAATAATAATAATAATAATAATAATAATATTAAAAAGAAAAAGAAAAAAAAACAAAACGTGAGTTGGTCACAAAGTCAAGGCCCATGTCAATTTAAGGCGGCATATTGTTATTCTACGAAAAAAACAATTATTTTGTGAGGGGGGCCGCATGAGAGGAATAAATTGGAGAGAAGGCACAAAACTTTCGAGGGGATATTATCGACATAGCAGCGAACATTAATCGAAGAAGAGCACCACTAGCATACAGAGAAGATTAATTTTAGAGGTGCGGATCAAGGGTTGAAGCCTAGGTGTGAGCACGGGTCGGTTCTATTTCAAGTATTTATTATTTATCTATTCTAACCCGTTGTGAACACCATTAATATGTTTAGTTTTTATTGTTTTGATTTTATCATGACTTTTATTGGCTAAACCTTGATGCTACCTAGGTTAAAGATGATTGCACTTGTTTGATTATTTTCTTTTGGTTTTGGAATTTTTGGTTGTGGGTGAATTTTAGAGTAAAGAACTCTTTATTTTCTGGTTTGATGTATATGCATATTTAGTTTTATTTAAATAACTTTTATAAACTCCACTTGCGTTTTTGTGAATGTCTTTCATGTATGAATGCGGGTTAGGTTGCGGACTGGGTGTTAGCAACTAGTTTATGGTTAATTCTGCAGGTTATCCATAGGAGTTGTAATTGTTAGTTAGATAATTCTAAGTGTTCTACCAATTCTCAATAGCTGTAAGGTGCGAGATTGTTGATCTGTCTAGGGTGTTAAATTGCTAGATCTAGAGGCTTTGTGAGAAGATCTTCCTAGTTTCCCTAGCATTCCTTGTAGGCCAAGTCTTATCAGAAATATTGTAGTTACCCCTTGCACTTTCGGGTGTATTGTGACTTTCGCACTGTGAGGTAGACTGTCTAGCGGGTACTTTAAGATTCGAGTAGGTAAGCCTGTGAGGGTAACCTCTCACCCGGTGGTTTAACAGCACAACAGTATTCTAGGGTTTCCCCTTGAGAAGGGTCGAGGGTGTCTAGTTTATTCTTGATGTTTAGTATTTTAAGATCCCGGTTCCACACCAGTTCCATAGCCGTTAGAAACTTATCATTCATGTGTAGGATTCTAACCTAGGTAGTGCTTTCTCATCACTTGATCCGAATTCTAGTTCCCAGTTTGTGTCTTTAGTTATTTTAGTTTTATTTTATTTATTTGCATTAGTTTGTTAGAAAACCCCCCTTTAAGCAATAAAACATTATTAAGTCAGTTTGTAGATAAGTAATCGAGTCTAGTTTATGTTTTCTAGTAGAGTCTCGTGGGTTCGATACTCGGACTTACTTTAGCTGTACTGCACTGACCGGTACACTTGCCGGTTGTGTGGTTTAGGTTTAGAGAGTCTTAGGATATAAATTTAAAACTTAGAGTGTCTAGTTTAGGTTAATTTAGTAGTTTTTACTCAACCACTTTGAGCACATCAAGTTTTTGGCGCCGTTGCCGGGGACTCTTGGCGATTGCGTTTACTAGCTTTGATTACACTTATCTGTTATATCTGTGCTACTTATGTTTTGTGTTAAGTCTGTCTTTTTGTTTAGTGAGTCGTAGGAGTCTAATTGTTTGTGTATTTTAATTTCTGTCGAGTCTGTAAATATGTTTGAAATTTGTAGAGGACCCTATTTTACCGTTAGATTTCCACAAAATGCGGGGTCCTCTGCACATTATTGTGCTAATTCCTTTGTGCAGCCGCAGCCATACTATTCACAGGGGTGTCCTACATATTATTATGATGACTCGTATCAGCAGCCACATTTTAATCAGTATCCTGATCAATTTTCTGGAAGCAATTCTTGTTAGAATAGTGGTAATGATTGGAGTAAAATAGAGAGTATGTTGACATTATTAGTTGCTAAAGATGAAAATACTCTATAAATGTTAGCAGAGCACGACACCATCCTGAAAAACCGACAGACTGCTATTTTAGATCTTCAACGAACACTAGAAGACATAGCTAGGAGATTAGATGAAGAAGAAGAGAAAGAAAAGGTTCAGCAAGAGCAGTTGCCGAAAGTCGCTTATACATATGATGAGGAGGGCAACTACCTCGGGTACATGAACGCTCGAGGGGAGTTGTTCCCAACGTTTCCAGAAGAAGGGAAAGAGCCGATCATGGAATACGCAGGTGAGTCAGATGAAGAGATCATCCCAATCACGGAGACGAAAATGGACATTGAAGTCCCACCTCCGGTGCCACAGGTTACTATATATGATTTTGGAAGTGACTCTGATGAAGAGGACAACGAAGAAGAATGGGCGGCATATCAGAGGTCGTTAGTGAAGAAAGAAGTGATAGAAGAAGAAGTGGAGTTGGGGGACTCCATAGGTATGATGTTTGGTGCAGATGAAGACATTGAGGATAGTGAGGAGTCGTTATCTGAGGAGGATGAATTCTTAGAATTGGAATTAGATGGTTTGCTTGCTTATGAAGAAGTAGGGGAGTTTGATCCTAATGGGGATATTGCATACCTGGATGCCTTACTCGAAGGTGAGCAAACAAACATGACTGAACCTCCACCAGATGAAAGAACTAAGTGTGGGGATCATCCCATGGAAATGGTGATAGAAGAAGCGCACCATAGCTGGTCCGTGGTATTAGTGATAGATGGAATTTCAAAATCAACAGCACCACGGGAGAGGGCAAGGAAGAGAAAAAGAAAGGATAGACACCAGAAGAGGATCAACGGCTGGCACAATGTGGAGAAGAAGAAGCCAGTGAAAGTCACACACGATCAGTCTTCTTGCTACATGTCACGCATCCGATTCAATCCAGGTAAGTTTAAATTTTGGTGGTTTGAACCGTTGAGAAAGGTTAAATTATTTTTCAATTCCACAAATAAAATTTCAATTGTTAACGAGAACCGGGTGGAATTGAATGGGTTAGATCGGGTCCAGATAAAAGAGAAGCCCCCTGATTAAGTTTAAGTGTGGGGAGGCTCTGTAGAATTTGTAAATATATATTTATACTTTTTTTTCTAGCTTTTCATTTTTTTTATTTGTGGTCTGTCATTTGGTAGTGGTTTATAGGTTTTTATCTTTCTATTTTATTTTTGTTTTTGTGTCTTTGCGTCTGTTCGTAGGTTTGCGTGTTTGCTTGGGTTGAGGAAATTTCACCCTGAGCGGATCCCATGTATTATCTTTATATATATTTTATGAGTGGGAGTTTTGATAAAGGTTTGGGTAATAAAAAAGAATTTTTCTTAAAAAAACAATAATAATTAACTTTCTCTAAAAAAAGAATTTTCACGTAATGTGAGGAGTCTGGGCTGACCTGTTCGCCTCATGCGACCAGCAATTACCCCGGAAAGTTATTTTTTTTTCTCTTGCGACGCGTATTGTGATCACTAGTGTCCTTCACGTTGAGCGAGAACCGGAATTTTTTTCTTCTACCCATTTGGTTCTACCGCCATTCACCGCCATTTCGCCAAGCAGGTACGTCTTCTTGTTTGTTGTTATATTATGAGTCTAAGTTAGTATTTTGAGTCTTTTTATTTTTGTGTGGTTCGGTATTATGCTCGGGGTTTGTCTGTTTCGTTTTGCGCAGGTTTGATTTGCACTGCCCGTACTCAATCTCCATTCGGGTGATTCCAGATCTGTTTATCATTTGTCAAGGCAAGCCCAGAGTTTACCATTGTGTCAGAGCCGATCGCGACCAAAATGCTATACGAACGAGCTGGATTGGACTAGAGTTTTTGGAGCTTACGCGTTAATAAACCAGTTAAGTCCTTTTCAATTTGCCATTTTCTTTTTATTTTTGTATTCGGAATTTATTTTTTGTTTGAGTCGTTTTCTATTCCTACATTGAGGGCAATGTAGAGTTTAACTGTGGGGATGGTAATCTGTCGTTTAGTCTGTATATAGGGTCATTTTGAGTCCAAAAAATAAAAAAATAATAAAAATAAAAATAAAAATCCAAAAAAAAAGTCCCTGATTTTGAAGTTTGCATTATATAAAATATGGAAAATGATAGGTAAAGTTAGGTGTCCGGTTTTCAAATAGTATGTATAATAAGAGATTAAAATTGATTGAGAACGTGTCTGATTTGGGATATGTGGGTAGGCTCGGCCGGTAGAAAGGTTTTCTTTGAAAAGTAATAAATTAATTATGTTAGGCTATTTTGTGGGTTCTCATCTAGGAGAAATGGGGAGACCGAAACCGCCAAAAATAGTATAAGAAGCACCGTTATAAGTAGAAAACCGTTAGAATTTCTAATCACCTAAAAAAAATTAGAAATCAAAGCAAAAAAAATGCCGAAGCTTAAGGTGCCTGGCCACTGGGATAGCGACTTGGATTGGTCACACCTTCTGAGTTAAGTATGCTGAGATGAAAAAAAAAATGTTGAAGCTTAAGGTGCCTGGCCACTGGGATAGCGACTTGGATTGGTCACACCCTTTGAGTTAAGTATGCCGGAAAAAAAAGTGATTTTAAATTTTCTTGGTTTTCTACATAAGACGGTTGGGAAATGGTCAATTGGTTGTTCCTTTAGCTTCATAAGCTTGAGGCGGGATTAGGAGGAACTGTGGCTTCCTTCGAGTGAGACCCTATATAGACTAATCAACATGAACTTAACATAAATAAAAAGGGGCTTGAAAACCGGTGTGGGTTTAAGAGGATCAATATACCTGCAATCGCAATCAACACGTTAGTACATTATTAATTAAGTAACCTATGTTTTGAAATTGGATGTAAACCTAACTGTGATTCCATAGCATAATTCTTTTTCAGGGACGAAAAAGAGATAAGTGTGGGGATATTTGATGTATTGTAAAATACATCTATTTCCAGTGTAAAGTTTGTGTAATTTTTGAGTCGTTTAGATAGTGTTTTTATTAGTTTTAGGCTTGTACCGGTCTGTTTTATTTAGTATAGGTTTTTATAGACTTTTATTAGTTTTGGGTCATTTTTATTATTTATATATTTTATTTTATATTTTGTAGGTGTTCATGGACGTTGGAGCGTAAACGAGCAACTTTGGTCAAGTCAAGAACACCTGAGTCATAGAGCTAGAATGTTATATAATAATAATAATAATAATAATATTAAAAAGAAAAAGAAAAAAAAACAAAACGTGAGTTGGTCACAAAGTCAAGGCCCATGTCAATTTAAGGCAGCATATTGTTATTCTACGAAAAAAACAATTATTTTGTGAGGGGGGGCCGCACGAGAGGAATAAATTGGAGAGAAGGCACAGAACTTTCGGGGGGATATTATCGACACAGCAGCGAACATTAATCGAAGAAGAGCACCACTAGCATACAGAGAAGATTAATTTTAGAGGTGCGGATCAAGGGTTGAAGCCTAGGTGTGAGTACGGGTCGGTTCTATTTCAAGTATTTATTATTTATCTATTCTAACTCGTTGTGAACACCATTAATATGTTTAGTTTTTATTGTTTTGATTTTATCATGACTTTTATTGGCTAAACCTTGATGCTGCCTAGGTTAAAGATGATTGCACTTGTTTGATTATTTTCATTTGGTTTTGGAACTTTTGGTTGTGGGTGAATTTTAGAGTAAAAAACTCTTTATTTTCTGGTTTGATGTATATGCATATTTAGTTTTATTTAAATAACTTTTATAAACTCCATTTGCGTTTTTGTGAATGTCTTTCATGTATGAATGCGGGTTAGGTTGCGGACTGGGTGTTAGCAACTAGTTTATGGTTAATTCTGCAGGTTATCCATAGGAGTTGTAATTGTTAGTTAGATAATTCTAAGTGTTCTACCAATTTTCAATAGCTGTAAGGTGCGAGATTGTTGATCTGTCTAGGGTGTTAAATTGCTAGATCTAGAGGCTTTGTGAGAAGATCTTCCTAGTTTCCCTAGCATTCCTTGTAGGCCAAGTCTTATCAGAAATATTGTAGTTACCCCTTGCACTTTCGGGTGTATTGTGACTTTCGCGCTGTGAGGTAGACTGTCTAGCGGGTACTTTAAGATTCGAGTAGGTAAGCCTGTGAGGGTAACCTCTCAACCGGTGGTTTAACAGCACAACAGTATTCTAGGGTTTCCCCTTGAGAAGGGTCGAGGGTGTCTAGTTTATTCTTGATGTTTAGTATTTTAAGATCTCGGTTCCACACCAGTTCCATAGCCGTTAGAAACTTATCATTCATGTGTAGGATTCTAACCTAGGTAGTGCTTTCTCATCACTTGATCCGAATTCTAGTTCCCAGTTTGTGTCTTTAGTTATTTTAGTTTTATTTTATTTATTTGCATTAGTTTGTTAGAAAACCCCCTTTAAGCAATAAAACATTATTAAGTCAGTTTGTAGATAAGTAATCGAGTCTAGTTTACGTTTTCTAGTAGAGTCTCGTGGGTTCGATATTCGGACTTACTTTAGCTGTACTGCACTGACCGGTACACTTGCCGGTTGTGTGGTTTAGGTTTAGAGAGTCTTAGGATATAAATTTAAAACTTAGAGTGCCTAGTTTAGGTTAATTTAGTAGTTTTTACTAAACCACTTTGAGCACATCATAGAGTGAGTCAAGCATTTAGTAGTTTTTACTAAACCACTTCGATCATCCACCGAAGCAGAATTTCGTGTTGTGGCTTCCACCACAACCGAAGTCCAATGGCTAATCTCATTATTGGTTGAACTAGGTCTCAAATCCACAGTCACACCTGCCATCTCATTATTTATATAGTTTATGCACAAGAAATCAGAATGATTCCAAGCCTGGGCCGCGCTCACAGTTTGAGCATTCATATCCTCTTCGACAACATGAGGAGCGGTTTCAGTCAAGAGCATCGCAAGATTCAATGTTATCAGATAGAACAGCATCTTTTGTTGCCAACGTTTGAAGTTTACACCAGCAAACTTCTCTCGTTAACCTCACAATAAATGGCTATAACGAAAGACTTGTTATAACATGTTGACTATATCCATACATAAATATTGTACTAAAGATCTCAAGTGATAAAAATTATTATATACATGAATAATGTATTAGTTAAGAAAAGTATAAGCAAATTAGAAAGTATTATAAAAGTATCAAACTTGTGATTTTTCATTGAATAGAGATTAACATATATACATATTATAGAGCTAAATACTAGGGACTAGTAGCTACAACTAAGGAGTAAAATGAGTGCAAAATATTGACTAAGAAACAAGCATTAATTTTGAATTTTGACTAAAGACTTAATGGGAGATTCAGAATGATATAGTTTATGCACAAGAAATCAGAATGATTCCAAGCCTGAACCGCGCTCACAGTTTGAGCATTCATATCCTCTTCGACAACATGAGGAGCGGTTTATGCACAATCCGCATCAGTGAAAGCGTGAAGCTGCAAAGGAGATTTTCGTTTGAAGAAGATGCCATGATGTAGAGTGCCATGTAGATATCTTAGCAATCTTTTTAGAGCTTCCTAATGTACATTTGTTGGCTTATGCATGAACTGTGAAAGTTTATTTACAGTAAAAGAAATGTCGGGACGTGTTAAAGATAAATATTGTAGTGCACCTACGAAAGCCCGGTATTCGGTTGGGGATGGTAGGGGTTCACCATCTAGGACAGTAATAGTAGAGGAAGCCGACATCAGTGTAGGTGCTGGTTTGCAATTACTCATGTTAGCTTTGGTGAGGATATCAAGGATGTATTTAGATTGAGATAGAAAAAGGCCATGGTTGTGAGGAATGACCTCGATGCCAAGAAAGTAAGAGAGATTGCCAAGTTCCTTTAAAGAGAATCTGGCAGGTAGAGTTTGAATGAAAGATTGGATGAGAGATGGATTTGCTCCGGTGATGATTATGTCATCAACGTAGACAAGAATGAAGATGGGGGAAGAAGTAATTTTGTTGATGAAAAGAGAGGGATCGGATATAGAAGGTTTGAAGTGAACCGATAGAAGGTAGGTTTTAAGTTTGTCATACCAAGCACGAGAGGCTTGACGAAGGCCATAGATGGCCTTGTTAAGTTTGCAAACGTGGGTGGGATAGGAAGGGTCCACGAAGCCGGGTGGTTGAGACATGTAAACCGATTCGGTTAGGGTGCCTTGGAGGAAGGCATTGTTTATGTCAAGTTGGCGTAGAGGCCAATTGTATGAAGTGGCTATAGCAAGAATAAGACGTAGAGTAGCCGTTTTTTTCTACGGGACTAAAGGTTTCAACATAGTCTAGACCGGGACGTTGATGAAAACCTTTAGCAACAAGACGTGCTTTTAGGCGGTCTACCGAGCCATCAGGTTTGAATTTAGTGCGGTAGACCCATTTGCATCCAACAAGGTTAGGGGCGTTGTCGGGAGGAACAAGAGTCCAAGTTTGATTGCGTTTGAGGGCATCGAACTCGGTTTGCATAGCATCTCGCCATAGTGGTTGTTTGAGAGCTTGGGTAATATTAGTGGGTTCGGGAAGAGTGTGAGTAGTGGAGTGGTATAGGACAAAATCGGAGTTGTGGTATTTCGGGGTGGGTTTACGAGTGGCTCGAGTTTGGTAAGAGGCAGCGGGTTGAGTTGGAGAGGAAGTGGGTTCAGTGGTTTGGGAAATATTAGAGGGAGATGAATCCGAGGGAATATGTATGGGGGATGAAGTGGTGGTTTGGTCAGTGGTGTGGGAAGGCTCGGTGGGCTGTTGTGGGAGTTCGGTGGGGGTGGGTGGAGGTGGTCGTCTTTGGTAGGTGATGTTTGGTGGGTTGGAGGAAGAAGGTGCCGAAGTAGTGGCAGCGGGCGTAGGAGTTGGAGAAGGAGGAGGAGAGTGGTTGGGAAGTGAAATTGATTGAGTGGTAAGAGGTAACCAAGTGTCGGGTGATGGTGGAGCGAGGGTAGAGGTTTGAGCGAGAGATTCATAAGGGAAAATATGGTCAATGTAGTGGACATGACGGGATGTGTAGATTCGATTTGTGAGCGGGTCAAGAAGGTGAAAGGCACTTTGGGAGGATGAGTAGCCTATGAATATGCATGGTTTAGACCGAGACTCGAGTTTGTGTTTCGAGTATGGGCGTAACCAAGGGTAGGATAGACAACCGAAACCGTGAAGTTTTTCATAGTTGGGAGTAGTGTGAAAGAGCCGATAGTAGGGGGAATCATTGTTTAAGGTGGGGGTGGGTAGTCTATTGATGAGGTAGGTGGCGGTGGTGAAGGCAAATGGCCAAAATTTGGGAGGCATTTTGGCATGAGAAAGTAAGGCTAGACCAGTTTCAACAATATGACGATGACGGCGTTCGGCGTAGCCATTGTGTTCAGGTGTATGAGGAGGGGAGGTGAGATGAGAAATGCTACAAGAAGATAGATGAGAAGACAGTTTAATATATTCTCCACCATTGTCGGAAAATAATTGCTTGATTTTTGTTTTGAAATAGTTTTCAACAAGTTTTTGAAAACGGATGAAAGTACTACGAGAGTCAGATTTATGTTTTAATGGATAAATCCAAATGTATTTTGTGAAATGGTCAACAAAAATTATATAGTATTTGTAACCATCAAAAGATGTAATTGGAGATGACTAAACATCGGAAAAGATTAAATCTAGAGGTGTATTAGAAGTGAAAGAGGATGAATGAAAGGGAAGTTTGTGACTTTTATTGATGCAGCAAGAATTGCATGATTCATGCTTGCTAGATATAGATGGAACAAAATAAGCTAAAAGTTGTAAAACTCGCAAATGTGGATGTCCTAGGCGGTGATGCCAAAAAGACGCTTTGTTTGTTTGCAAGTAAAATGCTTGTGGAGAGTTGGTGGAGGATAATTCATAGAGACCATGATTAGTTATTCCCCGAAGAATGGTTCGGCGAGTGTGAAAATCCTTGATGACAAAATAAGAAGAGAAAAATAAGACTAGTATGTTGTTGTCAATGCATAAACGAGAGATAGAGATTATGTTGCGAGAGATAGAAGGGACGCAAAGAACATTTTTTAGGATAATAGGGACACTAGAAAAATAAAGAGTAATAGTGCCAACGTGAGTAATTTTAAGAGACGAACCATCACCGATGACAAGTTTCTCGGTACCATCATACGGTCTGTGCATGGAGAGTGCACTAAGATCATTAGTAATGTGGTGAGAAGCACCACTGTCTTTTAGCCATGATAAATTAGAATCGACAGTATGGTGTGTTTCCATCATGTGTGTTTGTGGTTTAGTTTGGGTGTTGTTTTTGTTGTGAGTTGAAGGGGTGATAGTAGGTTGAATTTTCTTGAAGTTTGGGCAGAATGATAGGGAGTGGTGGAGTGATGAAGAAGAATGAGTGGGTTTAGTAAAACCTGGCTGATACCATATAAAAGTATCAAACTTGTGATTTTCCATTGAATAGAGATTAACATATATACATATGATAGAGCTAAATACTAGGGACTAGTAGCTACAACTAAGGAGTAAAATGAGTGCAAAATATTGACTAAGAAACAAGCATTATTTTTGAATATTGACTAAAGACTTGGTGGGAGATTCGGTTTTGACCGAGTGTGCTTCAATAAGTATTGCATAGACCATTTAAACTCTACACACAAAAATTTGTCTCTGACATCTTAATATTTATAAAGATTAATAAAGAAATCTTGGTGACAATAGAAATCTTATGACTTTAATGTGTAAGGCTACACTGTGTGGGGGTATAGAAAGGGGTGGAAAGCCCTTTCACGTCAACCCACCACCCCTTACCCATCGTGAAACATGGTGTGTGGCATATATGAAGAAGATATCCTCTGGCATGGGGAACAATCTAAGGTGGCGAGGACAGTCTTGATTGGTGGACGGTTACGGTGAGAAAAAAAAATTACCATTAGTCCCCCATCCCCTAACGGTTCTATTTTAAATCAAACCAAACTCATTAAATTGTACCACTATATATTACATCTTTTGTAATTCTATTACCCTACACCACAATTCTATTACCCCACACTGCAATAACCAAACCGTCTACCTTAAGTGCAAAATTTTAAATCAACACAACGCCCATCTCGTGGACCGAAGAAGAAGAACTAGCCCTAACGTTGGGCTGGTTAAACGTATATGAGAACACTAGAGTCTCTAGTACACTTCGTTCATTCCCGTTTTTGGGTGAAGTCTTGGCGGAATTCCAAATTATTCACAAATGGTTGGACATCGAATCAAATTGCGAAATCTTTGAAGCGATGTTCAAGGAAAACATGGATGAGATTCACCCGAATCCGAAGAAGTTGCCATCTGAATGACTCAAGTCGACTACGCTTTTGAGATCAGCAAGGAGTTCGAGTATGTTTCGTCGTGGCAAATGTTACGTCCTAATTATATCTAATTTAAATGTTTTAGTGTATGTACTTTAAATTTATGTTTTTTATGTAATGTTTTAGTTTTAATTATTGTTAATATAATGGTGGTTTTATTTAATTTAATGACTTATTAATTAAAACATACAAACGCAAAAATTAAAAAAAAAAGTAAATTAAAAACGGTGACTTGGAACTATCATGGATCCACTGTCCACGCCACCACAACCATGCCGTCAGTGGCGAAGCTTGGTTCTCGAATCGGCGGGGGCCGAACTAAATTTTTACTGATCGGTAGTGGCAAATTGGCGGGCCGGACTCAATTTACCTACGAAAATCGAAAATTTCTACCACTGCATCAAAAAACAGGAGGGGCCAGGGCCACCCCTGGCCCATTGTATGCTTCACCCCAACAATGATGTGACAAATGTCGTTCCACGCTGATGGCGTGTGGGTGTTTTAAGAAAACTAAACTTCTTTTCAAAAAGGGCAAAGTCCCGGAGGAGATGCCAAAAGCTTTGATTGAAAAGATGAGCAAGTTAGAAAACAGAAAGACACTTCCAAGTTTTAAATTTATAATTTAAAACGATAGTTGCTCAACGTTCTAAACCCAACATAATAGGCAAGCGCACCTATCGTATAGAGTATAGAAATGTGCAAGTACCGAATATCGAATCCGTGGACACGATTTTTACTACTCAGCTTCCTAAAATTACTTAAAATACTTTTTCAAAATGCAAGGAGAAAAGTAAAAAAGAGAGATGAAAACTTTTTAAGAAAATAAACACACGTTTTGTTCGTTCATTTATGTTCATGAACGGGCGTGTTCGTGTTTGTTCATTTAACTTTAACCGAACACGAACACGAACACATAATCGAACACATTTTTGTGTTCGTGTTCGTTCATTAAGAAATTTGTTGTGTTCGTGTTCGTTTATGTTCGTTTATTTAAAACCTAAACGAACAGTTCATGAACATAAACGAACACAAATGACTAATATAAGTGAGCACAAATGAACATAAATGAACAAAAACAAGTTAATAATGATTCATTACAATCAACCAAGTCTAATACATCACAATGCAACAAAAACCAAATGACGGGGATGAGAAATACGGCGGCGCTGTTGAGGCTGGAGGCCAGAGACTGGGTTGTGGAGGCTGGAGACGGGGTTGTGGAGGTGGTCGACCGGAAGTAAAAGAAGGTAGGGCTATGGAGTGTGGAGAAGAAGGGAGGTGGGGCTGTGAAGTATGGATATCGTCTGATAAGTGATATGGTTAGAATGTTAGGGTTAGGGTTAAGTTTTTAGAACACATGAATTAAGATACTTAAAAAAAGGAAATAAATAATAAAAATAAAGGTTAGTTTAAGTAAACGAACATAAACGAACGAAAATAAATGAACGGACATAAATGAACGAACATAAACGAACATAAATGAACGTTCATGAACATAAATGAACGAACAAAACGTGTGTTCATGTTCGTTCGTTTAATTAAACGAACAAAAAATTGTGTCCGTGTTCGTTCATTTATTTAAATAAACGAACACAAACGAACTTCCCGCCGAACAGTTCACGAACAGTTCATGAACGTTCGGTTCGTTTACAGGCCTAGCCCTATTAAAATTACTACCTCGACCCACCACCACTTCTTACACCAGCACATCCTCCTCCACCACATCGATGTACTCTTACTGGTTTAGCACTTATTAATTCAGAGTCTCTAACTTAGTCAGACCTCTTACTCTGTCAACATTTAATAGAACAGAGGTTGCCAAAAAGCCGATATGTCTAGATGACATATATAGTTGATGAAACGATGCAAACAATCTCCAAATCGACAACCAACCCAACTATCCAGTTTACACATTACACATAATAGTCATTTGAAAAAACCATAGTTTTATGACATTTTGCTGTTGTGAACAAGCTTGAATCCGGTTAATCTGATTAAATTCAGTTAATTCAGGTTTCAATCGAAAACCAAATGGAAATCCCGTTAGACAATGCTCTAATTCGATTTGGTTCTCTCTAACAACAAAATAATTTAAAAATAAAAACTGAATCAAAAGTTTAAACCGTCAAACACCCTTGTAGTTCTCCATACAAATTAATTTATTTTATCTAACTTTTTACATAATAAAAACATGTAATTTAAGTCAATGACCTTCTAGTGTAATAGCACCCCCATAACCTTCTAACGTAAATGCCATGGGTTGCAGCTTCATCTAGAGCAAAACTATTTAACGTTGAGCCAAAAGTTTTATCATAGTAAGCCTTTGAGTGGACCATTTCCTATGGAAACGTGACAAGTCGAATCACTAACGTCATTTACAGTCACAGGCATGTGTGATCTTTTGCCACTAAATTTACCCAGTTGATTGGCTTTTGTTCGTCGTTAAAAAAAAGTAATTTTAATAGGGCTAGGCCTGTAAACGAACCGAACGTTCATGAACTGTTCGTGAACTGTTCGGCGGGAAGTTCGTTTGTGTTCGTTTATTTAAATAAATGAACGAACACGGACACAATTTTTTGTTCGTTTAATTAAACGAACGAACATGAACACACGTTTTGTTCGTTCATTTATGTTCATGAACGTTCGTTTATGTTCGTTCATTTATGTTCGTTTATGTTCGTTCATTTATTTTCGTTCGTTTATGTTCGTTTACTTAAAGTAACCTTTATTTTTATTATTTATTTCCTTTTTTTAAGTATCTTAATTCATGTGTTCTAAAAACTTAACCCTAACCCTAACATTCTAACCATATCACTTATCAGACGATATCTATACTTCACAGCCCCACCTCCCTTCTTCTCCACACTCCATAGCCCTACCTTCTTTTACTTCCGGTCGACCACCTCCACAACCCCGTCTCCAGCCTCCACAGCCCAGTCTCTGGCCTCCAGCCTCAACAGCGCCGCCGTATTTCTCATCCCCGTCATTTGGTTTTGGTTGCATTGTGATTGATGTATTAGACTTGGTTGATTGTAATGAATCATTATTAACTTGTTTTTGTTCGTTTATGTTCATTTGTGCTCATTTATATTAGTCATTTGTGTTCGTTTATGTTCATGAACTGTTCGTTTAGGTTTTAAATAAACGAACATAAACGAACACGAACAAAACAAATTTCTTAATGAACGAACGCGAACACAAAAATGTGTTCGATTATGTGTTCGTGTTCGTGTTCGTGTTCGGTTAAAGTTAAATGAACAAACACGAATACGCCCGTGTTTGTGTTCGTTCGGTTCGTTTACAGGCCTAAATAGGGCCGATTACGGCAAAGTAAAAAGAAAAAAAAAATAAAGTAACTTAAATAGATTTTGTTAGAAAAATTAGCATCCAAATAATATAAACTCGACTTTACCCAAGCAGCTGCCACCCATTGTCTCCCTCACCACACAAACCCTAATTTTCCAAATCTTCATCAAATCTCTGTAAAACCATGTCACAGAAACCCAATCATTCATCTTCTTCAGATGACGAAGACGAACAAACCTCCGGTTCAGAACAAACCTCCGGTTCAGACTCCGACACAGACTCCGGCCAACAACCAAACCCAAACCCTAAAAAAACCCCAACCGCTCCCCCTCAACCGGCTAACAAAAACCTTCCTTTCCATCCCTCTTCGGACTATACCGATTCAGACTCGGATTCGGATTCGGATCTACCCCCTAAAAAACCCGCTAATAATATACCGCCACGTGTACCCGCTAATAACAAACCGAAACCTGGAGCTTCAAGTGTATCCGAGTCCGATTCGGAATCCGAAACAGATAACGATACTGAAAGTGATCATGATTCACCACCTCCTAAAAAGTCTGCAGCTGCGGATAATAATATTAAACCTGTCAGTTTGAAAAAACCAATTGAAAAAAAATTTGGAGAGAAAACCGTGTCTGAACCGGCGTTAACGCCGGTTCAGACGCAGGCTAAGATTAAGCGGCCGCGGCCGCTTACTGCTTCGCCTGCGGTTGAAAAGGAAGCGAAGAAAATAAAACAGGATAAGGTTGATGGAAGTAGTGGTAACAAATCGAAACCGAAAGGACAAGGTTTAAGTGTATCTGGATCGGAAACGGAAGAATCGGATAGCGATTCGGGTCCTAAAAAGTTAAAGAAAGTCAAACCTGTGGATGCGAAACCGATGGAAATAAAGTCGGTGGGGAAAACGGGGTCTAAGGCTGTTACGGTGAAGGATAAGGTATCGCCGATGGATTCGGGGAAGAATGAGAGGGAGAGTGAGAAGAAGAGTGGTGGACAGGACGAGGAAGCGAAGAAGCAGTTGTTTCAGAGGCTGTGGAGTGAGGACGATGAGATTGCGGTATTGGAAGGGATGATAGGGTATAAGAATGAGAATGGGGAGAATGCGTTAGCGGATATGGGGGCGTTTCATGAGGTTATTAAGAAGAAGTTGCATGTTGATGTTAGTCGGGCGCAGTTGGTTGATAAGGTTAGGCGGTTGAGGAAGAAGTATGTGAATAATGCTAGTCGGAAGAAGGATGGGAAAGATAGGAGTTTTTCGAAGAGTCATGAACAGAAGGCGTATGAGTTGTCTAAATTAATATGGGGTATTAAGAGTAATGGTAATAGTAATAGTAATAGTAAGAATCCGACCAGTGGGCCGGAGAGTAAGAAGAAGAGTCAGAGTCAAAAGAACGGTAAGTTAAAGGGCAATGCTGCTAGTACCAGCACTGGTACTGGTTTGGTGACGTCGAACGGGGTGGATGATAAAGATAAGGCGATGATGGAGGTTGAGAAGAATATTGATATATCGCGGTTTGTTAATTATGGTGGAACGAGTGGTTCTCCAATTGTGTCGGAGGAGATTGTGAAGGGAGGATTAGAATTGGTGGAGGGTTCTAAACGGGCGGAGTTGGAGGCGAAGTGGAGGAAGTTGAAGGAGCAGGAGCTCGAGATTTATGTGAAGCGGATGGAGTTGCTGAGAGAGCAAGCATTGGTGATTCTTGACGCTGTTAGAGCTTCGGGAAATTGAGGTAATTTATGGCCTCTTGTTGATGAATGATGGTTATGATGATGATACCTCAATATGGTTTTGAATAATAATTTGTAGTTAACTTATGAATTTTAAGTTGTGAACTTGATTCGTGTTATATGGTTTTGTTGATTGTTAGGATGGGTTATTTAATTATTTGATGAGTTTTTGTTTGATGTTGTTTCCCTGCAAAGTGATTGTCCGATTGTTTTCTGCGTAGATGGTAGTTTTCTAGTACATGTTTTTAGTATCACTCTAGAGATAGCAACTCTTTATCTCCCCGTGAATCATATGTGTGTAACATTATGGACATACTTTTAGCAACTCCAATCGATTAGGCGTATTGTGCCTAAAACGCCTAATAATAAAGCAGAATTTGTTTTCATTGGAAACTTAAGTAAGATGTAGAACCCACAGCATGGGTATAGGCGTATAGCTTACTAATACATTACAGAAACCTCTACTCGAGTTAAGCTTGGTTTTAAAAGGGGTGCTTAAGGCCCAAGACGGGGAGGCGTGCTACGTGCCTACGCCTCATGGGCTTGAGGCGGTGTCTTAGTACTTTTGGATCAAAAGTGATCAAAATTAGGTTCTGTAGGAAGGCTGATATATAAGGTTTGCTTGATAAGCAGGCGAGAGACATAACTACTGGTGATAAATAAAGGTTAATAGGTTGTACATTTAGCAACGCTTGCGTACATCATGCCCGTGCCTCACATCCATAGCTACAAGTAGAGTAGTGTTCTTTTGTTAGTTGTGTTGGCAATGTGCTCCTAAACATAAGATCAATGATTTATAATTTTATACCATTTGCTCGTTAAATGTTCGGTTCTAGCAATATGTTATTAGCTATATGCCTGTATGGCTTTGTTGAAGTTATAATTTGTGTCCATTCCATCCCATTTTTAGCGAGACATAAAGGACAATGGTACCCATGGGATTCGTCCTTTACATGACTTTCACTGGACATAAAGACATTGTTATTAGTTTTACCTGTGCTCTCTATATTTGTATGCAGACGTATGTAGATCGATGGTATAGTTTTCTTTATGTTTAGTATTCGATGATGACTGCAAGAATTGAGCAGAATATCATGGACTCCCCTGTCATTCTTTAGCCCTGGGCGAATGGCACATATGTCTAGGATACTCCAAAAGGTAAACAAAACAATAGAAACAACTGTTATGCGGTGTGGTTCTCCCTCCATGTATGTATGTTGGTTTGTGCATGTATGTACACGCGCGTTCAATTAAAGCTTGTGATTACGTAAGAATCGCGATAATCGCATAGGCACTTATACCCTTTGCTAACAATATTCTCTCTATTCCCTCCCTCTCATCTATTCTTTTTCGATCTGATTTTTTATCATGCATATCCGTATTGATATGTTGGACAAAAACGTTACATGTATAGAGAAAAACCGTGTACAACATTAAATTGTATGCGCATGACAACGCCAAACATAAAACTAGCTACCTGAGTCACACATGCGTGTTTTATTTTCTAAATTGCGTACTGCGTACACAATGTTTTATTAAGTTGCGTCTCGTGTGAAGCCAAACCTTCCTAGTATTCATCATAGTTTCATATCTTCAAAACAGGAACACTACACTACAAGGAATTCCATGTTAGATTCGTTGTTCGAATACTCCGATGAGACAACAATATCTCGTTATCTTCATGAAGCTCAATATCTATGAAGGAGTTTCCTCAGCGTTTTAGAACATATATGCCAAGCTATATTGGCATGATGAGGCTAGGAACACTTGCCAATGTATGTTGGTTCATGAAATTATTATATCAATGCATTTGAGCATGAGACTCTCTTGGGAATCATCGATTTAGTTATACGTTGTTGAAGCGTGTAAACTATTGGTCCAATCAGGGTGGTGTATGTGTCATCCATTGTGTAATGTTACTATAGTTTCAATCAAAAGTTGAAGCATGCTGTTTGCCTTGGAAAACATGGAGATTGCATTGGAAAATATGGATGGTCACTGGTTTTTTTTTTTTTTTTTTAATTGGAAAACTTCAATTTCATTTCACCCAAAAATATTTATATGGTCGTGAAAGTTACTGGTACAGACCAAAGACAGCTATTTATCACCAAACATACAGCTTTTTCCCAAGTCCATCCTACTCCTTTAAGCCGATGTTTGACCCACGTGAAGGCAATCGTTTGTATTTCACCAAATAAGGTATCCCGTTATCCAACATGCCTTCCAAATTTGTCATGTGTTTTCGGCTTTTGCTTTATTTTCCAAATTTGTCATCCGGCGAAGATGAGGTCATATCGTGCCTTTCAAATTATCCAACATGCCGCAATGATCACCAACCTCACTAAGCTCCTTTTTCTATCGTTTGCATTGATGGTATTGTATATATTGAGCAGTAGGTATCGTGTCGTGAAAGTGTAGAGTGGTGGAATGTTACACCAAGACCTTATTTTCTGCCAAATTACTGAAGCCATGGATGGTCACGAGTTGGCTGCAAATTCTTTATTGTCTATTTTTTTTTTTTTAAAGACAAATTAACAATGATTTTTCATTAAAACAAAATACGAAAGTTACATCACAATAGAAGGTAAACGGGCAACAAGTTGTGCCGCTACCCCTTTCTGAATTGCGAACCCTAGTCTACTAAAGACAAATCCTTGCCCCCCTGGAGATGAACTATTGTTGTGGACGACCCGTTGGACCCTGGTCAAGAAACGAATAGCTTCTGGCGCTAGGGAGCCAAAGGTATCAAAAGCCAAAGGGATAAAGACATGTTGGTTCTCTGCACAAGCTTTAGCATGCTTATCTATTTGTCATGTATTTTCGGCTTTTGCTTTGTTTTCTTTCTCCTTGATGTATTGGGCCCAATGGCTTGCTTGGGTAGGTTTGTTTATATGAATGAGAAAGCCTTGCATTTTCAAAAACAAAAATAAAAACAAAACAAAAAAGTTGATTGCTTTAAAAATGTGTAAACACATATGTTTTTATACAGATACAAACATGAAGCTGTTATTAGTTCATTTCACAATGGGTTCCTGACTTGTTTTTTTGAAGAAAAATAGTTACAGAAATCTTTGGTGGGTTAAATCAGTTCTATGAATGTGTGTAACCGAGCCAGCGATTTCGATTAACAAATGATCTAAAACTGAACCACTATATTCATGGAGCCTACTTTATTATGAAAACATAATATTTATTATTAAAGTTTACTAGTTTTTTTAGTACAAAGACAATAGTTTAAGGAAATTTTATGAAAAATAAAACAGTTAAGTGATGTGTAGTACATAGTCCTTCCATTAAAATGGAAACTTGTGTGGCAAAACTTGTAGGACACTGCTATGAGAAATAAGTGATATCTTAAAGATGTTTATCTTTTACATAGCCTTATCATATTATGAGAAATCAAAAAAAAAAAAAAAGGAAGTACTTTAGATTTTGCTACAGTCTTGTAAGTTGAGAATGAAAATTTTAGGTGATCCTCTATTTTGTAATAATACTCTTCATTACATTCATTCACGACGAGGATTGTTCACAGTGGAACGCCGAAGGGGTATTCCTATGCGTGTTTCTTCAGGGTTTTTCGCAAAGAATCCTCTTGCTCTTTGAAATTCCTAGGGAGGACATCGTATACGTCGTTAAAACATGGACGACTATGATAGTTGACTGGGTCTTACTGGATTTTCGCAGACTTAGTTGGTGAACGTTGGAGCTCGTGTGAACGTGGGAGAGTTTCAAACGGCTAATGGACTTAGTAGTTGATATCCCGGATATCTCGGGATGTAAGTTGTTTACTATAAATAGGGATGTTATGGACGATCATAGGACACACAATATTTGTTATTCTTTCTTTCTTTAAGCTCACACACACTTACACAACATTCATTGTACTCATAGTCGATCGTTCATTTCCAAAGTTGTAACACTTATTTTTATACTTAATAATAATAACAAAGGCATGGGCATTTGTCTCCTTCCGAGGTTTTGTGTCGGTGATCGACATTGATCAAGGGCTTTCCTCGTACATCGAGTGTTCCTGAGTCGGTTTAATTTCATTTCTGTTTGATTATTTTACTTCGTCCTACACAGTTCCATCCTAAGGATACAACTTGCTGTATTCTGTCTAAACCTTTGCTATCCTAAGTATAGTTGTCAAGTCTTAATCTTTTGCATCCTAAACATAAACATCTTCAAGATATCACTGATTTTAAGCATAACAAACATTTTTAGTACACTACCTCACATTTCTAATTTGAAAAACAAAGTTAATTTAGATTAGTTAATTTTTGACCAAAACATATACAAAATTAAATCATACTAAATATACAATGTTATTAGTCCTTGAGTTCCTGGAGAGTCATTTTATTGTCAGCACCAAAAACAGTAACATAAGCTGGATTACTATCATTGAAAAACACAGGGTCGCCATCAATAGGCAAATGAGCTATAAATAGAATGTCTTCTAACGTAATGGCCAATGGAGATTCGTTAAACATGAAAAACATTCAATTTCTGGTCTAAGTATAAATGTCTTTACAAGATGAGTCATAATTTTCGCACATGGCGTAAAGAGAGTTCGCTAAGAAAGGTGGATCTACCGATACATTGTTTAATAGTCAGCATCACACCTGATCTACCGATACATTGTTTAATAGTCAGCATCACACCTTTAACAGCGCTAGTCTTCCTTATATTATCATTCAAAGTGCAAACATGGTTACGTTGGTGTATACAATTTCCAAAATATAATAAAGTCAAAATCAAGAATATGATCAATTACCCTTGGTTCATGAATATCATATGAAAAGTAATAAAGAATAATACTACAATATTTAAAGGATTAAAACAATACATTAATTTATTTTTACAACGAATTTTCTAATAAATTAAAAACCAAAAATATTGTATGAAATGTTGGAAATACTTTTTATATATAAAAAAAACCTTTAAGATGTTGTTAAAAGGATAAGTAATGTAAATAAAATAAAAAATTAAAAAAACATAAACGTCTTGTATAGCTCTCTATATATGACATATAGAAAGAAAAACTAACCATTTTGCCCATGTTTTTAAGAAAATATTATATGGGTTGCGCATAGACCATGAATAGCCCTATAAGTGGTGTATAGGCCCAAACAAACGAGAACCTTTATGTATGTATGTATTTTGATACAATTGGAAGTTTGACTTTAATTGACCAATATAGCTTGTAATGAGTCACAACATGCCATACATGTCTTGATGATCGTTACTAGGTATCGTTTTAAATAGTTAAATGCGCACAACTCTTAGTTGGCTTTGAAGGGCCTTACTGGGCCATATAACTGGTTTTACATGTATTGACCCGCCCGAAGAACAGTCGACAAGGTGTGTGAGGGAAATGATGAGAGAGGTCATGGCTCTATATGTTACGTAAAATACATAAGCGAACTAGAGAAGGCCAGGTAGCATGCAGCTACCACCTTAGAAGAGAGAGAGATGGGGTGTCAGTAACCCTCACTCATAGATACTCTAAATAGACCTAAAGGTTTTTTCAATTATTTTACAAGTTTTATATACAAACCTATATCATTACATCCAATCAAACCCAACTAAAAATAAAAATCTACTCTATATAAACAATCACATATTAGATATTTAATCAAATCTAATGACATCAAATCAACCACCAATTTCAACCACAATTTTTTCAAAAAATCTAAAAATATTAAAAAAAAAAAAAACAAAAAAATTCAAATAACAATTCACCTATAGTTCAAGGACCAAAACCATAAACATTTATCCACCAACAATAATAATAACCACCATACAAATTTCCCTCGCTCATCCACACACAGTCACACACACAATGCTCGTCTCCGATCACTCTCTTTACTCCAACCACAACAACCATCGCCTCTCCGCCACCACCACCGTCAATCTCCACCACAAACCTCACCGGAAATTCAACAAACTCAACCGTTATTCCTTAAACTTCTCGAACTCAATTACTTCAAATTATAACTTAAATTCCGTACCCGATCGTAATGTAATTAAATCAGTTTGTAACAATGCGAGTATTAATAACGGAATAAGCGCTGAAGAGGTCGTGTTGTATGAGGAAGGAGGGAGGAAAAGAAAGGTGTTGTGTGAAGTGGAGGTTGTGTCATGGAGAGAGCGTCGTGTTAAGTCTGAGGTGGTTGTGGATGCTGATGTTGATTCGGTTTGGAAGGCGCTTACGGATTACGAACGCCTTGCTGATTTTATTCCTAATTTGATTTTTAGGTATTGTGTTTGTTTGATTTTGTTGTTGTTGTGGTTTGTGAATTGTGATTAAATGAAGTAGTTTATTGTTGAAACTGGTGCTATACGGGTTGAATAAATGAAATATTAAATAGTTAGGAGTGAAGATTTAGGAATAATTATGCATGTTATTCTCTTTGTTTTTGTTGTGGTGGTTTGTGATTAAATAAAGTAGTATATTGTTGAATCTTCGAAATTGAAACGGATAGTTATGCATGTTATTTGTAAGCTGATGCGCGCGCCTCGAGGCGAATTAGTAAGAAAATGTGTATGAGGCGTGTCTCACGGGGTTCAATTTGTACATACGCCTGCCTCTAAGGGCTGAGGCGGTAATAAAATGCTCGCCTCATGGGGTTTAGGGTTTAAGGTGTTTTTGATGTTTTAGATTTTTTTTTCTGTTAATTATTTTATTTTTGATGTTTTAGAATTTCTTTGTCGATTATTTTATTTTTTAGTTACGCCTCGGTTTGACTTGAGGCTCGATTCTATTCTTTTAAACCTTGCAATTATGTACTGAAATTAAAGACGTTAATGAATGTGTTTAGAAATTAGTAAAATTGGGGAAAAATCTTCAATTATGAAACCGGAGCTAATAAATGGGATTTGGGTCTGACAGCTAGGCCAGACTGCCTATGGCTGTTTGCCACATGATCTGGCTTGTTGAAGACCTTTCCATACACTGCTTATAGGCCTCATAACTACACTCGTAACCCAAGTTATTTTATTTTTATGTTTTCTCCTTTACTGCCCGGTTTTACTCGGTCTAGCTAATTGAAGTATTAGTAAGCTAACTCTTGTATCAGCTCTGCCATTATTGACTTTTTTTGAAATTTCTTAAGCGCTGATTTTGAAATCATATCCTGATACATGGAATTTTTATCATTAGTGCAAGAATTCCCTGCGCTCATCCAGGACGAATATGGTTGGAACAAAGAGGCTTGCAGAGGGCACTGTATTGGCATATTGAAGCTCGCGTTGTTTTAGATCTCCAAGAAATTATAAACTCAGTAAGTATCTATTTAACCTCTTATCAGATATATGATTTATTTATTTTATTTGATGCTAACAGATAATGTAAACAATGGTTGATATAAAAAAGAAGTGAATTTGAATCACAGAAGTTCATTATAAGAACAGCATATGCACCGTTAGAGAACATATTTACGGATACATGTTAATATAGTGGACTGTGAGATTGTGAGTATAGGATATAAGTGTGTACTATAGTCTAGAGTAACAGCATCAAGAACTTTATCATTCCAAGCATTAGTTATAACATTTTCTTAAACTATGAATAATATACAAACTTCTTAATTGCGGATGAAAACAATATGATGTGCTGGGCATTTGTTACTTTTGTTTACTTTTGGTTTGACATGTGACAAACATTAAAAGAAATGCACCTGGTGTGTAAACCATGCCGTATGTATGGAGTATCGGTTGAGAATTATAGCTAAGATATTGGTTAATAGATTACGTTGTTTTAAAATATTCACCCATTGGATTGATATCCGGTATTATACAGGCTTCCATCTGATTCAAATGCTAACTGTAAAAATTTCTCATAGTTCAGGCTAATGGTCGTGAACTCCACTTCTCTATGGTTGATGGAGATTTCAAGAAATTTGAAGGCAAATGGTCTGTCAAATCAGGGAGAAGGTAAATCATTTTCTACTTACGCCTAAAACATATATTATAAACTGTTAAGATACCATTTTCTATTTAGAGTAGGTTGTTTTTTGCTTTTCTGCCGTGTGTTGTGTTTAGCTAGTACAGTGTTAGTGCCGCCTATTTGACTGAAATCAAGGTTAAGCACTTAAGCTGTTATTTTCTGTTGAAAATATGTTATTGTGATTGAAATCTCACGTAATTGATGTCTTTTCTTACTTGAGTACTTCCCTGAAATTTCTATTAACTGAATAAAATGATGGGAATTATCAAGTTTGGCATCTTTATTCTGTACACAAAAAACATATGTTTTTATTATTTATTTCGAAAACTCTGCTTGAACTTTGCTTTAAGGAAGTTCTGTTTTAATTTAATTTTGCCACTTTACCAGAAAAAAGTCATGTTATCATGATTAAAAAATTAATACATGTATGGGCTAAAACAAAGATTTTAAGCCAAACTAATACATAAAATCTTTCTGATGTAATCAATTTTGATCAAATATTAATAAAAGGGAAGGAAAAACCAATCACCAACTCGTATAACCACATAAGCAAAGTCAATACATAAGCTATTCGGTTGGTTGCAGGTCTTCAACAGCAATTCTGTCTTATGAAGTTAATGTAATACCGAACTTCAACCTTCCTGCAATATTTATGGAGAGAATTATTCGATCTGACCTCCCTGTGAATCTTCAAGCTATAGCGCGTAGATCCGAAAGAAATTTTGAAGGAAATGAGAATACATGTACAGAAGTTCGTTCAGCTACACAGTCTGTAGCTTCCACCACCATAGATATTGATGGTACCATAGATAAGAATATCCCTACTGTAGCTTCCAAACAAACTGTTGAAGTAAACAATAACTGGGGAGTGTTTGGCAAAACTTGCCAGATTGATAGCCCTTGCAAGGTGGATGAAGTTCATCTTCGAAGATTTGACGGCCTATTGGTAATTGACTAGCTATTATTAATAGATGTGGGAAAACGTACGGGTGGGGTTTAGGAATCAAAATGGGTAATTGTTTGGTTAGGATTTCTAACAGATAAGGCCGGTGGGTATATGGGATTGCGTTTGGTTAACCCTAAACGGCTAAACACTCTGTCAAAAAATGTTAACTTGCTTATGATTCATATGATTAGAAGAGTTAATACTTTTCAAGAATATTCTAGATCTTTTAATGAAATAATTACACGTTTGATGCATTAAAAGTACACTTTCGGTAACTTCTAAGCCGCTCTACTGGTTTCCTTTCTAGCTAATTGTGTATTTTACCCATTTGACTTTTTAAAGAGAAAAAATAAACCGTATTAACCCATTCATAAGTAAGGGTCGAACTTTCCACCTCTAATATTAATTGTTATTATTATGCTCCATCTTCTTGAGGATGGAAAAGCTACTATGTTTGCTATCTTTAGTAATAACTTTGTATTGAAGGAAAATGGAGGTGTTCACCGATGTGTTTTTGCTAGCATAACTGTGAAAGCTCCTGTTCGTGAAGTGTGGAATGTTTTGACTTCCTATGAGACCCTTCCTGAGTAAGTAGCATATCTAGTACTTCTGCAAGTTTCTGTAATGTGCATGTTTTGCTGTAGTACTATGTGTTGTTTTTTACTAAGTTGAAACCACTATGCTTTTGAAGTTCTTATCACAGTATTGTTAATGGATGTTTTCAATAGATAGGAAGCTAATTATTTTATAGACATGAGACATCATATTGATCTATATGACAATCAGTTAAAATGTGCAGTAGGGGAATAGGTAATTTTCTGGTAGGTGGAAGAGAAAGACGGACACCTTCTTCACTATGGTTGATAGATATAATGCATTAATGCTAGAGTTTTTTTTTTTTTTTAAATAAAATTATATGCAATTAAAATTGTTATATGGTTGTCGTTTCTCGAATGCTATGTTTGTCTTCCTGATGTCTGTCCGGGAAAATCTATTTGGCAGGATAGTTCCAAATTTAGCTATTAGCAAGGTTTTAGCACGAGAAAACAACAAAGTTCGGATTCTTCAGGTACTTTTGGTTTTCCTTTATAAGACCACATATATGTGCATGGTGTTCCTATGAATTTTAGGCGCTATCTGTTGGATCTTGTTTTCTCTGTTCTTGTTTACTTAAGCTGATTAAGTCAGACTTTTTTTTGGTAAAATGGTAGATAAATACTAATGGATTTTTTGTTAAAATGGTAGATAAATACTAATGGAAAAGAAAAAAAAAACAGAAAATAATTACTGTTTCTATTGTTTCATCATGCAGGAAGGATGCAAGGGGTTACTGTACATGGTACTTCATGCACGTGTTGTTCTAGATTTGTGCGAATACCTTGAGCAGGAAATAAGCTTTGAGCAAGTTGAAGGCGATTTTGATTCTTTTAAAGGGAGATGGCTACTTGAACAACTTGGTAATCACCACACACTATTGAAATACAGCGTGGAGTCAAAGATGCATGCGGGTTCCTTGCTTTCTGAGGCCATCATGGAAGAGGTGAGCTATCTTGCTTTGTTGAAGCTTCTTTGGCCCAGTGTGGTTGTAACTAGAGTGGCGAGATGAGTGGGGGGGGGGGGGGGGGGGGGGGGGGGGGGGGGGGGGTTAACAGGTTGAAGCTGGACTTAAACAAGCTAGGGTGGGTGGACATGCAAACGCTTTTTTCTTTGTAGTCCATTTTTTAGATTGTGTATTAATGATCATTGTGTAAATAAAATTAGTTGGTATGCACCCCGAATAGACTTTCGGTGAATGTCAAACCCTTTTGACCTCTTTTCTCAGATAGTTGTTTAATTTGACCCGCTTGAGATGAAACACAACCAGAATTCTAATTCCATATGTATACATTGTTTTAATCTTGATTCCATTTGATAACTAGGTAATCTATGAAGACCTTCCATCAAACTTGTGTGCAATTCGTGATTATATCGAGAAAAATGAAGCGAAAACTTACGTTGAAGCATGTAATAGTGCATTGCACACGCAAGATGATGATACTAGATCCAATATCAGGCATACTAATGATGTTGGGAATGAGGATCCATCAAAACAATCATCAAAAGGCAATGATGAAAATCTTTCTAGAAGAAGACACCGGGTTGTTGGGCTGCATAAGGATATGGAAGTACTCAAAACCGAGCTCCTGAAATTCATTTCGGAACATGGGCAAGAAGGGTTTATGCCAATGAGAAGCCAGTTAAGGAAGCATGGAAGATTTGATATGGAGAAGGCGATCTCACGGAGGGGAGGCTTCAGAAAATTCGCTTCATTGATGAATCTTTCCCTTGCTTATAAGGACCCTAAACCAAAAGGGTACTGGGATCATCTTGAGAATTTAAAAGAAGAGGTCAGTTTGCGTATTTTTACCATTTCCTCCTTTATATGAAATGATTAAATCCAAATACTAACACTTAGGATATGATCATCAGTTTATCTTTTGACAAAATCATGATTTATTATCATTTGAAATGGCAAATTGGGACGGTCGAGTGACATGTTAAACTGGGTTTGGGTCAAAATAGATACTTTTTGGTACATGTCAACCTGAAAGAAAGACTTCTAGTCCAAAATATTTACCTTCTTATGCATAGTTGGTTTGCTAAATATGATTACAAACGTTATATTATCTCAATAATAACGTAAACTTTTAATAAAGCGATTTGAGACGTATTGGACAACAAATGTACATTTGGATGTGCGAAACGTTCTACAACTTGACTCGTTTTATTTAATTTTTTAGTTTTATCACTTTGGTCCATTAAAAACATAACGCAAATCAACCCATTCTGAAATCAATAAAAAACGTAACGCAAATCAACCCATTCTGAAATCAATGGGCCAAAATTGCGACCTCTAGTTATAATAGATGTTTCTATGCTCATGTGATTGCTGCATAAATGACTTCACTTCCATTGGCATAGTGCATTTTTCTATTTTTTTTCCCACACAGATCTTAATGGATGGTTATCTGCAACCACTTGATTTTCAGTTATAGATTTAAAAACTGTGCTTTATAATCGTTAACTATGGCATGAAGAACGGTTCACACAGATCTTAAGCTCATTATTTCTTTTTTCAACCCAACAGATTAGTCGTTTCCAGAAGAGCTGGGGGATGGATCCAGCCTATATGCCCAGCAGAAAATCATTTGAGCGTGGAGGTATATCCGCTTCATTTCCGCTCCACTATTTTTTTTATTTCCTTTTTTTACAAATTTCTGATTTTACAAGCGAGTGGCGGATCTTTAACGAAAAACCTGGTAGGGTCGGGCTCAATCTGATAGGTTGGACTCAATACATATAAAAATTTTCGGAAATTTTCAGTAAAATTTACACTACGAAACGAAAAAACTGAGTGGGCCGAGGCCTGGTCTGGCCCTAGTGAAGAACCGCCCATGTTTACAAGTTCTGCAACCAGCTCACCCCTGGAAATGATGTCCCTTCACATAAATAATGTTATGCTATATCATAGAATTGGTTATGTAGTGCACTAGTGCATTTAAATAAAGGTGACAAAATGGGAGGGTGACAGTTCAAGTTATTTTCTATTACAACAATTTAAAAGGTTGTATTGTCTGATTCATTTCTAGCTAATTTGTTTTATTTTACCCGTTAGAGATAAAACATAACCCAAAACGAATATATTTATAAGCCAATTAGTGCAAATAAGATCTCAAACAATGGCACACATATTTATAGAGTCCATATTTGTTTTGTTATGTTTAGATTTTTTTAGGATCTGTAAATGCATGAAAATCTACATATTGTTAAACGGTATGTTTTCTGTAGGTCGATATGACATAGCCCGAGCGTTAGAGAAATGGGGTGGGCTACATGAAGTTTCACGCCTTTTGTCGCTTAAGGTCAGACATCCAAACAGAATGAGAAACAACGGGAATGATGGAGAGAAAGCACCATCGAAACCTGATGTTTCACAGGACACAGAGAAGTGGATGGTGAAACTTAAAGATTTAGATATAAATTGGGTAGAATAGCAAGTGTTTATTAGAACATTAACTTGGTTCTTACAATCTGATATGTAGATAAATGCCTGTTATCATGCGGACTTGTATGTAGCCTAGGGAGGCGACATGAAAACACTACACAAACCTAATACGAAATTCGTGGGTCTGGGTTTAATCTAAATGGGTTCGGGTTGAACCCGCAAACACTTTTAGTTGAACAATTCGTCTTCGTGTCAACCCGACAGGTACGCGGATTAACCTTTTCAACCCCTTTGTATACATTTTTTTAGATTTTTTTAAAATGTGCTTTATGTACCAAAGTTAAACTATTTGGGTATTTTTATGCCAAATTTAAAAGTTTATAATAAGTTGGCATAATTTAAATATAATTGCCAAAAATATAAAAAATACGATGTATATTTAGAATTTTAAAGTATTGAGATGAAAAAACAATAATGTAAAACTATATATTATTTTTACCAAAGGGCCTTTAACCTAGTGATATTAAGGTGTTAGATAAGACTTTGCTTTTTCAAATGGTGAAAGATTTAAATCCCATGGGTAACAAAACATTTAGCCGTTAAAAAAACTATATATATTATTAAAATTGTGTATTATTAAGTAACTGTCATTTAATATATTATGTCTTTTATTACTATTTTGTTTTTTGTTTTTAAATCAAAAAATATAGCACGAATGAGTGAGATAAGAGAAGCAGAAAATAAGTTTTATAGACATTTAGGATGATTAAATCAGACATGCACCCCCTGTTTTTTATGATATAAATCGACTCGATTGTACCACATACGAGTAAATTGCTTGAAACCATTGAACGATCTATTAAGTTTTATAGTACACGTATCTTGGAGTACTTATTTTAATTATTTAGTCATTTCTAACATTTTAGTGATTTTCATCTAGACATTAGTTTCAAGTGTCTCATTACTCATACAACTATATGGTGATTGAATCCGTAAGTTCATCTAAAGTCCTTATGAAATTGTGATATGCCAATTGAAAATCTAAGGTTTATCGCATCCATTTTAGAGATATGTTTGGGAAAAAAACCATGTGTTACAAGTCATGCCTTAGAGCATTCACGGTAGCTTTCCCATCTTTCATTTACTCACAACCAATCAAAACCACATATTACATTAAAAATCATTACAGTTCTTTCTTCTCCACTCACAACAACTTTCAACAAATATTAAAAAAATAAATACAGTTTCCAGTTTTCCCCAAAAGATTCCCAAATAACTCTTAATATACCGATCAACAGTAGATTCCCCATTTTTCTTCACTCACAACCCCTCAAAACCACCCCATATAATTTGAGAGCACTCTCACATAAAAATGGGGGAGCTATTGTAAATGCTCTAAGAGCATTCACAATAGCTTCCCCGTCTCCCATTCACTCACAACCAATCACAACTACATATTACATTAAAAATCATTACAGTTTCTCTCTCATTCACTCACAATCACTTTCAACAAATATTAAAAAATAATACAGTTTTCCCGTTTTCCCTAAAAGATTCCCAAAGAACAAAAAATTTACCGATAAACAGTAGATTCCCCATTTTCTTCACTCACAACCACTTCTAACCCCATAAAAAATTATAGGGTTTTATCTCAAAAAAAATAGGGGCACTACTGTGAATGCTCTAACACATAATCTCTTTCAGTTTTTTTTTTTTTTTGAACATTTTTCAGTTATTTATTTTGTTGCAAGACACTCATCTATAACCTAGCGATTTGACATTTATGAGTGTTTGGACCACATGTATAGAAATGTTTCTTGTTGAGTGAATCTAATCTAGCCTTCACGGCATCTTTCTATTTTGACTCGTCACTACAGCCTACACATGTTGCCATAGTATATGCATATATTTTAACTAGCTGATTACCCCGGGAGGGTCCCGGTGTTGAAAAATCTAATTTTACATGATAACCTATTGCAAATGGCTTAAGTTAACTAACCACAAAATCTCTCAGTCATTGCATTTTCATAGTATTCTAATAAGTAATAACTCATATTCTCTAATCAAAAACCTAGTCAGTAATCATCTAAATAATCACTTATGCAAGCTACAACTATTCAAAAACTCAGTATATCTCTCTAATTTCTCACATTCTAATGGCTCTTATAATTCCTAACCTAATCAACTAAACAAACACTTAAGTTGGAGGATGTTAAATGGTTTATTTTATTTTGGGAAATTGGATTTTAACACCATGAACTATTGATAATTGGACGCTGACGCACTGAACTACAAAATTGAACAACACCGCACTGTACTTTTAACTTATTGGCCCGTATCAACCTCAGACTAACCATGGTTATTTTTTGCTGACGTGGCATGGGGAATTGGATTTTAACACCCTGAACTATTGATTATTGGTCGTTGACGCACTAAACTACAAAATTGATGGATTTGAGCTTGGTTCAAGAGTTTCAAATATTAAAAAATAAATACAGTTTTCCCGTTTTCCCTAAAAGATTCCCAAAGAACAAAAAATTTACCGATAAACAGTAGATTCCCCATTTTCTTCACTCACAACCACTTCTAACCCCATAAAAAATTATAGGGTTTTATCTCAAAAAAAATAGGGGCACTACTGTGAATGCTCTAACACATAATCTCTTTCAGTTTTTTTTTTTTTTGAACATTTTTCAGTTATTTATTTTGTTGCAAGACACTCATCTATAACCTAGCGATTTGACATTTATGAGTGTTTGGACCACATGTATAGAAATGTTTCTTGTTGAGTGAATCTAATCTAGCCTTCACGGCATCTTTCTATTTTGACTCGTCACTACAGCCTACACATGTTGCCATAGTATATGCATATATTTTAACTAGCTGATTACCCCGGGAGGGTCCTGGTGTTGAAAAATCTAATTTTACATGATAACCTATTGCAAATGGCTTAAGTTAACTAACCACAAAATCTCTCAGTCATTGCATTTTCATAGTATATTAATAAGTAATAACTCATATTCTCTAATCTAAAACCTAGTCAGTAATCATCTAAATAATCACTTATGCAAGCTACAACTATTCAAAAACTCAGTATATCTCTCTAATTTCTCACATTCTAATGGCTCTTATAATTCCTAACCTAATCAACTAAACAAACACTTAAGTTGGAGGATGTTAAATGGTTTATTTTATTTTGGGAAATTGGATTTTAACACCATGAACTATTGATAATTGGACGCTGACGCACTGAACTACAAAATTGAACAACACCGCACTGTACTTTTAACTTATTGGCCCGTATCAACCTCAGACTAACCATGGTTATTTTTTGCTGACGTGGCATGGGGAATTGGATTTTAACACCCTGAACTATTGATTATTGGTCGTTGACGCACTAAACTACAAAATTGATGGATTTGAGCTTGGTTCAAGAGTTTCAAGTCTGATTATTCTCTTTTCATCATTCCCAGTCATCATCTCTGTCTTCTGTAGTTCGATTATTTGTATTGTTCGGTCATTAGGTTCTTTGTATCATTGGACCAAGATCCATCTTTGTGATGAATCATTTTGGGTTAATAATACTAATAACAATAATCACACTTGAAGATATTTCGTTTGTGTTTGATTTGTTAACCATTTATATCTTTGTGGTGAATCATTTTGTTAACATACACATATAAATGGTTAACAAATCAAACACAAACCAAAAAGACAAACGAAATATCTTCAAGTGTGATTATTGTCCAAAATGATTCACCACAAAGATAGATCTTGTTCCAATGATACAAAGAACCTAATGACCGAACAATACAAATAATTGAACTACAGAAGACAAAGATGATGACTGGGAATGATGAAAAGAGAATAACCAGACTTGAAACTCTAGAACCAAGCTCAAATCCATCAATTTTGTAGCTTAGTGCGTCAGCGGCCAATAATAAATAGTTCAGGGTGCTAAAATCCAATTCCCCATGCCATGTCAGCAAAATTGGACACGTCACCATGCCACATCATAAAAATGGACACGTCACCATGTCACGTTAGCAAAAATTAACCATGGTTAGTCTGAGGGTGATACAAGCCAATAAGTTGAAAGTACAATGCGGTGTTGTTCAATTTTGTAGTTCAGTGCGTCAGCGGCCAATTGTCAATAGTTCAGCGGCCTTTTATTTTAGTAGGAAGATTAAGATTTACATTAGTTTTATTTGATAATTATCTTGTTTCCTAATTCTAGTCTAAGTAGGTTTTTAGGCATCAAGGATTGTTTACTATAAATAGGGGTTGTATGCTTAAGTTTTATGTACCTTCAAGTTTAATCAAATAGTTTTTTTCTTGTTAAATCTTGTGTTTGATTAAGCTTGCCAAAACTTTGATATCAAAGAGTTAAAGAATAATATGAACAACGAACATGAAACGATTACAAAAGAGTTTAAACCTAAACAACAAACAATATCTCACACTATTCTCTAAGATGACCCTAGATAAAATGTATATGAACAAAATACGAGAGGAAGAATAAACTCTCCGATTAGCCTTGGAATGAGAAGACTAAGTCGTATTATAATCTGGGATGAGGCGGCGTAAATAGCCCATGAGCACAACGAACTAATCTTCATCACGAACCCAATGAATTGATAAACTGATATGATGTCCAGCACCAAGCCCAGCAATCAAGTCACTAAGCCCAACCTCCATTGAAATCAGCCCAGAAAACAAGCCCACATATACAAAATAAAACAAATTGATTAAAATATAAATGTAATGAAATTGAAAAATAAAAAACTAACAAAATATTTATATTTTTAACAAGGGGTATTGGATTTTAATAATCCCAAGTTTCCACCATTGGCCGATAATAATCCCTACTTCAAAAATTCCCAATAATAATCCCAACTTTCAAACATTTGGCCTCTGGTAAACCTTTTTTAACTGAGCACTAACTGGGTTAGTTAATGCTGACGTGGCTGCTGACTGAGCATGTTGACGTGTACAACTTAAGCTGATGTGGCATTTTATATAATTATTTCATATTTTTCAAATCAAAATCAAAACCCTAATAATAATAATAATAATAATAATAATAATAATAATAATAATAATAATAATAATAATAACAAATCCCTCCATCATCATCATCATCATCATCATCATCATCATCATCCACCCTCTCCTCACCATCTCCCTTCTCCTCCATCATCCACTCACCACAATAATAATAATAATAATAATAATAATAATAACAACAACAATAATAACAACAGATCTGATGTCTGATGCTGGTGAATGAAGATGATGGTCCAAAACGAACAGAATCAGATGCTGGTGAATGAAGATGATGGTCCAAAACGAACAGAGACGCTGTGGGTTTTCGATGGTTTCCCCTGAACCAGAGACGAGGTAAGGATATGTATACATGGGTTAACTTTTTGAGTTTTCGATGGGGGTTTAGTTGGTGATGGTGGCAGGGGGACGGCGGGAAGACAGTGGGGTCGTGGAGGCGAACGGTGATGGTTGCAGGTGGTTACAACCCGGTGGTTTTTCAGGGATGGGGTTCGTTGGGTGGTTTTCAGGGGCGGTGGTTTTCTGAAGAAGATAATGAACAGTCAGGGACGATGGTTGTGGCGGTGGAGATGGTTGTGGCGGTGGTGTTGCAGGTGGTGGTGATGGAGGGATGAAGCTGATGAAGGAGATGATGAAGATGGTGGTGGTGGTGGATATATGAAGATGATGAAGGAGATGATGAAGATGGTGGTGGTGGATATATGAAGATGATGAAGGAGATGAACCTAGTTAGTTAAAAAAAAAAAAAAACCAAGTCAGCTGCCACATCAGCTTAAGTTGTACACGTCAACATGCTCAGTCAGCAGCCACGTCAGCACTAACTAACCCAGTTAGTGCTCAGTTAAAAAAGGTTTACCAGAGGCCAAATGTTTGAAAGTTGAGATTATTATTGGGAATTTTTGAAGTAGGGATTATTATCAGCCAATGGTGGAAACTTGAGATTATTAAAATCCAATACCCCATTGAACTCAGCCCAGAAAACAAGCCCACATATACAAAATAAAACAAATTGATTAAAATATAAATGTAATGAAATTGAAAAATAAAAAACTAACAAAATATTTATATTTTTAACAAAGTTGAAGAAGGCCTGGTTTCCAACAAAGTGTTTCTTCTATAACTCCATTTTCCTTTTCTTGAGCATTATTATTATCTTTTAGAAACGTATTAGTCTCTTTTAAGACGTTTACCTTTTATAGGATTTCCTTCATTACCATGAAAGGGACGTGTAGCCAATCAGAGGCCGTTATTCTCTGCTCCATGATCACCTTCAGGTACGAGATACAGAAAATGACGACTACAGGACACGTGGACCAATCGCAGGACGCCAGCGCCGACAGTGCTAATGGTCTGCGATCGTACAATACAGCTGTCATTCCCAACCTAACCAATCACAGAGCATCTCGAAGGCCTATAAATACCCCTTCTCCCTTAGGAGAAAGATTCATTCACTCCTTGGTAGAGAAAACCTTAGAGAATTCTGTGATAGTTATGAAAGATAGATTATAGTTGAAACATTTGTAATAGTCTGTATTTGAGTGTCTGTAACTGTCCTCACAATCATTAATACAATCATCTCTTTATTGTGCTCTTATATATAGATTGTTATATTAGTGTTTCTTCATTGACGTCATCCGTATTTTGAGCATACTAGAACAACAATATATAAAAACTTCTATCTTTCTAAAAACCACCTATGAGTTCTCTACCTCTGTCACCATCTTTCCTCGGGGACAACTCAGGCACCGGTGTTGCCCAGGCAAACACCTGCCAGCCTGATAGTACCCGTGAAAGACAACAAAACGTCACAGAGATGGGTCGCAACACTACGCCGTCCTCAGGGACCCGGCAGACTCCATCTTTCGTTTTTGCTACTGACAACAACCAGACTTCTCCAACTGGTAATGCCACGCCGATGGTTAGTCCGGAGGTATGGTACGCCTAGCAAAAAGAAGCTCTGGAACGTGTTTATGCGCAAAAACTCAAGGAGCAACAGCTCAGAGAAACAACACGCCAACTATCCTACAGCGAAGGAAGGCAACTGTAAAGAAGCAAACTACAAGAAACAACTAGAAAAATACTACAATGCCAGAGTCAAGCTCAATACCTTCCAGGAGGGCGATTTTGTGTTTAGAAACAATGAAGCCAGTGGCGCAGTCCCACAAGGAAAGCTCACACCTACCTGGGAAGGACCCTACCGCATTGTGGAAGTCCTAGGAAAGGGAGCATACAAGTTGGTCACGTTGGAAGAGAAGGTTGTGCCGCGCACATGGAACACGACGCAACTGAGAAAATGTTATATGTAATTCATTATGTTTTATTGTAACAAAGGCTACCCAGCCAACAAATATGAATGGAGACAGTTACCGTTTCGCTTTCAAACATTCATATTATTGTCATTCATCCTATTACTACACCCAAACCAACCGCGCCCAACATAAAAATAGTATTATACTCACATTGCATAGTAAAATGCAATCTCTAAACCCAGTTGCGTAGTAAAATGCAACTCTAAACTACGTTGCATAGTAAAATGCAACCTTAAACCTAAACCGTGTATTAAAATGTGGATCTCTAAACTACGTTGCAGAGTAAAATGCAACCTTAAACCTAAACCGCGTAGTAAAATGCGGATCGCTAAACTACGTTGCATAGTAAAATGCAACCTTAAACTTAATCCGCGTAGTAAAATGCGGATCTCTAAACTATGTTGCATAATAAAAGGCAACCTTATATCAAATTGCGTACTAAAATGCAATCTCTAACTAAATTGCATACTAAAATGAATTCTTTAAGCAAATTTGCGTACTAAAACGTAACCTCTAAACTAAATTGCATACTAACATTCAATCCCTATATTAAATTGCATAGTAAAATGCAATCTCCAAACTATGTTGCACTGTAAGGCGCAACCCCAAACAAAGTTGTATAAACAAATTACAACACCTAATTGCACATCAACAAACTGCAAGGTCAATAGCCCCGCGGTCGTTCAAGCGCACCCCTGCTAAATGAATTCCCTTGCAAAAACACATGTGTAGCAAAACTTAACAGACATAAATATAACAAGAAACATAAATTGTTTTACAAAGCATTAAAGCTTCAAACATAAAACTTAAACATTGTTTCAGATACATTAACACATTCATGACGCAGAGGAAACAAGCAATCACTCAGCCTTGTCACCAGAATAAGAGTCACTGAAGTCACCATCTTCATCAGACCCAGACAAGTTAAGTTTCTCGCTTGCTTCCGGCTGACTCCCTTCCGCCACATCCTCCTTCCGCGCTGTGGCAGCCTTCTTCATATACTTAGCATGCACAAACACTTGCTTCTCGAAGGATTCTTTCAACTTGAGGCATGTGGGGCGCTGTTTATGGCTCACAACAAACTCGACCAGCCCTAACTCGAGGTTATCATACTCTGCGACCTTCTTGGCAAGCACAGCATCAAGATCCTTGTCATACAACACAAACTCTTTAAGCTCTTTACCATCCTTGGCATGCTGGTAACCCTCAATGAACCCTGCCTTGCGCCCCACGAGTTTAGATGCTACGTTCACCCCAGCCACGGTGTTGCGCACCTCATCGCAATTTCTGCAATAATGCGCAACCTGCAAACAAACAATTACATATAAAAACATGGCAAATAAAGCCATAAAACAAAGAGACAAGTGCAAATCAAACCTTGGGGATGCACGCAGTAAACAACCATTCTTGGTCTTCCTCAAGCAGTCGAGCCTCCTCTTTAGCGTCCAACAGATCACCTTCCAAATCCGCGTTGGCCTGATCAAGCTTAAGATTGTTAGTCTCAAGCTCCGCAACTTTCGCTTTCAGCTTGGCCAACTCATCATCTTTGGCCCTTAACATATCGCGGGCTGAGACCAAGGCATTATTGCGCTGCTCAAGGAGGTTAGTCAGGCGCAAGTTTTCCTTCGCCATTTCGCTATAACCCTGCTGAGCCACACGCTCGCGTTCCGCCGCAGCTTCCAACTTGCGGTTGGTCATAGCATATGCTTCCGCCCACGCGCTTTCTCGGTCAGACAAGTGCTTCTTAACTTTGTCCCTCTCTTCCTGGAAAGTCACTGCATTCCACTTGGCCTGCTTCAACGCGAGATTCAGCTCATCACGCCCCTTTACCAGCAAACTCCTTTCCTGATCAGACCCTTCTCTCTCAACAGCAAGTGCACCCCATTGACGCACAATCTCAACTGAAGTGGACAGGAAGTTTGCCAAACTGGCAACATTATCATCTAACAGCTCATTAAGACAGCGCGACCCCTAGAACGTAAGCTCTGCCGGAGGAATATAATTGCCCACAAACTCCCGATAACTCTCTAAATCAGTAAACCGGCTATCGTGCGACAACATCCAGGACGGCACAAAAACATTATCCACATTCTCAACCCTCTCAGACTTATCGCCGCAGCCACCAGAATAACCAGCATCGAACTCTGACAGAACCCTCTTCTCGCCGTCATCATCCTCCACATAATCCAACCCTCGCCCTGGGTCCTCACTAACATCTATGGGCGACACACGCCCACCATCAACATCCATGTCCAAACCTTGTGGCTCATTAATCTTGGCCACATCAGTAACAGGCGGAGATGGCAAGGGTGTTGGCTGGCGAGGAGGTGGAGACGTTGGCGGTATAATATAACCAGGAGGGGACCCCGCCGGCGGAGTAGGGCGAGCCTATGGAGATGGCGTCTTCTACTTCTTAAAAGGGCTAACAACAAACCCTTCTCTAAATGGGGCAGTCAAAATACCCCCTTGGTTACCTTCACCTATCAAGTCAGCTGCGCACAATAAAAAATAAATAAGCACAAGTTTCATTAAACAAAATAAACATGGATAAGGAGAAGCTTACCAAGCAAAGTATCCTTAGAACTATGGACCAAATCGTCCAACTTCTTCTTCTTCCCAATAGGAGATGAAAAACTCCCAACACCATCTTTCTCCGCAGAGCTTGATTTAGTTCTTGAACGCTTTGACCTTGCTTTCTTTTGATGAGCCACCTATGGAACATGGCCAGGCTTAGAGGTTTCAGCAACCAGTGGCTTCATCAAGACCACATCATCCACTGGCTCAGTTAAATCAATGGTAGCGGGCTCATTCTCAACGAAGGCATCTGAAAGTTCAACATAGCCACGTTCAGTGGGATTATAGTTTTGAAGATAGCGACTCACCACGGCACGGTACAAAACAAAGCAGAAGTCTTCACCTTCAACATTACCACCCTCCACGTTCTTCCTTGGGTTCCGCACCCCCTTCACAATAAAATCATCCACCTCAGTCTTTTCCTCACTATCTTCGACTATAAATACAGGCGATGGCAACTTGCCACCGCCACCTACGGGCGAAACATAGGAAGTTGAGGATTCGCGTGAACCAGATGACTCGTCACTTGATATGACAACAAGAGGATACCCCGTATGCATAAACATATTAATGGGGGACGGGTCAAAGAAAGGCGAAGTAGACACACCTGCATCCTGTACCAACAATTGAGGTGCGTCTTTGTCCTGTGCAGGCGCGTCAATCTTAGGGCACAACATAGTGTCCCAAGACTTCTCCGGTATATATAGCCCGCCCTCCGCCAACCCCCTGAACGCAAAACCCATGTTATCCCCACCAAGCAACACATGGTGCAGGCTCCCAACATTTGTGTGCAACAACATAACAGAATAGTGAGCGCAATAAATCAACAAAAATAAAAAAGACTAAGGGTACGAAATAACACTCACCTTTGCCATCCTCAGTTAGATGGGGGTTGCGCCCCTCAATCTTGTAATGCCTGCTTATGCCGGCCATTACCAAAGCTGTCTCGGGAATAGAATATAAATTCACCGGGTGGCTAGTTAATGACTTAAACCATGCTTTATCCTCATAATCGATGAGCTTCACCTTCTCGAGTTCCTCCTCAGGATCAAAACAGTGCATCTTAAAAGGCACCACGCCATCGGCAACCCAGAAAAACTTGGGCTTCCACTCCCTAAAGCTTTTCACTCCAGCCCTTGCGTACGGCACACCATGGCTCGGGCGGCAGGAGAGCCAGCTCTCCACAAAACACAGATTGTAAAACAGATAAAACATGTTAACATCCGGTTCAATATCCTGAGCACGACAACAAAACTCAAAGAACATTAACCAGGACATCAAACCAGGGTGAATCTAACTCAGATGAACACCCACAGCTTGTAGAAAGGTACCCAAAAACCTAGTCAGAGGCAACCTAAAGTTGCAATGCTTGAAATAAGCAGCATACACCCCCACCTTTCCAACAGGGGGCTGCAAAATAGTCTTCCCCTCAACAGGCAACTCAGCACCATAAGCCGATGGGATCCCATACAACTTACAAAATTTACGAAACTCCTCTTTAGTCCAGGTTGCCATCACATCGCCAACTAGCGGCGGACCTTTCTTGGAACCGTCGTCATTCTTCTTACCTCCCCTCTTCTTCTTACCCTTTGTTAAAACAGGGATAGACGGACCCTCCATCGTTATACCAAGAAAAACTCGTGGAACAGAAAATGTTTAAGGATGAAGAACAAGGATCCAAGGAAAGAAAAAGTCTGTTGGAGGAAGAAAGAAGAAAGAAAATTTTTGAAATTTAAACAAGTGTGGTACAAGACGACGGAGAAAGAGGGTTTTTATAAGGCGTTTGGTTTAAGCATGGATGTTGTACAGTCGTGCTACACGTCCAGGCAATCAGGACGTGACACGTCAGAGAGAGGAACCCATGCGAAACGACACGACAGCCCAGCCCCACCAACCTCTGACACAATAGAATCGTCAAGGACTTTTCGGCTACCAACCTACCCTTTCACCTGCACGCCCTGACCGCTTTGATGTGAGCATTAATTAGTGGTGTGCGCATCCATGCACCTCACAGACACACTGCGCATCAGGCGCACATGATTAAACAAAGAGCACAATTAACCCCCGCAATTAAACCTAGGATGTTTTCTTCCTATTTTCTAAGTCCAGCGTCCCGCATACTACGCATACAGAACACTATACTAGGGGGACTTGAAGAGATATGTACCCGCGCGTGCGCAAGGGCTCACATCTACGTAACACGTCAGCAAAAATGCTGACTAGACCTTCTAGAAGCCGGCGCACATAACCTCGTACGTGCTCGCTGCAAACTGACAATGAAAGGGACGTGCAGCCAATCAGAGGCCGTTATTCCCTGCTCCATGATCACTTGCAGGACGAGGTACAGAAAAGGACAGAAAGGAGGACTACAGGACACGTGGACCAATCGCAGGACGCCAACGCCGACAGTGCTAATGGTCTGTGATTGTACAATACAGCTGTCATTCCCAACCCAACCAATCACAGAGCATCTCGAAGGCCTATAAATACCCCTTCTCCCCTAGGAGAAGGATTCATTCACTCCTTGGCAGAGAAACCCATAGAAAATTCTGTGATAGTTGTGAAAGATATATTATAGTTGAAACATTTGTAATGGTCTGTATTTGAGTGTCAGTAACTGTCCTCACAATCATTAATACAATCATCTATTTATTGTGCTCTTATATATAGATTGTTATATTGGTGTTTTTTCAGTCTCTTTTAAGACGTTTACCTTTTATAGGATTTCCTTCATTACCATTTCTGAGGATATATATATATATATATATATATATAAACTTTGATATTTTGTTCTTTCCATTTTTGTGGTTTAACATATTTAGAATTTATTTGTCTCTGGCATTTGTTTGTATAGTTTATGTTTATAGGATTACATCACTTCGAGCAAGTGTATGTGTCAAAAATCATGGTATCAACTCTAAAATACTCAGAAAAACATTTTATTAAAACCAAAACATACATGACTCCTAAATTACAGAGAAATAAACCCTAAATACCTAAGATACACAAACTTATAAACCAAGCCATTACTTAACAGATCTCACAATATACTAGAGTTACATCTGAGACTATAACGACCGTATTATCACGATCTAGACTCAAACCCTAACAGAGAAAAGAACCTGACAAGACAATGAGGAAGATGAGAGACAAGGTCGATGATCTGTGGACAGTGATATAAATAATCTGTGGATTAAAGCGAAATATTCTCTTGAATGAACCATTGAACCCTAATTGCCTCTCTATTATTGTTGTGAGAGAGAGCTGATTAACATTCTTGTGTGGGTCACCCAATATAACAATCATATGAATGATATGTTGTGAGGCCTCTAATATTATGACTCAAAAGTCATGAGGCGGTGTACAAAGGGCTGAATGAATAAGCCCACATCTAAATGAATAAAGTCCACTAACACAGCCCAACACAAGAGTCCAGCTACAATACAGCCTAATATGAGTCCAACTCCAGTAACGCCCAATACGAGTCCAGATCCAATAACATTCCCACATGTAACACAAAATTACCATTGATAATAATCATAGCATCGTACCCAAATCATATGATTAGATATTGAATTGGAAAATACGTTATATTTTAACAGTATGTAATGCTGGTCTATATGAGTTTTGTCATTTTATTGCTGTCTGTAAATGAATCTGATAATCATTTGAGGAATTGAGGTTATCTATTTGTTATAATGTATAATCTTTTGGACTACAATGTTGGCCGCTTGAGAGATCGAAATTTGTAACTAATTATGTATTCCATATTATTTATGTTACTTGTCAGTTTAATAAAACATGAAGAATAAGAAAAGATTATTAATACAAGAAATTGTATTAATAATCTTTTCTTATTCTTCATGTTTTATTAAACTGACAAGTAACATGCTGAAAACATGTCTACTGTCGAATTTCATTGGAGTCTAATTCGAATATGAAAGATTCGTGAATGATATATTAACATACCAGATTCGGCCTTATTGGATGTGTGAAAATGCAATTTTCTTCAAAATAATGTCTTTTGTCATTGTATAGTATTAATCTATAGATGTCAATATAACTTTTTTGAGATGTTGGATAACTTGATGAATGATGAGCATAATTTGATAGTTGACAAAGTTTTATATTAAAAAAAGTAAGAATTATATGGTACGTGCTTATTGACTAAATAAATGCTTAGAAAGCAAAAAAGATTGGTTTCAATTTAGGCGGTTGCATTTGCAACGTTTTTTACATTTTACGTCTATTGGGTTTATACTTTGTAGAATCATAAATAACTAGGCACGTTTCTTTTATTAATCTATTGGTGTTTATAAGTTTACCAGTATGGATACTCATAATATTTTAACCCATCAAAGTTTTACTCGATTTTCTTTTAACTCTTGAATACTATTTATTAGTAATGTTTTAATTTTAAAATTGGTTTCACAATTTTTAACCTTTAATTGTTTTCCATTGCAATTTAAAGTTTGAACTTTGACCGAGTGTAATGGAGTAACGTCCCCTCCATATTGTCGGTGGAGGGGGCGTTACACACAGCTCTAGGTGACGTTATTATATAAAGAACTACACCAATTAAACTATTTTTTTTTTTGGCTGGCGTCCCAGTGGTCTATGACACACTGGGGTGAAGACGCGACCCGGGTTCAAGACGGCGCCACAACGCTTCAACGAGCATACCACCACGGGCCTTGCCAAAGGTAACCGGGGGCTGCCAGGAATCGAACCCCAAGTCTCTACAAGGATGGGAACCCCTAGAGAAAAACCCACCCTACCTCAAACCAGCTGGGCTGAAGATCATTGACACACCAATTAAACTATATAGTTGAGTTTTTCTACAAATATTAAAATAAACGAGAAGTACAGAAAATCATCATAGGCTTATAGAAAATAAATGAGTTTTTCTACAAATATTAAAATAAATGAGAAGTACATATGCATAAGGAGGGACCAAGTGGAAAGAGTAGGTTTATAGAAAATATGTATCTCACAATTTTCGGGTTCGGGTTAATGTAAAATTTTTGGGTTCGGGCTCGCGAACCCGACCTGTTAAGCACCCCTTAATTGTTGTCAAATAACGTTTGAATTTTGATAATATTTTTCTTAGTATCATGATAAAATTAGATGATATTTTTGCAAAAAAAAAAAAAAAAAAAAAAAAAAAAAAACATTTTTCATACTACACAAAAACCTGGAAACCAAACAACCCGACCCGAACTAACCCGGACCCACTAACTTCAACCCAACCAACCCGAACTTTAAATGGTTCGGTAATCATGTAACTTTTTCTCAACAAAAAACCCGAACAACCCGATCTGAAAAACCCGAAACCCGAAAAATAACCCGAAGAACACCCCTAAGTGTAATTATTGAGAAAAGTTTAAAAAATTAAATAAGATTATGTTAAAAATCTATTAATATATATATATATATATATATATATATATATATATATATATATATATAGGGGAAGGATAATTTGAAAACCCTCCCCACTTGAGAAAACCCATTAAACCCCCATTTTAACCACTCATTCATCTTGATCTATGGTGGTGGTTGTTTTGCTTTTTGATCAACCATAAAGATATTTATTTAGTCATGAAAGGGTAAAATGGTCCATGTAATTGATCTCTTTCTTACTTTTCATCATTCTCTCTCCTCTCTCCTCTCTCTAAAATCATCAATTCACTCTTTTAGAGGGGAAAACGTAAGTTTTTTTAACAATTACATATTTTTGCAATTATTTCACCAAAAAACATATAAATAAATTATAATCTCAGCAACAAAAACATATGTTTTCACGACTTATCTCACCAAAAAACATGAAATAAATTATAACCCAACAACAAAAACATATGTTTCACTAATTATCTCACCAAAACATATAATAAATTTTAACCTAGCACCAAAAACAGATGTTTTCATGACTTATCTCATAAAAAACATATGTTTTCACAAACTTATCTCACTAAAAAAATTCAAAATTATCAATCCAAACAACAACAAAACATATTTTTAGATGAAAAACAAAGAAACTTTGATATAAAAAAAATAATGAATTGTAAACATTTAAAAAAAAAAACCAGCTCTAGATCTTGAATACCATAACCCATCTCCACCTTTATCAACCCAAAAAAAAAAAATCATAAACAATTCACTAAAAAAATTAGATTAACAGATCATGATCTCAAAACCATAACCGGCCAATCATAAAATCCTCTAAATAAAATTGCATCCACTTCAACAAAATGCCTTTCTTGTATAAATAATTTGCATAAAACCATAAACAGCAAAACAAACAAAACTTATGATTAGTTTCTAAATATTTACAAAAAAAAAAAAAAAAAAAAAAAAAACTGAAAACAAATCGGTAAATCTGGGTTGTTTTGTTCGTGCATCGGATCTTGACTCGTCACCATCGTCGTTCACCACCACCGTCAGATCTAGAAACGTTTTTGATGAAAACGATTGTAAGAAAATATATAGTGAGACGGAAACCTTTGTCAGATCTTAAATCTGGGTTGTTTTGATGGAAACGTTCGTCATTTCTACATTATCAGATCTGGCATCATCAAGGACGGCGTTGTATGTGGCGGTGATGATGTTGGGGATTGTTGGTGGCGCGGGTTCGATTTTAGACGGTATGATGTTGATAGTTAGAGATGATAGTGGTAATTGGTTTGAAGGATGATGGTAGTAATTCAATTTTAGAGAGATATGAGGGAGAAGATGAAAAGAGATGGGATATGAAAGCATGTGTGTGTCAGATGTATAAAGATTTATGGAGAGATAAAAAAAGTGTTAGTGCCTAAAATGCCCTTGAAAGAATCTTCAAACATAAAGACGTGGACTAACTTGGACCTTTAGATGGGGTTTGCAAGGTTTTTTCAAGTGGACTTGGTTTGCAATTTAGAATTCCCCTATATATATATATAAGAAAATGTATATGCTGACGTGGCGTGTAATGAAGGCCTCAACATCCCCTTGAGAGTGCCACATGGCTTAATAATTGAGTTTTTTTAGTGTTTTTGAATTATTTTCTTTTTTAATTAAAAAAAAGATAAAATAAAACCCTAAATTTTCAATTACTAAAATTAAATTGAGTTATTTTAAGAAAAAAAAATTTAAAATAAATTTAAAATTTTCTCTCTCATGTTTCCTCCCATAATTTTTAAACGTTTATATCTTTTATATACGGAATTTTTTAAATAAAAAAATTACACCAAATTAACGAGCGTTTTATTATCTTTCCAACAAGTACCATAGTGCTATATAAAAAGCGAAGAAAAAATCGACTAATTTTTGTGGGGTTTCGTTTATACAGGAAAAAAACACACAAAGTGTTTATGTTATTCATTAATCTTGTTTTTTCTTTAAACCAGTTTCTTATCTACGATGTTGAAAATCAGCCCAATCGCCATGTTATCATTGGAATTTTACTAGGTATACTTCATCAAGAGAAGCTAGGAGAAAAAATCGCGCAACACTGCAACACATGGTGTCACCTTATAGCAAGGTTATTTTTTATTTATTTAATTACAAGAGTAATAATTATTACTATTGGTATTAGAATTATTAGAATGGTTATATTTTTCAACCCCAGGACGCTCCCGGAAAGAATTGATAGTTGCTGACGTGACGTTCAATGGTGGCATCAACCATCTCTTGATTATGCCACGTGCCATAATGAGATGCAATGGTTACAACTTCAAACTTAAGTATTTGTTTAGTAGATTAGGTTAGGAATTATAAGAGCCATTAGAACGTGAGAAATTAAAGAGATGTAATGAGTTTTTGAATAGTTGCAGCTTACATAAGTGATTTTTAGATGATTACTGATTAGGTTTAGATTAGAGAATATGAGTTATTACTTATTAGAATACTATGAATATGCAATGATTGAGAGATTTTGTGGTTAGTCAACTTAAGCCATTTGCAATAGGTTATCACGTAAAATTAGATTTTTCAACCGGGACCCTCCCGGGGTAATCAACTAGTTATGTATATTTTAAAACCGAGCATATTGCAAAAAGCCAAAGACTCTTTAACTAGATTCTATTTGTAATTGATTTATCACCGTAAAGACATGAATCAAAATTAAAATTAAAAACATATAAAAACATGATTTTTTTTTTTTTTTAAATAACTTGTCTAACTCTTAAACCTCTAACAGTATCTTTGTTATTTTCTTAATATTTTTACAATACTAAGATAATAAAACCATGTCCCTACAATATATACACAGCTTACAATAATTCGAGTAGAAGAAACATCAAACGACTAATTCAACGTGGCATGTCGAATTGCTCTTTCTTATTCTTAAATTTTTAATTATTCTAGTCCTTAAAATATAAATAAAATGTATTTTATTATTTCATGGGTGAATAATGTCTAACATAGTGTGATGGGGCAAAAGAGGAAAAGTATGTATGGGTCGCTGGATTTTGTCTACAAACGAAGAACCCATCGGTCTTGAAAAACACACCAACGGTTGCTGAAAAAGAAACTACTTGCATTTTGTGATTTCTTGTCTTTGAAACCGATTGCCTCTAGCATTTTCTCCATGGGAATCGTCTATGAGATTGCATCAATTCGAGCAAGTGCATGTAACATTGGTATATGTGAGCAAGTGCTGTTCTTTGTAAATGTATGTCCTTTTGGACTTCAAATTCACATTAGTCACTTCATGGGCTATCCGTGTTATTTCTAGTGTTGCCAGCATGTCCTTATTTGTATCTCCGTATTTCATTAAACTGACACTAAACATATCCACTGTGTTCCAGAGATTCATTAAAGGAAAGAAGAGAAAGGAATGGGAATTAGGAAGGAAAGGAAAGGAGAGGAAATACAATATTTTGTGTTCCCGAGTTTAATGTAGAGGAAAGGAAAAGAAAGGAAATTAAACATTTTGTGTGTTCCCGAGTTGAGAGGAAAAGAAAGGAAAATTACAATTTTACTATTATACCCCCATTATCCAATATTAATCCACCTTGTTTTCATGTTCATAAAAACATCGACTCCTTTTGTGTTGAGACTGGATGTTTTGCCAAAGCCAACAAAACAGCAGCCGAATGGCCTAATATGTCCAAAAGAAGCTGAAAAAAACACATGGTCTTGTTTATATTTGAGTTTTACAGTAGCATTAAAGGTATGGAAAAAAAGAAAATGAAGGTTGACTTGGAAAAAGAAAAGAGTATTGAATCATCAGTGGACATGAGTGTCATGTTCATGTGTTTTCCCCACTAAATGCTTGCCTTGTATACATGAAAAAAAAAGAAGCAAATGAGTATAGAATGTAAAGTCTTTGGCACTCCTCTGATCCACTGAAAATGCATGAACATGACTGCATGTTTATCAAAAGCTTCCTACAGCACACATGATTCAGCCATATGATTCCGCAGCACATTATTTACAAGAGCGCTGCATTTGCCATCCGAACTATCGACCCATGACCAGGAATCGGCCATATGATTAAGCAGCACAATATTTACAAGAGCGCTGCACTGCGACAACCGCGCAAATATAAAAAGGCAACAATTCGGGCCAACCGTTATCCTGCAAAATACTCGAAGCAAGCTCCGAAACTGTATCACACAACTTCTTCATAATAGAATTAGCTTCTTCCTTCTAAAAACAAGTCAAAAAAATCATAATATTACTTGATGAGAAGCAGTTGTTTGTCTAACTCAGAATAGGATATATTGCTAATTCATCCATCCATACAGCATCATTGTGCTTCTTCTTGGTTTTTGAATAGTCTTAGAATTATATACCACAAGTGTGAATTGCATACGAAAGCCTAAAACTTAACCTGTATTTAAAAACTAACAATTATTCTTGAAAAAAAAATGATGCAATGATGCATTGAAAGTAATACTCGTAGCGATCCGATGCGATTTGATCCCAAAAGCCGCTGCGTGACACACGAAGTGTGCGCATCACGTGTCAAGGCGTTTATTAAAAAAACATTAAAATACCAAAACCCATTGCTCAATCGATGATTAAGTTTGTTCAGACTGCATCACGCGATGCGCTTTCACTACTGCATCATGTGGCGCACATTTTATAACCAAGATTTGAGGAATCATAATTTCATATCTTTATACTTTCACACTAATTCAGCATAGCACTAAACTTATAAAGCTACATGTGTACAAATGTAGGATCATGATTATCGTTAAACTTATATTCTATTATAACTTACCTGGATCAGTATGCAACAAATTTATATACATAATCCAAAATTCCAGGTATATCTATTTTGGTCATACATTTTCATTAATCTATATTTACATATCAAACAACTTAAAAAAAAACATTTTTTATATTCATAACATTATAAATGCAACTACTTTACACAACAAAAAACAAACACAGTAAATACCCAGATGCATAAACTTCATAAAATCACAAAACAACTTAAATAAATAAAAAAAGACAACATGACAATGTTCATAATAATAGAAACAACTTAAACCTAAATATTAAATCAACAATAATATAATAAAATAACACAAGACCCAATCATTAGAAACAATAAAAAAAAGTGAAGGCTTTGGGAGAAGGTCACGATTAAGAACACAGACCCACAAAAAAATTAATTGAATGTTAGTGTGACAGTGTGTTACCTGGAAGATGAGCTGAAGATCGATCGATGATGGAGGTAGGTTTACGAACAGCTTCTGTGAGATGATGGAAGCATGGTTGAATGTATGGAGGGGTGTGGGAGATAAATGGCGGGTTATGGAATGGAGATATACCGCCAATTTTTTTTAGGGCAAATTTGGAATGAACCCAAGAACATGATATTCATTCTTCTTTTCTCTCCTAATCTTTCCAATTTGGAGAGATTGAGATATACACTATAAATCCTCTCCCTTCTCTTCTCCCCCCTTCTCTTCTCTCCATAAAAAAAACTCTGGAACACCAAAATTTTTTATTTCCTCTCAAATCCTTCCCTTTCTCCTCTTAAATTAAACTCTGGAACACAGTGATCGTGCTAAAAACGTGTCTCTTATGAAATATTGAGTTTATCGAATTTAATTTGAATAATGAACAACCCGAAATGGTAGGCAAATAATGTTTCCATACTTAATATTTTAAACATGTTGGACTCAGACTTTAGATGATGAATTCCATCCTAGTGAATAATACATTCTTTATTTTTCTTCACATGTTTTTGTTTTCTTAATTCTTTATAATATTAAATATATAGATATCAAATGAAGCGTTTTTACTATGTTGGGTGATTTGATGGCATAAATAAATGCCTAGAAAGTAAAAAAGGTTGATTTCAATTTTCCAATTAGTCAGTTACGTTTTTCACATTTTATGTCTATTTGGTTTGTGGAATCATAAATAATATCATCAAGCCGGTGGCCTATTTACCGAGTGCTACTTATATGTATTAGGCTATATGGTGTCGAAGGCTTTTCTCTCAACTTCCTTAAGTGTCATATCAGCGCCACCTTATTTTCCCTCATCACTTTCCTAAACCAAGGAAATGGTTTCTCCTAATTTCCCATTCTCCTCTCTCCATCCAACGTTCAAATAATTGAGCCAATCATCTTCTCGATGAAAATGGTGAAATTCCACCGATTGTGCCGAATTCATTGGGGGGGGGGGGGGGGGGTGTCCAAATATCCTCGACTGCCACATCAACTTCCCGACTCATCTTGTCGAGTCCACGCCATTTGGCCTTAAGTGGTGCATATTCAAGTCTTATAAAATGTGCTATAAATAAGCTTTAAAAGCAGACCTTATAGGTGTGTGTATGACGTTAAAAAACATAAAGATAATCACGAGAATTAATATGAATCATTTACTATGATCATATAATAAATTTCGTTATGTAAAGTTTATGTAATGAGAGGACTAAAGCGAGATTTAGGATTACGGTCCTATAAAAACTTATAACGATTCAATTAGTTTAATAAAGTTTACCTGCTAACAATTAGACCATGTGTAGTGTGCTTTAAATTTAAAGCCCTTATTTGAGCAAATTACGACACGTGGCATCCCAGTCAACATGGAGACTTTAAAAGAAAATGTAGTGTAGTGGGCTTTAAATTTAAAGCCCAAATTATTACTCGTATTTTATTTTTAGTTTTAAATTAAAACAAATAACAAATGAAAGTACAAAAAAAACAAATTAACCCCTCTTCCTCTTCTTATTTTTTAAATTAAAACAAATAACAAAAGAAAGTTAAAAAAAAAAAAAACAAATTAATCCCCCCTTCTTCTCCGCCTCCTCCTGCTTCTACTTCTGCTTCTTCTTCTTCTTCTCCTTCTCCTTCTTTTCCTCCTTCTTCTCCTCCTCCTCCTCCTCATCCTCATCCTCCTCTTCTTCTTAATTCACGCGTTTCTCGCCGATTGAGACAAGATGGGGTTCCTCTAACAATGTGGTATCTCACACCGGGTAAATCCTTAACCCATAATGATCTTATAATAAGAACAAGAGATTTTTCTCGATCAATCCCCTTGCCCCTCATTCTTCGAGAATAAGAAAGATCCTTTTCAAGTTTGAATTTGTTCATTTGAAATCTGAGTTCTTCCACTTCATTTTTATATACTTATTTCATTGATTTTGATTTATTTAATACGAATCTTTTTCCAATTGATCATCAGAATAAGAATTAGGCCAAAAATTAGGATACATTATGGGAAAATCAAACTTCCATCGAATAGAAGCAAATGAAGGCTTTCATAAAAATTCTCGTAGAATCGAGAATTTAGTTTTTCTTCTTCTACCCTTTCTCATACACACACACACACACATCACCACCACCGATCACCATCGTACACTATCACCACCGGCGGCCACGCCCACATATATGAAAAACATAGTCACCATCACCACGGATCACCTTCCTTTCTCTCTCTCTCTATAGATGTTTCTCTCTCTCTCTCTCTCTCTCTCTCTCTACAGACGTTTCTCTTTCTCTCTTGACAGGTCTCCCTCTCTCTACAGATCTCTCTCTCTCTCTAATGTGATTGGTGGATTAAAAATGGGTTTATCGTTAAATATTTAACGTTGGAGTGGGTTGGGGGAGTTTAGCGCCCAAGGGGGACGGTGGCGGGGGCCTTAACCGGCGCTAATTTTGCCAATCACGCCCACATGTGTAGTGGTACCCAAATTTCAAGCCATATATGGTGGCATTGTGTGACATGTGGGTCCCACATGAGACTTGAAATAAAAAAAGGGTGTAAGACTATACGGTACGGGGGCTGGCCAAGGCCCGGCATCCCCGGCTTGGCACGGCGAACACCGCACCAGACGGTGGTGGAGCGGCCCAAACGGCTAGGACTGGAAGAAGTGGACGCAGCAAATTGATTTGTGGGTTTGAAATTTGTGGGCCCATGCATTGAATGATTTGAACGTTAGCTTTAAAAAAAATTAACCTTTTTTCTATCTATAAAAACCCACATAACCTTCTCATTTTTTTTCCACACAACCTCTTTCTATTCTTCTTTTATACTCTTTTTTTTTTTTTTTTTTTATAAAAACCAACAACAAAACAAAACCCCTCACCTCATCAAACGGCGACTTGGCCTAACGAAAACGAGATCAAGTTGGTGACGGCGTATATCAATACCAGAGGGATGACGAGCTTACAAGTTAATTTGGGTTCTTTTTGGAACAACGTTTTGGCGGAATACAACCGTTCAACTGGAACAAATAACCGCTCCGCGGATCTACTCGTTAGTAAGTGGCCGAGTATACAAATAAGGTGTACGAGTTGGAACAATTTGTTTCAAGCCACAATGGAGGCGAACCCTCGTCTTACCGAACGAGCGGCAATCCAACTCACGCAACAAGACTATCGGTCTGCTTACGGGGGGCGAATTTGTCGTCACCCATCTCCTCTCATGGCAATTGTTGCATTTTTTCGTATCGATTAGTAGATGATTTTAAGCTTTCGGTTGTTTTATAATGTTGTAGGCTTCGGCTTTTTTTTGTATGTTTCGGTTTATTTGTTTTTTCATGTGTTCTGTTTTTTTTTTTCGATGTGTAATTTTTTTTTAATGTTATGTACCTTTTTATTTTAATTTACTTCAATTGCTTACTTATTTTAAAAAATTAGAAAATAATAATTAAAGTGATCAATAGGATTGGAGGACTATCTAAGGAGGACTACTCCACACCTTTGGGTAGTTCTCAAAATGTCTAAAAGGTTGTGGGGCCCATTTTTTGGTGACGTGGCGGCAAAGCTTCCCAAGTCTTGCCTTCACTGGAAAGCTATACGATTGATATGTTGAGAGTGTTAAACTCGAAACCAGAAGACAAGACTTCCTTTTATAAGGGAAGAATAGGTTTGGAAAGAAACACAACCAAACCTATGTCAGCCATACGATCCAGATGAGAAAGCACGCCAAGCTAAGATCTAAGCCGTTCATCTGGTGTGGAAAACAACATCGGTGTGAGATAAATAGCCTCGGAGGATCGCCAGCGTGGCACTCCATTTAAAACAGCTGAACTGGGCTCATCCTTTGGGCCAACTTATATTTAGTCACGAATTGGGCTCACGAACAACTGGGCTTCATCCTTGAACTCTTATGCACACAAACTGGGCTCTTCTCCTTGGACTCTTATGCACATCACGAACATCCATCTATTCTCCAGACTTAGCTCACTCGTTCAAATACGCAAAACAAAAAACACTAACATAAGAACATATAATTAAATCTAACATATCAAATTGGACAAATATTACCTGGACATATCTTTCAACACCCCCACTCAATTTGATATGCCAAATGGGTCAAACAACCCCAATGCACAGCACATCTCATTATGCAGATTAGGGTGCAATCCTTTAGTAAATACATCTGCCAATTGCTTATTAGAATCAATTTTTAAAGGTTTTACCAAACCTTTAGAGATTTGTTCACGAAGAAAGAACAAATCCAATTCAAAATGCTTAGTTCTTTCATGAAAGACTGGATTTGCAGCAATTGAAATTGCAGCATTACTATCACAAAACAATTCAACAGGAATACCAATTTTAATCCCTAACTCAGACAACAGATTTATAAGCCACATAATTTCACAAGTAGTAGCACATAAGGCTCTAAATTCAGCTTCAGCTGAGGCTCTAGACACAGTCAACTGTTTTTTACTTTTCCAGGATATCAATGTATCTCCAAGAAATACACTATATCCGGTAATTGACTTTCTAGTTTCAAGGCACTTAGCGTAATCTGAGTCAGAGTATGCTCCGAGACTCAAACCTGAGCTTTTATTTATTAAAACTCCTTTCCTAGGAGCTCCTTTTAAGTACCTTAAGAGCCTTAAAGCTATTTTCAAATGACCTTTTGTGGGCTTATGCATATACTGGCTCAGAAAATGTACAGCATAGGATATATCAGGCCTTGTATGTGCTAAATATATCAACTTGCCAACCAACTTCTGATACCCAGTTATGTTATCTAAGACTTTGTTATTATTTTACAAAGATTTGTTAGAACATGATGTGGTTCTATAGGATTATTAACAGGTTTACTACCAGTTAAACCATATTCAGATAACAACTCAATGCAATATTCCCTTTGGGATAAGCAAAGGCCATTTTCTCCTTTGATCACTTCAATCCCTAAGAAATACTTTAACTCACCAGATCTTTTATCATAAATTTAGACTTTAGACTTTCTTTAACTTTATTAATTTCAAGAATATTATTCCCAGTTATTATAATGTCATCTACATAAACAAGCAGATAAACAATAACAGAATCAGAAACTTTGAAAAATAAAGAATAGTCACACTTAATTTGATTAAAACCTAAGTCAATTAAAACTTGCACCAATTTAGAATTCCACATTCTAGGAGCTTGTTTTAATCCATAAAGTGACTTCTTTAATTTGCACACTTTAGTTTCATTCTTGGAATAATATCCATCAGGAAGACTCATATATACTTCCTCATTTAAATCTCCATATAGAAATGCATTATTTATATCTAACTGGTAGAGATCCTAGTTATTTTGAACAGCTAAGGTTAGAATGCATCTAACAGTCACAAGTTTGACTACTGGAGAGAATGTCTCTTCAAAGTCAACACCCTGTTTTTGACTGTATCCTTTTGCAACTAACCTAGCTTTGAATCTCTCTATCTCACCATTAGATTTATATTTGATCTTATAGATCCACTTGCATCCTACAAGGCTCCTATTACTAGGCAAATCAACAAGTTCCCAAGTGTCATTTCTATGTAATGCTTCTATTTCAGCATTCATAGCAGCCACCCACTTTGGGTCTGTGGCTGCTTCATCAAATGACTTTGGTTCCTGAACTTTGTTAAGACTAGTTGCAAAACACTTACAATCAAGACTTAGATTTGCATAGTTAACAACTCTATCCATGCCATACTTAACCTTCTTATCTAACACATAGTCCTTAAGGTTACTAGGCAAGAAAGAACTCCTAGATGATTTCCTAGTACTGGTTTGTCCCTCTGTTTGAACACTAGATGATCCCTCAGATCTTAAAGTTTTATCAACTCCAAGTATCACACCCTCTACCCTATCAGAACGATCCCTAACTGGACTGGGTTGCTGAGACTCAGCCAGGCCATCAGATCCACTGGAACAAGCCTCTGACTGCAGAGACCCATGTGTCACTGGATCATGTTGTTTTTGACCTTTTGTCTCATCATAGGGACCTTGAGACTGTTCAGTGTCAGTATTTTCATACCACTCAAAAAAATTTAAATTGTTTACTTCTGAAAACTGATTATCATTAAACAGATTGAAAATATTGTTTTCTTTGAAAGGAAATATTTGTTCATAGAATTTCACATCTCTGGAATAAAATTCCAGTTTACTATCTAAACTGAACACCTTATAACCTTTTTTCTCTGTTGAGTAACCAAGGAAAACACACTTTTCTAATCTACTGTTAAGTTTATCAGACTCATTCAGAATGGTACAGAAACAAAGACACCCAAACAGTCTTAGATGGTCAATAAAAGGTTCAAAACCATGTACTACCTCATATGGAGTCTTTCCCCCTAGAACTGATGTAGGAGTCCTATTTATTAGATAAGAAGCAGTTAGAATACAATCAGACCAACACTTAACAGGAACACCACTTTGAAACATTAAAGCCCTAGCCACATTTAGTAAGTGCCTATGTTTTCTTTCCACAACTTCATTTTGTTGTGGAGTGTAAGTGCAAGTAGTTTGATGAATTATTCCCTTTTTTCTACACAAGTTATTCATTTGACTATTTACAAATTCAGTCCCATTATCACTTCTTAAGATTTTTACCTTTTGTGAAAACTGGGTCTCAACTATGTTAAAAAAATCTTGTATATTTTCAAAAACTTCTGTTTTGTTTTTCATTAAACAAATCCAGACAGCTCTGGAATAATCATCCACAATGGTTAAGAAATATTTGTATCCCTCTTTACTATTAACCTTATAAGGTCCCCAAACATCAATGTGAACAAGTTCTCCTATGGACTTAGTTTTGTGTTCACTTAAAGGGAAAGGTTCCCTATGTTGCTTTGCCTTATGGAAAACTTCACAAGGGACTTCATTATTTATATTCCCTAAGTTAAGCTTGTTTTTAAACATTTTTATAGCTTGACTAGATGGATGACCTAACCTAGCATGCCATAAACTAGCTTACACAGAACTATTAAAACACACCTGATTCACAACAAAGGACCCTCCACAATAGTACAAAACATCCACTTGATTACCAGTCATCAGGACTTTCCTTGAGATTAAGTCCTGAATATAACACTTGTGTTCATCAAAACCAATGTATAGTTTATTGTCCTTTGCTAACTTATGGACAAAAATCAAATTGACACAATAGTTTGGAACAACAAACACATCCCTAAGTATAACTTGACTAGCCAGTTTTAAATTCCCTATTTTGGTGACCAGTGCATCAGTCCCATTAGGATGTTTAACCCTGATATTAAGACTAGTAACATCTATACAATCAGTCAGACTATTGTCATTGTTAACCATGTGTTGACTTGCCCCAGAGTCAGTTATCCAACCCATAAATCTTTTTCCAGAAAAACAAAATACTGGTTTATAAAAAGAATTAGCACAAAAGGACCAGGTATTACTACCTTTTACATTGCAGCTTTGCACATTATCAGTAGACTTATCACTTAACAAACTCAGTAACCTGTTAATTTGATCACTAGACAAAGAGTTAACAGTTACATCTGAACTACTTATGGAACTTTGATTGGCAACTGCTTTCTTGCCTTGCCCTCCCTTTTGTCTCATCCAGGGAGGATACCCTATGATTTCAAAACACTTATCAACTGTATGTCCAATTTTATTACATTGTGAACACTTAAGGTTTTGTTTTGAAACCTTATTATTTTGTTTGAACTCAGGAAGTTGATCTGGTTTTGAAAATAAAGCCATTGACTGTCCTTTCTTTGAAGCATTGCTAAAGTTTCTATGAGATTCTTCTCTAGAAACTATAGCAAATGCCTCTTTAACAGTGGGCAATACCTCTTTGATTAACAAATTTGTTCTAACACTATGATAAACACTATCTAATCCCATTAAGAATTGCATTAGTTTTATTATGTTGCTGAAATTATTAAACTCCCTAGCAGCATTGCAAGAACAAGAAGGCAGTTCCAAGATTTGATCAAGTTGCCTCCACATTATATTCAATTTATGATAGTATTCAGAAACAGTTAAACCATTTTGACTAAAGGAGTTAATTCTTTGATATAGATCAAATACAACCGACCCATCAATTTTATCATAAGTCACTTTTAGTTCTAACCAGACATCACTGGCAAGTTTTGAAAAAAACATGACCCATATATAATTCCTCACTTATTGAGTTTAAAATCCATGTTAAGACAATGGAATTATATCTGTCCCATTGCCTAGCCAAAACATCATCAGTAACAGACCTAATGCATGTTTTATCTATGAACCCCCACTTATTCTTAACTTGTAAAGCTAGTTTAAGTGAGCTAGCCCATACATTGTAATTATCAGTCCCTTTTAATTTGATAGTTATAATACTCAAATTTGCAGAGTCACTAGGGTGTAGGTAAAGTGGGTCACTAGCATCAAGTTTGCTAATAAGTGTCACATTTGGTCCAGGAATTGGATCCACAATAGGACCAAGATTAGAATCAACAGGATCCTGATCATAAGCCATATTAATCAATCAACCAAACAACGATACTTAAACAAAAAAACAAACACACACGAAGCGAAGCTGTGTAGGTGTCCAGATTCCTGGTTCGTCACTCAAGGGTGCCAGGACAAGTCTTTACACTGGAGCTTCAATCCTAGATCTAACCCACACACTAGCAATAACAATCAAGACACAGAAATCACAACACACAGATCATACACAAAGGCCCAATACCGGTCCACCTAACCAGGTCAGTGGCAATCTACACACTGACCAACAAAAACTCAAAGTAAAGGAAGGATCAAACCGAACAAAACCCAAGTTAGGGTTTCTCCAAGTCTGTGTTCTTTGATTGGGAACAACAGACAGCAGGCTAGGGTTTTTACGACCCCTAGCACATCGTCTTCAAGATTCCTTCCAGCAAAAGCCCCAAATCCCTAAGAATTAGGGTTTCCAGAAAAGACCACAAGAATCAACGATGTCAGCACCAATCTTCAACAGATCTAACTAGATCCGTACCAAGAATACACAATCACAGCGGAAATATCCCAAGAAAACCCTAGACAGACTAATAAGAGCTAGCTATGGCTCTGATACCATGTTACGAAACATGGAATCACAAGAAATACTTTTATTGCACAGACCCAACCCAAGATTGTTTACACCCTAAATACAAAAATAAGAACTAAACTAAACAATCTAATCAAACAAAGAAACCCTAGCTTTACAGACACGTAGAGATTAATAAACAGATAATCTCTATAAACTTCTATGATCTACCCTTTAGTATAGATTCAAGATGAATCTAAACTACAACCCTAACAATGGTTGAGAGAAACTATCAGAAGACACTGGAAAGCTATACGATTGATATGTTGAGAGTGTTAAACTCGAAACCAGAAGACAAGACTTCCTTTTATAAGGGAAGAATAGGTTTGGAAAGAAACACAACCAAACCTATGTCAGCCATACGATCCAGATGAGAAAACACACCAAGCTAAGATCTAAGCCGTTCATCTAGTGTGGAAAACAGCATCGGTGTGAGATAAATAGCCTCGGAGGATCGCCAGCGTGGCACTCCATTTAAAACAGCTGAACTGGGCTCATCCTTTGGGCCAACTTATATTTAGTCACGAATTGGGCTCACGAACAACTGGGCTTCATCCTTGAACTCTTATGCACACGAACTGGGCTCTTCTCCTTGGACTCTTATGCACATCACGAACATCCATCTATTCTCCAGACTTAGCTCACTCGTTCAAATATGCAAAACAAAAACACTAAGATAAGAACATATAATTAAATCTAACATATCAAATTGGACAAATATTACCTGGACATATCTTTCAACACCCCCACTCAATTTGATATGCCAAATGGGTCAAACAACCCCAATGCACAGCACATCTCATTATGCAGATTAGGGTGCAATCCTTTAGTAAACACATCTGCCAATTGCTTATTAGAATCAATTTTTAAAGGTTTTACCAAACCTTTAGAGATTTGTTCACGAAGAAAGAACAAATCCAAATCAAAATGCTTAGTTCTTTCATGAAAGACTGGATTTGCAGCAATTGAAATTGCAGCATTACTATCACAAAACAATTCAACAGGAATACCAGATTTAATCCCTAACTCAGACAACAGATTTATAAGCCACATAATTTCACAAGTAGTAGCACATAAGGCTCTAAACTCAGCTTCAGCTGAGGATCTAGACACAGTCAACTGTTTTTTACTTTTCCAGGATATCAATGTATCTCCAAGAAATACACTATATCCGGTAATTGACTTTCTAGTTTCAAGGCACTTAGCCCAATCTGAATCAGGAAAATATAAAAATATTAATTAACATATTTAAAATTTTAAAATAGTAGTTAATAGTTTTCTTTATTTAAAATACATTTTTTTTTATGACAGATGAATAAAGTAGGGCAACACCACCCTTTGATGAGGGAAGATGACACAGACAAGGTGAGAGGAAGACCACACCCCCTCATAATGAAAAGCATGTGAATATTATCATTAAATAATATTATATATATTTTAGAAACCGAGTTTGTTGCAAAAACTCTTTAACTAGATTCTAATTACAATTCTTTTATCATCACATAATCATGATTTATTTTTTAAATAGGTTGTCTAACACTAACACCAACACTCTAACAGTATCTTTCTTATTTTTTTTTTAAATATTTTTACAACACTAATATAATAAAACCGATCACGTCCCTACAATCTACAAAATAACAATAAAAATATGCACAGCTTACAATAATTCGAATAGAATAAACATCAACCAAGTCTTCAACATGGCATGTCTATTTCCTCCATTTAATACCTAAAATATACATAAAATATATTTTATTATTTCATGGTCGAATATTGTCTACTAACGTAACGTGATGGGTCAAAACAAGAAAACCGTGTTTGGGTCGCCTGATTTTGTCTAGGAACAAAGAACCCATAAAAAAAATAAAAATAAAAATCGGTCATAAAAAACACACCACAAAACTTGCATAAAAAGGAAACTACTTGCAGCCCCACTAGCCACTAACCGAACCACTTGGTTGCTAATTAAATCCACTGAATCCAACCTACTTTTAGTCACAAGCTTGTCCAAATAAATACCACAAAATTTGTGACAATTGTATTAGTTGACAATAAATATACTAACAAGTTTTATGGAAGTAAGAAGAATGAATATGAAGATGAGCTCATCTTATGGTGGTGCTACAACTGCTGGGTCGTGGTATGGAAAGAAAGAAGCGGTTGTGGCGAAAACAAAGAGCGAATTTAGCGTCGAAACGGTGTTGGTGTTGTTGGGATTGGCGGCTTCGTTGTTGATACTGCCTTTGATATTGCCGCCGTTGCCGCCGCCGCCGCTAATGATGATGTTGGTCCCGATTGTTATTTTGGGTGGCTTTATGGTGTTTGCGTTCTTGCCTTCGAAGGCTAGTGGTCGTCACAAAAAGTTATAGATGTTATTATTATTATTATTATTATTATGATTTTTTTTTGGTAGCATTAACTTTTAATATTTATGAGATGTAAAGAAGGCTTATTAATTACTTGTTTAGTATTGTCAATTTATATATTTGTAAATTGATATAGTTTATGAAATGTAGAGTATGTCAATTTAGTGAATAAACCCTGTTCATTACATTTACCGATTGGATCCTTGTTGGAGCTGATGAGTTTGCGTCGTCCGGTTATGACAAGGTGAGCCCCTTGGATTTTTTTATTTTTTTTATATGCGTAGTTCAATGGTGAAATTCTAGTCTCTCTGGGTCACAAGTTCAAGTCTTCTCACACGCCGGACCCTTTCAACCTTAATGGGTATGATTTTTTGATGGACGTACGAGAATCAAAATGTGACCAACCCCGGACAGGAACCCTCTAACCCTCTCACCTCAAACCAGCTGGGCTGAAGATCATCGGCCCTTAGATTTCTAATCCATTAAAAAAACTCATTTGGTTTAGCATTTTTTTTAACAACCAAACGCATTTGGTTTAATTAAAAAAAAAACCTTTAAATTGTTTAAATTAGTTACATAAATATATAAAATTAAAAATAACATAAATTAAAAAAAAGAAATATCTAAATTGAAAATAAGGTTAACTAACAAACAAATTTATAAATAAAAACAAATAAATTAAAGAACACATTACATATAAAAATTAACACATAAAGTAGATAATTAAACTAATCAACAACCCTCAAATTGTCGGAGTCAGCACTCAGATGTACAGTTGGATGCATATGAGAATGGTTTCTTAGTAATTGCTAGGATGATACGTGAGTAAATATTATACTGTAAAGCAACGGGTATTCATGAAGGGCCTCGACATTGCTTCCGCCCATTTTCTGACGTCACTGCAAGCTATCACGATGTTGAAGAGTCGATTGAATGTGCAAACCTTCACAAACGAATTCCTAAAGCTTTAAACAGTCTGGTTCGAAGAGCGATTGGTTTCATCTACACGTTTGACGGAATTCTTGAAATAAGGTTGTTCTAAATGACAAGGTTCCTGGTAGCCTGTTCTCGGATAGATTAATCCAAGAGGTGACCAAAGCTTTGTCTTTACCTCCATTCCAAGATCTTCTTGTAATTTTTTTATAAGTATGTGTAGTGAATTGTGAATTAAGAAATGCAAATGTAGGCTGAAATACGAATTGCATTTGTAGCCTAGTAAAGAAATAGTTGTTACAAAAGTAATAGTTGATTTAATACCCGTTGAAAATAATAATAATAATAATAATAATAATAATAACGTTTGAAATCAAATGTTCCTTTTTAGTATTTTATTTTGAATATATTATTAAATAAATATACTAGATAACGAAATAGTAAAAATAACATAAAACAATAAATAATAAATAAATTAATTATAGATTAAATGAAGAAATTAGTAATTAATTTAAATAAAAGGAAAGTTATAAGATGGATAATGAGGTGATGATTGGAATGACTTAGGTTGGGCGGTGTGACGACGGGAGAGGAGGATGTCACGTAGGAAAATTAGTCAGTGAGGGCTAATTAGACTAAACGGAGTGGGGCGGGAGAGAGGGCGGGAAGGGGGGGGGGGGGGGAATACCGCCGCAGGCTGGCGTGGAGGTGGCGTGGAGGGGGGGGGGGGGGGGGGGCGGGAAGGATCTCACCGGCGTGGGGGGGAGAGTGAACCCACGTGGCACTTTTCTATTGGGGGAAAAATTGGCAACGGTCACTTTAAAAAAAAAAAAAAAAAAAAAAAAATTAAAATTCCAAACGGTCAATTATGCAACGGTCAAAAAAAAAAAAAAAATTTATAAATTACCCCCATTTCACTACAAAACACCCACTTTAACCAAATTTTATACAATTTTCAACCAAATTTTATACACTTCTCATCCAATTTTTATACACTTCCTCAACCAACAATGAACCCATACAACCGAGGCTTCGACCCGAACAACCCATACGCGTACGTCCCAAACCCGAATACACCACCGGTTCGCCCGATCCCAAACCGTCCACCCCATCCTTCACCTTGTCCCGACTACGCCGGTTATGCCGGTTTTATTAGTGGCCAAATTTATCCGAATTTCCCATTCAATGATTCTCTCGTTCCTTCACAACTTCCTTTAACTCAAACCGTACCCGAAACACAACCCCAAAATGTCGCGGGATCATCTTCGGGTAAAAACCCCCTGCAAAAAGAAGTCACAGGAGGAAGACGGCGGAAGAGAAAGCATTAGCCGCCGCTAACCGCCAACCACTTAAGTGGACACCTCAAGAAGAGCTTGCATTAACCAAAGCGTGGATTAGCGAGTCCGAAAAAGAGCAAGGTATTTGTAGGAATTTTAACATGAATTTTTTTTTATAATATTACTAATAATTTTTTTTTTTGTAGGAACAAGTCGCCACAAAAACGACTTCTGGGACGACATCAACAAAGTGTTCCATGTGTTGATGGAAAAAGACTTCTATCGAGCAAACGATAGTCTCTCGTCCAAGTGGACAGAGATAAACAGGGCAATGAACGCGTTTCACCCGCATTATTATCACGCAAGAAACAATCCAAGAAGCGGTGAAACGGACACTGACAGCCTGAGCCGGTCGCTACAAGCGTATCGTCTCGAAACCGGGCTCGAATTCAAGTTTCTTCATTGTTGGGAAGTCGCCAAGAACCATTCAAGATGGGCGTTCGTACCCACTGCAAGCAACTCCGCAAAAAGGTCGAAAACAGGATCGTCAAGAAACCGTCAAACTGATCCTGAAAACGTGGAGGCCGTTAATTTGGATGATGACGAGTTTGAAGAGGAATTGAGTCGCCCACCCGGTAGAGATAAGTCAAAAAAGAGGGCGCAAAAATCTACTGCCTCGGGTTCGGGTTCTGGATCAACCGGCGCTTACAGCGCTGACTTGCAAGATTTAAATGCCACCATGATTCAGTTCAATACGATTCAAGAAAAAATGCTCGAGGAGAAAAAAATATTCGCGAAGCGTTTGAAAAAAAATTGACTATGAAAGAGCGCAAATTGTCTATCAGAGAGCAGCACGAAAAACGCGAGGATTTGAAATTTCTCGCCATGAACACCGACCATATGCAAGGGCCGGAGTTAGAGATGACGCTTCAAATGAAGCGTGATATTATCGAAACATATAATCTGAAATGATTTGTTAGTTTTTAATTTTTTAAGGTTTTATTGTATTTTTTTTAATTTTCTAGGTTTTTTTTTGTATTTTTCTAGGTTTGTTATTAATAAAAAGTATTTATTATTATTATTGTTTTATATAAAAAGTTAAAAAAAAAAAGAAAAATAAAATGCCACATGGCACTTCCCCCCACCTCTTCCCCCCCTTCCACTCCCCACAATTATTTTCCCCCCACCTCTTCCCCCCCCCCCCCCCCCCCCCCACCACTCCTTATAGTCTTATGGAGGGAGACATGGGAGGGGGGTGGTGTTTGAGACATGGACTTCCCATTGGTCCATGAAAAAAGTTGGTTTGTGATTGGCCCGTTCCTGTCGTCTCGTGGGGGACGGGGGAGATGAAGACGGAGGCGGGGGGCGGTGTTGGGACGAGGGCGGGGCAAAAAAGGTGGGACGGGGGTGGTGGGGCATCTCACACCCAAAAGCCTTATTGTCAAAGAAAAAAATGTGTTTTTTTTAACGGCCAACAAACTTTCATTAAACGCCCAGGCTAGCAGGAAACTAGCAATACACCGGACATACAAAACGAAACAAGTCGCCCATGTACAAATCAATAACCGACTACATAAACAGCAAAATTAAACAAAAGAAAACAAATTGAAACCTTGTCATTACTCCCAATTCAGATCGCCCATTTTCGCACGTGTCTTAACCCAAAGGAAGCTCAATGTTTTAATATCGCCCACAACCTTCTGCAAAGATGGTTGGTACCTGTTTGAATATTAACTCATTTCTGCAGCCCTAAATAGACGTCAAACAAATCGCATAAAACACCCTTTCGCCTTCTTGGAACCAGACGTAAGCGTATGTAATGTGACATGTAGATGTGACGGGCTTGATCATTTGTAGATAGTTTATTGTTGGAGATGCTCTAGTGAATCTCTAAAATTCTCAATAGATATTTACAAATATTACAAAAAGATACATTCCAAATAAGGATAGTTTTTCACAAATCTTTACATATATTGTTTACTAGGATAATGATTTACATTTTTACCCAACCCTAAAATTAGTTACATATGTATGTTTATGAAGGGGAAACATGTAATTGAATATTTAAGTTGGGTAAATATGTAATAAATGACTTTTGCAAAGAGAAATATGTAAATGACCCATGATCTTTTATCCCAAACATTTAAAAACTGACATTTAAGATGTGCTTAGGAGTGCGGAGATCTCGTCAGAAAAAGGCTCTCATGAATTTCCTGACTGACCTGCTTGAAGGGAGGTCCACTCTCTGCCTAGCGAATGTTCTTGTGGTTGGCTGGACAGGCGGAAAACACGCATGTGTGGACTATTAACACAAATCAATAGTCAACAGTCAACAGTCAACAGTCAATAGTCATAGTCAAAGAGCTATCTTTATGCCTTTGTAATTATTTAGTCATAGTCAATATTCTTAGTCAATAGTCTAGTCAATAGTCTTCCTAGAATCAAGTCATTGTATTAATGTTGTAGCCACTATATAATCTTCTGTGAATAATGAGAAAAGTACATTCGATCCAATTCACTCTATTACCTATTACTCTATATGGTATCAAGAGCCTAAAGCTCCCTTGAGCCAACCGATCCATCACAGCTTTCGACAGCCTTCTGTCCGCAACCCACACAACACTTTCATCTTTTTTTCTGATTTACAGCCTCAATGGCTCCATTTTTTGTTCATCAATCAAACCAAAACTACAATCGGAACCCTTGTTCCTCAGCCTCAAACCTAGCATTACAAAACCGACCCTTCTCGTGGTCAAACAAATCCGCAACCCAAACTCAAAACAACCCGACCCACAATAGCCAAACTAACGTTTTTTGTTATTTTTGCAGCATACCCGGTCATGTAACGAAAGATTGTCGCGAACTTCGTCGCTTCCTACGCGACCATCAAGTCTCTACTCATGATTCCTACTCATACCCGGTTGTGAACAATAAATCTTCTCACACTACGGTTCCAAACACTCCATGGATGTGGGATACATGCGCTTCCAATCACACTAACAACAACAACAACAACAACAACCAAATGCATGTTCTTTCCGAATATGGTGGCCCTGGATGAGATTGTCTTAGGTGACGGTAAAACCCTTCCTATCACACACATTGGTCAAACAACCCTTCACACAAACTCACGACCGCTTTTCTTAAACGATGTCTTAATTGTTCCATCTCTTCGTAATAATCTTATTTCTGTTGCAAAACTTAGTCGTACTAATCAAGTTTCTGTTGAATTTTTTCCATATCATTTTGTGGTTAAGGATCTACGCATGGGGGCATATCTCATGTGGGGCGTGAACGTCAATGACGTTTACTACGGACCAACCACACTCTCTCCTCAAATCAATGCAACAACAACAAGATCTCTACTTACGTGGCACCATATCCTTGGACATCCTTCGTTTCAAGTCTTCAAGTCCTTAATTTCTAAATTAGGACTTAATGGTAATAAAGTGTCACCCGAGTCTTTTCATTGCAAATCTTGTTCGTTAAATAAAAGCCATAAAATTTCTTTTGGTAAAAACTCATTTGTTGCAAAGAAACCATTGCAACTCGTTTACTCAGATGTATGGGGTCCAGTCCAAACATCCATTGACGGCTTCAAGTACTATGTCATATTTGTCGATTATTTTTCTAAATACATTTGGTTATATCCGATAAAAAGAAAATCCGACGTCTCCGTCCTTTTTCCACAATTCAAATAACTAGTGAAATTTTTTTTTCAAACACCTCTTATCTCTCTATTTTCCGACAATGGTGGTGAATACATTGGTCTTAAACCATTTCTCACAACTCATGGAATTTCTCACTACACCACACCCCCTCATACACCCGAACAAAACGGGGTGGCCGAACGTCGTCATCGACACGTTGTTGAAACGGGCCTTTCCCTCCTTCACTATGCTCAACTCCCATCACAATTTTGGTCACATGCCTTTCAAGCCGCAACTTATCTCATCAACCGTCTACCCACCACCATCTTGAACAACAAATCACCTTATGACATGTTATTCAATGTTGCTCCCACCTACTCCAAACTAAAACCGTTTGGATGTCTTTGTGATGTGCTCAAAGTGGTTTAGTAAAAACTAACAAAATTAACCTAAACTAGACACTCTAAGTTTTAAATTTATAACCTAAGACTCTCTAAACCTAAACCACACAACCGGCAAGTGTACCGGTCAGTGCAGTACAGCTAAAGTAAGTCCGAGTATCGAACCCACGAGACTCTAATGGAAAACGTAAACTAGACTCGATTACTTATCCTAAATACTGACTTAATAATGTTTTATTGCTTAAAGGGGGTTTTCTAAAATACTAATGCAAATAAATAAAATAATAAAACTAAAATAACTAAATACACAAACTAGAGACTGCAACTGAGATCAGATGGATGGGAAGGCACTACCTAGGCTAGAATCCTACACATGAATGATAAAGCTTCTAATGGCTATGGAACTGGTGTGGAACCGGGATCTTAAAATACTAAACATCAAGAATAGACTAGACACCCTCGACCCTTCTCAAGGGGAAACCCTAGAATACTGTTGTGCTGTTAAACCATCGGTTGAGAGGTTACCCTCACAGGCTTACCTACTCGAATCTTAAAGTACCCGCTTGACAGTCTACCTTACAGCGCAAAAGTCACAATACACCCGAAAGTGCAAGGGGTAACTACAATATTTCTGATAAGACTTGGCCTACAAGGAATGCTAAGGAAACTAGGAAGATCTTCTCACAAAGCATCTAGAACTAGCAATTTAACACCCTAGACAGACCAACAATCTCGCACCTTACAGCTATTGAGAATTGGTAGAATACTTAGAATTATCTAACTAACAATTACAACTCCTATGGATAACCTGCAGAAATTAACCATAAACTAGCTGCTAACACCTAGTCCGCAACCTAACCCGCATTCATACATGAAAGACATTCACAAAAACGCAAGTGGAGTTTATAAAAGTTAATTAAACAAAACTAAATATGCATATACATCAAACCAGAAAATAAAAAGTACTTTACTTTAAAATTCACCCACAACCAAAAGTTCCAAAACCAAAAGAAAATAATTCAAACATGTGCAATCATCTTTAACCTAGGTAGCGAAAAGGTCTAGCCAATAAAAGTCATGATAAAATCAGAACAATAAAAGCCAGTTAAATTCATGGTGTTCACAACGGGTTTCAAATAAATAAATAATAAATATTGAATTAGAACCGACCCGTGCTGGCACCTATCCTTCAACCCTGGACCTTCACCTCTAATTTTCTCTTCCTGTCGTGATCCCCTTTGATAATCGATGTATGCCGCTGCTTTGCTCCTTCCCAATCCTCCTCTTTAAAATTCGTCGCGCCCCCCTCTCCAAGAATTCTATATGATGACCACATTTGTTTTCCAATACCTCTTTTGGGCTTGGGGCCCGTGAAGTAACTTCCACAAAAAACAATTTTGATTGTTTTATTATTATTATTATTATTATTATTATTATTATTATTATTATTATTATTATTATTATTATTATTATTATTAGTAGTAGTAGTAGTAGTAGTAGTATAATTCCAAGCTTTAAACTCGGGTGTTCTTGACTTGACTAAATTTGCTCGTTTATGTTCCAACGTCCATGAACACCTAAAAAAATATAAAATAAATAAATAAGTACTAAAAATGACCCAAACTAATAAAAATCTATAAAAGACCTATACTAAATAAAATAGACCAGTACAAGCCTTAAACTAATAAAAATATTATTTAAACGACTCGAAAACTATACAAATTTTACACTGGAAATAGATGTATTTTACAATACATCACTTTGCTATCCTTGGCTCCGCCCATACAACACCTCCAAGTTACAATCTCGCTCCGCATCATGTATCTTTCTTGGATACTCCTCTTCCAGATCAGCATACAAATGCTTTTATCCAGCCACCAACAAACTATATCACTCTCGCCATGTTGAATTCATACCACACATCTTCCCATCCCACACCAATAACTCCGCATCTCCCACTGTCACCTATGAATCATTTCTTCACAACATACCAAATCATACAAAGCCTTCACACCCTACACAACCTCCCATCGATCCCACACCCCAACCCATACCTCTTACTCACCCCTCTCCTGACCCTACACAACCTTCTACTGCACCTACACAACAATTGCCTGATACTACACAACACTCATCTGACCATACATAACCTTCTACGACACCTACACAACATTCCCCTAACCCTACACAACCCTTGTCCTCTACACAGTCCTCCACTATCCATACACAGTCCATATCTCCACAATCCTCCACTCCTACACAGCCTAATTCACCTACACAGCCTTCCAATGACTCTACCACCTCCTCATCTCAAACTCCTTCAACTAACCCCTCTCCTACCACCTCTACTCGCCCACAACGGTCTCGCAATCCTAACCCAAAATATTACAATTCCAACTTCATCAACTCCACCACACTTCACCCACTTCCTGCATCCATTGAGCCCTCTACTCACATCCAAGCGATGAAAGATCCACAATGGCGACAAGCAATGGATCTTGAATACAACGCTCTTCTTCAAAACCATACGTGGGAGCTTGTCCCTCATACTACCCAAAATCCAATCGGATGCAAATGGGTATTCCGAACCAAACGAAAACCCGATGGAACTATTGATAAATTTAAAGCGCGCCTAGTCGCAAAAGGGTTTCATCAACAGTACGGTAAGGACTATTTTGATACCTTTAGTCCGGTAACGAAACCTGTCACCATTCGTACTGTTCTTTCCATCGCACTCTCTCGAGGGTGGTCGTTACGCCAACTAGACGTCAATAATGCATTTCTTCATGGCACCTTACATGAGGATGTGTACATGATTCAACCACCCGGATTTGCAAATTCGGCGTTTCCTAATCACATTTGCAAACTCAAGAAATCTCTCTATGGCCTTAAACAAGCCCCGCGGGCTTGGTACAATGAATTAACCGCCTTCCTCATTAGCTTCGGTTTTAAAAAATGTCTCTCTGATGCGTCTCTTTTTGTCTACAACACAAATGGTAACACTTGCTACCTACTCGTCTACGTTGACGACATTGTCCTCACTGGAAACAATAATCCATTCATGGACATCTTTGTTCAAGCCCTAAGCAAAAAAAATTTGATCAAAGACTTAGGCCCTCTACATCACTTCCTAGGAATCGAAGTCATTCCAACTCCTCATGGTCTATTCCTCTCCCAACACAGGCATATTCAGGACATCTTAACCACTTTCAAAATGGATGGTGCCAAAGAGGTCCTCACCCCTCTAAGCGTCTCTGAATCGCTTATCCCTTCGGATGCCTCTCCGCCCGTTGACCTAACTCCTTATCGCAAACTTGTTGGCACACTTCAATACCTTGCCTTCACCTGCCCTGATATCTCTTTCGCTATCAACAAACTATCCCAGTTTATGCACCACCCAAAACAGTCACACTGGCAAGCTCTCAAACGGGTTCTCCGCTATTTGAAAGGAACATTGCACCATGGGTTATTGTTAAATAAACAGTCCTCACTTGATTTAAATGCTTTCTTAGATTCTGATTGGGGAGGCATACATGACGGAGGAAGATCTACTACAGGTTATATATTATATCTTGGATCCAACATCATCTCTTGGCGTTCATCAAGACAAAAAACGGTCTCACGCTCATCCACTGAAGCAGAATACAAAGCACTAGCAAACGCCGCAGCTGAAATCTCATGGGTTAAAAATCTTCTCCAAGAACTCGGTCTTCGCACGACACGTACACCATCTCTTTTCTGTGACAACACCGGCGCCACCTACCTTTGTGCCAACTCGGTGTACCATTCCCGCATGAAACATGTTGCCCTCGACTACCACTTTGTTCGTGAACAAGTCAATGCTGGTCACTTAAAGGTCTTTCACATTAGCTCAAAGGATCAACTGGCTGATGTCCTCACCAAACCACTTCCAAGATCACCGTTTCTTTCCTTTCGCTCCAAGATTGGCGTATCCAATGGATCCTCCATCTTGCGGGGGCGTATTAACACAAATCGATAGTCAACAGTCAACAGTCAGCAGTCAACGGTCAACAGTCAACAGTCAATAGTCATAGTCAAAGAGCTATCTTTATGCCTTTGTAATTATTTAGTCATAGTCAATATTCTTAGTCAATAGTCTTCCTAGAATCAAGTCATTGTATTAATGTTGTAGCCACTATATAATCTTCTGTGAATAATGAGAAAAGTACATTCGATCCAATTCACTCTATTATCTATTACTCTATATGGACCTCACGGGAGTGTCTCTCCTTAGTGGTCGATCCAAGGAAACGGTTGCATGACGGGGCAAGCGGTTTTGAAGGCATAGTCAAAGAAGGTTGCCAAGCATGAACAAGCCTGTGCAAAGAATCAACATGCCCTTGTTCCATTTGCTTTCGTGTTTAGCAGGATAGGCTTTGCGATTCAAAAGATGGTAGAAGCGCAACTTGTTATCTCTTTAGGTGTTGGTATATTGTAATTGGCTTTATATTTGTGTTAAATGCATTATGTTTTTTTAAACAAAAACCTTTAAACAAGTTTTCTTTCTTAGATCGTTTTTTGGACTTTCTTTGTCAATCTGTCTAAGAACGGAGTATACCCAATGTTCCAAGTATATTCATTGTATTCTTATAGCACCTAAAATTTGAAAGGTTTTACGTCAAAAAAAGTACCATTCATATTATTAATTAAAAACACACCAACAGATCTCAGATTTTGTCTAGAAACTAAGAACCAACTGGTCTTAAAAAACACGCCAACACTTGCATGAAAAGGAAATTACTTGCACGTTGCGTCCCCAACCCACCGACCCATATGCTATACTCAACTCAAGTGCTCAATCCAATGAATCCACTATTTCAATCACAACTCTATTTATCCATCAGATCTTATAAATTTAATCGAACCCGAACCCATTTGAAATATTCTTTAAAAATATTGTCCAACAATTGATTATGGAAGTGAGAAGAATGAATATGAAGATGAGCTCATCAAAATCAAAGAGCGAATTCAGCGTAGAAATGGTGTGGGTGTTGTTGGGATTGGCAGCTTCGTTGTTGATACTTCCATTGATATTGCCGCCGCTTCCGCCTCCGCCTACAATGCTGCTGATGGTGCCGATTATTATTTTGGGTGGTCTTATGGTGTTTGCGTTCTTGCCTTCTTTTTCGGCTAGTGGTCGTCACAAAAGGATGGTTTAAAAAGTAACATATGTTATTATGAATTTTGGTAGTCTTAACTTTGGTGAGATGTAAAGAAGCTCATACTTATAGGTTATTGTTTAAAATGTTAATCGAAATGCATATTTTTGTTTAGTATTGTGGATTAAAGAGTTTGTAAAATCGTTATAGTTTATGAAATTTAGAGTAAAATACATTTGTTGTCTTTGTGTTTGGTCATTTGGTCATTATTCATTCATTAAAAGTAGGGGTGCAAACGAGCCGAGCCGAGCCCGAGCTCGACCAGGCTCGAACTCGAGCTCGATTAAGTTATAAGAGCTCGAGCTCGAGCTCGGCTCGATTCGAGCTTTGTTTTCAAAGCTCGAGCTCGGCTCGTTTGTAATTTCTCAAGCTCGAGCTCGGCTCGGGCTCGGCTCGTTTAGTATGTCTTAGTTAGTATGTTAAATAAAAATAATATAAATAATAGTTTATTTAGGCTCGTGAGCTCGATAAGTGAAGCTCGAGCTCGAGGCTCGTTTACTAAACAACTTTAAATGAATGGTAAATATTATTAAACATTAAAAAAACTAATATTATACTAGGCTCGATAAGGCTCGACGAGCCTAACGAGCTTCACATGCTAGGCTCGAGCTCGAGCTCGATAAATAAACGAGTTTTGTTTTAGGCTCAAGCTCAGCTCGAGCTCGATAAAGCTCGGCTCGTTTCGAGCTTTTTTCCGAGCCGAGCTCGAGTAGCTCGCGAGCTGCTCGGCTCGTTTGCACCCCTAATTAAAAGGTACCATGGATCCTTTTTTTTTCTTTTTAAACGGCGGTGGTCTCTTAAGAGCAAAGAAAAAAAAAAAGACTCTAGCAGGAAGGTAGAAACCAAATACAAACAAGGAACCAGTCAAATCTTGCAACTTAATTGGTTTGAAAAATATATACTTCATAACATAGTTGTTAAAAGCCATCGTTTTTTTGAGTCTATGCCTATTTTTTAGGTGAGATGAGATAATTACGCTTTAAGTCGAGTCAATTGCGTTTTAATTCTCCGGGTAAACGTTTAGGCGCAGATTTCGGCTAGATTCCCAAATTCCGAAAAGTTACTAGCCAAATTCTCTAAATTATGGCTAAATTCTAGCCACATTTCTACTTTTATCTAAAGAAATTACGTTTGTACACTAATACACTAACATTTTAATTTTTTTTTTATACTAATATGATGATATTAGGTGTTATAACTTATATAATAACTTTTGTTTATTTTATTTGAAGAATAACATTATTTTTCTAATACATAAAATAGTTTTACTTTTTTTCTTTGTTCACTTTTTTATCTCAGTCACTCGCCTTTTTTTTTACGCCTAGACCACAGGCGAGGCCTATGCGTCTAGCGCCTTGATAACCATGGTTCATAGTGGTACGCTGATCATCTAGTTGAGATATACTTTGAAACTGTCCAACAAATAAATGGCTGAGACCCATTTTTTCCGAGTCCCTAAATTTTTATATATGTATTTTGAAATATATGAAACTGAAAAACTTATTGAAACCTCTCTTAATAAAATTTAAAACCTTAAAATGTATTGGGTCATCTATCTAAAACTTTATAACTTATTTTCTTATTGGACTCAATAAACTTATTTTGTTTCATATTCCAACTATCCAAGCATCTAAATAATAACTAGTGGGTAACCCGCGCGTTACGGCGGAATTAAAAATTGCATCAAAATGTATCAATTCATTGCATGAATACTTCTAAAACTTTTTTGTTTAAATGATATATTAAGTAAAGAATAATTGTATCAAACTATATATATTCCTTAATTCCCTCTCTGCATTCTCATCTTTTGAAAACGATTAGTAAGATAGTGGGATGCCATATGAGCCAAACTTTACTAAAATAGTATCATACGAAAATGTGTAAAATGTATAATGATTCTTTTATTGTTTGGGTGCTATAAGGAGTTACAACTACAATGCATCAATATATAGAGTCTAATCTGTGGTTTAGAAAACTTAATCCCCTAGTTTGCATAGAGATAATTAAAGATGACTAAATTAATCAGAAGCTTTCTTCTTCGGTCGTTGAATCCAGTGATCATATAGTTTAGATCAGATTAGGCATGTTTACGTGTATGACTCTTTATGCACGTAATACTTTTAAAATTCAAACCATTATCTCAAGATTAAAAACAAAACTTTCACTATTAGTTTCTTGATTTCTCTATAGTATGATTAAGTTTATAAAGTACATAATCCTATATAAAAGATTATAATAAAGATGTAGCATTATGAATTGTTTTTATATGTTTTCTATTTAATATGTTCAAAGTAATTATTAAATTGAATGTAGTGAGGTTTCATAATCATCACTTGACTCTTCACTTTCTTTTGATTAAATATGATGCTCTAAAGACATATTTGTCCTCCAAAAGTAGTTATTTTATGCATTATGTGTTGTATCATAAGCAACTAAACTTATACTTCTTAAAATTTAAGAAGTCCTTGAGAAATGCTTTATAATATAGTATAGATATAGATATAGATAAAAACAATAAAAATCGTTAAAAAAACAAAAAAGAAAGACACAACGACAACCAGTGACAACATCAGCAACAATCGCACAAGCCACGACAATCAACCAACCCCCATAGCCCACCGGCCATCACTACAGCCCACCGCCGACCACTTTGCACCACTCAACGTATTTTTTTGTTCACTTTCTTGATTCACAAAATTTAGCCGTAATAGATAATTAATAATTAACCTAAATTGTGTTGTTGAATGTTGCCCTAAATTGAGTGTTTTGTTGACTTTGAGTAATTGTATGGCTAAAAGGTCATGGGTTTGATTCTTGATAGCGTCAAGTTTTACCGATTATTCTATTGTCGTGCTTTCGGGCGGGTGGATTGTCGGGTTTTTCCCGAAACTGGTGAATTGGGTGAAACAAGGAGCTCCCTTACATGTCTGGCTATGCCGGGTGAAAGGGGTCCTGATTTGACTGAGTAGGGACTCCGAAGGAAGTTATTGTTGAATTCCGTTGGCCGTTCAAAAAAATATGTTAATGGTATAGACTTTTCAATTTGGGCTATTGTTTTTAGGTGTAATCATGTTATTGTTATTTAATAGAGTATTAATGTGTATTTGTTTCAAACAATTTGTAAATTTGTAATGTATGTCTTTTATAAAAGGGTATATGTGTTTATTTATTTGTATGAGACACAAATTATGTGGAATAACACTAATTTCAAGGATGATGTTAGTTCATTTAGTTCGAGTAAAGACCATTCAATAGTTTGGAATTATTTTGAATACAAAAACCCGTCCTGACCCGAATCATAACGACCCTTTTTATTTTTTATATTTTCTTAAAAAATTTACTTTTTATATTTTCTTAAAAAATTTACTTTTTATATTTTCAAAATTTTAAATTTTTATTTTTTTTGTTTTTAAATTTTTATTTTTTATTTTATTTTTAGCCCATGATGACCCAAACTCATTCAAACACAAACCATCCTGACCTTTTTTTATGGCAAAATGGAATTTATTAATCTCACCTTTTGGCAGTTGGCCGATAATAATCCCACCTAAGTTTATTCTTCCCACAAATCTCACCTTTCATACATTTTGCTCTCAATGCACCACACGTTCACTCACATTAACGTCGTTAACTGAAACTCACAATTCTATGTGATTATTCACTGGATCTGAAAGAGGGAATCAAGACGAAGATATTGGTGAAACATTTTGTAAATAAAGTGTGTTCACCAATTTTAAACTGTCCTCGTTCATCCTCCGAACATATGCGTAACCCACGATAAATTCAAACGGTGTGTGGTTATGATTTGGGTTGATGACCCTCAAACGCCAACCACCGTATCTCAAGTTGTATCTCATTTTAACTTCAAACGGGCATTCACACTTTTTACTACCCGTCTTTCAAAGTTTGGCTACACTACGAGGTTTGCCATATAAGGTACAAACTATAATAGCCGAATCTGGCCTCTTATTCTCCCCCATGTCCCTTGTTTTCAGTACGTTTGTATACCGTGACGTAACCAAGAGCTTTTGCTTTGATGGAAACCCAATCTGTCACCTCCTTAAGATCTGCGAATACCTGAAAGTTTATATACGAGTCTAGTCAAATTTTTATATATTAACAATATAAATTATGCATACATACAAACAAACATACATGCATAGATACAAACATACACGCATACATACAAACATACACGCATACATATGGGGCAACATATATACGAGTCTAAATACCTATGAGGCTAAATATACACGGGTATAAATTATAAACAGACGTAAATAAATAAACACACCTGAGTTGTTTCAAACGAAATATCCAGGTTCGATTCCTTGCTGCCGTCAACCGTCTCGTGTGCGTACAGTGGAGCGCTTGAAGGCACGTAAAATGTCTCCAGTTCTTCTACGTGCTCCTCGTTTAAATCAGGCAGCTGTGGGGCTGTTCATTCAAATCGGGCAACGCCGCTTTCCCAGATATAACCTCTGGCTCACCACGCTCAGTATCGACTCTAAAATCGCTTTTCGGGACGCAAGATACGTCAAACCATTCACCCGAAGACATTGTGTTACGAATTGGTTGGTCGGGTGGTATTTTCGCCAGAGAGAATGGGGAATCGTCGGAGGGAATTTTTTAAAATTTGGAATCGTCGACTGAGAAATGGTGCATAGTTGATGGTTAAAATTGCACCTATACGGCTCGTATGGGCCTCTACAGCCCGTATAGGGTTATAAATGCTCCCAACTACTAGATCTCTGTAACCCATATGGGTCTATACAGGCCGCAGAGGTCTGATACAGACTGAATTTTCAGTCTATCATTTGATCACCTCGTACCTCCTAACCCTCTACGACCCGCATGGGTCTTTACGGGCCGTGTAGGGTTTTAAATGCACCCAACTACCAGGCTTCTACCACCTGTACAGGTCTCTACGAGTCGTAGGGGTCTGGATTTTCAGACTAACAGACTGAATGTTCAGTCTGATCAATGAATATCCAATACCTCGTACTCATGAAGGCCACCACAGGTCATAAAAGATTTTGTGTTCAGTGAGCATTAATTGCTCTGACACCTCTACAATCCGTAGAGGCCCATACGGACCGCAGATGGCTCTGCAACTCTAAAACCTAACGAGATACAAATAAAATGACCCTTTGAGAATCTTACATTCCTGCTATGAGTTTGACTGTTAAACAAGTAGGGAGTGTACCTCACGATATTTGTTAAAAAATAATAATAAAAAAAACTGTCTTGAAACCAAGAACCCACTGGTCTTGAAAAACACACCAACACTTGCAGAAAAACGAAACTAGTTGCAGCCACCACAACTCACCCACCGACCCACTTGGTCTGCTCAATCCAACCGCCTCCATATGGCTTTTAATCACATATTCAATCACAAGTTTGTTCAAACATATCTCACAAACTGTGACAACAATTAATACTTAATAATATCAAGTATTATGGACATGAGAAGAATGAATATGAATATGAGCTCGTCATCATATTATGGCACTACGCCGCCAACATATGATAACCGATCATGGTCACGTAAACAAACGATGGTATCGAAACCGAAGAGCGAATTCAATGTCGAAAAGATGTTGGTGTTGGTGGGATTCGCGGCATCGTTGTTAATTCTTCCGGTAATTCTGCCGCCATTGCCGCCACCACCGACGATGCTGCTCATGCTGCCGGTGTTTATTTTGGGTGGTCTTATGGTGTTTGCGTTCTTGCCTTCTTTGTTGTCTAGTAATAATAGTCACAAAAGGATGGCTTAGACTTTAGAGTTGTTTTTTAACGGCAATGAACGACGTGTCAACCATCATATGCCCTTGGTTCTCCCAGATGCGCAGAAACCCGACCTCCACCTACCCGAAAACACGACAATAAAATAATCGATAAAACCTTGCCTCCCATCCGAGTCGAACCGACGTTACCCGTATTCGCTCTTCCCTTTAGAGTTATTATATGATTTTTGGTAGTTTAAAGAGGTGTATAGAAGGTTTATAATACTTTTAGGTTATTATTAAATTGTTCATCAAGATGTATATGTTGGGTTAAATATTATGAGTTATAGGTTTTGCAAGTGGTTATACTTTATAAAATCTTAAAGTGCATTTTTATTCTTTGTGTATGTCAATCTAGTCATAAACTTTGTTCATTACAAGGTATAAAGGATATTAATTTATAAGTGGATCCTTTGTCCTTTTGGTTGATGTTACACATGGATGTTGTGGGTAAGGGATATGGACGTGTTAAACATGTGAAACGGACTGAATCGTCTAAACCGAAGCAAATCAACTAGTTTCGTAAGCTAGTGCGGAATAAGAGCTCTTAGACCTTTCAGTGTAGGAACGAATCCTTTGTTCAATTAGGGATAACGTTTAATCCCGAACCCGCCAGGTACATCTGAAATACTTGGGATGGGTATTCGGGTATAGGACTGGATATGAAATTAGTTTTATATTTTTTTCGCGAGTATGGCATGCTATGAGATTAAGTGATATGCTCGTTTAACCAGTTATTAATTATCTAAAAACGTATACCCATTTACCTTCTATAATATAGCCGAAATCATTTGTTTTTTTATATATTTTATGCATTTAGTACTAATTCGTTAATCTAAATATAATGGAGAAATGAGCATATATTTTCTAATCTATATCTATATATATATATATATATATATATATATATATATATATATATATATAGACAAAAGATCAAATACATATAAAATATCCGTACGAACTGTACGAATGGCACAAATCCACGCGGTGGCAATTTCGTAATTAACCAATATCCTCTTTTCTTGTTGCTGCCTCCATTAAAAATCCCTAAGCTCCATTTAATCAGACATAAACCCTAAATTTCATCACATTAAGCTCCATTAATCCTCTTTTCTTGCTGCTGCCTCCATTAATGAACAACCAATTTTCGTAATCTATACAATTTTCACTCAATAACCCACAGATCGTTTTTTTCCTCTCCATCAATGGCTGAAAGTACAACGAATGTGATTCAAGGTATGTATTTTAAATGTTTTGATTTTAATTTTCTTTATCATATTTGCTTTTGCATTCTGATTTTTGTAGATTCAGATTTATTCAGAATATCATTCGTTGTATTACTGTAATATTCCAGTTTGGTTTTAGATAATGGGTAACAATGGTGTTGTAATTACTCTGGTTTATTAGATTTATACATAGGTGAATAACAATGGTGAATATGTCTTGAGATATGTTTTATTACTGGAGTAATTACTGAAAAATATTATCCATTGTTTTTCTTATCATTATGGATAGAGTAATTAGTACTTTTGAGTTGTCAATTATGATTTACTCTAGATAGTAAATCGTTTTTTGTGTTTAGAGTAATTACTCAAAATGATTGTCATGTCTATGTTATTGTTATGTAGAGTAATTGTTTTTTTTTTTTATGCATATGTTTGAATGAATTTTTAGAATAATTATGTTTTGTCTTTCTATTTAATGTAGATTATGCGGTAGAAGATTTAATTATGGGATTTCAACGGTTGTCCCCTGTTTCTTGTGAAAGAACTTTCAAACCTAGTGTTTCTTCTTCATTAATACCGGTTGAAGGCATGGTTTTCCCATCTTTAGATGCTTCATTGGATTTTTACAAAACATATGCTAGAAATGGAGGTTTCTCTGTAAGAAAAGGTACTCAAATCGAAAAGAATGGTATAATCAAATATAAGTATTTTGTATGTTCAAGGGAGGGATATAAGATATCTACTAAGTCTGATCATCTTCTATTTGTTAATGATAACAAAAAACCGAAAAAGCATAAGAATAGGCCTTCTATCCGTATTGGTTGCCAAGCACATATCGGATTCATTTCAGATGATGGTCAATCATTTAAGGTATTTAGGTTTGTTGAAGAACATAATCATAGTTTTATTTCCCAAGAAGATATGCAGTTTGTTCCTTCATCAAGAAATTTGTCCGTTATGAAGCAAAAGAGGATATGTTCTTTGTCAACGCTAAATTTAGGCCCTGTTAAATCATTTCATATTATGAGGACAGAATATGGTGGTTTTGAAGAGGTTGGTGCAACTGCTGTAGATTGCAAAAATTTTAAAAGAGATTTAAAATGTTTTATTGGAGAATATGATGCTGAAATGATTGTTCAAAGATTAACTGATAAGAAAGATTATCTTCCTGATTTTTCATTTGAGTTTACAGCGGATGATAAGGGTTGTCTAACCGGTTTATTTTGGGCTGATGAAGTTTGTAAATTGAATTACTTGACTTTTGGTGATGTAATATCCTTTGATGCAACCTTCAAAACTAATAAGTAAGTTTCTAATTCTTTATTATTGTTAGAGTAATTATTATTACATTTTTTATTAAATTTTTCTTTTGTTGCGCAGATACAAAATGGTTTTTGTACCTTTCACTGGCATCGATAACCATTTTCATAATGTCAATCTTGGAGCTGGTCTTATTGCAAAAGAAAATGTTGAATCGTACGAATGGTTATTGTCGTGTTTTTTAAGGGCATTTGGTCGTCAGCCTAGGGTTGTTGTTACCGATCAAGATCCTGCAATGAAACAAGCAATTCAAAGAGTTTTTACAGAAAGCCGACATAGATTATGTATGTGGCATATCATGAAGAAAGTTGCTGATAAGGTTTGTCTATCATTTTAGTTGTAGAGTAATTATATTGCTTCTAGAGTAATTGTATTCTGAGTTGCTGATAAGTTTTGTCTATCATTTTAGTTGTAGAGTAATTATATTGCTTCTAGAGTAATTGTATTCTGAGTTGCTGATAAGGTTTGTCTATCATTTTAGTTGTAGAGTAATTATATTGCTTCTAGAGTAATTGTATTCTGAGTTGCTGATAAGGTTTGTCTATCATTTTAGTTGTAGAGTAATTATATTTTCTTCTAGAGTAATTGTATTATGAGTTGCTGATAAGGTTTGTCTATCATTTTAGTTGTAGAGTAATTATATTTTCTTCTAGAGTAATTGTATTCTGATTCAAATTTTGTAATTTTTTTTCTGTAGTAATTGTGTTTCTAACTAGAGTAATTATAATATATTGTTAGAGTAATTTTGATTAAATATATATTTTTTTTACAGGTTGGGATTTCATTATGCAATGATGATAACTTCAAACGTCGTATTTGTAATATTGTTTGGACTGATTCGATTGAGCCTGAGACGTTTGAGCTTGAATGGCAAGAAGTAATTAAGGATTTTGGTCTTATGCAAAATGCTTGGATATCAACTATGTTCGACTTACGATCAATGTGGATTCCGGCGTATTATCGTGATGAGCATATGTCAGGCCTCATGCGTACAACATCGAGGTCTGAGAGTGAAAATCAATTCTTTGGTATTATTTCAAATTCACAGTTGACACTTGTTGAATTTTTTAGTCATTTTGACACCGCAATTGAAGCTCAAAGATATAACCATCGAAAAAATGATCATGATACCCGGAATACAGTACCTGATTTCTGGACTGAATCAAATCTTGAAAAACATGCTGCTAAGTTGTATACCCGGTCTATATTTTTTGATGTTCAAGAGGAAATATATGCTAGTTATCACAAATGCTTTTCAGTTAACATCAAAAAAGAAGGAGATTATGCTAGAATTTATATTCGAGATTCTGAGGCTTTTGGAGATGGTTTCTTTGAGGTATTTTTAATTTTTTAACTTATCGTTTAATTTGAGTAATTACTATGTGGTACATGTCATATAATCCAGTAGTGTAATTAGTATCTCTCATGTATTATTTAACAGATAACTAGAGTTATTATTCAATTAATTCAATAATTAGGGTATTCACTATTTTGATACTTGCTATAGAACCTGCTAGAGTAATTAGTACTATAATGTGTTATTTACTATTCAAGTAAACTATTTTTTTAAATTCTCAGGTATTGGGTAAAGCTGATGAAGAAGATATTTCTGTTTCATGTGTTTGCAAAAGATTTGAGCAATACGGTTTGTTATGTCGGCACGCGTTCCTTGTGTTACGAATGTTTGAACTTGATGAAATACCTGAGAAGTATGTTTTGAAGCGTTGGAGAAGGGACACAGTTGTAAACAAAGCCAATTCTTCACTTTTTGTTAAAGATAGTTCTAATGTCAACATTGATAAGGCGAATCAGCTTGTGCGTGAGATAATGGTTGCTACTGAATACCTTAGTAGTCGATATTTTACAAACATTGAGGAATTAACTAAGGTAAGAGATCAATTGAAAATATTGATGGAAAAGGCTGAAGGGAGTAAAACTGGGCCGACTTTGAAGAAAAAAGATATGATGGCGTCTCTTCTTGGTTATGATCAACCAACAACCACAAAGTTGAGACTTCCATGTGGTATTAGAAATAAGGGACGTGGCTCACATAAAAGAATAAAATCTAAAAAGGAAATGGCAGCTAGCCGCGCTGGTAAAAGACGTAGAGTATGCGGTGTATGTGGGAAGCTTGGTCATGATGTTCGTACATGCAAATCATTTGTTGGGAACGAACCAATCGGGAATTAATCGATGTTATTTTTGAACTTTTCTAATTCGCATCTTAATCTTAATTAGTTGAGATTTTTGCATTTCGTGTTATAATTGAAGTAGTAGAGTAATTATTTAATTACTCTAGTTTCATCTTATTTAAAATATAACTAGAGTAATTAACTTTGAATTGATAGTTTGTACTAGAGTAATTAACTTGCAATTTGAAATTTTATTTTTTCTACTAGAGTAATTACTTCAATAGATATATTGCACTAGAGTAATTAACTTGATGGTTTGAATTTTTATGTTTTTGTGAAAATGGAAGTATGTTTGTACTAGAGTAATTAATTTGAATTGATTGATTGTACTAGAGTAATTAACTTTTGCAATTCAAAATTTGTTTACTGTAAAGTTTTAGCAATTTATATGTTTTGTACTAGAGTAATTACTTCAATTGATAGATTGTACTAGAGTAATTAACTTGCATTTTGAATTTTGTATACTGTTATATTTAGCAATTTATACTTGGCACCAATTCTAAATCCAAATACAAAGATTTATATAAACCATACATAATGCCTACATAGTAACGATGTCAAATATCATAGAATGGATCCCATGTCCAACAAAAGTTTACAGTTTGATCAAAAGACGAAATTAAACTAGTAGCATTACTAACAAATTCAAACAAAGCTCGCTTGCCTTTCTTTTATCTGATCGATCAAATTTTTCTTCATGTCTTCCTTTAATTCAGTTTCCATGGCTTCAACTTTAAGGGCATTCGTTATAAGATCATCTCTTGCACTGTTGATATCGGACAATAACATCTTTGACAAGAATTTGTACCTTAGATCCTTGAGCTCTTCTTGTTGAACATCCTCTTTTACCGAGAAACCGCTATCCCATTTTTCATTTCCCATGTAGGTTTCCATATGACGCATTGCAAAAATGCCACAATCGATTTTGTTTTCCTCGGTCCTCCATGGCATTTCCAACCTTTTGATATCTGCCCCAATCATTTTCTTCAGACCTGTTTTGATTTTGGATATCTTCATGTAATTGCACAATGCATTTCTCTACAATATATGCAAAAACATATTAGCTTTTTGAAATTTATATAAATGGTAAAGTTAAATAAAATGTCAACAATATTACCAGCTTATGAGGGATCCCTTTATATCTATCATCAAAATTATCTCCCATCTTGCTGTTATCCATCAAAACAATTTTCCCAATTTTCAAATGGAAACACAAAACATAGTAATGTTCTGAAGCTAGAATTGGGAAAAAAAGGAGGTCAGTATCCGTTAATGATTTGACTTTAAACTGTTTAAGGTAGGCATCCATGCTGCTATTGAACTTATCAAATAGCATTTTTTCTGTGAGCATAAACTGTTGTTCCAGCTGCATTTTAACAATACAATTATCAGTAGAGTGATTATGTAGATACAATAGAGTAATTATGTAACAGATTTAGAATTTAATAAACATAATTGCATAATAGAGTAATTAACTTTGCAATTTGAAATTTTATTTTTTCTACTAGAGTAATTACTTCAATAGATAGATTGCACTAGAGTAATTAACTTGATGGGTTAAATTTTATGTTTTTGGGAAAATGGAAGTATGTTTTGTACTAGAGTAATTAATTTGAATTTATTGTTTGTACTAGAGTAATTAACTTTGCAATTCGAAATTTGCTTACTGTAAAGTTTGCTTACTGTAAAGTTTACCAATTTATGTGTTTTCTACTAGAGTAATTACTTCAATTTGATAGATTGTACTAGAGTAATTAATTTTGCAATAGAGTAATTATGTAAATAGGATAAGTATTTTTCATACCAATATAGTTGTCGAGCAGAAAAACCTCTTTGGTGACGTTCGGCTCTTCAGTTTTTCTTCATCATTTAGCACTTCAGACCAAACATCAATGATGATTGATGAAAGTTTAACACCTTCATATAAGCACTCAAAAATGACCTTAAGTATTTCTGACCCATACATTGATTTGTAGACAAAATTCCTGTTTTTGCGCGGAGTTAGAATGACGCAATAAAATTTATTTTAAATAATTATTAAATCTGGACAAATCTGTACTTACAGTTCATCAATGGGAAAAAATATGTATTCTGCCACCATGGTTTCATCGTCACTAAGCTTTTGTCCCAGTTCAACCTTCCGTTTAACATAAGGTGATTTATATGCAGAAGTCACCTTTGTTGTTCTCTTTTCTCTTGCTGGTTGTTGAGGTGTACAATCTGTGACAGCCACAACTTCTTTGTCTTTTCTTAATCGAAAAGCAGGTAACGCGTTGATCATTGATGATTGGTCAACTTTGACCACATTAACCGACTCATCTTCAACATTTGTTTCATCTAAATTGCCTTCAATATTTTCCAAGTATCATTTCTAGAGTAATTAGGTAAATATAATAAGCTAACTATATATTTTGGAGAAAGTACATACCTGCTTTTCCTCCAACGTCTTTTTTATCCTGCTTAAGATTGTCCTCAGTATTCAATTTAGCATCATCTACACCAATTTTTGTTAACATTAACAAAGTTAAATATAGCTAGAGTAATTATGAATAACTACTAGTGTAATTTTAACTTACCTTGTTTTTTGGAAATAGGAATTACAGTCCATGTGTCTTCCACAGCAGCAAACTTCTGGAACCCAAGGCAAGCCTCTTTAGCAACAATTTGTTGTATTTCCACTTCTTGACAAGTTATCTCAATTTGTTTTTCCATTGTCTCAGTGACACTTTGTTGAACATCACTTTTTTCAGCAAAGTCGCCTTTAACAACACCGACATCATTTTTATTCTTATCAACTTCTGCACCTTTCAATGGAACACATACATATCGTTAGTATTAGAGTAATTATTTGTCAACATACATATAAATAGAAAGTGTAAATGTTAAATAGTTTTTTATTTTTTTTACCTTCATTTGTTGTCTCATGTTCAACATGAGTTGCATTGCCTTTAACTTCTACTTCTTTCTCGGTTTCTGCTATTTCTTGAGGATCATTCAAACTGATGACAGTGTTGTTATCATCAGTAGAATTTTGAGATTGAGGATATTGCTCTTCCCATTCCTTGCACATGTTTAATATGGCATCATTCCAGGTATACTTTGCTTTCCCTTCTTTAACCATATTATTTATGACTTCCCCCAATTTCTTGTATTGATCAATATGGTCTTCCAAGTTGCATAACCATTGCTACATACGATTAGGCCAAACACATTAGTAGAGTAATTATGTTTTTAATATTTGAACATTTAACATGTAGAGTAATTATTACCCGTTCTTTTGCTCTATAATCAGGGCCTAAGTAGGCTGATAAACCAGACAACGGCACTGGTGTAATGCAATCGTCGATAAATCTTTGGGTTTCTGTTCCAACCACCATATTTTCCAAATCTAAAGGCGATCGATCAATACTAAAGTTCACTATAAAGAACAAGTTATAAACAATGATCAGAAAATATTAGATAGTACTAAGTAATTCCGTAATAGTATATTTTAGATGGAATAACATACGTGAGTTGTCGAAATCAACTTCAGTTTGTTGACTATTATCAACATTTTCATCATTCTTTCCAGTTCCAGCTGCAATATCCTTAGTTGTCATAGCCGTGTCCACAGCCATAACTTTAGCCTTTTCCGCAAGTTGTGCAGCAGTCTTCCCTGTCTCCATTGCAACATTTTTCGCCACATTCTTCGCCATCTTAGCAGCAGTTTTTCCAGTTTGCGACCCAATATCTACAACCATCACAGTCGCGTCCACCGCCACACCCGCAGCCTTGCCAGCCAACCCAATGGCAGTCCTTTTGCTTGCCATTGCAATATCTGAACTCGCTGCAGCCGCATCAACCACTAAATCAGCAGCAGTACTTCCTGTTTGCCATTTAAAATACGTTATAATAATCACATCAATAATGAAAATAAAAATCCAGATAAGTGGTGTTATGATCACCTTCATTGTCATTCTTCTCTTCAACATTGTTATGATCTTCTTCTTTGCCTCCACCTTCATTCTCATCTATTTCTCTGCCTCTACCTTGATTCACATCTTTCTCAATATCCTCAGCTTCATTATCAGTTAATGGACCATTATTATTCAAAAACTCTTCCATTTTACATAGAGTTTTTGTATTAATATACTTTATTGCTGGTGTCTGGATTTGAACATCATCAAATTCAGGATGCCTTTTATGGTACAGATATGTGTAGAGTACCTGTCAAAATATTTAAAACATGTGCTTTTTTTTTAGTTTTAGAGTAATTATCTTATAAAGAAGAAAGTAAAAATAAATCATACCACAAGAAATAGAATAGGCCCTGTGTATTGATCCTTTCCACCATGCCATCCTTTTTTTGTTCTCCTGAGACAACATATTATGTAGTTGCACCAATTCAACTTTGGTATTTCAGAATCATCTTCAATGCAGTTCATGAATTTTTGATTGACTGTTGAGCATTTTGTTGATTCACCCAATAGTGTATTGAATATGACAAGGAAATTTGTTTTGAAAACCCTTCCAGCAGATGAACTGGCCTTTACTAGGTTAATTACTTGTAACACACTGATTCTTGGATTGGGGAACTGATTCTTGAATTCATCCAACCTTTCACAAAAACCTTTTCTTGGTTTATTCTTTTCAATCACTTCTACTTCTCCCATTGGAATACCTAGGCATTCATGTACCAAAGACGAGGTTATTTTGATCTTGTGATTTCCTACGTTAAGCTCATTTGTGTCCTCATTGAAATTTTGTAGCAGCCATAATGATAAGCGAGATGGTATATCGAGTATGTCCAAAGATAACAGAGATTCAAAACCCATTTCTACGACAGCAGCCTTTTGAGCATCAGATAAGTTTTTGATAACTTTAAGGAAGTTTCCTGGGTCAAATCTCAGGTATAAAGTGTGGTGTGTGTACTCGATAAATGGTTTTCTAGGTATTGGATTTGGTTTTTTTCTTGGTTTTTTTGAAGGTGGTGATTGAAAATCATCATCTGAAGTAGTCAACTTCCTTTTAACAGGTTTTTTTGAAGGTGTAGCTTTAACATCTTTGGTTGGTTTTCTTTTAGAAGTTTTCTTTGATGGTGGAGTTTGAAAATCGTCATCTGAAGCGACTTGTTTTCTTTTTGAAGCCGGTGCTTCCTTCCCAGCAACACTCTTCTTCTTGTTAGCTTTTTCGACAGAATTCTTTTTCTTACATGCAATACTCTTCTTTCGGCTTTGAACCGTTGTAGTGTCATTCTTCATTGATGTATCTATAACAAAAGAAGGCAAATCTGTTATTTGTGCTCATTGATAACTAATATTTCTATAAATACTTAACCTGTTTTTTGTGCTTCATCAAGATCAATAGAAATTGGGTTTGATATATCGTTGGAAAATCTGAATGATCTTGTTTTTGCTATTCTATCACTTCTTCTTCTTGTTACGATTCTAAAACTTTCAGTACCAGAATCTGATTTGTATAAAACATACAACATGGACAAATTACTTTTGTTATAACAAATTAACTAGTGTAACAGTATTGAAAAATTACACTAATAAAAATGATATTCCAAGGTTAACAAACATTTTACTCTACAAAAAACATGCTATTCAAAGTTTAACCAAAATTACTCTACAAACAATTACTCTAATACAAACAATTTACACTAATACAAATTTAACAAACATTACACTACATATTACTCAGACCTAAAATGACATACAAAGTTTAACCAAAATTACTCTACAAACAATTACTCTAAGACAAACAATTTACACTAATACAAATTTAACAAACATTACACTACATATTACTCAGACCTAAAATGACATACAAAGTTTAACCAAAATTACTCTACAAACAATTACTCTAATACAAACAACTTACACTAATACAAATTTAACAAACATTACACTAGATATTACTCAGACCTAAAATGACAAACAAAGTTTAAAAAAAAAATTAATCTACAAAAATAACCAGAAATGAAAACGATTAAAACATTGAAACCCTAGTTTATTATAAAGCAAATAATAAAATTACTCTTCAACATATTACATCACGGTTTGTTGTTTTTGCATGATTTTCAACTTCATCTTGGTTAATCGCTTGAATCGTGATGTTAATTTGTGGTTTTTTGACGGTTAAAACTTTGAAATGAAAACGATGAAACCCTAGTTTATTATAATGCTAATAATAAAATTTACACTAATAAAGAACAATATATTACCTCCGGTTTGTTGTTTTTGAAGGATTTTCAACTTCATCTTGGTTAATATCTTGAATCGTGATGTTGATTTGTGGTTTTTTGAAGGTTTTGATTCGAAAAACTGATTTTTGGGGGTGTTTGAATGACGGTTGTTGTACAGAGTAATTAGAAAAAGTGGGTTTAGTACAAAATAGCTTTTTGAATTATTTACAATATTGCCACCGCGTGGATTGTAGTGATTCGTACAGTTCGTACGTTTTGTCTGTATGTACGGGACCTTGACTCTATATATATATATATATATATATATATATATATATATATATATATATATATATATATTGTAAAGGGATTAATCCTGCATGTCATACTCTTATGCAATCTCTCATTTGAGAGATGCCAGTGGCAAGTGAAAACTAATTAAAAAAAGGAATAAATATGATTTAACATAATCTATTATAATATTTATCCTAATCTATTAAATATCTAATCTACAAAATCTATATGTTAAAACTTTACTATTTTTTCTCTCATGTTTCCTCCCATAACTTTTAAACGTTAATATCTTTTATATACGAGATTTTTTAAAGAAAAAAATTACACCAAATTAACGAGCGTTTTATTATCTTTCCAACGAGTACCATAGTGCTATATAAAAAACGGAGAAAAAAATAACTATTTTTTGTAACCCGACAGGTATTGTGTCGGGTTTGGGATTAGTTTAAAAAAAATTATGTGTTTGGGTCGGGTCTGGGAATAGGTGATACCCGACCCGATTACCCGAAATAACATACCCAAATATCTGAACTATATACCCGATCATATACCCATGAATTTTTTAACGCATCACATAACCCTTAGACTAATGCGTTCGATATTTAATAATTAACTTTTTTTTCTTATTTTATGTTAGTTATTTTTAAAATGATCGATTACAAACTTCCGAATTCATTTGTAATGGCACTAGATTTATACCCCGACACAGAGATTCGTTTTTTTTTATATTTGGATATGATAATTTATGGCAAAGATTTGTTTAAAATAATAATACTAATATATTTTATTATGTCATATTAGATATTTCAACCCGGGACGCTCCCGGGATAAAAACTAGTGTTCATATACTTATGAATTTTGTATAGTAATACAAAATACGATTGATTAATAAATAATGATAGAAAAAAATAGAATGGTAAGATTTTTTTGTTTTTGAAAACCCAAGGGGAATACCTGATGTCCAATATTCAGTGGTGGTAGTTTGCGATTTTCGTAAGTAATATTTATGTGAATTTGAGTCCGGCCCCTACCGATTTGATATTCCAGCCCCCAACAATAGGAAAAAGTTTGGGTCTCGTGATTTCGTCTCCCACCACTATTTTTTTCAAGCTTCGCCATTGACGAAAACACGTCCCATACCCGTTCAATTACCATCTCTATATTCAATGCCCTGAAAGACGTTAGTTGAGACTTAAAAACAAGCCAACCCAACAAGATCTCAAATTTTTATCTAGAAACATAAGAACCCACCAATCTTGAAAAACACACCAACACTTGCATGAAAAATGAAACTATTTGCACACCAAACCCACCGACCCACTTGGCCTTATGGTCTACCCAATCCAATGAATCCATACTCCATGCCCCCACTATGCTCTCCCTTCAATCACAATTATGTTCAAGTACCCATCAAATCTCACAACCTCAATACATTAACCTCAAACCCATTTGAGATATATATATACACTCTTCCAAAATTGTCCAACAAAATATAACTACTAATATGAAGATGAGCCATTATGGTGGTGATCATACGATGGTTTTATCGAAACCGAAGGGCGAATTCAGCGTCGAAATGGTGTTGGTGTTGGTGGGATTGGCGGCTTCGTTGCTAATACTTCCGGTGATTCTGCCGCCGTTGCCGCCGCCACCGACAATGCTGATGTTGTTGCCGGTGTTTATTTTGGGTGGTCTTATGGTGTTTGCGTTCTTGCCTTCTTCTTTGTTGGCTCGTGGTCGTGACAAAAGGATGTTTTAGAGGAACATTGGATGTTATTATATGAATTTTGGTAGTTTTAACTTTTAAGTTTTAAGAGATGTAAAGAAGGCTTATAGTTTTAAGTTATTATTTAATTGTTCATCAAAGTGCATATATGTTTGGTTAATATTATGAGCTTAAGTTTTGTAAATCTTTATAGTTTGTAAAATACATTTCTTGTCATTGTGTTATGTCAAATTGTCAATTTTGGTCATTTACAAGGTAACAAGGATCTTTTCTAAGGTCAATTGGTGTGGTGTCGGGGAACGATCTCGGTGACCTGGTGGGTCGGGGAACACCCCCAGTGTCGGGGAACGATCTCGGTGACCTGATGTGACATTCGGTGAGTCGGGGACCCCCCCCCCCCCCCCCCGTGTCGGGGAACGATCTCGGTGACCTGATGTGACATTCGGTGGTCGGGACCCCCCTGTTGTTTTCAGTGGAAAACCACCGTTTGTGTCGAGACATGTGATTGACCCATTTTTTTTTAAATCAAACTTTATATAATAAAAAAAAAGGGTGAAAGGGGGAATCATTTTCAAACTTTAAAGGAGGAAAGAGGGAAAATAAAGTGGTGCTGATGTGGCACTTGAGGGAAGTGCTCTCTACACCATATAGCCTAAGTGGTGTTTTTTTTATGGAATATGGTTGATGTGTTGTCACATACATGTTGTGAGTATGGTCGTGTTACACGGTTGAAATAGATTGAGTCATTTACAAGGTACCAAGAATCTTTTGAATTTGTTCATATCTTTTAAACTCTTATGAATGATCCATGTTCAGGCTACATTGAACGTGAATACCCTTTTCTAATGATTATACTCAAAGAATTTAGATTAGTAGAGGAAGAAGCATTAAGTTCATTAATTAAAAAACAGTGGTTAAAAAAAAAAAAAGAACACAAAGAATTGGAAGCCTAACTATTGTTGCTTTGTTATAAGTATCGATTTAAACAAGAGGTAGTGGATTAGGATAGGTGGATTTCTTTTGACTTGATGTAATTGCTCTTGGTTGTACTCTTTGTGGTTTTCAGCCTCTATCTCTGTCTTGAAGATAATTGGCGTTTTTTCGGTTGGTGAATGAAAGTCATTTCTCAAAAAAAAAAAAAAAAAAAAAAAAAAAAAAAAAAAAAAAAAAAAACTATTGTTGCTTCGATTTACTTTCTTCAACATTATTAACTTCCTCGTCATAATATTAACATCTTTATTTATATATATATATATATCTATCTATATAATAAATGAAAACACTAGGGTTGAATCCTAGATTTTTAGAGGGTCTTGAAGGATCCAAATCCTAAATGGGGCTCCAAGACTAAGTCTTATATAAACCTCTTTTTATTTAGTTTTGTCAACATCCATTTCTCATTCCTCATTCCTCTCCTACTAATTCCTTTCTCATTCCTCATTCCTCTCTCATTGTCATTTTTGCAAGGTATGTTCTTCATCAATCTTAGATGAATCTCGAAAATGTTTTTGAATCTTTTTCTGCATTTTTATTATATTGATACATAATGTTTGCAATCATCTTACATAAAAGATAAAAACAATAGGATTGTATCGTTATTTTTATACAAAGACAAATGACAATCCTATATCTATCAACCTGCTACAAAATATGTGATTATCAACAAGTTTTCGATTATGTTTCTGACCCTTTATAAAATCCCTAAAGTAAATGTTTGAAACCATCTTACATAAAATATAAATACAATCGGTTTCTTATTAAAATAACTTTCTAATCCTATTGTTTGTCGATTATGTTTCTGACAATTTTTGAAATCCATCCACATCGGTTTACTAACATATTAAACCAAACAGAATCGTTTTTTTTTTATTAAAACCATTTGATAATCTGTTTACAATCAACTCTCTGCTTTGGATGTAATCGATACGCGAGTAATTCTGCTCAGCTTTAATCATTGAATATATGATTGTGTTTTTTAATAAACAGATTGCAATTGAAATCGGTTTTGAGTATGTGTGAATATAAAAAACAAGTATATAAAAAAAAAAACAAAATACCGGATTTCATAAAACAAGATAATTAAAATCAGTTTTTAGTATGAGTGACTTTATGTATATTTTAACAAAAGTTTGTTTTTTGCATACGAAGAACAGGATTTCATTAGGACAAATAACTTCAATATGGCTTTTCACAAGGGTGACAAATTCTTCAAGGTTATTCATGATCCTTCCGCACGAGTTTTGGTATGACGTTTCTAATATTTTTTAAGTAAAAAAACCTTATTTGTTATTATAATGTTGGTTTTTACGTGTTTGTGCAGACATTGCCTAAATCCATGAACAGGTTTTTGTTATCTAAAAACTTACGAAACAACAACATTAAAGTTTCGACATACCATGGTCAATCTTGGTTTGTTTTGTTAGAATTTATAGATTTTTATATTTCCTTTTGAACTTATTTTAAATAAATTTTACTGATTATTAAAATGTGTTTTGACCTTTGAATATGCTATAAATCTTCAAACTTCTTATTAATTTTAATTTAAATGTGTAATTATTCACATTGACTAAGATAATTATGGTCAAATCAATAAATGAGTACGACAATGTGTGAATCAATAATCATTAAAATTTTGTGTTTTTTTTTTCATTTGGTATATTGACATGGAGATGTCTAATTTTACCGAATATTTAGTATGTTGTAATTGTAACAATATGTATACGTTAACCCGTGGTGGCAATACGGTATAATTTAGAATACATATTCACAACTGAATTTACTCACAACATTCATAATGAATTGATAAATGTAATTGCGAAATTTATGGTTTCCTTATACAATAACAAATTTACTTTGAATACGCATTTACTTGTCCAATTTTCAAGCATGTTAGTAAAGCATATAATAACATATAAAGAACATTTACTTAAATAACATTGAATAGATAAAAAAAACACAACTAGGTATAATCCTTGACATGCGGCATTAAAGGTTTCAATCATTGTTTTTGACTAAATTCAATCAATACATTAATTTATAACAATAATAACAATTCTAATACGGATGCTAATTACCCTCCACTCTTTCATCCATTTCTTATTATTGAATTGATTGAATACCTATATAATGTTTTACATAACATGTAAATAACATTTAGTTTAGTAACATTGAATAGATAAAAAAAAATCACATCACAAATATGTATAATCATATAAATTCGGCATTAATGGTTTAAATTCTTGACTTTGACTAAATTTAATCAATACATTAATTTATAACAATAATATATAAGAGGTAATTCGAATGCTAATTACCCTCCACTCTTTCATCCATTTCTTATTATTGAATTAATTGAATACCTATATAATGCTTTACATAACATGTAAAGAACATTTAGTTTAATAACATTGAATAAATCAAAAAAAAATCACAACTAGGTATAATACTTAAAATTCGCCATTAATGATTTCAATGCTTGACTTTGACTAAATGTAATCAATACATTAATTTATGACAATAATAACAATCTAATTCGGATGCTAATTACCCTCCACTCTTTCATCTATTTCTTATTATTGAATTGATTGAATACCTATATAATGCTTTACATAACATGTAAAGAACATTTAGTTTAATAACATTGAATAGATCAAAAAAAATCAAAACTAGGTATAATACTTAAAATTCGCCATTAATGATTTCAATGCTTGACTTTGACTAAATTTAATCAATACATTAATTTATAACAATAATAACAATGCTAATTCGGATGCTAATTACCCTCCACTCTTTCATCCATTTCTTATTATTGAATTGTTTGAATACCTATATAATGCTTTACATAACATATAAAGAACATTAGTTAAATAACATTGAATAGATCAAAACAAATTACAATTACAACTAAGTATAATGCTTGACATCCACACTTGACTTTGACTAAATTCAATCAATACATAAAGTTATAACAATAATAACAATTGTAAGTCGAATCCTGATTACCCTCCACTCTTTCATCCGTTTTTTATTATTCAATTGATTGAATTCCTATATAATGCTTGACATAACATATAAAGAACATTACTTAAATAACATTGAATATATCAAAACAAATTACAACTAACTATAATGCTTAACATACGGCTGTTTTGCTTTGGCTAATTGACTTTGACTTAATTCAATCAGTACATAAAGTTATAACAATAATAACACTCTTAATTCGGTTCCTAATTACCCTCCACTCTTTAATCTATTTGTTATTATTGAATTGATTTAATTCCTACATCAATACCTATATAATGCTTGACATACGCCATTTAATCAATAAATGATTGACCTTGACTAAATTCAATCAATACATAATGTTATAACCTTTAAAACAATGCTAATTCAAATGCTAATTAACCGCCCACCATTTCATCCATTTCTTATTATTCGGTAAATTCAATAACTATAAAAACAAGTCAAACCAATTCACATACAATTGTAATAAGACACGTTGGAACCACTTTGAGTAATCGCAAAGATATATTATTAGGTTAATTTCTGTTTCTCATATTTAATTACTTAAACATTAGTTATTTTGATTTTGATTTGTTGTTTTATTGAAGTCATCTTTTGGTTTTTACATCATTTTTTCCCAGTTAACAAGATCAATGGCTGCTGTAGATGCAAATGAGTTTACAATGGTTAACCAAATTCATGTAAACCGAAACAGTGTGGCGTTAAAGCTAAAGATTATTCGGGTTTGGCGTCTACCCGATCGTCGCAATCCTAATGATGTGTACTCAATTGAAATGATCCTATGTGATGAAAATGTAAAAGTTAACAACACGTTTTTTTTATATCCTATTATTTTTAAATTTCATAACTTTTTTTTTTAATTGTGATGCTTTTAATTTTAATGTATATCAATTATCTTATTTTTTTTATAATCAACAGGGTGACAGGATTCAAGCGAATGTATTTAAGCGGTTGTTTTTTAAATTCGAGAGGTTTCTGATTGAAAATTCTTCTCTTATTATAAGAAATCCAGGAGTTGGGGTCAATTCCTCTAAATACAAGTATGCTCCAAACCCAAACAAACTCTGCTTGAATATGAATACTCAAGTTTCTGAATATCATGGTTTCCAAGGTCCAGATTTTGGTTTCTCTTTTGTGCCCTTTCAAAGAATTCTGGATAAGGAGGTTGATGAATATGTTACAATAGGTATATTTTAAGCGGTTCTAAAGTTTTTTATATTTGTAGTTTGTTAATATGATTACTTATATTACTATGTATATATATATATATTTATACAAAAGATAAATGATTAAATATTTCATTCTTTAACTTTTTTTATATAGATTCTTTGCAAAACATACATTCAAATGTTTATTTAAGTTATACATTCACTATTTATTTTATGTGTACTAATTAATTTTTTTTAAAACTATGTTACGAATAAAAAATTCATTTTTAAGTCAACTGATTACACATCAAACATGTTTGTATATTTCTATTCATGTATGTTTCTGTTTTATAGTATAAAATTATTTGCAAATTATACTTTGATATGTAATTTTTCAATTATTTAGGGATTCAAAGCTCAAGGAACAATATCCAACAGATTGGTTAGACTATTTGAAAGTGAAATACGGGAACAACTTTCTTTTGTAATTCACTTTGTTAGAGTTGGATTTGATTTTTCAAGAATCAAATATGCTACTTGTCCATATAAACTTTCAAATAAAAATAACACCCAAGTCTTGAGATGTGATAATTGGATTGGTGATAAGTTTGGTTTCTGTTTCTCGCCTTTTCAATCAGTTAGAAGCGGAGGGTTTTTTTCCAATGTTTCAATTGGTATGTTATTTAATTTTTTAAGTTTTCTATGTTTCTATGAAGTTAATTATTCTAATATTGTATACTTACAATTTAAATATGCAACTTTTACAAATATCATTGGACATGTTAAGCAGTTTATTAATGTAAATGACAGTAAACCTACTCAGTTGAACACAAATAAAGGACTGTTATTGGAGATACAAGATTTTGAGTTTGTGTTTTTATTTATTTATTTTTTTAATATATACCATTTTCAACTATTTAAACTGCTTTGTACTAATTTGTATCTCCAATTAATAGGGGCCTTACTGTATTTGTTAAGCTATGGGATAGATTCTCTGATCAACTTGCTAGATATCTTGAAGTTCATAACAATGCAGATCCTCTGATTTTAATCTTGCAGTTTGGATTATTGCACCATTATAATGGTAAAAAAAAAAATATATAACTATAGTCTATTTTGTTTTGATTATTAAATCTAAAATTACCTATTGGCTTATACGTTTGTTATAATCAGGTTACCCTTATGTTTCTAATTCACCAAAGGTTAGCAAGTTGTTCATAAATGAAGAAATTGATGCCATCAACAATTACAGAACAAGGTTTTAAAATTGTACAGTACTTTTATATCTACATATCAAAATTATTGTTATAATATAAGTCTGATTATTTTTAATTTACATTGTAGTTTGTTGCAAAAGCCAATACAATATCCATTATCAAATTTTCGTTCATTGGGTCTTCCTATGTTTTCAAATATTGAAAACGAATTTTTGGTCAACAACTGTTATTGTAACATTGGAGACATTTGGGAGATTGACATGGTAAAGACATATTACATTATTGTTATATATTTTTTTTAATTTTCATTTACAAAAAATGTTTTGTTAACTAGCAACACAATTTTACTATTATAATAGGAAAAGAGTATCATTATTGTTGGGACTGTGATTGATGTCTGTAAAGATCGTTGTTGGTTCTATATGGCTTGTCCAGATTGTAACAGCAAGGTGTCTTTATACTATATCAATTCTAGCAAGAATGATGGTTCTCGGGACTATGAAGTCCGAGATGCATATGATTGCATGAATGAAAATTGTAAGCAGAAAGATATCATTCCAGTACCAAGGTGCTTTTATCATGATAAAGTTTATTTTTTATTTTGAAAATATAAATTCTCACATTTTTACATAAAGTTGATCTACATGTGGTAATATTTAATTTTACTTTTTATATATCAGGTTTAGACTTCATTTACGTGTTCAAGATGCAACTGGTGATGTTGAACTAATTTTATTTCATAATGAGTCAACTGTAGTAATTCCAATGTCTGCAAATACTTTGATTGAGGAAAATACACAGGTTATATAATTATTATAATACAAATCTATTAGTGTCTTATATATTTTTTTTGTTAATAACTAAAACAATAATATACATTTTAATTTTATACAGGTTGATCACATTGTCAAGTTTCCAGATGAATTATACTATTTACGTGACAGAGTTTTTGCATTTAAAATTTCCATCACTGATTTCAACTTGAAAAGCTTTGATGAAGTTTATGGAATTTCTAACCTAACTGATGACAAGTTTATTATTTCTGAAATTACAAAAAAGTTTCAGTCTTTTGATCAAGTAAGTTAATTATGGCTAAAATTTAAATTTTTATAGTTATTTGTTAATTTCGTTATACTTTTTTTTTGTATCAGGATACTAGCAAAAACATAATGAATGAAAATTTAACTGAGGCAGAATGTTCGATTATCTCTGGTAAAGATGGTAAAACTAAACGCAAGCTGACAGCAGTATATGAATTGCTTGGGAACAATACGGTATCAACTCTTAACAACAATGATGAGGCAAATGAAGCTTAAATGGAGTCTGATGTGAAGTTTAATAATGTTTATTACAAATAAAAACTTTGTTGATTACTACTATGCTATAAAACCGTTGTTTGTCTTAATTTATTTTTTTCTTCTCTTTCAGTATACTTATATCATCTCATCTATGGTTTTTGTTTTTGTATTTCATTTGTACGTGCAAATTGTGTTTAATTTCAATTATGTCCACTAATTTGATAATATATATCTAAATTTGATACAAACTATATAATCTAATGATTGTATTTACATAACAATCATTGAGTTTTATGCTAAAGTAAATTACATTTATCGTAAAAAATAAAACCTAAATACTAACAATTATGTTAATTTGTAAACTCAAATATATCTAATTTTATATTTATATTTTCTAAGTTCTAACAAAGGTTGACTAATCAATCTGTCCCAATCTGCTTAGTAGGGGTGACCATACGAAAACCGATAACTAAAAATTACCGAAACATAACCGATAACGGCACCGAAAAAAAACCGAATCCGAATTAACCGATCGGTTGCGGTTAACATATGCCTTAAACCGAACAATTTGTAAGTATTTCATATATTTTTATTGCGTTTTCATATATATTTGTATCTTGAAAAAAGGTCCAAACAATTTACTAAATACTTTAAGTTTATAATTTTGCACAACTTTTATGTTTGAATATTAACCGAACATAACCGAAACCAAAACCGATAACTGACAAATTTACGTAACCAAAGTAACGATCGATTTAGGTTATTGTTTTTCCTAAAACCGAACATCGGTTTTCGGTTTTTGTTATATTTAAAAACCGAACATAAGGGACATTTGATCACCGTTACTGCTTAGTATGATTAAAATATACATTATTTGATAATATTAAATCTATATACTAAAAAAACAAATTAATCTGATTTAATTCTACTAATTACACAACAATTATTGAGGTATAATTGATATTTTGAAAAGATCCTCATTCAAAGACCAGTCAATATATTTTGACAACATTTTATGCACTAAATGTGCTCATTTATGCACTAAATGTGCTAATTTTAAGTTCTTTTACCAATCAACCTACAAATTTTATTAATCACATATTTCTACTTCACCTATATATTTACATGAATACAAGTCTTTCACACTTATGCAATCAACATTATCACATTGTTATCATTCAATTATATAATTCTCTCTTTCGAACAAGTTATGTACTAATTACAATTACATTAAAAATAAAAATATGATAAAAAGTCATTTACAAAAACATAATGTATTCATACCTTTGTTATTTTTTTCAAAACTTTATACTTTTGTTGAGTACTGATCATAATAGGTAATCGGTTTTCATTACTAACGTTACTGAGGGCTTATAAAAAATATCCACTTTGACGTTTATATAAGAAAAAAAAATTCAGGCTAACCGTTATTTTTAACACTTTACGTTTGTAGCTACTAAACTTGAACAATACAACTCTTAGTTTCATATAATTTTTTTATTTACTATAGTTTGCACCGTGGGTCCCCACGGGTCTCAAACCTAGTATATATATATATATATAAAGTTGTTATTAATTTGTAGTAAGTTATCATTAATAGTAACTTGATATTCATTGGTAGTCAATTACCGCCAATAATAACTACGATCATGTATAGTGGGAAGGTGAATTGGGCGTGAAATACCCAAAAACGCCCCTTCAAGCCCCAACACCGCCCCCGGGTGTGAATCTTTTTTTTTTTTTTTTTTTTTGTATGGAGCGACATGTGGCAGCCACGTCAATTCCCCTCCAACCACCAGAAAATCACGGGGTGGTGGTGGCGGGAAGGTTTTTTTTGTTTTTGTTTTTTTTTTTTTTAAATCAACCAACCAATCAAAAATCATCCATGCATAACCCAAGAACCAACCACACCTATCCACCTTACCCTCACCTTTTACTCCATGCCCGTGAAAATCTCCACCCAACCTGCCACATGCCACCTTCCACACCATATACGGGGTGGTGTTGATGAAGTGAAGGGGCTTCATATCCCCTTCCACATTCCCACACCGTGTAGCCTTAAACCATTTTGTTCAATTGGCAGTAAGTCAGTAACTTAACCTCATGAGTATGATCAAATCCCATCAGTAAAAAAAACACTTATCAACATTAATCAAACCATCTTAAACCTATAGGTAATAATCTTATCAGCAACAATAAACTTAGTTTTGTATTACTTCTTCAGGACGTTATATACTTATATCCCAACATAGCACATGTCAAACGATTCCTCCACCACTAAACATGTCTTCTTTCTTGGACCTTTTGAATTATTGGACTTCGTTTGTCAATCCATTAAAGAATGTAGGACATATACATGTATAACACACTATTTTTATTAATATCATCAAATTAACAAGTGCATTTCACTAACATGTGTAATTAGTGTTTAGTTAATATCCAATGCCATGAAACACATTAGGTCATTAGTTAAAAAACACACCAACAAATCTCAGATTTTGTTCAGAAACAAAGAACCCACAAATCTTGAAAAACACACCAATAGTTGCATGAAAAGGAAACTACATGCACGTTGCATTCCTCACCCACCGACCCACTTGCTCTACTCAATCCAATGAATCACAATTATGTTCAAATATCCATCAGGGGTTGTTAGGATCAAATACACAATGAAAGAACATAGAAAGTCGTATGAAGAGTGTCAAACGGACTCTAATTAAACTCATTCAAGCGGCATTAGAACCATCTTATTGAACCCTACGACGTTAGTTTTTATGTCTTTGTTTTTTGGGGTTTTAGCTTCTAGTTTTTAGAATGTGTTATATCATTGTGTCTTTCATATACCATTTGTTTTTTTCTTATTTCATGAATGTGTCATTTTTTCAATTCATTGTGTTTTTTCTTCAGCATTGTGTTATATTTAGTGTTATATTTTGTGACTCATTGTGTCATATTTCATGATCTATTATGTTTTTTGTATCCTTCTCACCCTTCTCATTTTTGTTACACTGTGTAGAATAACTTCACCCTATCCATCAAATCTAATAAATTCAATCCATTGGAATCAAACCCATTTGAGATATATACTCTTTAAAATTGTCCAACGAATATAATAACTTTACCATTGGTTTAGATTTGGACAAATGACTGCCCACCGGGCAGCCCAAGTCCACCAAGCCTCAAGCTCTTATCTTCATTTTCCCATACTACTCTATTGGTGGGTGGTAATATAATAAGTAATTATGGAAGTGAAAACAATGAATATGAAAGATAAGCTCTTATGGTGGTGATCATACGAAGGTTGTGTCGAAACCAAACAGCGAATTCAGGGTCGAAACGGTGTTGGTGTTGGTGTTGGTGGGATTGGTGGCGTTGTTGTTGATACTTCCGGTGATATTGCCGTCGTTGCCCCGCCGCCGATAATGCTACTGCTGTTGCCAGTGTTTATTTTGAGTGGTCTTATGGTGTTTGTGTTCTTGCCATGTTCTTGGTTGGCTAGTGGTCGTGACAAAGGGATGGTTTAGAGAACATTATAGTATCTATTAAAGAAGAAACACTTTTATAGTGACTCAAATTGATTGGCTACAAATTTGGTTGCCTCAACTTGATTGGCTGCAAATTTGGCGGTGCACATGAGGCCCATATTCTGTAAACCAAATAGGACTTTGGCCCATCTAAAAACTTATCTGCGGTTTGCTACATTGCAGGCCATTGTGGTCTTATTAGCGGTCCATACATATGTAAAGTTTGTAACTCAATTATTTGGCTATAACTTTCTTACTAACTTATGTACTTTAATTTCTTCCAATTTGACCATCAAATTTTGACCTCCAAACTTTTAGCTTTTAGGATTTCAAACTTTGACCACCAAATTTTTAGCTTTCAGCCGTGCGTGTTTTTTGAAGCCCACGCGAGAATAACAGGCACTTAATATTATCTTTTATGTCCACAAAACCCTCCACGCAACAGGAGCTCCCACATCGACGTGCGATCTTTAACGTTCCCCAAACCCTTAACGCAACAGGAGCTCCGGCCACGAAGCGCGGGGTAATAGAATCCTAGTTGGATATTATTATTATTATTATTATTATTATTATTTTCGGTAGTTTTAAGTTGTAACATTTAAGACATGTAAAGAAGTCTCATACTTGTAGTTATTTAAATTGTTTGTTCAGCAAAATGCATATGTTTGTTTAGTATTGTGAAGTTTCAATGTTGTATATTTGTTAAAGTTTATATATTAAATTCTTAAAGAGTAATATAGATTTATTTTCTTTGTGTTATGTAAATATAGCCATTTACAAATTACAAGGTACCAAGATTGCTTTCTAATTTTGTGCTAATTTTGTTGATCCATCACATAGATCTTGTGAGCGAGCATAGATGTGTTCATAAACGGTCAGAACAACCGATTGAACCGTTTAAACCGAAGCAAGTCATACTGTTTGAGCTTCTTGCGATTCATCATTTTGTTTTAGCCACATCGGTTTGATAATTCGGTTAGTGGTATGGATCTTGGGATCGACCGTCTAAATTGAACCGAACATTTTAGAGTTGTTTAAAACTTTTTTTTCATTTTTGGAACACGGAATTATGTATACATCTTATTCACTAACCATATCTAACATTTTGATGTTTTAATACACATTTTGAATGATTAATTCATGGTCAAACTATGCATTAGCCATCTTTCTTTTGTGCATTATTTCTGCTTCTCATAGTCAATGGTCTATACTTGGTACTGGTTTGAATTAATACATTGAATTATTAATTCATGGTCAGACCATGTTGCATTGGGTATGTTAACAAATTATTTTGAATAGCAACATAAATATTAAGTTAATCTAGATAACTCAATTTGGAGATTTCAAATCAGCCCATCTAGCAATCACATTTAGACCTGTAAACGAACCGAACGTTCATAAACTGTTCGTGAACTGTTCGGCGGGAAGTTCGTTTATGTTCGTTTATTTAGATAAATGAACGAACGAACATGAACACACGTTTTGTTCGTTCATTTATGTTCATGAACGTTCGTTTATGTTCGTTTATTCTGTTCGTTTATGTTCGTTTAATTAAACTTTACTTTATTTTTATTATTTATTTCTTTTTGGTTAAGTAACTTTAATTCATATTATATACAATATATTTGATATGTTCTAAAATTTAATCATAACCCTAACATTCTGAGCATATCAGCCGCTCTCCACACTTCACAGCCCCACATCCCTTCTTCTTCACACTCCACAACCCTACTAATTTAGATTTTGTTTTGGTTGCATTGTAATACATTAGACTTGGTTGAATTGTGATGAATCATTATTAAACTTGTTTTTGTTTGTGTTCATTAATGTTCGTTTATGTTCATTTGTGTTCGTTTATGTTCATGAACTGTTCGTTTAGATTTTAAATGAACGAACAAAAACGAACACGAATAAGACAAATTTCTTAATGAACGAACACGAACACAAAAATGTGTTCGATTATGTGTTCGTGTTCGGTTAAAGTTAAATGAACAAACACGAACACGCCTGTGTTCGTGTTCGTTCGGTTCGTTTACAGGTCTAATCACATTCCAAGTCCTTGCTTCAGTTTCACCCTCATCAAATAAAAGACCTAAAGTTTTTGACTCCATCGAACAAAAACGGACATAGGACAGACGGGACATCCATCCCACAATCGACCAGTCCTAAAAGGATGGTGATTCAACAAAATACGGGACGACAGAATATTAATCTTCCAAGGAACTTACATATTCCATCTCGCAGGGCTAACACCATTCGGCAGAAAAAAAAAAAAAGATATCAATATAGTTACGTACCGCATTAACCATGAAGTCTTGTTCAATATCCATATCCAACATTCACCTCTTCGGGTTATCATTAAAATGAACCTGATTCAAACTAATATAACTACATCATGGAGTTGCGATGCACCTCTCATCAATCGCCACCTCTTCCACAGCCAACCATGTATACGTAAAACTCGATTTCCTAGGGGTTTTAAAGAAATTGATTGTGTTTCATTAACATTCGATATCATGAAAGACTTTGAGTTTAAAGTGTGGAAGACTTTTTTTTTTTTTTTTTTTGCCGGCAAATTTCAATTTTATTCCAAACCCAAATATGTACAAGAGACGCTACTATAAGCAAGGAGCTATCTAATAGCGCAAGTTACAACCCAACACCGTTACATATTACACATTATATTTCGAACTTTTTCCATTTCTCCCAATCAATTTGGTTTTGTTTCCCCCTATTTGTTATCCATGAGAACGATAATGAGATGATGTCGCTCAACATACTTTCCAAGCCCAATCTTTTCCCGTTGAAAATTTTTTCGTTTCGACTTTTCCAAATGACCCAACATGTTGTACGGATGATCATTTGTAATGCCTTCTTTTTGACCCGTCCATCCATTTGCTTTGTGAATTTCCAGAAGATCTCGAAAGGAGAACGCGAATACGGGAGGAATTTTTCACCATTCGCTGACCTTATTCCAAATTTTACAAAACCATAAAAGCCTAGACAAATTTTACAAAACCGTCCTTAAAAGAGATAATAGTAAACTGGTTGGCATCAAAATATATACACAAGTACTGGCTACTTGCTCTGAAATCACTCAAAACGCACTGGGATTTTTATTTCTAAATGGTGAGGTATCTAGTTCCATAATAAACATCGGTTTAGTTTAGGAATAGGTTTAAAGAGTGCCAATTAGCTGCTCTAAAAAATAACTTGTAAACCATAAATTCAAATATTTTTAGTGCAATTTTTTTTTCATTCCTCAACATATAATATTTTAATTTGCTACCTTTTCAATTCAGCTTTAAGAGTTGCATCAATTATACACACAAATGTTTTTTTGTTTCAAATTATAATTATTCTAAGCGTTGTTTGATTGGTTCATAACATCTTAAGCATTAAGAGGCTATAACCATTAAGAGGTTACCAAACAGCCCCTAAATTTCACCGACTTCCATCAACAGGCTTTCATGGTTCATATGACGCAAAATCTATGAAGTAGATCGATTCTTGCGGGTTGGTTGATGACCTGGTTTTAAAAATTGGTTAAAATAACTTATCAATTTGATGAATATCACTTAGACAAAATGTATTCAGGTAATCCAAAACCCAGCCATATAACCCGAACTCTTGTATTGGTAATTTAGGTGGCGTGACCCGGATCACTTCAGGTCTCTAGGGATTTCTCGAAACTAAAAAGCGAGTTGCACACAGGACCGCAACCAAGGATGTGAACACACCCGAGTCTTAATTTACATAAAAGTACATACGATAACCTCCTTAAAATTTCAAGTAAAGTTTTTTTTTTTTTCCACCAGAACTTAAAAAGATGTAAAACAACACACGTCTCAAGTTTCTACTCTTCGGCAGCACTTGCAGCACTTAGGTCTACATTCAGGTCAAGAACCTACATGAAAACAATAGTTAGCAACGGCCCGAAAGTTGGGTGTCATTTCAAACCAACAATGTAAAAATGGGCCAGTTGGGTTTTATTTTAGTTTTAACAGGTCAAAGAAGTAAGCTTTGAAAACCTAGCTAAAGGAATAAGTAAAAACGAGCCGATTTTAAGCAGGCCATGACCACTCTGGCCCGTTTTAAACACTAGTCGGCCACGAGAAGAATTTGGAAAAGAGGTAGGGCCCGAAAAAAACATCAGAAAAGAAACTAGAAGAATTATTCTCATACCTTTCCTGTTATCATTGAGTACATGTTGAGCACATCAATTACAGTTGATTCAAAGTGAGTTGTGGCATCATAGCTCTGTTTAACATACGAGAGGAGATTAAAACACCATATAGTAAAAATAGTGAAATAAGTTGCCATAAAAACAAAACAAAAAAAACTCACAGTAGATATAAAGCAATTATCCAAAGATGGCTCGTTGACTGGTTCATATCTATCATAAACATCATAAAAGATTTCGTCAACAGGACCCAAAAGATCAAGCCCCGGCTTTAATTCGATTTCAGGTTGATCAGTTTCCGCCTCTGTAGATACGAATGCAATAAATTTCCCTTTTGGAGCAACATTGTGGGAGTACGAACAGCAAAATAGATACCTGCAGAATGCAATCCATTAACTATAGTTAGGCAAGTGTTCAAGGGATCGATCTCACATGTTAGTTTTGGATTTTCAAATGTCAACACTGAGTAAAAACATTGCTCCATCTATAGCCAAATTATGGTTACTTAATTTTAAAAATTTAAATAAAACAAGTGTACTTGTATTATTGTATAAGGGGAGCATCTATATCAAATAGCATGAACAGTATATCTATTGCCTTTCAAATAAAACCAGGTACATACAAACAATGAATAAGTGAGACACTCGGACATTGTGTTTAAACTCACATGTCTGATTTGCGACCCAGCTGCTTCTGTGGAAGAATAACCTGCACCGAGTGTGAGTCATTGGTGTTTGGAATGGGATGGCTCATAATGCAAATTGCTCTGGCCACCTTGCCCACCTTCCTCACCTGTCAAGGACCATTGCTTAGACGGTTAGATATTTTGCACTATGGTTAAAAATAACTAAAGCAATGATTTAATACTAACAATCCATGTGTTACACATTATTACACAGCAGCCCAGAATATTATTTTTATATACATATTTCAAGCAACACTGTTATACGTGAACGGTAGACAACTCTGGCTAATGATTTAAAAATAGCAGCCCACGTAAAACAAGGCAAAAGATTTGTACCTTGTTAGGCAAATAGGAAGGATCACAAACAACTTTCTTGCACTTGGCTGTTTCACCCTCTGAAGTAACACCACAGACCTTGCCTTCTTCATCAAACTCAACCTAGTATTTTGTAAATTTAAAGACGGTTATGAACTTAGTGAGTTATATATATAGGAGAGTGAGGTTCAGAAAAAAAAAATGAGGAACGGTATGATATAGAATACCTTGCACTCAGGTTTATTCAACATATAGGTTCCACCATAAACAGCACTGAGCCGAGCAAAGGCCTACAAAATATGTAGGGAGTTAAAAATTAAACCTTCTCTTCATGTTGTACTTGTAAAGTGAGTGACTTGATGTAAAGCCATTTTACTTTGTAACATAGAAAGCAAAATGATGACATAAGCAAATGGAACAAACGTATCCAGAAGTTGTACCTGAGGAAGCTCGCCTAGTCCATACAGAGGATAAATGTATGGTGATCCTCCTTGAAAACGGGCTAGTGACTCAGCATAAAGCTATTGCAGAAAAAAATTTTCAAAGTCTGGTAAGTTTTCATTAAAAAATTTAACCAAAAAGAAGACAAGCCATAGGAATTGACAATTTTTACACCTTCATTCTTTTCACAGTATCCAGAGCGGGTTCATTTAAGTAACGATCATCTCTTTGCAAGGCTAAGGCATGGCCAATGAAATCCACCGTGTTGTCATCAAGACCGTATTTACTGGAAAAAAATTTATCATTAATAGTGTTTTAGGAAAAAGATGATAGATGTTGGTGGCAAATGATATATTTTACACACTATAAAATATATATTTGGGGTAACTTGATGAAAAGTTTACTTCTTCAGGCAATACTAACTTTTCTTCTATATTAACTGCTTCTTATATTTCTTACTTTCTTGTGCCAATGTGAAAACAACATATACATATACTACAACTAAACAAACATTAAACAAGAAACATACGCAATAAGCTCTCTAGTTGTCACTCTTGTCAAATCCAACCCCTCGTGTGTTTTGGGATCACTCTCAACATAATCCTGAACATAGATGAAGAACTTGCGAGCACGTCGTTTCTCGAAAATGCCCATGAGAGGAGACTTAAGGGCCTCCATGTCAGTAGCAGGAACTTTATGCACCTATGCAGAAAAATTTGTTCAAAACCAAATGATACTTTAGAAGCTATGAAAAAAAAAATCCAATAGCTGATAAAAAAGGCAGGAGGAAAGTTGCAATTGTCTGATAGTAACAATATACCTTTCCTTTGTTATAGACAAAGCTGCCATCCACTGCTTTAAAATACAGATATTTTGTAACATCAGTGTGAATGAGGACACGTACTAGAGCACCATTTGCCATTATAAACTTGCAATACAAAAAAAATGTATATCAGGTTGAACAATAATGAAGATAACGAGTAACCGTATTAAATAGAGTCGGAAGAAAGGAAAAAGTAACATAATAGATACCTTAGGGATCATGTCCACATTGTAATCTCTGCTAGAACCTAAGTGAGCTGGAGGCTTATCACTTCCTCTAAATTTTTTCCAGAGCTGTAGGTTTGTAAATGTTTGTCACTACTTACTAAGATCTACATACAATTGTAGCTTGTACCTCATCTTAGGATAAGGGTTTAAAACAAACAAACCTGAATAAGGTTGAGCGAGGTTGATTCTCCCCCATAATAATCATTCCTGTCCATGTGCAAAACCTGATTTACAGACATGAAAGTATAAGAAATCATAAATCCATTTGGCCGATGATATGAAAACTTTCAATATGTGTTGAAAATAGATATTGTTTTAAAATCAGAAGCATATGCACTACAACAAACATATCCTTTAGCGATTGCTCAACAAAGCCATCGCATCCATCTAATTTCATGTCAGAAGATGATGACTGAGACTCTACATTTTTATAAGGTTATAAAATAAATGATTTCTATCTAGGGTATGTTCTCTGAAATTCATGTAGTAAGGTTTGTGAGATATAATCCATTAATTATTTGATAAAAGAGGAATAACATTTCAACAATACGAAATTTTAAAGTCATGTCAACAACAGTAATATGCTTTTTGCAAGATCATTTGGCAAACATGAGGTCCTTACTCTTTTTAACTTTTTGTGTAGAAGCTAATACCTTAAATAATGCAAAGGAGTATATGGAACAAATTTTCAGTAACGCGATCTTAATGTAGAGAAGTAGGTTACAGTCTCTTTTTCTTCTTCTTTATCTTAGATTTGTTGTGCAATGTATAAGCTAATCCCTTAAACAATACAATGGAGCCTAATTTACAAAGTTAAAAGATGGTAGAACATGATTCTCAAGCTATGTAACTTACAGTTAAGCTCTGTTAGAACTCTTATTTTTTCAATCATCCAATTTACTTCACATTTTACATGTATCTTTAAAAGGAAATACATCAATTAAAATAATTATGATTTTATATTTATAATACTTTCAATTTAAAAAATGCATAACAAATCTAATCTTAATAACGTTATCTTACGACATGAATTAACGACAAGGATTAACTTCATTTGATCAACAAGTCTAATTCTAATAAACTCGGTAACCATTAATTGAATATCATAACAAATTATCACACACTTTAAATAAATGAATTATAAGTCTAGATCTTATTAATAGGCAGGGTTCAAAACTTCAGATCTAAATTGACTCAGATGTAACAACTTTCATCCTCTCACTTTAATATATCAGTATACATATTGGCACAAAATTATAATCAACAAAAATAATCCAGTTGCAAAGTACCAAGTGATAATAACATTATAACACACACCGACAAATAGCAACTCCCATGAGTCAATGCACACGTTTCTTTTCATAAAATGCAGCAACTCTCAATCTCTCATAGTCTTAAGAGCATTCACATCAGAATCTCTATCTCCCTCTATATAATTTAACTAATATGCACCTTTTTCTTTAAACTTTGTTATTTTTTAAAATCCTCTCACATCCAATTCTCTATCTCTATCTTACTTTGAAACACTTGTTTATTGTTTTTTCTCGGTTTTATAGTTATACACTCACAAACTTATATTTAGAGATTCTGTGTCGGTTCGAACCGGTATTTAGCAATCACATCAGAATCTCTGTCTCCCTCTATCGCTTCGGTTCAGTGTCGGTTTGAACCAGTATTTTACCTTACCATACCGTATATTTTCAAAATCAGTGTTAGGACCAAGTTTTGGCGAAAATCAGTATCGGGATCGGTTTGGTACAGTATGGTACCAACCTCATCCCTATTTGTGAGTACGAGAAAATAGAAATAGAGAATCTAATGTAAGAGAATGTTAAAAAAATAAACAAGTTTAGAGAAAAATGTATTTCGATTAAATTATAGTGATAGAGATTGCGAACATACCGTGAATGCTCTAAATATTTTCTTCATTTAGAGACTCCAATGTCATAAAATACACAAATCTTTATATTTTTCTCAACAATTTACAGAAAAAAAAAAATTATATGGTTTTAAATATTCCAATGTCGTAGATTGTTATTATCTATCACTACATGCTCAAAATTGAACCTAATCACACAGATGCCAAATAAATAATTAAATAAAAAGTCACAGCCTATTTATTTTTCCTAACTGATCGCAAAAACATCGTGATCCTACTAATCATTTCAGATCTAATGATCCAAACAAAGAATCGGAAAGCAAACATTGACTTAGTCAACGAAACAACTAAAATCAACCAATTAAATCAACACAAGTTTGAAAACAGCATAATCGTAACTGAAAATCAACGAATAATAATAATAATAATAATAATAATAATAATAATAATAATAATAATAATAGAAGAAGAAGAAATGATACGGATACCTTGAGACCATCGACGGAGAGAAGACCACTGAGGATACATTCCTTGAGACCAGTTCCTAGAACGATGACGTCATACTCTTCATCCATAGTTGATTGGAGAAGATAGTGATGTGGATTGTAGATCGACGGGAAGTGAAGAGGATCAGGATGGAGGTAGGGTTTTAATTACGAAGTCAAGATCGTGTCTTCGGGTCAGGGGGTGTTTTATATAATTAATTTAATATTAATTTAATAATAAATATATTATATTAACGGAATATGTTTGTGCTTTGCTTTGCTTGGCTTCTTGATGGATGGAATATGTTTGTTTTATAAAGGATACCTTTATAGAAATGTAACCAAGTTTGCTAATGTTTCAGTTAAGTCATTCAAACTATTTTTGTCTCTTTGTAGAAATGTAACCAAGTTTGCTAACTGTTTCAATCCATTTTCATTAACCCCACAATTAGTAAAAATCTTATCTTTGTGCACAAATTTAATGTTGATAATAACACTCTCATTGAATGTGACCCATTTGGATTCTCTGTGAAGAATTTCAAGAATGGCACAATGTTGCCCCGTCGCAATAGTTCGAGTGATCTCTATCTGCTCACCTACAATGCTTCCGCCACTACTTGTTATTTCAACAAAAGACTCTCATTTCTATCACAACAGGCTTGGACATCCGGGACAACCCGTTATGGATTTTCTTCACATGTAGCAATTTATTTCTTGCAAAATAATAAAGCAACCATTTGTATGCAATTCTTGTCTGTGACATTCGGCGAAAATCAGAAATTTTTGTATGTAATTAGTATATATAATTAACTGGTTTTAGTACAAATTAAATTTATTTAGACTAACATAGTTACCGTTACTATAGTGATACCCGGTAATTAATTAAGTTCATGTAGCGCACCAGGTACGTGTATAACTTACAAATTAATTCGATAGGAGGCAAAATAATTTACCAACACTAAAACTAATATTTTTTGAGGATTATTTGAGACCATTTTAGTGTTCCGAATACTCGCGTTTAAAGGCCCGACAAAACAAGAAAACCTTAACCAGCGTAATTAGCTAGCTTTAGCTATTTATACGACATTGACCACCGGTTAATACCCCCTAAACCCTCTAGCCGCCACCTTGTGTTCTCCATGCCCAAACACATCAAATCTTGTCCCATGCATGCCTAACCATATTGTCTCCTATCTAGAATGCATGTATAGATAATATTAACAATATATATATATATATATATATATATATATATATATATAGGGTAGGGTTCAATTGAGAACCAACCCTTAGTTAGGAACTTTAGGAACCAATCTCATCCATCCATCTTCAATGGCATGATGGTAAATATGTTAAACATTAATTAACTTTTTAATTAAATCAAGGGGTAATATTGTCTTTTGGTATGTGAGTATTAATAGGTTATTTAGTATACATTGTAACTGACAAAAACCACAACTAATATCATTTGTGCGTACAAAAAAATTATACTGTACGATAAACACTAAACAACTATACGTTAGTGTATATTCATATTCCAACAATTATACATCAGTGTATATTCCAATCATTGCTACAAAAACATTATACTGTACGATAACATTAAAACAACTATACGTCAGTGTATATTCATATTCCAACAATTATACATCAGTGTATATTCCAATCATTGCTACAAAAAACATTATACTGTACAATAAACATTAAACAACTATACGTCAGTGTATATTCATATTCCAACAATTATACATCAGTGTATATTCCAATCATTGCTACAAAAACATTATACTGTACGATAACATTAAAACAACTATACGTCAGCGTATATTCATATTCCATGCACTCACACGAACTGATAGGTTGGTCTTATCAAGAGTAACCTGAAACAAAGAAAAAGGTTGTTTAGCATATACATCAGTGTATACATACAATATACATCAGACCCCAATAAAATTGATGCTATAGAACAGTGTTTAGTATCGTCATATTCAAACAATTATACATCGGTGTATAGTCCAATCATTGCTACAAAAAACATTTTACTGTACGATAACATTAAACAACTATACGTCAGTGTATATTCATATTCCAACAATTATACATCAGTGTATAGTCCAATTAGTACTACAAAAACATTGTACTGTACCATAATATTCAACAAATATACGTCAGTGTATATTCATATTCCAACAATTATACATCAGTGTATAGATGAATGTTAGTGTATCTGTACGCTTCAACATGATCTGAATTATACATCGGTGTATACTTCCAAAAACTAAACTAATATACGACAGTGAATAATTGTATAACTCTTTGTACGTATGAAAACTGCTATAACGCAACATGATCTGAATTATACATCGGTGTATAATTCCAAAACTTTGTACGTACGAAAAATTTTTGCACGTAAAAAAAAACTGCTCTGCAAAGTGAAACCCTAATTGCGAACAAAAAAAAATTAACAAATAATATTTTGTGTATTTATTTATTTAACAAATAATTGAAGCTTAGAATTGAAATTACCTTGATTGAGACACGTCAAAGCGGCACACTAATGTCATATTTTGTGTATAGGAGAGATAACAACGAACAAGCTAGATCGTAGCATGTATATTAATCTTTCATATGAGTATTTAACTATTTATTCTATACAGATTGAATTAAACTTTTTTTGGTTAGGATCGTGTTCGATTATTATTCAAAGAGGACATCAACAACAGGGAAGGAGGATTTGAAGGAAGGAGACGGTGGTTAGGGTTTGGAATTGGGGTTTTTTTAGAGAGAGAAAGTAGTTGAGAATCAAGAGTGGTGTGAGAATGGCTGAGAGAAAGAGATGGGGGATTTTATAACTTTTTTTTTAAATTAAAATATAAAACATAATTGTTCAATTACCATCCTACTCTTAGATCAAGATTAAAAGATGAATGGCTCAGATTGGTTCCTAAGTTCCTAACTAGTACCTTGGTTCCTAAATGATCTTTTTCCTATATATATATATATATATATATATAGGGTGTGGATAATGTGGAAACCCATTGTTAGATGGTAAACCTTGAAAACCCTATCCTAACCATCCATTGGATTTGATCAAGGGCTATGATTAAATGTGAAGACTTTTTGTTTAAGAAAATATTATTATATTAGGAAAAGTACAAATAAGGGTAGTTTGGTAAAGTTGCTTTAGGGTCATGTCACACCCTCTCTCCTACTTTTTCAAAGTCAACATCACAATCTCTCTCCTATCTCCTACTTTTTGTTTAAGAAAAATATTATTATAATGGGTCATGTCACACTCTCTCTCCTACTTTTTGTTTAAGAAAATATTATTATAATGGGGCAAATACAAATAATGTGTTAATGTTGCATACGAGGGTAACATATGTTAGTTGGTCATAAAGGGCTAACATGTGTTATCTAATCTGGTAAAGTTAAACATGTTGCCCCCATATACCTATGAGAAGATATAACATTTGTTAGTGTGAGTGGTGTGGTAACATATGTTAAACATGTATCATTTGTCAACCTTTTTGTCTTTCTTACCACTCCTGTTTTCACTTCATAAGTTTACAAAAGAAATAAGTAAACATAGCATACAAATTATTAACACACATTATTAAGACGTGTCATAAGAGGTTAACACATGTTATTTGGTAACACGTGTTATTACAAAATATCATTACAAACTATTGAACAAGAGATCAACCTACCCAAGACATTCATATGAACTGCATGTAAAGGGTAACATGTGTTAATATTGCATGAGATGTTAACATGTGTTATTTGGTAACATTTATTAAACTTGTATTTAATTTCAGCCCTTTTTTGTCTTACTTACCACTATAGTTTTTACTTCATAAGTTTACTGAGAAATAAAATATACAAACTATTAACACACGTTATTACAAAAGTATCATTACAAACTATTGAACCACACAAAAACCTACCCATGACATTCAAATGAACTGCATGGAAGGTTAACATGTGTTAATGTTGCATAAGAGGTTAACATGTGTTATTTGGTAACATATGTTAAACTTGTGTTTATTTTGTCAGCCTCTTTTTGGCTTGCTTACCCCTATAGTTTTCACTTCATAAGTTTATTGAGAAATAAAGCACACAAACTATTAACACACATTATTACAAAGTATCATTACAAACTATTGACCACTTTAACAAAATAAATCTAGTAACTATATACATTGAGTACAAAAAAGAAAACGTTATTAAAAAGTTTTTCTACATATTTTTCTCGGCTTCCTTCGACTTCGTATGTTAACATATGTTAACCAGTGGGGGGGTCTTCGTTATCAACTGCAAAACAATAAATGAGATATTAACCGGTGTGACCAACACATCATCTAAGATACTAAACAGGAGTAACACATGTTAGTTGGGGCCAAAATGTGAACATGTGTTAACTGGGGATAAATGTGTGACACTTGTTACCCCTTGCATAAGAGGGTAACATGTGTTGTCTGCCTAAGTCAACATGCCTATAAGCAAAGTGAAGATGAAAAAGGGATAAAACTTTACAAAGTTTACACAAACAAAAAGATCACCACAAATAATGATTAATTTATTATACAACTATTTAGTGCTTAAATCTATAATTTCAAGGCTATATACTAGTTAGATCTCACTTTACTAGTTAGATCTCACTTTAGATCTAAAAAACTAAATAAACAAATTAACTTATTGGAGTCATAAACAACCAAACGAATAATAGAATAATCAAGTGTAAGATTTTTTTTTTTTGAATCATGGATCAACTTTCAATATTCATAAATCAAAACTTATATGGTAGAACATTCTATATTATTTCTATATCTAAAAACACATATACAAAAAAATTTAAAAAGGGAAAAAGTAAACAAGAAGAATAGATATAAAACTCATGGAAATTAAGAATTCACTAGCTCGGTTTCAAGAAGTCGTACATTGAAGAACCTTTTTTGGCTTGGAACCTTGTGTGTCTCAAATCGGATCAGTTACACAAACAAATTCAAGTTGTAAGAACCGACAAAGCCGCCACCCACATCAGATTTGTATGTCTTGTTCTATGATACAGGTGTAAGAACTCAGAAATAACCACCTGGCCAGCACCTGATGTGTTGGTGAAAACACCTTGTTAATATGTTAATTTTGTATATATTTTAGTCTTTTATTATGTACTTTTAGTCAGTCTTAGTTATTTATTAGCGCGCATGTGTTTTGTAGGTGTTCGTGGATAATGAGCTCAAGACAAAGGAATTTTAATCGAGACACAAACACTTAAGAGCAGGTGTTCATGAACGTTGGGGCATAGACGTGAAATTTTGGTCAAGCGAAAAACACCCAAGTTAAAAGATAATAATAATAATAATAATAATAATAATAATAATAATAATAATAATAACAACTTGAATAAAAGAATAAAAATAAAATAAAATGTGACAGAGGCTCACGGCCCATGGCCCATGGCAATTACTTGAGGGATAATTATTATTTTCTTTTGACAGCAACATGGGGAGGAGACATTATTCTTGGTGAATCACGCACAGACGCACGAGAAGACATGATCGCACGAAGCAAGAAAACAGAGGAAGAGGTGGCAATGGGCAAGATGCTAGGCTAAATCTTTTGTGACTTCTTCTAGACGAACGGTTCGATTAGGTTTCATACTTTTTATGTTTATTTAAGTATTGGATTTTGTTTTTGCTTGTGATGACAAACATCTTAAACATTATTGATGCATTAGTTAATTAAACAATTGAACTGTGTTTTGAGTCCTTTCTTTACAACTTGTTCGGTTGATGACAAAACTTAGTAGCGGGTTGGGTGACATAAAGAGGGTTGACTTGACGCTTACAATTGGGTAGTTAATAGGGTTTGATGACAAGAACTTGTGCCACCGGTTAATTAACTAATTTCCAGAACTATGTCTATGTGGTTCCCAATCTATAAACTGAAAACTGTGTGAAACCTAGAACCTAAAGTTTAGAGGGGGTTACTTCTTTATCATTACTGTTCTCTGTTCAAATTTCTTAATCAACTTTTGCAAGCACCGCAACATTTTACTTCATAAAATATTATTTTTAATTAATTAGTTTAATTGATAAAATTGCTATTAACACTGACCACATACTCCTCGTGGTTCGACAACCCTACTCCCTATACTGCAGTCCTTGTAGCTAAGGAGTTGTTTTTAAAATAGTTTTTGATTAGCACTCGACACGCGACCAAAATGGCGCCGTTGCCGGGGAGTGCGTGCGCTTAGTATTTTTAGTTTTAGTTGTCTTTAGTTTTAGAAAAAAAAATTAAAAAAAAAACCCAAAAAAAAATATAGTATCTTTTCTTGTTTATTTACATTTTGTTCTTTATTTCGTTATTTTTCTTTGTTCAGTACTACGTTGGTTTTCTTGTTTCTGTGTGTGCAGGTTACTTTACTTGTATGCACCATACACGAAGTTCGGGGAAAACATCGCCTTTGATTTTTGATCCGGAGATTGAGAGAACCGCCAGAAGAAACCGATCCCTTCACCACCCTAATCACACCATGAGTATTCACAGCCATCACGGCATCCCTAAGGATGCACTTCCTCAAAATCCACCACCACCTATTCCACCCATTCCACCACAACCACAAAACCCACCACCAGTACCACAATTCCAATTGGCCCGGAACACCCGACCAGTCATACCACAGCAGCAGCAAAACCTTGAAAACCAACAGCTGCATCGCATCCCTCAGCGGTTTGATGAGGAGAGTTTTCACAGTACATGGCAGACTGACTGGGACAGAGAATCTGAGCATGAGGAGTATGACGGCAGATATGCCGACATCAGGTATGATGATTTTGATCAGGATGGGCTCGACTTGCATCCTAGGCGTCCAATCCCACGTAATCAGGTATGTCACTTTAATCAAGGGAACCAGGTTGGGAGGCAAAGGGTAAATAACCAGGCACCAAGAGGTGTGCCACGATTTGATGCGGGTGATATGGGGGATGATTTAGAGTTTGTAGATGGTGTCCCACAGCTTGTTCAGAGGGCACCAGCTAGGGGTGGGGTAGATAGTCACTTTAGGCCAGTCATTATGCCTAATTCATCAGCTGTAGTGACACCCGTAGGTAGGAATGGTAGAGCTTTTGAGGTTAAACCCCATTATTTAGGCCACCTACCTGAGTTTTATGGTAAGAGATCAGAGGAGCCCTACTTACATATTGCAGCTTTTGAGTCTATTTGTAACACTGTAGGAGGGGCTGGGTTTACTAAGGATCAGGTTATGCTTATGTTGTTTCAATTCACTTTAAAGGATAGGGCTAGGCAGTGGTTTGCAACCCTGAACCCAGGTAGCATTTTTACTTGGCAAGAAATGCAGCAGGTGTTTTTAGAAAAGTATTACACTATGAGTAAGACTTCTGGGGCTAGAGAAGCAATTAGAGCCTTTGAGCAGAATTCAGGTGAGACATTTCATGAGGCCTTTACTAGATTTAAGGAGTTGCTTAGGAAGTACCCACATCATGGCATTGAGACTTGGGAGCTTATTAAAGCATTTTATGATGGATTATTGCCTGATGAGGTTAGGGATCTAACAGCTATTAGCAGTGGTACTTTTTTCACTAACACAGTAGCTATAGATTGGGGGTACTTAGAGAGGATGAGTGCAACTTCTAAGAGACAAGCACAGTCTAGTAGGAAATCTAGATCATCTTCTGTTAGGGCTGTTGATTATGAAGCTGAAGAGAGGATAGAAAAACTTAAGCAGCAGAATTTGATCTTAGAAAAACAGGTAGCCCAATTGAGAGTAGGAAAAAGTGATGAGGTGAAGGTAGGTAGTGCTTTTAATGTTTGTACTGAATGTAATGAATTAGGTCATATTGCAACTGAATGTGCAGGTGAACAGGTAAATCAAGTCTATGGAGAAAGAAAACAGTATGACATGAATTCAAATACATATAATCTTGGACTGCGCAATCACCCCAATTTCAGGTTTGGTAACCCGAATAACCAATTAAATCCTAATTTTTCTAATTCTCATGTGCAGGGTGAAAATCAGCAGCAACAGCACTGGAACCATCAGCACGACACATCAAGTGGAAGCAACAATCAGTTACATGTGATTCTGGAAGCTATCAAAGCAGTGAAGGAGGATGTTAAGGGAATTAGGAAGGATAATGAAGTGCGGGACAAGACTGTGGAAGCCTTGTCAAAACAGGTAGGCCAGCTAGCTGCTCAGATGTCAGGGAGAGACCCAGGTAAACTTCCTAGTGATACTACACTAAATCTTGCTCACCAGTCTTCCTCCAGAAGTCTACACATCAATGCGGTAAGTATTTTCCCCACCTCTGAAATAGGTAGTATAGACAGTACTCCACCAAAGTTTGTTGAGGGAATGGTGGAGGAGTGTAACACTGAATCTGAGTCTGAACCTGAACAAGAAAAAATTTTCAAATTAAATCTTGAGAGTAAAAACATGAAGAGTGGGTCTAATAAGGCTAAGTGTGGGGGTGAGAAGGTGAAAAATGTACCATTTCCTATGGCTTTATTAGATCCTGCTAAGACAAAAGATTTAATTAAACGGGGCCCACCAAAGGATGAGAAGTGGGAAAATTTTAAAACGATCAAAATCAATTTACCGTTAATTAATAAAATTGAAGAATGTCCCGATCAGGTTCTGTGTCAGAAAGAATTGAGTGCCCAAAAACGACGGCATAAATTTCCTAAGCAGTTAGATTTAAGTGCCAGTGTGAATGCCGTGTTGTTGGGTACCCTTCCCCCAAAACTCCAAGACCCAAGAGCGCCTATTATTGTTATACAAGTAGGTGATTTTCAAGTGGATAGAGCACTTCTGGATTTAGGAGCTAGTGTGAGTATTTTACCAGGGAGTTTATATGATCGGTATGATTTTGGTCCATTACAGAAAACCAACACAACTGTGGTGTTGGCCGATCAAACTCCTTCGTGTCCTAGGGGGATTGTAAGGGATGTGATTATTAAGGTTGGAGAGTTTTATTACCCGGTAGATTTTTTAGTGCTTGATTGTGTTAAAAACACACAACCAACTGTCATTCTGGGTAGACCGTTCCTGGCTACTGCTAAAGCCATTATTAATTGTGTTGAGGGGACGGTAAAGATGAGGTTTGGGGATAGGAAGATGAGTCTTAAGGTGTTCTCTAATACTGCTAATCATAAAACTAACAAAATTGGATCTCCTGTGAAGGAGAATGGAAAAGAAAAGAAAGAATGTTTTGTGATTGACAGGATGGAATTAGTGGGTAAGAATAACACTAAGAGAAAACGAAGGAGAAGGAAGAAGAAGTCCAAGAAGCCACCTGAACCAGATAGTGAGAATGAGCAGTTAGCATTGTTGGGGCTAATAGGGAGAACTATGGATGAGTTACCTGGGTGTAGGAGGAGCACACAGTTGGAGGTGTGGGGACACAAACATCCCACTAGACCACCATGAGTAGATGTGTCAGGTATGTTTACTTGTAGAGTTTGTATAGTTGTGTAAAGTATTCTAGGTACGTTTTTTATTTTATTTTTAGAGTTTGAGTCTGTTTTTGTTTTTCTGGGAATGCTTGGAGTTTAACTTGCAATTAGATAACTTCGCTTGTACTCAATCTCCATTCAGGCGAGGTAAAGCTGTACATCATCGGTGTATAAGGCATCCCATAGCCGTTAACTTGCAATTAGTTTCAGGTTTGTTTCTCCTTTAAAAATTACCCCATAGCCGTTAGCCTTGTACACCACCAATATTCTTTTTTTAGCCATCTACCACTACTTATTAACTCCTAAACTATTATTAATTAAGTGTGCAAGAAGACTGGAGTGTGAAAGAAAACTGGAGCTTAGAACAATGAAGAACACCCATAAAAGCCACATTCATCTTGTGAGACTTTGATCTTCCCTAGCTTAGTGCTAGTAGTAAATCTCCTAATCTTTGCTTTGTCAAGTATTGATTTAAAAAGTTTAACTTAGCAAGTTGTTTGGGATATTAAAATGAAAGGTTTTAAACATAACGTTTTGAAGGTTTTATCAAAATGAAAAGGATGGATCACCTCTTCCAAGGCTATGTTTGACCTTTTTTTTGGCAACTTGCGAGCCTTCAAAGTGGACCATATGTATTTTCGCTTCTTTCTTTCCGTCCTCCCTTTTCCTTTAATATATTTGATCAAGTGAGAAAGCTCACCCGATTTTACAGCTTCCTCTATCCTCATCTTTAGCTGAAAGCAATCATTTGTGTGGTGACAAGTGTCATTGCGAAAAGCACAAACTTGTTGACAAAACGTTTACTGGCTAACTTGGGGAGGGGTTTTGGAGGCCAGAAGCTATATTTAGCTTCTTCGGTGGAGAGGATTTTTTGAGGAGTCTTTGTTAAAACGGTGAAGATATGTCTTTCTTTTTCTCCATTCCTTGTTAAACTGAGGGGATCGCTTTCTGTTTTCATTTCTTCGTCGATCGAAGGACCTGTGAGGTGGTCTCCTTCCAACAAAAGGTTGAAAATGAGGATTCTTTAATTGAGGTGGGTTATTTTTCCAGCTTTCCCGATCTCATTTCTTGGTTTCCCGGTTGTTGAGAGCTTTTTCTTCTCTTAGGAAGGCTTCAGCACGATCAAAGGCATCCTCCATGGTTTGAGTATGTCTTCATGAAACCTTCTCTGAAGCATCTTGGGTCTAATTGTATTCATGAACCCTAAAAATTTTATCTTTTCATTGGTCCCATTGTAGTTGAGAACTTCTCTTTTGTATCTTACTATAAAACTCTTCAAGTCTTCATGTCCTCCCTGTTGGATTTGGTGTAAGATAGCATCATCTTTGACACACTTCCTTAAGGAAGTGAAGTTAGTTAGGAAACTTAGGTATAAATCGTCAAATGAGGTTATGCTCTTGGCCGGAAAGCCACAAAACCAAAGACGAGCTGGTACGGCCAAGGTTTACATGAACATGTGTGACAACCGTCACCCTTATCTTTTAACAAGTTGTCAAATCTAGTCCATGTACTTTCTATGTTTTGAATCTAATAAAAGTTGAGTTCTTTCAATTATTGTTTGGAAATGTTTTAACCAAACGCATGACATTATTTTGGCATTTATTAAAAAAAATATATTAGTTATTTTATGAAATTAATAAAAAGTTTAAATTTTATAAAGTTTAAAACATTTTGGTTAACATTAGCTAACTTAATTAAAGTTTTATTAAGAAAACCTTAACCAAACCTTATTATAACTAACCTGGTTAGCTAATAAAGTTAACCTAGTTAAAAGCTTGAGGGGCCATTCTTGCCATTTCATAAAAGTAGTTTTTTTGAATTAAAACCAACCCGCCCCCTTACCTGTTCCGTCCAGAGTCGCCGGCCGGAGTTGTTTCCGGCGAGTGTGAATGTCGGGTTAAAGTACGTTTTCGTTTGTTTTAATGGCTGTTAATTGTTTCTCCTTTAAACCTTTACTGTTCCAGCGATTTAATTGAGCAGTTAACGCATTTTAATCGAGATTTAATCGGGTTTTATAGTGTAACTGGCCGGAATTAATGAAAGGAATAAAACGCTCGTTTTCGTCGATTAAAATTATAAATTGGTTGTTCCATTACATTCCCCACCATTTTCACAAACTAAACCCACAATAAAAACATGTTAATCCAGTCCAGAAAGTCTGCATATGTTCGACCCAAGTCTTGAATTTGTTTAGTTCATTCGACTCACATACGCGTTGTAAGTCCTTTCTCTTTGTGCCGTTTTGTTCCTAATCTAATGCCGATCGAAAGCCCCTTATAGCAGAGGTCAAATCTGTTATGTATTAGATTATTGGATTTGGGTATAGGGTTAGGGTTCTTAGGTTGTATTTGGGGAAGAAGATGAGTTGGAAACTAGTATGTTTATATTTATTTTTCTAATTAAATACCCAAGACTTATGGTGGTATAGTGGTTTGTGTGTTGTTTGTGCATCAGGTCCACCTGCGTTCGAACCCAGGCATGGACATCTTTTTGTCTTTCCTTCTTTTCTTCCATAGATTTCCTATTTCTTTACTTTTCCATTTTTTTTATAAATATTATAATATATGCAAATCTTTAAATATTCATGATAAATCCATTTTTGCTCCAAAAATTATAAAAATTTAGGAGTAGCATCTTGACACCATAAAGAAAATTACTACACTTTTATTTCCTGGAAAATGTCTTATTTTTATATTTTTATTGATTTAATTGGTCTTAAACATATTTAATTGATTAAAAATTCATTGTTAATGATTTTAATCTTAAAGTTTTTGGGAAATTATTTCTCATCATCATGAACTGAGATAAAAATTATTGGTTCAGAAAACACTTATTTTTATTAATCTTCCTATTTTTAATCATTTAAACATGATTTAATCTCATTAAATCAGTTTTAAATATAAATAAGTTTATAAAAACTATGGAAAAATTATTTTCATTAATTTACATCAGAAAGTATCCATTTTCTATAAAAATAGCATTTTTGGATCATGTCTTGTATTTTGGACTTAATTATGTTTAATTAGACATAATTAATCAAATATTTATTTATACTATTTAACATCTATTTTATAATAACTTTTCTTGTAAAATAGAAGTATTCCTACGTTGAAATCTTAATTACCATTGGCTGGATCATGGTGTAACTCATAATTATTTATTTAAACGTTTATGATTATTGTATTTATTTACAATAATCTTGTGAAAGTAATTAATTTACTTTGTCTTAATTATTTCAAAACATATTTCTATCTAAATATTTAATTGGAAATAATTATATTACCTAAACTAGATTTACGAACTCGGGTATATTATTTCTGATATACAACTTTTATATTAATTCGACTTATCATAAAAAACTCTAATTCCCCAAATCGACTTAGTAAACCCTAATGCCTTAGACCCTAGATACCTTAGACTTTAGACATTTCCTTATTAGTATTCTATTACGTTATAGGTTGAATTCCTCGGAATTCCCATTACTTAGCTCACGACCGCTTAAGTGGATTTTGATCGCTTTCGCAAACTGTGAGTATATCTTTCCCCTTTTTACTGTTTTACTATTTTAGGGTGACTCATGTACCTATTACCAAGTTTCTATTTCCTTTTACTAAAATAGCAATTCTCATGTGTGTTTGCTTGTGTTAATTTGTGTGTTTATGACTTGTCAAAATCATTAACCTTTGAGGGCTTGACATTTCAATGAATAGTACTATGGTATATACCCTTGTGACTCTGTTGAGAGTCCTTGTCATTGCTATGTATTTCATTACTACTAGCGCATACTATATATATTTCCTTTCATTTCATAAGGTTTTTTTTGAACGGATATTGCTTATTACATAATTGCAAACAATATACAACACGTGAATTGCTAAACACTTTTCCTACTATATGTATTCAAACAGGGTATGCTCACCAATACATTTTTGTATTGACCAATTTATTTTCGTACATGTTTCAGGTTCTTATGAGATCACTTCTAAGCTTTTGGAACTTAGGCACAGATTGAGATTTACTGTATTTTAGTTTAGATTGCTAGTTTTAATTGTTGTATTTCTTTCATTGTAATAAATTATTCAATTCAATGTATCAAAATTTACATTTCTAGTCCATGAGCTATTGAACAATCGTCACTACAAGACACCTCGATGTTTCCGCCATCAGTTGGGGTGTTACAACATGTGGCAACACTCAGCGTTGTTCCACCACACTACGGTAGCTACTCCCGTGAATACATGGAGATGATCTTCTTGATCTTTTAACCATCATACGTTTTTTACATTGACAGCATCTTTATCTTGTTCACAAACTTGAAGTTGGCTATCTTATCAGAGAAACAAGCTAGCGAGCTGGGTCGGTAAGGCTGAGTAGTCTCATTAGAGTCGACTACGTTTTCAGGGTTAGCCATGGTAGTATTAGGGTTTACTTGGGTATGGTTCACCACAGGAGCTGGTGGCAGGCACTTGACTAACATAAGGGTTTAGCTAACTATAGTAGATGGGTTAACCATGGGAGTTTGAAACGATACTTGCCTGGGAAGGTCCCCTGCCAAGACAAGTAGTATCGTGACATCATGCACGCTGCCTTTTAAGGGTGCATGAAATTTGGATAAGTGAAACTCAAGGGTCAAATGAGGGCGGACTTGAGCTACTGGCTCTAATAGGAGATGAAACAACAACTAATCTTGCAAGAGACAAAGACCTTAGAGCGTCCTCGAAGGAACTCTGAGCAAGCGGTGCTGAGGTTTGTGAGTTGCAATAATTGTTCAACAATGTATTCTTGACTTCTAGGAGGAGTGGGAAATGGAACTGAGTGACTGGTTTCCGCTAGAAAGAACATTTCTCCCATTTCAGTCAGGTAAGAGTTTGGTTTGTAGCTCGTGGTAAATCTTCTGGTAACCGGAGAGGTTGTAGAACATGGAATGGAAGGTGTTTGAGAGAGAGAGAGAGAGAGAGTAACTTCAGGTTCGTCATAGTCAAGCATCATTCTCACTTCTTTAGACCTTTTTTTCCTGAACATAACCATTCAACAGGTCCCATAGTTGAAGGAAATTCCGACGAACTCCTTCGAGAGTCATCTCCATTCGTTCGACAAGGAACAACAGGTCGTCATGTGGAGATGAGTTAACTACCCTTGAAGAAGGGGGAGTTCGAAATTGTTGCAGGTCTTGCAACGACGGTTCGACCTGAGGTCCATATGTAAGAGGTGACTCCAGCTTCTGTAAGTGAGCTTATAATTTTCTTAAATACTTCTAAGTGTGGGTATCTAGGTACCCACGTCATCAGTCATGAATAAGAGAAGATGTAAGTGTTTGTGAGAATCGGAAAAAGCAATGTTTTTGAAGGTTAGGTCGGACTGACAACCGTAGACTCTGTAACACCCCAACCGATGGCCGAAACATCAACGTGTCATGAGGTAACGATTGTTCAATAGCTCATGGACTAGAAATGTAAATATTGATACATTGACTAAGTAATTTATTACATTGAAATGAAATTACAAGAATGCAACGTTTAAGAACTAACAATCTAAAATAAAATTTAGTAAATCTCAAGTCTAAGTCTAAGTTCGAAAAGCTTAACAGTGATCTCATAACAACCTGAAACATGTACGAAAATAATTTTGTCAATACAAAATGTATTGGTGAACATATCTTGTTTGAATAAATATAGTAGGAAAAGAGTTTCGCAATTCACGTGTTATACTGTCTACAATTTAGTGTTCAAGCTATGTACAAATGTCACCTAAAATCAAGCCTTATAGAAATGATATCTAAAAATAATGGGATATCTAGTATATATGTATAGTAGTCTCCCAATAGTATGATTATATATAGTATGCGACAAAGCAAGTAGTTACACATAACAATAGTTAAGTACTATTTATTGCTATGCTAGGCCCACACCGGGTTAATGATTAAGGTCATAAGTACACACTATCAGCGATCAACAAGTAAAACACATACAAGAATTGCGATTGTGAATATAGACTAAAGCATGATTAAGTGAGTGAAGTAATAAGCGTACATGAGTCACCCCAAAAGTGTAAACATGAAAAAGGGGAAAGATATACTCACATTCGCTAAGCTGAATTATCCTCTAAGCGTTGTGAATGTATGTGAGGCGAATCCCAAAGACTCAACAACGTAGCTAGTCCAATTTGAAGAAATAAAAACCAAAAAAGAAAGAATATCAAGCTTCTAATTCGCCAATTACAAGAGCTTATAATCAAAGCTTCAATTGTAGAAGTAATAGACTATAGAAGAAAGGTATGAGGGAAAGTTTAATCGGATTGAAATAATCGATTTAGAGGTACCAAGTGTAATGGGTCATAGGTGGGTTTTTATACTAGTTTTGGATTCAATTAGCTATTAAAATTGGTCAACACCATAAAGTAAGGTTTTATGATGAATTGACTATTTGACTGTGACTTTGACTGCTTGACTAAGACTTTGACCGGGACTTTGACTCGGACTTTGACTAGGACTTTGACTGAGACTTTGACTGTCTTCGCGGACCGCGAGAACTAAAAAAATCAAAATTTTTAATTTAATCAATTTTAAGTTCCGGACTTGTTTCCTTCGGTTTCTAAGTTGTTTTAGGACCGAAAATTAAGGGTTTTGAGTATCAAGATCTGAAACATACGTGCTCAGGTGTAGATGTGAGTATAAAACGTGCAATACTTTTACTTATAAAAATTATAAGTTTTATTAAATTGTGACTTTTGGTCCTATTAAAATAGGAGGGTTAAAATGAAAATTTTGAAATAGTTGAGGGACAAATTATGCACATTTATGAAAAGTGAAGGGTGCAGGTTGTCACAGACTCGGCCGGTCCGGTTCAACATGTGGGACCGTTTTATCACGTAGTCGGCCGGTTGGACCATGAGTCGACGGTAAACCGGAAAACTGATAAGAAACAAAGGCCGGACCGGACGAACGGTAATGTAATTTACAAGGTGAAGAAGTTAGATCTATAAGAGTTGCTAGAAATGAAATGAAACAACTAAAAGGATAACAATGTTCAACATTTCGTATCTTGTATCATAAACCTAAATCGGGCGCCATTAAATTAACACGTGAATAAAATACAAAGGGATTTACAGAAGAAGATGAAAAGATGAAGGTCATATATGGGTAGCTAGAAAGAAGGAATAGATGCGACAGATATATATAGTAAAAAAAACTACTTGAGCCATATGGCCTCATCAGTTCCCAACCCAACGTGATGTCTAAACTCTAAACTATAAAGTGTGTTTGTATCTATAACTTATAATAAAAGAATTGAATATTGATGAGGTGACATTCAATGGAAGCCTCAGAAAGTCATTTTAATGACATGGCATTCAAGGAGGCATTCTCCTTCTTGAGTGTGTCATGTGTCATGCCATGTGGCAAATTAAAAATAAATAAATAATAATATAAAACCTAATCTACTAATTTTAAATTGAGTTATTTTAGGAAAAAAGAATTTAAAAACAAATTTAAATTTTTCTCTCTTATTTTCCTTCTATAATTTTTAAACGTTAATATCTTTTATATACGATATTTTTTAAAGAAAAAAGTTACATCAAATTAACGAGCGTTTTATTATCTTTCCAACGAGTACCATAGTTCTATATAAAAAACGGAGAAAAAAACAACTATTTTTTGTAGGGTTTCGTTCATACAGGAAAAAAAACACAAAATGTTCAGGTTATTCATTAATAATGTTTTTTCTTTTAAACCAGGTTCTTATCTACGATGTTGAAATTCAGCTCAATCGCCATGCTTTCATTGGAATTTTACTCTTTTAAAGATGCATAGGTATACTTCATCAAGAGAAGCTAGGAGAAAGAATCGCGCAACACTGCAACATATGGTGTCACCTTATAGCAAGGTTATTTTTTTATTTATTTAATTACAAGGGTAAAAATTATTACTATTAGTAGTAGTATTATTAAAATTGTTATATTTTTTAACCCTGTGACGCTCCTGGTATAAAAGCTAGTTTATGTATAATGTAAAAAGACTAATTTATATAGCATTAATTTACATCTTGTTTTTGCATAAGAGTGTTTTATGTTGTGCTTAGTGTCTGTTTTGTGTTTAGTGGTATTGTATATACAAGATTATTGTACAACTTTGTTAAGCAATCATAGTGTGTCTTTTAACTTTATGAGATATATATTTCTCTTTTTTTTTTCTTTTTAATTTTAACCCCTAAACTTTTACATCTTATAAAATGTAGTCCTAACAATTTCTCATTTTCAACTTTGGTATTCTCTATTTTTCATCTTTTACAATTTTTTTGGTTTTCCGGTTTAACGACTCTTTCGCAATGCACGGACCCTAGATCGACTTAGTTATTGTGTTATACATTTTACGTTTCGCATACCCCCGCTGCAACTCAGGGGCTTAATAAAATAGTTTAGTGTATTTTAGTATTAATGGAAATTGATTAGTTTAGTTCTATATAAATTTTATAAATTGTCTAGCCTGGTTTTAAAAACATTGAGAAAAAGATAATGAAAAACAAGTAACTTTTTGCTATTATTCAGTTTGGTGCCCCAGTCCAAAAAAGGTTTTTTTTTTTTTTTTTTGCTATTGAACTCCTGACGTTTGGATTTTGGTGTTATTTTCGTCCATTTCACTTACTGGGTTAGAAACTGACGTTAAGTCAGGGGTAGCCTTGTCATTTTGCCTAGTTAAATGTGGGGCAAATTGGACCTTTCATCTATTATGATTATTTTTAAACCCTAATTTATTAAACCCACCCATCTCCACCCCTATCTATCTTTCTCTCCCCCTCTCTCTACCTGCATACAAAACAACACTACCACCATTCTCTGCAAAATATACCCACCCTCTCTATATACACAACACCACCACCATTCTCTGCAAAATCGATTTATTGACTGGTCGTTGATAGCTTGAAATTGAAGAAGTTATGTAGCCACCAATCTCATAAAGGTAATGTTCTGAAATAAACCCTAAATGGCCAATTTGTTCCTGTTGAACCCTACCTGGATTTGGATGGTGCTAATCAAGACATTAACGACCCTCTCCACACTCCCATGTCGTTTGATGAAGCTATTCGGTCCATTAACCAATCGATTGCATCTGATGCTAACATGGTTACACCATCCAAATCACCGTGTTTATTAAATGTGGTTAATACAAAGGTTCTGACCCCTGCTTGTGCTATTGCTATTGATATGGTTGAGGAAAATGTTGGAGAATCCCTGAATAAGCAGAGAACTGATGTAGATGAGGATAAAGGCCCAGTAGATACCCAAAACCAACCACTGCCCCATTTCAATGTGTGGAAAAATGTGAGGGAACTGATGGGGGGATGGTGGCGGAGAACGGAGGTGATGGTGGCAGTTATGAAGGTTATGGGTGATGGAAGCGATGGTGGCGGCTATTTGGTGTTCTCGATTTTACCTGGGACCAACCTACATGCTACTCTTTTGATTCTTGGCATGTAAACTTGTGTCTTATTCAAGTATGGGAGAGAGAGAGAGGATGAGGAGGTGTAGTGGTTATGTTGGGTGGTTGTGGTGGTGTATGGTGGAGGTGGGTGGTGGTTAGGGCTGTAAACGAACCAAATGAACACGAACAAGACCTTGTTCGTGTTCGTTTGTTAAGGAATTAACGTGTTTGCGAACTGTTCACGAATACTTACCAAACAAGATTTTTTGTTCGTGTTCGTTTGTTAAGAAAATAACGTGTTCACGAACTGTTCATGAACACTTACCGAACGAGATTTTTGTTCGTGTTCGCTTGTTATTTATTTGCTAAATTTAGGTGTCGGTCAAAAACGAACACAAACAAACACAAATGAATGTAAACGAACACAAATAGGCATTACTAAACAAAATCGAGCACAAACGAACACATTAAATTTTGAAAATTCGCATTTTTTCATCGTTGACATTGTCCGCCCAGAATATACTAATCCAATTACCCAAATATACGTGACATAATCTTGATCACATAATGTCTTATAAAAACACAGAGGTATCATATCAAACTTGAAATCCTCGTTTAATCTACAAAAAATAACCGTTAATAAAAATAGTTAAAGTAATATTAACATGTGATACACCAATACATGTTAAATAATCTACCCTGGGAAATTTGAAATACTTAAATTAAATATAAAAAATTAAAAACCCTAATAAACTATCGAACAAACACAAACATACACGAACACGTTACCGAACGTTCACGAACATAAACGAACGAATGCCGCATCTGTTCATGTTCGTTTGTTTAGCTAAACGAACGGAATTTTTTGTTTGTGTTCGTTCATTTATTAAACGAACGAACACAAAAAAACTTCCCGCCAAACAGTTCACAAACTGTTCGCCAAACGTTTGGTTTGCTTACAGCCCTAGTGGTGGTGATGGTGTAGTGTTAGAGAGGGGTGTGTATGTGGGTTTTATGTATAGATTTTTTTTTGTTTTTTTTTGTATAAAAAGAGAGTAAAAAAATAAAAAAACAAAAAATAAATAGGTAAAATGACTCCAATACCCCTGACTTAACAGAAAAAATAAACTCAATTAGTGAAATTGACGAAAATAGCAAGAAAATCCAAACCTCGGGAGTTCCATGACAAAAAAAAAAAAAAACTTTTATGGACTGAAGCAGCAAACTGGACCAAACCTCAGAGATGAAATTGATATTTAAGTCTTTATATTACAATAACACTTCCTAAATTTTCTATAAAAAAAACTATTTTTTATTTAATTGCCCATGTATTTATATTGTCGTATATAGAGGTCTTTCTTCTTTGTCATCCATATAATTAACAATATGATCTTTTGGTATTTAGTTTTCAGAAGACATTCTTGACTTGTCGCCCTAATGCCTTAACCGTTGATTTCTCCAGCACTTGAGAGTTGAGAGCGAAACATTTAAAAGACATTAATTAGTTATACACTTGCACATTTAATTTAGACTAACCTTAAAGACGAAGACTTAAGACTTAGACTTGGACTTAGACATAGACTTAGACTTATGCTTAGGCTGTTCCTTTCCAGAGACAAAATTGTAGGACAGCTTCTATTATTCATTTTTTTTTTAACGGCTTCTATTATTCTTAGTCTGGAAATGGGCATTGCTTGTTTGATAGGGCACACTTGCCCAAATAAACCAAATACATTTTTTTACAGTATTTTGAATTATGAAAGAGATATCTATGGATCATCTTAAAATAACTTTATATTCTACAACCAGTGGTACCCTCCAGATTAATGCGACAGATATTTCGTATATGCAGATGCATATTTCGTATATGACACAAACTAGATTATACCCCGGGAGCGTCCCGGGTTGAGAAATTTAATATGATACATCAATTTTACATATGAAATAGACTGATGTATAACTCTAATATTAATATCTAACCTAAAACAAATTAACAGTGTACAACTCCAATGCTAACACCTAACCTAAAAGAATATAGAACTTTAATGTAACTCTAATATTAACACCTATCTTAAAGACTAAACAAATGTACAACTCTAACATACTAATATTGATACCTAACTTAAAACAACGTATAACTCTATTAACCTATTCGGCTCTGGTTGAAAAAAAAATTCATATTTACTGATTTAAACATAATTAGTGACTTGTCTATACATGATTAATGATTTACCTGAACGCTTTGTGTTTTTTCCTGAATGAACAAAACCCCACAAAAAAAATTCGTTTTTTATATAGCACTATGGTACTCATTGGAAAGATAATAAAACGCTCGTTAATTTGGTGTAATTTTTTTAGTGACTTGTCTATATATGATTAATGATTTACATGAACGCTTTGTGTTTTTTTTCCTGTATGAACAAAACCACAAAAAAAAAAATTCGTTTTTTATATAGCACTATGGTACTCATTAGAAAGATAATAAAACGCTCGTTAATTTGGTGTAATTTTTTTCTTTAAAAAATCTCGTATATTAAAGATATTAACGTTTAAAAATTATGGGAGGAGACATAAGGGTGAAAAATCCAATTTTGTTTTTTAAATTATTTTTTTCCTAAAATATCTCAATGCCATATGGGATGCCACATGGCACACTCAAGGAAGAGAATGTCTCTTTGAGTGCCATGTCATTAAAATGACTTTGCTTTATTATATGTATAGATATATATGAAATAATCTTTACAATAGTATCCACATAGTCAAATAAAAGTTATAAAAATAAACTTATGAGTGACAAAGTTACATTGCTTTATGGTGCCCTTAAGTACGGATAGTGAAAAAATATCATATACGATAAAAAACCATAAAATTAAATAGCGTTACCGACATCGTTCAGGCTGTATTGATTTGTTCGCTGAAAAACTATGTGTATCGCAAAATAAAATAAAAAATTACAGTGGTCTAGTTGCATACAACTATCTTATGCAACCGTAAAACTAAAGTTACGAGATGCTCAAATACATCAACAAGTATTTACATTGATTAGAAAAAAAACAAATCTCGATATTGCAACCGATGTTGTTCACTCATTATCAGTAGTAGTTCATTGCAGTACATGTACTTTGTATTGTTTATGATAAAAAAAAATTATTCACAGTGGTTTCATTACACAAAAGTTGTTTAACCTAACAAAAGATATAAAGTCTTGTTTATATCAACTGAGAACCATAAAACAAATATTGGTATGAGTTCTGATTATATCAATACCGTACCGCGGTCATGTCAGTTTTGCTTATTATGACACTGGTACGATACGACACTCAATATATCTTATGATACGGAAAAAAATCCTAGATCAAACCAATATATTGTAATCTTGATAGAAAAACTTAACATGACATGCATATTTAGTTTTTTTAGTTAAATCAAATTAGTAAAAAATTAAATAGGCTAAAGACACACACATGTATATATATATATATATATATATATATATATATATAAGACACACACATACATATATATATATGTATATATATATATATAGGTTTAGGTTCGTGTACAGACATATTTTATGAGAAGTGGGAGATGGATTAATAATTGGCATGTAACGATTATGGTTTGGATTTAGGAATGAAGTTTCGGGTTGTGTTGGCTTTAAAAACACCAAACACAATAATTTAAAATACAATGCAATGTATTATAATCATTAAATTTAAAACGCAGCTAATAGACACTACTTAACACTTAAAACATATTGTATAATTTTCTTAGCATTGTTATTTTAAGTTTTAAGCCTAAAATACATTGTTTTCGGTTTTTAATTGTTATGTTTGGTGTTTTTCTAGACAAAACACTCCAAAAGATCAGGACTAAGTCCAAAAAATGATTGCATACATATCAATTCTTAATCCTTCTCACACTTCTCACAAAATGTAGCCTTTGTACATGAACCTCACACACACTCTCTCTCTCTCTCTCTATATATATATATATATATATGTATATATAGAGGATTGATATCATATGAGAACTCCTTTGAGTTGCGAGAACTTAACGTAAAATGTGCATTAATTTTTTTTGCACACTGGTGTAAAAACGTCTAAACCCCAACATAAAAAAATGAAAAAAATAAATTATTTATGACGTTTTTACACCGGTGTAAAGAAATCTTACCCCCTATGTAACTAAATTAATATTTTATTTAATATTTTAGTATGGTTTAATTTACAACCACACATTCATTATTGAATAAAATAAGTGTGTGGTTGTAAAGTAAGTTCTAATGGTTTTCACAACTCAAGGTAGTTCTCAAATGATCCAATCCCTATATATATATATACTAGGTTAGAGCCCCGCGTGTACACGCGGTACATGTTCATGTTAAATGAAAAAAATTCTATAAAGATTGTAGTATGCAATTTTATTTATTGAAAGTTACGTAATACAAGTCGTATGAATTTTGGTTGATTGTAAATTATCATAAAAAAGTTTAATGTTACCCAATAACAAATATATGAATCAACAAATGTTTGATTTGACGTGATTTAAAAACAAATAATGAAATGAATAAACATATATTTATTGTAACTGCATGCAAATGAAGATTAAATTCAAAGTAAATAAATGTAGTTTAACAAATCATACAACGAAACAATTATAAAAAAAAATAAACGATTTATGCAAAATATGATCGCATACTTATTAACAAACTTCAAAATATTATTTTAGAGACAACATTTGCTATTTGTTATTAAAGTTGTCATCTTTATCCAATATTAGTATCTTCAGGCCATCTCTACTCTTGTCACTTGGCAGCGACATACAACTGCCCATGTGTAAAAATAAGATCTTTCAAATACAGATCTACCCTAAATAGGGTTTGTCCTTTATTTATTGCCATTGCGAAACATAAAGTAAGAGGGAATTGTCTTCTGTTAAATCTGAAAGGAATATTCTTATCAGATGGGTACAGCCTAATTCTTTGGATAAAAGTTCGCATTCCAATGTTACTCCCTGAAATTATTTTAGCTTCTATAACACGGTTTGATATGGCAAGACGATTTGGAACATGTGGCTTTGAAAAGAATTTACGTCCACTTATAGTATCCCTGAACCATTAGAATAACAAAACAGTAAAATTTGTCAAAAAAAAAAAAAAACTCTGGTGAGGAAAAGAAAGGCATTTGCCATTGTAACTGTATTATCATCAGGAATTTAACGCAAATATATCCAGAAGACCCTAAACTGTTTTGACGGTTTGACTCATAACCAATGAACTAAAAATCAAGCTAAAACCATAGTGAAAAATCAATACTAAACCCACATGAGAAACTCGTTAGGAGTAAAGATAGCAACGTGGATGGGTTGAATAATATGTCAAAGTAGAAGGTTTTTTATAGGGCAACCTTTTATCCATTTGACCTGTTTCAATGCTTCCACAATCGGAATATTGTGTCTTGAATAATTCTAATCGAATAAGTTAGACCTATTTATATAATTGAATTATAAAAATGGAAGGATTGGTAATTTACGTGAGTTGGTCAACGACGCTTAAAATTAGCACAATTATTACAATCATGATGATGGTTAGCGTTTCATGACAATTTATTAAAGGACAATTCTTTGTAAACATAATATGATAACGTTAATCTGTCAAAGATATTTAAATTAAAGGCGTAATATTCTTATTCTTAGTATCACTGAAACGATATTTAGTTAATATAGTCAATGATGGAGGATTTCATGACAAATGAGGTTTTTTTAATGTTATGAATCGCCTTTAGCTAATGTTGTTACTGATAACGTAAAATGATATTTCATTATTAATTTCGTTACTAATTACTAATAAAAGTATTGTAAGACATGAAAAATAAATAAAGTCAAAGAATTGACCTCCATCAAAATAACAAAAACGTAAAAAGTTTTTACGTTTATTGGTCAACAATATTAAAATGAAAGTCATTATAATAGTAATATCATTGAAAATTATTTTGAATAAATTATAAATTTTAGGAAATTGTTAAATAGATTTAAATTATTATTATTAAAAGAATAGATTTAAATTATATTTATTAGATACATTTTGTTTACCAAAATTATTACATGAGTCTTTCTGTTATCATTAATTGAGTTTTTTTGATAATTTTTGAAATAATTTGAATGTTATTAATGATCAAGGGTTCAATGACAAATGATGATTTTTTTATATTGATATTACGTTTATTCTTTATGTTAATAATTGTAATAATTATTACTATTAATAGTAATAAATGGATGACAAAAGTTAACTTAACAATTTAAATTATTTACTAATTTATTAAGTTAATTGAAAATTATTTTGAGTATACTATATATTTTAGTAAACTGTTAATTAAGGAAAAAAAATATTTTATTAATATACAATTGAATGATTGATTTATTTTATTAATAGTAATAAAAACGTAATTTAAATCTAATTAACAGTAATAAAGGCGTAATTTATTACTATTAATAAAGACGTAATATTATTAATATGGTTAAAATTTTTTTATTAATATACAATTGAATGATTGATTTATTTTATTAATATTAATAAAGACGTTATTTAAATATATTTAACAGTAAAAAAGACATAATTTAAATCTAATTAATAGTAATAAAGACGTAATTATTAATAGTAATAAAGACGTAATATTATTAATATGATTGAAATTTATTTTATTAATATACGAATCAATGATTGATTTATTTTATTAATAGTAATAAAAACGTAATTTAAATATAATTAACAATAATAAAAACGCCATTTATTTTTTTCGTTAGTGACAAAATTTATTTTATTAATATACAATTGAATGGTTGATTGAATTTATTAATAGTAGTAAAGACGTATTCTAAATCTATTTAACAGTAATAGTGACATATATTAATAATAGTAATAAAGACGTAATATTATTAATATGATTGAAAATTATTTTGAGCATAGTATATATTTTAGGAAACTGTTAATTACTGACAAAATTTATTTTATTAATATACAGTTGAATGATTGAGAAATTTATCATTTATTTACAAATGAATTTCAAGTAAATGCTAATTAATAAATTATAATTTTCGTAATAATTATATGATATATATTCATCTCTGCCAATAAAGTCCAATTAGAATTTAAAAAATTTTATTAACGTCAATAAATAACATTAAAACTCTTAATAAATAACTTTAAAACTGCTACAATCTCAATAAAACTTATTAATTGCAATAAAGTCCAATCATAATTTAAAAATTCTTATTAATGTCAATAAATAACATTAAAACTCTTAATAAATAATATTAAAACTGCTACAATCTCAATAATGAATCATTCAAATCAACATCTTTAGTAATAATTATTAATTGTGATTGAAGTAATATAATTCTTTAACAAAAAGTAATATTTTTAAAATTTATATAATCATCTAATTTCGTTGTTAAAATAGGTTCAAAATTGTCGTTTCATTAAGTATCAATTGTCGTTTCATGACAATTGATTAAAGGAAAGTCGTAATATCAAAATTAAAGTCGGTCAACAATATTAAAACTAAATTCGTAATATTAGTAATATCAATAAATAAGATTAAAAGTCTTAATAAATAACATCAAAATCATAATCAATCATTAAAATTAATGACATTAAAATAATCTGCCTCTCAAACTGCCTTAACCATTATCTACAAATTATTATTGTCATATTAAAATTAGGAAACTAAAATTAGCATACGAATTTGAGACCATGATGACTTGAATAGTGTAATTGACAATTGATTAAATAAAATTCGTTATACCAAAATCAAAGTCGTTCAACAACATTAAAAGTAAATTCGTAATATAAGTATTAGTAATATCGATAAATAAGATTAAAAATATTAATAAATACCAACAAAATCATAACTAATCATTTAAATCAATGACATTAAAAACATCCGCGTTTCAAATTGCCTTACCAATTATCTACAAATTATTATTGACATTCTAAAATTATCACACTTATTGAAATGATTTTGATGATTAACGTTTAATGACAATTGATTAAAGGAAATTCATAGTATAAAAATTAAATTCGGTCAACAATATTAAACCGAAATTCGTAATTAGTAGTATCAATAAATAACATTAAAAATCCTTAATAAATAATATCAAAATCATAATCAATTATTCAAATCAATGACATTAAAATCATCCGACTCTCAAATTGACTTAACCATTATCTACAAATTATTGTTGTTATTTTAAAATTATTACATGAAAGAACCTTTTAATATATTGAATAAGGAAATCATACATTAGTTATGATTTTGTTTTTTTTAAAGATGAGTATGTTAAATATATGTATTATTACTCAAGGGCGATTTATATAAATTAACATACGTGTATGTAACATCTATGAAATTTCACTACACTGATAATATAAAGCGGATGGCTTTTTTTTTATATATAGGAATATTGATGTCGTATACTTAATGATATATGAGTATTTAAAATATATTTGCATATGGGATATAGTTTAATATTTGAAATTTGAATTCTTAGAACTTGAGTCGTGACTTTTCTAACTCAGCATAAATTATGGTAAGCTTAAATTTCGGGTTAAATTGATTCATAATCAATCATTCATACAAAAAAATAAATGAGAGCTATTATGGTAAACCGAATTTCGTATTAATTGTAATATAAATTATTAAAAAATCATAATAAATAACATTAAATTCAGTCAATTATTATTAAAGTAAATAAATAACAATCATTCAGATTGAATGACATTAAATTTAGTCAATTATTATTAATAACAATAAATAATATTAGTTATGATTTATTGTAAATCATAAAAAATCACATATATATTAGATGTTAATATACAGAGGTTTTTAGTTTAAATTAAAAAAATCAACCAATACATTAGTTATGATTTTGTTTTTTTAAATGTGAGTATGTTAAATATATATGTATTATTACTCAAGGGTGATTTATATAAATTAACATACGTGTATGTAACATCTATGAAATTTAAATACACTGATAATATGAAGCGGATGGCTTTGTGTATAGATATGAATATTGATGTCGTATACTTAATGACATATGAGTATTTAAAATATATTTGCATATGGGATATAGTTTAATATTTGAAATTTGAATTCCTAGAAGTTGAGTCGGTGACTTTTCTAACTTAGCATAAATTATGGTAAGCCTAAATTTTGGGTTAAATTGATTCATAATCAATCACTCATATAGAAAAAATAAATGAGAGCTATTATAGGAAACTGAATTTCGTATTAATAGTAATATAAATTAATGAGATTAAAAAATCGTATTAAATAACATTAAATTCGGTCAAGTATTATTAAAGTAAATAAATAACAATCATTCAGATTGATTGACATTAAATTGGGTCAATTATTATTAATGACAATAAATAATATTAGTTATAATTTATTGTAAATTATAAAAAAATCAACCTATACATTAGTTATGATTTATTGTAAATTATAAAAATTATAAGTCTTTTATGCACATTATAAATGTGTAGTAAATCGAAATTTTTTAATTAAGTTTTTTGAATGCTTTAAAAATATGGTCTCAGAGTAAAAGGTGCAAACGAAAATGATTCAATAATTTAGAAAAAAGAATGAGGAATGTGTGGAACGATTTTTATAATGATTGAATGCTTTAAAAATATGGTCTCGGATTTGTTTATGAATTTTGCATGATTGGTAATCCATTTTAGTAATGATTGATTGATAATTTAATGTCTGAAATGGTTAATTCAAATTTGTTTCCTAAGTTAAGTGTAGGCTAGAAAAAATTTTCTAATTTATTAGTTGATGAGCATTTGTTTGGTACGTTTGTGTATGGCATGTTTGGTGAATCCGGGTAAAAGAGTGACGTTGGGCATAATTGGGCCAGTTTAATTGGAATCGGTTTTGCATTTTTTAGGTTCAAAGGATCCGTTAAATTTTATTAGTGGTTTTAATTTGTTATTTTTTTTTTTGTATTTGTGTTTAAGGTTATTAAATATATTTAATTGAAATTAATAATGTTGACTAAACTTAAATTTAATTTACTATTAATTTACATATGGTGTGTATATTAGGTAATTGTCAACTTTATTTAAATCAAATTTAAATACATAGATAATTGTCGCTAGGTTTGTCAACTTTATGCTTACATTTATCCTAAAATATATATTTGTAAATAAGTTTAAATGATTACCGAAAATATTCATTTTTTTATACAAACTTTACAAAAATAATATAACTAACCTCTATATAATAAATAAGGCTTATTATGGTAAACTTAAATTTGTATTAATGTTAATATAAATTCGGTCAATTATTAAAACATAGTAATAAATAAGATTAAATTGGGTCAAAATATTATTAATGTAAATTGATAACAATAATTAAGATTCAAATTTCAGATTAAATGACATTAAATTCGGTCAACTTTATTAATGTAAATAAATAACAATAATTCAAAATTAATGAAATTAAAATTGGTCTAATATTATTAGCTGAATATGAAATGTAGGATTGAATAATCAAAATTAACATAAGAAAATTGTCGATAGTTTAATGTTTAAAAAATATTGTTGACCGATTGTTGAATGTTAAACAACATCTTCCAAAAAATTATGGGTCGGTTTCTTGTGTCCTATACAGAATCCGAATCAACTTTATGCTTACATTTATCCTGAAATATATTTTTGTATATAGGTTTAAATGATTACCGAAAATATTCATTTATTTTATATACAAACTTGACAAAAATAATACAACTAACCTATATGTAATAAATAAGGCTTATTATGGTAAACTTAAATTTATATTAATGTTAATATAAATTCGGTCAATTATTAAAAGATAGTAATAAATAAGATTAAATTGGGTCAAAATATTATTAATGTAAATTGATAACAATCATTAAGATTCAAATTTTAGATTAAATGACATTAAATTCGGTCAACTTTATTAATGTAAATAAATAACAATAACTCAGAATTAATGAAATTAAAATTGGTCTAATATTATCAGCCGAATATGGAATGTAGGATTGAATAATCAAAATTAACATAAGAAAATTGTCGATAGTTTAATGTTTAAAAAATATTGTTGACCGATTGTTGAATGTTAAACATCTTCAAAAAAATTAAGAGTCGGTTTCTTGTGTCATATACAGAATCCGAAGATTCAAACGAATACAATAAATAAAGAGAATCGATAGACTCTTGAAAAGGATTTAGACAATAAATAAACAAAACGGTTTTATGCATACAAAGTTGGAGCTCCATATACCTAATTGGATTCTAGAATTTGTGTCTTCGGATCAAATCCTTTTGTTCAAATGTTAAAACATAGCATTAGTAAAACCGATTGAATAGTAATAAAATTAACAAAAATCCGAATGAATACATGGGTATATTACAAATCTGTTTATCACAATCTGATTGAATATGTGTTTAGCACAAATCTGGTTATCACAAATCTAAATGAAAATATGCTTTTAAACAAATATGGTTTCAAATGAATCAAAATACGCTTCAAATGATGGAAAATATGCTTTTTAAAAAAATCCGATTGAATATTTTTATATTACAAATTTGTTTATCACAATCCTATTGAATATGTGTGGATAATCAACATTAGAAGAGTAGTATGGATGTTTACCTTTAATCGGTTGTGGATAATCAAAAAATGATGCAAGATGAAAAAGAAAGCCTCTAATATTTGTTAGGAATTTGATTCGGAGCTTTGATATGGAGTAGTATCAATAGGAATTAGAAGAGTATTATGAGAGTTTTGATATGGAGAATGAAAAAAAATGAAAGAAAGAGGTTTTTATACTAATAAATTCGGAGCTCCATATTTGTTGTTGGATCCTAGAGGCCATCTCTAAAGCTTTGATTCAACCCAAGTGACCTCAATTATTATATAGATAGATATAGGGTAAGGATCCATGGAAAACCCTCCTAAACTGGAAAACTCTGGAAACTCTAACTTCCCAAGCTTTTTAGGGCTTGAAAATTTTAGGGCATGTAATATACATGATTTTAAGCATTTTGAGCAAAAAAAAATAAAAAAAGCGCCGAACACTTTTTTTTTTTTAAAAAAAATAACTTTTCGGGTAACACATGTTAAGCGAAATTAACAAGTGTTAACAATGTGTTACCCAAAAACTTATTTTTTTTTTTAAAAAAAGTACTCGGCGTTTTTTGATTTTTTTGGCTCAAAATGCTTAAAATCATGTATATTACATACCCTAAAATTTTCATATAAAAAAAGATCGGGAAGTTAGAGTTTCCAGAGTTTTCCAGTTTATGAGGGTTTTCCATTTATCCTTATACTATATCTATACTACTATATAATGGGTTCTGAATGGGTAAGATTGTCATTTTATATTCATTTAAATGGGTAAAAATGTAATTTCATTTAGCTTTCAAGACAAATTTAATACAACTATTAAATCAACTTGTTTAACCTATTAAAAGTAATTAATAATGGTATTAAAACCATTGAATCATTTGAAAAGTTTAACATCATTTCATAAAAGATCTTGGAGAATTCATAATATAAGATGACATCAAGAAGGATTGTTATGAAATTACACAAATATTACTTAAAACTATAAGTCAATTTTGTACTTTCTTTAAAATTTATGCTAGCACTTTGCTGAAAAATCTATAATAATAATAATAAGATCCATATATATGTGTATAAATATCTCTATATAAATATACCTCACATGGTTATCTTATTTGCCAATAAAATAAGTCTTAAATGTAAATTTAGAACATGTGCTTCACGCATCCACTCTCACAACAGAAACGCGCCTGTTTAAATTCTTTAAAATGCCATCGTATGGTTATAGATCCAAATCGATGATTCCAAGCATTAATGGTAATGTTCTTAATTTCATTCATGGGATCAGTTAATCTATACGTTATAAACCAACGGTTCTTGGAATACATGTGTATGTTCTTTTATCTCATGCTGGCCCCATAAAAAAAAACTTCCAATCAAACCCTAATATGTTCTAAATTAAGTTTGTTGATCATCTTTCATTCTACGATCGTCATGTCACCGGTGATTATGGATAACTATTTTTAATTAGATTTTGATTCGTGGGTTTATACAAGAGTCTTTGATTGAATGATTCAAAAGTGTTTGATTGATGTTGGTTTGCCATTGTAGTGCTGCAGTCCAATTTCATTGAAAGGCGCCATAATATCTTCCAAGTCCTTTTATTGTTTACGTTGTTGTGCATTTCAGCTCTGAAACTTACCATGAACTATTAATTTTCCTTGACATTTCGAAGTTTAGGTCTACATGGGCACGATTCCAAATCATTTTATTAAGGTCAATTGCTGGAGCACAATCAGATGCGTATGTATTGGAGTCTATCCCTATTCAATTTTCATGGTTTGGTCATCACTTTATGAAATGTCGTAAGTCGAACACATCCTGTAGTCAATGATTCATCTGACGTCACAAAAAAAAAACTTACCACAATATTAACATTATTGTTTTGTTTTTGCATTTGATCTATGAAGCATACATAAAGTAATGCATGAGGTGATCGTGCATGCAGTATGCACAGCAGGAAGCCACTTCTACATGCTTTTGTTGCCTGAACATTGTTAAATGCCCCTCATACCCCCCTCGAATGTTTCTAAAACTTGCATCATCACCACCATTCCCATCCCACCACTATGTGTTTGTGTTTGTAATTTCATAATTAATTGATGGGACAACGACCTTCGTGTTGTGATAAATCACATGTCAAGAAAGGCCCGTGAATAGTTGAAGAAGATGTAACTAAACATATTAATTACATACATGCCAATTATATATAGCCAAACATCGGACAGCCCCGTCGCAACGCACGGGTTCCTGGTAGTGTGTATATATATATATACATACATATATATATATAGGGTTGGGTTATATTAGAAACCCTCTTGAGTTGTGGAAACCCTATGTAAAAACATTATTTTTTCCTGATTTTTTCAGCATAGCTTTTATATTCAATTTTATTAGTTTCGGCAAAAAAAAAAAAAAAAAAAAATCAAAAAAGCGCCGAGTAGATTATTTTGTTACACATGTGTTACACAAACTCGGTTTTATCATACGCTAGCATTGTTACATATGTAACATGTTTGTTACATAATTTTTTTTTTAAAAAAAATCTATTCGGAGCTTTTTTGATTTTTTTGGCCGAAACTCATAAAATTAAGTATACAAGCTATTATAAAAAAATTAGAAAAAAACAATGTTGTTACATAGGGTTTCCACGGGTTTCTCCAACTCAAGTGGGTTTCCACAGGATACTTAGCCTATATATATATATATATATATATATATATATATATATATATATATATATATGTAAAGATTCGTGTACAAAAGCCATATTTTGTAAGAAATGTGAGAAGGAGTAAGAATTGACATTTAGCATCAACGGTTTGGATTTAGGTGTGATATTTTAGGTTGTTTTGCTTGAAAAACACCAAACAAAAAAGTTTAAAACACAAAATGTATTATAACCATGGAATTTAAAACACAGCTAAAACACAACAATTCAAAACACTTGTTACTGGCATGGTGTTTTAAGTTTTAAGCCTAAAATAAAATGTGTTGTGTTTTTAATTGCTCTGAGCCTAAATAATCCAAAACATCATGATTAATTCAAAAAAATGATGTCTACCTATCAATTCTTAATAGTTCTCACACTTCTTACAAAATATGACATTTGTACACTAACATCGCCCTATATATATATATATATATAGGGGAAAGTTAATTTGAGAACACCTATATTTCGTGCGAACCGTGAGAACGGCATCTAAAACCATTCAAATTCAAAATTTCTTTTTACACTTGTCTTTATTATTAAAATACAATCTCAAAAACACAATTTACACGTAAAAATTCAAACGTATACGGAAATAATTTGTTTTTACACATGTGTAAATTTGCTGTTTATACATGTGTAAACTGTTTCATTTACACATGTGTAAAAAGTTAATTTAAAAGTGTTTTTGCAAGAAAAGATGAATTATTTGGAAAGAAAATTCATTTATTAATGTTGTATTTTGATTATAATGGGATTTGTATTAAAAAAAATTTGATTTTGATTGATTTTTGTACTTGTTCTCACAGTTCTCACAATATTTAGCGTTCTCAAGATAACCCTCCCCTATATATATATATATATATATATATATATATATATATATATATATATATATATATATATAGTACAAGGAGGTAAAATTGAACGTTAGAGAAGAACCGAAATTTTGTTCCAGACTCACTTGCTGGATATGGGCCCAAACAAGGACCGACGACACATCTATGTCACTTTTCTGAATGGCTCGATTGGTTTCCATATATTTATTCGGGTAAGGGTTATTTCAATGGCGAGCGTTAATGGTTTTGGGGACCATTGGGCTCAAATACCGAAGGTGAAATTTGAATGTTTGTGTGGGTGGGGGGAACATTGGCGGGGGGTTGGGTTTAATATTTTTTTTTTACCATTTTACTTTATATACACACACACAAACAATTCACCTCTTTCACACAACACTTTCACACTCTCATACATATTTACTCTCAACTTTTCAAGTTTTAATGGTAAGGGGAGACCAAAGAAGAGGAAATTGTGTTGGCAACGAGTTCGGTCGCTATGGCCGAACAAACGGCGAGGATTCATGCTTCTAATTTGGAGTGGTGAAACTCTGTTTTACACAGTTCCAACAACATGTGGGCCAAAATGAACGCCTGATTCATGAGGGTATTTTGAAGCTTAACATGTTGCGTCTCACCTCGATTAAATTTGAGGAACTCTACAACCAAACGATTAACAACGCGGAATTAACAGAGGATAAAGCGGTTAACAATGTCCATCAACACTACCAATAAATATATCGCAATGAATTTAGTCACGTTCTGGCTTCGCGAATATTGAAAACCTATGGCGGGTGAACTCACCATTATTGAATTGTTTTAATTTAATCTACGTATGCTTTAATTTTAGTCATGTATGTTTTATTTTAATTATCTATGTTTTAATTTTAACCTTGTATGTTTTTATTTAGATATAATGTATGTTTTAATTTTAATCTTGTATGTTTTTATTTTTAAATAAATGCTTGTTGAGAAATGATTCTTTAATGCTTGTAGGATAGTTATTTTTCAACACCTAGCTATTGACACTGTTCCTACTTAGCATGGAGATTCTTTTTTTAATAGTAATAGTAAACTTCATTAAAAAACGGCGTGTCTTTAAACCGAGGACCACCCCAAGAAACATTACAACATATACAATGGATATCTAGTCCATTCCTTCCAATCTAGAGATGTATACAACGCTGTGAACAGGTGGTCGACGGACTCATCTGCATCCGAACAAAATGGGCACGAAACATCGGGAATATTGATTCGTCTCATGGATAAAGCTAACCGAGTAGGAAGCCTATTCATTTCTTCTCTCCAAATACATAGATTCACCTTTAACGGTAACCAATTATCCCACTTCATCGACTGCTTCCTCTTAACATCTCTACCCTTTCGCATAAGTTTTTTAACCTGACTGACAGAAAACTCACCCTTATTAACATCATCCCATACCCACTTATCACTGTTGTTGCTAACTTTGAACTTTGATAACATCTCCATAATCTCCTGCATCTCAGAGATCTCTGCCACAGTTTGCGGAGTTCTCGACCAACTATGAACCAAATTTATACCATTTGGACACTGATAAAACCTATCACTAATGCTGCAACTCTTATTCTTTTCCAGCTTGTATAGCATTGGCCATCTATCCTTTACCTGGCATGGAGATGACATCATGGCAACGCTTTTTACCAATAAATAAAGCTAATAGTTATTCCAAACACAACCTAATTATATTATTTGTTAAGTAATCCCGTTATTTTCTCTAATCTATATTATTTCCAAATATTTAAGTATTACTAATATGGGTGTTCATTAGCCGAGCTAGTTCAATCTCGGGCTCGGCCTTGTTATAAACTGAGCTGAAAATCAAAGCTCGGCTTAGTTTGGCTCAAATTAAAAAAGAAAAATAGTTTTCGAAATTCAATAGTCAAAAATGATATTCAATAGTTCAAAATAACACATTTACAATAAGTTCAATCTAATACATTACAAGCTAAAATCAAGTTCAACAAAATACAAAATATTAATCAAATTTCAACAAAATATAGTATAAGTTCATCAGCATACGAATTAACCCCTAAATATGTAATAGACTAATAGATGCCCGATTGAACTCCTAAATACCAACCTCATTGAAATAAAAAACACTATTGAGTTTGATAACTTGAGTACGGAAAATTATCATTATGCTACGGTTTATTAAAATTACTTGATTAGTTGTAAAGTCAATCTCAAGCACACAATCTCTATGCTACTATTAGCAAATATTAAATATGTAACATCTTCCCTCTCTTTTTTAACATTTTTATAGTATATTATATGCATATAAAAATAATATATATATATTAGAATTATTCGAGCCAAACCGAGCCAGCTTGGCTTGTTACGAACCGAGCCAAGCTAGGCACACTTTCTAACTGACCCGAGCTAGCTTGGCTCAGTTTTAAACCGAGCAAAATCGAGCGAGCTTTTTTCAAGCTAAATCCGAGCGATCTCCGAGCCACGAGCTTATTACTAAACACAAAATTTTCACAGATTAAACATCCATGTTAACATCTTTCAGTCGGTTAATTAAATAGAAGCTTAAAGCTGTTGTGGATCACAAGGAAGAAAAAGAAAACCCAACACCCATCCAAACAAACTCCGTTAACTGCTCGTATTTTCCATTAAATTATTGTCGTTTTCTTTTCGGTTTAAACACATCTATAGTAACAAATATTGGAAATTTCGACGAATTGCAGTTGTTAACATGGGTGATGAACAAAACAAATATTAGAAATTTCGACGAAACAAAGTTCTTAACATGGGAGACGAACAAAACAAATAACAATAAATAAATTTCGATTATTTGGTTTCGGATTCTCTTGTTAGCCGCCTAAAGTTTATATGCATATAATATAAGATATTGTATTGTAATTGGATTGTGTCTTATAGAGGTTCGGATCAACAAAAAGTTGTTTTGGATAAGTATGGTAAGAACATATTTTGATTTTTATTTTTCAAATCAATGACTCACATGAAAGTGTAGAAAAAAGAACGTATAAGGTTGCCCTGAGTGGGGGCGAGAATGGGGCGGGAAGGGGTAACACCGCCGCCACTATGGCGTGGAAGGGGTAGGAATGTGTAGGGCGGGGGCATCTTCCTTGGCGTGGGGCATTTTAGTGGGGTGAGGTGGCACCATTTGATTGGCCAATTTTTTTTTTTAAACTTTAATATAATATAATATTATTTTCTTCTTCCCTCCTTCCACTCCTCACAATTTTCCCCCCCACAGGGGTCCCACAAGTGCCACATGGCGCTTCATCCTCCTCCCCCCCCACCCCACCACTCCGAGTAGTCTAAGGGTACTTTTTTTTATTTTTTTTTATTTTTTGAACGACCAACAAATTGGAATCACTCACGGAACACTGGAGTATCATTGTGCCATCAATGTTGCCACGCGATCATATTCCACCACCAAGTCACCAATTCAGGAGGAAACTCATAATAATTATGAGAAAACCCCCTTTGTGAGATTCGAACCCAGGACCTTATGGTCCATAAGTCTTATCTCACCACCAAGATGCCGCTAGGCTATAATGTCTTTGGCTATATAAGGGTACTTTTGGGTACTTTTGAAATAGCATATTTGTTAACTTTTTCTAAAACACATACATATTCTCACTATTTATTAAACACTAGATTATTGCCCGTATGAACACACGGTTTAATAAATATTAGCACTTTGAGTGGTAACTTTATTAAAACATAAAATATAGTGAAAATATTTAATGTAATGTATTGTTAGATTTTAGCTAAGACCATGGGTAATGGTTAATGTTTCATAAGAGGCATTTTTCGACATATCATCATCATAATGCCCCTTCAAAGAATGTGTAATGCCTTTTTAATCATTATGTTCCTTATTTTTCTCCTCTTTGGGCATTATACTAGAAATGACCATCCTTCTTCATGCCCCTATAATGCCCGGGTGTAACGATCCCACATCGGTTGGGAAGGAGAACTAACATTTACTTATAAGAGGTGGGATACCTTCTCTATCGTGACGCGTTTTGGCGTGGGAATTGCCTACGACCAATTCAAAATTGAGACATGTCCGGACAATATTGTGGTGCGGGAGTGGGCTGTTACAAATGGTATCAGAGCCAGGGTCGGGACGTTGTGCCAGCGAGGACGCTGGGCTCCTTAAGGAGGGTATATTGTAACGATCCCACAACGGTTGGGAAGGAGAACTAACACTTCTTTATAAGAGGTGAGATATCTTCCCTATCGTGACGCGTTTTGGCGTGGGAATTGGCTACGACCAATGCAAAATCGAGACATGCCCAGACAATATGAGAAAACTTGGGAATCTTCAACTGAAATCTGGAAATGATTCAAATTAAATTAAAATACACTAATTAATATCAATTAACATAAATTACTTAACTATTGCTAAAAACGTAATCGGATTAATTATGGTCAAATATCGTTAAATGTCTTTAATAAGATTAATTAGCTGTTGTTTAATTTAGTTTTTTAACGGAAAAATCAAATCACTCCACCACCAAGCCAAGTTGTTGTTTAAATTAGTATTATCGATTCTGTTGGAATGAATAAAACAATAAAATCATTTTTTTTGCGGATTATCAGTTTTTACAAAAATAAATAATTTGATATAAAAATTAGTAAATTGATGGGTTTTACAAATTTGACTAAAAATCATTCTATACGTACAAACTAAATTTATGGTATACTAACCAAAGTATACTAATTTATAATGTAGATATAATAAAAAGAATGTGATACTCACCAATGCATTAAGGATAATATCTACAAAAATATTACTATAATCAAACATATGGTCTAAAATAATCATATGACGGCTTCTTTTCATAATGTGTTTCTGAATTCAACAATATATGATTCGAGCATTTAATTTATGAAAGCTTAATGAGGTTTATAAATTGCTTAAGGGCTAACTCCACATAAAATGCTTAAAAAACTGATTTATAAAATGATCAAAAACTGGTTGTTACAACTGTAAACATCGAAAGCACATCCAAACACAATATATTATAGTCTGTTTTGTTAAAGCTTATTATCTGACCTGGCTATTGAAATCTAATAATCACTTTCAAATGTAAACACAACCTAATTAATTCTTACTTCTATAACAAAGGCAATATATAAACCCTACACATAACAACGATTTTAGACATACATGACGAAATAAAACAATAACCCAACTATAGAAAACCCTAACGATCGCAATTGGGACACACCCAATAAAGCTCAAAAGAAGATGAACATTATGAAAGATTGAAAAAAAAATTTCGATAACATGCCTAAGATCGTTAGAAGCTCGAGATGATAAGAAGGTGAAGATTGTTATGTTAAAGTTTGGTTATTGAAGAAGAAAAGAAAGGATCTCAGACAATAATTTACCAAAATAAGGATTGGGGAAGGTTTATATGTGACACCCGACACGTTTAGGTCAACATTTTACAAAAACATAAGTCTACCTTAGCGAAAAACAATTACTAAACATACTTAACGAGGTCAGTTGAGTCATATTACATTCCGTATTGTCCAGGGTTCAATGATTTGGAGGATCATTGGGATAATCACACACACACACACGAGTCATGAGTCCCATTGTTGGTGAATTACATGAATTAGATTAAGTATCAAACATGAATTGATCTGTATATGGTGTATAATATGCAGATATGTGTTTAAACGATGTTTAGATGATTATCCATGATTATATATGCTCAACATATGTTAGGATTGCATGTTCATGTGTTAGAATGTGTTAAAATGCGTTAAAACGACAAAACTAGAAAATCTGGAAAATACATGTTTAGGTTCGACCTTAAGGGGGGTCGAACCTGGGAAGGGAAAACATGAAAGGTCTCATTCGACCACCTATGTTCTCATTCGACCTTAGTGAGGGGTCGAACCAGGACTGAGTATGAATATCACACTTTGTCATTTTTCATCATTTCACAAACCCTAAACGTCTCTAAACACTCTCTATCAACTTTAATCACCGGGGAAGGAGTTTTTGCTATTGTTTTTCATAATCTAACCTATAAACATCTCCTAAACAAAGATCTAAGGTGTGGTCTTCATTCAAAACCCCTTTTAATCATTTTTGATTCATTTTCATTAAACCCCAAAGGTCCAGATCTGTTTTAAGATGGTTTTCACAATTAAAAACCTTCCTAACATCTTTCTAAACAAAACCTAATCATTAAACATGAGTTTTCATACAAGTTAACATGTGTTATGTTGTGTTAATGATGTTTTTACGTGTATTATGTGTTGTATGATGATTATGTTTTGCATAGATGTTATAGAGAGGTTCTAGGGCTGCTATGGATGATAAGTTTTGGTTAACTTATGTCACACCCTCAAAATCCACTTGCGGAGTTTTACCGCGAGGCGCATGACAAACCAGGATCCAAACCAACGATCACAATAAACAAGTCTAAATGAATTAAAATGCAATTTCAAAACACAGTTTAAAATCCCGTTTACAGCGGAAGCTTATTCAAAACATTATCCAAAATAGTAAACCAATGTTCAATGTTGTAAGACCATGCAACCCTAACATAGACGCCGTGCAGACGCGTGCGCCCTAGTCCTGTCGTGCTACCTTAGCGACCTGAGAAAACATGTAAAAGTTTACGTCAGCACAAAAATGCTGGTGAGTTTACAGGTTTTGTATCCAAGTACCAAATCCACCTGTCCATACTATAACAAATAGAAAACCAGTATACGCTAGCTAGGCGTACGTTTTGTTACTACCACGATTGGAAAACCATTACTAACGCGAATACCAAAAGTATGCCCGATGTATGTTCCTGTTGTTCCTGTTGTTCCTGTTTGAGACAATATGCACCCGCCGACCCTCCAAGTCGACGAGCGGGGTTGGTCACTCCCAATAGCGCTATTCACATTTCCCCGTTGTGCAAACCCGCACATTCATGGTTCCCCCCGGGACTTCCAAAGATCGTGTAGTACACAATAGAAACCCATAGTATGACAGTAATTACCAAATAATCGTTTTAACACATGTTTTCTCCCCCAAAAGTATGAAACCAGTTTAAAAGAGGGGCCGTAAACTCACCTTAAGTTCCGTTACTCCTTAACCCGAGTAAACCCAGCTGCTATGCTAGTCCCGTAAGCGGCGACCTAACATACGACAGTTACAAGTACTTAGACTAATAACCCGTAGGATAATTAGTCCCTAGATGTCCAGACCATAACCAAGTTTGTTTGAAAACACCATGACTGTTTAACTGACCCAAAGTACAAGACTCGACATCCCATTGGTGACCCGAGACTCCCCGTGTTATGTTTACGCTCCAAAACATACAATAACGCAATTACACTTAACATACGTTAACGTACAACAAGTTATAGCACATAGTTCACGTATCACCGAATTACATCCAAACATATGTTACTAAGTTACCATATATGTTACGAGTTTCCTAGCATGTTACTATATGTCCAATCGGGTCTCGGAATGTTATTTTACACTTACAATAGTAGTACACGCGATTAGGAAACGTAAACTGGCAATTAGGACTGGTTGCGTATAAGTTCATGTGATTAGGGCTAATTGCATGTAAGTTCACGTGATCAGGGCTGATTGCATGACTATTCACGTGATCAGGGCTGATTGCATGACTATTCACGTGATCAGGGCTGATTGCATGTAAGTTCACGTGATCAGGGCTGATTGCATGACTATTCACGCGATTTGGGGCTGATCGCATGACTGTTCATGCGATTTGGCCCTGATTGCATGTAAAAGTGGCGATTAGGAATCCTAATCGCCTGTAACCTTGCTGTTCCAGTTTTTCGCGCGTTTAACGCTCCAAATCAGATCCAGAACGTGTGTAACTACCCAATATCATCCCAAACACTATCCTAAACATGTTTCAACCAAAATCCCTCGTTTAACCTCGTATAATCAGTCCTGCATGCAACCAAGTAATCCAAACATATACACATAGCATGCAATCATCATACTAACATGCATAACAATAACCCTAATAATCAATTAATCAGATTTCTATCATCATACTATCAATACCAATTCTGATCTAACCAAATAACATATCAATCAAGCATCATGAATCATAAAAATCCTAGCTTTCTAATCATGCACACCCACAACGCATGTATATTGGTTTTAATCCGATTAATAATCCGTATTAATGATTTTCAGAAAGCTTTTTCGTTTATGAACAGGTCTGGACCATTAGGGATTGATTAAAAACGTTTACAAGGTGTTATGGATGAGAATCAAACCTTAGGATTATGAAAGAATGGTGGTTAGACCTTGAAACCTTGTGTTTTTGATCAAAATCGCCTTCCAGAGGTTGTTTATGTGTTTGGGGCGGTTATGGGACGACTAGGGTTGATGTTAGGAAGTTTAGGAGGTTAAGCATTGTATTTATAGGCGTTTCTAGTCGTCCAGCACGTAACATGCGATTATGCAGCTTTACACGCGATCAGGAAGCCTAATCGCGCAACTATTCATGCGATCGGGGCCTAATCGCATGAACAGTCATGCGATCAGTACCCTGATCGCCCCATATGGTTCCCAGTCGCCCCACATATAGGCGATTGGTTATCCTGATCGCCTATATGTGCCTGTTTCGTGTGTTTTGCGCGTTAAACCCCGTTTTAACATATGTTAACACATATTAATGTACCGACAAGTCACATAATGATTGTAAACACATAACACAAGTAAATACACATATTTACACTCGTTCACCAATTCCCGGGACTCGAGACTCGTACGTTCCGTATGCCCTGACGATCCTACAAATCGTCACCGTTTGTACACTTGGTTAAGGACCGACATCTAATGAACCTCTAGACCAACATCCAATGATCCTCTAGACTAAACCAATAGTTCCCGAACTATAACCCGACTTAACTAACCCAGTTAAGTACAATATACGCGTGACTCGCTAAGGTAGACTTTCATCTAGACAACGTTGTTAACCAGAATTTGCCGGGTGTCACATCATCCCCACGTTAAAAGAATTTTTGTCCCGAAAATTGCACAAGTATCAAAAGAACAAAAGACATGACGAAGGAAGCAAAACAAAAAGATAGATACCCAGAGAGAGATTTACCCGAGTTGTCACATCATCCCCACGTTAAAAGGAATCTCGACCCGAGATTCATTCAGCTGCCGAAGAGATATGTCTCGACTCGAACGCTTCCTTAGGAAAGAGATGAGGATACTTAGACTTCATCTGATCCTCCCGTTCCCATGTATATTCCGGTCCCCGGTCCGAGTTCCACCGAACCTTAACGATACGAATCTTGCTGTGACGTAGGCTACGAATCTTGTAATCAAGGATCTCCACAGGTTCTTCCACAATCCGAAGACGATCATCAACCTTGATCTCTTCTAGTGGAACGATGAGAGACTCGTCAGCCAGACACTTCTTCAAGTTTGATACGTGAAAGACGTTATGTACGTTACCGAGCTCCGTCGGTAGATCAAGTCGATATGCCACCGGCCCAATCCGTTCCAGGATCGTAAATGGGCCGACATATCGTGGATTGAGTTTGCCACGCTTCCCAAAGCGTATGACGCCCTTCCACGGTGAGACTTTTAGAAGTACCTTGTCATTGACTTGGAATTCCAGTGGTTTGCGACGCTGATCAGCATAACTCTTTTGCCGGTCCCGTGCCGCCGCCAACCGATTACGAATCTGTACGATCTTTTCCGAAGTTTCGTACACTAGTTCAGGCCCAGTGAGTTGACTCTCACCCACTTCAGCCCAGCAAAGAGGAGAACGGCATTTCCGTCCGTACAGTGCTTCGAACGGAGCAGCCTTGATGCTCGTGTGATAACTGTTATTGTACGAGAATTCTACCAACGGCAGATGAGCTTCCCAACCCTTGCCAAAATCGATCACACACGCCCGCAGCATGTCTTCTAAAGTTTGAATCGTACGCTCACTCTGACCGTCAGTCTGTGGTGTGACACCCGGCAACTTTCGGTAACTAACTTTTGAAAACTTAGTAAGTCTACCTTAGCGAGTCGCGCATACGTTACACATGGTCGAGTCGAGTCGCACAACATTAGGGTTTTTAACGTACGCAAGTCTCGGGTCCCGGGAATTGGTGATCGGGCGGGAACGTGTCATTTACCATGTATTATATGTTTACAATCATTATGTGACTTGCCGGTATGTGAATATGTGCTAACATGTGTTAAAACGGGGTTTAACGCGCAAAACACACCAACTGTGGGGCTATAGGCGATTAGGCTTAAGGGGATAGCCTAATCGCATGTTAAAGGGGCGAGTAGCAGGATGCCTACAGGCGAGTAGGGCTAATCGCCTATACATTCATGCGAGTAGGCACCCTACTCGCGTATAGGTCTGCACACTCGCATGAATACGTGCTGGACGACCAAAAACGCCTATAAATACCACCCTTGACCTCCAAAACATCATTTGTGCAACCCTAGCCGTCCCATAACATAACCCAACACCCACACACCCTCTGGAACTCGTTTTTGCATCAAAACCACCATTTTCAAGCTTATTCCATCATTACCTCTTGATTACAAGGTGTGTTCTTCAAACCCAAACCTTTAAATGATTATGTTTTGCTCCCTAAACGTCCAGACCTGACTTATAAATGTTTTTATCTTTGAAAATCCATTTAAAACCGTTTTTAAACAAACCCACACCTTTACATGTGTTATATGTGTTATATATGTTTAAAGGTAGGATTTTTAGGGTTAAATCATGGTTGTTCTTATGTTATTTTGATGTTTATTGCTGAGATAAGTTAGTATGATGATGTCCTAGGAGTTTGGATGGTTTTGGTGATGTATTGTTGATATTTGGTATTTTGACCCATTTGAAGGATTTTAGAGGATTAAGGATGTTATGAGGTGTGTTGTTGATTGAATGACGTTAGGGTTTGCTCTAGGATGATGCTAGAACAGTAGGATGCTATCGGACAACGTGATTATGTGGTTAAATCTGAATATTTGCTATTTAGGGTAAGTTCTTGCATGTTGATGTGATGTTTACATGCTAAGTTGCCATTTTGGGAAAACGCTCGCATTCGGGACTGTTAGAATGATGAAAACTTAGGGGTTTTGCTTGAAATATGTTTGTTAATGTGTTAGGATGATTATTGGATGTTTTTACATGTTTCGGATCTGATTTGGAGCGTTAAACGCACGAAATTGCATTGTCCAGCTGCAACAGGCGAGTAGCACCCTAATCGCATGATGCTAAGGGCGATTAGGGGTGTACTCGCCAGTAGGGAAGCCTACTCGTGTATAATACAGGCGATTAGACCCTGTAATCGCCTGTTGACCAGCCCTAATCACATGTTGACTTTTCCTAATTGCTAGTTTGATTCCTAATCGCGTGTAATGCTGCTGTATGTATATTTTAACATCCCGGAACATGATTTGACGCCTAGGAACATGATAGGAACCCCGGGATTCACCCAATGACTTAGTAACACGTATTCGGACCTGTTTATGCGTTAAACGGATATTATGCTAGACTAGGTGAACTGTTGCGCGTATTAAGTGTTTAATTGCATATGTGGCATGATGTCTTGTATTTATCTAACACGTGGAATGTCGGGTCACCAATGGGATGTCGAGTCTTGTCTTACGTTGTCTGGTTGTCGGTTAAACATGCTTTTCGAACACATAATGGTCATGGACTGGACTTAGGGACTAATGAACCCGATGGGTTATTAGTCTAACTTAATACATATCTTATGATAGGTCGCCAATAGTTGGGGCTATCATATCTCGTAAACGGTTTACTCATATCACGCATACGGATTACACAACTTAAGGTGAGTTCACGGCCCCACATTTTACAGTTTTTACTTTCGGGGTGAGAGACATGCTTACAAACTCTTTTATGACTTATGACTTGTTAAACTCTTATGACTTATGACTTGTTATCACGTTATACTATGGCTTACTTATCTTACTATACGGTTCATCGAAAATCCCTTGAAACCACTAACATGGGTATATGGCGGGGAAATGTGGATAGCGCTATTGGGAACTGACAAGCCCCACTCGACGGCTGGAGGCCGTGCGGGTGCATATTGTCTCTAAACAACACAAGGTCTACCGGCGATGACGGTAGCCCATAGGATTAAGGGTAACACTCGGCTTAGTCAGCAATGGTTTCACCCGTATGAGTATCTTATTCTGCGCCTAGCTAGCGTTCTTATAAAGCATAGTAGTAATTGTGATGGTAACGGTTTTTGAAGGATCACTGTAAACATTTATTTAAAACCTGTGAACTCACCAGCATTATATGTTGACTCTTTTAGCATGTTTTCTCAGGTCGCTAAGGTAGCAGCATATGGATAGGCGCACGGGGTCGCACTGGAGTCGTCTCGTGTCTAGGGTCTCATCTGCACGTTTTGGGATTATGAACTTTTGAACTTATGTTTCTTTATGCATGACTTTTGTAAACTTTAAAATGCTTCCGCACTATTGAATGTTGGTTTTAAAACTTATGCATGGTTTTGTTTACGTATGTTTTTACATTTAGACGTCGTTTATTGTGACCGTTGACTTGGATCCTGGTATGTCACACGCCTCGCGGTAGAACTCCGCAGGTGGAAATTTGAGGGTGTGACATGTGGATGGTAAGCCGTACTCATGTCTAGTTGGGTACCCAAAGCCTTGTGTAAAGACTTCCAGAAGTGAGAAGTAAAATGGGAGTCACGATCCGAGATAATAGAAACTGGTACCCCGTGCTTAGAAACAACTTCTTTCAAGTAAAGACGAGCCAAACGATCCATGGTGTCGGTCTCCTTAATAGCAAGAAAATGAGCTGATTTCGTCAACCGATCGACAATCACCCATATCTTGTCGTTCCCGCTTGGTGATTTAGGAAGTTGTGTGACAAAATCCATAGTAATCCGTTCCCACTTCCATTCCGGAATTTCAGGTTGTTGCAGGAGACCCGACGGTTTCTGGTATTCCACCTTGACCTTAGCACAGGTCAAGCATTTGCTCACGTATGAGGCTATGTCCGACCTCATGTTTGGCCACCAGTAAAGCACCTTCAGATCTTGGTACATCTTATCCGAACCAGGATGAATAGAATACCGGGACTTATGAGCCTCATCAAGGACAAGCTCCCGTAGTCCCCCGAATAAAGGAACCCATATGCGTTCTGCGAAATAGTGCAGGCCATCAGGCCTTCGCTCTAGGTGCTTGTCGGCACCGTGCATAGTTTCAGCTTTAAGGTTCCTCCTTCAAAGCTTCTAACTGGGCAGAACGGAGTTGATCAGGTAACGATGAATGAATAGTGAGCTGCAACGCCCGAACGCGACGAGGTTTAGAAGATTCCTTCCTGCTCAAGGCGTCTGCTACAACATTCGCCTTGCCAGGATGGTACTTAATAGCGCAATCATAGTCGTTCAAAAGTTCAATCCAACGACGCTGTCGTATGTTCAAGTGTTGTTGGTCGAAAATGTGTTGGAGACTCTTGTGATCGGTGTAGATGGTGCATTTGGTACCATACAAGTAATGTCTCCAAATTTTCAACGCGAATACCACGGCACCCAACTCCAAGTCATGAGTTGTGTAGTTCTTCTCGTGCACTTTGAGTTGACGAGAAGCATACGCAATCACTTTCTCGCGTTGCATCAACACGCAACCGAGTCCATGAATGGAAGCATCACAGTAGACAACAAAGTCATCAGGACCCTCAGGTAAGGACAAAATAGGAGCAGAACACAGTTTAGACTTCAGTTCTTCAAACGCGGACTCTTGTGATTCACCCCAGTCGAACTTCCTATCCTTCTGAGTGAGAGTGGTGAGGGGTTGAGCAATCTTCGAGAACCCCTGAATGAAACGACGATAGTAGCCCGCAAGGCCTAGGAATTGCCGCACCTCAGTTGGCGTCTTTGGTGCTCCCCAGTCCTTGATCGCTTCGATTTTTGCTGGATCGACATGAATTCCTAGTTCATTAACCACATGTCCTAGGAATTGAACTTCGCGTAACCAAAAGTCGCACTTTGAGAACTTGGCGTACAGTTGTTCCCGTCGCAAGAGTTCCAAAACTAACCGCAGATGTTCCCCGTGTTCGGTCTCGTTCTTGGAGTAGATCAGAATGTCATCAATAAACACAATGACGAACTTGTCCAGATATGGTTTACAGACGCGGTTCATCAAGTCCATGAAAACCGCCGGTGCGTTCGTGAGACCGAAAGGCATGACCAAGAATTCGAAATGGCCATAACGTGTTCGAAAAGCAGTCTTCGCGACGTCAGCCTCCCTGACGCGCAGCTGGTGATAACCGGACCTCAAATCGATCTTGGAATAATAACTAGAACCCTGAAGCTGGTCGAATAGATCATCAATACGTGGGAGAGGATAACGGTTCTTGACGGTCAATTTGTTCAGCTCTCTGTAGTCTACACACAATCGGAAACTCCCATCCTTCTTCTTGACAAATAAAATCGGGGCTCCCCAAGGGGAAGAACTTGGTCGGATGAAACCCTTGTCCAAGAGTTCCTGTAACTGACTAGACAATTCCTGCATCTCGGGAGGTGCAAGACGGTAGGGGGCCCGAGCAATAGGAGCAGCCCCTGGTACAAGATCAATACCGAACTCGACTTGACGATGAGGAGGAAGACCAGATAAATCATCGGGAAAAACATCAGGAAACTCGCGTACCACCGGAATATCGTCGATCTTCTTCTCATCAACAGAGGAAACAGATAAGAGTGCCAAAACAGCTGGATAACCCTTTCGAAGACACTTAAGGGCTTTCATGCTAGAGATGATGTTTAGTGAAACACCACCCTTGATACCGTACACAGAAAGAAATTCTCCATCAGGGAGAGGAATCCGAATAACTTTATCGTAACAGACGATCTCCGCGCGATACAAAGATAACCAATCCATTCCTACCACAACGTCAAAACTGCCCAATGGTACCGGCATAAGGTCGATGGGAAACGTTATACCCGACAATTCTAATTGACACTCCCGAAGAACATTAGTAGCTTCAATCGTTTTACCGTCAGCCAACTCAATAACATACTTGGTCTCTAATGGTACAGGTACTACATCTAGCAGTCGACTAACATCCATGGATACAAAACTCTTGTCGGCACCAGAATCAAATAACACGCTAACAGAATGATTATTGAGAAGAAACGTACCGGTGACTGTATCAGGGTCTTGTCTAGCCTCAGCGGCTCCAATGACGAAGGCACGTGCATTTCTGCCGCCGCCCCCATTGTTCCCATTCCCGTTGTTTCCACCCTGTTTCAGTTTTGGGCAATCCTTCTTGTAATGCCCAGTGTCACCACAGTTGTAGCATCCTTGTTTCCCTGTAGTCCCCTGAGTAGTCGGAGCTGAACTGTTGGTCGGAGCCTGAGTCGATGGAAGTGTAGCCCGACAATCTTTAGCATAATGGCCTGTTCGCTGGCAGCGGTGACAACGGTTACTGTCGCAGTTCCCTTGATGATGGCGTCCACACTTGTTGCATTTGGGCAGTTTTCCCGCATAACCACCCTGCTTGTTACCCGAAGAAGATGAACCCCCATTATCAAACCTTTTACCCTGCTGTGCAGACCCAGACCCTTTCCCGTCATTTTCCCACTTGCGCTTATTGTTCTCTGGAGCCTTAGCAGTCGAACCTTTCGCAGGCAAAATCCCCTCATTCACCTTTAAGTTAGTCATCCTATGGGCCGATCGAACTACCTCCGCATAAGTAGGATGATTTCCAGCAGCCACCAACCCTGCAATTTCCGGCACTAACCCTGAGACATAATGTTCAATCTTACGATACTCTGGCACGTGCAAATCGGGACACAGCACCGCCAACTCATTCCTCCTCACAGTATACTTCTCGATTTCCGATCCAGTCATCTTGAGGTTCCACACCTCATGCTCCAGCTTCTGTACCTCTTCTCTCGGGCAATACTCCCGCTTCAGCAACTGCACAAAGTTCTCCCATGTCATAGCATATGCCTCCCCAATTCCCATGTTCTGGGTAATGCCATTCCACCAAGTCAATGCCACGTCCTGAAATAACGCAGCCGAATACTTCACCCGATCTTCTGGGAGACAGTTACACATCAGAAATACCGACTCCACTTTCTCCAACCACCTAAGCAAACTGACCGCACCCTCAGTGCCCGAGAATTCCTGGGGCTTGCAGTCCCGGAACATCTTGTAGGTGCACATGGGTGGGGGTGGGTCAACAGGACCACCTGAAATGAAACGTATGAGAAACCACGAATAACGTACACAAGGTTTATCAATGAGGCAAAGAAAACAGATAAATCAACTTACCCCCACCGTTGTGCCCTAACTGAAAGGCAGCCTGGAGCAAGTTGTTCAGATCAGCCTGCGATAAGTTAATACCTCCACCACGACCACCAGCACCACCGCGACCACCACCACGTCCACCATTGCGACCACCTCCTCGTCCTCCACGCACTCCAGACATGATTCTGGCAGAAAGAACGAGAAAATTTAGTTTCGCAGTTAAAGATAACTACTAATGTTCACAAGATCAAAGCTAGATCCAATCCAGGAATATCCCCTCAAACCCAGAGCTCACTAGTGCTTCCATGCATTTCGTTTTATGATTTTGTGTGCACCCAAAATGATAAAACGCTCTACATGGTCCTCCCAGTGTTCTCCTAGTTCAAAGTTCAAATCACCGAACATAGACTCTTAGCTACACACCGTAATACCACGGTAGTTTATGACAAGTGTTTCTATTGGAGTGTGAAAGGGAGATGTCCGAGCCTTGGACAAATCTCAAGAGTACACGAGTTACTCCAATAGGCTACACTGCCTAGATAACAAGTAACCCAACCTAAGTTAGAACGGATGATGTAACGTAGAAAGACCAACGATCTAGAGACACCCCGACAAGACCATACGTAAATCTCTATAACGTTTAGTACCATGTGATCGTCTAGTGTGTGCGACTCGGTTATAGACTAGACTCTACATGCAGTCCTAGTTCACTATAACCATTGGCTCTGATACCAATCTGTCACACCCTCAAAATCCACTTGCGGAGTTTTACCGCGAGGCGCATGACAAACCAGGATCCAAACCAACGATCACAATAAACAAGTCTAAATGAATTAAAATGCAATTTCAAAACACAGTTTAAAATCCCGTTTACAGCGGAAGCTTATTCAAAACATTATCCAAAATAGTAAACCAATGTTCAATGTTGTAAGACCATGCAACCCTAACATAGACGCCGTGCAGACGCGTGCGCCCTAGTCCTGTCGTGCTACCTTAGCGACCTGAGAAAACATGTAAAAGTTTACGTCAGCACAAAAATGCTGGTGAGTTTACAGGTTTTGTATCCAAGTACCAAATCCACCTGTCCATACTATAACAAATAGAAAACCAGTATACGCTAGCTAGGCGTACGTTTTGTTACTACCACGATTGGAAAACCATTACTAACGCGAATACCAAAAGTATGCCCGATGTATGTTCCTGTTGTTCCTGTTGTTCCTGTTTGAGACAATATGCACCCGCCGACCCTCCAAGTCGACGAGCGGGGTTGGTCACTCCCAATAGCGCTATTCACATTTCCCCGTTGTGCAAACCCGCACATTCATGGTTCCCCCCGGGACTTCCAAAGATCGTGTAGTACACAATAGAAACCCATAGTATGACAGTAATTACCAAATAATCGTTTTAACACATGTTTTCTCCCCCAAAAGTATGAAACCAGTTTAAAAGAGGGGCCGTAAACTCACCTTAAGTTCCGTTACTCCTTAACCCGAGTAAACCCAGCTGCTATGCTAGTCCCGTAAGCGGCGACCTAACATACGACAGTTACAAGTACTTAGACTAATAACCCGTAGGATAATTAGTCCCTAGATGTCCAGACCATAACCAAGTTTGTTTGAAAACACCATGACTGTTTAACTGACCCAAAGTACAAGACTCGACATCCCATTGGTGACCCGAGACTCCCCGTGTTATGTTTACGCTCCAAAACATACAATAACGCAATTACACTTAACATACGTTAACGTACAACAAGTTATAGCACATAGTTCACGTATCACCGAATTACATCCAAACATATGTTACTAAGTTACCATATATGTTACGAGTTTCCTAGCATGTTACTATATGTCCAATCGGGTCTCGGAATGTTATTTTACACTTACAATAGTAGTACACGCGATTAGGAAACGTAAACTGGCAATTAGGACTGGTTGCGTATAAGTTCATGTGATTAGGGCTAATTGCATGTAAGTTCACGTGATCAGGGCTGATTGCATGACTATTCACGTGATCAGGGCTGATTGCATGACTATTCACGTGATCAGGGCTGATTGCATGTAAGTTCACGTGATCAGGGCTGATTGCATGACTATTCACGCGATTTGGGGCTGATCGCATGACTGTTCATGCGATTTGGCCCTGATTGCATGTAAAAGTGGCGATTAGGAATCCTAATCGCCTGTAACCTTGCTGTTCCAGTTTTTCGCGCGTTTAACGCTCCAAATCAGATCCAGAACGTGTGTAACTACCCAATATCATCCCAAACACTATCCTAAACATGTTTCAACCAAAATCCCTCGTTTAACCTCGTATAATCAGTCCTGCATGCAACCAAGTAATCCAAACATATACACATAGCATGCAATCATCATACTAACATGCATAACAATAACCCTAATAATCAATTAATCAGATTTCTATCATCATACTATCAATACCAATTCTGATCTAACCAAATAACATATCAATCAAGCATCATGAATCATAAAAATCCTAGCTTTCTAATCATGCACACCCACAACGCATGTATATTGGTTTTAATCCGATTAATAATCCGTATTAATGATTTTCAGAAAGCTTTTTCGTTTATGAACAGGTCTGGACCATTAGGGATTGATTAAAAACGTTTACAAGGTGTTATGGATGAGAATCAAACCTTAGGATTATGAAAGAATGGTGGTTAGACCTTGAAACCTTGTGTTTTTGATCAAAATCGCCTTCCAGAGGTTGTTTATGTGTTTGGGGCGGTTATGGGACGACTAGGGTTGATGTTAGGAAGTTTAGGAGGTTAAGCATTGTATTTATAGGCGTTTCTAGTCGTCCAGCACGTAACATGCGATTATGCAGCTTTACACGCGATCAGGAAGCCTAATCGCGCAACTATTCATGCGATCGGGGCCTAATCGCATGAACAGTCATGCGATCAGTACCCTGATCGCCCCATATGGTTCCCAGTCGCCCCACATATAGGCGATTGGTTATCCTGATCGCCCATATGTGCCTGTTTCGTGTGTTTTGCGCGTTAAACCCCGTTTTAACATATGTTAACACATATTAATGTACCGACAAGTCACATAATGATTGTAAACACATAACACAAGTAAATACACATATTTACACTCGTTCACCAATTCCCGGGACTCGAGACTCGTACGTTCCGTATGCCCTGACGATCCTACAAATCGTCACCGTTTGTACACTTGGTTAAGGACCGACATCTAATGAACCTCTAGACCAACATCCAATGATCCTCTAGACTAAACCAATAGTTCCCGAACTATAACCCGACTTAACTAACCCAGTTAAGTACAATATACGCGTGACTCGCTAAGGTAGACTTTCATCTAGACAACGTTGTTAACCAGAATTTGCCGGGTGTCACAACTTAGGCTATCAATTGTTGGATAATGTTATTTTGCTCATTTTGGGGATTTTGATAGATTTAGGGATTTGATTCATGAGGATGTTATAGATAATATGATTGGGGGTTTTCATACACTGTTAATTTGAGCATGATGAGTTAATTATTGAATGATTTCAGAAAGTTTCCTAATTGGGAAAAGTTTTCATGCATGATGTGAAGTTTCCATAATTTTGCCATTTTGGGTAAGTATTAAAACAGATTGATTTTGGAATAAAATTGGTAGGGTTTTGTAGGGATATGTTATTCATACTTGACTGCAGTGTTTCGTGATGTTTTCGGATAGTTTTGATGCAATTTGATGCGTTTTAGGAAAATTGAGGCTGCAGGGGTCGAACCTGGCTTTCCTTCGACCAGCGTGGGGTCGAAGGAAGAGCTCACGGGTCGAATGTAACTTCTCTCAGGTCGAACGTGGCTCTCTTAGGTCGAACGAACTTGATTTAGGTCGAATTAACACATGTTAAGGTCGAATGAACATGTGTTAAGGTCGAATGAACTTGTATTAGGTTGTATAAACTTGTGTTTAGGACGAATGAACCACACAGGGGTCGAACCAAGGCCAATTGGGTCGAACCTGGACCTGTTGTATGCTGATTCGACCTTACAACTCCGTATGTGGGATTTTTGATGCAAACTAAGTGTTGTATGCTTGAAACTTATGTGTTAATCCTATGTACTTTATTAATTGATGTAATGGATCACCAACGGGATGTCAGGTCTGTCTGGTATGTCCGGTTAACATTCAAACACACTTTTAAACACACATGGTCAAGATCTGGACAATGGGGGACTAGTTAACCTTCGGGTTAGTAGTCAACACACTTACTTAAACTCATTGATAGGTCGCCATTAGTTGGGGCTATCAAACATATATCGGATTACTTTTAAGCGGAAGGAGCAGTCTAAGGTGATGTTGTATAACATTTTTGTACTGAATTTTTTTGTGCAATTTTCTATTGTGGTTTTAGAGAAGTTGCTAGATCAGTCCATAATCAAACTTATGAGCTATATCCATCCCCAACGTTTTTTAAAATGTGCTAGATAATCCAAAATCCTAACGACATTAAATTTGATTGTTAACTTTAGACGGATCTAACAATTTCTCAAAACCACAGGGACGAAAATAGAAATTCCACATTTGTATTTTTTATATTTTTAATTAAATAATACTTTTTATACCTTTTTATCATTACATTTTCTCTCTCATTCACTCATAACCACTTTTAAAAATATTAAAAAATAAATGGAAAGAAACAACCTGTTGCCACAACCTCCACCATCGGAGATCACCGCCTCTCTCCATCCCCCTTCTCTCATTCGGTCTCTCTGGGTCTTGGTGATGTTTCAACTTTCTCCCCCTCTTTACGATTTGTGTCCATATCTGAGGTGGTGGTAGGGGCTGATAGGGGTTAGTGATGGTGGAGAGTTTTTAATAAAAGGGGAATATAACACATGTGTAATAATTAAAAAATTAAAAAAATCAAATAATATGGAAAAATATTTTTTTACACCTTCGATCGGAGTGCGTTTAAAGTTTGTGTAATTTGAAAATGAGAGAGAAAATATTATGATTTTTAGTGTAATTTGATGGATGGAGATGGGGTGTAGGATGTGAATGCTCTTATATATGTATATGTTGAATAATATAATAATTCTTTTGTTTAGTTTGTTGAAAGAGGTAAAAAATATGAAAAAGAAAATACAAATGTAGAATTACTGTTCATCTCAATTTATTTTTTAATATTTTTGAAAGTGATACTGAATGAATGAGAGAGAAAATTTAATGATAAAAAAGTATAAAAAGTTATTTAATTAAAAAGCGAAAAAGAAAATACAAATGTGGAATTGTCATTTTCGTCCCTGTGGTTTTAAGAAACTGCTAGATCAGTCCAAAGTTAACAACCAAATTTAACACCGTTAGGATTTTGGACTAAACTAGCATATTTTAAGAAACGTTAGGGACTGATCTACCAATTTCTCCAAAACCACAAAGACAAAACTGGCAATTAACCCTTGATTTTTTTACTAAAACCTTTTGTATTGGATTTTTTTATGGATTTTTGTGTTCTATTTTGAGAAAACATAAGGTTGAAATTTCAAATTTCAGGACCAAAATGCCCTTTAATCCTAATTAGAATGAAAGGCACATGTTATCTCTATAATCTTTCTTAGGCTACTTATTGTAATGAGCCAGAGCGATGCAGTGGGAAACACAAACACTGCTAGGGTGTGTATGGTTCGGTTGGTTTGGTTATTAACTTCAACCGATGTCAAACCGAAGTCATTGGTTAGTCTATTTTATTAGCAAATCAGTTTTCGGTTATTGAGTTTGGTTTATTCAGTTAGATTGATTGTTTTTGTACGGTTCATTTAATTTCGGTTAATATTTTCAACAGATGTCAAAACCGAAATCATTGTTTAGTCTATTTTATTAACAAATTAGTTTTCGGTTATTGAGTTTGGTTTATTCAGTTTGACTGATTGTTTTTGTTCGGTTCATTTAATTTCGCTTACTAGCAAAAACCAAACTTTAGCTAAAACTTTTGATTATATATAAACGAAATTGAGACGTAATTACATAAAAGGGAAGTATAAATACATGAAATGGAGGTAAAAAATACGAAATTCATTGGATGTAATGTTTTGAAAACCAGACCGAACCGGCTGGTCTGACCGGTTTAATTTGTAGACTGATGGTACCGACGGTCTGGTCATGTCCCTTTAATCCTAAGGTTGAAATTTCAAATTTCAGGACCAAAATGCCCTTTAATCCTAATTAGAATGAAAGGCACATGTTATCTCTATAATCTTTCTTAGGCTACTTATTGTAATGAGCCAGAGCGATGCAGTGGGAAACACAAACACTGCTAGGGTGTGTATGGTTCGGTTGGTTTGGTTATTAACTTCAACCGATGTCAAACCGAAGTCATTGGTTAGTCTATTTTATTAGCAAATCAGTTTTCGGTTATTGAGTTTGGTTTATTCAGTTAGATTGATTGTTTTTGTACGGTTCATTTAATTTCGGTTAATATTTTCAACAGATGTCAAAACCGAAATCATTGTTTAGTCTATTTTATTAACAAATTAGTTTTCGGTTATTGAGTTTGGTTTATTCAGTTTGACTGATTGTTTTTGTTCGGTTCATTTAATTTCGCTTACTAGCAAAAACCAAACTTTAGCTAAAACTTTTGATTATATATAAACGAAATTGAGACGTAATTACATAAAAGGGAAGTATAAATACATGAAATGGAGGTAAAAAATACGAAATTCATTGGATGTAATGTTTTGAAAACCAGACCGAACCGGCTGGTCTGACCGGTTTAATTTGTAGACTGATGGTACCGACGGTCTGGTCATGTCCCGTTGAATCGTTTACAAAGTAACTGGGCGGCCAGATCGGTGGGTGGTGGTTGACTGAACCTCATGAACCAACCTCAACTTGTACCTTTTTAACCCAGACCAACCTACATCGTCCCAATTTGCATCGTATCGACCCGCAATATCTCGACTCAACCTGAGCTGCCAACGACCTGCACCTTTTCGACTTTATCTGGTCAGTCAATGACCCTCACTGTTTCAACTCGTTTCAGCCTAAACCGGCCTGTTGATGATCCGCATAGTTTCGACCATATGAGGCCTGCCAACTATTCGCACCATTTCGACCCAAACGAGCCCGACAACGACTTGCACCGTTTCAACCCAAACGAGCATGCTGACGACCCGCACCGTTTCAACCCAATGGGCCCACTGGTCAAGTTTGGTCGGGGCGGCAACCTAATCGGGTCGTTGATAGGGCGAGGGTTGTGGGGGTCTGGGTGTAGATTTTAATTCTTTTGTCAACCAAACACATTAAGAATGGAATTGAGATTTTGATTACAACAAATTCTTCATTTTAAAATGTTTAAATTCTAAATCTAATTCCTAGAAATTCCAATTCATATTTCCAATTTCAATTCCAAAACGTTACCTAAATCAAACACATCTTAAAAAAGTAAAAATACATTGAAAGGATACTAAAGGTTCAAGAATGGGAACTTAGGTCTACACAATAGATCATTTCTAGAACACATATAAACTGTAAATTTGTACTCATCCTATTTAGTTTGGTTGAAATGTCTTTTAGTTTTTTGAAGAACCCTCATTTTAAAATTCTTCAAAGTATAGTTATTTCTCTTTAAACTTTTTGTCAGCTTGATATAATTCATGTTACGTTGTAACTTTATTTTATGTTCATGATAATTTGTTTAACTTATTTTTATTTAATAAAGATGATTAGTTTTCCCTGAATTTCTGCATTTTATTTATTAATTTGCTGGATTCCAAAATTAAATCATCTTCATACTTACGTAATTTACATAATTACATGCCATGCAGTGAATAATCTTTTACATAATCACACTCGAACATTATTGTAAGTTTGATAAAAACATAATATTTTTGCATTTACAAATACAAACTTTAATTAGCTGATATTTAACAAAAAAATAAATTAGGTTTTCTTTCTTTCTTTTTTTTTTTTTTTTTTTGTAATGCAAAAAAAAAATACAAGACCTTATTTGTCAAGTACCATTTTCTATTCAACTTGTATTTTTAGAAATGGACATGAATACAAAAACCTACTCTCGTTCATTATGGATTATGTCCGTTTGTGTGGAATATGCAAAATCATTATATATACAAAGTCATGAATTATTTCAAATTATTGTCATACACTTGATTTATTTAATTCTCCAAACCACTCACTGACTCACTCTGGGCACTATATATATGGTTAGATCCCAATACACAAATTCCATAAACTGAACGTCATGGCATTAAATCTCCTACTACTCGGCCTACTCATAAGCTTTTTCGTTTCTACAGGTCTTCATCTATCTATATCTATATCTTCAACTCCTTTCCTTATCTGTCATCTATCGCACATATATCCTCTCTATACATACAATATATGTATGTATGTGCACATGTATAATTTTATGTGAATTCCGCCTTTAATGTTTTTACAAGAAATATAATTGTATAATTATATGTACATGTACGTAACGAATTACTATATGACTCGAAAATAATATATAGTTACTAGTGGGGAACCCGCGCGTTGCCGCGGAGTCAATAATATAAGGCGGGAATATAATTCAAACCTTAATATGAATAAAAAAATAATGTAGAACTTATATGTATGTATGCATGTATGTGTGTATCCTCTATTTTTTTAGGACTTTCAACCCCTACTTGTTAAAGATTTGTAACTAATTGAAAAAGACAATTGCTTTTCAACATTACTACTTATTTGGATAGAAATAAGGTGCAACTGTTGCAACATCGTTTAAATCTGAATTTAGCTCACCTAAATTTGTTTACACACCAACGTATATCATGAAAAATACGAACCCTTCCAAAAAGAATCAAATTAAAATGAAAAAAAAAAAAACTGAAACATGCAAATAAATTTGTTTACACACCAATGTATATCATGAAATTTATGAAGGGGTTACATGTGGAGAGGGAGCATTATACGAGTTGTATTAGTGACTTATACATGTGCCATCAAATATTGTACATAGGGGCATAATAGGAAGAAAATGGTAAAAGTTGGGGATTTATGCTTGTGCCTCTTGATATGCCATCTTAAAATGGTTGTGAAATTACTATCCTAGTCATCTCTCCTCCTTAATAAGGTAACATAGATATATTTTTGTACCTATCTGAATATCCATATCACAATACACAGTATATACAAGCTAGTAGGGTAGGGATCCTAAGAGAACCAACCCCTATTTGAGAACTGAGAGAACCATTCTGAGCCACACATTTCATATAAAGGCAAAAAAAAAAAAATTATTATTATTATTTTTTTTTTTGCTTTAATCGCACATTTTTATGCAAGGAAATTTTTTTTTTATTTTTTTTGAATTTTTTTTTTCATTTATACATATGTGTATATGACAATTATACATATGTGTATATAGCAATTATACATATGTGTATATAGCATTTTTCAGCTATACATATGTGTATATTTCAGTTATACATATGTGTATATAGCATTATACATATGTGTATAATGCAATTATACACATGTGTATACTGAAAAAAAAATAAAAAAAAAATAAAATTTTTTTTTTCCTTACATATAAAGCAGCGATTTTTGCAAAAAAAAAAAAAAAAAAAAAAAAAAAATTTTTTGCTTTATAGAAATGTGTGGCCCAGAATGGTTCTCTAGTTCTCAATTTTGGAAAAGGTTCTCATTTGAACCAAATCCCAAGCTAGTATATTTTTCTACTTCATCTCTCTTTTATATATAAGATATGACATTTGAGTTAATTAAGCATTGTAAATTCTTAAACCGTTGTTCAAACTTGCTGTACTTATTTATTAAGATGTAATTATTTTTAATAAGGGCAAACGGGGCGCTACCAGAATTTGGCACGGGTACCTCATTACCAGCACGCTAACACCGCCGCCACCCATGCTGGTAGTGGTCCCGTGAGCCGAATTCTGGTTCTAGTTAACGGGCTGGTACCCGTGATTTTTCTCTTTCTCTCTCCTCTTTGTCTCTATCTCTCTCTAATTGATTGTTGGTAAATAATCAGTGAAGCATTGCCTTCAAAAAAATGTTTCAGTGAAGGAAATCAGGGAAGTGACGTGGAAGTATAAGATTGGTTAAAATCAGTGAAGTTTAAAAAACTCACGGGTAGTGCCCCGTCCGCCCTAAGTTGTATCATTATTAATTAATGATTTTATTCTTGGTCCAAAACAGATGCACAATCAGTAGGTGTATGCTATTGAAGAGATAGGGAACCGCGCAAGCGCACGGGCCCACATCTCCACATATGCCGACACAACAAGCCTACGTGGGCTTCTAGAAAGCGGCGCGGGATACCTCGTAATGTGACAGCTAATAACCGACAGGAAAGGGACGTCCAGCCAATAAGAGACGTCCATTCCCTGCTCCACGATCGCCTGCGGGTACGAGGTACAGAATAGTACAAGAAAGGACAGACAAGGACACGTGGACCAATAGCGAAGGTACAGCGCAACGAATGACAACGGCCTAATCGTACAGCCAGCTGTCATTCTCCCCTTGACCAATCACAGAAGACCTCAGGTGGCCTATAAATACCCTATGAGGTCAGACGAAGGAAAGGATGAACAATGAGAGAGAGGGAGAATCATAGCTGTGAGAGATAGATTATAGTTGAAACGCTGTAATAATCCTATAACAGTGTCTTGTAACTTGTCCTGATAAATAAGAAGTCCGTTCTTTCATATTATTAGTTCATTATCATTGTTATATCTCGATTATTAGATTGGTGTTTCTTCATTGGCGCCATCCGTCTATTGAGTTATTAAGAACAGCAATTTAAAAACTTCTATCTCTCAACACACCAGCGATGAGTTCTTTACCAGTCAACACAAACTCTCCACAAGGCCCGTCCGGCACTGGTGTAGCCCCGGCAATCACCAGCCAGCCCGACAGCCACGTAGAAGAGCAGGTTCACATCACCGACGTGGGCCACACCCCGTCCTCCGGGACAAGGCAAACCCCGTCATTCCATTTTGCAACTGATAACCTTCAGACTTCACCTGCCGCTCATACTACGCCGATGGTTAGCCCGGAGGTATGGTATGCGCAGCAGAAAGAAGCTCTGAAACAAGCATTCATGCACAGGCTTAAAGAACAGCATCTGAGAGAGGCATCCCGCGCCCTGTCCTTCAGCGAAGGAAGGCCTGTCACTATCTCGGAAGGGCCGTCCAGAGCTGCAGGACACGTCGGCGGAAGCACCCATAACACTGACCCAACGTGGAGGGAAGACTCTGACGAGTCACAGAGTCGTTTTCAACGTGACACAAGCCAGTACTTGACCAACACCGTTGATCGAGCACACTTGTCGTCCGGAGAAGACGACCTAACAAAACCATATTACCCCCCCTCGTTCAGTGAAAAATCAAAGTTTACACCGCGCATCGCACTCGCCATATTGCCCGCTGGGACAAAAATGCCAAGTACATTGGGAAAGTTTGACGGCACCGGCGACCCTGATGACCACATACGAAGTTTCGAGGTCGCAGGAAAATGCGCGCGGTGGACCTTGCCAGCATGGTGTCACATGTTCGCGCAAACGCTCACGGGCGCAGCGCGGGTATGGTTCGACAGCCTACCAAACGGAAAGATTGATAATCTGAAAGAGCTGACTGATAAATTCCTGGACCACTTCAGTCAAAACAAAAGAATCGAGCGGGATTCCACTGACATTTTGCAAGTCAAAAGACGCGACAATGAGTCTATCGAGGATTACATCACCAGGTTCAACCGCGAAGCTTTACAAATTGGCCCAATCGGATTTGAGCTTATGAAAGCAGCGTTTACGCAAGGAGTCAGATGTGATTCGCTGATCCGCACGCTGGCCGGATGCACGGGCATGCCAAATACATGGGAAGAGATCATGCGCGGCGCTAAAAATTATGCCAAGACAGAAAGAGAACTATCTGTCTGGAGCAGGATTCAAGCACCACAGTACACAGATACACAAGCGCAAGCAATGCGCAACCGAAACAACAAGCATGACAGGAGGGCAAAGGGCAATGTCTGGACGAGGCTTCAAGGAGCCGACCAGACAACCCCAAAGCCTCCTGCGTCACAAGATTACCAGCGCAACACCTCGCTTGTGCACAAGCCCAACCGAAGGAGTCACAACAACTGGACTCCCTTAACCAAAACACCGGCGCAGGTTCTAGCAACGGAAAACGTTGACTTCCCGGAACCTAAGGTCATCAAACGGCGCGAAGGGTTGGACCACAACAAGTTCTGCGCGTACCATCAAGACATCGGTCACGACACCGATAAGTGCTACCAACTAAGGCAAGCTATTGAAGATGCATTAAAGTCCGGCAAGCTCGGCCACCTGCTGCAAAACGTCGAGCGCAAACAAGCGGGGGGTCCTCCGCCCAAAAAGATAAAAAATATAAGCATGATGATACACAGCAGCGGGCACCGGAGCCAAAAACGAAAAACTGAATCAACAGCAGAATGGAGGGAACAACAGGTGTGTTTCCCCATAGTTAAAGGCGGCCCATCGGCCACAAAAGCAATCATTGTCACAGCAATTTTTGACCATTACAGAACCACTAGAGCATTCATGGACACGGGCAGCAATTCAGACATCATGTATGGTCAGTGCTTTGACCTCCTGGACGAGGAAGATAAGCAGCGCTTGCGCCCCATCAATTCGCCAATCATGGGATTCTCCAACGAGGTTGTGACACCTCTCGGAGAAATATCTTTCCCTCTCACCCTCGGCGCGCAGGGCCGATCGCGAACGGAAGAGGTCACCTTCCTCGTCATTCCATCCAAGTCTAAATATGATATCATCCTGGGCAGAGACTCCATGGCTTCCTATAACATGGTCACCTCCACCGTGCACAGCGCAATCGGTTTCCCCACTCCAAACGGGGTAGCCATTGTATGGGCCAACAGAGAGTGTGCCATGACCACGGAACCCCACCCAGCAAAAATATTGAAGCCCTGCCCACGCACCGAACCAGAAAAGTGGATCTTAAACCCACAGTTCCCTGAGCAGCCCATAACAATAGGGCCAGAAATCTCCGAAAATATCAGGGACCATTTAAAACAACTCCTCCGCAAAAATATCGACGTTTTCGCATGGCAACCATCGGACATGATCGGTGTCCCGCGCGAACTCGCTCAACACAAGCTTAACACATACCGCTCTGTAGAACCCATCGCGCAAAAGCGCAGAAGTATGGGTGCTGAAAAAACTCAAGCAATGAACGAGCAAGTCGGAGAATTGTTAAAGGCAGGCATTTTGAGAGAAACACGATATCAAACCTGGGTCGCGAACCCAGTCATGGTCAAGAAAAGCAACGGCGGATGGAGGATGTGTGTAGACTACACTGACCTCAACAAAGCATGCCCCAAGGACTGCTACCCCCTACCAGAAATCGATCTGAAAATAGACTCTCTAGCCCCGTTCCGCTTCAAGTGTTTTTTAGACGCCTACAAAGGCTACCACCAAATACAGATGGCACGTGAAGATGAAGACAAGACTGCCTTTCGCACAGACAAAGGAGTTTTCTGTTACACAAAGATGCCATTTGGCCTAAAAAACGCCGGAGCCACGTATCAACGACTGATGGACCGCGCATTCGCCAAGCAGATCGGGAGAAACCTAGAAGTCTATGTTGATGACTTAGTCATCAAAAGCAAGGAAGAGGATCAGATGCTAAAAGACATCGAAGAGACATTCAAGCATCTAAAAGCGATCTGCATGAAGCTAAACCCAAGCAAATGCGCTTTTGGGATGGAAGAAGGCAAGTTTCTGGGGGTCGTAGTCACCAAAGACGGGTTCAGACCAAACCCCGAAAAAATACAAGCCATTGCGCAAATGCCCTCCCCATCCACCCTAAAAGAGGTTCAAACGCTGAATGGACGCCTTGTAGCGATCAACCGCTTCCTGTCGCATCACGCGAGCAAATCCATTCCTTTCATCGAAACACTAAAAAGCTGCTTGAAAAAGAACCATTTTAAATGGACACCAGAGGCAGAAAAGGCTTTTCAAGAGATGAAGGAATGCTTGATGGACCTACCAACGCTCACCGCTCCACTCCCTAGGGAGCCCCTAACGATGTATCTTTGCGCCACAGAGCAGGCGGTGAGCGCAGTACTGATGGTAGACAGAAAGCTGGTTCAAACGCCTATCTATTACGTCAGCAGAGTACTAACAGATGCGGAGTCAAGATACACCATCATGGAGAAGCTAGTTCTAGCACTCGTTCACGCATCAAGACGGCTGCGCCGCTATTTCCAAGGCCATCCCATCAATGTGCTGAGCGATTACAAGCTGAACAATGTCCTATCAAAGCCAGAAGTCTCCGGGAGATTGGCAAAATGGGCAATCGAGCTGGGTGAGCACACCATCAATTACAAGACGCGCCCAGCGGTTAAAGGACAAGTACTAGCCGATTTCATAGCAGAAGTACCAAAAGACAAAGTAGAAGAATGCAAAGCTGAACAAGAACCGCAACCATCGAATGACGAGAAGGCCATCTGGAACCTCTACACAGATGGGGCCTCAAACGAGGATGGCGTTGGCGCGGGGATACGCTTGGTCAGTCCAGAGGGAGCGGAATTCACTTACGCAATAAGGCTCGAATTCAAAGCCACCAACAATGAGGCGGAGTATGAAGCATTCCTCGCTGGACTACGCATCGCGCACAAGCTAGGCGCCAAGCACATCTTCGCGCACGTCGATTCACTGTTGGTCGCACGTCGATTCATTTGGGAATTCATCATTTGCCGCTTCGGGCTGCCAATGTCAATCGTTACAGATAACGGGACTCAGTTCGCAGATAAGGGGTTGCTGAAATGGTACGCGGATTTGCACATCCAACCAACCTTCACCTCGGTCGCGCACCCACAGGGCAACGGCCAAGTTGAGCGCGCGAATCGCAGCATCGTGGAAGGCATCAAAGCCAGATTGGGAATGAAAGGTAAGGCTTGGGCGGAGGAATTACCGAGCGTGCTATGGGCTAATCGTACACTAACAAAAACAAGCACCGGCGAAACTCCGTTCAGCCTCACATACGGCTCTGAAGCCATGATACCCGCAGAGATTGGATGCCCATCCCTCAGAGTGCTTTCCGCAACTACGACAGATAATGACCAGGAACTGCGCACAAATCTTAACTTGGTAGAATTACGCCGCGATGAAGCAGCAATACGAGAGGCAAATTACAAGCAGCAGCTAGAGCGCTACTACAATGCCAAAGTCAAAGCCCAAGCGTTCAGGGTCGGAGAGTTCGTCCTGAGAAACAACGAGGCCAGCGGAGCCCTCCCCAAGGGAAAGTTAACCCCAACTTGGGAAGGACCATACCGCATCCAAGAAGCCCTCGGCAAAGGGGCCTACAAACTATCAACGTTGGAAGACAAACCGGTTCCCCGAACATGGAACGCGGCGCAATTAAGAAAGTGCTATATGTAACTACAAAACATGATGTAACGAAGGCCGTTGCGCCACTTGAATGAAATGAAATATAGCAGTTTCCTTTATTTTACATGCGCAACCTAAAATTAGAAATTGCATCGAGAAAATCTGCAATTTCCTTAAAACTGCGCGTTGCATGGTTAAGATGCAACGCGCACCCTAAACTTAGAAATTGCATCGAGAAAATCTGCAATTTCCTTAAAACTGCGCGTTGCATGGTTAAGATGCAACGCGCACCCTAAACTTAGAAATTGCATCGAGAAAATCTGCAATTTCCTTAAAACTGCGCGTTGCATGGTTAAGATGCAACGCGCACCCTAAACTTAGAAATTGCATCGAGAAAATCTGCAATTTCCTTAAAACTGCGCGTTGCATGGTTAAGATGCAACGCGCACCCTAAACTTAGAAATTGCATCGAGAAAATCTGCAATTTCCTTAAAACTGCGCGTTGCATGGTTAAGATGCAACGCGCACCCTAAACTTAGAAATTGCATCGAGAAAATCTGCAATTTCCTTAAAACTGCGCGTTGCATGGTTAAGATGCAACGCGCACCCTAAACCTAGAAATTGCATCGAGGAAATCTGCAATTTCCTTTAAACTGCGCGTTGCATGGTTAAGATGCAACGCGCACCCTAAACTTAGAAATTGCATCGAGAAAATCTGCAATTTCCTTAAAACTGCGCGTTGCATGGTTAAGATGCAACGCGCACCCTAAACTTAGAAATTGCATCGAGAAAATCTGCAATTTCCTTAAAACTGCGCGTTGCATGGTTAAGATGCAACGCGCACCCTAAACCTAGAAATTGCATCGAGGAAATCTGCAATTTCCTTTAAACTGCGCGTTGCATGGTTAAGATGCAACGCACACCCTAAACTTAGAAATTGAATCAATTTCTTTAAAATAATGCGTCGCGTAGTTGAAACACAACGCGCGACCTAAACCTCGAAACCGCATAAAGTATATCTGCAATTTCCTTAAAATTACTTAGAATCCTATGTCTACTGGATTCCCGCGCGGACGCTCAGATAAAAATATGACGCGCAAAAATAACAAGCTATGAAATAATAGCAAGGCGTATGAACATTAACACTAGGCAGAAATAAACTACACTGCTATTGACAAAATAAATATGTTCAACAATATTTATAAACATAAAGTCATTACATACTGTTTAAACAGGCCAACAGTGAAGCTACACACACAGCCAAAGCTAAATACAAAGGCAAAATATTCAGCTTCATTTCTTGGACGAGGAGGATGTGTCACTAAGATCATCATCGTCTGAACCGGACAAGCTCAACCGTTCACCACCCTCCGCCTGAATCTCAGCCGCTAAGTCACTCGCCTTAAGCTTCGCGTACTCATGACGCGTGTGCACCAAGCCAGCCTTGTCAAATGATTCCTTGAGTTCAAAGCAGCTGGGACGATCACGGTGGCTTACAACGAAGTCCACCAGCTCATACTTCAAATCATCAAACTCTGCGGCCTTCTTCACAAACACAGCATCCAGGTCTTGTTTGTACAAGGGAAACTGCTCCAAAGGTCTCCCATCCTGCGCATGCTGATACCCTTCAATGAAGCCAGCCTTGCGACCCACAAGCTTCGCAGCTGCGTTCACTGCGGCCACCGCTTGACGCGTCTGCGCGCAATTTTTCACATGATGGGCGACCTGCACGACATTCAAGATATATTGTTAGTGCAAACAAACACAAAATAGTGAGAAGACAAGTGCAAAATAGCGAGGAACATACCTCAGGGACACAACATCCCAGGACCCAAGCGCGGTCCTCCTCCGCCACATCCTTATCACTTTGGGCCTCTAACAATTGCCCCTCAAGCTCAAGTACTTTTCGGTGAAGGGACAAGTTTTCCTTGTCCAACCCATCATGACCTTCACGCAGGTCAGCGATCAACTGATCCTTCTCCTTGAAAAGCTCGCGGGCCTCAATCAATTTGTCTTTATGCTGCTGCACCAGCCGTCGCTGCACTTCCAATTCTTTGCAGGTCTCATCCCTCTGAGCTTCAATCTCACTGAGGCGCTTCTTGGTTGCCTCCATCTTCGCGTTATCCTTCGCGCAGGCAACCCTCCATTGCTCCTCCCTCTCAGTGATGTGCTCACGGAGCTTGTCACGCTCCTCGCGAAAAGTAACAGCGTCCCACTTAGCACGCTTAAGCTCCGCTTGCACGCGGTCACGATCCTCTGTCACGCGCTGCAAATCTTGATGAAACCTATGACGGTCATGCGCCATAGACCCCCACTCCCGCACTATCTCAGCGGAAGTAGACAACATGTTGGCCACACTCAAAATGTGGTCATCCATAAGGTCCCCGCGAGGACGTGTGGCCTGGTGCTCGCGCTCACCAGGAGGGATAACATTCGCCAAAAATTGACGACATTCCTCCACATTCAAAAAACGAGCGGCCGGAGTCAACGTCCAGTTAGGCACAAAAATGCCACTGGACGACTCCTCGCCCTCAGCCGGGCGCACACCTGAAGGACCAGGATTCGGCTCCGTGGTCACCTGTTTCTCGTTCTCCTCATCATCAGCGGTCATATCAACTCCATGACCATACCCCTCACTAATGTCTGTGGGTGACACCCTTCCCTCATCACCTTCCGGGTCATTCCGCGGAGGAGTAGGGAGTCGCACAGGCGACGGCGATTGCGGCGGAGTTGGAAGACGCGGGGGAGTCGATCCTTGCACAGGAGAAGGCTGGCGAGGGGGAGATGGCGGATCCGCCAACACAGTAGTAACCAGCAAATTATCCTGCACATCAGTACGCGCAGACTCCTCAACTTGCTTTTCAGGGGACGCCGGCCTGATGGGCCCAGTCTCAAACTCCCTGTTAATGGGAGCAACAGTCACATCCTCTGGCGCGGCCGTGCCCAACAACGAAGCTATAAAAAACACAAGGTCATTAGCCAATAAAAAAGAAAAGAAGGGAGAAACAGATAACAAACTCACCTAACAAGTCTTCCTCCACAGACCGGACGAGTGCGTCCAACTTCACTCTCTTCTCAGCGGGCGATGTCAACTCCCCGCTGATTCTCCTCTCCCTACTTGACCGCCTCGAACGCTTCTTTTTCTGCGGAGTCTGTTGGTCCACAGACTGACCCACTTCGGTCTCCACAGTCAACGGAGCCTGAAGAATCACCCCCTCCACCATGTCCTTCAACGCAGCTGTTCCCTCATCCGTGAACGCATCTGAAAGTTCAACGTAGCTTCGTTCAATAGGGTTGTAGTTTTGAAGATACCTGCTAACGACCTCATGGTCTAAAATAAAGGCAACACCTCCACTTTGACTACCACCATGCGCCACCCCAGCCCTTGGTTGCCTCACTCGACGGAGCACAAACTCTTCAGACTCCGTCTCCTCTCCGCTGTCGTCCGCAACAAAGGTTGGCAATACTTCTCTCTCGCTTCCGCCTGCGGACGGCAAACGCGGAGAAGAGGATGCGCCAGAGTCAGACGACTCATCACTTGAAATAACAATTAAAGGACAACCCGTCCGCATGAACATGTTCACCGGAGATGGGTTATCAAATTGAGAAAAAGGCTCACCTGTTTCAGTTATCTGCAAAGGCGCATTGACACCCTCCTGCGCCACAACCTCCAGTTGGGGACGAACAAGCGTGTCCCACGCCTTCTCCAATATATACAGCTCCCCATCCGCGAGCTCTCTGAAGGCGAAACCCATATTATCACCACCCAACAGCACGCTATGTAAACTCTCCACATCTGCAAAAGAACAAAACAAGTAAATACAGACGTAAAGCAAACACACTGAGGAGCGTACCCCGAGAGACAAACCTTTGCCATCATCAGTCAGATGAGGATTACGCCCCCGAATATCATATTTCAGGCTCATCCCTGCCATCACCAGCGCCGTCTCAGGGATTTCACACAAATCCACTGGATGCGCAGTAAGAGTTTGGAACCAATCTTGGTCTTTGTAGTCAATCAACACCGCCTTTGGCGCACCATCATCCGGGTCCAACCGACCCATCACAATAGGGATAACACCCTTGTTGATCCAGAAAAACTTAGGCTTCCAATCACGAAAGCTCTTCACCCCTGCCTTAGCACAGGGAGCCACTCCTGCGCGTGGCCTGCAAGACAGCCAACTCTCTACAAAGCAGAGAGAATAGAAGACATAAAACATGTCAACTAACGGCTCGATCTTCTGAGAATGACAGCAAAACTCAAAGAACATCAGCCGCGACATCAAACCGGGATGAATCTGGTTAACATGTACGCCTACAGTCTGAATGAATGTCTTCAAAAAACAAGTCACCGGAACCCTAAAATTACAATCCTTGAAGTACGTAGCGTACAACCCAATCTTGCCAACTGGAGGCTCCAAGATAGTTTTATCGGGGGCAGGAGCCTCAACACCATAGCTAGAAGGAAACGCATGTTCCTTCCTAAACTTACGAAACTCTCCTTTTGCCCACACTGCCGTAACTTCGCCGGCGTGTGGTGGCCCCTTTTTAGAACCATCGTCTCTCCTTCTCGAGCCACCACGCTTCTTCTTGGGAATCTGAACAACGTTCTCCATTACAAAAAGATAAAAATTTTTCGAAAAAGGGGAACTCAACTCTTGAGGAATGCAGAAAGAATTTTCTTTTGATAAGGTTCGAAATTTGTAAGTGTGTGAATAGAAGAGAAGGAGGAACGACCCCTTTTATATGCAAGTCACGTGCCACACAGACGGTTACAGTCGTGTGGCACGACCGACCGATAAGAGCGTGACACGTCAGGAGAGAGAAGGACAGGGAGCATGCGAAGCGACAGGTCGGGCCCACCTGTCCCTGCAGCAGTACAACTGTCAGAAACTTTTCGGCTACCAACCTGTCCCATCCGCCCCGCACCCTGACACATTTGATGTGTGCATTAATTACTGACGTGCGCAGGAAACCCACTTGGAATGACGCTGCACAACGCGCAGCCGCATTTAAACAAAATAAACAACTTAACAAAAACACAACAATTTCCTTTTTCTTTTCTTTCCTTTTAGTGCAGCGCCCTGCATGCAACGCATACAGCACACTACACTGGGGGGACTTGAAGAGATAGGGAACCGCGCAAGCGCACGGGCCCACATCTCCACATATGCCGACACAACAAGCCTACGTGGGCTTCTAGAAAGCGGCGCGGGATACCTCGTAATGTGACAGCTAATAACCGACAGGAAAGGGACGTCCAGCCAATAAGAGACGTCCATTCCCTGCTCCACGATCGCCTGCGGGTACGAGGTACAGAATAGTACAAGAAAGGACAGACAAGGACACGTGGACCAATAGCGAAGGTACAGCGCAACGAATGACAACGGCCTAATCGTACAGCCAGCTGTCATTCTCCCCTTGACCAATCACAGAAGACCTCAGGTGGCCTATAAATACCCTATGAGGTCAGACGAAGGAAAGGATGAACAATGAGAGAGAGGGAGAATCATAGCTGTGAGAGATAGATTATAGTTGAAACGCTGTAATAATCCTATAACAGTGTCTTGTAACTTGTCCTGATAAATAAGAAGTCCGTTCTTTCATATTATTAGTTCATTATCATTGTTATATCTCGATTATTAGATTGGTGTTTCTTCAGCTATGGAACACTTGGAAACAATTTGCCTTCCCCGAAAGATGTTGTAAACCTTTACAACAACAATCGCATAACTAGGATGCGAATCTATGAGCCGAATTCAACGATTCTTGAAGCCCTTGCCAGCAGTGGAACCAATATCGAACTCATTCTTGACGCTCCTAACCATTCTCTTCAGGACCTCACTAATGAAAATTATGCAAAGATGTGGGTTAGAGAGAACGTAGTAAAGTACTTACCTAATGTTACATTCCGATACATCTCTGTTGGAAATGAAGTCGATCCAAATCACGATAGCACTAGTCAGTTTGCCGGATTCGTGCTTCCGGCAATGATAAATGTCCAAAACGCCCTTAATGCTGAAGGCCTGTATCGCCGAATCAATGTCTCCACCGCAACCTACACGGGCCTCCTAAACCATTCCTATCCACCAAGTGAAAGTACATTTCGTAACCCCGATTTTATTAAACCAATAATCGAATTCCTGGCTGCAAACCATTCATCAATGCTTGCCAACATCTACCCTTACTTTGCTTATATTAACAACTACCGTAATATAAGTCTCTCATATGCATTATTAAGGCCTGAAGCAACACCTCCTAGCGATCAATACCATAACCTTTTTGATGCAATGTATGATGCTCATTATGCAGCTCAGTCGCGTCTTGGTGGACCCAATGTTCCTATTGTTGTGTCGGAGAGTGGATGGCCGTCGGCTGGAAACGAACATGCGACACCTGGAAACGCTACAACTTACTATAGAAACTTGATTTCACATGTGAAAAGTACTAAAGGGACACCCGCATGGCCTGTAGGACCCATAGAGACATATTTGTTTGCAATGTTTGATGAAAACGATAAACCAGGAAACGAGACCGAGAAGCATTTTGGGGTTTTCTATCCTAATCAAACATCTAAGTATCAACTAAGCTTTTAGCTACATAAACTTGTAATTTTGCTTTTAATAATAAATAAGAAATGGAATAATAAAAGTTTTAATTTATAAGGAAGAAACTCGTGTCTACCAATTATGTCAATTACTCTTGCATCATATCAAAATACTAGAATGAAACGAACGTATGGTTTAACATCCCTTATGGGGTAGAGTTCTAGTATCTAATAATGTGAGTTGTGTAAACACTATTATCGGATCCATTGAGAAGGTTTTGAGACGAGTATTGGTAATTCCAATCCTATACCCTGTTACAAAACCATGTCATATACCCAGCATAATATTTATTTGTCGGGTTACTACCCTTTAGGTATCGGGCATACTTGCGAGTATCATGTATACACTTTAGAGAACTTTGTCAAATATAAGATAACTCTTCATATTGTTTTAAATTATCGTGCATATCTATATATATATATATATATATATTGCAAAGGGATTAATCCTACATGTCATGCTCTTATATAATCTCTCTTTTGAGAGATGCCACATAGGATGTGATGTGGCAAGTGTAAACCAATTAAAAAAAAGAAATAAATATGATTTAACCTAATCTATTAAATATCTAATCCTAAATATTAAAACTTTACTATTTTTTCTCTCATGTTTCCTCCCATAACTTTTAAACGTTAATATCTTTTATATACGAGATTTTTTAAAGAAAAAATTACACGAAATTAACGAGCGTTTTATTATCTTTCTAACGAGTACCATAATGCTATATAAAAAAAAGGAGAAAAAAATGACTATTTTTTGTAACCCGACAGGTATTGTGTCGGGTTTGGGATTAGTTTAAAAAAAATTGTGGGTTTGGGTCGGGTATGAGATTAGGTGATACCTGACCCGATTATCCGAAACAACATACCCAAATACCCGAACTATATACCCGATCATATACCCATGAATTTTTTAACGCATCACATAACCCTTAGACTGATTCGTTCGATATTTCAATAATTAACTTTTTTTTCTTATTTCATGTTAGTTCTTTTTAGAATGATCGATTACAAACTTCTGAATTCATTTGTAATGGCACTAGATTTATACCCCGACGCAGAGATTCGTTTTTTTTTTATATTTGAATATGATAATTTATTGCAGAGATTTGTTTAAAATAATAATAATAATAATAATAATATATTTTATTATGTCATATTAGATATTTCAACCCGGGACGCTCCCGGAATAAAAACTAGTTATCTATATCTATATCTTTGTCATTTGCCACCGGCATAGCCAACCCTTTAACTTTGAGTTTTTCAGTTTTACTACGTATAACTTTGCCACCAACTAAAACTCCCCCATATTTTGAGATTGCATACTTTATCCCTACATTTCTACATTTCTAAACTCCCCCATAGGTTTCGACCTAAAGTTTTCGAAAATAAGTGAGGTCAAATATAACATGCGCCTTTAGTTTCTAACATTTCAAGTTCATCCCATATTTTCATTCTTTTACTAAAAAAATAACTAATTCTTGCCGTGCTTTTTTTATGTATGTATCGGTATAAATTCACATTTTGACCTAAAGTTTTTGGTAATGATCGAGCCATGTCAAATATAATACGTTTACACGCATATTTTTATGTATGAACTAAGTTGGCCTAAGTGTTGACGTAAATAAAAAAACGTTATTTCCACACGTGCTTATTTTTATGTACAAAACCTAGTGTTTTTATAAATGTGTCGGGTCAAATATAATATGATTTCATACTTATTTGTATGTACGATTTAAGTTGGTCTACGTTTAAAATGATTTAGGAATATTTTTCATGTGGCCAAATATAATATGTTTTCATGCTTATTTCAATATACGATTTAAGCTAGTCTGTGTGTAAACATATATAAAAGAAAAGACTATTTCCACACGTGCATATTTTCAATATGTACAAAAACCTAAAAATTTTCGAAAATGATTCAACTAAAATATAATACGTTTTCATGTTTATTTTAATGTACGGATTAAGTTGGACTACGTTTAAACGTAATTTTAAAAGATACGTGATTTCCTCACGTGATTATTTTTATGTATGTGTTGATATAAATTCATGTTTTGACGTAAACGGTATAAATTCATGTTTCGGTGTATTTTTTCTAGAAACGAGTTGGGTTGAATATAATACATTTTCATATTGTATGTTTTTAGTTGGTCTACGTTTTGACATAACAATTACTGTATGTTTTGACGTCATTAAGTCTTTATGCAAAGGTAAATGGTGTAGTGTGGTTAGGTCGAACCCATTAAATAAACCAACCCGGGTTCAATTATGTTTCTTTTATACATTTTACTTTACATTTGTTTCGCCCGTAATACTTATATTGGTTACATTGAGTCATATCAAATATGTCGAAACATGTGTTTGTACATAGGTGATGCATTACATATATAGCGTTTTGAGTAATCATACCGATGTTTGCAATGTATCCTAGTCGTAACGTGCAATGGTATTATGGCTAGTTAAAAATTAAAAAGCAACATTGTCTTACAAGATGCGTTTAGTACTGTAGCAAATTGTACTACCGGCTTAAGCATATTTTACAATTTACTAATGGATGAAGATGTGTGGACAAAGCGGCTCTAAATTTGAGTTTTACAGATTGATTGTGCCAGAAAGACACGTTTTGGTGAGCATACTGAGGGATAACTTAGACTGTGTATTGTGGCCCGCGAGCGAGCCAACGAGCCACGTGGCTCATGAACACCATGACCCTCACACGTTAACGGTCCCACGAGCGAGCAGACGCGAACCTGCTCACGTGGGCTAGTGAGGAAATAAAAGGAAGAGTTGCAGGTGGGAACGACATCTTGAGTGAGCAGGCTCACCTTGAGTTTAACAGGGTCAAATGAATGAACTCAAGTTTTATCCATTGTCATGTCAACGTTCAAATAGCTTGAAATGATAGGATAATATTTGTGCTCACCTTAACTCCTTAAGCCGCAACGGCTAAAGTAAACTTGTTAGCATATGTGTTGTGATGCAAAGATGTTGATTCAAGTTTTAGTATTGTGGTTTGAATATATGATCTTTTAGTTTAATAACATCCAAACGTATATGTGCAAAATCTCGATATAAGGCGCGGGTGTTTATTACTAGTTAAACTTATTAAGTGTATTTGTCTTTACTTAATAATTTGACAAAGTAATTAAGAAGATGCCTCACAAAGAATGCAAAGGGGTCATGGGTTCAAGTCCCACAAGGATTAGAAATTTGCCGTTCAAAAAAAAAAAAAAAACTAGTTGATCTAGCGACTTGTCGAATTTTATATGCAAAAGAAAAAAAGTCTATTCAATGCAAGCGTGTGCACAATGCGTTTAGACCAAATAAATGGGTTAAAATATATTGTCGTTTGGTTAATTTGACAACTTCTATTTTGGTGGCCTATTTGAAAATATTATAAGTCGAATGATTAGTTCTGCCATTTGTTAATTTGCATTAAAAAAGCAGCGACCTTAAGCACTTGCATGTTTACTATTTTTAATAAGAATTTGATTACGTTATGCTAATATTAACAAACTAGATTATACCCCGAGAATGCTCTGGGTTGAGAAATCTAATATGACATATTAATTTTACATATGAAATAGAATCATGCGCTTTACATTTACATGCAGGAAAACTTTAGGTAGCACCTAACCTAAAACAATTAACAATGTATCTTCAATGTTAACGCCTAACCTTAAACAATGTATAACTCTAATATTAATACCTAACCTAAAACAATGTACAACTCCAATGCTAACACATGTTGAAAATAGAATTCGTATTTACTGATTTGAACATAATTAGTGACTTGCATATACATGATTAATGAATTACCTGAACACTTTGTGTTTTTTTTTCCTGTATGAAGAAAACCCCACAAAAAATAGTCGTTTTATTTCTCCGTTTTTTATGTAGCACTATGACACTTGTTGTAATTTTTTTCTTTAAAAAATCTCGTATATAAAATATATTAATGTTTAATAATTAGTGGATGAAGCATGAGAGATAAAAATCCAATTTTGTTTTAATTTTTTTTTTCCTAAAATCAATAAATGTCACATGGCACACTTAAGGGGGAGGATGTCATCATTGAGTGCCATGTGGGATTTATTGCTTTCAATTATTATAACTATATGAAATATCGTGTGAAAACACAGGATTAGTATATTTTTTAAGACAAGTATATTCTTTAAAATATAAAAAACATAAACAGACAACTGCTATGGTTTGTTTACTAAACACCAAATTAAAAAGTCAATCATTTGTTGCAAGTGTTTGTTAAGGAGATCTTTCTAAAACAGTTGTTACTACAAATAGTTGTTGATTCAAAAAGATATTCATTCAACAGTTTCCTTCAAACAAATGTCGCTTTAAACGGTTGTTACTAAGCTCTATTTCATAATCATCTAAGTTAATGATTACTTTTTACATATTCGTCCAAAACTACATACAAAATGGAATACTTGCAAAAGAACACATCCAGATATCTATAAAAAACTGCTTTGATGCCAAGTAACACATTTACAATATCCGAATTAACAAACTACATACAAAATTCAAGCAAACATAAAAGAAGTCTTCTAACAAACAAACCCTACACAATGATCTTCCTTGCCATTGTGATCGGACCAAAAACACAAACACAATCAAAAGCAATACGACGACAACTGTTCGTATTTAAACATCATCAACTTCAAAAACCATAAAGTTTTTTTAACAGGCTCTGGATGTAGTAATGATGGATTGGTGTTTTTCTTTGAACGTAAGAATCTTCGAAAAACAACAATTCCAACTTCATTACCAACGGATTGTTGGTAATCCATTTTTCTTTGAGTGTAAGAATTTTTAAGAAGACTGGTGGAAGCGCATTCGAACGTAATATCATTATGCATATGGCATCGAGAGTTGGAATACGAAAATAGTTTTACGAATATAATTAAACTTGGAAAATGACTATTGGAAATTTCTCTCCTTTTATAGAGTGAATAAATTATCTATCTGTAAAGTTGATTCTCAAGTATAAGTTACATTTCAAGTAAATATAAAGTTGGAACTTACTTTTGGGGCCTTTTATAGAGTGAAAGACAATTGAAACATAAAAATAATAAAACAATATTCTTAATAAACTAAGTTCAAAATCGTGCTCATTAATTTAGAATTCGATCCTCTGTTGAGATAAATAAGAATCTCTTTGACCCATCATACAGCATTGAACGATATCCTCATTTTGTTGTATATACTCTGTTTTATAACGTCTGTTGACTTGTCAAACAGATGTTCTTAAACAAAGTCTAAATGTTTAAAGTAACCTTACTTTATTCTAAATCCTGTTTTACCGCATCTGTTGAGTTGTTATCAAATTTGTTAAACAACTGTTATAGCATTCAAACTTATTATTGCACTTAGTTAATTTCAATAAAATATTTAAGTTAACAAACTACATACAAAATGCAAGTCTTCTAAAAGAAAAAATCAGAATTGTCACACCCTCAATTTTCCACTGCGGGGTTTATACCGCGAGGCGCATGACAAACCAGGATCCCATAGCCATAAGTCACATGAACGACTCTAAATGCCCAAACCATTTAGTTCGTTATTGTAAAACCAAGTTTAAAAGTTTTAACCAAACCAAATTAAGTATAGCGGAAGCGAAATAACAAAACAGTTAAATAAAAGTCTGCGCAAAACACCGCGCCCAAAACCATAAGTAAATAGTTAAATATTTAAAAGCAGTTTAAGTGTTCATAATCCCATGACATAACATGATGCATGTCCTATTCGTGCTCCATACCTAGTTACCTGCAAAAACATGCTAGCGTGTGTCAACATAAAGTTGGTGAGTTCACAAAGTAAAGATGACGAGTAAGTAAAACGCGTAGTTTCCAAAACCACGTAACCAAGTAAAACGTAAATAATTAAGTTGTTCCAAAAACCGTGTAACCACTAGTTCATCGCATACCAAGGGTAGCTAACCCATTCATGATAACTAACACCGATAGACCGAACTGCTAATGTATGTGTTGTCACAAATGTGAGCAGTTTGCCTTGCATCATTGCCTATCAACAATGATAATCTGTTAAGTTATAGTTCACTCCCGCACTCCCCCGAGCCGGTGTGAGGTTTGTCAGACCTAATAGCTCTATCAACTAATAACCCGCTTGCCATAACCCGGCAACTCATTCGGTATGTGAAGGACTTACAGTGATAGTGTTGGTTTAGTTCATCAAGGACAAAGTTTGCGAACTAGCAAAACCTGACCCACACAAGGAGTCAAAACCCGACCCACACAAGGAGCCATAGCATCCCAACCCGGGATGTGTAAGTAGTCCCAAATCAGACTAGAAAAAGTTAAGTACGTTGTCTCAAACTCGAGACACATGCTTTTGAGAAAAAGTAATGAAACCCACCTTAGGTTGCACGTGAATAATCCAAATTCCTCAAACAGTAATGAGCTACCGACTCCCTATTACAAATGTCACTAGGTGAGTATATGTGCATATCCAACACACCATACAACTCGTTTGTCCAAGACTTTTAAAGTTCAAACCGTGTAGTGACACCTGATGACTCTACATGCACAAGTAAGTCCTACGAATCCCGTTGGCGATCATATTGATTATTATCAGTTTTATACCTCATACACATCTCATATAAGTATTCATACAAGTTCATGTAAAATACATACCATATAAGACTCCAAATAGTCACGTAAACATCCCTTACACAATCTGCGTTTTTTGGGTAGATTGTGCGCAGTGAAAAACGAATTATTTAAAATACTTAACGAACGAATTAAACTCCCAAATGTTTACTGAATATTCAATGGGATTCATTTGATAAACCATATTTTTTTTTGTCTCAAAACCAAACAAAAAAATTATTAAAATTCGTACAACACAGCTATGTCCAGAAAATTTCCACAGCAGGTCAGTTTAGTAGAAAAATTCCAAAAACTTATGTATTCACCCAAACAAGGTGAATCCACATGGAAAAGCCAAATTATTCCAATGTTGACCTACTGTCCAAATTTCATAACTTAACTCTTTGTAAAACTCGAGTTATGACCATTTAAAGTTGACCCAATTTATAACTCCGAAAATCTGATATGACCTTTAATCAAATAAAATTCCAAAAACTATTCAAACGACGTCCAAAGCAATCGATTTTACCCATTATGAAAAGCTAAGACCAGGCATAATACAATCATGCAAATAAATCATCAAAACAATCAATTTAACATCACAATACAGACCCTACAAAACACCCTAATCAATCTGCCAGAAACTGAAACTTGCATCCCAAGTTATTCACAAACCCTAATTATGCATAAAAATCTCTAACACATGCATAACCCATATTATCATGATCAAACACATATATTATCATACAAAAACCTAATTATGATTACTAACAACAATCATCATCATCAAATCACAATGAACATTCAAGAACTCCTACTAACACATGTTATGCGATTTTATATGTATGCATGCTCTATGATTTTTAAACTTTTCAAGCATTATTAATCATCATAAAACATGTAAAAATTATACCTTTCAATGCAAGAGTCCTCAAAGTCTAGATATTACACCCAACTAGCTTGAAAAGATGATCAAGATTGATGTTTATTGAAGATTGAGAGAGAGGGGGGGGGGGGGGGTGGGGGGTTGTTTCACGGCGCAAGGGGTAAGGGGGTTAGGGTTTTAATTTTTTTTTTGTTTCCTAATTATAAGAAAGCTTGGCTTGTTGCCCAAGCAATTAATGCCAAGTAATAAATGTACAATATCCGATTTAACCAACTATATAGCAAATACAAGCAAACATTAAATCAATCTGGTCTCTAAACAGGCACTGGATGTAGTAAACACCGGAATAAGTTTTTCTTTGGTTGTAAGAATCTTTCGAGAACACCAATTCCAACTTCATTACCGACGGTTTGTTTGTAGTCCATTTTTCTTTCACTGTAACAATCTTTGAGAAGACAGGTTGAAGCACATCTTAACGTAATATCATTATGCATATGGATGGAGAGTTATACAGAAGCCTTTTCAACTTCATAATTAAAATCTTCATATGTGTAACAAATGATGAAGCCTAACCGCCAAAACATTAGTAATTATTACTCACAGTTTTACATATAATAAACATTATCTAACTTAATTAGTTATAGTTTTTTAAAGAACATATTCAAACAAAAGATGCATAATTAGTATTCAGTTTAACATTAATATTTTTCAATCACAAACCATAAACATTATAAGCAAAACAACCACATTATAATATTCATATTTGAAAATTCAAGCATATAAAAATATTTAAATTTCATCATCTTCATCACTTGAACTCCAATAAGAGAATGACTCTTCCATAACTTGTTCCACCTTCTCCTTCAAAGACATTATCCTTGGCCTGATCATTTGTTCCGGATTAAAGGAAATGTATTCTGATTAATGTTACTCATTCTTTTCTGGTCCATTTGTCCAAGAAACTCCAAGTCATCGGAATACTCTATCTTCTCTCGGAGGAATAATTTTTAAAAACCATTTTCATACGTAACTATTGCTATTTCAAAATCATGAGAGTAAAACCAACTTACAACATGACTTAAGAAATTTTTCATCAACAACGGTTTGCTCCAACATTTCCATTAAGAGTATTTCATTTGAATATCGAAATTCATTGTTCTTGCATATGCCAACAAAAAGGAGAAGGAGCTCCCCCTTTTGTAGTACCTTGACATCACACTTTCTCAGCCCATCCTCTACCCTTGATGGGGCCCGGCCCAGGTAGAGGTGTCTCCAAGATTCCGACCCAAGTCCTTAAGCCCATTTGGTGCAAGTGGGTTTTGGTAAAAAGGTGTCACACCACGCCTAAGGCGGAAACACGTGGCGCGACGGTTCAAAAGTATTAAGCCAAGATTAATGCAAATCACAATAGTAATTAAAGAAAACGGGCATTTATTCAATGCTAATAATCATGTCAAATTATCCATACATAATTATAAATTGTTTTTGAAATTGATAAGGAGGCTCCTCCCTTCATCCCTATGACTATGGAATAAAGAGACGAGACCCTTTTATGACATTCCCAACGCCCAACTTGGAGATATCCCCGACCCTGCTCGCCATGCTAACTTCCATCATTCAATTACCTGAAAGATATGTTTGAAAATCGTCAATATATAAATATTGGTGAGTTCACAGGTTTTAATTTAATAAATCTTTATAAAGTGGGAATATCCTTGTTATGACATTTATAGGAGTTGCAAAGTCCTACAATTTACTTGAGCCTATAACCAAACCAAGACAATTAATAATGCCCCCGCCCCAAGTCGTTACTCGGTATTCCTACGACTTTATTTCATAATAAGTGCACCCCAGGCATACGCCGATGCATCATCGACGCTATCGATTAGGGGTGGGCCTTGTCAGGCACCAATAGTACTATCCAAATATTCCTTTGGTTTCTCATTCCTGAATTAATGATTATAGTGGGGAGGTCTCAACCCCGAGTGGCGATCTTTACTCAAGTATCCAACCCGTCATACAATCCCAACATATCTTTCCCCCGTAAAAACGTTAAATAGTTTAGAAATGGGGCCGTGAGACTCACCTGTAACTGTGCTCGGCTCAAAGAAAATAGTAAAGTTTGTGATCCCGTACCTACAAAGGTTCTAGGCGTATAAGTCACTTACACCTATGGTGTATGTGCCTTGGCAAGTTGTACACCCAACTTCCCGACCACGTCTTTATCCCAATTCCCGTTTAATAGTTTCGTATCCTAGGTTCAATGGCGATGGATTACCCTTTCCTTACAAGTCATATATTATTCTTATTAATATTCTTTATGACTTGTACAATATTATACTCGACACGACTCTACCCAACGTATAATTATTTTCCCATTTAAATAATTATACTTAGGATCGTTTCGCTCGATATAATGTGATTTCTTATTATCCGACCCGACTCACTTTGCCACATATTTATTTTCCCATTTAAATAAATATGCTAAGTTTTTGCCGTTTGGTAATATAATCTTAACGCCCGACTAGACTTACCACACCGTACATTTATTTTCCCATTTAAATAAATGTACTAGGATCTTGTCGGTATTCACGCGTTCGTAGATATATTTCACCTACTCATCTCGGTTTTCCTTCTCGCATATCTATTTTCCCATTCAAATAGATATACTAGAATTTCGTCGAAAACGAGTATATGTACATATACCATCGCGTGGATACTACTTGTTAAGTTCATGTGTCGTTTAGCGTTTTTAATTTGTTACGTTATGTTTCTCCTTTCCCACGAATATTCTTTCTACACTTAGGAAAGTGTTACGCACGTTTCACCCTTGTTATATATATTTTATTTCCTTAAAATATATATGTATATTTTTATCTTGTCGTAATGGCATTTTCCTCATATGACCGTTTACGTTGGTTCGTGTAACTAAGTTCGTTAGTTAGCGTTTTTCATATTTATTTCCGTTGCGCGTTCTTATGGAAGTATTGTTCCTACTTCCGATTCCAACGTTTATTTCTTGGAAAAATATACTTGTACGTTTTAGCCCGACTTGTCCAACTTGTTACTAAAAATGTTCCCGATACTTTTATATTCCCATTTATATAAAAGTATCCTATTTTTGTACAAGTCTTCCCAAGTCCTTATTTTATGAAATCTTATCTTATAAAATACTTGCGTTACTCCTTTTATTTTTATAAAACTTCCATTTTATAAAAATATACCTTTTTCATAAAATGCCCAAGTATGCTACTAGTATTTACCAAATCAACCTTGTAAGATTATTACTTACACTTTTTGACACCAATCTTTCCATTATTGTATTTTTGGACTAATAGTTTCTAAAATATTTATTTTAGTCCCTCAACTTCCAAAGTTGCCATATTAGTCCTTTAACTTATACTTGATGCATTTTTCACCCAATCTTTCAAAGTTAACATTTTTCTTCCACTTTAGTGGACTTTGAAGAACCATTTTCTTAATGTTTAGTTGTTTTTACTTATTTTCACTTTTAATGATCTTCTAACCCATCCTAGATGTCATTAACATGTTCATTTCATATTTTTATCCAAAATATCCATTTTTCACTCATCCAAGTGAGTGGACTTTGAAGATGGAACTTTTTCATCTATGACTTTCTAACTCATTTTAATATCTTTTTGACATTATTATATCATCCTATGATGATTAAAATCATCTTCATCTCATTCAAGTCATTCTCATTAAATATGCCCAAATCATCATCTTCTCAAGTGTAAGTGTATTTTATCATCATTTCTTCAAATATTTCATTTATTAACATAAATCCAAGACTCATCAATATTATTATTATTCTTCCATTTTTATTTTAACAAAACCCATTACTTTTATAAAACTCATTTTATTACCCAACAATGTACAGCTTGCTTTCATAGCACAAAAATATGAACATTCAAGTAATAAAACAATGCAAGACTTACTACTAGCTCAAGGCTAGGGAAGACAAAAATCTTGGATTTGGGTGAGGTTTAATGTGTTCTTCCAAGTGGGTTATGCTCCAAGCTCTTGAACACACAAAAGGGGTTTTGAACAATGATGAACTAGAGATGATTTAGAGTTATGAAAATTGAAAGAGAGATGTTGGTGGGGTGGTGCAAACTCACGGCCAAGAAGGAGAAGAAGAAGATTATTTTTGTGATTTCTTCAAGTGTTCATCCAAGTGATTTATTATCTTACCCAATCTTCCAAAGATTATAGATATCTTGCAAGGATTGGTTAGTGATATTATGGAAGATTTGTGAAAGATTTTTGAAAATCTTGGGGATTAAGTGGGTGTTTGGGCCGAGTTTTGTGAGAGAGAGAGGGAGAAATGTGTTGGTTAATATTCCACCCAATACCTTTGCATGCATACTAATCATTGTTAATAATATTATGGAAGATTTAAGAAGCAACTTTAAGTAATCTCTCACTTAAGTGGGCCCTTGGCCGGCCCCCTATAGGGTGGTTGGTGGGGTCCACTTTGCTAATTACTTCTCCATAATATGTTTAAGTTAATTCCTTTCGGGTACCGCCCGGGTATTTCTCGAATTTTAACCGCGGTTTACCTTAATATTAAAATACCGTTAATATTCATTAAATTTTGCCCAGTTAAATTACTGATAATTTATTTCGGCTTTTGCCGGGTGAATTTACGTGTTACGCGCGTATCGGGTGCGGTACGCGCACTTTATTCGTTACCGGGAGATTTGTGCAATAAGCTTTCACGTATGGCTTTGGGTTTCCAAAACTCATTATATTTTGTGAAAATATTATTTATTTTATATTCCGGGTGTCCGGAGTTCGTTTCGCTTATTTAAGTTTTACCGGGTAATCGCCAGTGTCCATACCGGATAGTTTTGCCTGCGCATGATCCTATCATGCTTTGCTATTAAACTTATGCATTCCTATGCATTACTTGGGAACTTCTATCTTTCTAAGGCCTCAATTAAATAATCAGCACATAATTACGGTTAATTACGTTAATCACGTTTAATTAATTAGTACGGAATTACCTTAATTTTGCCGGTTGTTACAAAAGGAGAAAGTAAAATGGTAATGGGGGGATGTTACCGTCCTGACGATTGTATACGTGGCGTCCGTTGAATGGACGCTGATGGTCGGCGGACACGTGGCGCCCGCCTACTGGTGGACCGAGGGCGGTGGGTAATCATACCTTTTCTTGGACCTCGAGACAGGTTGAGAAAGCTTGCTGTCAGGAAGATGTCTTGGCTGGGAAGCTGCCATGTCGTCGTCCTTTCGGCGTGTCAGACTGAGAGCAGTCTCTGATTGGAGACGGGCAGCCTGTTGCGTTAGAGATATTTTGGCTGGGGCAGGGGTGTGTCTCTAGGCTGCCCCAAAAGGCATCTTCTAGTTGTGTTGGCGAAGCTTCCTTTGGCTTGCTGTGGAAGCTTCGAAATATATTGGGTCCGCTGACGTAAGACGGGCGGACGAGCTTGCGCCTGACGTCGATTGGACGCCAGGTGTATCGCCGACGTAAAACGGGCGGGTAAGACTATGTCTGGCGTCTGTTGGACGCCAGGTGTATCGCCGACGTAGAACGGGCGGGTGGACGCCAGACGTTCCGCTGACGTAAAACGGGCGGGTGGACACTAGACGATCCGCTGACGTAAAACGGGCGAATGGACGTCAGGCGATGCTGGTTTTAGTTGGCCAATGGTATGGTATTTGTGATGCTTTGATACCATATCCCTTCAGATATGAAAACATTTTATTTGCTTTTTATATGGGATGAGTTTTTACAAACTTTATGAATTACTTTTCATTCTTCTCTCAATCTAGCATTGTAAGTTATTAAAAGTATTTTCAAATTAATCAAACTCATGTGTATATTTGATGATGAAAACGGTATCATAAAGACTTCAAAATATTAACTTGGTGATCTTTAGAGTTTGTATAAGTTGATCATGTGTTCGTCAACTAGGTAGATTTTACTAGCAAAAAGATTTGAAATATTTACATAATCACAAAATGATCAAGAATATATCCAAGTGTAAGTCATATAAATTGACCTGGGTCGGCGTGAAATAGCTTACTATATATGTTTGTTAATTGTTACAATGGTTTTATGATGAGTTCGACACGATGAATCTTCCTTGTTTATTGTACCAAGTGTTGGTAATTTACGGACCTCAAGTCACAAGTCGGTAAATTTGGAGGATCATTATTGACAAGTTGGTTATAGTTGGTTAAGTTTCCTAATTATGTTATAATTATAATTAGTAATGTCTTGGCTAGCAAGTTTGGCTTAGTCTATATAAACCAAGTTGGGTTAGACATTATCAATAAGAGTCTAGAGAAACCGAGTTATGGTTTAAGAGTCTGTAATCAGTTTTAGAGTTATATTTTCAGATTAATATATTGGAGAGTTATTCCATTCGCATTCGTGTTCGTGTTTTTATTATCGATTCTTGGACTTGAATTGGTATCAGAGCAGCCAAGTTCAATCGTCGATATCAAACAGGTACTCGGGGTTCTTAATTGGCAGTACTGGTGTGTCGGAGCAGCGGCGTGGTACTGATACGAAGACGACAACAATTAGGTTGTTCGTGCGGCGGCAAGAGGACTATCAACGAATACGAATATTGTTCAGCGGCACTGGTATGTGTACGTAACCGGAACCAGGGAGCTTGCTTGGAGCTGTCCTACGCGACAATCGGGGATAGGTTGATTTCCGATCGGGGTCGGTTGTTTGTGTTCGTTCAAAATCAACAGAGACGTGTGATTGAAGTTCAATCAGAACACGATCTGTGGAAGGTGGTTACACACAGGAGCTTGAAGTTGGTGATTAAATCCAAAGTCTCAAAAGTCCACGTGTTAGTTTTTGGATGATTGACGGCTCACGCAAGTTGAAAAGGTTGATTTCTTGTTTGTGGTGAAAGAAATCCTTCTGTGAAAAAGGCTCCATCTATTGGCACCCCCACCTTCTATTTCCACCCCCCTCAAAGCGCCTCGCTTAGGCCTAAGCGAGGCGCTTTGAATTCATTTAGAGGAGGTCAGTACGAGGGGGCAGAAAAAGCTGATTTTCACACTTGCTTTTGACAATTATTCACTATTTTATACATACAACACAACTTCATCGTTGAACGTACTGTCTTCTTTGATCTTGATCTTCACACTTGCTTTTGACAAATCCATTGTTGTTTCCATAGACATTCAAGCAAACAAACAAACAAAAAGATGTTCGATCGGTCTTTGACAATCCCTTAACTAGTACTACCTGAATTCAAAAGGAGGCAAATCGTTTGAAATGGTGAATAAATCTTCTTTGACAGAATTGGGATGATTTGCATGGAGGGTTAGAGAAGGGGAAGAGAGAAAGTTAAGGAATATTATATAGGAATTGGAGAAGTATTTAATATATAATGTGAAAGTATTTAATGCTTATTTAAAGGGTGGGAAATGTGCCTAGGGAGTTACGTGCATTATATAGTATTGAAACTTGCGATTAAATAATATATTAATACATCAATGGACTACACTCACGGTATGTGCATCACGTATTTTCATTCTTTCCTTGATCTGCAATATTTGAAAATTATCATTTCTTGACATGCTTGGTAACACCTTGATCTGCAATATTTGAAAATTATTATTTCTTGACATGCTTGGTAACACCTTGATCTGTAATATCTGAAAATTATCATTTCTCGAAAAGTAATTAAAAACACTTAAAAATGAATTAAAAACAATTGTTGCGAGTTAGGTTTAGTCGGAGGACTACGTACAATGATTCATCAAAGTTGTACAAAGCTGGATGTTTTTACTGGAAAACCAAAACGAGCAATTAACGAAGCGAAACGGAGAGATATAATTTTCTTGGCTTGGAAACAACTTAAAAGAACCAAAAATGAATTAAAATTATTTTTTGGTGATTAACAGATAATTTTAAAGAATTAAAAGAAATTCTAATTTTTTTAAAAAAAAGCCAAAGCACCTCGCTTTGGTCAAAGCGAGGTGCTTTAGTGCCTCGCTTTGGTCAAAGCGAGGTGCTTTAGTGGTTTGATTAGACCACAGGCGCCTCGCTTTGACCAAAGCGAGGTGCTTTGGCCTTTTTTTAAAAAAATTTGAATTTCTTTTAATTCTTTAAAATTATCTGTTAATCACCAAAAAATAATTTTAATTCATTTTTGGTTCTTTTAAGTTGTTTCCAAGCCAAGAAAATTATAACTCTCCGTTTCGCTTCGTTAATTGCTCGATTTGGTTTTCCAGTAAAAACATCCAGCTTTGTACAACTTTGATGAATCATTGTACGTGGTCCTCCGACTAAACCTAACTCGCAACAATTGTTTTTAATTCATTTTTAAGTGTTTTTAATTACTTTTCGAGAAATGATAATTTTCAGATATTACAGATCAAGGTGTTACCAAGCATGTCAAGAAATGATAATTTTCAAATATTGCAGATCAAACATTTAAAGATATATTAACAAACATTTAAAAATAACTTTTCATGCAAAGCAGGTAAAATTCAGTTGTTTTACTATATTGATAGTCTTGATACTTTTAACAATCGGATTGTTTTTCGAGAGAAAGGAACTAAGTTGCAAATACGATAATAATCAAACTCATATCTCAAGCCGGTGTAATTACTTTCAAGTTTTTTAGAATCATTGAAGACACCACATCATTGTACAAACCGACGATCATTCAAAATTTAAAGTTACCGCTAACCTCTGTGCCATCATCGACTACAGCAAACCGACGATCTTCCTCCACGGCACTCCTAATGGGCCTCTCTTTATTTCACGGTACGATTTGTGTTTTTGTTGCTTTATAAATAAAAAGTTTTGTGTTTATCAAACCCTAACGTCTGAGCAATGATTTATTAAATCATTTTACTAATTTCCGATTCTTGATACTTTCATAAATCGTTTTACTAATTTCCGATTCTTGATAATAACAAATTATTATAATAATAAAACAAAGGAACTAAATTACAAATATAATAAAATAATAATAATAATAATGTAATATAGTCATTGTTAATGCTCAAAAAAGTCAACCTTTGTTGACTCATAGAAGTCTTGAAGATGAAATGAATTTTACAAGATACTTGAAACAAGGTATGGATATGGAGAATAAATATTTGACTATACGTGGTTGATGATGTCAAGTTTAAGTCGTTGATTCATTTAGAAATCGAAAACGCCTATCGTTGTAGCTCATATGTTATTATCTCTTCTCTTATTCTCTGTTTCTCTAGTTCTCGATGGATTATTGCTCTCATATCGACTCTCACAATTATTCACAATTTTATACATACAACACACCTTCATCGTTGACCGTAATGATCAGGAACATTCCAAATAAATGTATAATTTCGTACAAGATTCCTATGCAAGCAAGTCAAATTCAGTTGTTAGACCAACTTGAGATATGAGTTTGATTAGCTTGAATCTCTTTGATCCATGGTATCCAGTCTTCTTGATCTTGATCTTCACACTTGCTTTTGACAAAACGTCTGGCTGACCTGAAGTTCCTTTGCAACTAGGTAAAAAGGAACTACGTTGCTACGGTTAGTGGATACCATGGATCAGAGAGATTCAAGCTAATCAAACTCCGGGCATCCCTTGTTTGATTATACTCGTGTACAGCCTTTATCAGGTTCTTTTGGCCACAGGTACAGAAAGGTTATAAATGTTCATGTCGTTTCAGGTTGCCTTCATCGTTGACCGATATCTCTGACAATGATCAGAAACATTCCAAATAACTGTAATGATCGCTACTGTTGATTGGTATATAGAGAGCAAACCGACGATCATTCAAAATTTAAAGTTACCGCTAACCTCTGCGCCATCATCGTTGACAGATATCTCTCTGAGATGATAGCTTCTCTTCAGATTTCGATTGCACCGGTGGAATTGGAATTGGAATTAATGAGACAACTTTTCAGTTGTTATCCGAAAGATAGCGGTCAACGATGAAGACAACCTGAAAACAACCGGATACCATGGATCAGAGAGATTCAAGCTAATTAAACTCATATCTCAAGCCGGTGCAAGTTATGTTGTAGCATCTTTGATCATCTTCTTTGTAATTACTTTTTATTGTTTCGGGTTCCCTTCCATCGTTGACAGATATCTCTCTGAGATGATAAAGGTAGATCATGAAAAGTTGAACTCAAGAAAACAAAGATGAAACCGATTGTTAAAAGTATCAAGACTATGAAATTAGTAAAACAACTGAATTTTACTTGCTTGCATGAAAAGTTCAATTTCAGTTCAAACTTTTCAAACACCTGCAACATCTCAAGAGTCGAGGTCCTCTGAAAAAGACATCGTACAATGATTTGGACTTGCAATATTTGGACTTGACAGATATCTCTCTGAGATGATAGCTTCTCTTCAGATTCTGAAAGTGGATACCATGGATCAGAGAGATTCAAGCTAATTAAACTCATAGGTAAGAACATTGTGGATGAGGATTGTTTATCTTCCCATTGATTTCAAGTATGTTGCCAAATAACTGTTCAATTTCAGCTTTTGTTTAACTATTTTAGCAACTTTCATAGAGAAGTTATCAATCTCACTTCTCATTGTCCATGTTTACCTTCAACGTCCAAAGGTAGTTTTTAGATAAGGAGGTATATGTACAATGAACTTTTTACGCTAAATAAAACCGATTAATGGCAGGTTTGCCAGAGGGTCACTATTCATACACACAACTTTTTGCTCTAGTGGTGTGCTCTACCTTTTTGACAAACACCTGGCTAACCTGTCCAGTTATCAATCTCACTGGCAATCATCAATCTGGTATTAGTGGTTGGAAACTGTGATGAAAAAGCTGGTGTGTGTTGAACAAGAAGATGATCAAGGATGCTACAACATAACTTGCACCGGCTTGAGATATGAGTTTAATTAGCTTGAATCTCTCTGATCCATGATATGAGAGCAATAATCCATCGAGAACTAGAGAAACAGATAATAAGAGAAGAGATAATAACATATGAGCAACAACGACGTCGTGTTTTGGAAGCTACAACATAACTTGCACCGGCTACTTTTCAGTTGTTATCTGACGAGGACTTGCCTGTGTTGTCGCATTTAATGAAATTTAACGCGCATACCGCATTCATTGACTTTACGTGGTTGATGATGTCAAGTTTAAGTCATTGACAATGTTGAGGGTTATTACTTTGTTTTTTAATTTTTTTTAACTTTTTATAATTATTAAATTAAAAAAAAACAACTCAAAACATCAAAAAACTACCAAAATAAATTACCCCCTCCAAGCGCCTCGCTTAGGCCTAAGCGAGGCGCTTTGAAGCTGAATTCGAGGAGGTCTGACCCTCATACTGACCTCCTCGAATTCAGCTCCAAAGCACCTCGCTTAGGCCTAAACGAGGCGCTTGGAGGGGGTTAAAATAGAAGGTGGGGGGTTTAAATATAACCACCCGTGAAAAAACAGGTTTACAGTGGTCACAAGGAATAAAAGGCGAATTATCTATTTCTTTGAAGCAATTAGATCATAAGAAATAGAAAAAGTATTTTATTCGTTTTTTTTTTCTAAAAAAAAAAGGTCAAACAAAGTGTTTTAAAAAAAGGAGGCTTTATTTTTTTGTTTGACGAGGAAGCCATAAAAATAGAGAAACTCAAAGAAAAATATATAACAAGTTGGTTCATATATTTTTTTTCTTCAAATTGTGTTTTTATTCGGGTTAAACAAGTTAGATTTTGACCAAGGTTCTACACCGCTAATTTAAAAAAAGACCGGTAAGATGACGGATGGTGATAGACAGATCGTTCCGGTCAAGGAAAACAACTCGGCTAGTCTCGTATGTCCCATGTTGTCAAAGACGAATTATACAACATGGAGTATGAGAATGAAGGCGATCTTTAACGTATATGGAGTTTGGGATCAAGTTGAACCGGGAACTGCTTTAGACGTGAAGAAAAACAACATGGCGATAGCATTGTTGTTTCAGGCTATACCCGAAGGTCAGATTTTACAAGTCGGTAATCTGACTACGGCTAAGGAGATGTGGGATGCGCTAAAGACCTGTAATCTCGGGACTGATCGGGTTAGAGAAGCACGGTTACAGACACTGATGTCAGATTTTGAAAACTTGAAGATGAAAGAACAAAGTTCAGTTGATGAGTTTGCAAGTTTATTATCTGGGTTGGCATCAAAATCGGCTTCTTTGGGTTCTACGATTGATGAATCCAAACTCGTGAAAAAGTTTCTAAACGGACTACCAAGGAAGTTCATTCACATGGTTGCTTCGATCGAACAAGTTGTTGATTTGAAGACGATTACTTTTGATGATGTGGTAGGACGATTAAAAGCATACGAAGAACGGATAAAAGATGAGGATACTCATGAGAACAACCAAGGTAATCTGATGTTTACTAAAACCGAGTCCTCGCGTAATAGTTGGAACTGCAAATCGTATAAAGGGAAAGGAAGGGACCGAGGTAGAGGTGAAGATCGGGATGACGAGGACCAAGATGGAAGTCAAAGCCGAGATGGTCAAGATCACAAGCCAAAACAGACGGGTCAAAAGAGAACTAATGATCGCCAAAGGGTGAAGAATGATAGATCACATGTTCAGTGCTACCGTTGTGATGAATTCAACCACTTTGCATCAGGGTGTCCAGATCGTTTGAAGAAAAAGGAAGAAGCTAACTTTGCTGAAGCCGATGATTTGGATCCATCTTTATTTATGATGAGGTGTGATCAAGAGACGGTTTTTCTTAATGAAGAATGGGTGATTCCAAAGCGTTTTGAGACCGAGCCAATGGAGAAAGACAATTGGCATCTCGACAACAGAGCATCGAATCACATGACAGGGAATAAAGCTTACTTCTTTGAACTAAATGAACGTGTCACGGGAAAGGTGAAATTTGGAGATGGATCTTGTATAGATATACGGGGAAAGGGATCGGTATTACTTGTTGGAAAACGGGGGAGAAACGCCTATTGACTGATGTTTACTACATACCGGGTCTACAAAGCAATATCATAAGTCTTGGTCAAGCAACGGAAGGTGGATGTGACGTTCACATGAAACGTGATTTGCTAACCATTCATGATGATACTGGTAAGCTTATGATGAAGGTGACAAGGACCAAGAACCGTTTATACAAGATCAACCTCAAGATAGCAAGTCCCGGTACACAAGTTAGCATGATTGGAATGAAGAATTTTGCGGGTGGGGATCTACAAAGAGTTGAACTGAAAGAAGAGACACCAAGTACGAGTCAAAATCTTCTCAAAGATCCAAGTTCAATGGTGAAACCCAAAATTCAAAGTCCAAAGAAGAATGTTCAAGAACTCAAAGGATGTGTCAAGCAAGGGATTCAAGCCCAAGGAAGGACAAGTATTGATCGAACGAAGTATGTATTTAAACAAGCTAAGTGGAGCCCAAAGAACACTGTAAGAGATCATGAAGAGCCTCGGGAGAATCAAGATGAAGACATGTTCGGAGTTAAAGAGCCACCAATTTTGAGTCCGAAATTATGGGGGTGATTGTTGGTAATTTACGGACTTCAAGTCACAAGTCGGTGAACTTGGAGGATCATTATTGACAAGTTGGTTATAGTTGGTTAAGTTTCCTAATTATGTTATCATTATAATTAGTAATGTCTTGGCTAGTAAGTTTGGCTTAGTCTATATAAACCAAGTTGGGTTAGACATTATGAATAAGAGTCTAGAGAAACCGAGTTATGGTTTAAGAGTCTGTAAACAGTTTTTGAGTTATATTTTCTGATTAATATATTGGAGAGTTATTCCATTCGCATTCGTGTTCGTGTTTTTATTATCGATTCTTGGACTTGACCAAGTGATACCTTTAAAGTTGCATTGCTACATACTTTAAGCAAGAACTTTAGTATTATTAGAATCTAAGCCTTGACGTGGGTCAAGAATCTGGTTTCTTTTTTAACGTTTTTGTTGCCCGTCTGCCTGTTATCCTAATGTATTTGTCATTTATGAAATGAATTGAACGAATTTCATTGAAAAATAATTAGCTTAGAAGAGTAATTAAAACTTGCCATAACCAAGGAAAACATATAATATAATGACAATTTTTGGTTTCATGATATTGACTCTTTTAGGCTAGGTGTTTCAATCCGCGTGAAAATTATCGATGTTCGACATGTAAAATTTTGGTTTAATATGGACACTTTTTTAATTTTGCTGATTTGTGGCAGTTTTTGGTTTCATTAGTGTTTATGTATTTACTGTGCATGCGCATAGTTATAAATTCATTTGAAAATAAGTAATTTAAAAAAAAAATAGTTTTAACAATATATGTTGGTAGTTTTAGCTAAGATGCATGGGAATCACTAGTAACAATTTTTGTCTCAAAATCCATCCCAATATTGTGGGAAACAAAGTCTAAAAATAAAGTGTATTTAAATACTCATATTGTATGAATCTTGTTACAAGAACATGAATCAAAGACTTGTAACTTTATTAACTTGAACAAATCACTACAAAACAATAACTAGAAAAATAGACCAAACCCTATGATCTACAAACACCTCTCTACGATTACAGAGATCAACAATACAAAGGAAATCAACAACTTGTAGATACAAGATGTATCTAACCAAGCCAACCCTAGACTGCTATGATCAAAGTGAAATCAGAGAGAATGACTTAAAACAAGAAAGACTCAAATGAATCGAAAACTAGTAAAGGAAGTCAGTTGGAAGGTATTTATAGGAGAGAATTTGTGTTTTTTCAATCTGATCTAACGGCCATAATAAAACGTATCCAATGGCCTTAAATCTTTTGTGCTTCTTGACATGGATTGCCAGGTCAGCTATCTCAGCTGGACCTGGCCTTGGGCCTTGGACTCTACTCGATCATCTACTTGACTGGACTGCTAATCCTTGGGCTTCTACTGCTACATCTCTTGTTCACAAACTCAGCAATAATCCAATAACACTCCAAGCTCTCCAAAGCATAATCCAGCCCAAAATTACTATCATGCAAAATAAAAAATAGAGTAAAGTGCACGGATGGTCCATGTGGTTTGCCCAAATTTAAACTCTGCTCCTCAGCGTTTCGAAATTACACGTATGGGATCTGTGGTTTGTATTTTGTTTCATTGATGGTCCCTGACTTGGATGGAGGTTAAGTTTTTCAGTTAACTCCATGTAAAATTACTAAATTATCCCTTTTTAAAAAAAAACAAAATATTATAAACACACACACACACTCTCTCTCTCTCTCTCTCTCTCTCTCTCTCTCTCTATGTCTCTCTCAACCACCTGCACACCACCTCCTCCCCCAACCACCACCACCAATACCTCTCGAACCGTCTCTGGCCTCCAATACCACCATCAAACAACAAACACAGATCCATCTTTTCCAATTCAGCACCAAAAAGCAAACCAGGGGCAACAATTAAAGAGAAAAACTACCAAATTCAGCACCAAAAAGCAAACCGCCTGTTGTTGAGTAGCCGGCGCCTGAACAGTAGCCTGAATCGATGTAGGCTGAACCGGGCGCTGCTGCATTGCCGGTGGTTGGGAACCAGAACCTGTGGATGTAACCCTAGGACCGGGCGGTGGTGCAGAACCTATGGTCAGGTTCACAACCCTAGGTAACGACGATGGTGCGGCATTTCCTCTACCGGAAGGTTGTTGAGAAACCGACTGATTATTAACCTTATTGATTATTAACCATCGCACATTTGGGGGCTTATATTTGTTTCTCTTAACATGTATCTGATTGATTATTAACCTTATTGATTGGTAGGTACAACAACTGAAACAAATCCTAGTCAAACTGGATAAGAACTACGCTGCTCGAAGTTAGAAGGAAATCTGTATGGTTTGTGAAACATATATGTGCGTGCACGGTTTTATGTGTTGTATACGCTACTAACCATTTCATACGACTACTGTATTTGTTCAATCGACTGGTACAGGGGTGGTGTAGTCGTGGACCTTTCAGGTCAGTACAAATGGATGGTAGTGAGTTTCGGTTAGGTTGGCAGTGACCATGGACATGGGAAACGTTGGGTGTTGGTGTTGGTGGTGGTTGGAGGAGGAGGAGTGGTGTTGGTGGTTTGAAGAGGGGGTGGTGATGGTAATGGTGGTTTGCATAGGGAGAAGAGGTTTTTATTTATTTTTATATGGTGAAGGTATTTTGGTCATTTTACATGACTTAACTGATAAAATTTAACGACGTTAGCTGATAGGGATCAAAATGTTATAAAATGTCAACGTTGGGGACCATTGAAAATATATGGGGGCATACGTGAAATTTGGGCAAACCACAGGGACCATCCGTGCACTTTAAACAACAATAAGTAACAATTATTAATCTATACATATAATAAACCAAAGCCATTTTAATGACATGGCATTCAAAGAAGCATTCTCTTCTTTGAGTGTGTCATGTGTCATCCTATGTGACATTGAGATATTTTAGGAAAAAAATAATTTAAAAACAAAATTGGATTTTTAACCCTCATGTTTCCTCCCATAATTTTTAAACGTTAATATCTTTAATATACGAGATTTTTTAAAGAAAAAAATTACACCAAATTAACGAGCGTTTTATTATCTTTCCAACGAGTACCATAGTGTTATATAAAAAACGGATAAATTTTTTGTGGGGTTTAGTTCATATAGGAAAAAAAACACAAAGTGTTCAGGTAAATCAATAATCATGTATAGGCAAGTCACTAATTATGTTAAAATCAGTAAATATGATTTTTTTTTTCAACCAGAGCCGAATAGGTTAATAGAGTTATACGTTGTTTTAAGTTAGGTATCAATATTAGTATGTTAGAGTTGTACATTTGTTTAGTCTTTAGGATATGTGTTAATATTAGAGTTACATTAAAGTTATACATTCTTTTAAGTTAGGTGTTAGCATTGGAGTTGTACATTGTTAGTTTGTTTTAGGTTAGATATTAATATTAGAGTTATACATCAGTCTATTTCATATGTAAAATTGATGTATCATATTAAATTTCTCAACCCGGGACGCTCCCAGGGTATAATCTAGTAGATGTATAAAATTGTAAATTTGATGTATATTTCAACAAATCTCTCGCTTCACACTATATTTTATACATTGTTTAACTCAATATATTTTATACATTGTTTAACTCAATATTGTGGGGATTATTGTTTTATAGTTTTCATTTTACATAATATTTTATACGTTAATCATCTATAAAAAGTTAAAAAGGATAAAAATACTAGAACATCAACTCGACAAGATTTAATTTAAATCGTACTTAAAAGTCAAATATTTTCACCTAAACTATGTTTCTATTCATAACCCATGGAGGAACTTCACTAGCGGAGCCAAAACTTCTTTATCGGGGTCATAATTATAAGGATCTTTTCTTTATCGGCTACAACTTTAGAGTCCAAATCATGTTTCTAGAGTAAAGATCAAATACATATAGTTTTTTTGTAAGAACTGTGAGAATCAAAGGGGGTAAAAAAAAATTATTTTTTTTTTTAGAATTTTTTTTTTCCCATGTGCTTAAACATTCTTTCTAGATGAATAATACAAAAAAAATTTAAAAAAAAAAAATTTTTTTTAGTGTAATTACGTCATTAAGGTAAATACATTAGTTTACACTAGAGTAATTATGTAATTACTCTACACGTAATTACTCTACACCAATTTTTTTTTTTTTTTTTTTTTTTTTAGTTTCAATACTATAATACTTGTTTAACAATATGGGGAAAAAAAATTTGAAAAAAAAAATAAAAAAAAATACCCTCCTTTGATTCTCACAGTTCTTACCAAAAAAGCTATTTGTACCGGATCTTTACTCCATGTTTCTATAATAAAAAAAAACTTCAGATCTTATATTTAACAATCAACAAATTCTCGTGGCAAGTGGATTGGCACTACAAGAATTTGGGATGTTTACCCACACATAACTTACCTACACATGTAAATGTGTGGGAAAATATCTACACATTTTTGTACATATGTAGGTAATTGTTGATAATTTATGTTAAATAATAACTAACACTTAATATATGTTGGTAATATGTTTTATCTACACATTGGAGTTGGTGGGAAAATTCCCCCTTAAAATTGACTTAAATTGAATGCTAAACTATCTACACATATGGTAAAATTTTATTATGTGTAAGTAAATTATCTACAAATATGTAAACAACTAATATTTGCGTAGGTAATGATTATGTTTACCAACACATAATATATTTAAACAAATATGTAGATAAATCAATTATATAAATTCTTATTTTAGTTTTTGATAATGACATGGCAAAATAAATACCTACACATGCTTAGAATATACAACATGCGTAGATACTGGTTACATATAAAAAATAATAATTTTATTTTAAATGACGCCCTAAATAAATACATACACTTTTTAAAAAATATACGATATGTATAAATATTAGAAACATATGTACATAGTAAATGTCGTGGCATAAAAAAAATATCTATGCGTATCTAAAAAAGTATATGTAGATATTGGATACATATAAATTGAATAAATAAATCATTATTTTTTTTCTTAACATGGTGTGTAAAAAAGGTGCAAGTAAAGAAGAAATGGTCGGTGCGGAACAAATGGTCCAGGTTGTTAACAGGCACAGTCTGGATCGTAGCGGCCCGTGTCATTAACGGGCCTCTCAGGTCGAACGGCCCGGTCACTATCAGGTCGGTCAGGTCATTAACGAGCTTGTTCGGTATGAAACGATTCGGTTCGGATCTAAACGGTATAGGTCTTAAAGGGCGGTTCGCAAGGGTCCGGGTCGTTAACGGGTTCAGCTCGGTCGAAACGGTCCGATGGGATCGAAAGGGTCCGAGTCGTTTAACAATTTTGTGAGGACGAAACAGTCTAGTTTGTTAACAGACCTAGTCCAGTCCGAACCCATTATGCCCTGAACTCATCCTAACTCATACCCATCCTTACCCGTTCTTTCTAATTTACTTATCTTAACCCAAAGTCATTCTATTATTTTATTTATAACTAGCTTATACCGCGGGAGCGTCCCGGGTTTAGAAATCTAAGTAAAGTGAATAAAATTAGAAGTATCTAAACTATAAAAATGGCATCTATATAACAATTACCTGTTGGAGAGCGTCTCGGGTTAAAATATCTAATATGACATAATAAAATATCTAATATAACAACATAATTAATGACTTGCCAATATATGATTAATGAATATTATTATTATTATTATTATTATTATTATTATTATTATTATTATTATTTTAAACAAATCTCTGCCATAAGTTATCATATTCTAATATAAAAACGGTAATTGGGTCGGGTATCACCTAATCCCAGGCCCGACCCAAACCCACAATTTTTTTAAACTAATTCCAAACCTGACACAATACCTGTCGGGTTACAAATAATAGTCGTTTTTTTCTCCGTTTTTTATATAGCACTATGGTACTCGTTGGAAAGATAATAAAACGCTCGTTAATTTGGTGTAATTTTTTTCTTTAAAGAATCTCGTATATAAAAGATATTAAAGTTTAAAAGTTATGAGAGGAAACATGAGAGAGAAAATAATAAAGTTAATATTTAAATTTAGTAGATTAGGTATTTAATAGATTATGTTAAATAATATTTAAACCATATTTATTCTTTTTTTTTAATTGGTCTAGAGTTGCCACATCACATCCTATGTGGCATCTCTCAAAAGAGAGATTGCATAATATTATGACATGTCATCAAAATGGCTTTGGTTTATTATAGGTATATATTTATCATGTCTTAGTACTCCTAGGTGAGAACGCCAAACGACTTTTGCAGCCATGATTAAAGTATTAAAATCCAATACTGAAATATTACATGGAAAGAAATTTTTATTATAAACGCTAAAATTTTAATTTTAAATAAATATGCAATCTTTCTTTTATTGATTATCTAAAATACTACATAAAAAATTTAAATAACAATGAAAAATTGAGTACTCACATCCCGCCCCAAATTCGGTTCCCTCTCTAAAATTCCACATTTTCAACTCCTATTTTATCCCCAAATCAGTTTCTTAATTGAACCCTACCAATCTGATTCAAACTCTACCATCGATCACAACTTCCATTTTGGTACACGAGCAGAGAAGGTAATGCTCTACCATGACAGAAAACGGCCTTGAAGAGGGTGAGATTCCGCCGGATTCTTCGAGCGACAACAAGTCGGAGACTATAACGTTCTTCTTATCAAACCTCCCGGAAGACTTATCGGTGGAAAGGCTTAAAGAAGAGTATGGGAGATGTGGACAGATGGTGGACGCATACATAGCTAGAAAACGAGATAAGTTCGGGAATGTGTTCGCCTTTGCAAGATTCGCGAAGGTTAAGAATACTGAAAAGATGGTTAAAGCACTCAATGGGGTGAGATTTGGGGGAAGGAAAACATTTGCTAAGGTGGCACGATTTGGGAAAGGCGACAATGTTAAGAAAAAATCAGTGGTGGAGGCTCAACCGGTACCTAAAAACAAAGAATTAGCTATGAGATATGCGGAACCGTCTCAGGTGATTTACGAGCTTGGAAGTGGGTGTAATGGTTTTTCATACAAGGACAAGTTAATTGATGGAAAGAGGTACCAGGGAAGAGAATGCAATGTGGTGGTTCTGGAAGATTATGCGTCTGAGACATTCTCAAAATGGATTGGTAGGTCCTTGGTTGGTGTAGCAAACAGTTTCAAGACATTGGAAGACCTAGTGGCCATTCTTAGTGGGTTGAAAGACTTGAACGCTGAAATAAGATATCTTGGGGGAATGAGGGTGATGATAACCTTTTCATCGCCGGAGAAAGCCAAGTTGGTGCTGGGTAATCGGGACTGGTGGATAAAGTGGTTTGACGACCTTATCATTTGGGACGGCCGACACTTCCAGTTCCAAAGGCTTGTCTGGCTGAGGATTATGGGGCTCCCATTAGAATTAAGACGTGAAGAACACGCGGTTAAAATTGGAGAACGATATGGTAAGGTGATTTTAGACGCTGATAAAGGTATAAACGAACCTGATTTGACTAGTTTGTACGTGGGGGCTGTAGTAGATCATGGAAGAACTATCAGAGAAGAGATTAAAATTAGATGGAAAAACTTATGGGTAACATGTTGGGTGTCGGAAGGGGCAAATAGCTGGAGGCCGGATTTTGCAAACGAATCGGTGATAGTTATCGGTCAAGATAATACCAAAATAAGTAACAATCATGTTGTTGGTATGGATGGAATGGACCCCTCAGCGGGTGGTCTGGATGAACCTGTGCCTAATCAGTCATCGGAGTGTCAAGGTCCGGCACCGTCTGTCGGTCTCGAGGTTGAACATCCGGTGGTGATAACGAAAGTGGTCCAGTCGCCTGACACGCATGGAGAAGAGCAAGCGCCTGTCACGCATGGAGTAGACCAACCTGTGCATGGGGATGGGAAAGGAATTAATTTAGGGGAGGGGGAAGCATGCAATAGTTTTAATTTGGGTGATCCACCCGAGGTTGTCTCTGGAAGTGGAAATATTCAAAGTGGGCCAGGGGATAATAGTACTAATGGGGAAGGAATAAAGCCACATGGTGGGGATACAACACCAAATGAGGTGAGAGAGTCTATGTTTGTGGATGGAAATTGTGGAGGCCACTTGAAAGTAATTAATTATGTGGGAAATTCAGTAAGTATGGAAGGAAATATGGATAATGGGGAAGGCCAAGACAAATCTAATGGGCAAGAATTATTGGACCCAAAGCCTCCGCACGTGGCCAAGCAAATTTTTTACTTCAACGCCCAAACATGCAGGACAGGCGGGTCAGTTTTGTTAAAAGAGACCCGTAAGCATAGGAAGCCGATAGTCAGCGGGGTGGAAAATATTGGAGATGGCAAATCGAAGGCTCGAGATAACACGAGTGATATGGCGGATCCTTTCAATCTGGACAAAATAATTGTCTCTGCCTCAAAGAAAACCCCAAAAAGGAGAAGAAAAGACTGTCAGGGTTTTGACTTGTTCGGAAATTATGCGAAGACGCCAGGTAAAAGAGCTCGTTGCAACGTGTCTCCCTTAGACTTACAGCTGATGACAGGTGGATATGATCTATCTGTGGGGTGACAGTGGTGATCTTTGTAAAATAAGTTAGGTGTCAAAATTTTAGGCTTGTTTTTTTGTGGTGTAAGGTGATCGGATGTATGTTTTTTGGTGTTTCGCCTTCGGGCGATTAGGTGTTGGTGTCGCTAGTTTCTTGCTAGTGGCATCGTGGTTTTAATAAAAGTTTTTTGCCGTTCAAAAAAAAAAACAAAGTAGAGGCATAATGTTTTTTTTTTTTATATATATATGCACATTTTCCCTTCAATGATCAAATCGCTACTGTTTTTCTCAATGCTTAAAGGTTCGATTGCTTCTGTTCATTTTCTGCATCTTGTTAATATTATTGTGTTCTTTGTAATTATTCCTACCAAATTTCAGATCTGTTTCTGATTTACATATGTATGTGGATGCATGTATTATTGAATGATGGTTTACTCCTTTTTATGATATATGAAAGGGAAACGAATCGACTGGGTCACCGTAGTTGTTTTCCGATCACTGTCATCTGGCGACGGCAGCAAGGCTGCGATGACAACCACCTGACGTGTGCAACCGTAGTTGTTTTATGATGACTGTTTCCAACAACGGTGATGATTGGTTTCAGGTAAGTTGCAAGAGAACCCGGATAAACGATGGCTAATTTGTTGTTGTTTTTATGTTTATTTTACGATGATTGTTTCTTTATCAATTTTTGGGCGGCCTAATTTTCAATTGACATGAAATTGTATAGTTTTTTAAGGATTAGTTTTTTTATGCCTAATTTTAATCATCGTCCTATGATTTGTCCTTATTTCTTATGCCTTGTTTTTGTGCCCTTGAGTTGACTTTCAAAGTCAATACAATTGTTAAATTCACTACTGTATGCGTAGTTCTTGTTCAATTCAAACATGTGGAATTTAACTCACACATTCTGTTAATGTATATATGAAATCACATAATCTATATGATTTTTATTAGCTGTGTGATGAGGCTCTAAAGGATAAATTTCCTGCACTTTTTAAATTAGATAGTAATAAACTTGTCTGGGTGTGCGAGCGCTGCAACTTAGAGGGTTAAGGAAGATTATATTTGGACAATATACAGGTGCATGGGGCTGCAGCAGTGTTAGCGGAGAAGGAGGCGTTAAGGGAGCTGTTAAAGAATGTGAGGGTTTCGGATGAGCGTGACAAGTGGCAGTGGTTATTAGATGATTCAGGCTGTTTTTTGGTTCGATCGACGAAGTCTTGGCTACTAAAAACGGGTCGCATACCATTAATGTGATTGTATTTTTACTTTGGTTTCAGTGTGAATTTCAAGGAGTTCGTGCACCAAAGGTCCAAAACCGACTTAATTACATACAGCCTACTTCTAGAATGACTAATAATGTTGTACTAAGGTTTGTCAACACCAAGCTTGAGCCTATAATATATATATATCACGAAAGCATTAATAAAATAACAAAAAATGGATACTGCATTGCAAATTGTCATCGCCACCGCATCGCGCGGGTCTCATACTAGTATACTTATATATATTTTTACTCTTTTTGCAGTGCTTTGATTTCGATAACTATGTCAACAAAAACTCAAGAAAACCATCATGGCGATGTCCCCATTGCAGTCAATATGTATGCTTCACTGACATCCGAATTGACTAGGTCATGGCTAAGGCAAGTATCCTAGAAATAGTGTTTCAACTCATTTACTTAATTGACTGATTTGGCCTTTTTTTTTTCTTTTTAATCTCAAATGGGCCACATAAAGAAATTAGCTAACTAACGCAATAGGGTTCCTAGAAAATATAAAATATAAAACTAAGTTTATGCTTATTGTTCAGTTTTGTGGACAAGCTTTCATGTTTTCTGAAGCTTTATAAAAAATACGCATTTCGACTACTAGTTTGGACTGGCCACCTCTATTCCAACAGCGACCTAATTTGACAATTTGGTTTTGTTTGCACATGGTTTTTTTTAATTAGCAAACCTTGCGAATGAAATATCAAATCATTTGTCTCGGGTTGTATCTAAATGTCTCGTCATCTTTATTTTATATGTTTATTCTCAAGGTATACGACTCGGGGAGGAAGACTGCCTCATAGGCCTGTGGAGGACCTTGCATTTGCGCTCGATTTTATCAACAGGGAGGAAGCTTTCAGAATAATTATATGGTATGGTATGCTAAGCTATACTTAATTGCCTTCCTACAAAAAATAATTGTTAAATAGTTAATGGGAATATTTCATAGAATAGTAACCAAGTTTTAAAAGTGTTCCAATTAGGTCACTCATCCTTTTTTTTGCCCAATTAAATGACTAAACATTCAAATCGAGTCTTGTAAAATTTTGTATGTGTCAAGAATGACATGGAGGAGAAGATGTTGGATTCAGGATTTTAAATATATGTAGATGTATTAAAAAAAGAAAATAACATGTTAATTATATTAAAAAATTAAAAAAATATATGCTAAATCCAAATCATCACTTAACGTCGGCATTAATAGATAGGAAAAAAATAAACAAAAAGCCACATTACCATAGTTACCTACAAAATAGATGAAAAAACCTCTAATTTACATACTAAGTGAATATTGAGTGACCTAATTGAGACAAAAAAAATTGTTGAGTGACCTAATTGGAACACTTTTGAAAGTTGGTTACTATTTTACAAAGTTACCCCTTAGTTAATCAAACTTGATTCTCACTACAACCATCTCTACATTCGACTGGAATGCTTAATGCTTAATTTCTAGGATGGTGAAGTTAACTTTTGTGACTTGCATGTATTGTTGTCCATAGTAATAGTAATTATTTTATCTTCTTTTAGTTATTTATCTCTTAAAAACATACAAGTTTTTTAAGAGCTTTTGATCAATATGGTATTATCTTGTTTTAATTGTGCTTATATTTGGTAAAAAGTTAATTTATTGTATTTGTTTTCTTTTTTTTTTTTCCTAAAAGGAAGAAATTATGAGGTTGAGAAACCAGCATACCATGGAATCAATGTGCGACAAGTCGATTATTGAGAATGTACTTGGACAAAGCTCGATTCGTTTGCATGGGGGGGGGGGGGACGTGATCCAATAAATGTGCAATTATGAAACAAGCACTGATTGAGAATAATATTATGCCTACTCCATCAAGCACATTTGGACAATCTCAACTCTCAAGGTGATGGTCTCGAGGGTGATGAAAGTATCGATGAGTGATGTTTAGGAATTTTATATAACGAGTTAGTAACTTATGGTCAATATATACTTTGTTTGTTTGGTTGTTTGAACATTTATGTTTTGATTAAGAATGTTAATTTGGTTGCGTATGTTTTTATTACTGTTTGTATACATTTAAAAATTATTATTTAAATAAATCGTGGTTATTATCTATGCATTTAAATATTTTACCAACACATCAATATATATTATTTCTACACATGTTAAGATTAATGTCTACACATGTTAAGAACAATACCTACACATCTTACATTTGCCTACACATAATTATTTGCCACATTGGATGCTACGTCAGCTGCCACGTCATACGCCAATCTAACAAGTTGTTATACTTCTACCAACACATATTTTAGTTTTAGCTACACATATATGTGTAGGTATAACTTTCTATATACCTACACATAATAAATGTGTAGGTAATGATCTTTATCTACAGTGCTGAGTCTACACATCATGACACTTAATTTATGTGTAGATAAACGTAACTATCAACACATTATATGGTTTTTCCTACACATACTATGTGTGGGTAAATACCCAAATTTCTTGTAGTGTGGGTGAGCGAACATCTTGACCCTCCTCTGGTTCACCCTTGGGAACTCGTCTTGCCAACTCTAAACGTAACAAATTAAGTCTTTGTGACCTCTTCCGAGGTGATTAACATTCATGATTTGATTAGCAGCCTCTTAATATTAATCCAATTATATATATATATATATATATAATTGAGAACTCATAGTTAGGGAAAGAACTCGAGAACTCCTACTTAAATTAAAAAAAAAAATCATAACTCAAAATTTAAGTCAAAAACAAAAAATCTGGTTCGGAGCTTCTCTTTCCCACGTCATTCCGGTTCAAAAAAAAATAAAAAAAATAAAAAAAAATAAAAAAAATAAAAAATAGGCGACTTCTAATGCACCTGTGTAGTAAATGTCCGGTTAGCTTTAGGGTTTAGTTTTTGGGTTTAGTTTAGCTTTTAGGGTTAGTTTTTTTTTAGTTTAGTTTGCAAGGTTTAGGTTTTTGGGGGTGGGGTGGGGGTGGGTAGGGTGGGTTTAGGTTTTTGGGTAGGGGGTTAGGTTTTTTGGTGGGGGTTAGGTTTTTGGTTGTGACGGGTGGGGCTTAGGTTTTTGGTAGGCGGTGGGTGGGGTGGGTTTAGGTTTTTGGGTGGGGGGTGGATGGGTGGTTTAGGTTTTTGGGTAAGCGATTAAGGTTTTTTAGTGAGGGTGGGGGTGGGTGGGGTGGAATTAGGTTTTTGGGTGGGGGTAAGTTGGGGGTAGGTGGTTTAGGCTTTTGGGTTATACTACACATGTGCAGTAGCGTTTTTTAGGTGTGTTTTTTTTTTCCGAACGGGTATGACGTGGGAAAGAGAAGCTCCGAACTAGTTTTCTATTTTTTTTACTTAAATTTTGAGTTATGATTTTTTTATTATATTTTTTTGTATTTAATTAGGAGTTCTCGAGTTCTCTCAATAAAATGAGTTCTCTATTGAACCATTCCCTATATATATATATATATATATATATATATATATATATAGTGGAAGTATACACAAAAAACCCTCCCAAATGGAAAAACTCCAACAAACCCAACACTTGGCCCATATTAAGCCACATCATCTCACCCACTATCTCTCTATATTATATTATTAAGGCTAGTTTGGTCTTTTTATCCAACTAAATATCTATGTCATATCAAGACATTAATTGTACTTTTCCCTCCCACATCTCTATTATTATTATCATTCTCTCTCTCTCTCCATTAACATCTTCACTCTCCATCATCAAACATCAGTAAATGACCATCTTCCTTTATTTCTCCATTAACTCCCACCATTAATAATCTTCATTAAATAACCAACCTTAATAAATCCGATGGATGTTAACATAGAATCATCAGATCATTTAATGTCCGATGATTCTGAAATCGATGCAACGAATATCAAGGTTGTTGTTCAGGCTGTACACAGGGATGGGCTAAGATCATCTGAATTAAACGGTATGTTTTTTGATTTTTGGGTGTAAACTAACATTTTTATTAGGTTTTTTATGTTAGGTCTGAGGTTATTGTAAAGTGTTATACATGCATATATACATATGAAGTTGTTTTTTATATATTTTTTGTTTTTAATTCTGTCTTTTATATTTGTTTGTGTTTTAACAAGGTGATGCAACCTACAAAGAAGGAGGTTCACAGGATAGAAGGTGTGGTGGTGTTTTTATGGGGGTTCCAAGTAATGTAGGGGAAGGATCATCTTCTGGCTCACCGGTATTGTGTTGGGAAAATCAGACTTCTTGTCATGGTGAAGATGAAGGTTTGTGTATATCCCGACCTTTTTTTACAGTGTGCAAGTATTATTGTTCATGTATATATACCTTTGAGGCAGATCATGGTGATGATTGGTTTTTTTGAGATATTTTTTTTTTTATGTAGGTGATACAGACCCCCCCCCCCCCCCCAGCATTATGTGATTTCAACACCTAATGGTACCCAGTTTTGGGTACCTAATGTTAGCCCGAGGTTCATACCTGAACAGGGCCAATCGTTCATGACTTTTGAAGCTGCGTTGGCGATGTACAGAGACTATGCTGATCAAGCTGGGTTCTGCGTTAAGAAGGGCCAAACAAAGGTGTGGATGGGCATCGCAACGCATAAGTACTTACGTTGTGCAAAGTATGGGACACCTCAGTTGAAAAGAACATTTGACACACTAGATGAAGCGTCGTTAAAGATACGCAGCAGTTCATTCACACTCTCCAACTGCAAGGCTCATTTGTTACTTGCAATCAGCGGCGAAGGTTCATGTTATACAGTTAGGGGCTTCAATGATGTTCATAACCACGCGCTGATGGATCCACATAACCGTGATCTCAGAAAAGTTTCAAGGAAACTCTCATATGCTACTAAACAGTTTATCCACAACATGAGCTTGAATCGGATAGGTCCTGTCAAAGCACACAGGTTTTTAGTTTCGCTTAAGGGTGGGCACCATAATGTCAACGGCACTGTTGTGGACTTTAAGAATTTCAGCAAACAGTTACGAATTTTTATCGGTGATCGTGACTCCACACTTTTCCTGGAACGGTTGCGTGATCGCTTCGACAACTTGCCTGATTTCTATTTTGATTTTGTTGTTAAAGAGGGCAAGCTACATTCCGTGTTCTGGGCGGATGAGATATCCAAACTTAATTATAAGTCTTTTGGCGATGTCCTCTCGCTTGATGCAACTTACCACACCAACAAGTAAGGCTTTTTCCCAACACAATGCGTTTTAACATGATTTGTAGTTTTAAATTATCACACGTATAAGCTGTCGTCTGCCCCTTTTTAAGTGTATATACAAAAAAATAGAAATCGCCGCTGATTGTTTAATGGGGCTGGCGGACAGAATGGTACTTGCACAGGATACATGGTTTTGATAAACTGTTTCATCTTTTTTAAGGAAACACCCATATTGTACCTAACACATGTTACCTACACAGCACACTAACATCCTGTGCCACCCATGCAGGTACAACATGATCTTTGTCCCGTTTACCGGTGTCGACCATCATAAGCAATGTGTTACGTTTGGGGCTGGGTTGATAACAAATGAAACAATTGAATCATATGTTTGGTTATTCCAAGCTTTCTTAAAAGCACACGTCGATCAGCCCGCGTTAGTGTTAAGCGATCAGGACCCGGCCATGTTGCAAGCAATACCCCAAGTTTTCACAGAGTCTCGCCACAGACTATGCATGTGGCATATAATGAAGAAACTGCCTTTAAAGGTTTGCAATACGATTATTATTACGCATATCCACCCCATAGTGAATATTAATTATAAAGCTAACCAGTTACTCAATGCATATCAGGTGTCCGGGGAGCTGCTGAGTAAAACAGATTTTCGGGCTTGCATCCAGCGATTGGTGTGGAACATATACATTAAACCATCGACCTTTGAGACACGATGGCAGGAGCTTCTCGATACATTCGAAGTAGGGGATAATCAATGGTTGAAGGACATGTTTGCAATTAAGGAGTTATGGATTCCAGCTTATTTTCGGGAGATTCCAATGTGCTGCCTAATGAAAACAACATCAAGAAGCGAGAGTTCTAATGCAGCTTTCAAGGTGAGTTCTACGAGCGCCAACACGCTTGTGCAGTTTATGCTATGTTTTGAATCGAGGGTTGACAGCCAACGTTATCGCCAAAGGGTGGCTGAGTACAAGACTTCGTCTACTGTTTTCGTTGGTACCACTGATTTACCAATCGAGCAACATGCGTTCAGCTTGTATACGCATAACTTGTTCAAGGAGGTCCATAAGGAGATTATAAAGGGTAGGTTTGCTTGCTATATTTCCAACACCACTCCGCGAGAGGCTGTCACTGTTTTTGATGTCACACACTTGGACCGTCGCCGTAACGTTACTAACGTATACCAGGTAACACATTGACTGCCTACTTCGAATGTAATAACTTGTACTATAATTGCAGCTTCCTGTATAATAAGAACTGCTGCGTATAAGTACACTAACATATGTATTTGTATGCCCATTTTTCCTACGCTGATGTTCAGATCAGTGTGCTGATCCTTTTGTTTGTTAACTAATACAGGTCAGCTTCGATCCAGCGGACCACACGGCTGAATGCTCATGCAGGGGTTTCATCCGCATTGGGTATTTGTGCCGTCATGTTTTCTGTGTCTACATGGTGCGAAAGGTTGACCGTATCCCCGACAAATATGTTTCAAAGAGGTGGACGCGTGATGTGCTGCCTAAGAAAGTTTTCTCAATTTCTAGTCGTTACGGTGTTGACAGCCACCCAGAATCGATCCTGAGGAATGAAATCCTTGAACTAGTAACTGAATGCGTGGACGTTGCAAGGAGCGATGAGAAGTCACTTAATGATTTGGCTGAACAGCTACGAATGATGAAGCTTAACTTGTTAACACAACAACCGCTTTCACCACCTGTGCCGGAGTCAGAAGAAGCTGTGGTCGAAGACATAATCGGTCAACCCATTGACTGTGAAGTGGCTGTTGCCAACCCGGATGTGGTCCGAAACAAGGGATGCGGGAAAACTAGGCGCATTAGTGGTCCAGGTGAGAAGGCGTTAAAGAAAGCAGCCAAGATCCAGAAGGCCCCCCGTTTATGTGCCAAGTGCAAGAAGTATGCGACGGATCATGACTCAAGAAACTGCGAGAAGGTTGCTGCGATGAAGAAGGCAAAGGAAGCACGTAGCTCGGCTGTTGCGCCACCATAGCTTTGACTAAGCAACGCATTTTACGCCTAAGCGGTATGTTGATAAATAAGCAAGCACTTTTTGGACCGTGTTATGGTACTTGATAACATTTCCTGGTTTGGCCCTAAAACTAGTTGTTATGTACGTAACACGGTTATGGTTGCAGCTACGTAAGTTCTTAGGCGGTGCGCAGACTTATTATATATGCTTTTTATTTGGTGTTTTTTATGTTTTCAATGTATGGGCGCTGTTTTTGAAAGGACATGCTTGTAAATGTTGATGTCGTTATATATATTATATGATGTGCCACTTATGAAGCCTTTTTACAAGCTCCGGCTTTTTTTTTAACACTGTACCATCTGCTGCATTACAGTGCCATGGTTTGACAGCCCACAAACAGGAAAACAATGGTTAACATGTGTTACCAGGGGCAGACTAACACATATAACCAAATCACTAACCCATGCACGAATCAAAACCAACTTGCTTTACCATGTCCTATTATGTTTTTGCCTAACAGACATAAAGTCATGTTGTGGACACATCCCTAACAGGTGCAATCCATCAATAATATGTGTACCTGGTTGATAACATGTTTAAGTACACTATCACTAACATGTGTAATCTAAGAATAATGTGTGTAAGTGCTTACTAACATGTGTAGGCCCATCTCACTAACATGTGTAAGTACCATATCACTAACATGTGTAATCCAAGAATAAGATGTGCATGTCATTACTAACATGTGTAAGCCCATGTCCCTAACTTGTGTAAGTATCATATCACTAACATGTGTACTCCAAGAATAAGATGTGTAAGTCATTGCTAACATGTGTAAGCCCATGTCACTAACATGTGTAAGTAGTATATCACTAACATGTGTAATCCAATAATAATGTTTGTAGGTCCTTGCTGACATGTGTAAGCCCATGTCACTAACATGTGTAATTAGTATATCACTAACATGTGTAATCCAATAATAATGTTTGTAGGTGCTTGCTAACATGTGTAACCCCATGTCACTGACATGTGTAACCACTTGCAATGTATGAATTAGTGCCTGACTGCTTAACACATGTAAGGCACATGCTAACACATGTGTGTGGTCAAAAAACATGTGTTATGATGGGTTCACTAACACGTGTAACCACTTGCCATGTATGGATTGGACTGACTGCTTTAACACATGCCATGTGTAAGGCCCACCTCACTAACACATGTGTGTTGTCAAAAACATGTGTTATGATGGGTTCACACACACATGTGTTAACATGTGTTATTATGGCACTACTAACACATGTTCCAGAACTAATGTTAGGGACCATATCACATGCTATAATACGTGTATTCCATCAAATAACATGTAGGAGTACGGCTTAAACACCACGATATCATAAAGCATACTAAACTAATACAGGCAAAGGTGTCATACTTTGCCTGTATTAATAACTTAAAGTAAGATTACATAAGTTAGTCACAAAACACATTTAGTCATGATCAGGGTACAGACTGATTAAACCTACAACTAGCTTTTTTTACAGTGTGCAAGTATTATTGTTTCGGGTTCACTAACACGTGTAACCACTTGCCATGTATGGATTGGACTGACTGCTTTAACACATGCCATGTGTAAGGCCCACCTCACTAACACATGTGTGTTGTCAAAAACATGTGTTATGATGGGTTCACACACACATGTGTTAACATGTGTTATTATGGCACTACTAACACATGTTCCAGAACTAATGTTAGGGACCATATCACATGCTATAATACGTGTATTCCATCAAATAACATGTAGGAGTACGGCTTAAACACCACGATATCATAAAGCATACTAAACTAATACAGGCAAAGGTGTCATACTTTGCCTGTATTAATAACTTAAAGTAAGATTACATAAGTTAGTCACAAAACACATTTAGTCATGATCAGGGTACAGACTGATTAAACCTACAACTAGCTTACCAACATACCAAAATAAACATTGTTCTTGTGTGTGGGGGGGGGGGGGGGTAATAAAAAGTGTATGTCTTAAAGCTACAACCAACAAAAGCATCAAAATAAACTCCCACCCGCCCATCATCTCCAAACGCCCACAACGCAAACTAACGCTTCCTCAACGCTTGCTTAATAACCTGCGCCTTCAATGTATTAACATCGGAGCACATGATGTGGGCTGCATACTTTTTGCGTAACCTGTTCACTTCCCCTTCCTTTTTCTTCCAGTGCGAACTGAAGTCACACTCAAACGGCACATGCATCCCCAAGTATCTCTCCATATGTCGCATCAGAAATACGCCGCAGTCCGTCCCATTCCCGGCTGTCCCCCAATCCACATCAAGGTTTTGTATGGCTGCAGCCTCAATCGCTTTCGCCTTTGGGTGCTCAATTTCAAGCAGGAAGTTTACAAACATGTGCTTCTGCAGTTATTACATGTGTTAGTATTTAATAAATATCTTTATCATACATAGTGGTGCATAATAAAAAGCCTAAATATTCAGGCGAAATGCAAAAAACTTACGTATTTATATGGCACATCCATGTTCTTGAATTCGCTGCTTGCTCGGAACCCACGGCGGCCTCTCTTCTTATCATTGTCAATCAGAATAATCGCTACATTTCGAAGCTCAAAGATCAACAAGTAGAAATGCCCTCTCTCAAGAATAGGGAACTGGATGATGTCATAATTCCTGAAATCTGTGCACTTGTGGTAACTTGGGATAGCGGCCTTCATGCCGGATGCAAACCTTTGCTGTCTTGCTTGTGGATCACATTGCTTATCATTTAGCATCCATGGAATCTGTGAGTTTTTGAAAGGCATAATTATTGAAAAAATAATACTCACAACATAACCATAAATTACAAACTAATATTGAGTATTCATTACCACAACTTTGGTTCCTACAAACAGCCGAAGGAGAGCGTCATCTGACTTTAAAGTTTCTTCATAATTGAGGACCTCCGCCCAACAATCGATTATGCCGTCACCAACCCACTCACCTGGCTTCAACGTCTTAAACAAACCACGCGTAGCTTCCACGTTGGAACTACTTCTAAACAACACCTCCCTACACATGTTTAATATTCATATTAACGTTTATTGAGGAAAAACTAAATAAAAACAAACTATGCGCAACTTACTTAGAGAGCGTATCAGGATCGTCATCAACTGTTTCATCAGGCTGCTTGCCTTTCCCAGCCCTGCGCCACAACAAACATAGTTATGCTTTCAATGTTATAAAAATAGGATAGCATCACTATATAAGTTAATACGCTAACTTACAGATCTGATTGAACTTTTTTCCTGGCAAACGTCCCATGCAGCTGATGGATCAAAGATTCATCTATGCATATGTAGCTCCACACATCTTCGTCATCTTTGGTCACACCCTCCAGCAGGTTTACACCACGTATGATGAACGGAGACTTGTGCACGTACGTCACGCTTCTTTCCCGATGTGGATTTCTCTTCGCCTTGTCCAATTCTGCAATCATTCTTTTCCGATCTGCCAACGTGACATTATCATCATCATCTTGAGTTTCCAAAGCCCCAACGCGATATTCATTGTAAACGCCACTACTGGCGTCAAAGGAACTAATAGGCAAAACCATCGGGAAACGAAAGGGTGTTTCCACGGCTTTCTCAGACGATGTGCACGCTGTTTTTTTATCAAATAAATATGGTTTTTCAGTTACACTCAGCACACATAAAACTAACATATGAAATAATCAGACTAACATATGAAAGCCGTGGGCATACCATGGAGAGGAACATTCATGCCTAGATCACCTGCGTCGTTGCTCATTCCCGGGGCATTCTGTTCCAACTGTGTCAGCCCAACACTAAAAGAAGGTATGTCGTAGTCGTCAACCGATGTAGTTTGTTTTGCTTGCACCTCCCCCGATGGCCCGCCCGATGCTCCAACCTTATCACGCGCACCTGGATTAGGGGCTGTGTCACCCATTGGCGCGTTTGCCGAACACTCTATTGCTTCGCTACCCTCATCTGCATTGACCAAAAAAACTACATGGTCAATACGAAAAAGGTTTAAGTTGACGATCCAAACTTATCTCAATGACAGAAAGCTCTTGGAAAACTTACTGTTTGCTTCTTTCGATACCGCACCCTGGTCCGTTGACTGTTGCTGGCTATGTTGGACGTTTGCAGCAGTGCTAAGATCAGTCGGACAAGCTTCTGCTTCTGGGTCAGCACCTGCCTTCTCATCTGTTGGGTTCATATATATGTTGAAAAATGAACAAGGCCTAACACATGATAGGGAGTACCATTTTAACAAACGTTACTACATGGTTGAGGGCAGAACTTACTTGGGGTCGCCCCTAGTCGCATATCTGCGCCTACTGGTAACGCGGCATGTATCGTGGACAGGCTTGCAATAGCGCTAACATCGGATGGACAACTTTCAACCATGGCAGCTGCGTTCTCATTTGTTGGATTGCCTAGTCAAGAAAAAAAAAACCAGCAGCCCCGGGCGTGGACATGTAAAATTTTAAGAGAACTTACCATTAACACAGGTTAGCACATTCTTGAAACGAAGAACTTACATGTTTGCGACCCTGACTGCATATCTGTTGTTAGTGGTGGCCCGGTATGTCTCGTAGAGCAGTCCCCGTCTTTGTCAGTATCATGAAGATTAGTCCCGACATCAATCGTCGATGGTCGATTTTTGGGATCCTCAGCAGCCTTGTCATCTTGCAAAACCTTCCCTACTTTTTAAAAGAATCACAAGACATGTCATTGTTAGGTTAGGTTAGGTTAGGTTAGGTTAGGTTAGCAATGTGGTAACTGAGAGGAGTATTAACACAAGTTAACTACCACATAAATAATTTTTTTTAAAGTAATACAAGAGTGCTACTTATTTTTTTTTAACAACTGACCATCACCCTTGCTGTGTACATCGACAGTGGGCACCTCAGGGTCCACTTCCTCACCGCTCATCCCACCGGGAGCTGCCTTATCAATATCCAGAACTATGTCGACCAACTTGCGTTTCTCAACCTCATGCAGTATCTTTCGGTATTGGCTGTCCACCGGACTAGCATCATTAACGTCGTCAAGGCCAAGCACACTTTTCATACGAACCTGCACAGGTGTCGTTAACGGTGACTTCTGCGTGACTGTGTTTAAGTCATCCAGTCCACCAGCAATGTCAAACTCTACCGAAGGACCTGTAGTTTTGGGTTGTGACGCCATGTACAGAAATCAGACAATGTAGTTTTTATTTGTCAATGTTAATCAAATTCGCAGCCACTTACCAGGATTGGTTGATGCAACGTCTTGAACCGACGGAATGTCCGATGCAACCTGTTTGATGCCATCTTTATCTGCCGGCATTTCTGCCAAATCTTCCAGTACGCCTGCTATGCTGCATGATACAGTATCGCGGGCTCCAACTTCTTTATTCTTCCACTTGGGTAACTCCTCCGTCACGCTCTCATACTTCGCTTTGACTGCAACGACATCTGCTCTATCAGGATACTGATCATATAACTTGCCAATTGATGTCTCAATACGTTTCTTTGTCTTCACAACAAGATCCACTAGCTTGTCAACTGCCATCACCTTTTCCTGTAAAGAAAGGGGGCAAGGTGTGTAAATATCAGATTAAAGCATGAATTCCTATGAACAAATATCATATAATAACAAAACTTTTTTCGTAAACAAGTTCTAAAAACCTGAATGCTTGTTTCGTCTGTTCCAGTATGCACGCTTACACACGCTGACAAACCCTTGAAGCTACCTGTTCCAAACCCACCATTTTTAATTTCTAGCCTTTCCCTGTCTCTCAGTCGTTGGAAATTCCAAAATGTCATTGGATATACAGAATCATCAACGTCTATCCCTTTGCATGTAACGCAATCTACATACACAAGCTGCAGGTTTAACAGATGTTAGTCACTGCAGTAACACATGTTATAAATTCAAAAAACGTAATGAACAAGGTTACCGTCAGCAATGCGAGGGGCCCAGCAAATGGTGTCTGTTGGGAATCCCTATTCCATCCATTTTTGCAAGTCCTCAACTTGTCCACTAAGATGCCACACCAATCCACCTTTGCAAAATCCATATTATCCCTTAAATACTCAACTGTTGAATCCTTCAAACTACCTTGTTTGTGGCATTCAACCATCACAGCATAGAAGCACATCAGAAAATCTAGACGAAACTCAAAGCTGTCAGCTCCTTCAGACTCATTCTGGATCATATCCACCATCTGTTTTGGCGCAATGTATTTGTTGTCCGGGTACCTCTTTCGCCATTTTGCTACTCCTTCATCATACTTTGGCAACCGGTCAAATGAGTTAAATGGAACCCCTCCACGTGGAATGCCAAGTATCCTCTCAACCACTTTTTCATCTATAATAATGCTCCCGCATGGGAATGTCATCTCCAACGTATCAGGGTTGAAATTATCAACCACATAATGCCCCAACTTGGATGGTATACCGTCCATCTTAAAGCTTAACAACCTCCCGAACCCCAATTCCTTCACAACCAATCGTTGTTCTTCGCTTAACACCTCCACGCACCTAGCAAATTGAATGGGGGACGACCTAGTCCGTATTCCATTCCATTCATTCTTTTTCGACCTTTTGCGTTTTTTCGCGTGTCCAATCGCCTGCCTATCCACATTTTTAGACCTTTTTCGCTTAACGCCGGATCCTGGACGCGACTCCCTGATTCCCGTTTTCTTCACATCTGGCGGCGTGGAACTTTCAACCACCCTTGACCCAGACCGGGTCACCCTAACTGACCCGCTTGTAGGCTCTGTGACAGTCCCCCTTGTCCTACCTGCAACATGTGGACGATTCAGTCAAAAAATTCACAGGCCAGGCCCTGCCTAACACATGTTATCATTAGCTAACACATGTTATCATGTAGAAAGCGACACGTACCTTTAGTCTTTTTCTCAGCTGTCCTGCTGCTGACCACAATTACTGATTCTTTCCCTACACAAAAACAGATGTCATAATCAAAATGTAGGACCACATAATAAAATGTATCCATATGATAACAAACAAAACAAACCTTTATGCTTTCTGGATGTACTAGCATCTGCTGGCCCAACTGTTTCCTTTCCAATCCCTCCTTGATACATAACAAAAAACATCAACCATCACAACAGAACACATTAATATCTTTACCATACATAAATAAAAAAAGGAAAAAACAAACCATTAATAATATATTACCTTTCCTTTTCTTCTTTGATGCACTTGTAGTGGTGTCAGAATCATACTCTTCCAAATAGTAAACAAGAACAACATCAGATTATAACATTTTTTTTCTCAAAATGTAATTAGTAAACAATAATCATACTCTTCCAAATAGTAAACAAGAACAACATAAGTGTTTTTATACCTAATGTACGTTTCGTTTCTGGTGGTGGAGACTGAGATGGCCCTTGATCCTCTAAAACACCCTTTCCATGTGTAGAGCCATCAGACACAACAACTACATCATGATCAGGTCGTTTTTTATTCCTGAATAAAATAATCAATCACTGTAAGTAGTGTAATGTAACAATGTCTAATAATATAACAAACCCTAACAATCCTGATAAACCAATAATGATTGACACACCTTTTTGATGATTTTTTTTTGGAAGATTTCTTCCTTTCCCGTCGTCGCCGGCACCAGAGAGGAGACAGGCTAGAGGATTTCATCGGTGCCCTAATTGCTGGCTTCTTAATAGAAAGGGGGGATGTTGGGGGGAAGAAACTGGTTACGAGAGAGAGAGAGTGGAACTGAGAAGAGAGGTTTCTTTTTTGAATTGGTTTAAATGAGGGGAGGGAGAGAGAGTGACAAGATGTGCATGTCAGTTACACAGACATGGGGGTGGGTAAAGACTCTATTGCCCTTGGTATCATTATCAGCCACACAATTTGTCTTGCTTTATATTATTATATAGAATTAAATGAGGACCCTTGATCAAGCTTGATCAAGGGTCATGAAAGGGTTTACAAGGTTTTTTCAAAAGAAAGGGTTTCCATATTATCCACACCCTATATATATATATATATATATATATATATATATATATATATATATATATATATTATAGCGGAGCAATTTGAATAGCGACCTTCGACTAACGTGCGCCCCCCCTGCCGACCACGTCTAACCTGCGCAGCCTTCATCTTCGCCGCGTACCGCGAGCCGTCTTGTCTTTCTCCCTCATCGTTATCTACCTTTTCAGACCAGATAACAACCCTCTTTTTCCCTCATCTTCTTATCTTCATTTCCAGCCATCCGGTGCATCTCTGCATATCGACCCAACGTCTTATCTACCAACAAAAGGTGGCTTAGAGCAAGCGGCTCCGCCGCATCTACGACGGCCAATCGATCGACGTGGCAGAAGGACAGAGTTGGTGACGCGTTGTCCGAAGGGCCACCCTATTCCGATGATTAGCGGCTACAGAGAGGATTGTTTACCAACGACTGTTGAAAACACTTATTCTACATTGGCGAGGTTCCGGTAAGTCCACCTTCACCTTCATGTATCGGTCTATTTTTTTAAGACACATCCACCGCCTATCTTTCGCCGTTAACGATGTCGGCTACCAGATCTGGTCAGACCCGATTTCTACAGCATCTTTGCCAGTAGCGTTTTGTTGGTGCTGTTGTGTTGCTGAATATGCATAACTAGTTTTTATCCCGGAGCGTCCCGGGTTGAAATATCTAATATAAAATAATAAAATATATTATTATTATTTTAAACAAATCTCCGCCATAAGTTATCATATTCAAATATAAAAAAAACGAATCTCTACGCCGGGGTATAAATCTAGTGCCATTACAAATTGTAACAACCGGCAAAATTAAGGTAATTCCGTACTAATTAATTAAACGCGATTAACGTAATTAACCGTAATTATGTGCTGAATATTTAATAGAGGCCTTAGAAAGATAGGAATTCCCAAATAATGCATAGGAATGCATAAGTTTAATAGCAAAGCATGATAGGATCATGCGCAGGAAAAACTATCCGGTATGGACACTGGCGATTACCCGGTAAAACTTAAATAAGCGAAACGAACACCGGACACCCGGAATATAAAATAAATAATATTTTCACAAAATATTATGAGTTTTGGAAACCCAAAGCCATACGTGAAAGCTTATTGCACAAATCTCCCGGTAACGAATAAAGTGCGCGTACCGCACCCGATACGCGCGTAACACGTAAATTCGCCCGGCAAAAGCCGAAATAAATTATCAGTAATTTAACTGGGCAAAATTTAATAAATATTAACGGTATTTTAATATTAAGGTAAACCGCGGTTAAAATTCGAGAAATACCCGGGCGGTACCCGAAAGGAATTAACTTAAATATGGAGAAGTAATTAGCAAAGTGGACCCCACCAACCACCCTATAGGGGGGGCCGGCCATGGGCCCACTTAAGTGGGAGGTTGTGTAAAATTGCTTCTTAAACCTTCCATAATGATATTATTAACAATGATTAGCATGCACCTAAAGGTATTGGGTAGAATATTAATAACATAATTCTTCCCTCTCTCTCTCACAAACTCGGCCCAAACACCCTCATTATAATCTTCCAAGATCTCGTCCATATCTAGTGAAATCCTCTAAATCCTTCCAAGATATTACATAATCCAAGGAAAGATAATAGGTGATCTTTGCAAGATTTGAAGGTGAGATTATAAACCACTAGTAAGAACATTTGAAGAAATCACAAAAATTCTTCCCCTTTTCTTCTTCTTGGCCGTAACATTGCACCACCCCACCAACATCTCTCTTTCAATTTTTACAACTCCAAATCATCTCTAGTTCATCATTATTCAAACCCCTTCTTGTGTGTTCAAGAGCTTGGAGCATAACCCACTTGGAAGAACACATTAAACCTCACCCAAATCCAAGATTTTGTCTTCCCTAGCCTTGAGCTAGTAGTAAGTCTTGCATTGTTTTATTACTTAAATATTCATATTTTTGTGCTATGAAAGCAAGTTGTACATTGTTGGGTAATAAAATGAGTTTTATAAAAGTAATGGGTTTTGTTAAAATAAAAGTGGAAGAATAATAATAATGTTGAGGAGTCTTGGATTTATGTTAATAAATGAAATATTGGAAGAAATAATAATAAAATACACTAACACTTGAGAAGATGATGATTTGGGCATATTAAATGAGAAGGACTTGAATGAGATGAAGATGACTTTAATCGTCATAGGATGATATAATAATATTAAAATGAGTTAGAAAGCCATAGATGAAAAAGTTTCATCTTCAAAGTCCACTCACTTGGATGAGTGAAAATTGGATGTTTTGGATAAAAATATGGAATAAGCATATTAATGACATCTAGGATGGATTAGAAGATCATTAAGAGTAAAAAAAAGTAAAAACAACTAAACATGATGAAAATGGTTCTTCAAAGTCCACTAAAGTGGAAGTAAAATGTTAACTTTGTAAGATAAGGTGAAAAATGCAACAAGTATAAGTTAAAGGACTAATATGGCAACTTTGGAAGTTGAGGGACTAAAATAAATATTTTAGAAACTATTAGTCCAAAAACACTAAAATGGAAAGATTGGTGTCAAAAGGGTAAGTAATAATCTACAAGGTAGATATGGTAAATAATAGTAGCATACTTGGGCATTTTATGTAAAAAGTATATTTTTATAAAGTGGACGTTTTATAAAAATAAATGGAGTAATGCAAGTATTTTATAAAGTAAGATTTTATAAAATAAAGACTTGGGAAGACTTGTACAAAAATGGGATACTTTTATATGAATGGGAATATAAAAGTATCGGAAACATTTTTGGTAACGAGTTGGACGAGTCGGGCTAAAACGTACATAGTATATTTTTCCAAGAAATAAACGTTCGGAATCGGAAGTAGGAACAATACTTCCATGAGAACGCGCAACGGAAATAAATATGAAAAACGCTAACTAACGAACTTAGTTACACGAACTAAAGTAAACGAACGTATGAGGAAAATGCCATTACATCGAGATAAAAATATACATATATATTTTAAGGAAATAAAATATATATAACAAGGGTGAAACGTGCGTAACACTTTCCTAAGTGTAGAAAGAATATTCGTGGGAAAGGAGAAACATAACGTAACAAATTAAAAACGCTAAACGACACATGTAGTATCCACGCGATGGTATATGTACATATACTCGTTTTCGACGAAATTCTAGTATATCTATTTAAATGGGAAAATAGATATGCGAGAAGGAAAACCGAGACGAGTAGGTGAAATATATCTACGAACGCGTGAATACCGACAAGATCCTAGTACATTTATTTAAATGGGAAAATAAATGTATGGTGTGGTAAGTCTAGTCGAGCGTTAAGATTATGTCACCAAACGACAAAGACTTAGCATATTTATTTAAATGGGAAAATAAATATGTGGCAAAGTAAGTCAGGTCGGATAATAAGAAAACACATTATATCGAACGAAACGATCCTAAGTATAATTATTTAAATGGGAAAATAATTATACGTTGGGTAGAGCCGTGTCAAGTATAATATTGTACAAGTCATAAAGAATATTAATAAGAATAATATATGACTTGTAAGGAAAGGGTAATCCATCGCCATTGAACCTAGGATACGAAACTATTAAACGGGAATTGGGATAAAGACGTGGTCGGGAAGTTGGGTGTACAACTTGCCAAGGCACATACACCATAGGTGTAAGTGACTTATACGCCTAGAACCTTTGTAGGTACGGGATCACAAACTTTACTATTTTCTTTGAGCCGAGCACAGTTACAGGTGAGTCTCACGGCCCCTTTTCTAAACTATTTAACGTTTTTACGGGGGAAAGATATGTTGGGATGGTATGACGGGTTGGATACTTGAGTAAAGATCGCCACTCGGGGTTGAGACCTCCCCACTATAATCATTAATTCAGGAATGAGAAACCAAAGGAATATTTGGATAGTACTATTGGTGCCTGACAAGGCCCACCCCTAATCGATAGCGTCGATGATGCATCGGCGTATGCCTGGGGTGCACTTATTCTGAAATAAAGTCGTAGGAATACCGAGTAACGACTTGGGGCGGGGGCATTATTAATTGTCTTGGTTTGGTTATAGGCTCAAGTAAATTGTAGGACTTTGCAACTCCTATAAGTGTCATAACAAGGATATTCCCACTTTACAAAGATTTATTAAATTAAAACCTGTGAACTCACCAATATTTATATATTGACGATTTTCAAACATATCTTTCAGGTAATTGATTGATGGAAGTTAGCATGGCGAGCAGGGTCGGGGACGTCTCCAAGTTGGGCGTTGGGAATGTCGTAAAAGGGTCTCATCTCTTTATTCCATGGACTTAGGGATAAAGGGAGAAGTCTCCTTATCAATTTCAAAAACAATTTATAATTATGTATGGATAATTTGACATGATTATTAGCATTGAATAAATGCCCGTTTTTCTAATTACTATTGTGGTTTGCATTAATCTTGGCTTAATACTTTTGAACCGTCGCGCCACGTGTTTCCGCCTTAGACGTGGTGTGACAGAAAGTGGTATCAGAGCCAAGGTTATAGCGAATTAGCATTTTAAAAATCTAAACTATAACCGGATTTGGTTCAAAATCTTTCAAATATATGCGAAACGCAATAAAATAAATCTTTCCAACGACCATTTGGGTATATGGAGGTTCCGACCAAGCTAGCCATGGTAAGTATACGTATTATTTTGTGTTAGAAGGTTAGGAAGAGTACCGTAGATATGTGCCTTAACTACCTAACGAATAATACTTAAATATTAGTACGGTTCTTTTGCCAGGATGTCGAACGCAGGGAGCGTAGCACCGAGCTACGACAGTAGCCTTCAGATCATCCCAGCACCGCCAGCGGAGCCGATCGAGGTGGTGATACTCGATCCCGAGGACGACGAGATGGAGGTTGATGCCGCCATGGAGGGCGCCGACGGAGATAGCTCCGACGAGACAGACCCGAGCGAGGACCCAGCGTGGGCCCCCGCTGGAGACGACATGGCCGCCGTGGCCGACCTACCGATGGCCGAGGCCGACTTGCCTCTAGTGCCATTCCAGGCAGCACCACTGCCAGCACTCCCCATCCGAGCCGTCAGGGACTTCCCTGTAGGCTGTGCAGGTCCTTCGAGACCTACCCCTACACAGTCGGAGACTGTTGAGTCTCCATACGACCGACACGCACCTGTCGATCGCGAGCCCCTACCTACCCCACCTATCCCCGTTCCCTCAGGCATGAGACTCGTGCCTGTCTGCCGAGGACACAACGGGTGGATATCCGATGACTCTGACGATGAGTCAACTGCATCGGTGGAGCACATTGCTGTGCCGATCCCACCAGCAGGCCAGGAGGAGCACGTCGCTCCGATGATAGGGCATGCTACCGCCACCCCAGCCACCCTACCCGCCATGCCCGAGCCCATACCACAGGATGGGCCAGCCTCTACTGGGCACATCCTTGAGGGCAGCTCAGCCCGCAGTTCTGAGCTGCATCGAGCAGGACTGGCAGCTCACGCCACTGCTAGCCCTCCCACCCCTACCACTGTGATATCCGCTCCAGAGTGGGTCGCTGTCACCCAGCCTCTCATGGTCCCACTCGCCGAGCTTATAGTCCCCTCACCCATATCCATGACACTACCCATCACCACTTTTCCCACACTACCACCCCTACCCGAGATGCTCCCTACACCACCACCTGCACCATTCACTATGGATGCAGGAGCCCCATTTTTTATACCCCCATTTGCACCGTATACTCTAGGTGCGGGAGACCCATACCAGGTACCACCCTACTGCTTCACCGGACTACCGGGCTTTGCCCCACCCTTCACACCCCTACCCATACCCGATATCGTCGGCCCGTCCCAGCCGACGTACACTGACATCCCCGGGCCGTCGCAGCCCCACGGGATGACCCCACTGTCAGGACCCGCATGGTCCACGGTGATCTCACTGGAGAGAGATTTCCAGACCCTCACCGACACGGTGCAGCGCACCGTGAGTCAGATGGAGCAGCAGGCCCAGCTCATGTGGGCCAGGATCATTGATGCCAGGGACGCACTGGCACATTATGCTGAGGAGCTGCTGAGCATGGACGCTCATTGTGGCCTTACGGGCGACGCACACTTTGCGCATCGCCAATTCTTGTACGATCGCATTATGGCGATCAGTATGACCATTAGCATGTGCGCACCCCAGTACCAGTACCCGCACCCGCCGCCGCCGCCGCCACAGTAGCGATACATCAGGGACGCTTGGGAGATCACTCACGGACATAGTAGTAGTAGTAGTAGTAGTAGTAGTATGATAGCACAGCATGGGTTAAAGCACCCATCTGCATTTTTGCCTAGCCGAGCGGGATTGTGCCGGTATATGACATTATATTTCTAGTGTATTTCAAAAGAGCAATGTATGAGGAATGTATCCTCGGTTTTTTTTGTTATTATGAACAAATCATTGTACTCATGGTATTGAAATTAATGAAAATTTTGTTATGGTAAAATATGTGTTGTGATTGTCTATGATTATTATTACTTGTTCTGTTTATATTGTGATGGTGTGATGTTGTTATGGTGATTATTGTGTTCGTATGTTGTGTTGTTGTTTATACTGTATACGTGATGATATTGTATGAATGATCGCCAGAAATTAACCTTTGATATTGATTATTGAAGAAACATGGCACCAGCCACCAGAAGCAACAGTGGAAATGAAAGACTGCCCACGACACCCGAGGAGCTTGAAACCCTAGTTTCGGGATGTATCGCCCAAGCTCTCGCAGAACACAATGCCACGCGCACCGAAAGGTCGCGAGACCGAACCGGGAGCGACAGACGCGAAACCTCCCCTACTGGTAAGAAGACGTCGGGTATATACAGCAGGAGTCTTCGTGAAACTCCTACCTTATGTAATATATTGCTTTATTATTGCAGAAACGGCCTCACGAGAACGTGGCTGCACGTTTAAAGCTTTCCTGGACTGCAAACCACTGAACTTCAGCGGCACTGAAGATTCTGTCGGACTAGTCAAGTGGTTCGAGAAGACCGAAGCCGTGATTCGTATTAGCAGCTGTACCCCACGACAGGCTGTCATGTATGCCACCAACCTGTTTCTGGACCAAGTTCTAACCTGGTGGAACAACCAAGTGCAGACACTGGGAGATGATGCTGCTTACTCCTTGTCATGGTTGGAGTTGAAAGAACTAATGATCGCCGAGTACTGCCCGGCAAGTGAAGTGCAGAAGCTAGAGACTGAGTTCTGGAACCTCGCCATGGTTGGACCGGACGTAGCTGGTTACACGTCCAGATTCCATGACCTCTCCCGGTTAGTGCCTCGCCTGGTCACCCCGGAAAGCAAGAAGGTGGAAAGATACCTCTTCGGACTGGCACCACAGATACGCGGCATGGTCACTGCTTCCAAACCTACAACCATGCGCGAAGCTATCGACCTCGCCTTAAGCCTCACTGAAGACGCCATCCGAATGGGCACTCTAATCCGGAAAGTATCAGGGTTGAAGCTTACTGAGTCCAGCAGTGTTGAGGGTAAGAATCTGGGTACAAGTGCAGTCGTCGGGTCAAGTGAACAGGGAAATAGGCCAAGGTTTGGGAAGCGTAAGCGCGATGAAAGGAAAAAGGATGGATCATCAGGTTCAGGGAAGAAAGGAAAAGGGTATGTGGCCACTGGTCGTGGAAACAATGGGAAGCAAGGTTATCAGGGCAGGAACGAAGTGATCTGCGGTAAGTGTCGTCGTTCGGGGCACAAGACAGAAGACTGCAGATCGGGAGCGCCAAAGAACGGTGGAGCGAGGCCCTGTTTCTCATGTGGATCGCTCGATCATTGGAAGAGGGACTGCCCCAAACTTAACAACCAAGCCCGTGGGCGGGCGTTCGTGATTGGTGCCGGTGACGCACGACAAGACCCTAATGTGGTCACTGGTACGTTCCCTCTAAATGGTCATTATGCTTCAGTATTGTTTGATACTGGCGCTGATTTTAGCTTCGTATCTGTCGAATTTAAAAGATTACTTGGTTTAAAGACTAGTAAGCTAGACACACCATACTCTATCGAACTAGCTAACGGTAAGACTATAGAAACTCGAGAGGTAGCGAAGGATTGTAAGTTGGATCTCTGTGGTCATGAGTTTGACATTGATCTATTGCCAGTCGTACTGGGTAGCTTTGACATAGTCGTTGGCATGGATTGGCTATCCGCACACCGCGCCGTCATCGTGTGCAATGACAAAGTAATTCAAGTTCCCCTCGCAAGCGGTGAAACCCTATTGATCCAAGGGGAAAGGCGTGGAACACCATTGAGAATTATTACCAGCATGAAAGCCAGGAAGTGCCTAAGGAAAGGTCTCGTTGCATTCTTGGCACACGTAGTAGACAAGAAGGCCGACGAGCGAAAGCTAGAAGATATTCCGATAGCCAGAGACTTTCCAGATGTGTTCCCAGAAGATTTGCCGGGATTGCCACCACCCCGACAAGTCGAGTTTCGCATCGACCTTGTTCCAGGAGCAGCGCCGGTAGCGCGATCGCCATATCGCCTAGCTCCTTCTGAGATGCAGGAACTGTCTGGACAACTGCAAGAGTTGTTAGACAAGGGTTTCATAAGACCAAGCTTCTCACCCTGGGGAGCTCCCGTCTTATTCGTGAAGAAGAAGGATGGCACTTTTCGAATGTGCATCGACTATCGAGAACTGAACAAGCTAACTATTAAAAATCGCTATCCTCTTCCCAGGATCGACGATTTGTTTGATCAACTTCAAGGATCCAGTTTCTACTCCAAGATCGATCTAAGGTCCGGTTATCATCAATTGCGTATTCAAGAAGAAGACGTGCCAAAAACAGCCTTCAGGACTCGTTATGGGCACTATGAGTTTCTGGTTATGCCATTCGGGTTAACTAACGCACCAGCTATTTTCATGGACCTGATGAACCGAGTGTGCAAGCCATACCTGGACAAATTCGTCATTGTCTTCATTGATGACATCTTGATCTACTCACGCACTAAGGAGGAACACGAGGATCATCTCCGATTAATCCTCGAGGTACTACGCAAAGAGAAACTCTATGCTAAGTTTTCAAAATGTGATTTTTGGATTCGAGAGGTTCACTTTTTGGGCCACGTGGTGAATGAAAAGGGTATACATGTCGATCCCGCCAAGATCGAAGCAATCAAGAATTGGGACGCCCCTAGAACGCCTACTGAAGTACGACAATTTCTTGGCCTTGCGGGTTACTACAGAAGGTTCATCGAGAACTTTTCTAAAATAGCACAGTCTTTAACCATGCTAACCCAAAAGGATAAGAAGTTTGAATGGACGGAAAGGCAGGAAGCAGCGTTTCAGTTGCTGAAGGATAAGTTATGTGGCGCACCAATACTATCACTCCCCGATGGTACGGAAGACTTCGTAGTTTACTGTGACGCCTCTCATCAGGGATTGGGTTGTGTATTGATGCAGCGAGAGAAGGTCATAGCCTATGCTTCCAGACAGCTAAAACTTCACGAGAAGAATTACACCACACATGATCTGGAACTAGGAGCCGTGGTATTCGCACTCAAGATATGGAGACATTATCTGTACGGAACCAAGTGTACGATCTTCACTGATCATAAAAGTTTGCAGCACATCTTTGACCAGAAGGAATTAAACATGCGACAACGGCGATGGGTCGAATTATTGAACGATTACGATTGTGAGATAAAGTACCATCCCGGGAAGGCAAACGTCGTAGCCGACGCCTTGAGTCGCAAGGAACGGGTTAAGCCACTGCGTGTCCGAGCTTTGGGTCTAACCATCCACACGAACCTGACTGACCGGATTCGTGAAGCTCAAACTGACGCCCATAAACCCGAGAATGTCAAAGGTGAAAGATTGCGGAAGATGGTTGATTCACTGGAGTCAAAAGCGGATCAAGCTCTGTATTTCATGAATAGAATTTGGGTACCAGTGTACGGTGGATTGCGTGAACTGGTATTAGCCGAAGCCCACAGTTCGCGATATTCGGTTCACCCTGGAGCAGACAAGATGTTCCATGATTTGAAGGAATTTTACTGGTGGCCAAATTTCAAGAGAGATATAGCGGCGTATGTTGCGCGATGTTTGACTTGCGCGAAGGTCAAGGCCGAGCATCAGAGACCATCCGGTTTGCTCCAGCAACCGGAAATACCAGAATGGAAATGGGAAAGGATCACTATGGATTTCATTACCAAGTTGCCCAGGACAACAAGCGGCCATGACATGATCTGGGTAATCGTTGATCGATTGACAAAATCTGCACACTTCCTCCCCATTCGCGAAACGGATAAGTTGGAGAAACTGACCCGTTTGTATATTAAGGAAGTTGTGTCGAAACACGGTGTACCTATTTCTATCATCTCCGATCGAGATAGTCGGTTCACCTCAAGATTTTGGGAAAGTTTGAATGAAGCCCTCGGTACTCGCCTTGACATGAGTACCGCATATCATCCACAAACCGATGGTCAGAGTGAACGAACCATCCAGACCTTGGAAGATATGCTACGGGCATGCGCAATCGATTTCAGCGGAAGTTGGGATACTCACTTGCCACTGGTAGAGTTTTCATATAACAACAGCTACCACACGAGCATTCAAGCTGCACCTTTTGAAGCTCTATATGGACGCAAGTATAGATCGCCTCTATGTTGGGCCGAAGTTGGCGAAAAGCAACTTACCGGGCCCGAAATTGTTCAAGAAACGACGGATAAGGTCTTTCTGATAAGAGAACGTCTCAAAGCGGCACGTGACCGACAGAAAAGCTACGCAGACATGAGGAGGAAGCCTTTGGAATTTCAAGTCGGAGACAGGGTCCTACTAAAGGTGTCACCTTGGAAAGGTGTCGCGCGCTTTGGGAAGCGCGGAAAACTAAACCCACGATATGTTGGACCATTTGAAATCCTATCCAGAGTAGGCCCCGTAGCATACAAGCTCAAGTTACCACAAGAACTTAACGGTGTACATGACACGTTCCACGTGTCGAACTTGAAAAAGTGCTTATCCGACGAAACCCTCATCATCCCCGCAGACGAAATCCACATTGACGACAAGTTACACTTCGTCGAAGAGCCAATCGAAGTAACCGATTGGAAGGTCCAAAAGCTAAGACGCAGTAAGAACCGATTGGTCAAAGTGCGTTGGAATGCCAAGCGTGGACCGGAGTTCACGAGGGAAAGGCTGGACCGGATGAAGCAAAAGTATCCCGCCCTATTCGAGAAGACCCCTATACCGGAGAGCTAAAAGTGAATTCCGGGACGGAATTCTCTTAACGGGGGGAGAATGTAACAACCGGCAAAATTAAGGTAATTCCGTACTAATTAATTAAACGCGATTAACGTAATTAACCGTAATTATGTGCTGAATATTTAATCGAGGCCTTAGAAAGATAGGAATTCCCAAATAATGCATAGGAATGCATAAGTTTAATAGCAAAGCATGATAGGATCATGCGCAGGCAAAACTATCCGGTATGGACACTGGCGATTACCCGGTAAAACTTAAATAAGCGAAACGAACACCGGACACCCGGAATATAAAATAAATAATATTTTCACAAAATATTATGAGTTTTGGAAACCCAAAGCCATACGTGAAAGCTTATTGCACAAATCTCCCGGTAACGAATAAAGTGCGCGTACCGCACCCGATACGCGCGTAACACGTAAATTCGCCCGGCAAAAGCCGAAATAAATTATCAGTAATTTAACTGGGCAAAATTTAATAAATATTAACGGTATTTTAATATTAAGGTAAACCGCGGTTAAAATTCGAGAAATACCCGGGCGGTACCCGAAAGGAATTAACTTAAATATGGAGAAGTAATTAGCAAAGTGGACCCCACCAACCACCCTATAGGGGGGGCCGGCCATGGGCCCACTTAAGTGGGAGGTTGTGTAAAATTGCTTCTTAAACCTTCCATAATGATATTATTAACAATGATTAGCATGCACCTAAAGGTATTGGGTAGAATATTAATCAACATAATTCTTCCCTCTCTGTCTCACAAACTCGGCCCAAACACCCTCATTATAATCTTCCAAGATCTCTTCCATATCTAGTGAAATCCTCTAAATCCTTCCAAGATATTACATAATCCAAGGAAAGATAATAGGTGATCTTTGCAAGATTTGAAGGTGAGATTATAAACCACTAGTAAGAACATTTGAAGAAATCACAAAAATTCTTCCCCTTTTCTTCTTCTTGGCCGTAACATTGCACCACCCCACCAACATCTCTCTTTCAATTTTTACAACTCCAAATCATCTCTAGTTCATCATTATTCAAACCCCTTCTTGTGTGTTCAAGAGCTTGGAGCATAACCCACTTGGAAGAACACATTAAACCTCACCCAAATCCAAGATTTTGTCTTCCCTAGCCTTGAGCTAGTAGTAAGTCTTGCATTGTTTTATTACTTAAATATTCATATTTTTGTGCTATGAAAGCAAGTTGTACATTGTTGGGTAATAAAATGAGTTTTATAAAAGTAATGGGTTTTGTTAAAATAAAAGTGGAAGAATAATAATAATGTTGAGGAGTCTTGGATTTATGTTAATAAATGAAATATTGGAAGAAATAATAATAAAATACACTAACACTTGAGAAGATGATGATTTGGGCATATTAAATGAGAAGGACTTGAATGAGATGAAGATGACTTTAATCATCATAGGATGATATAATAATATTAAAATGAGTTAGAAAGCCATAGATGAAAAAGTTTCATCTTCAAAGTCCACTCACTTGGATGAGTGAAAATTGGATGTTTTGGATAAAAATATGGAATAAGCATATTAATGACATCTAGGATGGATTAGAAGATCATTAAAAGTAAAAAGAAGTAAAAACAACTAAACATGATGAAAATGGTTCTTCAAAGTCCACTAAAGTGGAAGTAAAATGTTAACTTTGTAAGATAAGGTGAAAAATGCAACAAGTATAAGTTAAAGGACTAATATGGCAACTTTGGAAGTTGAGGGACTAAAATAAATATTTTAGAAACTATTAGTCCAAAAACACTAAAATGGAAAGATTGGTGTCAAAAGGGTAAGTAATAATCTACAAGGTAGATATGGTAAATAATAGTAGCATACTTGGGCATTTTATGTAAAAAGTATATTTTTATAAAGTGGACGTTTTATAAAAATAAATGGAGTAACGCAAGTATTTTATAAAGTAAGATTTTATAAAATAAAGACTTGGGAAGACTTGTACAAAAATGGGATACTTTTATATGAATGGGTATATAAAAGTATCGGAAACATTTTTGGTAACGAGTTGGACGAGTCGGGCTAAAACGTACATAGTATATTTTTCCAAGAAATAAACGTTCGGAATCGGAAGTAGGAACAATACTTCCATGAGAACGCGCAACGGAAATAAATATGAAAAACGCTAACTAACGAACTTAGTTACACGAACTAAAGTAAACGAACGTATGAGGAAAATGCCATTACATCGAGATAAAAATATACATATATATTTTAAGGAAATAAAATATATATAACAAGGGTGAAACGTGCGTAACACTTTCCTAAGTGTAGAAAGAATATTCGTGGGAAAGGAGAAACATAACGTAACAAATTAAAAACGCTAAACGACACATGTAGTATCCACGCGATGGTATATGTACATATACTCGTTTTCGACGAAATTCTAGTATATCTATTTAAATGGGAAAATAGATATGCGAGAAGGAAAACCGAGACGAGTAGGTGAAATATATCTACGAACGCGTGAATACCGACAAGATCCTAGTACATTTATTTAAATGGGAAAATAAATGTATGGTGTGGTAAGTCTAGTCGAGCGTTAAGATTATGTCACCAAACGACAAAGACTTAGCATATTTATTTAAATGGGAAAATAAATATGTGGCAAAGTAAGTCGGGTCGGATAATAAGAAAACACATTATATCGAACGAAACGATCCTAAGTATAATTATTTAAATGGGAAAATAATTATACGTTGGGTAGAGCCGTGTCAAGTATAATATTGTACAAGTCATAAAAAATATTAATAAGAATAATATATGACTTGTAAGGAAAGGGTAATCCATCGCCATTGAACCTAGGATACGAAACTATTAAACGGGAATTGGGATAAAGACGTGGTCGGGAAGTTGGGTGTACAACTTGCCAAGGCACATACACCATAGGTGTAAGTGACTTATACGCCTAGAACCTTTGTAGGTACGGGATCACAAACTTTACTATTTTCTTTGAGCCGAGCACAGTTACAGGTGAGTCTCACGGCCCCTTTTCTAAACTATTTAACGTTTTTACGGGGGAAAGATATGTTGGGATGGTATGACGGGTTGGATACTTGAGTAAAGATCGCCACTCGGGGTTGAGACCTCCCCACTATAATCATTAATTCAGGAATGAGAAACCAAAGGAATATTTGGATAGTACTATTGGTGCCTGACAAGGCCCACCCCTAATCGATAGCGTCGATGATGCATCGGCGTATGCCTGGGGTGCACTTATTCTGAAATAAAGTCGTAGGAATACCGAGTAACGACTTGGGGCGGGGGCATTATTAATTGTCTTGGTTTGGTTATAGGCTCAAGTAAATTGTAGGACTTTGCAACTCCTATAAGTGTCATAACAAGGATATTCCCACTTTACAAAGATTTATTAAATTAAAACCTGTGAACTCACCAATATTTATATATTGACGATTTTCAAACATATCTTTCAGGTAATTGATTGATGGAAGTTAGCATGGCGAGCAGGGTCGGGGACGTCTCCAAGTTGGGCGTTGGGAATGTCGTAAAAGGGTCTCATCTCTTTATTCCATGGACTTAGGGATAAAGGGAGAAGTCTCCTTATCAATTTCAAAAACAATTTATAATTATGTATGGATAATTTGACATGATTATTAGCATTGAATAAATGCCCGTTTTTCTAATTACTATTGTGGTTTGCATTAATCTTGGCTTAATACTTTTGAACCGTCGCGCCACGTGTTTCCGCCTTAGACGTGGTGTGACACAAATGAATTCGGAAGTTTGTAATCGATCATTCTAAAAAGAACTAACATAAAATAAGAAAAAAATAGTTAATTATTGAAATATCGAACGCATTAGTCTAAAGGGTTATGTGATACGTTAAAAAATTCATGGGTATATGATCGGGTATGTAGTTCGGGTATTTGGGTATGTTGTTTCGGGTAATCGGGTCGGGTATCACCTAATCCCAGACCCGACCCAAACCCACAATTTTTTTAAACTAATCCCAAACCCGACACAATACCTGTCGGGTTACAAAGAATAGTCATTTTTCTCCGATTTTTATATAGCATTATGGTAGTCGTTGGAAAGATAATAAAACGGTCGTTAATTTGGTGTAATTTTTTTTCTTTAAAAAATCTCGTATATAAAAGATATTAACGTTTAAAAGTTATGGGAGGAAACACGAGAGATAAAATAATAAAGGTTTAATATTTAGATTTAGTAGATTAAGTTTTTAATAGATTAGGTTAAAGATTATAATAGATTAGGTTAAATCATATCTATTTTTTTTTAATTGGTTTAGAGTTGCCACATCACATCATATGTGGCATCTCTCAAAGGAGAGATTGCATAAGAGTATGACATGTATGATTAATCCCTTTGCAATATATATATATATATATATATATATATATATATATATATAGATAATATTAGCTGCCATTGTTTTAGAGAGAGAGAGAGAGAGTAGAGACAGAGAGATGTTTAGTGGTCAACACTTGGGTTATGTGATATTGTTAGGTTTGGAGTTGATATTAAGATTACCTTTAAGTGTTAGCTTACTTATATAGGGAAAGTGGCCTAAATTCCTGTGTGTATAAACGTAAATAAATGTCCAACACTTGTAGCCCGGTTGGCTGAGGGCCTAAAGTTTCCTATGGGAGGTTTGGGTTCAATTCCCATTAGCTACATTTGGAGGACATTGGTGGAGGGGAAATGAGGGATGACCCGGCCATTGGCTTGGGTTCGAGTCCTGATCCCGACCGGTTTTACCGATTATTTCACTGTCGTGCCTTCGGGCGGGTGAGTGGTCGGGTTTTCCCGGGAATTGGTGGCAATTGGTGGCCCGGGTACTCTCGAGTACCTGATTCGCCAAAAGAGTGCCCGAGAATGCTCTGAAATTGATTCGTTGGCCGTTCAAAAAAAAAAATAAACGTAAATAAATTGTTCTTCTAGAAATGTAATAATATTCGTTTGTTTTTTTGCTTTCAATTGTATGCTTTTGGCAAGCCCGTTAACCCACGTTGAGCCAGACTATTTTATTTTAACTGGGTTCACGCTGTCATCGGAGTTATGCTTCGCGTTTCATGAAAACATTACTGCACATATTCTACCGTACTAAACGGGATGACAGCTGTCGTCCCATCATGAAACCCAATTGGCCTTTCATGACGCATTAGAAGGTGCGCAACGCGCACCCTGTTCATAAACCTAATTAATATAAAAATAGCAAGTTGGCAGAAACAAATCGTTTAACATAAATGCAAGAATAGCTCTTGCATGTACAAGTTGCTATATATCTATACTACTTTATAAAGGAGGAGTGATGAGTAGCATAGTAATTTTGTACACTAACCAAGTATTACAGCAACATGTACAAGTGAATAAAGCTTATATAATGAGGGTATAATTGGAACTTTTTGTACAATTAAGACACTTGGAAGGTTAGGAATGTAATTATACCTTGATCAATTCCTCACATCCTGAAAACACATTCCATCCATGCCCTCACAGGCATCCCAATCGACTGTGATACAACTCAAGAGATTCTCAATCGTTCCATCTCCTACGCCAGTTTCCCTAAAATCACTGGTATTAAATCAACACTATCTCACAAACAGAGGCAAATTAGACATCCATCTCTCTCTCTCTCTCTCTTTTTTTTGTGTGATATAGAAGATGGGTAGGGTTATTTCTCTAATATTGAATAGGTTAATTGTTTATGAACTTCTAATTATGTGTTTTGGTTCTTGATCAATTTGTTTATTACAGGAAAGCGGAGGGTTGGTGGCGAGGCTTGAGTATGAAATTCGTCATTGAGAGGTTTGATTTGATATGATTTCTTCTTTTATTTTGTATTAATTGTTCATACATTTAGTTTTCATGGAAATATATTAATTCAATCGTTTAGATATGTTGTGAAGCACTTTTTTTCTTCACATGGCATGCCTGTTTCTTGTGGAATTTAAGTGATTCTAGCTGAGAATTCATGCAATAACAGTTATCCTTCCACTTTTTACTAGAAAAGATTGCAATAAGTTAGCTCAACAATGCTTGCGTTTAGTTGTTGTTTTTTGCTAAGTTGAATTGTGGAATTTAAGCGAACACTTGGTGGGCGGCCAAGACTTTACCCAGGAATGATTACAAGTAACCTTCCCATAGCCCTTTCCGGATACACTATAGTTTAGAAAGTTCAAACGCGTCTTTCTGGCTTAGTACAAATAAATATTTTCAGTCTAAGCTCATGGTTTATAATCGAAAAAAATGATTACTGCGCCTTAACACTACAAATTATAATGAGTAAATTTAGAGAACTGTGATTTGGTCGCTGGAATCACAGATCAATAACTATTATTTTCATGTCTTTAACAACGTAATATTGATATCATGTTCAGCGCCATTATCTAATTAGTCTTACGATTTTAAGTGTTCAAAGTAACAAAGTACTTTTTTGATTCTTAGTCAACAAAATTCTGTTTTGTACACTTTAAAATGCTAGAGCCAACTTTTAGCTAAAACTGTATTATAGGTAATAGCTCAACTAGCAGATATAGAAACCAACACTTACCTCAGTCATGTATGTCTAAAATGTGTAGTTATATAATACCACAATTTTTGCTGCAACTGAGAGTGCTAGCTGGAGCACCATTGATCTCAAGGTTAGTATTTATAATCCAAAGTCTTTTAGCAAAATGAAGATTTACATCAATTTGTTTGAATTTTATTGCAGTTAAAGACAAATGGGCAAAAGTTGGCAGCATGTAAATATAAAGGAATATTAGTGTTGTTGCAACCAATATGGTAAAAGATGGTTTATATAAAGAGAGTTTGTTGGCAATTAGAGTTATATATGTATATAATAACCTTTAGATAATGATAAAATTCTATTAAAGTGTAAATTACATATAATATAACATTTGGTTATACAGAGAACAAATCTTTCAATTACGTGTCTTTATAACTTATATAAAGTTTAAAAGAACGGAAATGAGTCTCGATGCGTTTTCCCTTCGCCTCATGAGGCATAAGCCTCGAGGCGAACCGAGGCGTAAGCCTGAGGCGCGGTCAAAAAATAAATATAAAAATTATGTATCTTATAAAAAATAAAATAATTGACCTAGAAAAGTCTAAAATATCAAAAACACACAACAAAAATAAAATAATTGACCCAAAAAGTCAAAACGCCAAAAAAACATCAAAAACAGCCTAAACCAACTGAGGCGCTCATTTTTATAATGCGGGAATATCGTGAGGTTTTTTTTATGATTGTGTGTTTTATGTAGTCCCTTTGTGGTCATAGTATTCTTTTTCATATGATTTGATTGAAATTCTTTGCAAAAACTCTTAATTTTCATGGGTTATGTAGAACTAAACTTAACTTTATTGATGCTGGTGATTTCCATCCACAAACAAACAAAGGTAATAATTTCCCAAATGGGCTCTTGCTACACATTTTTTTATATCAGTGGTAATCGTGGTCATTTGTGAAAATAGAAATATATATAGGAAAACGGAAAAGATGAAGAAGGGGATTCCTTTGTGAGACGAAGACCGAATCCCATGGCTAGAAGTGCTTTGGGATATAATGAATGCGAATTTGGTCAGTGGCAAGATTGTAGTTCTTGGTGTTCTGCCCTCCAAAAGCGGTATAGGGACATTCTTAGTTCAGCTGACCCGAATTATCGAGCTGGTGCATATGACATATGTGTATTGAAGTTTGTTCTCTTGGATGTAGGGGTCAATGTGCTTATGGACCGGGTTCAGAAACAAAATGCAGAAGGGAAGCCTTTCATACCAGTGAATTTTGCAATCTCAAATAGATTAACTTAAAGGTGATTAGTTGATTAGTCTGAAGGGATATTTAAAGTGAGTGTATGATAATGTTTTGATCTTATATAAAAATTCTTCATGTTCATTTGATAGGTTGCTTAAAATGGATCTAAACATTGTTGGTGAACAAGTGAGTTTACATTAGACACCCTGTTAATTTTAATGAATATATAACACACAAATATTTTGCTTGCTTTCTTTTGTTTTTTTTTCCAGAAAACAAAACCAATCCAACACGGTGTTTGGGGATTAAGAAGCTTAGGATTGACACCATACATTTAGCTTGTCGCATAACAAAGGTCTCAAATCCATTCTCTTTCTTTCTCATAAAGCACAGATGCAATTTTGACCCATTAAGTTGTCCACGTGTATTCAAGCTATGTTTTCTTATCTGGTAAAAAGTAACAACAAAGAGTTGGTGAAATACCATTTAAATCTTTTCTTATATTCATGAGGAGAACATAGTCCTACTATATGATTTTTCAGTATTTGGCATGTACCGGTCCGATTCACCTGTAGTTTGTTTGTTCAGGGTCACAATAGACTGTGAAGCACTGTCACCACATTGATAAGCTATTTGGTTAGTTCCTTTAATAATAAATGATCAATCGTTTAGTAGCTCCATAGTTTGACCCACTTTCTTTTTATTAGCTACTGCTAGGTTTTGTTGGCCATCTCCATTCATACTGGCGACATTCCAATAACTCCAAGCCATCATCGCCTCACCAAATATTTCAGTTCTTTTTTTTAAGACGATGAGCTATTTGTTGATGGTTATTTTTATTGGTTTGATTTATTTATGTTATTGATTTTATTTGTTGATTATCATTAGGTCCTAAAGATTTCCCACGGATAGCGCGTGTCGCTAGGAGATTAGCCGGTCGGTCATATAGATATGGTCAAATGGCTAACGGTTAGTTTGATAATGTTATGCAGCAGTCTCAGGCTAAACAGGTGTCTCTGCAATTATAAATTTCCTTGTTTGTAAAAGGAATTATTACAATTGTCATGAATTTGTGACATTTCTGTAATAAAATATTGCAAATTGAAAATTTGCTGGATAGATTAGTTAAAAATTCATATCAGTTTGTATGATCTGTTTGTAGCATTTTTGTTTGATAAGTTAATTAGTTCCCTATTGAATAGTGTTGAACCTGCATGACGCATCGGACTGTGAAGATCAACTATAGTTTAATTATTTCTAATAGTTTATTTTCATTCTGCGTCAGGTGCACAGGGAACTTCAAGATACTATTGCTCAACCTGAAGCCATACGTCATGAAATCCGAACAATTTCCTTTGTGAATCCTGGTCTGTTAACTAGAAAGCTGGTAGAAAATGGTGGCAACATTCCACACAAATGGTTTAACTATCTAAATTTGTATAATACTCCTGGTGATGGTGCACTTCCAGTGGCAACTCCATCAATGCCAACCTCAGCCCCTAAGGTTTAAAGCCTAAAACTCAGTTTCTATGCAAAATATGTCATGAAAGTTGTTAATGGATTTGGTAATTTGCACTTCAGGTTTATAATTGCATCACCCTCCTCTGATATGCGCAGCCAAGCTACGGCTTATGCAAGGTTAGCTGACTCCAGGGGCAAAGCATCTTGGGGGCCAGAGGGTGCCTCGGCCCCTACCGATTTTTGTCGCAGTGGTAGAATGTTGCGATTTTAGTAGGTAAATTGAGTCTGGGTTTAATCCGGCCCCCACCGATTTGATCTTCTGGCCACTACCGATCGAAAAAAATTGAGTCCGGCTCCCACCAGTTCGAGAACCAAGCTTCGCCACTGGCTGAGTCAGCATGGATCAGTAAATCATTACAAAAATGCACATCTTGTTTTTGTTCCAATTGTTATTAATGGAAAAAAAATCGTGTAAGGACTTGTTTGTAATAATACATTTCCAATTAGTTTCATTGACTAGACATTGGCATTTGAAACACCGAAGCCCGAATTTATATAATAAATATTTATTATGTATTTATACGTTCGATAAAATTTAATTATATCAAACCGCACCTCACAATTTACTCCTCTAAATACCTGCGGCAACGCGCGGGCACTACCACTAGTATATATATATATATATATTGAACAGCTCTCGGCCTGGACTATACAAGGCCAAAGCTCGGTCGACGCGGGATTCGAACCTGAGCACTTCAAGGTGGGAACCTCCAAAGGAGTAAACCCCCCCTACCTCCACCACTAGGCTGTGGCTTCATTGGCACAAGTTGCTATATTTAATATCAGTTTCATAATATTCATTTGAAACACAAACATAAAATAATTATTATGTTTGGATTATTGTAAGAAGACTTCTAATTATTATGGACCAGGTATTCATGTGAAATTTGAGTCGTTTGGTAGGCCTTGTTTGGTAGACCCTAAAAACTTATTTAATTTGGTGGCCATATTGAACCCAAAAACTCGAAATAATAGTTCTGCCATTTGTTCACACGAAAAACTGATTGATTCTCTTTTTTATTGGACTAGACCGTATATGTTTTAGGGTTTTTGTTAATACTTTTTTTATGGTTGATAATTAGTGATTACGAAGGCATTGTAGATACTAAGTTGTCGTAACGGCCAATTCTTGGTGGCCTTGGTGGCTAACTAAAGGTTTCAAAGAAGTCTTTCCTCGTTGATGATTAAATCCTTTTTGCCACAAGACGTGCCTTATACCTGTCAATGGAATCGTCCTTTTTTTTTTTTTTTTTTTTTGTGACGAGTGGGGTATCCATGGCTTTCCTCCATAAAGGGTCTTTTATGGCTTGTGAAACACAAGTTGGTTCAAGGGTAGGAGGGATGAGATGTATTGTGGTATGGCATGGTTGCGAAAGTTATCACCAAAGTATTTTGAGTTTGGTTTGCGAGTTCGTGGGTAAGGGGTAGCGTTGAATCGGTTTGTGATGGTGTGATGGTAGATTGGTATCGGAAGTTACACAAAAGACAATAAATAAATTAATAAAATATATATATATATATATATATATATATATATATATATATTTAACTTTTGATAAATCTAATAACTGTTTAAATTGGGCTCTTCGAAATTTAATAGATTCAACTTTTGATACTTAAAAGATATAAATAAATTAATAAAAAAATATGAATCGCTAAAAAATATTATTCCAGTTTTACAACATAAGCAGAAAACGCAAATTCACTATGCAGGAAAAGACTTAACGGGTCCAAAATCTAGAGTTGTTACAATGAATGGGCTAGTTAACTCGCGAGAATATTTCTTATTCAAAATGGGCCGAGCTAAAATATTAAGCCCATAACTGATTGACACAATAGTCCAAATATCACTTTAAAATGTCCATAAGCTTTAAATTTTAAATAAATTGACATGGCCCAAATACCTATAAATAGGGGGCTTTAGCACTCTCGGGATGGGCTGAAATCCATTGTCTATAAAATAATACATAGTGAGCCCAATTTTTATTTTTATTTTAAATATTTTTGGTTTTGGTAAAAGGTGGTGAAAACAGATTTTTACCCAAACCTATTCGATTTTAAAACTAGTTTCCAAGTGGAAAAGTATCAGTATGGTTAATAATCGTTTGGTTTAATTCAATTCGGGTTTTAAGTTTTAACTGGTTTCAATGGAGTTATCAAACTGATATCAACGATCGATACTGGTTTCAATTCGGGTTAAAAACCATTTCTAGTTCACAACTCGGTCTATATGTTATCCTCTAATTACCACATTTAAACTTGTCACTCTTACATCGCTAGTTATTATATCAGTCACGCTTAGCAAAAAAGCTAAGTGAAAACAAGCAGGAAATTAAACCTTTTAAAACATTAAAATAATGATACAAAATAGTATTTAAAATTAAAATATGATCAATGTTCTTTGAACCAATGTTTTTATCTTTTAAAGGTCACAAGGTTGTGTCAATAGTCATTAGTATTACATAAGAAGTTTTTATTTGTATTGTTATCTAAAACGACACATCACTCACATTATATGAAATTATGACATGTCTCTGATGTGCATAAGCTTCTGACCATCAACTTTTTGGTTATAGAACACACCATTAGCCATCAGGATAAAGCGATAAGTTTAAGCATCCAACCTCCCTCGAAGAAGCACGTGGATCAAGAAATTCTCAAAAATTTATCACTTTATAAATTTAATGAAGCATTAATTTAACAAGTTTGTGTAAATATGTTAAGATTATTAATTAATTAATCGTTCATGTCCGTTTTTGGGGCTTCTTTTGTCAACTCGTCGCTGATTTCTACACAAGCACTTGCAAGTATGTTGGAGTATTTGGAAAACAAGAAACACAAAAATATTTTTGGATAGTTAAGTGAGGACACAAAAAATCTTTGAAGAAATCAAGTCCCCCTCCTTTCTTTGGATCACGATTAGATCATCTTTCAAAATATTAAGGTGGTTAGATTGGATGCATTTTAATGTATAAAACGTAATATTGTTTTTTGTTTTGGTCCTGGCCGTTGTTTAATGAAATTCGCCATTTACAAAACAACAGTAGCAACAATAATAATAAACTAGTGGTATTGATACTCGCGCGTTGCGCGATTGCAAATCAATTTGTCATGACATTCTAGGGCGGGTGTGCAAAATATAGCTTCATTCACAACATTGGCAAGGTGGTAATTGATGGTTAAGTTGTTTCAAGTGTTTGAAAAGCTAGATGGTTGGGTTAAAAGCGTCAACAAAAGTGTACAAATACTACTATAGCAGCAACATATCAAAGGAGAACCTGCTTTGTGTTGTTTTAGTTGTCTGCTGTATTGTTCTTGATCCTTTTTGAAGCTTTGTTTTCCGAATCTGTCATTGGAGAATTTTTTTAGTTAATCTTTTGTGTATATGAAGTAAACGTTGAATGGAATAGAATGGATTCTTTTGTGTATATATAACTAAAAGCAGCATGGCGACATGTACCTTACTATTGAAGTAGTTGTCCTTTTGCGGTGTATGTAATATGGATCTTTGTTGTAGGTTTTAAAGCAAGCATGCGGTACGTCCACATGACAAAGAACTGAAGTAATAGTATCTATATAACAAAGAACAATGCATACACAGATCTCCCATTCAAGTTCATTGGTCAAAATTTTAACAACACAAATGTTATATTTGGATGATTATGTTCCAGTCAATAAGTTTATATACTTCAGCACTTAGCCAACCTTTCTCTATGTATAAATCAAGATACATAAAGATCGTTATCTTACGCCATGCCTGCTGCTTAAATGCACAGGTGCCTCAAACTCACTGCTAATTTACACATGGGCTCTTTATAATAGATATTATCATGCAAATAATGAAACATACACATGTTTGCAACTAAGTTCCTTAATATAAAGTATAAACGTTTCTCAAGATGACTTATTGTTTTTCAAAGTCATCACCAGAAGAAAAGAAAATGTGAAGCGTGACCTAAAGAATTGACAAACATGAATAGAATTGTACCTTTGTCGCCACTTCATATTATGTGCGGTAACGTTCGTTCATACAACATGTGATACTGAACCCGCAACTATGGACACGTACCAGGCCTCCGTCAAATCTCTAAAAGGTTCAAAGACAAAAGCGTAACAAAAGGATGGACATCAGTGGCTGAATTTCGGAAAACACCTACAGATGTAACCATCGTCCAATGGCGTTTCAAAACCGTAAAGGATTAGAAGAACAAAACAGGAATATAGTGAGCCAGGCGACGGTGGAACTGTAGTCGTCGCCACCACCATCCGCAAACACACTGATAAAACCAGAGGCGGCACCGCTGCCGCTGTCTAGGATTTACCATTGAAAACCTCAAAAACAGTTTTCCATCTTAAAAAAAACATTGATTTGAGGCTTAACATCACAATCACCTTAATCGGCCAACCAACCGTCACCGACTACCAGGGCCGTCTCCGAAAATCTTAAAAAAAAATTTGGGCCCTTGGCGAAAAAAAATTGGGCCTTACCCCCGCAATATGATATAAATTCATCATTCAAATATAAAAAAAAACATAATATGACGTTAATTGTTATAAAGCAAACAAAACAAAAGTTTTTTTTAACAAAATGATCGATCCTAATTACTTAAGCGAATCGCGTGGATCTCCTAGCGTTTTTTGAAGCAAAGTTCTCGATCAAGTCTTTATACTCCATACTTTCCAATATTTCGTTTTCAATAGATATTATTGCCAATCCATTAAGTCTTTGTTGGGACATTGACCTCTTGGTCTAATGGTATGGTGTCCCCCCCTTATTAATATGAGGTTGTGGGTTCAAATCCTTGCAATTGCAAGGTGATGTGGAATTAAGATGTTAAAAATTTGCCGTTCAAAAAAAAAAAAAAAAAAAAAAAAACAGACTTCAACTTCAATTTAGAAAAGGTTTTTTCGGCCGATGCTACCGTAAATAATATTAAACTAACCTAGATTTTTTTATTAGGTTTAAATATTAAAATGTGGATTAGGCCCAAATATTGGGTTAATTTCAAGTGTCAACAAATACACAATGGGCCTAGTTAAAAAAAATTGTAGGCCTATTAAAAACTACAATTCTAAAATCTAAAATCACATTGGGGCCTAGTTACAATTTTTTTAATATATATATATATATACTAGCACGAACCCGTGCGTTGCGGCGGGGTTGCACGATGGTTGAGTATATACAATTGACATATATGTAATTGATATGTTTAGTTACATCTTCTTCAACCGTCCACGGGCCTTTCTTGATATATGATTATCACAACACGGAGGTCGTCTTCCCATCATTAATTGTAAAATTACAAACACTACACATAGTAGATAGGATGGGAATGGTGGTGGTGATGCAAGTTTTAGAAGAATTCATATGATGAGGGAGTGTGAAGGGCATTTAGCAATGTCCATGCAACAAAAGCATGTAGAATTGGCTTCCTATTGTGCATACTGCATGCATGATCACCTCATGCATTACTTTATGTATGCTCCATAGATCAAATGCAAAAACAAAACAATAATGTCTAAAATAATATCGTTACGTGGTAAGTTTTTTTTATACTAATGACGTTAGACTAATCATTGACTACAAGATGTGTTCGACTTATGACATTTCATAAAGTGATAACCAAACCATGAAAATTGAATAGGGGTAGACTCCAATACATATGCATCCAATTGTGCTCCGTCAGTTGACCTAAATAAAAGGACTTGGAATAGTGCTCATGTAGACCTAAACTTAGGAATGTCAAGGAAAAATAATGGTTCCTAGTAAGTTTGAGAGCTAAAAATGCACAACAACGTAAACAATAAAAGGGCTTCAAAGATATTATGGCGCATTTCGATGAAATTGGACTGCAGCACTACAATAACAAACTAACATTAATCAAACACTCTTGATTTTCAATCAAAGACTCATGTATAAACCCACAAATCAAAATCTAATTAGAAATAGTTATCCACAATCACCGGTGACATGCCGATCGTAGAATGAAAGATGAGCAACAAACATAAATTAGAACATATTAGGGTTTGATTGGAAGTTTTTTTTATGGGGCCAACATGAGTAAAAGGAACATACAAATGTATTCCAAGAACCGTTGGTTTCTAAGGTATGGATTAACTAATTCCATTAATGAAATTAAGAACACTATCATTAATGCTTGGAATCATGGATCTGGATCTATAACGATACGATGGCTCTTAAAGAATTTAAACAAGTGCATCTCTGTTGGGAGAGTGGATGCGTGAAGCACATGTTCTACATTTAGCTTTAAGACTTGTTTTATAGGCAAATCGTAGAGATAACCATAGGAGATATATTTATATAGATATATATATTTTTCAGCAAAGTGGTAGCATAAATTTTAAAGAATTTAGCTTTAAGACTTGTTTTATAGGCAAATCGTAAAGATAACCATAGGAGATATATTTATATAGATATATATTTTTCAGCAAAGTGATAGCATAAATTTTAAAGAAAGTATAAAATTGACTTATAGTTTTAAGTAATATTTGTGTGATTTCATAACAATGCTTCTTAATGTCATCTTCTATTATGAGTTTTCTAAGATCTTTTATGCCATAATGTTAAACTTTTCAAATGCTTCAATATGGTTTTAATACCATTATTAATTACTTTTAATAGGTTAAACAAGTTGATTTAATAGTTGTATTAAATTTGTCTTGATAACTAAATGAAATTACATTTTTACCCATTTAAATGAATATGAAATGACAATCTTACCCATCCAGAATCCACTATATAGTAGTATATATATATATGTATATATATATATAAAATCGGGCCCATTTGCGGGTCAGGCCCTGAGCCGGCGACCACCCCGCCCTACCTCAAGGTCGCCCCTGCCAACAACATCTACAAAGAAAAAGAGAAAAGGGTATAACCATCAAAGCCCCAAAGAGTCATTTTATGAACTTAATAGATGAGAAGCTACTGATTTAAAAATACGAATAAAGGAAAACATGTAAACTATATAGTCAATTTAACGACAATATAAATCAGTCATCAAATAAACTTCTTCGAATAAGAAATTTGAGTTGTTTACTACCAGCTAGATTGAAGACAGTTTCACAAACAGGCACATCAATATCTAAAAATTCAGTAATCTAATAAAACCTAACTTTTTCTCCTCTCCTGTGACCTCTTCGTTTGCTCCTTGTAATGGTTCTCATGCTTTGATATAAGACGCCTCTTCTTCCGAAATTGAGTCATCTTAGTTCCATCCATCGAATCCCTCCTTGTATTCGACCTCAATCTATTTGTTGGTTGAAACTTGTGTAGCCAACTCCTTGCATAATCCATCAATCTTCCTCACCCCAAAAATTCATCACTAACCACAAACCAATCCCACTAAAACACACAAATCACTAACAAACTTCCCACTCCATAACAAAACTCACTAGTGGTATGAAAACAAAACTCTAAACTTTATAGTTTTCTTAATTACAAGTAGTGTTCACCCACATACGATAGAACTTGTGACTTTATGCAAAATAACAAAAAAAAATGGATATGGTAGTCTTGGGCCGAAAATATAACAAGGAAAAAGGGAACATTAGAACCTTTTCTTTAACAAAAATGGTTATGTGTTAACACTAGAAAATCAATTAGAGTAACAAAAATATGTAACTGGGGAGAATGATTTTTCTAATAATAAGCCTTGAAAAGATTTATGGTTATACATAAAGATATGAAAATGCTAGTTGTAATACATGATGATTTTATAATTGTTAACAAAAATGTGTTATAACTAGAGTCCATGAAGTGTAGGTATATACATACCTCACAAGAGTAGACATACATAGATGTGAGTTTATCACATACACACTCACACATGTGTATGTATCCTCACTTAGGGGCGGATTTAGGCTCTTCGTATGGGTTCCCGGGAACCCATTCAGTTTGTAATTTATAATGTTAATGTATATTGAAAACTAAAAAGGAACCCATAAAAAAATAATTTAGGAACCCATTAGTAAAGATTGACAATGCTCTAATGGTTGAAAACGACTTATTAGAAATATATATATATATATATATATATATATATATATATATATATAACACAAAAAACAATATATAGAAAAATATATTACTGAACTCCGGGTTCTCCGACACAAATATCCAAGATTTTGTTAAAACCATTTCTTCATCGGATGTCCATTTAATCACAACTCGTTCAACGCCTTTCTTCACCTCCTTGGTTTTTTTCCTGTTGGTCATCTTTTTTTACCTTTTTACCCGATGGTTCACCAACATCTTGCAGTTCGGATTCCGACACGAAACCTGGTGTACATTAGGGGTTGTTGGTGAGAGATGTTTTATTGTGGAAATTAAGACGAAGATATAGGAAAGGGGAAGTTTTGTAGTGGAAATTGAGAGAATGGATAAAAACATGCCGCTTAAAAGATGTGCGTACACCGCTAGGTCGGGTGAACTACCCGAAATTTGTAGATTACGGTTTTGAGACGACTAGGATTTGGGGTTTCGTGTTTGTTGAATGGGTTGTTTAGGTCAAAGTTATGGTTGGTAGAATTCATTTTTATTAAAAAAAAAAAAAAAAAAAAAAAAAAAAAAAAAAACCTAGTGGAATTTTATAGAGTTTGGAGTTGGGTAGAAGAGATTTATGAAACATGGTGTGAATACGTTTTAATTTATATAAAAATGAGTAAATAAAATGTTTAGGTATTTATTTTTGTTAAATTTATAGCCGTTCAGCGACTTTATTCCAACACCCAATCGCACACCGTCACATCATCACCTCCATGTCGGTGGAAGGCTCAACCTCTTGTGCCCTATGCTGATCTCCATGCCATGTATGGGGTTTCACAAACCCACCCACCATCCAAATCCCCCCTTGTGACACACAACAAACTTAGGTTTATACTTTTATCAGATATATAAGTCTACGTTAGCAAACGTTCATAAAACATACTTAACTGGGTTAGTTGAGTCAATTTTTATAAAAACCATATCCTCTTCTACCCAAATCCACACACTCTAATATTTTTATAAAATCCTCTCAAAACTATCATTTTTTAAAATACTCGCAATATGTCGAAGCAATCTTCAAGTTCATCTGATTCGTTTGATCTACACGCTTTGGAGTCCTCATCCGATGACAGTGCGGAATTGATAATATCGAACGTTCAGAAAGTCGTTGAATATGCGACTAGAAAGTCGAATGCGGGAAAAACCCCAAATAAGAAATGTGATGTACGCATGCATTATTTTACATAACATGATTTTGGAAGACGAAGGATGTGCAATATGCGAGTACTTTGGTGAGGAAACGCAATCAAGTCAAGGAAACATTACTGATGAAGAAAAAAACTTAAACAACTTCGAAATCAAGAATAGCCAAAGTGCCAAACACATCACAATCTTCGAGCGGATTTGGTTGATTATATTTGGAGTCTACCAAGAAATTACGAATCATCATCATCATCCTCCACCTCTTAACCTTAACCCACCCCTTAAATTCTCTACCTTTTCACAAAAAGACCCACAAATCTCATGTCCCCTTCCTCCTCTCTGCAAATCTGAAACCCACCCACCGGAAACCACCTCCTCCCCTGAAAGCCACCACCACCGATACCCACCTCCTCCTCTTCCCTGAAAACCACCACCACCGATAGCAACCTCCTCCTCTCCCCTGTATATATAAAAAACTTTTTTTAGCCAAACGATCGAAAATTTAAAGAGGGTGTTTGTGATTGGCCCGTCCCGGACGTCTCGGGAGGGACAGGGGGGAGAGACGGGGGTGGGGGCGGTGTTGGGACAGGGACGGGGCAAAAAGGTGGGACGGGGATTTGGGCGTCTCCATACCTGGTAGCCTTATGGTCTTACAAAGACTTCATACATTTTCTGAAACCTATTTTTTATTTAATTGCTTATGTATTTATTGTATAGAGGTCTTTCTTCTTTGTCCTCCATATAAATTACAATATAATATTTTGTTATTTAGCTTTGAGAAGACATTCTTGACTTGTCGCCGTTGGTATTGAGATCGACACATTTATAAGAAATTAGTTATACACTTGTAAATTTAATTTAGACTACCTTAGACCCCCGTAGTGGGGTGTTTTTTTTCAAAAATAGCGCCTCCCACACCGTTACAGGGGGGGCGCTATATGCTAAAATCTGGTGGGTGCTTTATATAAATAACGCTATGTGATAATCCATCCAACCAATTAAATCATGCCATGTGGCAAGGTCAAAGTCAAGGTGTTTTTTTAATTTTTAATAATAATAATAATAAACATAATAATAATAATAATAATAATAATAATAATAATAATTGAAAATTTTGAATTTTAAACGGTTACTGTTTCAAACCGTTTGAAATTCAAAATTTCCCCCCAAACCGTTTGAATTTCAAAATTTGCTAACCGTATAAATACAACACCAAAACTGATTTTTCAGTCACACCTCCAATTCCTCATCCTCAAAACAATGAATAACATGGGTGCTGGTTTTCAACCAGGAGCTGCCGGACCGTCTAATATCCGGCAGTACTCTCGCCGGCTCCGGGGACGGCTCCGCCCCCGGAGACAACCATTCACCTCCTCTACTCCTCCTACTGCTGCACAACCTCCTATTTCTCCTCCTCCTCTTCCTCCACAACATTGGTTATATCCCCCTCCTGCTGCTGCTGCTGCACAACTAACCTTTCCTCCTCCTGAAGCCGATGATGACTAGACGGATGAGGAAATGGTCTGGGCCATGGATTATGTCATGGCTGTTAACGAAATGGACCGACTAATGTTGTCGGCCCCCACCCCCCGGACTGCTGCTGCTATCCCCACCCCCACCCCTACCACCAGACTACCCCCATCCCCATCCCCTACCACCAGACTACCCCCACCCCCACCCCCACCCCCTACCACCAGACTACCCCCATCCCCATCCCCTACCACCAGACTACCCCCACCCCTTCCCCAACTGAGGGGGACTTGGAAGCCCTCAGGGAAATTGAGGAGGAAGAACGCCTCTGGAGCCTTCCTTCCCCTCCTCGTGAGTACTGCTATTTCCCCTCGGATGTGAGATCCGATGGACGGGATAGCTCACGTTCCGTGTCCCCGGTGTACCCCACACTCGAGGACTGGGACAACTACTCTCCATAATGGAGAAAATTAGGATTAAATAAGTAATTTAGGAATATGTAATGTTTAAATAAGTAATTTAGGAATTCTCTAGTAGGAATATGTAATGTTTAAATAAGTAATTTAGGAAGTGTGTAACTTTTTTTTTTAATATTAGTTGTGTGTTTTTATTATTATTTGTATTTTTTTTATATTTATTTGTCTTTTATTTTAATTATTTTGAATTAAAAGATTAAAAAAATAATAAAAAAATCAACCAATCACAATCAGGGGCTTTATAAATAAAGCCCCACCACTACACCCCTTTTTCAGTTTCTCTCACCACACTGACTCAGCAGCCACGTGAACCAATCAGGAAGAGGGGCTTTATTACTACGCATGGTCTTACAGACGAGCACTAATTAGACGAAGACGAAGACGAAAACGTTGCAAATTTCCACAGACAAAATTGTAGGACAGGAAATAGAGCATTGCTTGTTTGGTAGGGCACACTTGCCCATATAAACCAAATGAATTTATATTTTTTAATTACTAATTTTGAATTATGAAGAGACGGACTTATCCGGAACATCTTAAATAACTTTACATTTAATTCTACAACCAGTGGTATTCTCTCGAGTGATGCGATATTTCGTATATGCATAAAAACTAAATTATATGAAAGCAGACTAAGGCCATGTTTGGATAAACTTATTTGAGGCAAAAATGACTTTTTATTAAAAAGACTTATTAACTTATGACTTTTTAAAAAAAGTTTTTAAAAAAGTGTTTGGATTAGCTTATGTGGTGGGGAAAAACAATAAGTTGATAAGTTAGTTTGTAAAAAAGTGTTTGGTTTAACTTATTTAGGTAAAATGATCAAAAAGGGTATAAGGAGGGAAGGTGTAAGGATATAATAAGGGTATGTAGGTAAATAACCATCAATAAGTTATAAGGAGGTTCAAAAAGTTACTCCTCCCTTACTTTTCAAAACAACTTATCATAGGCTTATAAAAAGTTAAAACAAAAAGTCTTTTTCCTTTGCCAAACACTATTTGTAACTTATTAACATTTTGGAAAAGTTATAAGTTATAAGGAGGTGGAAATAAGGAGAGCCAAACATGCTCTAAGTACGGGAGAAGTCCATAAATTACTGTGTATAATGTCAAATGCAAAACAAGTGGAATTAATAGAATCATAAAATGACAGTCTAACACTTTTGCCAAAAACACATGACTGACAAAGTGTTTTATTAAGTTTTCCATAATCAATGAAAGAAGACAATTTTAAAGACTGAAGTAAATTGTCTCCAAGATGACCCAAGCGTTGATGCCAACGATCTTAAGAAACAGCAACAAAGGTGGATGGTTGACTGGTCTTGAGAGGGAGTGGTTCAGTCAAGGGATATAGATCGCCAGTGCTATTGCATCGTAGGATAAGAGCCCGAGTTTTGAGATCCTTCACAAGAAAGCCAAATGGGTCAAATTCAATAGAAACTAAATTGTCGGTGGTAAGGCGACGGACAGCGATCAGATTTTTGATTATATTAGGGGCAAAAAGGACATTGTTTAATTTAGGGGGGGGGGGGGTAAGGTGGTGGGAGGACTTGGTTTCCTTGGGCCACTACAGGTATGGTTATGCCATTTCCAACAATAATATATTTATTAGTGTACGTATTAAAAGTAGACGGGGAGTATATACCTTTCTCATTGGCAGAGTGAGAGGAAGCGCCAGTATCCATTACTCCATGATCCGGTGGGTTGAGAGCCAGAGAATACATTGCCTGTTCAATATCTGTTGGAGAATAACCAGTGAGATGAGCCTGATCAGGGCGCGGGCCAAGAATCCCTTTAGAGTTTTGAGAGTTTGGTCTAGGCGGGTATGGACACGATGGTGAAGCCGATGCAGTGTTGGTGGCGGTATTGTTTTTGAGTATGGAGGCCCATTGTGAGGAAGTCCAGTTGCTTGGAAAGACAATATACGGGTGACTCGGGGTGGATTGGGTTGGGTAAATGACCGGTTTTGAGTTGTGTTGGGGCGGCCGCGGCCGCGACCACGACGGGATCTGGTCCGGTTGGTAGTGGAGATGGATTGTGAAGTTGATTTTTCAGAAGAGAATCATTACCTTGCAAGTCGTTTAGGGAGAATCTAGTGGAGATGGATTGTGGGGTTATCTGGAAATCTGTATCTTCAATTTTGGAGACAATTGCATAAGGCTTTTTGTCTTTTATGAGACAATCAACTTTAATCTAGAATGCTTGGAGAGTATCCACATATACCGGAGCATCAGATGTGACGATGGGTAGGTATTTCGATTTACAGAGCACATCGATTATCGAGTGAAATGGACGGTTATAATCTGTTTTAACCAAATAAAGTAGATAGTTATGGGGGGTTTTACTTGAATATCCATGCAGACGATTGAAGGAGATGAAGTGAATTGGATTTAGGTTGTAAACGAGAGAGAAAATTGGTTTTGTAAATTAATTCAATAAGACAGAAGATTGAAAGTGGCGAAGTGCAATGGATTCAAGTCGTAATTGATACGGAGCCGCTTTTCTGTATTTTGAATACAATAAGACAGTGTATCCTCTGTTTGGATGCAAGAGGGGTTTTATAGATGAAAAATTGATGCTGACATGTCCAAAAGTTGTTTGAGAACATCCGTTGACAAGTCAACAGATGTTGTAAAACAAAATATAGAATAAAATGAGGATAGCTTTCCACACTGATAACTTTGGTTAAACAGATGGTTGTTTTATCTCAACAGAGGTCCAACTGCCAAAGTATTGATTAAAAACATAGAACTTAGTTAATTCAAGTTTATATTACAAGAATGTTTGTAATAAGGCTATATGGTGTGATGAAGGTTTCCCCTAACTCCCCCAAATGCCACATCAGCGTCACATCATTTCCCCCTTCCCTCCCAAACCAAGGAAATGGTTTTCCCCGACTCCCCTTTCTCCTCTCTCTCTCTCTCTCTCTCTCTCTCTCTCTCTCTCTTTTTGTACCTTCACCTTCCCTCCACCAATAATATCCCTCGGTGAAGACGGTGGAAATCCACAGAAGGTGTCGATTATATCTCGAGGGGGTGGTGTTCCCGAGTCCACCGAGCTCCACGTCGACCCACCAAACCAAATCCCCGATTCCACACCAAGAAGCCTAATAGTAATAACAATTTCAAATTATTAAAAATATTATTCTATTATTTGTTGTTTGGTTTAAAAATTAATATAATAACAAAACATAAAAAAAATTCTATTACTATAATGTGTTTTACAGAACACACAAGCAAATATCTTACATATTTTTTCAAGCATGTATCTAACTAAAAATAGGAAGGAGATCTAGAGTTGCCATTTGTTAGAGATATTTATTAAATTTTACGAGTCATTTTACCCGTTTCTTACTATACTTTGCTTAGAATTTCCTTGTAAGTTCAGACTTGATTTGTATGATTGTATGTTATAAAATTTGTTTCCACTGCTACGTTGAATACTTTAGTGTCAATTAATCACGTTAACCCAGTTGGGGTGGAGTGTGACAACATCACTATAGGCAGCAACCACAAGATGCCTAACACACAATCGAAGAACTATCTTGTTTGAGTTTGGAATAGGCGACTTCAAACTATCAAGTAGTATCGCAACCTATCCAAGCAGCGAGATAGCTCATAAACAGTCAAGTACCTAACCAACATCACAACTCTTTGTCTCTCATCCTGATGTTTTAAACTATATTTGGTCATATTTGCGTAAGCGTTACGCCGTTCCGTCATGAAACCTACAAACTATCAGTTTAAGATCACCCAATGTCAACAATTAACGTAAATAAAATGGCAAATGGCAATTAAAAAAATTATTCATGAAATTCGAGTGATCCTTACTTAAGATCCATACATGAGACTACAAATTAATTGTAATCCATTAAATTCTTAACCCCATATTTCATATACATACTCTGTTCTTGCCCTAAAAGCCATAACTGCAAAGATCTAACCAATCTATAATCCTTTTTTCTTATTTATATTCAACAATGTCAAGTAACTTATCATCCGGTTCCAAACTACCAGCAATCTAATTGTTCACCAAAACATAAACATTTTAAAACTCTTTCGCAAGTGAATTTCTTAGCCCTAACTCTCACACACATACTTTGTTCTTGACCTAACCAAACACAAAGATCTCGACAGTCTATAATCATCTTCCTCATTACATTCAACAATTTCAAGTAACAGGTCATCAAATTCCAAACTACCAGCAATCTAATTTCTCATCAAAACAACACATGTTTTTAAAAACCTCTTCAGCTATTAGAACAAATCTTAAATCAACAAAGATAACCATTTTTAAGCTAGGCGCATAGTATAAATTACCATTTTATGGCTTCTTAGACCATTCAAATGTTGGCCATCCAACTATAAAAATTAAATCTCTTAACAAACCAATGACAAATAAATAAAAAAAGCTTACTTGTGTAATTAAAGTTTCCAAGTAATGAGAATGTATTAGCTGCATATATGCATCTTAATGAAAGTAGTTAAACAACAACTCAAAAAGCATAACATAATCATAAACTTTGTAAAAATTTAACGAATGTGAGTATTAAGGCCTTACTTAAATTAACGGCGACTTTAAAGTTGCGCCATTTTTTGGTGAAGCAGTATTCCTTTGCCCTGTGGAAAAGCATATCCAAATAATATGTATTAACTAAATATTCGTATTCACTCACCAATATAGATTGACAAAACACAAGTAAAATGAAACACTGCGTTCACATTGGAATAACACAGATATGGATTCTACAACATCATTCGACACTAAATAATAATAATAATAAAAATAAAAATAAAAACATTAACAGTTTAGATCTGACACTCTAACACAACCATACTTAAAATGCAAATCCAAAATAAGAGTAAACGACACAGTGTTACACAACCAGTGGCGATTGCCTACTCATCTGATTCACATATACCGATACAAATTCACTGACTGGAACATAACAAACAGATCTGAATAATCCGGAAACAAACTTAGGGCAAAAAGGATGACTTAAACATACATACATACATACATACATACATACATACATACATACATACATACATACATACATACATACATACCTTGGTAAGTAACAGAATGGAATCCGTTATGGAGACCAAGTAAGAAAACAAGATGAAGAAATAGTCCGGCCAGTTGGTTTAATTGATTGTTTTGGATTGGAATATTTAAGGTTTAAGAAATTGGTACAAGAGGAGTAAGATTAAATAGGGGAAAATGGAGTAATCTCTGCACAATGAATCGATAATACTACATAATCACATATTGAAGATGGCAGTTTCAATCAGGAGAAGATGAAGGGGAGAATGAATTGTTTAAAGCATAATAGCTTGCAAACTTTACCATTTATACCTTAAGGTGTCTTAATTATCACAACTATGCCTATAATGCCCTTTAAATTGTCTGCTTAAATATGTTGTGCATGTTGCTTGTTAAGTTATACGGAAATGAAAATGACTATCTTAGCCATCACTCTTCCTTAATAATATAATATAGATATAGTGATTTCTTAAAATCAAATTGAATCATCTAATAAAAGATTTCAAAAAACATAAATTCTTATGTCATGAACTTGGACAAATTACAATTGTTGTTAACTATAGTAAATGTACATAATAATATGAACTGAAATAATATTAGCACAAGTAATAACAATTGTTAGGATCTAAATTTAAGGGTCAAGTTATTCTATACAGTGTAACAAAAATGAGAAGGGTGAGAAGGATACAAAAAACACAATAGATCATATGAAATATGACACAATGAGCCACAAAATATAACACAGTGTCGAAAAATATAACACAATGCTGAATAAGAAAGACACAATGAATTGAAAAAATGACACAATAATGAAAATAAGAAAAAGACACAATGATATAACGTGTATTATAAAAACTACAAGCTAAAACCCTGAAAAATGAAGACCTAAAAAGTAACATTGTGGGGTTCAATGAGACGATTCCATGAAAAATGAAGACCTAAAAAGTAACATTGTGGGGTTCAATGAGACGATTCCAATACCGCTTGAATGAGTTCAATCGGAGTCCGTTTGACACCCACAACTTCCTATTTTTCTTTCACTGTGTATTTGAATAAGTTTAATTATTTATGTTGTTTAGTGAACTATAAAACATAAACAGTGAAGTTTGATTTGATAATAACTTTTTATATATTAATCTACAAAGATTGATTACAAGTTAATGAATACAATCTCAGTACAAACATATAGGGCTATCATCCTTCAATGGTTTCAACGTGATTCAGTAATTCCAACATCTAGTGATTCACCATTATCTATTTATCTCTTTGTTTGTAAAGTTTGTTATGTCCAATAGACCTTCTGATGCAATTATTGAAGTGGTGTCTATACTAGCCATATGTTGTAATTATCCTTCTGTGATTTCAACTTTCTTCAGTGCTTTCAACATCCGCTAAGTTTTCATCATCTTATTGTCTAAACGCCTGTTCTGTCCAACAGACCTTCCGGTGCGTCTGTTGAGTTGCTTTGTACAGTGACCATCTGTTCAAATTATCCTTCAGTACTTTGAACATCTTTGCAGTGCTTTCAACATCTGCTGAGCCTTTATCATCTGTTTTGCCTTCAACGTCTGTTCACTCCGACAGAACTTCAATACAGTTTTTTTTTTTACAGCAGACCTTGATCATTGTAAACTTTGTTTACCTTCACTATATTTGGGGGACTAATTGTCTTAAAAAATTCTGTAAACTTCCTGTATTTTCACACAAGATTTCACCTAATGTCTTGTATAAAACTCGAACCATGATAGTAAGTTTCCGCATTTTCAAATACAAAATGTAGCTGATATTTAATCAAAGTTTTTTACAAAAAATACATTTATTTAAGGAATGTGAGTTATTTGTGGAGTACCATTTTCTATTCCACTTGCATTTTTAGAAATGGGCATGAAAACAAAACCTTACTTTCTCGTTTACTGGATTATGTCCGTTTGTGTGGAATATGCAAAATCATTATAGAAAATTATGAATGAATCCAAATTATAGTTTTACACTTGTATTATTTAATTCTCCAAACCACTCAAGCTCGGCACTATATATATGGTAAGATCCCAATGCACAAATTGCACAAACTGAACGTCATGGCATTAAATCTCCTACTACTCGGCATACTCATTAGCTTCTTCGTTTCCACAGGTCTTCATCTATATCTATCTTCCATCCTCTCTATATGTGTTAGGTATACCATATACATGTATGTATGTGTATGTGCGTTGGTATACATTTATAATTGTATGCGAATTCCTTTTTTTTTTTTTTTTTTTTTTTTTTTTTTTTTTTTTTTTTTTTGAAAGGTATGTATGCGAATTCCTTAAATGGTTTTACAAGAAATATTATATTGTATAATTATATGAACATGTACGTAACGAATTACTATATCATATAGTCTATATGACCCGAAATAGCACGTACATGTACATAGATTTAGAGGATGGATATGCATACAATTTGCTTTCTTAAATATTGGTTTTACAAGAAAATAATATATAGGTATATTTTTATATATTGTACCTACATATCTGAATATCCATGTTACAATATACAATACAAGCTAGTATATGTTTCAGCATTGTAAATTCTAAAACCGTTGTTCATACTTGTACTTTAATGTAGATTAAAAGTGGTAAATCTAATATTTATTTAATTCTATGTTAATTTGTAAGTCGTATTTATTTAGATGGCACTATTTTTTAAAAGTTGTATCGCTTTTAATAATTTTATATTTGGTCCAAAACAGATGCACAATCTGTAGGTGTGTGCTATGGAGAAATGGGCGGAGGTTTGCCATCCCAACAAGATGTTGTAAACCTTTACAGAAGGAGCGGCATAACCAGGATGCGAGTCTACGGTCCGAATCCAAACACTCTTCGAGCCCTCGGTGGAACCAATATCGAACTCATTCTTGATGTTCCTAACGGTTCTCTTGAGGAACTCACTAATCAAAATAATGCAAACATTTGGGTCAGAAACAACGTAGTAAACTACCCTAATGTTAGATTCAGGTACATCTCTGTCGGAAATGAAGTCGATCCAAATAACGAGGACACTAGAAGTTTCGTCAATTTCGTTTTTCCAGCTATGAGAAATGTCCAAAACGCACTTAGAGCCGCAGGCCTAGCTATCAAGGTCTCCACCGCAACCTACACAGGCCTCCTAAAGAATTCCTATCCACCAAGTGATGGTGTATTTCATGATAATGTGATCAACTTTATTGGACCAATAATCACATTTCTAGCTCAAAATGGTTCACCAATGCTTGCCAACATCTACCCATACTTTGCTCATATTAACAACCCTAAAGATATAAAACTCCCATATGCATTATTTACCGAACAACCACAAGGTCAACAGTACTTTAACCTTTTTGATGCCATGTATGATGCTCATTATGCAGCCCAATCGCGTCTTGGTGGAGCCAATGTTCCAATTGTTGTGTCGGAGAGTGGATGGCCGTCAGCTGGAAGAGATGAAGCGACACTTGGAAACGCTGGAACTTACTATAGAAACTTGATTTCACACGTCAAAAGTGGTAGAGGGACTCCCGCAAGGCCTGGAAGACTCATAGAGACATATTTGTTTGCAATGTTTGATGAAAACAATAAACCAGGAGCAGAGACAGAGAAGCATTTTGGGGTTTTCTCTCCTGATCAAACATCTAAGTATCAACTAAGCTTTTAGCTCAACTAAGCTTTTAGCTACATAAACTTGTAATTTTGCTATTAATAATAAATAAGAAATGGAATAATAAAAGTTTTAATTTATAAGGAAGAAACTCGCGTCTACCAATTATGTCAATTACTCTTGCATCATATCAAAATACTAGAAGGAAAAGAATGTATGGTTTAATATCCCTAATGGAGTAGAGTTTTAGTATCTAATAATGTGAGTTGTGTAAGCACTATTACCGGATGCATTGAGACAGGTTTGGGATGAGTTTTCGTAATTCCAATCCTATACCCTGATGCAAAACCGTGTCGTATACCAAGCCTAATATTTATTTGTTAGGTAATGCCGGGTTACTACCCTTTGGGTGTCAGGCGTACTTACGCAGGGGTGTAGGTTTCAAGAGGTGAGAGGGGGTGGCCGACCCCCCCCCCCCCCCCCCCCCCCCCCGAATTTTCGCTTAAAAGTTCCGATTATATAGTATCCGTATACAATTTTTTAGGTATATACAGTTTCGACCCTCCGTATTTTTTGAAAAAAATATTATACAAACCAAAACTAATGATATATCGGACGATACAATGTTCCCAAATATCGGTTGTTTTACCGAGTTTATCGTTTTCTTTGGTTTTTTTTTGGGCCAATTTGAGAGGTACAACCCAATTGTTTGATTTTACTCATTTTTTTTCTTTAGGAAAAGCCCAATTAAAACCCTTAACTTAAGTAAAACTTTAAGCCCTCTGTAGTCTATCGATCACACTTCTCAACCCGTGCCCGTAGTTGATAGTTTCATACTTTCATCTTCATTCAAAAACTCAAGGTACATCTACTTTACTAATTTATTAATTATATGTTTTTTGGCAGTTAGTAAATAATGGATAGTGAAGAAACAATAAGTATCTCGGGGATTATCATTAATCACCGAGTGGTGTATACTTACGTTACTACAAATACGTTCCTTTACCCAAACCTTTGGTTCAACCCGAGATGATGAGTATATGTGAGTGTGTGTGTGTGGTAAAAGTAAGAACACAAAGATATAAGTGGTTCGGTCAAGAACGACCTACGTCCACTGTGAAGAGCCAGTGATGTTATTAGTTTGGAGAGTACAAAGTATTGCAATTAAACCTAGCTCTATGTTACAAATGAGTATTTTTCGATCCTTTAGAAAGGAGTCGATGTCTTCTATTTATAGTGGAGGTCGTGGGCTTGATGAGAAGCCCACGAAGAGTCTTGTATTCTTTGGGCCTAGCCCCGGCCCACCTGTCATTGGTCCCTGGAAATGGCGGGAAAAGGACGCTTATTGTAGCTGACCTCAGCGATGGCTAACGGTGACTCACTAGGCGGACACGTGGAAGATTGTGAGTGGCCGCCGGCGGTATGTTGTTCTGAACCAGCATGGTTGACTTACCAGCAGGTGCCTGACATGACCCCTGACAGCAGGTAAGCATGCCTGGTCAGCACAGTAGGGGTAGCATTGTGGAAGCATGGAACCAGTCACGTCACTGTTGAACGTCAGTGGTTGTTGGGCTACCGCGGACACGCGTCGTTGCCCAGTTGGTGGTGTCAGTGATCTCCTGCAGATGGATCTCCCTGAGCCTTGATCTTCCGTACCTCGTACCTGAGAATGTTATGAAGTAAGATGGCCCGCGCATTGGTAGACACGTGATTGCCTTTACCTAGTGGAGTCTGTAAGGGTGTCTTGTGGCTTATCTTTTCTCCGCGGATTTAATCCCGCGGGGATATTTCCGCGGATCTTCGTGTGGCGGGGATAGGGATGTCGCGTCCGCGTGGATTAGGCTCCCTATCCCTTCAAGTCCCCCGAGTCTAAGGCTTCTCCTGTTCTTGATTCAAGAGTAGGTGGAGCGTTAGACTGAATAAGAAGTGAGTCACGGATGATGGCTCGTCTGCTTGTTTTGAGTCTCTTGACTGGGTTGAGGAGGATAAGGCGGAGAACGTCTTTTTCCGCTTTTACGTCAAAGTTCCACGAACCATGACGTGTCATGCCTTGTCTTGATAAAGAGAAGGCAGAGAACGTCTTTCCATTTTTACATCAAAGTTCCGCGAACCATGACGTGTCATGCCTTGTCCTGACAAAGAGAAGGCGGAGAACTTCTTTTTCCGCTTTTGCGTCGAAGTTCCGCAAACCATGACGTGTCATGCTCTGTCTTTGTGATAAATGTGTTCCCATAGTTGTAGTAAATGCAAGGTAACATATTTAATATGTCGCCAATCATTCGAATTTATGGCGCCTAGAATTCGAATGTAGATAACGTCAGGGAGAAGCTTAGCAGACGTGTCAGACAGCTGTCTGACACGTTGTCTGCTTTGTGTCTCCTTAGGCGTTTGTAGGAGGCTTTTCGTCTGGTGTCAGGCGCGTGAGCGCCACGCGCATCCGTTGGTTAAACGAGTGACCAGGGTGCTGCCACGTGTCGTGTGCCACGTGAGTTGTGTCAGGCGCGTGGAGAGGCACGCGTCTGAATTGTTGAGATGGTGAGACCCTGATGTGCTCAAAGTGGTTTAGTAAAAACTAACTAAATTAACCTAAACTAGACACTCTAAGTTTTAAATTTATAAACTAAGACTCTCTAAACCTAAACCACACAACCGGCAAGTGTACCGGTTAGTGCAGTACAGCTAAAGTAAGTCCGAGTATCGAACCCACAAGACTCTACTGGAAAACGGAAACTAGACTCGATTACTTATCTACAAACTGACTTGAATATTTTTTTTGTTGCTTAAAGGGGGGTTTTCTAATAAACTAATAAAAATAAATAAAATAAAACTAAAATAACTTAAAACACAAGCTGGAGACTGGAACTGGGATCAGATGATGGGAACGCACTACCTAGGCTAGAATCCTACACATGAATGATAAGTTTCTAATGGTCATGGAACTGGTGTTGAACCGGGATCTTAAAATACTAAACATCAAGAATAAACTAGACACCCTCGACCCTTCTCAAGGGGAAACCCTAGAATACTGTTGTGCTGTTAAACCACCGGTTGAGAGGTTACCCTCACAGACTTACCTACTCGAATCTTAAAGTACCCGCTAGACAGTCTACCTCACAGCGCGAAAGTCACAATACACCCGAAAGTGCAAGGGGTAACTACAATATTTCTGATAAGACTTGGCCTACAAGGAATGCTAGGGAAACTAGGAAGATCTTCTTACAAAGCCTCTAGAACTAGCAATTTAACACCCTAGACAGACCAACAATCTCGCACCTTACAGCTATTGAGAATTGGTAGAACACTTAGAATTAATTAACTAACAATTACAACTCCTATGGATAACCTGCAGAAATTAACCATAAGCTAGTTGCTAACACCCAGTCCGCAACTTAACCCGCATTCATACATGAAAGACATTCACAAAAACGCAAGTGGAGTTTATAAAAGTTAATTAAACAAAACTAAATATGCATATACATCAAACCAGAAAATAAAGAGTTCTTTACTTAAAAATTCACCCACAACCAAAAGTTACAAAACCAAAAGAAAATAAATCACACAAGCGTAATCATCATCGCCTAGGTAGTAAAAAGGTTTAGTCTCTAAAAGTCATGATAAAATCAAAACAATAAAAACTAAACATATTAACGGTGTTCACGACGGGTTTAAATAGATAAATAATAAATACCGACCCGTGCTCGCACCTATGCCTCAACCCTTGATCCTCTTCTGTAAATTCCTCTTGAGCTGCTGTGTCGATCTCGTGCTCCTCCTTGAATATTATCGCTGCTCCCTCCAAAATATTAATCGCTGATTCCCCCCAAGTTGTTGTGAATTCGCTGCTATCCCTCAGTCGATATAACTCCTCCTCTCCAAATCTTAATATGCGGCCGCTCCTCTAGAATAACTAGCAGGGAACCCGCGCGTTGCGGCGGAGTTGACAAGTTTTTTTCTAGGAACCGAACCGGTCTCAAACCGGTTCAGTTTTGGTTCGTGAACCAATTCATGCGCACACTATATTTTTTAAGAAAAGGCATTACAATTTTTTTTACGTAAAGTTTGACTTTTATTGATTCTAACAATCTTTTTAATGTGTATAGGTATATATTTGTATGTGTAGAAGCATTTTTGTATAATTTTGTTATATATAAATTTTTTATATAAAATTTCATTTTTTTAATAAAATATGGTAATTACTTACTTTTGTTTGATACCTTGTCAATTGCTTTATAATATAATAATATAGATTATAGATTAATGCTAATTGTAGGTTATGATGAAAGAATGTGTACATTTGCATGAAGGGTAGAAAGGGAAAAAAATTACATGACATATGCAAAGAAGCATACCCATAAGTTTGTCCACATGATAAAAGCAACGCAATACAACTGCTAATTAAATGTATCATTAATTTTTATCAGGTACATCGGAAAGTGAAAATGGAAGTTAGGTTAGTTGAAAATATTCCACATAAGACGTCCCAACCCGAGAACTCTATAGACGTGCACAGAGTGGTTTTTTTCTAGGAACCAAACTGGTTCCAAACTGGTTCGTGTCTGATCCAGTTTCGGTTCGGTTCGGCCCCGGTTTCGCTGGTTTAAAAGATTGGTTAGCAGGGAACCCGCGCGTTGCGGCGGAGTTGACAAGTTTTTTTCTAGGAACCGAACCGGTCTCAAACCGGTTCAGTTTTGGTTCGTGAACCAATTCATGCGCACACTATATTTTTTAAGAAAAGGCATTACAATTTTTTTTACGTAAAGTTTGACTTTTATTGATTCTAACAATCTTTTTAATGTGTATAGGTATATATTTGTATGTGTAGAAGCATTTTTGTATAATTTTGTTATATATAAATTTTTTATATAAAATTTCATTTTTTTAATAAAATATGGTAATTACTTACTTTTGTTTGATACCTTGTCAATTGCTTTATAATATAATAATATAGATTATAGATTAATGCTAATTGTAGGTTATGATGAAAGAATGTGTACATTTGCATGAAGGGTAGAAAGGGAAAAAAATTACATGACATATGCAAAGAAGCATACCCATAAGTTTGTCCACATGATAAAAGCAACGCAATACAACTGCTAATTAAATGTATCATTAATTTTTATCAGGTACATCGGAAAGTGAAAATGGAAGTTAGGTTAGTTGAAAATATTCCACATAAGACGTCCCAACCCGAGAACTCTATAGACGTGCACAGAGTGGTTTTTTTCTAGGAACCAAACTGGTTCCAAACTGGTTCGTGTCTGATCCAGTTTCGGTTCGGTTCGGCCCCGGTTTCGCTGGTTTAAAAGATTGGTTTTAGAGTCCGGTTTCGGTTCGTGAACCAATTCATGCGCACACTATTTTTTTTAAGAAAAAGGCCCCACAATTTTTTTTACGTAAAGTTCGACTTTTATTGATTCTAACAATCTTTTTAATGTGTATAGGTATATATTTGTATGTGTGGAAACATTTTTGTATAATTTTGTTATATAGAAATTTTTTATATAAAATTGCAATTTTTTAATAAATTGTGGTAATTACTTACTTTTGTTTGATACCCTTCTTAGTTGCTTTATAATATAATAATATATATTATAAATTAATGGTAATTGTAGGTTATGATAATAAAATGTGTACAAGTAGGTTTTGCATGAAGGGTAGAAAGGGAAAAAATTACATGACATTTTGGTTTTAAGCATGAGACTTTTCCTATGCCATCTTAAAATATATGTAAAATTACATTTGTAGACATCTCTCCTCCTTAATAATGTAGTATAGATAGTGTGCTCTCCATCTTGGGCCTTAGGCTTTTACCAAAGTGACATGAGTCACGTTTTTTTCTTTTTTTATATTAATATTATTTATTATTATTATTATTATTACTACTACTACTCGGTACTTTAGACTCGGGTGTTCTTGACTTGACTACGGTTGCTCGTTTACGCTCCAAAGTCCCTCAACACCTACAAAATATAAAATAAATAAATAGGTACTAAAAATGACACAAAGCTAATCAAAATCTATAAAAACCTATACTAAATAAAATAGATCGGTACAAGCCTAAAACTAATAAAAACACTATCTAAACGACTCGAAAACTGTACAAACTTTACACTGGAAATAGATGTATTTTACAATACATAAAATATCCCCACACTTATCTCTTTTTCGTCCCTGAAAAAGAATTATGCTATGGAATCACAATTAGGTTTACATCCAGTTTCAAAAAATAGGTTACTTAGTTAATAATCTACTAACATGTTGATTGCGATTGCAAGTATACTGATCATCTTAAACCCAAACCGGTTTCCAAGCCCCTTTTTATTTATGTTAAGTTCATGTTGATTAGTCTATATAGGGTCTCACTCAAAGGAAGCCACAGTTCCTCCTAATCCCGCCTCAAGCTTATGAAGCTAAAGGAACGACCAATTGACCATTTCCCAACCGTCTTATGTAGAAAACCAAGAGAATTTAAAATCACTTTTTTTTCGGCATACTTAACTCAGAGGGTGTGACCAATCCAAGTCGTTATCCCAGTGGCCAAGCATCTTAAGCTTCAGCATTTTTTTTTCATCTCAGCATACTTAACTCAGAGGGTGTGACCAATCCAAGTCGCTATCCCAGTGGCCAGGCACCTTAAGCTTCAGCATTTTTGCTTTGATTTCTAATTTTTTTTAAGTGATTAGAAATTCTAACGGTTTTCTACTTATAACGGTGCTTCTTATACTATTTTTGCCGGTTTCGGTCTCCCCGTTTCTCCTAGATGAGAACCCACAAAATAGCCTAACATAATTAATTTATTACTTTTCAAAGGAAACCTTTCTACCGGTTGAGCCTACCCACATATCCCAAATCAGACACGTTTTCAATCAATTTTAATCTCTTATTATACATACTATTTGAAAACCGGACACCTAACTTTACCTATCATCTTCCATATTTTATATAATGCAAACTTCAAAATCAGAGACTTTTTTTTTTTTTTTAATCTTTTCATTCATTTTTTTTTTTTTTGATTTTTTTTCTTCTAAATTTTAATTTTTTTAGACTTAAAACGACTCTATATACAGACCTAACGACAGTTTCCCATCCCCACACTTAAACTCTACATTGCCCTCAATGTAGGAATAGAAAACGACTCAAAAAAAAAATTCCGAATACAAAAATAAAATACAAAAATAAAAAAAATAAAAAATAAACAAGGGCAAATTGGAAAGGACTTAGCTGGTTTATTTTTCTTCGTAAGCTCTAGTCCAATCCAGCTCGATCGTATAGCATTTTGGTCGCGATCGGCTCTGACACACTAGTAAACTCTGGGCTTGCCTTGACAAATGATAAACAGCTCTGGAATCACCCGAATGGAGATTGAGTACGGGTGGTGCAATCCAAACCTGCGCAAAGCAAAACAAACAAAACCCGAGCATAATACCGACTCATACATAAATAAACGACTCAATACAAAAATGAAAACCGACGACAAAGAAAAATTTAAAAAAAAAACTCATAAATAAATAAATAAATATTTACAAACTCTACAAAGCCTCCCCACACTTCAACTTAATCAGGGGGCTTCTCTTTAATCTGGACCCGATCCAACCCGTTTAATTCCACCCGGTCCTTATTAAATAACAAAAATATACTAGTGGAATTGAAACATATTTTATCAAATTTAAACGGGTCGGGCCACCAATATTTAAATTTACCTGGACCAAACTTGATTCTTTGCATGTAATGAGGGGACTTGTTGTCTCTGCAACTCTTAGCCCTCAGCCTGTGTCGGTCCAGGTGCCTCTTCGCCTTCTCCCGTGATCTTGGCTGATCCAGTGACATTCTATTCTCCAATGTCTTCACGGGCCAGTGGTGGTGCTCTTCCTCTTCCACAACTTCTTCTTCAACTTCCTTTGGTGACTCTTTTATTTCCACAGTCGGGTACCCTTCCAATAATGCCTTTAAGATGTCGAGGTCACCTATCGGGTCAAAATCTCTATCTACTTCTGGAATCGGCAAATCACCCAACTCGTCACCAAACTCTGCCTCCCATGATGGTTCCTTACTTACCTCATCTTCAACCATCACTATTTCCTCATCCGTTTCTTCTTCATCAGAGTCACTCCCGAAATCATATATAGTAACTTGTGGCACCGGAGGTGGGACTTCAACATCCATTTTCGTCTCCGGCTCTAACTGTGATTCAGGGGGAGCGCTACAAACTGGGTGCAGATAAACTGTTTCCATCTCCACTGGAGGCGGCTTTGTTCCTGGGGGAAGTGGGATTAACGGGCCGGAGCCAACATGATGACCAACTAAGTTCCCATTTTTATCATAGCAAGGAACCTTTAGAACTATGGGACTTGGTCTATTTAGACGCTCGATTATGGCCTTACGTTCCCTATCTCGCTCTTCCCTGTATGATCTAAGCCATTCATCAAATTCCTCTTTTGTGTTCAGTTCTGTCCAATGATGCTGCAGGAAATATGACGTGGTATACGTATTCGCACGATAACCTGGGGGATACCTTGATGCATTTGAGCATTTCACGGTAAAATGGGGTCCTCCACAGATCTCGCACATGATTAATACAAAAAAATTTAATATAATTATATAACAAATATAAAAGACAGACTCAAAACAAACAACAAGTAGCACAGATATAGCAGATAAGTGTAATCGAAGCTAATAAACACAATCGCCTAAGAGTCCCGGGCAACGGCGCCAAAAACTTGATGTGCTCAAAGTGGTTTAGTAAAAACTAACTAAATTAACCTAAACTACACACTCTAAGTTTTAAATTTATAAACTAAGACTCTCTAAACCTAAACCACACAACCGGCAAGTGTACCGGTCAGTGCAGTACAGCTAAAGTAAGTCCGAGTATCGAACCCACAAGACTCTACTGGAAAACGGAAACTAGACTCGATTACTTATCTACAAACTGACTTGAATATTTTTTTTTGTTGCTTAAAGGGGGGGTTTTCTAATAAACTAATAAAAATAAATAAAATAAAACTAAAATAACTTAAAACACAAGCTGGAGACTGGAACTGGGATCAGATGATGGGAACGCACTACCTAGGCTAGAATCCTACACATGAATGATAAGTTTCTAATGGTCATGGAACTGGTGTGGAACCGGGATCTTAAAATACTAAACATCAAGAATAAACTAGACACCCTCGACCCTTCTCAAGGGGAAACCCTAGAATACTGTTGTGCTGTTAAACCACCGGTTGAGAGGTTACCCTCACAGGCTTACCTACTCGAATCTTAAAGTACCCGCTAGACAATCTACCTCACAGCGCGAAAGTCACAATACACCCGAAAGTGCAAGGGGTAACTACAATATTTCTGATAAGACTTGGCCTACAAGGAATGCTAGGGAAACTAGGAAGATCTTCTTACAAAGCCTCTAGAACTAGCAATTTAACACCCTAGACAGACCAACAATCTCGCACCTTACAGCTATTGAGAATTGGTAGAACACTTAGAATTAATTAACTAACAATTACAACTCCTATGGATAACCTGCAGAAATTAACCATAAGCTAGTTGCTAACACCCAGTCCGCAACCTAACCCGCATTCATACATGAAAGACATTCACAAAAACGCAAGTGGAGTTTATAAAAGTTAATTAAACAAAACTAAATATGCATATACATCAAACCAGAAAATAAAGAGTTCTTTACTTAAAAATTCACCCACAACCAAAAGTTACAAAACCAAAGAAAATAAATCACACAAGCGTAATCATCATCGCCTAGGTAGTAAAAAGGTTTAGCCTCTAAAAGTCATGATAAAATCAAAACAATAAAAACTAAACATATTAACGGTGTTCACGACGGGTTTAAATAGATAAATAATAAATACCGACCCGTGCTCGCACCTATGCCTCAACCCTTGATCCTCTTCTCTAAATTCCTCTTGAGCTGCTGTGTCGATCTCGTGCTCCTCCTTGAATATTATCGCTGCTCCCTCCAAAATATTAATCGCTGATTCCCCCCAAGTTGTTGTGAATTCGCTGCTATCCCTCAGTCGATATAACTCCTCCTCTCCAAATCTTAATATGCGGCCGCTCCTCTAGAATAATAGTGTGCTCTCCATCTTGGGCCTTGGGCTTTTACCAAAGTGACATGAGTCACGTTTTTTTCTTTTTTTATATTAATATTATTTATTATTATTATTATTACTACTACTACTCGGTGCTTTAGACTCGGGTGTTCTTGACTTGACTACGGTTGCTCGTTTACGCTCCAAAGTCCCTCAACACCTACAAAATATAAAATAAATAAATAGGTACTAAAAATGACACAAAGCTAATCAAAATCAATAAAAACCTATACTAAATAAAATAGATCGGTACAAGCCTAAAACTAATAAAAACACTATCTAAACGACTCGAAAACTGTACAAACTTTACACTGGAAATAGATGTATTTTACAATACATCAGACCCGTTGACACGTGTCGGGAGATCAAGCGGTTGCCAGTTGTGGAGCCTTCATACGCGCTGTTGTGAGCCGTCCGATGATGCATGTGCTACGTGTCTTCATCTCCAGCCTCCAGACGAAAAGGCACGACGGTTGCCTTTTCCTTGTGGGTCCCATTGCCATTAATGCAATGGGTATATATTACTCGGAGGGCTTGAAGATCAGTTATGGTTTCAAATTTTTCTCACAAATTCTCTCAAGCCTCCGATCAATATTCATCTCCTCCGTCCATCCCTTTGAAGTTTCCGAGCAATCTTCAAGTTTCCCGGCGGGTTTTTCCGGTGACAACTGGAGATTTCCTTGAAACTTCAAATGAAGTTGTTTGTATTTTCTTCATATTAAAGTTTTCTTCTTCCCTTAATCATGTCTGATCTTTCCACCGGTGTCTCTTCGACCGGCGAGATTCATCATGACGAGTCCGAGGCCAGTAGTCAAGAAATAGAGTCGTCGGTTCCGGAGACAAAGGTGAAGGAGAGGAAGCTGATGACCAACACTCCATGTAAATGGAATGCTGCTGCTATTTCTTTATTATGTGACGACCATGGCATACTGCCGGAGTGGGAGCCAGAGTTGCCTGGTCCTGGTCAGACGGTCTTGACCCCAATGGATGGCAAGATCTCTTTTTATGAGGCCCACTTCTTCAAGTGTGGCTTCCGGCTTCCCTGTACCCGCTTTCAACTGGACACGCTAATAGCGTATGGGGTGGCGGTGTCACAGGTGAGCGGCTTTGGGATGCTCCGGTTGGGGCATTTTGAAAACCATTGCCGGGCATTGGACATTGAACCGACCATTGATCAATTCAATATGTTTTACTACAAGGCCCGCTATGAGTCGTGGTTCACTTTCAGGCCGCGGCCCAAGGTTCCGGTGATAGTTACTGAAGTTCCCAAATCCCTCCATGGATGGAAGGATAAATATTTTTTTCTGATGAAGGGGGTGATCCCCGTGGCGATGCCTTGGAAGGTGGTGGCGTCCAAGGAGAGGGTGAAGGACCGGGAGGTGATGCGGGGGTATAAAAAAGAAGTCTGGTTCATCGTCCTTACAACTCACAAAACCAAGTTGGAGTTGAAAGGGTTGTTTGAGGGTACCTACAATCTTTTGGGCACCAGCCGCACTGGAATTCGTGCTGGGAAGGAGCCCTATATCGCCCATGAAGGTATTTTTCTTTCGCCCATTTCTTACACCTCTTATGCTTGCATGATTTATTCTAACTGTTTTTCGCTCTCGCGAGTGTTTCAAAGTTTGATGTGTTTGAGTCCCGCGGGACTATTAAGCTGAAGTGGAGGCGCGTCTCTAAGGGGGATACCTCATTCTTGGAGGAGTTTGCGGGTAGGTTCTACTACCCCAATCTGGAGAACCCGCCCGACCACCATTACATCACCCGTGAGTCTTCTAACCCTGCTTCCGCGTCTTTTAATGAGTTAACTGATTTCGAGTCCACTGGCTCCTCTGGTAGAGTGACACGCCTATCGCGGCATTCCAAGGGGCGCAAAAAGCATGCCCCGCGTAGGCATGGTTATATGGCTAAACAAGTGACCTCCCCCTCTGACGCAGGGTCTTCGGATGCAGGCGGGGAGTATGTGAAGAGTCGTCATAAGCGGAAGGACGGGCCGCCATCCGACGATGATGAGGATGATGACTCTTCGAAGTTAAAGACTCGGAAGAGGGGCCGTGTCGAGGCGACCACCCATGGAGAGGGTGGGGCTAGTGGGAGCGCTGGAGGCTCCAAGGATGCTGGGGGTGGCGGGGGCAAGGGCAAGTCCACTGCCAAAGTTACTCAACCGCAGGAGCCTAGTGCTCCTGCGTTTTCTTTTGATATTGGCGCTCCGCCTGAACGCCAGCCTCTTTTTCAGAAGATGGTGAAGATTTCTGATATGTAACTTAACTCTTCCTTTGCTTTTTATTTCTGATCTTTGATTTTTCTAACTATCGTGCACCTTTCAGTTGTGGTGTACAGATCTGAACCTTTGCAGTTTTTTTTTTTTAAATCTTTAACTTGGTTATGTTTGTTCAAATTTAGGTTATAATCATATTCAGATTTTTTTTTGTTATAAACATGTTTAGATTTTATGGGTACATTCAACATTCAAACCTATTTTTAGAGACTTATCTGGTTATTATGGATCAATATGCAAAAAGAGGAGAAAATACATAATGTAGAAAAGATATTTCATCGGATGAGACAAGTGAATGGCTATAAGTTTTTTTAGACTTATTTGTTGATTTTGGTTGTTGATTTTTTGTGTTTGTTTTTTCATGGGTGGGTACATTCATGTCATTAGTTGAATCTACGATGATGCTTTGTTTTTTCATTTAAAACATTTGTTTTTCGTTTAAAACATTTGTTTTTCATTTAAAAACATATGTTTTTATTGTTTAGGTTATAATTATCAAATGTTTTTGTGTTTTTGTTATAAATTATAATTTTTTAATTTTGTTGTTTTAAATGTTTGATGACAAAAATAACACATTTTTTTGTTGTAAACAGATTTTTGAAGTTTTGGCGAGAAGATTGGAAATGAAGTTTTTTATACGTTTTTTTTGTTGTAACATGTTTATTTTTTTTATTCATCTTCCCGACACATGTAAATGTTATTTTTTTGTTACATGATTTTTAGATGTTATTTTTTTCATTTTGTAACATTTGTAAATTTGTTAAAGGCTAGTAACATTTGTTTTTTTAGTTATAAACATTTGTAAAATTCCAAAAATAACATACGTTTTTATTTTGTGATATTATACTATGTGAACTTTGTAAAAATTTAAAAGAAAAAAACATAGTTTTTTATTATCAAAAATTTAATGACTACTTGTATTCAAAAGAAAGAAATGTAGGATTTAAAAAAGTGAATGGCTGATAATAGAGAGAGGAGAAGGAGAAATGAGAGAGAGAAAATTGAAAAAGTAAGAGAGAGGATATGTTGTCTTTTTACTATAATACCCTTTTTTAGTTTTTTATTGAAGACACGTACCTTTTACATCTTTCACTTTTTTAATAAAATAATGATTTAATCACAACCGTTGGATCATCATGATCGATGGTGGTAAGAGTGGTTTTCTTGGTTTTCTTAAGTGGGGAGGGTTTTCAAATTATCCCTCCCCTATATATATATTGAACAGCTCTCGACCAGGACTATACAAGGTGAAAACTCGGTCGACGCGGGATTCGAACCTGAGCACTCCAAGGTGGGAACCTCCAAAGGAGTAAACCCCCTACCTCCACCACTAGGCTATGGCTTCATTGGCACAAGTTGCTATTTTAATATCAGTCTCATAATATTCATTTGAAACACAAACATAAAATAATTACTCCCTCCGTCCCATTAGAAGTGTCCATATTCCCTTTTTTATTTGTCCTATTTCATGTGTCCACTTTAAAAAATTATTAGCCAATTTCCAAATTTACCCTTAAAAACACAACTAAAATAAACAAAGAATATGATGGACCCACATATGACAAGGGTATTATTGTCATATGGCAAGCAAAAAAAGCAATCATTTAATATGCCTAAAACTTTGTGTTTTTCAAACAAAGACACTTCTAATGAGACGGGGGTAGTATTATGTTTGGATTATTGTAAGAAGACTTCTAATTATTATGGACCAGGTATTCATGTGAAATTTGAGTCGTTTGGTAGGCCTCGTTTGGTAGACCCTAAAAACTTATTTAATTTGGTGGCTATATTGAACCCAAAAACTCGAAATAATAGTTCTGCCATTTGTTCACACGAAAAACTGATTGATTCTCTTTTTTATTGGGCTAGACCGTATATGTTTTAGGGTTTTTGTTAATACCTTTTTTATGGTTGATAATTAGTGATTACGAAGGCATTGTAGATACTAAGTTGTCGTGGCGGCCAATTCTTAGCAAGAGTAAGAGATAGAATTACTCTTATGGTGACCTTGGTGGCTAACTAAAGGTTTCAAAGAAGTCTTTCCTCGTTGATGATTAAATCCTTTTTGCCACAAGACGTGCCTTATACCTGTCAATGGAATCGTCCTTTTTTTTTTTTTTTTTTTGTGACGAGTGGGGTATCCATGGCTTTCCTCCATAAAGGGTCTTTTATGGCTTGTGAAACACAAGTTGGTTCAAGGGTAGGAGGGATGAGATGTATTGTGGTATGACATGGTTGCGAAAGTTATCACCAAAGTATTTTGAGTTTGGTTTGCGTGTTCCTGGGTAAGGGGTAGCGTTGAATCGGTTTGTGATGGTGTGATGGTAGATTGGTAGCGGAAGTTACACAAAATACAATAAATAAATTAATAAAAAAATATATATATTTAACTTTTGATAAATCTAATAACTGTTTAAATTGGGCTCTTCGAAATTTAATAGATTCAACTTTTGATACTTAAAAGATATAAATAAATTAATAAAAAAATATGAATCGCTAAAAGATATTATTCCAGTTTTACAACATAAGCAGAAAACGCAAATTCACTATGCAGAAAAAGACTTAACGGGCCGACAAACTAGAGTTGTTACAATGAATGGGCTACTTAACTGGCGAGAATATTTCTTATTCAAAATGGGCCGAGCTAAAATATTAAGCCCATAACTGATTGACACAATAGTCCAAATATCACTTTAAAATGTCCATAAGCTTTAAATTTTAAATGGACATGGCCCAAATACCTATAAATAGGGGGCTTTAGCACTCTCGGGCTGGGCTGAAATCCATTGTCTATAAAATAATACATAGTAAGCCCAATTTTTGTTTTTATTTTAAATATTTTTGGTTTTGGTAAAAGGTGGTGAAAACAGATTTTTACCCAAACCTAGTCGATTTTAAAACTAGTTTCCAAGTGGAAAAGTATCAGTATGGTTAATAATCGTTTGGTTTAATTCAATTCGGGTTTTAAGTTTTAACCGGTTTCAATGGAGTTATCAAACTGATATCAACGACCGATACTGGTTTCAATTCGGGTTAAAAACCATTTCTAGTTCACAACTCGGTCTATATGTTATCCTCTAATTACCACATTTAAAATTGTCACTCTTACATCGCTAGTTATTATATCAGTCACGCTTAGCAAAAAAGCTAAGTGAAAAGAAGCAGGAAATTAAACCTTTTAAAACATTAAAATAATGATACAAAATAGTATTTAAAATTAAAATATGATCAATGTTCTTTGAACCAATGTTTTTATCTTTTAAAGGTCACAAGGTTGTGTCAATAGTCATTAGTATTACATAAGAAGTTTTTATTTGTATTGCTATCTAAAACGACACATCACTCACATTATATGAAATTATGACATGTCTCTGATGTGCATAAGCTTCTGATCGTCAACTTTTTGGTTATAGAACACACCATTAGCCATCAGGATAAAGCGATAAGTTTAAGCATCCAACCTCCCTCGAAGAAGCACGTGGATCAAGAAATTCTCAAAAATTTATCACTTTATAAATTTAATGAAGCATTAATTTAACAAGTTTGTGTAAATATGTTAAGATTATTAATTAATTAATCGTTCATGTCCGTTTTTGGGGCTTCTTTTGTCAACTCATCGCTGATTTCTACACAAGCACTTGCAAGTATGCTGGAGTATTTGGAAAACAAGAAACACAAAAATATTTTTGGATAATTAAGTGAGGACACAAAAAATCTTTGAAGAAATCAAGTCCCCCTCCTTTCTTTGGATCACGATTAGATCATCTTTCAAAATATTAAGGTGGTTAGATTGGATGCATTTTAATGTATAAAACGTAATATTGTTTTTTGTTTTGGTCCTGGCCGTTGTTTAATGAAATTCGCCATTTACAAAACAACAGTAGCAACAATAATAATAATAATAAACTAGTGGTAGTGATACTCGCGCGTTGCGCGATTGCAAATCAATTTGTCAGACATTCTAGGGCGGGTGTGCAAAATATAGCTTCATTCACAACATTGGCAAGGTGGTAATTGATGGTTAAGTTGTTTCAAGTGTTTGAAAAGCTAGATGGCTGGGTTAAAAGCGTCAACAAAAGTGTACAAATACTACTATAGCAGCAACATATCAAAGGAGAACCTGCTTTTTGTTGTTTTAGTTGTCTGCTGTATTGTTCTTGATCCTTTTTGAAGCTTTGTTTTCCGAATCTGTCATTGGAGAATTTTTTTAGTTAATCTTTTGTGTATATGAAGTAAACGTTGAATGGAATAGAATGGATTCTTTTGTGTATATATGACTAAAAGCAGCATGGCGAAATGTACCTTACTATTGAAGTAGTTGTCCTTTTGCGGTGTATGTAATATGGATTTTTGTTGTAGGTTTTAAAGCAAGCATGCATACGTCCACATGACAAAGAACTGATCAAAGTAATAGTACCTTTATAACAAAGAACAATGCATACACAGATCTCCCATCCAAGTTCATTGGTCAAAATTTTAACAACACAAATGTTATATTTGGATGATTATGTTCCAGTCAATAAGTTTATATACTTTAGCACTTAGCCAACCTTTCTCTATGTATAAATCAAGATATATAAAGATCGTTATCTTACGCCATGCCTGCTTCTTAAATGCACAGGTGCCTCAAACTCACTGCTAATTTACACATGGGCTCTTTATAATAGATATTATCATGCAAATAATGAAACATACACATGTTTGCAACTAAGTTCCTTAATATAAAGTATAAACGTTTCTCAAGATGACTTATTGTTTTTCAAAGTCATCACCAGAAGAAAAGAAAATGTGAAGCGTGACCTAAAGAATTGACAAACATGAATAGAATTGTACCTTTGTCGCCACTTCATATTATGTGCAGTAACGTTCATTCATACAACATGTGATACTGAACCCGCAACTATGGACACGTACCAGGCCTCCGTCAAATCTCTAAAAGGTTCAAAGACAAAAGCGTAACAAAAGGATGGACATCAGTGGCTGAATTTCGGAAAACACCTACAGATGTAACCATCGTCCAATGGCGTTTCAAAACCGTAAAGGATTAGAAGAACAAAACAGGAATATAGTGAGCCAGGCGACGGTGGAACTGTAGTCGTCGCCACCACCATCCGCAAACACACTGATAAAACCAGAGGCGGCACCGCTGCCGCTGTCTAGGATTTACCATTGAAAACCTCAAAAACAGTTTTCCATCTTAAAAAAAACATTGATTTGAGGCTTAACATCACAATCACCTTAATCGGCCAACCAACCGTCACCGACTACCAGGGCCGTCTCCGAAAATCTTAAAAAAAAAATTGGGCCCTTGGCGAAAAAAAAATTGGGCCTTACCCCCGCAATATGATATAAATTCATCATTCAAATATAAAAAAAAACATAATATGACGTTAATTGTTATAAAGCAAACAAAACAAAAGTTTTTTTTAACAAAATGATCGATCCTAATTACTTAAGCGAATCGCGTGGATCTCCTAGCGTTTTTTGAAGCAAAGTTCTACATCAAGTCTTTATACTCCATACTTTCCAATATTTCGTTTTCAATAGATATCATTGCCAATCCATTAAGTCTTTGTTGGGACATTGACCTCTTGGTCTAATGGTATGGTGTCCCCCCCTTATTAATATGAGGTTGTGGGTTCAAATCCTTGCAATTGCAAGGTGATGTGGAATTAAGATGTTAAAAATTTGCCGTTCAAAAAAAAAAAAAAAAAAAAAAAACAGACTTCAACTTCAATTTAGAAAAGGTTTTTTCGGCCGATGCTACCGTAAATAATATTAAACTAACCTAGATTTTTTTATTAGGTTTAAATATTAAAATGTGGATTAGGCCCAAATATTGGGTTAATTTCAAGTGTCAACAAATACACAATGGGCCTAGTTAAAAAAAATTGTGGGCCTATTAAAAACTACAATTCTAAAATCTAAAATCACATTGGGGCCTAGTTAAAAATTTTTTAATATATATATATATATATATATATATATATATATATATATATATATATATATATATATATATATATATACTAGCACGAACCCGTGCGTTGCGGCGGGGTTGCACGATGGTTGAGTATATACAATTGACATATATGTAATTGATATGTTTAGTTACATCTTCTTCAACCGTCCACGGGCCTTTCTTGATATATGATTATCACAACACGGAGGTCGTCTTCCCATCATTAATTGTAAAATTACAAACACTACACATAGTAGATAGGATGGGAATGGTGGTGGTGATGCAAGTTTTAGAAGAATTCATATGATGAGGGAGTGTGAAGGGCATTTAGCAATGTCCATGCAACAAAAGCATGTAGAATTGGCTTCCTATTGTGCATACTGCATGCATGATCACCTCATGCATTACTTTATGTATGCTCCATAGATCAAATGCAAAAACAAAACAATAATGTCTAAAATAATATCGTTACGTGGTAAGTTTTTTTTATACTAATGACGTTAGACTAATCATTGACTACAAGATGTGTTCGACTTATGACATTTCATAAAGTGATAACCAAACCATGAAAATTGAATAGGGGTAGACTCCAATACATATGCATCCAATTGTGCTCCGTCAGTTGACCTAAATAAAAGGACTTGGAATAGTGCTCATGTAGACCTAAACTTAGGAATGTCAAGGAAAAATAATGGTTCCTAGTAAGTTTGAGAGCTAAAAATGCACAACAACGTAAACAATAAAAGGGCTTCAAAGATATTATGGCGCATTTCGATGAAATTGGACTGCAGCACTACAATAACAAACTAACATTAATCAAACACTCTTGATTTTCAATCAAAGACTCATGTATAAACCCACAAATCAAAATCTAATTAGAAATAGTTATCCACAATCACCGGTGACATGCCGATCGTAGAATGAAAGATGAGCAACAAACATAAATTAGAACATATTAGGGTTTGATTGGAAGTTTTTTTTATGGGGCCAACATGAGTAAAAGGAACATACAAATGTATTCCAAGAACCGTTGGTTTCTAAGGTATGGATTAACTAATTCCATTAATGAAATTAAGAACACTATCATTAATGCTTGGAATCATGGATCTGGATCTATAACGATACGATGGCTCTTAAAGAATTTAAACAAGTGCATCTTTGTTGGGAGAGTGGATGCGTGAAGCACATGTTCTACATTTAGCTTTAAGACTTGTTTTATAGGCAAATCGTAGAGATAACCATAGGAGATATATTTATATAGATATATATATTTTTCAGCAAAGTGGTAGCATAAATTTTAAAGAATTTAGCTTTAAGACTTGTTTTATAGGCAAATCGTAAAGATAACCATAGGAGATATATTTATATAGATATATATTTTTCAGCAAAGTGGTAGCATAAATTTTAAAGAAAGTATAAAATTGACTTATAGTTTTAAGTAATATTTGTGTGATTTCATAACAATGCTTCTTAATGTCATCTTCTATTATGAGTTTTCTAAGATCTTTTATGCCATAATGTTAAACTTTTCAAATGCTTCAATATGGTTTTAATACCATTATTAATTACTTTTAATAGGTTAAACAAGTTGATTTAATAGTTGTATTAAATTTGTCTTGATAACTAAATGAAATTACATTTTTACCCATTTAAATGAATATGAAATGACAATCTTACCCATCCAGAATCCACTATATAGTAGTATATATATATATATATGTATATATATATATATATATAAAATCGGGCCCATTTGCGGGTCAGGCCCTGAGCCGGCGACCACCCCGCCCTACCTCAAGGTCGCCCCTGCCAACAACACCTACAATGAAAAAGAGAAAAGGGTATAACCATCAAAGCCCCAAAGAATCATTTTATGAACTTAATAGATGAGAAGCTACTGATTTAAAAATACGAATAAAGGAAAACATGTAAACTATATAGTCAATTTAACGACAATATAAATCAGTCATCAAATAAACTTCTTCGAATAAGAAATTTGAGTTGTTTACTACCAGCTAGATTGAAGACAGTTTCACAAACAGGCACATCAATATCTAAAAATTCAGTAATCTAATAAAACCTAACTTTTTCTCCTTTCCTGTGACCTCTTCGTTTGCTCCTTGTAATGGTTCTCATGCTTTGATATAAGACGCCTCTTCTTCCGAAATTGAGTCATCTTAGTTCCATCCATCGAATCCCTCCTTGTATTCGACCTCAATCTATTTGTTGGTTGAAACTTGTGTAGCCAACTCCTTGCATAATCCATCAATCTTCCTCACCCCAAAAATTCATCACTAACCACAAACCAATCCCACTAAAACACACAAATCACTAACAAACTTCCCACTCCATAACAAAACTCACTAGTGGTATGAAAACAAAACTCTAAACTTTATAGTTTTCTTAATTACAAGTAGTGTTCACCCACATACGATAGAACTTGTGACTTTATGCAAAATAACAAAAAAAAATGGATATGGTAGTCTTGGGCCGAAAATATAACAAGGAAAAAGGGAACATTAGAACCTTTTCTTTAACAAAAATGGTTATGTGTTAACACTAGAAAATCAATTAGAGTAACAAAAATATGTAACTGGGGAGAATGATTTTTCTAATAATAAGCCTTGAAAAGATTTATGGTTATACATAAAGATATGAAAATGCTAGTTGTAATACATGATGATTTTATAATTGTTAACAAAAATGTTTTATAACTAGAGTCCATGAAGTGTAGGTATATACATACCTCACAAGAGTAGACATACATAGATGTGAGTTTATCACATACACACTCACACATGTGTATGTATCCTCACTTAGGGGCGGATTTAGGCTCTTCGTATGGGTTCCCGGGAACCCATTCAGTTTGTAATTTATAATGTTAATGTATATTGAAAACTAAAAAGGAACCCATAAAAAAATAATTTAGGAACCCATTAGTAAAGATTGACAATGCTCTAATGGTTGAAACCCTCTGTTATACAAACAAGGTTCTAGGTTCAATCCCTGCGTCGATAACTTTTTGTGTGCTTTCTATTTTTTTCATTTTTTATATTCAAACCTACAGTTTACCCAAACCCAACTCCTCCCCATTCAAACAAACTTACACTACAGCAACTATCGCCCACCACCTCCTCCTTACCTGTTGATCCCTCCTCCTCCTGATCTCCTCTCCAAACCATTGGTTTTGCTCAAGTAGTGAACTCACTCTTCATTTCTGTTTCTTCGTGTGTGTGTTTTTTTTTCTTTTGTAGATATATGAAAATATGAAATGATGGGAGTGAATAATTATGTATGTTGTTATTAGGGTTTTTATTTTTATTTTTATTTTTATTTTTTATGTTAAGTGTAATGATAAACTAAACAGTTGTTTTTATGGTTTTAAAAAAAATTAAAACATTAGAGTTATCCTCTCAATTCCAAAATGTTTATTTTAAAATTTTGTGTCTGTTGGTAACTTGGCATAATGACATTAAGATATTAATATCAGTCTTAAATCTTAATCCTTGTCTAATTTGATATTATTATGGTTTTACCCTTATAAGTTTCACAATTCTTAAACTTCCTCAGTAGAAGAAAAGATAGATGCAGAGATATTTTAGTAAAATTGTGATTTAATGGTGATGCATATGCTATAACATTCTTGAAGCATTTGAATGTCCGGGTGCTAACATTTTTTTTATTTAAAGACAATCGTGTTTATATTATGTGTTTTAAATTTCTAATGCTAATGTTTTTCATTATTATATGTTATGTTTATCATGTGATGAACTTTATCCGACCCGAACCGTCAAACCGATCTGAACCCTTGAACCGTCCTGAAATTTTTATGTTCGGTCATATGAACTTGAAACACCTAAAAAGGGAACCCAATGAAAAAAATTTCTGGATCCGCCACTGTCCTCACTCCCACATTAGAGAATGGTTATTCATACATATTCAAAAGTGTTGGAGCATAACCATTGGACACAAAGACTATAAAAACATTTTATAGGGATAAATAACACACGCACATATGAAATACATGGTAACATTATGTGATAGCTACACTAGACGTCACTAAATATGGAAAACAAGCATGAATCCATCAAGGACATACACTAAACGGGAAGTTTTGTTTTGAATCTAACACACACAACTTAAAGGGAATTAAGTTACAAGGACATACATATAAAGTGAACAACTTGTTTGTTATACAAGAAACATAGGCCTAAAATGTCCACTTTTACATAGGACGTGTAGGTTGGGTACATTAACACGTTAGATTCAGTACAGCATTTGCACTCAGACATAAGGTGAGTTCTCATGATCCAATTTTTAATGTTTTCATGCTTTTTTTTTTTTGGGGGGGGGGGGGGGGGGGGGGTAATGCGTATAGGTTCAAATTCATGTTTGACTTTTATGTGAACATGAGACAACAAGGTTCAAAGTACTCATAAGCCCTTGTGTCATACATTTTACTGTAACCATTAGCTATGAACTTAACTATGAAACATCGGGATAGATCTATTGGGTGGATACCCCCCGCTTTTTCTTAGTCGCTCTATCTGGATTACAAATATCAAAAGAGTGCTTGTATTTCACTATTATTTCATTGTCTTTAGTGTACAATGGGCGAGGCACACCATTCATCAAGGTTTGAAAACCTTTCGAAATTACATCCCGTGTTTCCGCCTAGGCGAGGTGTGACAAAATTTTCAAGTGGTAGATTATTTAATATATATATATATATATATATATATATATATATATATATATATATATATTAGTGTATCACGTATTAGTATTACTTTAGCTATTTTGATTAACTGTTATTTCAAGGATTTCAAGTTTCATATGATAATTTTGTGTTTTTATGAGACATTATGTAATCTAGATTATTTCAAGTGTCATATGACAATGGTAGTGATAAAATTTTTGGAATTTAATATGTGTTAGTTTGTGCTCAGTTTTGTTTATTAATGCATATTTGTGTTCATTTACATTCTTTGGTGTTTGTTTGTGTTAGCTTTTATCCGACACCTAAATTTAACAAATATAGACAAGCGAACACGAACAAAAACCTCATTCAGTAAATGTTCATGAATAGTTCATGAACACGTTATTTCCTTAACAAACAAACACAAACAAAAAATCTCATTCGATAAGTGTTCACGAACAATTCGTGAACACATTATTTCCTTAACAAATAAACATGAACAAGGCCTTGTTCGTGCTCGCTTGGTTCGTTTATAACCATAGCGGAGGGCGTCGGGGGTGCATGACGGAGGGCGTCGAAGATGGAGGGCGTTAACGCTGGAATATGGAAACATATAATGAGCGTGAATACTAAAAGTATGTTTATTGATCTCATATAGTCATATATTTATCTCACATATATTATGTATTTATTTGGGTAAAATAAATAAAAATAAAAGAAAATAGAAATTTATAAAAATTAAAAACCCTATTAAACTATCAAACACAAACGGAAGATGAACACGTTACCGACTGTTCACGAACATAAATAAACGAACGCTGCCTCTGTTCATATTCATTCGTTTTACTAAACGAACAAACTTTTTTCTTCGTGTTTGTTCATTTAGTAAACGAACTTCCCGCTGAATGGTTCATGAATTTTTCGCTGAAAGTTTAGTTCGTTTGCAGCCCTACATGTCGGTACTTATTTCTTTGCCACTTCGGTGAGAGATTATCATTCTTCTGGTTAAAGTTTTGTTTCATCGTTTCGTGAAAAGGATCATGTATCTTATTCCAAAATTTGTTTTTGTGTAGATTATTACCAATTATTCAAAACGACTTATTAGAAATATATATATATATATATATAACACAAAAAACAATATATAGAAAAATATATTACTGAACTCCGGGTTCTCCGACACAAATATCCAAGATTTTGTTAAAACCATTTCTTCATCGGATGTCCATTTAATCACAACTCGTTCAACGCCTTTCTTCACCTCCTTGGTTTTTTTCTTGTTGGTCATCTTTTTTTACCTTTTTACCCGATGGTTCACCAACATCTTGCAATTCGGATTCCGACACGAAACCGGGTGAACTACCCGAAATTTGTAGATTACGGTTTTGAGACGACTAGGATTTGGGGTTTCGTGTTTGTTGAATGGGTTGTTTAGGTCAAAGTTATGGTTGGTAGAATTCATTTTTATTAAAAAAAAAAAAAAAACCTAGAGGAATTTTATAGAGTTTGGAGTTGGGTAGAAGAGATTTATGAAACATGGTGTGAATACGTTTTAATTTATATAAAAATGAGTAAATAAAATGTTTAGGTATTTATTTTTGTTAAATTTATAGCCGTTCAGCGACTTTATTCCAACACCCAATCGCACACCGTCACATCATCACCTCCATGTCGGTGGAAGGCTCAACCTCTTGTGCCCTATGCTGATCTCCATGCCATGTATGGGGTTTCACAAACCCACCCACCATCCAAATCCCCCCTTGTGACACACAACAAACTTAGGTTTATACTTTTATCAGACATATAAGTCTACGTTAGCAAACGTTCATAAAACATACTTAACTGGGTTAGTTGAGTCAATTTTTATAAAAACCATATCCTCTTCTACCCAAATCCACACACTCTAATATTTTTATAAAATCCTCTCAAAACTATCATTTTTTTTAAAATACTCGCAATATGTCGAAGCAATCTTCAAGTTCATCTGATTCGTTTGATCTACACGCTTTGGAGTCCTCATCCGATGACAGTGCGGAATTGATAATATCGAACGTTCAGAAAGTCGTTGAATATGCGACTAGAAAGTCGAATGCGGGAAGAACCCCAAATAAGAAATGTGATGTACGCATGCATTATTTTACATAACATGATTTTGGAAGACGAAGGATGTGCAATATGCGAGTACTTTGGTGAGGAAACGCAATCAAGTCAAGGAAACATTACTGATGAAGAAAGAAACTTAAACAACTTCGAAATCAAGAATAGCCAAAGTGCCAAACACATCACAATCTTCGAGCGGATTTGGTTGATTATATTTGGAGTCTACCAAGAAATTACGATTCATCATCATCATCCTCCACCTCTTAACCTTAACCCACCCCTTAAATTCTCTACCTTTTCACAAAAAGACCCACAAATCTCATGTCCCATTCCTCCTCTCTGCAAATCTGAAACCCACCCACCGAAAACCACCTCCTCCCCTGAAAGCCATCACCACCGATACCCACCTCCTCCTCTTCCCTGAAAACCACCACCACCGATAGCAACCTCCTCCTCTCCCCTGTATATATAAAAAACTTTTTTTAGCCAAACGATCGAAAATTTAAAGAGGGTGTTTGTGATTGGCCCGTCTCGGACGTCTCAGGAGGGACAGGGGGGAGAGACGGGGGTGGGGGCGGTGTTGGGACAGGGACGGGGCAAAAAGGTGGGACGGGGATTTGGGCGTCTCCATACCTGGTAGCCTTATGGTCTTACAAAGACTTCATACATTTTCTGAAACCTATTTTTTATTTAATTGCTTATGTATTTATTGTATAGAGGTCTTTCTTCTTTGTCCTCCATATAAATTACAATATAATATTTTGTTATTTTGCTTTGAGAAGACATTCTTGACTTGTCGCCGTTGGTATTGAGATCGACACATTTATAAGAAATTAGTTATACACTTGTAAATTTAATTTAGACTACCTTAGACCCCCGTAGTGGGGCGTTTTTTTTTCAAAAATAGCGCCTCCCACACCGTTACAGGGGGGCGCTATATGCTAAAATCTGGTGGGTGCTTTATATAAATAACGCTATGTGATAATCCATCCAACCAATTAAATCATGCCATGTGGCAAGGTCAAAGTCAAGGTGTTTTTTTAATTTTTAATAATAATAATAATAAACATAATAATAATAATAATAATAATAATAATAATAATTGAAAATTTTGAATTTTAAACGGTTACTGTTTCAAACCGTTTGAAATTCAAAATTTCCCCCCAAACCGTTTGAATTTAAAAATTTGCTAACCGTATAAATACAACACCAAAACTGATTTTTCAGTCACACCTCCAATTCCTCATCCTCAAAACAATGAATAACATGGGTGCTGGTTTTCAACCAGGAGCTGCCGGACCGTCTAATATCCGGCAGTACTCTCGCCGGCTCCGGGGACGGCTCCGCCCCCGGAGACAACCATTCACCTCCTCTACTCCTCCTACTGCTGCACAACCTCCTATTTCTCCTCCTCCTCTTCCTCCACAGCATTGGTTATATCCCCCTCCTGCTGCTGCTGCTGCACAACCAACCTTTCCTCCTCCTGAAGCCGATGATGACTAGACGGATGAGGAAATGGTCTGGGCCATGGATTATGTCATGGCTGTTAACGAAATGGACCGACTAATGTTGTCGGCCCCCACCCCCCGGACTGTTGCTGCTATCCCCACCCCCACCCCTACCACCAGACTACCCCCATCCCCATCCCCTACCACCAGACTACCCCCACCCCCACCCCCACCCCCTACCACCAGACTACCCCCATCCTCATCCCCTACCACCAGACTACCCCCACCCCTTCCCCAACTGAGGGGGACTTGGAAGCCCTCAGGGAAATTGAGGAGGAAGAACGCCTCTGGAGCCTTCCTTCCCCTCCTCGTGAGTACTGTTATTTCCCCTCGGATGTGAGATCCGATGGACGGGATAGCTCACGTTCCGTGTCCCCGGTGTACCCCACACTCGAGGACTGGGACAACTACTCCCCATAATGGAGAAAATTAGGATTAAATAAGTAATTTAGGAATATGTAATGTTTAAATAAGTAATTTAGGAATTCTCTAGTAGGAATATGTAATGTTTAAATAAGTAATTTAGGAAGTGTGTAACTTTTTTTTTAATATTAGTTGTGTGTTTTTATTATTATTTGTATTTTTTTTATATTTATTTGTCTTTTATTTTAATTATTTTGAATTAAAAGATTAAAAAAATAATAAAAAAATCAACCAATCACAATCAGGGGCTTTATAAATAAAGCCCCACCACTACACCCCTTTTTCAGTTTCTCTCACCACACTGACTCAGCAGCCACGTGAACCAATCAGGAAGAAGGGCTTTATTACTACGCATGGTCTTACAGACGAGCACTAATTAGACGAAGACGAAGACGTTGCAAATTTCCACAGACAAAATTGTAGGACAGGAAATAGAGCATTGCTTGTTTGGTAGGGCACACTTGCCCATATAAACCAAATGAATTTATATTTTTTAATTACTAATTTTGAATTATGAAGAGACGGACTTATCCGGAACATCTTAAATAACTTTACATTTAATTCTACAACCAGTGGTATTCTCTCGAGTGATGCGATATTTCGTATATGCATAAAAACTAAATTATATGAAAGCAAACTAAGGCCATGTTTGGATAAACTTATTTGAGGCAAAAATGACTTTTTATTAAAAGGACTTATTAACTTATGACTTTTTAAAAAGGAGTTTTTAAAAAAGTGTTTGGATTAGCTTATGTGGTGGGGAAAAACAATAAGTTGATAAGTTAGTTTGTAAAAAAGTGTTTGGTTTAACTTATTTAGGTAAAATGATCAAAAAGGGTATAAGGAGGGAAGGTGTAAGGATATAATAAGGGTATGTAGGTAAATAACCATCAATAAGTTATAAGGAGGTTCAAAAAGTTACTCCTCCCTTACTTTTCCAAAACAACTTATCATAGGCTTATAAAAAGTTAAAACAAAAAGTCTTTTTCCTTTTGCCAAACACTATTTGTAACTTATTAACATTTTGGAAAAGTTATAAGTTATAAGGAGGTGGAAATAAGGAGAGCCAAACATGCTCTAAGTACGAGAGAAGTCCATAAATTACTGTGTATAATGTCAAATGCAAAACAAGTGGAATTAATAGAATCATAAAATGACAGTCTAACACTTTTGCCAAAAACACATGACTGACAAAGTGTTTTATTAAGTTTTCCATAATCAATGAAAGAAGACAATTTTAAAGACTGAAGTAAATTGTCTCCAAGATGACCCAAGCGTTGATGCCAACGATCTTGAGAAACAGCAACAAAGGTGGATGGTTGACTGGTCTTGAGAGGGAGTGGTTCAGTCAAGGGATATAGATCGCCAGTGCTATTGCATCGTAGGATAAGAGCCCGAGTTTTGAGATCCTTCACAAGAAAGCCAAATGGGTCAAATTCAATAGAAACTAAATTGTCGGTGGTAAGGCGACGGACAGCGATCAGATTTTTGATTATATTAGGGGCAAAAAGGACATTGTTTAATTTAGGGGGGGGGGGGTAAGGTGGTGGGAGGACTTGGTTGCCTTGGGCCACTACAGGTATGGTTATGCCATTTCCAACAATAATATATTTATTAGTGTACGTATTAAAAGTAGACGGGGAGTATATACCTTTCTCATTGGCAGAGTGAGAGGAAGCGCCAGTATCCATTACTCCATGATCCGGTGGGTTGAGAGCCAGAGAATACATTGCCTGTTCAATATCTGTTGGAGAATAACCAGTGAGATGAGCCTGATCAGGGCGCGGGCCAAGAATCCCTTTAGAGTTTTGAGAGTTTGGTCTAGGCGGGTATGGACACGATGGTGAAGCCGATGCAGTGTTGGTGGTGGTATTGTTTTTTTAGTATGGAGGCCCATTGTGAGGAAGTCCAGTTGCTTGGAAAGACAATATACGGGTGACTCGGGGTGGATTGGGTTTGGGTAAATGACCGGTTTTGAGTTGTGTTGGGGCGGCCGCGGCCGCGACCACGACGGGATCTGGTCCGGTTGGTAGTGGAGATGGATTGTGAAGTTCATTTTTCAGAAGAGAATCATTACCTTGCAAGTCGTTTAGGGAGAATCTAGTGGAGATGGATTGTGGGGTTATCTGGAAATCTGTATCTTCAATTTTGGAGACAATTGCATAAGGCTTTTTGTCTTTTATGAGACAATCAACTTTAATCTAGAATGCTTGGAGAGTATCCACATATACCGGAGCATCAGATGTGACGATGGGTAGGTATTTCGATTTACAGAGCACATCGATTATCGAGTGAAATGGACGGTTATAATCTGTTTTAACCAAATAAAGTAGATAGTTATGGGGGGTTTTACTTGAATATCCATGCAGACGATTGAAGGAGATGAAGTGAATTGGATTTAGGTTGTAAACGAGAGAGAAAATTGGTTTTGTAAATTAATTCAATAAGACAGAAGATTGAAAGTGGCGAAGTGCAATGGATTCAAGTCGTAATTGATACGGAGCCGCTTTTCTGTATTTTGAATACAATAAGACAGTGTATCCTCTGTTTGGATGCAAGAGGGGTTTTATAGATGAAAAATTGATGCTGACATGTCCAAAAGTTGTTTGAGAACATCCGTTGACAAGTCAACAGATGTTGTAAAACAAAATATAGAATAAAATGAGGATAGCTTTCCACACTGATAACTTTGGTTAAACAGATGGTTGTTTTATCTCAACAGAGGTCCAACTGCCAAAGTATTGATTAAAAACATAGAACTTAGTTAATTCAAGTTTATATTACAAGAATGTTTGTAATAAGGCTATATGGTGTGATGAAGGTTTCCCCTAACTCCCCCAAATGCCACATCAGCGTCACATCATTTTCCCTTCCCTCCCAAACCAAGGAAATGGTTTTCCCCGACTCCCCTTTCTCCTCTCTCTCTCTCTCTCTCTCTCTCTCTCTCTCTCTCTCTCTCTCTCTCTCTCTCTTTTTGTACCTTCACCTTCCCTCCACCAATAATATCCCTCGGTGAAGACGGTGGAAATCCACAGAAGGTGTCGATTATATCTCGAGGGGGTGGTGTTCCCGAGTCCACCGAGCTCCACGTCGACCCACCAAACCAAATCCCCGATTCCACACCAAGAAGCCTAATAGTAATAACAATTTCAAATTATTAAAAATATTATTCTATTATTTGTTGTTTGGTTTAAAAATTAATATAATAACAAAACATAAAAAAAATTCTATTACTATAATGTGTTTTACAGAACACACAAGCAAATATCTTACATATTTTTTCAAGCATGTATCTAACTAAAAATAGGAAGGAGATCTAGAGTTGCCATTTGTTAGAGATATTTATTAAATTTTACGAGTCATTTTACCCGTTTCTTACTATACTTTGCTTAGAATTTCCTTGTAAGTTCAGACTTGATTTGTATGATTGTATGTTATAAAATTTGTTTCCACTGCTACGTTGAATACTTTAGTGTCAATTAATCACGTTAACCCAGTTGGGGTGGAGTGTGACAACATCACTATAGGCAGCAACCACAAGATGCCTAACACACAATCGAAGAACTATCTTGTTTGAGTTTGGAATAGGCGACTTCAAACTATCAAGTAGTATCGCAACCTATCCAAGCAGCGAGATAGCTCATAAACAGTCAAGTACCTAACCAACATCACAACTCTTTGTCTCTCATCCTGATGTTTTAAACTATATTTGGTCATATTTGCGTAAGCGTTACGCCGTTCCGTCATGAAACCTACAAACTATCAGTTTAAGATCACCCAATGTCAACAATTAACGTAAATAAAATGGCAAATGGCAATTAAAAAAATTATTCATGAAATTCGAGTGATCCTTACTTAAGATCCATACATGAGACTACAAATTAATTGTAATCCATTAAATTCTTAACCCCATATTTCATATACATACTCTGTTCTTGCCCTAAAAGCCATAACTGCAAAGATCTAACCAATCTATAATCCTTTTTTCTTATTTATATTCAACAATGTCAAGTAACTTATCATCCGGTTCCAAACTACCAGCAATCTAATTGTTCACCAAAACATAAACATTTTAAAACTCTTTCGCAAGTGAATTTCTTAGCCCTAACTCTCACACACATACTTTGTTCTTGACCTAACCAAACACAAAGATCTCGACAGTCTATAATCATCTTCCTCATTACATTCAACAATTTCAAGTAACAGGTCATCAAATTCCAAACTACCAGCAATCTAATTTCTCATCAAAACAACACATGTTTTTAAAAACCTCTTCAGCTATTAGAACAAATCTTAAATCAACAAAGATAACCATTTTTAAGCTAGGCGCATAGTATAAATTACCATTTTATGGCTTCTTAGACCATTCAAATGTTGGCCATCCAACTATAAAAATTAAATCTCTTAACAAACCAATGACAAATAAATAAAAAAAGCTTACTTGTGTAATTAAAGTTTCCAAGTAATGAGAATGTATTAGCTGCATATATGCATCTTAATGAAAGTAGTTAAACAACAACTCAAAAAGCATAACATAATCATAAACTTTGTAAAAATTTAACGAATGTGAGTATTAAGGCCTTACTTAAATTAACGGCGACTTTAAAGTTGCGCCATTTTTTGGTGAAGCAGTATTCCTTTGCCCTGTGGAAAAGCATATCCAAATAATATGTATTAACTAAATATTCGTATTCACTCACCAATATAGATTGACAAAACACAAGTAAAATGAAACACTGCGTTCACATTGGAATAACACAGATATGGATTCTACAACATCATTCGACACTAAATAATAATAATAATAAAAATAAAAATAAAAACATTAACAGTTTAGATCTGACACTCTAACACAACCATACTTAAAATGCAAATCCAAAATAAGAGTAAACGACACAGTGTTACACAACCAGTGGCGATTGCCTACTCATCTGATTCACATATACCGATACAAATTCACTGACTGGAACATAACAAACAGATCTGAATAATCCGGAAACAAACTTAGGGCAAAAAGGATGACTTAAACATACATACATACATACATACATACATACATACATACATACATACATACATACATACATACATACATACATACATACATACATACATACATACATACATACATACATACCTTGGTAAGTAACAGAATGGAATCCGTTATGGAGACCAAGTAAGAAAACAAGATGAAGAAATAGTCCGGCCAGTTGGTTTAATTGATTGTTTTGGATTGGAATATTTAAGGTTTAAGAAATTGGTACAAGAGGAGTAAGATTAAATAGGGGAAAATGGAGTAATCTCTGCACAATGAATCGATAATACTACATAATCACATATTGAAGATGGCAGTTTCAATCAGGAGAAGATGAAGGGGAGAATGAATTGTTTAAAGCATAATAGCTTGCAAACTTTACCATTTATACCTTAAGGTGTCTTAATTATCACAACTATGCCTATAATGCCCTTTAAATTGTCTGCTTAAATATGTTGTGCATGTTGCTTGTTAAGTTATACGGAAATGAAAATGACTATCTTAGCCATCACTCTTCCTTAATAATATAATATAGATATAGTGATTTCTTAAAATCAAATTGAATCATCTAATAAAAGATTTCAAAAAACATAAATTCTTATGTCATGAACTTGGACAAATTACAATTGTTGTTAACTATAGTAAATGTACATAATAATATGAACTGAAATAATATTAGCACAAGTAATAACAATTGTTAGGATCTAAATTTAAGGGTCAAGTTATTCTATACAGTGTAACAAAAATGAGAAGGGTGAGAAGGATACAAAAAACACAATAGATCATATGAAATATGACACAATGAGCCACAAAATATAACACAGTGTCGAAAAATATAACACAATGCTGAATAAGAAAGACACAATGAATTGAAAAAATGACACAATAATGAAAATAAGAAAAAGACACAATGATATAACGTGTATTATAAAAACTACAAGCTAAAACCCTGAAAAATGAAGACCTAAAAAGTAACATTGTGGGGTTCAATGAGACGATTCCAATACCGCTTGAATGAGTTCAATCGGAGTCCGTTTGACACCCACAACTTCCTATTTTTCTTTCACTGTGTATTTGAATAAGTTTAATTATTTATGTTGTTTAGTGAACTATAAAACATAAACAGTGAAGTTTGATTTGATAATAACTTTTTATATATTAATCTACAAAGATTGATTACAAGTTAATGAATACAATCTCAGTACAAACATATAGGGCTATCATCCTTCAATGGTTTCAACGTGATTCAGTAATTCCAACATCTAGTGATTCACCATTATCTATTTATCTCTTTGTTTGTAAAGTTTGTTATGTCCAATAGACCTTCTGATGCAATTATTGAAGTGGTGTCTATACTAGCCATATGTTGTAATTATCCTTCTGTGATTTCAACTTTCTTCAGTGCTTTCAACATCCGCTAAGTTTTCATCATCTTATTGTCTAAACGCCTGTTCTGTCCAACAGACCTTCCGGTGCGTCTGTTGAGTTGCTTTGTACAGTGACCATCTGTTCAAATTATCCTTCAGTACTTTGAACATCTTTGCAGTGCTTTCAACATCTGCTGAGCCTTTATCATCTGTTTTGCCTTCAACGTCTGTTCACTCCGACAGAACTTCAATACAGTTTTTTTTTTTACAGCAGACCTTGATCATTGTAAACTTTGTTTACCTTCACTATATTTGGGGGACTAATTGTCTTAAAAAATTCTGTAAACTTCCTGTATTTTCACACAAGATTTCACCTAATGTCTTGTATAAAACTCGAACCATGATAGTAAGTTTCCGCATTTTCAAATACAAAATGTAGCTGATATTTAATCAAAGTTTTTTACAAAAAATACATTTATTTAAGGAATGTGAGTTATTTGTGGAGTACCATTTTCTATTCCACTTGCATTTTTAGAAATGGGCATGAAAACAAAACCTTACTTTCTCGTTTACTGGATTATGTCCGTTTGTGTGGAATATGCAAAATCATTATAGAAAATTATGAATGAATCCAAATTATAGTTTTACACTTGTATTATTTAATTCTCCAAACCACTCAAGCTCGGCACTATATATATGGTAAGATCCCAATGCACAAATTGCACAAACTGAACGTCATGGCATTAAATCTCCTACTACTCGGCATACTCATTAGCTTCTTCGTTTCCACAGGTCTTCATCTATATCTATCTTCCATCCTCTCTATATGTGTTAGGTATACCATATACATGTATGTATGTGTATGTGCGTTGGTATACATTTATAATTGTATGCGAATTCCTTTTTTTTTTTTTTTTTTTTTTTTTTTTTTTGTTGAAAGGTATGTATGCGAATTCCTTAAATGGTTTTACAAGAAATATTATATTGTATAATTATATGAACATGTACGTAACGAATTACTATATCATATAGTCTATATGACCCGAAATAGCACGTACATGTACATAGATTTAGAGGATGGATATGCATACAATTTGCTTTCTTAAATATTGGTTTTACAAGAAAATAATATATAGGTATATTTTTATATATTGTACCTACATATCTGAATATCCATGTTACAATATACAATACAAGCTAGTATATGTTTCAGCATTGTAAATTCTAAAACCGTTGTTCATACTTGTACTTTAATGTAGATTAAAAGTGGTAAATCTAATATTTATTTAATTCTATGTTAATTTGTAAGTCGTATTTATTTAGATGGCACTATTTTTTAAAAGTTGTATCGCTTTTAATAATTTTATATTTGGTCCAAAACAGATGCACAATCTGTAGGTGTGTGCTATGGAGAAATGGGCGGAGGTTTGCCATCCCAACAAGATGTTGTAAACCTTTACAGAAGGAGCGGCATAACCAGGATGCGAGTCTACGGTCCGAATCCAAACACTCTTCGAGCCCTCGGTGGAACCAATATCGAACTCATTCTTGATGTTCCTAACGGTTCTCTTGAGGAACTCACTAATCAAAATAATGCAAACATTTGGGTCAGAAACAACGTAGTAAACTACCCTAATGTTAGATTCAGGTACATCTCTGTCGGAAATGAAGTCGATCCAAATAACGAGGACACTAGAAGGTTCGTCAATTTCGTTTTTCCAGCTATGAGAAATGTCCAAAACGCACTTAGAGCCGCAGGCCTAGCTATCAAGGTCTCCACCGCAACCTACACAGGCCTCCTAAAGAATTCCTATCCACCAAGTGATGGTGTATTTCATGATAATGTGATCAACTTTATTGGACCAATAATCACATTTCTAGCTCAAAATGGTTCACCAATGCTTGCCAACATCTACCCATACTTTGCTCATATTAACAACCCTAAAGATATAAAACTCCCATATGCATTATTTACCGAACAACCACAAGGTCAACAGTACTTTAACCTTTTTGATGCCATGTATGATGCTCATTATGCAGCCCAATCGCGTCTTGGTGGAGCCAATGTTCCAATTGTTGTGTCGGAGAGTGGATGGCCGTCAGCTGGAAGAGATGAAGCGACACTTGGAAACGCTGGAACTTACTATAGAAACTTGATTTCACACGTCAAAAGTGGTAGAGGGACTCCCGCAAGGCCTGGAAGACTCATAGAGACATATTTGTTTGCAATGTTTGATGAAAACAATAAACCAGGAGCAGAGACAGAGAAGCATTTTGGGGTTTTCTCTCCTGATCAAACATCTAAGTATCAACTAAGCTTTTAGCTCAACTAAGCTTTTAGCTACATAAACTTGTAATTTTGCTATTAATAATAAATAAGAAATGGAATAATAAAAGTTTTAATTTATAAGGAAGAAACTCGCGTCTACCAATTATGTCAATTACTCTTGCATCATATCAAAATACTAGAAGGAAAAGAATGTATGGTTTAATATCCCTAATGGAGTACAGTTTTAGTATCTAATAATGTGAGTTGTGTAAGCACTATTACCGGATGCATTGAGACAGGTTTGGGATGAGTTTTCGTAATTCCAATCCTATACCCTGATGCAAAACCGTGTCGTATACCAAGCCTAATATTTATTTGTTAGGTAATGCCGGGTTACTACCCTTTGGGTGTCAGGCGTACTTACGCAGGGGTGTAGGTTTCAAGGGGTGAGAGGGGGTGGCCGACCCCCCCCCCCCCCCGAATTTTCGCTTAAAAGTTCCGATTATATAGTATCTGTATACAATTTTTTAGGTATATACAGTTTCGACCCTCCGTATTTTTTGAAAAAAATATTATACAAACCAAAACTAATGATATATCGGACGATACAATGTTCCCAAATATCGGTTGTTTTACCGAGTTTATCGTTTTCTTTGGGTTTTTTTGGGCCAATTTGAGAAGTACAACCCAATTGTTTGATTTTACTCATTTTTTTTCTTTAGGAAAAGCCCAATTAAAACCCTTAACTTAAGTAAAACTTTAAGCCCTCTGTAGTCTATCGATCACACTTCTCAACCCGTGCCCGTAGTTGATAGTTTCATACTTTCATCTTCATTCAAAAACTCAAGGTACATCTACTTTACTAATTTATTAATTATATGTTTCTTGGCAGTTAGTAAATAATGGATAGTGAAGAAACAATAAGTATCTCGGGGATTATCATTAATCACCGAGTGGTGTATACTTACGTTACTACAAATACGTTCCTTTACCCAAACCTTTGGTTCAACCCGAGATGATGAGTATATGTGAGTGTGTGTGTGTGGTAAAAGTAAGAACACAAAGATATAAGTGGTTCGGTCAAGAACGACCTACGTCCACTGTGAAGAGCCGGTGATGTTATTAGTTTGGAGAGTACAAAGTATTGCAATTAAACCTAGCTCTATGTTACAAATGAGTATTTTTCGATCCTTTAGAAAGGAGTCGATGTCTTCTATTTATAGTGGAGGTCGTGGGCTTGATGAGAAGCCCACGAAGAGTCTTGTATTCTTTGGGCCTAGCCCCGGCCCACCTGTCATTGGTCCCAGGAAATGGCGGGAAAAGGACGCTTATTGTAGCTGACCTCAGCGATGGCTGATGGTGACTCACTAGGCGGACACGTGGAAGATTGTGAGTGGTCGCCGGCGGTATGTTGTTCTGAACCAGCATGGTTGACTTACCAGCTGGTGCCTGACGTGACCCCTGACAGCATGTAAGCATGCCTGGTTAGTACAGTAGGGGCAGCATGGTGGAAGCATGGAACCAGTCACGTCACTGTTGAACATCAGTGGTTGTTGGGCTACCGCGGACACGCGTCGTTGCCCAGTTGGTGGTGTCAGTGATCTCCTGCAGATGGATCTCCCTGAGCCTTGATCTTCCGTACCTCGTACCTGAGAATGTTATGAAGTAAGATGGCCCGCGCGTTGGTAGACACGCGCCTGCCTTTACCTAGTGGAGTCTGTAAGGGTGTCTTGTGGCTTATCTTTTCTCCGCGGATTTAATCCCGTGGGGATATTTCCGTGGATCTTCGTGTGGCGGGGATAGGGATGTCGCGTCCGCGTGGATTAGGCTCCCTATCCCTTCAAGTCCCCCGAGTCTAGGGCTTCTCCTGTTCTTGATTCAAGAGTAGGTGGAGCGTTAGACTGAATAAGAAGTGAGTCACGGATGATGGCTCGTCTGCTTGTTTTGAGTCTCTTGACTGGGTTGAGGAGGATAAGGCGGAGAACGTCTTTTTCCGCTTTTACGACAAAGTTCCACGAACCATGACGTGTCATGCCTTGTCTTGATAAAGAGAAGGCAGAGAACGTCTTTCCATTTTTACGTCAAAGTTCCGCGAACCATGACGTGTCATGCCTTTTCCTGACAAAGAGAAGGAGTGGTCCCAAGTATCCTGCGTTCATGAGCTTAGCGACCACCATTCTTTGACTGCGTCAGTGTGCATGCCCGGCCAATAGTATCCTGAGCTTAGCGACCACCATTCTTTGACCAGGTCGTTTTTTGGGCGCAGGATGTTTGGCGCATTCCGCTGACAGCTGTCGCATTTGCGCAGCTCTTTGACTGCGTCAGTGTGCATGCTCGGCCAATAGTATCCTGCGTTCATGAGCTTAGCGACCACCATTCTTGGCCCCGCGTGTAGTTCGCATGTTCCCTCATGAATGTCTCTAATGAGGAACGATGCGTCTGTGGAGCCTACACAGCGGAGGAGTGGTCCCAAGTAAGATCGGCAATAAAGTATGTCGTCCATGAGCTGGTAATGTAGGGGCCTATGTTGTATTTTTCGGGCCTCTGACTTGTCGTCAGATAGGGTACCGGAAGAGAGGTAAGCTTTGATGGGAGTCATCCAGGATGCGTTGCCTGTTTGGATGACATTAACTTGTCGCGGTGGGATGGATGGGTTACTGAGGACTTCAACGCGGACTTCCTTTGCCATGTGTTCGAAAACGATGGAGGCCATTTTGCTCAATGCGTCAGCTGGTTTGTTTTCTCTGCGCTTGATGTGTTCTACGGTGCAGGAGTCAAATTTACGCATGAGTTGTATAGCCTGTTCGAAGTAAAGTGCCATGGTTTCGTCCCTTGCGTCGTAGATCCCGTTTATTTATCGAGCGACGAGCAATGAGTCCACGTGTGCCTCGACGTGCCTGGCCCCCATTTTTTCCGCAATATGGAGGCCTGCCAGCAACACCTCGTACTCCGCCTCGTTGTTCGTGCTTTTAAAGTCGAGGCGGATGGCGTATGTGAACTCATGTTTATCTGGGCTGACCGGGTTTGCGAGCCAAGATTGGTACCGGATGGGTCGTAGGATGCTCGCGTTGAGCAGCTCGGTGACCTGTTCGTTCATGGCCTTTGTTTTCTCCGACCCCATGCTTCTTTTCTTTTGGACCACTGGCTCGACTGAGCGATACACGTTTATTTTGTGCTCCACTATTTCCCGCGGAACGCCAACCATGTCCGTTGGTTGTCACGCGAATACATCCATGTTGTGGATCAATAATTTCTTGAGGTGGTTGCGTATGGAGTCGGAGATTGCATGGCCTATGACCACCGTTTGCTCCGGAAATTTAGGGTTGAGAACCCATTTTTCCGGCTCTGTGCGGGCGTCTGTTTTGACCATCTTTGGCGGTTTGGCCGCCTCCGCCGAATGGCAATCTTTGTTGCCCCGGATGATTGCAACGCCGGTCTTGGTTAAAAAGCCAACTATTTCGTGGGCTGTAGAGGCGTTTGCATTGAAGCGCGTGATGCCCTCCCGGTCTAGTAAGATGTCATGGTTAGAGTTGGCTGGCAAAACCATAAAGTCACAAATTTATGTGCGCTCGTGTGTGTCGTCAGCCATCGTTACCGGCATGGAAATCATGCCGCGGGGCATGATTTTCATGGATGAAACCGGAGATTGTTCGTTAACCGGAGACATCGTTACCGGCATGGAAATCCTGCTACTGCCATTTATGAACATGTACCTTGTGCGGTAATGACCGAAGACGGCAGTGATGACGAGAGGGGCGGTGCACAGGCTCGTTTACCGTGCTGGGATTTCTTTCCCGGCCTTGTCATGTTGCATTGGTGGCGCGGGATGATAGTGGCGGCATGTGTATTTAGATCACGGATTTTTTTCGGTCACCCTTCCGCCTGTGTGTCGTCGCCAGCTTGCCCTTTGGTGGCACGGTGGACAATTTTAACCAAGTGACCGAGCTGACCGGATTTCAGCGCGGTCTCAATTTCCATCTTTAGGATGTAGCAGTTGTCTGTGAGGTAACCAAAGTCATTGTGGTACTCGCAGAACTTGGGCGTGTCCACATTTCTCATTCTCCCAAGGGGTTTGGGCTCCTTGAGGGTTACTTGCTCCGTCTTGAGAACGTGTGACGGGCTCTTGATTAGCGGGGTCCAGTCGTGGTTTTTCTTGGAGTGACCCTGTTCCCTTGACTGTTTGCCGCTAATAATGTGGCGGGCGTCGTTGGCGGGGGAATATTTTCCCTCGTCTGTGGAACCGGAGATGCGGTTCCAAATGGATTTGCCCTTGTTTTTATTATTATTATTATGGTGGTGTTGCTGCTGGAAGCCGTGCATCTGATAGAAGGATTTTTCAGATGAGGAATATATTTTAGCGGAGTGGGTGACTTCATCCCTGGACTCTGGGATGCCGTCTTTGCCCGTAAGGCATTTCATAAGTTCCGGCCTACGTACATTGTGAATGAATGCAGCGCGGGTAAGTTCTTCCCCACAGCCTATCTGGGGGGCCTCTTTGTTGAAACGAACAATGAAGTCCTCGATAGACTCGTGGTCATATCGACGGCACAAGAGTATGTGCGCCTTGTCTCTCTTGTGCTTCCTGAGATGCGAGAAATGGTTACCGAACTTGTCGGTAAGGTCGTCAAAGTCCGTAATACTCCCCGCGGGGAGATTGTCGAACCAGACTCTTGTCGCGCTAGTCAGCGTTTGGGCGAAGAGATGGCACCAAACCTGGACTGGCTAGTTAACTTAACTTCCCGCACATTCAAAGTCATGAATGTGGTCATCTGGGTCACGCAGGCCATCGTACTTGCTGATGCTGCTGGGAAGTTTGGCCTTTCTGCGATTTCCGTCGTCGCTATGCGAGCGACAAACTTTGAATTTTTAGCAAAAGACTTTGGCCAAAAGGGCTTGACCAAGTCGTCGTCCACATCCTTGCGGTGTGGACGGCGAGTGTGTGCCTTCCCGTTATGGTCAAAGTCCGTGCTAGTTGACTCGTAACCGTCCGACTCGTCGTGTAAGCTGGCGTAGCCCCGAGCTCCCCGCTACGACCACCACGACGGCTAGTGGTTTCTTTGCTCTTATGGCCTCTTTTTGGTGAGGAACCATACGTGAGGGTCTTGCCCTTCTTTTTTGCTTGTTTTATGAGCATCCGCTGGTAGATAGCGGCGCTCTTTGAGCTTTGGCGGAGGAGCCATTGTTCTGGGTCCTCAGAGTTGTCACCACTATCTTCGTCAGTTTCCACGTCACGCACCTCGAAGACCGGCTTCTGGATGCGTGAGGTGGACTGTTTGACGACAGTGGCCGGGGTACCGTCGTTTCCAGTGAGCTGGGTGTCGACGTCCCCGGTCTGGTTTATGACAGTTGTGTTGGGGTTGGGTTCAGCCATGGGTGGGTTAAAAGATGAAGAGAAGATTGTTCTAACTGACGGATGACGCCAATGAAGAAACAATAAGTATCTCGGGGATTATCACAAATCACCGTGTGGTGTATACTTACGTTACTACAAATACGTTCCTTTACCCAAACCTTTGGTTCAACCCGAGATGATGAGTATATGTGAGTGTGTGTGTGGTAAAAGTAAGAACACGAAGATATAAGTGGTTCGGTCAAGAACGACCTACGTCCATTGTAAAGAGCCGGTGAAGTTATTACTTTGGAGAGTACAAAGTATTGTAAATAAACCTAGCTCTATGTTACAAATGTGTATTTTTCGATCCTTTATAAATGAGTCGATGTCTTCTATTTATAAGGGAGGTCGTGGGCTTGATGAGAAACCCACGAAGAGTCTTGTATTCTTTGGGCCTAGCCCCGGCCCACCTGTCATTGGTCCCATGAAATGGCGGGAAAAAGGATGCTTACTGTAGCTAACATCAGCGATGGCTGGCGGTGGCTCACCAGGCGGACACGTGGAAGATTGTGAGTGGCCGCCGACGGTATGTTGTTCTGAACCAGCATGATTGACTTACCTGCTGGTGCCTGACGTGACCCCTAACAGCAGGTAAGCATGCCTGGTCAGCACAGTAGGGGCAGCATGGTGGAAGTATGGAACCAATCACGTCACTGTTGAACGTCAGTGGTTGTTGGGCTACCGCGGACACGCATCGTTGCCCAGTTGGTGGTGTCAGTGATCTCCTGCAGATGGATCTCCCTGACCCTTGATCTTCCGTACCTCGTACCTGAGAATGTTATGAAGTAAGATGGCCCGCGCGCTGGTAGACGCGCGACTACCTTTACCTAGTGGAGTCTGTAAGGGTGTCTTGTGGCTTATCTTTTCTCCGCGGAGTTAATCCCGCGGGGATATTTCCGCGGATCTTCATGTGGCGGGGATAGGGATGCCGCGTCCGCGTGGATTAGGCTCCCTATCCCTTCAGATAGATTTATAGATTGTTGTCTTGTTGTCTTGTTGAATGTTGATTTAACCAACCCAATATAATATTTACAAATGGGGGTCGATTGTTGGCTTTGTCACCATCCAAATGCCACAAGATAACTATATCTTTCATCCTCTTTAGCTTTCATATTCTTATAATTGTTGGACATTGGTACTACTTTGGACGTTGGTGTTTTTTTATTATTCAATCTTTTGTGTCAACTTATCACATTGTTTAAGAATTAGGGTTGAAAATAATTATGATTTGATTTAATGTTTATGTTATTAGATTAATGTAGCAACCATAAAATTTTTATTTCTTTTCGTTCCTTCCTTTCGGCCTTGAGCAATTTTCGAGACGAAAATTCTTTCAACAGGGGGATGATGTGACACCCGGCAAATTCATGTATGTCCGGGGAATCATCGGGATTCATGAAGATGATCCGATGGATCATCGGGGGCCGGTCCATAACCATGTGTACAAGGGTTGGTGATTCAGAGGATCATCGGATTTAATGCACACACATGAGTCTTGAGTCCTGGGAATTGGTGAACGAATGTGAACGTGTTAGTTATAAAGTAATATGTGTTTATAATCATTATATAACTTTTCGGTATGTGAGTACGTGTTATTATATGTTAATATAGTGTTTAACGCGCTAAAAAACGAAAACAACCTGCAGGAGGCGACAGGCAACCTCTGTTGCTACCTGCTGCAGCCCAGTCGCCTGTTATGTCTTGGACGACTAGCAGCAGCTATAAATACCATACTTGACTTGTTAAACATCATCTGTGAAACCCTAACTTGCCCCAAACCTCTCTCACACCATCCTTAACATCTAGAACCCGTTTTTGCCCTAAATTTACCATTTCAAAGCCTAAAACATCATTCTAAGCAAGATCTAAGGTGTGTTATTCATCCTAATCTTGTGTCATGTCGTTATTTTGAACCCTAAAGATCCAGACCTGGTTTTATAAAGTTTTTGTCTTTAAAAACCTTTGAAAAACAGTTCTAAAACAAATCTAATCATTTAAATGGGTTCTATATGGAAGATTCATGCATAAAACGGTTTTTTATGATTAAAACATGGGGATTCTTATGTGTTTGATGTTTTAATGATATGAATGAGTTATTAGGATGATTATCTCATATTATGAAGGTTGTTTGATGTGTTTTGATGATAATATGAATTTTGACCCGTTTAAGTGCATTAGGAGGATTTAGGATGTTATAGGATGATTTAATGATTGAATGATGTTAGGGTTTATGCTAGAATGATGTAGTAACATTATGATGATGTTTGGAATGTGATTATGTGATGAAATCTGATTATTTGCCATTTAGGGTAAGGTTTTCATGCAATGATATGATGTTTTCATAATATTATGCTATTTTGGGAAATACTTGCAATTAGAGTGTTAGACTGATGATAAATTGGGGGATATTGTTGGTATTAGGTTGTTTGATGATTGTGGATTGATATTGGGTGTTTTTACATGTTTTGGATCGGATTTGGAGGGTTTCATGCGCGAATAGAGCTTAACCGTCTGCAGGGGGCGACTAGCTAGCTAGTCGTGTGCCCTAGGAGGCCTGGAAGGACCCTAATCGCCCCTCCAAAGTGGCGACTGGCCTTGCCAGTTGCCTGTTTGATACCTAATCGTGTGTTTTGATGCTGAAAGTGTATTTTGGAACCCCGAAACATGATTTGACACCTAGGAACATAGTGTAAGCCTCGTGGCATGCCTAGAAACCTGGTAACACATGTTAGGACTCGTGTGTGCAGTAATTGAACTATATGCTAGACTTGATGGACTGTTATGCGTATAATGTGTGTACTTAAACATGATTGCTTGGTTACTTGTATTTGGTTGACGCGGTGATGTCGGGTCACCAATGGGATGTCGAGTCTTGTCTTGTGTGCTCAGGTTAACGTTCAAACGTGTTTTCAAACGTACATGGTTATGTTCTGGACATTCAGGGACTAGTTAACCTATGGGTTATTAGTCTGGATACTTATATACATCTTATGATAGGTTGCCGGTATTAGGGACTATCATAGCATTTTCAGTTTAACTGTTTTCAAGAATGCAACCTAAGGTGAGTTTCACATCCCCACTTTTACTGGTTTTACTTTTGGGGGAGAAACATGCTACGTACTTTGGATTTGTAAAGATCATGTTATACTATGGTTATCTTTTGTTTACTACACGACTCATCCTAATTCCCGGGGAAACCATGAATGTGTAGGGATGCACAACGAGGGAAATGTGGATAGATCTATTGGGTGTGACTTGCCCCACTTGGGTCGACTGGAGGTCAGACGGGTGCATATTGTCTCGATTCACGTACCATGGATGACGGTAGTTCATTCGGGCTGTATTCATATTGGTATGTGTGTCAGTAATGGTTTCCAACCGTAGTAGTAACAAATCATACATCTAGCTAAAGTTCGTATAACATAGTAGTAACGGGGTTGATCTTTCAAAACTTATGGAAACATTTTATAAAACTTGTGAACTCACCAGCATTATATGTTGACAATTTTAGCATGTTTTCTCAGGTCGCTAAGGTAGCGGTACTTGGAATAGGCGCACGGAGTCTTGCACGGCATCTAGGGTTCATTTGCATGTTTTAAACCTTTTTAGACTTATGTTAATTACTGTTTTGGGATGTAAACTTGATGAAGCTTCCGCTGTGATGGTTTTAATGTTATAAAAATTTGCATGGTTTGGTTTACGTATTTTATACATATAGTTGTTGTTTATTGAGACCGTTGACTTGGATCCTAGTGTGTGACGCGCCTCGCAGTAAAACCCAGCAAGTGGAATTTGAGGGTGTGACAGATTGGTATCGGAGCCAATGGTTATAGTGAACTGGGACTCCATGTAGAGTCTAGTCTATAGCCGAGTCACACACACACTAGACGGTCACATACATATGAGTCGTATTATGTGGGACATTTACTAACTTTGCAAGGGTGTCGGTATCATCATTATTTATATGTTGCATCATCCATTCTATCTTTTGTCCGCTTCTATCATCTATTCATATCTTATCTTATCTTCTTCTTCGGGTTTTGAGGATGAAGAGGCTAGCTTGTTGATCTTGCACGGCGGTGGTATACATTGGAGTGGCTTCGGCGTACTCTTGAGATCTGTCCAGGATTTGGACATCTCTCTTCTATTCTCCAATGGACACACTTGCCTACACACACTATCTTACACTTGTACTCGTAGTAGTACGCCTCTAAGTGACTGTTCACTTAGAGGTCTTTATAAGTTGGGTATCTCCTTTACTCCGTTGGTATCCAGTGACTTGAACTTCAAAATAGGAGTACACTTGGAGGAACATGTAGAGCAATTCATCATTTCGGGTGCACAGGAAATCATAAGTTGAGATGCATGAAAATCCTGGTGGACTCTGTGTTTGGATTGATGGTCCTGGTTGGACCTTGGTCTTAATTCTTTTGATTACTAGTGGTTTGTACTAGTGATGCATCTGAGTATCCTGTTCTTGTCTTTGGCAGAAGACGTCTGGAGTTCATAGCGGTCGTCAAGGTGGTCGTACCGGTGGTCATGGCGGCGGTGGTCGCGGAGGGGGTCGTGGTAACATCAGCATGACCCAGGATGAGTTGAACAACATGCTCCAGCAACAATTGAATGTTGCACTAGCTGCTTTTCAGGCTGCTCAGCATGGCCTTGGTAGGAATGTTGTCAATCAACCTCATCCGGTGCAGCCCGTGTGCACGTTTAAGATGTTTATGGACGGTAAGCCTCATAGCATCAGTGGGACTGAGGGTTAGAAACAATGTCTTAAATTACCCGAGTATGAGATTCCGATACCTCTCCGTTGGAAATGAAGTTGATCTTAACACGGACACTAGTCGCTTTGTCAGATTCGTGCTTCCAGCAATGAGAAATGTCCAAAATGCCCTTAGAGCCGCATGCCTGGACAGCCGAATCAAGGTCTCCACCGCAACCTACACAGGCCTCCTAAAGGACTCCTTTCCACCAAGTGAGGGTGTATTTCATGATAATGTGATCAGCTTTATTGGACCAATAATCACATTTCTAGCTAAAAATGGTTCACCAATGCTAGCTAACATCTACCCATACTTTGATTATATTGGCAACCCTAGAGATATAAGTCTCTCATATGCATTATTTACCGAACAACCACAAGGTCGACAGTACTTTAACCTTTTTGATTCCATGTATGATGCTCATTATGCAGCTCAATCGCGTCTTGGGGGAGCCAATGTTCCTATTGTTGTGTCGGAGAGTGGATGGCCGTCAGCCGCAAATGGAGATGTAGCAACACTTAAAAACACTGGAACTTACTATAGAAACTTTATTTCACACGTAAAAAGTTCGAGAGGGACACCCGCAACGCTTGGAGGACCCATAGAGACATATTTGTTTGCAATGTTTGATGAAGACCAGAAGAGAGGAGCAGAGACAGAGAAGCATTTTGGGATTTTTCTCTCCTAATCAAACATCCAAGTATCAACTAAGCTTTTAGCTACATATATAAACTTGTAATTTTGCTTGTAATAATAATAAAGAAATGGAATAATAAAACTTTTAATTTATAAGGAAGAAACTCGTCTCTACCAATTATGTCAATTACTTTTGCATCATATCAAAATACTAGAATGAAAAGAATGTATGGTTTAATATCCCTTATGGGGTACAGTTTTAGTATCTAATAATGTGAGTTGGTGTAAGCACTATTACCGGATGCATTGAGACAGATTTCGGACGAGTACTGATAATTTTAATCCTATACCTTGTTGTAAAACCGTGTCATATACCCAACCTAATATTTATTTGTTAGGTAATGTCGGGTTACTACCCTTTAGGCATCGGGCATACTTGCGAGTATCATGTATACACTTTAGAGAACTTTTTCAAATATAAGATAACTCTTCCTATTGTTTTAAGTTATCGTGCATATTATCTATATCTTTGTCATTTGCCACCGGCATAGCCAACCCTTTAACTTTGAGTTTTTCAGTTTTACCTCGTATAACTTTGCCACCAACTAAAACTCCCCCATATTTTGATATTGCATACTTTATCCCTACATTTCTACATTTCTAAACTCCCCCATAAGTTTCGACTTAAAGTTTTCAGAACTAAGCGAGGTCAAATATAACATGCGCCTTTAGTTTCTAACATTTCAAGTTCACCCCATATTTTCGTTATTTTACTTAAAAAAATAACATTTCAAGTTCACCCCATGTATCGGTATAAATTCACATTTTGACCTGAAGTTTTTGGTAATTAGCCATGTCAAATATAATATGTTTACACGTATATTTTTATGTATGAATTAAGTTGGCCTAAGTGTTGACGTAAATAAAAAAACGTTATTTCCATACATGCTTATTTTTATGTACGAAACCTAGTGTTTTCATAAATGTGTCGGGTCAGATATAATATGATTTCATACTTATTTTTATGTACGGTTTAAGTTGGTCTACGTTTGAAACGATTTAGGATTATTTTTCACATGGCCAAATATAATATGTTTTCATGCTTATTTTAATGTACGATTTAAGCTAGTCTGTGTGTAGACATATATAAAAGAAAAGACTATTTCCACACGTGCGTATTTTCAATATGTACAAAACCTAAATTTTTCGAAAATGATTCGAGTAAAATATAATACGTTTTCATGCTTATTTTAATGTACGTATTAAGTTGGACTACGTTTAAACGTAATTTAAAAAAAAATGTGTGATTTCCTCACGTGATTATTTTTATGTATGTGTTGATATAAATTCATGTTTTTGACGTAAACGGTATAAATTCAAGTTTCGGCGTATTTTTCCAGAAACGAGTTGGGTTGAATATAATACATTTTCATATTGTATGTTTTTAGTTAGTCTACGTTTTGACATAACAATTATTGTACGTTTTGACGCCACTAAGTCTTTATGCAAAGGTAAATGGTGTAGTGTGATTAGGTCGAACCCATTAAATAAACCAACCCGGGTTCAATTTTGTTTCTTTTATACAATTTACTTTACATTTGTTTCACCCATAATACTTATATTGGTTACATTGAGTTGTATCAAATACGTCGAAACACGTGTTTGTACATAGGTGATGCATTACCTATATAACGTTTTGAGTAATCCTTTCGACGTTTGCAATGTATCCTTGTCGTAACGTGCAATGGTCTTATGGCTAGTTAAAAATTAAAAAGCAACATTGGCTTACAAGATGTGTTTAGTACCGTAGCAAATTGTACTACCGGCTTAAGCATATTTTACAATTTACTGATGCATGAAGATGTGTGGACAAAGTGGCTCTAAATTTGAGTTTTACAGATTGTTTGTGCCAGAAAGACACGTTTTGGTGAGCATACTGAGAGATAACTTAGACTGTGTTGTGGCCCGTGAGCGAGCCAATGAGCCACGTGGCTCGCGAACACCATGACCCTCACACGTTAACTGTCCCACGAGTGAGCAGACGCGAGCCTACTCGTGTGGGCTAGCGAGAAAATCAAAGGAAGAGTTGCAGGTGGGAATGACGTCACTAGTGAGCAAGCTCACCTTGAGCTTCAACAGGGTCAAGTGAGTGAACTCAAGTTTTATCCATTGCCATGTCAACGTCCAGATGGCTTAAAATGATAGGATAATATTTGTGCTCACCTTAACTCCTTAAGCCACAACGGCTAAAGTAAATTTGTTAGCATGTGTTGTGATGCAAAGATGTTGATTCATGTTTTAGTATTGTGGTTTGAATATATGATCTTTTAGTTTAATAACATCCAAACGTATATGTGCAAAATCTCGATATAAGGCGCGGGTGTTAATCTTATTAAGTGTATTTATCTTTACTTAATAATTTGACAAAGTAATTAAGAAGATGCCTCACAAAGAATGCAAAAGTTTTGACTTTTTTTTACTTAAATTGCATAACGATAACTAGTTGATCTAGCGACTTGTCGAATTTTATATGCACAAGAAAAAAAGTCTATTCAATGCAAGCGTGTGCACAATGCGTTTAGACCAAATAAATGGGTTAAAATATATTGTCGTTTGGTTAATTTGACAACTTCTATTTTGGTGGCCTATTTGAAAATATTATAACTCTAATGATTAGTTCTGCCATTTGTCAATTTGCATTAAAAAAGCAACGACCTTAAGCACTTGCATGTTTACTATTTTTAATAAGAATTTGATTACGTTATAATAATATTAACAAACTAGATTATACCCCGGGAATATTTCGGAGTTGAGAAATCTAATATGACCAGGGGCGGATTTAGTAAGAGAGGAACGGGTTCAGGCGAACCCATTCGGTTTTCAATTTTTAGTAGAAATATATATGAAAAATGGGCCATGAACCCATAAGAAAAATTGGGAATGAACCCATATCTCATGAGTGGCTCAATGGTTAAGGCTTCCTCCTTACAAATGACAGGTCCCGAGTTTGACACTCACTACAACGGGTTTTTGTTTTATTTTTTTAACGGGCCAACTTAGGGTTTTAAAACCTAAACAAACATGTGCCTTCCTAAATTTAGTCAATACCCCTTCCCAGCCTCCATCCTCACCTTCCCCTCAAGTGCTGAAATATATGCCTCACCCTCTGTACACCCCCTTTCTTTCTATTTTTCTCTTCTCCGACCACCCGCTTCACCCGGCAAACAAGTGCCGGCGCCAAAAACATTCAACGATCGGGGATGGTTTTGAATTAATAAATGAATTGTGGAATTTGTATTGGGTTCTTTACCCACCAAAATGCAATTTAATATAAAGTTACTGATAGGATCTCAAGTCTTTGTGGAAATTGTAGTGCCTTCAGTCTTTAGTCCGTGAATATTAAGTCTTTGTGGAATTTCATATATAGTTCTTAAATTTTCACATCAACTTGATTATTGAACATGTAGTTTAATATGTAAAACATCTTTAGTCCGTGAATATCAAGTCTTTGTGGAATTTCATATATAGTTCTTAAATTTTCACATCAACTTGATTATTGAACATGTAGTTTAACATGTACTTGATAGGATCTCAAGTCTTTGTGGAAATTGTAGTGCCTTCAGTCTTTAGTCCGTGAATATTAAGTCTTTGTGGAATTTCATATATAGTTCCTAAATTTTCACATCAACTTGATTATTGAACATGTAGTTTAATATGTAAAACATCTTTCATATCAATCAATTCAGGCCTTCAACATTTGCTCAAGCTGCAAAACTAAGGAGACTAGAAGAGCAGCAGCCAAGAACAGTGACGGATCCAGGAATTTATTTCAATGTAGTCACTGTTTTTATATTCTCCAATCTTATAAAACCGACTATATAAATTTTCGGGTCGGATTAACAATTCGAGTTGATTTCAAATCAAATAAAAAAAAACCAATAAGTAATACTAAGATACAACAAAATAAGTAAAAAGAAAATGGATTTTTTCAATCGAGATAAAGCTATACATATAATAAACCAAAACCATTTTAATGACATGGCGCTCAAAGAGGCATTCTCTTCCATGAGTGTGTCATGTGTCATCCCATGTGACATTGAGATATTTTAGAAAAAAATAATTTAAAAACAAAATTGGATTTTTCACACTCATGTTTCCTCCCATAATTTTTAAACGTTAATATCTTTAATATACGAGATTTTTTAAAGAAAAAAATTACACCAAATTAACAAGCGTTTTATTATCTTTCCAACGAGTACCATAGTGCTATATAAAAAACGGAAAAATGTTTTTGTGGGGTTTTGTTCATACAGGAAAAAAACACAAAGCGTTCAGGTAAATCATTAATCATGTATAGACAAGTCACTAATTATGTTTAAATCAGTAAATATGAATTTTTTTTTTTTCAACCAGAGCCGAATAGGTTAATAGAGTTATACGTTGTTTTAAGTTAGGTATCAATATTAGTATGTTAGAGTTGTACATTTGTTTAGTCTTTAGGATATGTGTTAATATAAGAGTTATATTAAAGTTCTATATTCTTTTAGGTTAGGTGTTAGCATTGGAGTTGTACATTGTTAATTTGTTTTAGGTTAGATATTAATATTAGAGTTATACATCAGTCTATTTCATATGTAAAATTGATGTATCATATTAAATTTATCAACCCGAGACGCTCCCGGGGTATAATCTTGTACATATAATAAACCAACGCCATTTTAATGACATGTCACTCAAAGAGGCATTCTCTTCCTTGAGTGTGCCATGTGTCATCTCATGTGGTATTGAGATATTTTAGGAAAAAAATAATTTAAAAACAAAATTGGATTTTTCACCCTCATGTTTCCTCCCATAATTTTTAAACGTTAATATCTTTAATATACGAGATTTTTTAAAGAAAAAATTTACACCAAATTAACGAGCGTTTTATTATCTTTCCAACGAGTACCATAGTGCTATATAAAAAACGAAGAAATTTTTTTGTAGGGTTTTGTTCATACAGGAAAAAAAACACAAAGTGTTCAGGTAAATCATTAATCATGTATAGGCAAGTCACTAATTATGTTAAAATCAGTAAATATGAATTTTTTTTCAACCAGGGCCGAATAGGTTAATAGAGTTATACGTTGTTTTAAGTTAGGTATCAATATTAGTATGTTAGAGTTGTACATTTGTTTAGTCTTTAGGATAAGTGATAATATTAGAGTTACATTAAAGTTCTACATTCTTTTAGGTTAGGTGTTAGCATTGGAGTTGTACATTATTAATTTGTTTTAGGTTAGATATTAATATTAGAGTTATACATCAGTCTATTTCATATGTAAAATTGATGTATCATATTAAATTTTTTAACCCGAAACGCTCCAGTGGTATAATCTAATAAACTATAACATGAATAAAATAATTTTTATCTTACATTACATTTTACGAATTTAAAAGTTAAATAATTTATATAAATATCTTTTAATATAATAAATAAACCAGAATTATACTTCACATTAATTCTTGAAAAATTGGCAATGGACTTGTATTTTATATGTTGTTTTGTTTGTGAACAACTGGCAGAAGAAAGCCACAAATAATGCACTTTCCTCAATAAAATAAAATACTAGGGTGGGCCTTCTAAAACCCATATTATAACCTTTTTTAATTAACAAAACTGCTCTTCTTCATTCTCAGTTTTAGACTATAAGGAGTGGTGGGGAAAGAGGGGGATGAAGTGCCATGTGGCACTTGTGGGACCCTTGTGGGGGGGGGAATAATTGTGGGGAGTGGAAGGGGGGAAGAGGTGGGGGGAAGTGACACGTGGCATTTTGTTTTTCTTTTTTTTATAATAATAATATAAACCGAAAAATGTATTAAATTAATAAAAAAATAATTAATAATAAATTAATAAAAAATAATTAATGTTAAATTAATAAAAAATAATTAATATTAAAGTAATAAAATTTTAATTAATATTTAATTTGAAACTTTGAATTTCAAATTTTCCCCCCACTGCTCCACACAGTACAAACATTAATTTTCCCACCCATATGTTTGAATTTGAAATTTTAAATTTGAAACTTTGAATTTCAAAGTTTCCCCCCACTGCTTCATACTTCTAACCCTATAAATACAACCCCTAACCAAATTCTCAGTCACACCTATTCCTCTTCCCTAAAGCAATGAATAACATGGGTGACGGTTTTCAACCAGGAGCTGCTGGCCCGTCTAATATCCGGCAGTACTCTCGCCGGGTCCGGGGATGGGGCCGCCCCCAGAGACTACCATTCACCTCCTCTCCTCCTCCTACTGCTGCACAACCTCCACTTTCTCCTCTTCCTCCTCCTCCACAACATTGGTTATTTCCCCCTCCTCCTCCTGCTGCTGCACAACCTCCACTTTCTCCTCCTCCTCAACATTGGTTATATCCCCCTGCTCCTCCTGTTGCTGCTGCACAACCAACATTTCCTCCTCCTCCAGCCGATGATGACTGGACGGATGAGGAATTAGTCTGGGCCATGGAGTATGTAATGGCCCAGACAAGTATGGAGCGACTAAGGTTGTCTCCCCCTACCACCTGGGCTGCTTCAGTTCAGGCTACCTCCACCCCCATCCCCCAACACCATGCTACCCCCACCCCCCAACACCAGACTACCCCCATCCCCATCCCCCAACACCAGGCTACCCCCACCCTCCAACACGAGACTTCCCCAACTGAGGGGGACTTGGAAGCCCTCCGGGAGATTGAGGAGGAGGAACTCTACTGGAGCCGACCTACCCCTCCTAGTGAGTACTACTACTTCCCGTCGGATGCGAGATCCGATGGACGGGATAGCTCACGTTCCGTCTCAGCCGAGTACATCACCCTCCCTTGGGAATTGGACAACTACTCTCCATAGTGGAGAGATTTAGGATTAAATAAGTAATTTAGGATTTATTTATGTTTAAATAAGTAATTTAGAAATTATTAGGATTATGTAATGGTTGTTTAAGTGTGTAATGGTTATTAAGTAATTTAATTATGTAATATTTTTTTATTTATTTTTTTTATTTAATTTCTTTTTTTTAAAAAAAACCGGCCTTCACAATGATATAATTAGATTGTTTTTTTTTTAATAAATAAAATAACACATCCAATAGATCGCTGCCACGTGTCCTCCCCCTCTCCCCCACGCCAGTGGAGCCCCTCCCGCCCCACCCCCCACGCCACATTCCCGCCCCTACCGGCGGCGGTGTTCCCCCCCCCCCTTCCCGCCCCTCTCCCGCCCCCACTCCTGATAGTCTTACAGACCGCCTCTCCGGTCACGAACCACCACTCTTCTTTTAACTTTGACTAATACGTCACCATCTAAAAAATATTGATGTCACTCATAAAACTCATACATATATCTCTATATATATGCGAAAATTCACTGCTGTTCCGTGACTACGTACGGGCCTTAATAACTCTGCCCCTGGCCAAGGAGATGGACCTTGCAAAAAAAGTATTTACTTGCAACTTTCTTTTGATAATGTTTTTAAATTGATTTTTTGAAAACCCTTGTTACTGACTATTGATCTTAAATCCCTAATGCACATCCTAGGTTCACAAAATTATTGTCAGTTCCTTGTATACCATGTAACTAACAAAAGACACCACTTTTAGCCTATATAATTGACAAATAAGAACATCGCATAGCATGCAATTTGAATCTAAATATATGGTCATAAACACAAGTCAGACTAGCAATTTATTTGCATGATACTTAATATTGAGCATGGAACTTCAACTATTCGTTTGACCATTGAAGAGCTTAGATCTTAGATGGTTGTTGACGGAGGCACATTATTAGTTAGGTGGTAGTTTCGGCATTGTTTGTTTAGATCAAATGCATAGCCACATATTGTGATAAGCCTTACCTGACCCTAACCATAGAACTGACCCAAATTTTTTTAAATATGTGATAGACCTTACCCGACCCAACGAACCGACCCGATTTTTTAATGCCCGGACCTATTAAATTGGAGCACCTAAAAAAATGAACCCAGTTTAAAAAAATCCTGGATCAGCCACTGAATATGACATATTAATTTTACATATGAAATAGAATCATGCGCTTTACATTTACATGCAGGAAAGCTTTAGGTAGCACCTAACCTAAAACAATTAACAATGTATCTTCAATGTTAACGCCTAACCTTAAACAATGTATAACTCTAATATTAATACCTAACCTAACACAATGTACAACTCCAATGCAACACATGTTGAAAATAGAATTCGTATTTACTGATTTGAACATAATTAGTGACTTGCCTATATATGATTAATGAATTACCTGAACACTTTGTGTTTTTTTTTTCCTGTATGAAGAAAACCTCACAAAAAATAGTCGTTTTATTTCTCCGTTTTTTATATAGCACTATGGCACTCGTTGTAATTTTTTTCTTTAAAAATCTCGTATATAAAATATATTAATGTTTAATAATTATGGGAGGAAGCATGAGAGATAAAAATCCAATTTTGTTTTTAATTTTTTTCCTAAAATCAATAAGCATCACTTGGCACACTCAAGGGGGAGGATGTCATCATTGAGTGCCATGTGGGATTTATTGCTTTCAATTATTATAACTAGGTAAAATACCGTGTGAAAACACGGGAATAGTATCTTTTTTTAAGACAATTATACTCCCCAAAATATAAAAAACATAAACCGACCAACTGCTATGGTCTGTTTACTAAACACCAAATTAAGAAGTCAATCATCTGTTGCAAGTGTCTGTTAAGGAGATCTTTCTAAAACAGCTATTACTACAAACAGTTGTTGATTCAAACAGATATTCATTCAACAGTTTCCTTCAAACAAATGTCGCTTTAAACGGTTGTTACTAAGCTCTATTTCATAATCATCTAAGTTAATGATTACTTTTTACATATTCGTCCAAAACTACATACAAAATGGAATACTTGCAAAAGAACACATCCAGATATCTATAAAAAAACTACTTTAATGCCAAGTAACACATTTATATATCCGAATTAAAAAACTACATACAAAATACAAGCGAGTATCCTAACAAACAAACCCTACACAATGATCTTCCTTGCCATTGTGATCGGTACAAAAACACAAACACAATCAAAAGCAGTACGACGACAAATGTTCGTATTTAAACATCATCAACTTCAAAAACCATAAAGTTTCTGAACAGGCTCTGGATGTAGTAATGATGGATTGATGTTTTTCTTTGATTGTAAGAATCTTCGAAAAACAACAATTCCAACTTCATTACCAATGGACTGTTGGTAATTCATTTTTCTTTTAGTGTAATAATCTTTAAGAAGACTGGTGGAAGCGCATTTGAACGTAATATCATTATGCATATGGCATCGAGAGTTGGAATACGAAAATAGTTTTAGGAAGATGAAGATGAAGAAGTTCGATTGATAGTGGGGGCGGGTGGTGGATCGTTTGTTCGACTCAATAACGAATAAGAAGATGAAGAAGTTCGATTGATAACTGGGATGAATGACAAAAATTAAGGAAAAAAGTTGTGGTAGTTAGGGTTTTTTTCGGTATACTAGTTATCTTTATTTAAACTTGACCGTTCTATTTTAAACATGATCATTATCTATACTATCTTATAATACATTTCATAATGACCTCTTAAAATTTAAGTTTTAGAAGCATAATTCTTTTGAGTACAACACACAATGCACATATTAACTACTTTTTAAGTGCAAATATGTCTTTTATACTATACTTACACATTTTTTATCTCAACTTTTTTTTATTTAAATAACAATTACACTTTTCACCTTTATTTTAACAAACTACCCCCCGATTTTTAGACGTCCATAATTTCTTTATACGTTAATATTTTCCTAATATTATTACACCGTATAAAAGAACATTTTTTTCTCTTTAATTTGAGTATGTATTGCTATAGTTTTTTTTAATTTAAAAATGATATGTTATGGTTAACTAATAACCAAAATAAAAACAAATGAAAATGAACTGAAATAATCTATACTATATTATAATACATTTCTTATAATAAGAAGAAGGGTAAGGGTATCGCCTCTGGTCTAATTGCTAAAATCTGGCAAGAATCTGTTATTACCATTGAAAAGGAAACCTGGAATAAGAAGAAGGGTAAGGGTAAGGGTAGAAAGGACCAGGGTAATCAGTCAAATGAATACAACAAGAAAAATCAAAAGAAAAACACTGTTAATCCTCAAAGTCATGCTCAGAAGAAAAGTCCGAAGAAGCATGTCACTGAATTTGTTAGATCTACTGGAAATGAGATTAACGACGATCCTCATGTCGATGTGCAAAGAAAATACCTTGAGGATCTGAAACATAAAAACTCATTTGCCAGTACATCTAATAGAAAGAACAAAAAGGAGAACAAGTCTGAATCTCCACGATTTGAAGAATATAGATCCTGTCATAAATGCGGGGAACGTGGGCATTTAGTTGCTGCGTGCCCTGAATTTAGACGAGAAAGGATCAAAGTGGATGATGCTTCCAGTTCTAACAAAACTAAACAACCTGTTTCCCCTAAACTTTCTGAAAAACAAAAGGGAAAGCAGATTGTTTATGACAACCGAAACAAAATTGCTATGAACCAAAAGCCAGTTGATGGCAGGGGTCCACAGTTGAGGGGGAGCACTGTTCCCACAAAGGTTCAAGCAGCGCCTAAGCCACCAGCAATGTAACCTTACGTAATTTTCTCAAGCTTTTGAATTAATAAAAATCCCATTCTAATTCACTTTGTCACATATTTTTTATATATATTCATCTATAAAATTCTTTGCAAATTACCAAGTCTATTATTATTATTACTTTTGAATTTTTTTATGATATAATAACAAACCATTCCAAAAAAAAAAGAAAAAAAAAAGAAACACAATGGACCCAACCCAAGTCCCTAGCCGACCCTCATAACAAACCCAGTCGCGCCTTCTTCTTCATCAATACCGGTTACCAAATACGGCCAAGCACAAATTCAGGCGACTTTCCATGCTTAAAAACCGATCAAATTTATTAACCCTACGCGTTCTAAACTTTCAACCGGCAACCTTTGACTTAGTTTTGACCCATAACTCTTACTAATCAATCCTAAATTTGATCCTAAAATCTCGGCCATAAACAACCGTGTTTGAACCCACGCGTCTGTTTGTTCCTCTATATAAAGAACACACCATTCGACACTCCGAACCAACACCAACCTCTCTATACTCCTTCAGCACTCACAGTCGTGAAATTTAACTCGCCGGAGCCAAGTTTTACCGGCCGCCATTGTTTCCCTCTCGACCCTTTTGTCTTTATCCGATGAACAACAACCACACGAAACCGATAAGACAACAACTACAAACCAAAATGTTCATCAGCATCCACCTTTACCCCCCCCCCCCCCTTACCGGCGCAGCTACCGCTTGCTTAACCACCACATTCGCCTCAAACGGGCCTCGCATCCTCTCACTCTGGGTTCTCTTCCTTGTTCGGTTTGTCTTTCCAAACCGTCGAACCACTGCTACGTCCGTCAACAGATCGAAACATGAGCCCATTTGTTTGCACCCCCTTCTATGCAGGTAACTTTTTCTTAAAGCTCTTGTTAGAGATTTTGGGTGGGGATCGTTGCTTGATTGTATGTGTTTGTGGGTTTTTTTTTTTGGGTATGGAAAGAAATGTTATGGTACTTTAGTTGGTGGGTAGGAAGTGTTGTCTGGATGTGAATAAGGGAGGGTTGATTATGTTTGTTTGACTCTTGGGTTAAAGAGAAACATGTTTGTATGTGGGTTTTACCAAACATGTTTAGTTGAAAGCTTTTAAATAAATAAACAGTGTCTCAACAAAACAATTTAATACTCTTGTATTATACCAAGAATTAGTGTGTCTATCACTAATTAAAAATTACGTAAATAAATATATCTCATATATTAAAGCATGAATTAATGAACTAGGAGTAAAAAAATTCTATTTTGTGTAACGGGGAATTTATATTATATTAAAGTTGCAAGAATATTTTAGGAACTCGTGACGCATAATTCAAGCTTTAGGAATTATGTCAGTCTTCGTTATTTCGTTGCATGTTCGTCATTACAATCAAGGTGAGTTTACATAGCCCCTTTTTCTCTTTTACATTTTTGGGGTGAAACATGTTTAAACATTTTATACTATCATTTACTCATTCTTACTTGTGATTCAATTACACTATCATTTACTCATTCTATCATTTGACTATAACAAAAAAACACAGTACAATCATTAACATTGATCAAGCCGCTTGTTTAGATTATAGCGCTATAGGTCTGACAAACCCATCCCACCGCATAAATTCAGGGATGATCGATAACAGTTACACTTTTACTAACTTGCGAGTTAGGTCTCAGTCGACACAAGGTTTGATTGTACAAAAGACGCATTGTTACATGTCGGACTCATATTCTATCATTACTCATTATTATACTTCAACTATGATTGCTATACAACATATTGTTTTCAACTATATGCAAAACCTATGTATTCTCACCAACTATTTATAGTTGACCCCCCCCCCCATCTTTTCAACTCAACATGTTTCAGGTTTTACTTGCTATTGGAAGTTGTACAAGTCTTGGATCACATAGGAGCTTTGGACCTAGTTTATGTAAATCAAGTTAATGTATTAACTTGTATGACAAATTGTAAATTGTTAGTAATATTCAACTTCCATTTAATACCATGAGCTATTGAACAATCATCACTACGAGACACCTCGATGTTTCCGCCATCGGTTAGGGTGTTACAGATTGGTATCAGAGCCATGGTTATAGGGAATTAGGTTATTAGAAAAATAATCTAGTCTATAACCTTAGGATTTTAACCAGTACTTGCTTCTCTCACTTGCAACTCTACTTGTTTCTATTCTCTATCTTCATCCTATTTCTTATCCCTACTTTAACCCCACAATTTACACTGCTACATAATCTTCTTACTATAAAATAAACTCCTTATCAACCATCTTCACATTCACTATCTCTCGCAACCTTGATTCTGCTTCGAGAGTTTTCATCATCCTCTCAAGAACTAAATTCATATCCTTCACCTTCTCAAACATGAGCTAGTTACCCATGATAACCAAACTATTGAAACTTAATTGTGTGTTGCATCAAACTTAATCCTTAGTTATACATAAGGATTCGATTATCTACCATATTTGAACATTTGATACCAGAAATCATGGAATATAAACTATTTGCTATAGACACACCTAGAGTCATTAACCTTGTCTAGGGCAACTCTATTACAACTCGCATGCTATACTTGATACTTGATTGCTTACATGTACATATTATCAATTTGCAATTTATGTGTGTAATAATTGGTACACGTAATCTAACAATTGATAGAGTATGAAGTACTTGCTCAACAGTTAGTAGAGTACCACATAACCTACTCAACGATTGGTAGAGGTCATCATGCCTGCTCAACAGTCGGTAGAGGCCCTACAACCTGCTCAACGACTGGTAGAGGCTATCGCACCTGCTCAACAATCGGTAGAGGTTCTTACTCACTGACTGGTAGAAGTCTTTTTCCTGCTCAACAGTTGGACTCATTTTTGGATACATTGTATACGATTCAATCACAAGGTTATTTTTCATTACTTACATGTGTGTGTCTAGAGTTATAGAAGGACACAAAACCCTAATGTAAGGTAAATTGGTGATTGCGGTCCGGAACGTAATCATGAATTTACAGGTACATTAAGGTAGTGTGAAATTCTAATAAGGTTTTGGTAGTTCATTTAGTCTTTCTATAGTCAATCAATTCATGGCCTCTCAATCTGTAAGGATGGGGGTAAGGTATGCCTACATCTCACCCTCCCCAGACCCTACTCCTAACTTTGCTAAGTGTGGGATTTACTGGGTAAGGTTGTTGTTGTTGTTGTATAGTCAATCAATTCATGCATTTCTTTTAGTATTCCTAAAAACTTAAGTTTAGTGTTTTGCTAGATTCTTATTCTCCTTGCTATTTCAGACAAACCTAATCCAACCCTTAAACTCACACATATCAAACCTCTTATCCAAATTATTCGAAACCGATTATTCTATTACCTATAAATTCATGTTGTGCCTTAACCAAAATTTTCCAAACCACAGTTGCCCTAATTTCTACCCAATCACTCTCAACTCTGTGTTTTTAATAACTTCGGGATGAAGTTTCCAAAAGTAAGGGAGACTGTAACCTTACGTAATTTTCTCAAGCTTTTGAATTAATAAAAATCCCATTCTAATTCACTTTGTCACATATTTTTTATATATATTCATCTATAAAATTCTTTGCAAATTACCAAGTCTGTTATTATTATTACTTTTGAATTTTTTTTTTATGATATAATAACAAACCATTCCAAAAAAAAAAGAAAAAAAAAAGAAACACAATTGACCCAACCCAAGTCCCTAGCCAACCCTCATAACAAACCCAGTTGCGCCTTCTTCTTCATCAATACCGGTTACCAAATACGGCCAAGCACAAATTCAGGCGACTTTCCATGCTTAAAAACCGATCAAATTTATTAACCCTACGCGTTCTAAACTTTCAACCGGCAACCTTTGACTTAGTTTTGACCCATAACTCTTACTAATCAATCCTAAAATCTCGGCCATAAACATCCGTGTATGAACCCACGCGTCTGTTTGTTCCTCTATATAAAGACCACACCATTCGACACTCCGAACCCACACCAACCTCTCTATACTCCTTCAGCACTCACAGTCGTGAAATTTAACTCGCCGAAGCCAAGTTTTACCGGCCGCCATTGTTTCCCTCTCGACCCTTTTGTCTTTATCCGATGAGCAACAACCACACGAAACCGATAAGACAACAACTACAAACCAAACTGTTCATCAGCATCCACCTTTACCCCCCCTACCGGCGCAGCTACCGCTTGCTTAACCACCACATTCGCCTCAAACGGGCCTCGCATCCTCTCACTCTGGGTTCTCTTCCTTGTTCGGTTTGTCTTTCCAAACCGTCGAACCACTGCTACGTCCGTCAACAGATCGAAACATGAGCCCATTTGTTTGCACCCCCTTCTATGCAGGTAACTTTTTCTTAAAGCTCTTGATAGAGATTTTGGGTGGGGATCGTTGCTTGATTGTATGTGTTTGTGGGTTTTTATTTTGGGTATGGAAAGAAATGTTATGGTACTTTAGTTGGTGGGTAGGAAGTGTTGTCTGGATGTGAATAAGGGAGGGTTGATTATGTTTGTTTGACTCTTGGGTTAAAGAGAAACATGTTTGTATGTGGGTTTTACCAAACATGTTTAGTTGAAAGCTTTTAAATAAATAAACAGTGTCTCAACAAAACAATTTAATACTCTTGTATTATACCAAGAATTAGTGTGTCTATCACTAATTAAAAATTACGTAAATAAATATATCTCATATATTAAAGCATGAATTAATGAACTAGGAGTAAAAAATTTCTATTTTGTGTAACGGGGAATTTATATTATATTAAAGTTGCAATAATATTTTAGGAACTCGTGACGCGTAATTCAAGCTTTAGGAATTATGTCAGTCTTCGTTATTTCGTTGCATGTTCGTCATTATAATCAAGGTGAGTTTACATAGCCCCTTTTTCTCTTTTACATTTTTGGGGTGAAACATGTTTAAACATTTTATACTATCATTTACTCATTCTTACTTGTGATTCAATTACACTATCATTTACTCATTCTATCATTTAACTGTAACAAAAAGACAAAGTACAATCATTAACATTGATCAAGCCGCCTGTTTAGATTATAGCGCTATAGGTCTGACAAACCCATCCCCCCGCATAAATTCAGGGATGATCGATAACAGTTACACTTTTACTAACTTGCGAGTTAGGTCTCAGTCGACACAAGGTTTGATTGTACAAAAGACGCATTGTTACATGTCGGACTCATATTCTATCATTACTCATTATTATACTTCAACTATGATTGCTATACAACATATTGTTTTCAACTATATGCAAAACCTATGTATTCTCACCAACTATTTATAGTTGACCCCCCCCATCTTTTCAACTCAACATGTTTCAGGTTTTACTTGCTATTGGAAGTTGTACAAGTCTTGGATCACATAGGAGATTTGGACCTAGTTTATGTAAATCAAGTTAATGTATTAAATTGTATGACAAATTGTAAATTGTTAGTAATATTCAACTTCCATTTAATACCATGAGCTATTGAACAATCATCACTACGTGACACCTCGATGTTTCCGCCATCGGCTGGGGTGTTACAAGCAAAGGCTGCAGCTAAACCACAGGGCAACCCTAAAACTGCTCCACGTACAGTTAAATCTGAAGTGGATCCAAAATCTGTTCCTCCTAAGGAATCTAAGGCTGGATCTTCTAGCCACAAAGCAAAGAAGAAGCCCAAGCCAAAGAAACCGGAACAGGTTTGGAGACCCAAGTCACCGACCAAAATTGGAGAATCATCTGCTAGTGATAAAACTGCCGGACCATCGGGAATAACACCAACTCCAAACGGAAGATGGGTTGATTTTCCGACTTTAGATGAAGATGGTAGACCCAAGACCGTGAAGGCTTGGGTCCCCCTTAACCACTGAACCTTTAAATGTTTGTGCAGGGAGTTCCACAGAGCCTTATCAGCAGCCTATGGATTGTTGATAGTGGAGCTTCTGGGCACATGACAGGCGACTTATCCCTGCTTTTTGACATAAAGAATATCAACGGGGGGTATGTTGCTTTTGCTGGTAATAAAGGGGGTTATATTACGAATGAAGGCAGTATGAGTAATGGAATAGTAAGCTTTGAGAAGATAAGCTTTGTAAAACAAATAGACCACAACTTGTTGAGTGTCTCGCAGATATGTGATAAAAAGTTCACTATGTTCTTTGATGACAATGCTTGCTTCATTCTGAAACCTGGATTCAAGATACCAAAAGAGTGGGTTATGATTTCAGCTCCCAGGGTCAACAACTTATACGTCTTGGATATGAGCCGAGCCATGACAACAGAAGGTCAAGTCACTTGTTTTCTATCGAAAGCAACAGAAAAAGAATCGATCATGTGGCACAGACGTATGGGGCACATCCACCTGAGAAAAATGAACCATCTGGTTCAGAATCAACTGGTGGAAGGTGTTTCTGTTAAAAATTTTCACCTAAACGACGTCTGTGTCTCATGCAAGAAAGGGAAGCAGAAAAAGAAGTCTCACAAACCTAAGAAGACAAATTCAGTTAGTCTACCTCTCGAACGTCTGCACATGGACCTCTTTGGCCCAGTCAATCGGAAGAGCAAGAACGGTAACTTATACTGCTTGGTAGTTACGGATGACTATTCAAGGTTTTCTTGGGTCGTGTGTACGAAGCACAAGAGTGAAACTTTTGAATACTTGAAGAATCTGTTCACAAAATTGGAAAATCTATATCAGCTAAAGATCCGCAGGATTAGAAGCGATAACGGGACAGAATTCAAGAATCATGCTATGGAGTCGTTATGTGCAGAAAAGGGTATTCATCATGAATTTACAGCACCGTACACTCCTCAGCAAAATGGGGTTGCAGAAAGAAAGAATCGGACTCTTATTGAGGCAGCCAGAACAATGCTCGCAGACTCAAACTTGACTGTGATCTTTTGGAATGAGGCAGTTCACTGCGCGTGTTATACTCTAAATCGGGTACTAACGGTAAAGAAGCTTGGCAAGACTTCTTACGAGCTTCTGAACTGGAGGAAACCGAACTTAGAGTTTCTGGAACCTTTCGGAGCTCCATGCACCATGATACATCCCGATGGGAAGTTTGGTGCAAAGGCAGAAGAAGGTTTCTTTGTTGGTTGCAGCACTCCCAATAAAAGAGTGTACAACAAAAGAACCAATTGCGTTGAAGAGTGGCTTAATGTCGATGTTCAACGCTATACTGCCAATGCACCTGGTGTTGGACCTGATTGGTTGTTCGACTATAAGAGTTTATTTGATTCTTTCAACGTGGATAATTTGGTAGATGATGCTGTTGCGCAAATGTATTACGAGTGTGAAAACGCAACTAGCTCACCGCTAATGCGTCCGATCGTCGTCAATGCACCTGTGCCAGCAACATCTAATGCCTCTACATCCACGGGTCCCCCTAGTAAAACCTTAGCAGCAGAAGTTGAGGAAGTTTTTCAGGAAGCGTCAGCAGAGGTTCTAGAATCTTCATCTTCAGATGACGATTTTGCAGAGTCTCATGAAACACTAACTGAAGAACAAGCTGGAAATGGTGAATCTACCATTACAGCTCCAGTTATTCCGACAGAAAACAATCAAGTTGGTCCTTCATCTTCAGCGGCTCCAGGGATCGGTCTTAGTATCGATCTCTCAAGTTTTAATATGCAACCCGCTGCTCCCTCCAGTTCAAACGCCACAGAGACAAATTTATCTCAAGGATTGGAAAATCTCAATCTGCATTCGGATGATCCAGTGCCGGCACATCCGGGATCTCGGATTCACGACACTCATCCGATGCAGAATGTAATTGGTGATCCGGCTAGCAGAGTCATGCTAGTCCAAGTGACAATACAGGTACCTTAGCACTTTATTCGGAGATCAGGAAAGCAGGTCATCAGAACGACTGGTTCTTCGCTCTTTATATGTCTCAAACAGAACCAAGAACGGTGCAAGAGGCATTGAGAGAAGAACTGTGTATTGATGCAATGCAAGAAGAGCTTCAGCAGTTCCAAAAGCTAGGAGTGTGGGACTTAGTTGACTTACCTCCAGGCTCGAAGAAAATTGGAACAAAGTGGGTCTATAAGTTTAAACAGGATGACCGCGAGGTGATTATCAGAAACAAGGCTCGATTAGTTGTCCTCGGCTTCCGTCAAATCGAAGGAATAGATTACAACGAAGTATACGCTCCAGTTGCGCGCCTTGAAGCTATCCGGATGCTCTTAGCTTACGCTTCGTACAAATGGTTTAAGGTATATCAAATGGACGTGAAAAGTGCTTTTCTGTATGGTATCGTGAAGGAAGAGGTGTATGTTGCTCAGCCACCGGGTTTTGAAAAGCTTATGCAGGACAAATTCGAGATGAGCTCGATGGGGGAGATGTAATTCTTCTTGAGTCTACAAGTAGAACAACAAGAGTCGGGGATCTTCATCCACTAGACAAAATACGTTGCTGATATCTTGAGCCGGTTCCAGATGGAAGACTCTACTTCAGTAGGCACCCCAATTCAGACCAATCACGAGATTGGTCCAGACGAGAAAGGACAAGCCGTTGATCCTTTTCTTTATCGAGCGATGATTGGCTCATTAATGTACCTCACTGCATCAAGACCTGACATAATGTTCGCGACATGTCTACTTTCAAGATACCAGTCAAGGCCGAAACAGTCCCACCTGGTTTCTGTGAAAAGGATCTTACGTTATCTAAAGGGTTGTCCGACCAAAGGTCTATGGTACCCTAATGACGATAAGTTTGACCTCATAGCGTTTAGTGATGCTGACTATGGCGGATGCAAGAAAGACTTAAAATCCACATCGGCTGGATGCCAGTTTTTGGGACCAAGACTAGTCTCGTGGCAGTGCAAGAAGCAAGCCACGGTAGCCTTATCCACCTGTGAGTCGGAATATGTAGCGGCATCTAGCTGCTGCTCTTAGGTTCTTTGGATACATCAACAAATGAAAGACTACGGTTTGAAATTTCTTAATACTCGCATTCACTGTGACAATGAGTCCGCTATAGCTCTTGCTAAAGACTCAGTTAATCATTCCAAGGCGAAACATATCTTGGTTAAGTATCATTTCATACGCGACTGCTATGAAAAGAAACTTATCGATATGGTTAAAATCCACACGGATTACCAACGTGCCGATTTATTCACCAAAGCTTTTGACGGTCCTCGTTTTGAGTACCTGTTAATCTTAAACGACATTAAAGTAAAGCAGGATTAGATCCTCATCGGTAATCGTTTTTGTAAATATTTTTTCTTAAAAAAAATCAGAAAAATCCAAAATTATTGTCTTTTCGCAAATTTTTAGATTTTTAGGGGGAGAAAATTCAGAAAAATACAAAAACATCAGAAAATGCAAAAATTCAAAAAAAAATTGAAAAATTGCTAAAATGAGTTTCCTTGGTGAAATAGGGAAGATGATATTAACCCATCAGTTGGACTGTCTGGACTCTTATCATCTTAAAAATATTGGAACTGATAAGTAGCCACTACAATGATGTGTCGGTAGGCTCAAAATCATTTCCAAGTTCGGCACGGTGATATAAACCTAAATCAACTGAAACAGGTGTGGATCAACGTGCGTTGGCATATGGTCTTGGTACTGAAATCTCGTTTGATAGCATGCCAAAATCCGAGGTTTCATGGTCTTTAAGAGGTTGGTACATCCGGGGTGAACTGGACGTCTCTCAGAATAAAAAGGAGTGGCACATGTGTCGTACGTTGGGTTCGGAGCCTACAACTGAGACACCTCTATGTCGTTTCCTGAAAAAAAAAACAAAAAAAAAAAGAAAACAAAAAAAATAGAATCAATTCTGATAAGGAGACGTCCGGGAATCCTAAAAGAGCAAAAAGATTCATAAATGCCAAAACCCTATTCTCAAAGAGAATTCGCTCAAAGTTATCAACTCATATACCTAAAGCATCGTACCGTGAAAAATCAAAAATACGGTATTTGACTTGAACCCTGGTCTGGATCTCACTGGTCTCTCTGTTGCAGCGTTCTTGCAGACCTGATCACCACTGAGTCCATTCCTTGTAAAATACGGATGACAACAGCTTACTCACCGGTTACGAGGAAGCTTTGTGCATGACTTGATACGGGAATGTGTCGCGTGGCGGGGAACACCTTGTACATCAGTCTTAATATTACCTTAACGTATCTAAAGTGCCTAGCGATAAAACTTGATTTTGAGTTTAGATGGACAACAATATCGGTAGTTGTTGTAGAATGCTTATTGGTAATTTAAACTAAAACTGAACATATAAGGGTTCTAGTATGGTCCGTACACTGATATGATTCCCTAACTGATGAAACTTACAAAAATATGATAGTGTATAGTTGGTTAATCTCCTATTTTCGTTTTATTTCTGTTTAGTTTTAATCTGTTTTATCATTCTTGATTGTCGATGATGGAATCCTAATCCATTGTAATCTTACTTCTTCAAAAATAAAACGCCGAAAATCAACTAGTTGAAAATTGTGTTTTTGTCGGGTCAAAACCGTACTTTCTCTTAAGTACAGGGGTGGAAAATGAAAATATTTCAAAGTTCTGAGTCAACATCTGTGTCGTCTGTGAAAACGGGGTGAAAAACGCATGTTTTAAACCTTAACGGGTCAAATATGTGAGATTTGGTGCTGCAAGGGCAATTTGGTAATTTCTGTGAATGTTGGACGCAATTAGGCTCCTAATCGCTTGAGGGTATACGCGATTAGGAAGCACTCGTGTGTCTCCTTTATGCGAGTAAGGCCTAGTCGTTTATAAGTTTCAAGCGATTAGTAACTTACATTTCCCACAACACGATTATACACTTAGGCGATTAGAACATATACTCGCTAGTTGTGGTAAGCGATTACCTTTCTAGTCGTGTGGAAGTAAAGCGATTACGCTCTAATCGCCTTGAGTGTCAAGCGATTACCTTTATTCTGGTGTGTTAAGTGTGTGCGATTAGATGCAATCACGTGTACATGTCATGCGATTAGCACCAGGTATAAAATGCAAAACTTAGGCATTTTATCTTCATTTTTTTTAAAAACCTTTCCTCTGTTCATCGTTCCCTCTAATCTGCTCATATCAAAACCTTTGTGTCCTTGAGTTTTGATCTTTGATAATTACTCTACATCATCAAGGTACTATGTTCTCAAATTTACAGCCCCGAACAAGCTGATCTGATGGATCAAAGCTTAAATTTACTAACCAAAACCCTAGGTTTCTTATGTGTGATCATTGGGCCTGAATTCAAGTTGTAAATGCTAAATGTTGATAGGGGTTTCTTAATCGGCATTTTTAGCTTCTACTTGAACAAAAAAAAATTGATCAAAAACAATCAGATTCAAAAAGCCCCAAATTTAAACTCACATGAACCCTAGGTTTGAGATTTTGTCTGACTTGCACAACTAATGGATTTGTGAATTGTCACACCCCAACCGATGGCGGAATCATCGAGGTGAGACTTAGTGGTAGATTGTTCAAAGACTTCATGACACTAGAATTCGTGATAATATAATTTAAAGATAAAATTTCATTCATAGCATAATCATTGTCTAAAAAGATAACATAATACAAATTGTTTCACGAAAAGAAAAATAGAACATCAAAATATAGAACTTAAACTAGCGTGAGTTTCTAGTCCAATCCTAAGTAGATTTCTTGATAAACCTGCATTAAACATTTCCTGCAACATGTATAAAATATCCGTCAACACATAAAGCATTGGTGAGCATACTAGTTTGAGTCTAAGTACATAGTATAGAAAAGTCTACTCGAATCATCATGTTATAGGCATATGCACGTAGAACCATACAAACGGCAACAACACTCGATAACACAAAAGACTTCATCTTATCATGACCCATAAAGGGGGCGGCGTGTCAACCTATAGCGCTATACATGTAAGGTGGGTTGTTAACTAATCGTACATTTGTATGTAAGACTTTGAATTCTAGCATGGCATAGCATAATAGCATTTAGATTGAGCATAATAGTTTTAAGAGTATGAAATCGTTTAAGTTTTGATAGTGATACATGTTGAGCCCCAAAGAATAAAGAATAAAAGGGGGACAAGTATGAACTCACCTTTGGGTGTGTTTAGTAAGGCTCCAAAGGATGAGTCTTGGGGGATTAGTTCCTTAGCCTTGGTTAACTAGAATAAAAAAAAAATAAAGGGTCTTAGATTCGAGTTTAGGTTATAGATTCAAGAGAGTCAAGCAAGCCTTTTAGGCGAACCAAAACACAAACCACCATGAAGGTGATTCGGATGGTCATAAGAGTCAAGCAAGCCTTTTAGGCGAACCAAAACACAAACCACCATGAAGGTGATTCGGATGGTCATAAGAGTCAAGCATTGGTAAGGTAGGGATGTATCCACAAACCTTTCCGAGTTAATAAATTAGTAGAGTTTATATAATTTAGTATTTATATAATATAACTTAGAAAGTAGGGTATGGTGACTTAGTTTGGATGAGTCTTGGCCTTCCTTTTGTCAACCATGAACCATAACACAAGTCCCTCCATCATTGAGTTGTTGGTGAACTTGGTTGGTATTATTAACAACTTAGTGCATAAAAGATAATAGAAGATGACCACATTTGAGGCCTCAAATTGGTGCCCTACTCATGTTTATTTGCCATGGCAAATAGGAGAGAGGTCCTAGAGGTTTCCTCAAAGGGTTTGAAGAAGAGGAGAGTGAAGAAAGTAGAAGAGAGGTTGAAGGTGAAGTGAGAAACTCACTTATTCTTGAGAGAATTCTTGAGAGATTAGAGAGGATTTAGAAATGAGCAAGTGTTAGGATGGGTAGGAGTGGTGTATTTATAGTTGGAGTGAGAGGGTTGGGTATTTAATGAATTAATTAGGGTGGTTAGAAGTTAATTAGTGGTAAATATATATTTAAAAGAAAAAGAAAAAAAAAATAAATAAAATCATAAAAAAACGGACAAACATTTTTTTTGAAATTGTGTATCTTTTGACTAAAGTCAAATTCCATTTTTTTTTCACATTATGTTTGTTTTTTTTTAGTATTATTATATATATATATATATATATATATATATATATGTTTTATTAATAATAAGTATATAATAAGATCTTAACTAAATAAGTTTCTTGTTATAACGCCTAAACCGAATAGGATAGATTATAATGACGACCCGTCAAGAATTGGTAGGCGTAACCTAAACGAAACGAATAAAGGCGAACTTAGAATTTGTTAAATATAGCATTTATAATACAAGAAAATTAAGAATCACGCGACGTTATATAAAGTTTGCGTCGCGTAGAATTTATAGAATAAATGAAATAGATTAAGATTAGATGCAATTGATAAAATACTTTTCCATTGATCATAAGCTCGGGATTACAAGGGTACAAAATGGAAAGATACAAGAATACAAGAACTAGAATAGAAAATACGAAAAGTACAAATGTTACAGTCTCCCCTACTTTAGGAAATTTCGTCTCGAAATTTATTCAAGTGGCTTGACTGAAAAGATGTGGGTACTTTTTCTTCATTTGCTCTTCATGTTCCCAAGTGAATTCGGGTCCATTCTTCGATTCCCAACGAACTTTGACTAGTGGGATACGTTTTCGTTTGAGTTGTTTGACTTCACGATCCGTTATTTCCACTGGTTTTTCGACGAAATGCATAGACTCATCAATTCGTACGTCATCAAGAGGAATGTGTATGTTCCCTTCGGCTAAGCACTTCTTCAAATTTGAAACATGAAAGGTGGGATGGACATTGTTGAGTTCTTGGGGTAACTCGAGCTTGTAAGCCACTTTCCCAATTCGTTCAATGATTTTGAATGGTCCAACATACCGTGGAGCCAACTTTCCTTTCTTTCCAAATCTGACTACCCCTTTCCAAGGAGACACCTTAAGGAGTACTTGATCACCAACATTGAATTCAAGGGGTTTTCGCCGCTTGTCAGCATAGCTTTTCTGACGGCTTCGAGCAGCTAAGAGATTATCACGAATCTGGATGATTTTGTTGGTCGTTTCTTGGATGATTTCGGGACCAGTGATTTGTGCTTCACCAATCTCGTGCCAACATATAGGAGAACGACACCTCCGGCCATAAAGAGCTTCGAAAGGAGCCATTTGGATGCTGGTATGATAACTATTATTGTAAGAGAACTCGACCAATGGTAGATGAGCATCCCAGTTTCCACCAAAGTCGATTACACAAGATCGAAGCATGTCCTCAAGAGTTTGGATCGTACGTTCAGTTTGTCCATCAGATTGAGGATGAAAAGCTGTACTAAGATTAAGCTGAGTTCCCATGGCAGCCTGAAATGTTTCCCAAAGACGGGAGGTGAATCGACCATCACGGTCTGAGATGATGTCAAGAGGAATACCATGACGACAAATGATTTCCTTGGTGTAGATATGGGCTAGCTTCTCAACTTTGTAATCTTCACGAATGGGAAGAAAGTGAGCTGACTTGGTTAAACGATCAATGATTACCCAAATGCTATCATGACCGGATGATGTTCGAGGGAGCTTGGTAATAAAATCCATAGCAATACTTTCCCATTTCCACATGGGGACTTCGGGTTGTTCAAGCAAACCCGACGGTCGTTGGTGCTCGGCTTTTACTTTGGAGCAAGTGAGACATTTGGACACAAAGAGAGCAATGTCCTTTTTCATACCGGGCCACCAATAATTGCGACGGAGATCTTGATACATTTTATCCGCACCGGGATGAATGGAGTATCGGGATTTATGCGCTTCATTCATTATAAGAGTACGAAGGTCATTACGACTGGGAACCCAAATACGATCAAGATAATAAAGAATCCCATTTGCCTTGGACTCCAAGTGTAACTCGGCACCACAAGACATTTCTTCGTATAGAGTATTTTCATTGACCGATGTATGTTGAGCGTCTCGAATACGATTAAATAGATCATTTTGAAATTGAGAGCTACGAAGACGGTCGATTTCTCGGATGTTGCATAGAACTGCATGACTTTTTCGACTAAGAGCATCGGCTACTACATTCGCTTTACCAGGATGATAGCGAATTTCGCAGTCGTAGTCGTTTAACAATTCGACCCATCGTCGTTGTCGTATGTTAAGATCTTTTTGATTAAAAATGTGTTGCAGGCTTTTGTGGTCGGTAAAAACAACACATTTTGTACCATAGAGGTAATGTCTCTAGATTTTTAAGGCAAAAACTACGGCACCAAGTTCGAGATAGTGAGTGGTGTAGTTCTTCTCGTGGATTTTGAGTTGCCTTGATGCATAGGCGATGACTTTGCCTCGTTGCATAAGAACGCAACCAAGACCTTGATTCGATGCATCACAATAAACCACGAAATCATCATTCCCCTCGGGAAGAGCTAGGATAGGAGCATCACAAAGCATAGACTTGAGGGTTTCAAAGGCTTCTTCTTGCTTAGGACCCCAAATGAAAGGTTGGGATTTTTGAGTCAAAGCGGTGAGTGGTGTAGCAATTTTGGAAAAGTTGGAGATGAACCGACGGTAGTAACCCGCCAATCCTAGAAAAGAACGAACTTCGGTAGGAGATTTTGGTGCAATCCAATTTTTAACGGCTTCAATTTTGGCAGGATCAACATGAATACCCCTATCGTTCACAATATGCCCAAGGAATTGAACTTCTTTTAACCAAAATTCACATTTAGAGAACTTGGCATAAAGTCGTTCGGCACGTAAGAGTTCTAGAATCAAACGGAGATGTCGTTTATGGTCGTCTTCGGATTTGGAATAGATCAAGATGTCATCAATGAAGACAATCACAAAACGATCCAAATAAGGTTTACACACTCGATTCATTAGATCCATGAATACTGCGGGTGCATTGGTTAAACCGAAAGGCATCACCATGAACTCGTAGTGACCATATCTTGTGCGAAAGGCGGTTTTTGGGATATCTTCTTCGTGGATTTGAAGTTGATGATATCCAGAACGAAGATCGATTTTTGAGAAACAAGTAGCTCCTTGAAGCTGGTCAAAGAGATCATCAATGCGTGGGAGAGGGTATCGGTTTTTGATAGTAAGCTTGTTAAGCTCACGATAATCGATGCACATACGGAAAGATCCGTCTTTCTTTTTAACAAACAAAACAGGAGCACCCCAGGGAGAAGTACTCGGGCGTATGAAGCCTTTTTCGAGCAATTCTTGGAGTTGACTAGCAAGTTCTTGCATTTCGGAAGGTGCAAGACGATAAGGAGCTTTTGCAACAGGTGTAGCACCAGGTATGAGATCAATGCGAAGTTCAACAGAACGAGCAGGAGGAAGACCGGGTAGATCTTCGGGAAAAACCTCGGGAAAGTCACAAACGACAGGTATGTCTTTTATGCCTTTTTCCTTGTCTTTGGTTGTTACCACATGAGCCAAGAATGCAACATATTCCTTACGGAGATACTTTCGAGCTTTGGTACAAGACATGAGTTTGAGTCCTTTGGAGGCTTTCTCACCATAGATTTGTAAAGTGTCACCGCTAGGAAGCGGTATACGGATAAATTTTTCGAAGCAAACAACTTCGGCATGATGTTTTGCAAGCCAATCCATGCCTACTATGATGTCAAAACTTCCCAATTGCATAGGATTTAGATCTATGGAGAAATCATGGTCATTAAGATTCAAGGTGCAGTTTTTGATAATGAAATCAATAGAGATGGGTTCACCATTTGCGACTTCAACGGTGAAAGGTTCCGATAATTTAGATCGTGCACAAGCAAGTAAGGGTTCAAATTCTAGAGACACAAAACTCTTATCCGCACCAGTATCAAAGAGTATAGAAGCGTAAGATCCATTAACAAGGAACGTACCGTTCACAACATCATTTTCAGTTTGAGCTTGGGCCGCATTGAGGTTGAAAGCGCGACCCCTTGGTGGTTGATTTTGAGCCGGAGCTTGAACTTGAGCTTGGTTGTTGCGGGTACATTGAGGAGCAAAATGGCTAGGATCACCACACTTAAACCATGCACGACCATTGCCAATGGCTAGAGGAGGTTGGTTAGCGACTCGGGGTTGGTTGGCAACTTGAGGTTGGTTGTTTTGGGTTCTAGGGGCAACCTTGCAGTTTTGGACAAAGTGTCCATAGTGGTTACAATTGGTGCATAGACGACAAGCTACATTAGTTGGGTGGTGAAAAGGGCATATGGCACATTTTGGGTGTACTCCAGTATAAGGTTTCTTGGCAGGCACTTGGTTAAGAGGGGTTGGAGCTTGAGCTTCGGTGGATGGAGTGGTAACGGCATAGTTTTGGTTTCGGGATTTGCGTTTGCGGTTATTGCTATGGGTTGATGGGGTTTTGGCTTCCTTTGGTTTGTCGGTGGGAATGGTGGTGGTTTGATTGACGGTTTTGGTGGTGTTTGGGATAGTTAAGGTTCCATCTTTCACTTGGTTATCCGATATTTTGGAAGCTAAACGAATGGCTTTTTCTAGGGTGGTGGGTTCGGCTCCTTCAACGATATCACGAACACTCGTTGGGAGGCCTTTGAGATACTTAGCTATGATTCTCTTAGTGGTGTTGAATTGGTGAGGTACAAGGACAAGGAGTTGCTTGAAACGATTGGTATAGGTTAGGTTATCACCACTGTTTTGCTTGAGTTTCCAAAACTCATCTTCGAGTCGCTCAATCTCTTGTGCGGGGCAGAACTCCTCAATCATGAGTTGTTTGAGTTCCTCCCATGGCAGAGCTAAAGCGGTTTCGTTTCCACGGGTGGCTCTCTCGCTTTTCCACCACTCGAGTGCTCTTGATTTGAAGACACTAGTGGCGTGACGAGTGCGGAGATTCTCAGGGCATTCGCTATTGATGAAGATTAGCTCGATGTGGTCGAACCATTCGAGCATAGCGGTAGCACCATCGTTTCCCGTGAAAGAGTCGGGTCGATGTAGGTTAAATTGCTTAAAGGTGAAGGAGGTAGTTTTGGAGGATTCGGCTCTTGAGTCAACTGAACCATGTGGGCTTGCGGAGGCTTGGATTTTGCTAACTACCTCGGGTATGACCTTGGCCATTTGCTTGGCCATGAAAGAGAGCATTTTCTTGTTGGTGCTTTGTTTTGAGCTTCTTCGGTTGGACATGGAAGACATCTAAAGGATAAACAAAAGGTTTATGAGCTTTGATCAATGGTTTATTTGTATAAAGATTGCATTTTGTCTTTGTTTTAAAAGTGAATTAAGCATACAAAGCACATAGTGTCAAATAGTTCAAGTAGCATGTAGTTTCACATTGTGTATAAAGCATAACACGTAAGTATAAGCAAGTATAGTGCATTTAGACCATATAAAGGAGCTTTGATTAGTGTTGGTTTGCGATTATTAGTATTGTTTGGAGGTTGCTAGAGTACTAGAGGTGCGAGTCTTGAGAGCCTTTGCGAGTAGTAAAAAAAAATAAATCGAATATATGTAGTGAAAACATAGCATGAAAACATCATTGAAAATAATATTAACATGAAATGAGGGGCTTGTTTTAAGCAAGCCATTGGAGTGTTCCGGAACGGAACTAAGACTAACCAAAGTGGTTCGAATTTACCTTTGAGTTTGAAAACATGCTTTGGCCTAATAGGTGGAAATACTCTCGCCGACTTGCGGTTAACGGTATTCACCCTTCCAGTTACTACATGTTTCTTGTCATTAGTAAATTTGAGACTTTGGCGAGATTAAAAAAAAAAATATATCAAGGATTGAAACTAGTCGCTAAGTTGTGGATTTCACTCCTATCTTAGCGAGGTCGTTTCTTTGAGTGTGGTTTGTACACTTTGTCCAATGTGGTAAGAAAATTAATTCTAACTTTCAATTGGTAAGTGTCCACTAGAATGAGAATTGTGAAATTTCCACCAAGGTGAGGATATCACTCCTTTCTTGGCGTAGTTTCAAAAACACAAAGGATTTACGCGGATTGAAAGTTATCACCAAAGTGAGGGTTTCACGCCTATTTTGGTGATTTTCTTTCGTTTGTGGTATACGAGTGTCTTCGAGTGTAGAATAATCCACAAATAGGAAGGGAAATTTTTTTAAGTCCAAAAGAATGGAGTAGAAGCAAGATAAGGAGAACAAGTATTTTAAGCATGATAAAAGGAATGGTCAAAAGGGTTCTTAACTATAGTCTAGGTCAAACATGGCAATTTTTCCTAATTCCCTATAGTCATGGCTCTGATACCAATCTGTCACACCCCAACCGATGGCGGAATCATCGAGGTGAGACTTAGTGGTAGATTGTTCAAAGACTTCATGACACTAGAATTCGTGATAATATAATTTAAAGATAAAATTTCATTCATAGCATAATCATTGTCTAAAAAGATAACATAATACAAATTGTTTCACGAAAAGAAAAATAGAACATCAAAATATAGAACTTAAACTAGCGTGAGTTTCTAGTCCAATCCTAAGTAGATTTCTTGATAAACCTGCATTAAACATTTCCTGCAACATGTATAAAATATCCGTCAACACATAAAGCATTGGTGAGCATACTAGTTTGAGTCTAAGTACATAGTATAGAAAAGTCTACTCGAATCATCATGTTATAGGCATATGCACGTAGAACCATACAAACGGCAACAACACTCGATAACACAAAAGACTTCATCTTATCATGACCCATAAAGGGGGCGGCGTGTCAACCTATAGCGCTATACATGTAAGGTGGGTTGTTAACTAATCGTACATTTGTATGTAAGACTTTGAATTCTAGCATGGCATAGCATAATAGCATTTAGATTGAGCATAATAGTTTTAAGAGTATGAAATCGTTTAAGTTTTGATAGTGATACATGTTGAGCCCCAAAGAATAAAGAATAAAAGGGGGACAAGTATGAACTCACCTTTGGGTGTGTTTAGTAAGGCTCCAAAGGATGAGTCTTGGGGGATTAGTTCCTTAGCCTTGGTTAACTAGAATAAAAAAAAAATAAAGGGTCTTAGATTCGAGTTTAGGTTATAGATTCAAGAGAGTCAAGCAAGCCTTTTAGGCGAACCAAAACACAAACCACCATGAAGGTGATTCGGATGGTCATAAGAGTCAAGCAAGCCTTTTAGGCGAACCAAAACACAAACCACCATGAAGGTGATTCGGATGGTCATAAGAGTCAAGCATTGGTAAGGTAGGGATGTATCCACAAACCTTTCCGAGTTAATAAATTAGTAGAGTTTATATAATTTAGTATTTATATAATATAACTTAGAAAGTAGGGTATGGTGACTTAGTTTGGATGAGTCTTGGCCTTCCTTTTGTCAACCATGAACCATAACACAAGTCCCTCCATCATTGAGTTGTTGGTGAACTTGGTTGGTATTATTAACAACTTAGTGCATAAAAGATAATAGAAGATGACCACATTTGAGGCCTCAAATTGGTGCCCTACTCATGTTTATTTGCCATGGCAAATAGGAGAGAGGTCCTAGAGGTTTCCTCAAAGGGTTTGAAGAAGAGGAGAGTGAAGAAAGTAGAAGAGAGGTTGAAGGTGAAGTGAGAAACTCACTTATTCTTGAGAGAATTCTTGAGAGATTAGAGAGGATTTAGAAATGAGCAAGTGTTAGGATGGGTAGGAGTGGTGTATTTATAGTTGGAGTGAGAGGGTTGGGTATTTAATGAATTAATTAGGGTGGTTAGAAGTTAATTAGTGGTAAATATATATTTAAAAGAAAAAGAAAAAAAAAATAAATAAAATCATAAAAAAACGGACAAACATTTTTTTTGAAATTGTGTATCTTTTGACTAAAGTCAAATTCCATTTTTTTTTTCACATTATGTTTGTTTTTTTTTTAGTATTATTATATATATATATATATATATATATATATATATATATGTTTTATTAATAATAAGTATATAATAAGATCTTAACTAAATAAGTTTCTTGTTATAACGCCTAAACCGAATAGGATAGATTATAATGACGACCCGTCAAGAATTGGTAGGCGTAACCTAAACGAAACGAATAAAGGCGAACTTAGAATTTGTTAAATATAGCATTTATAATACAAGAAAATTAAGAATCACGCGACGTTATATAAAGTTTGCGTCGCGTAGAATTTATAGAATAAATGAAATAGATTAAGATTAGATGCAATTGATAAAATACTTTTCCATTGATCATAAGCTCGGGATTACAAGGGTACAAAATGGAAAGATACAAGAATACAAGAACTAGAATAGAAAATACGAAAAGTACAAATGTTACATGAATGAAATTCGTTGATTGGGGATACTTAATCGGCTAGTTCAGATTATTTTTACACCAAAATTGTGACCCTAAACAACAAAAATCAAAAGGCCCCAATTTTGATGACCCTGTGAACCCTAACCTTTTAATCCGGTTAATTACCCTTAGAACAGATCTGTCAACGATAGTTTATCAAAGGGCTTGTGTTAATCGGTCACCATGGGGTTTAGAATCACCAAAATACGGACCCAAATTGATCCATCTCAAAATTGCCCAATCTTGGTTGAACGAACATACAGTACATGCGAGTAGGCTTCCTACTCGCATTACTATTCTAACGAGTTGCACGTAATTGTGCATGAACAGTTGTGCGATTAGCTGCACTCGCGTGTAATCTAATGCAATAAGACCTACTCCTCTTACCTATAAGCGATTAGGACTCCCTAATTGCCTATAGCAGCTGTTCAACCAAGATCTTGTACGTTTTGTCTGTTCTATGTGTTTTTGATCTGTTTGTGATGATTTTGTCTTGTCTTTGTGGTTTAGAATCATGCAGCGAGAGTGGGAGACATCTACTTGACACAACTGCTGTGCATTTCTCGGGCCTGTTACAAAGAATAAATGCAAAGTCTTTGAGGGCGTTATAGAGTTTCTCAAACGTTCGAGGATTAACTTTGCTATTTCTTAAGGTCATGCGGCTTATAAGGACATCCTACAAGAGTTCTACCAAAATGCGAAGGTTGATTTCAAGTCTACACCAATGGTTATCACGAGTGTGGTCCAACGGAAGAATGTGATGATTACTGAAGATATTGTACGTGAAATTCTTAAATTCAGGGATGCTAAGGATGATCCTGTTGTGTTCGACTCTATTCCGATCCGAGGTGGTTTTCTGAGAATGAAGTATGCCGGTGATGTCAGAGAACAAAAGATGCTGCTAAAGGGAAACCTGCCGCCAGAACTGAAGTATCTCACTCACGTGGTGTTGAAATGTATCGGTCCACGTAAGGGAACGTTCGATGCTATTCGAGACACTCTAGCTTCAGCAATAGTAGCCTTAACCTTGAACAAGCCCTTCAATTTCTCTGGTATGATTATGCATCATCTAAAGGAAGTGATATTACAGAAGACGACAAAGACTCCATTTATCGTCTATCCTCGCTTTCTGCAAATGATAATTGATAATCAACTACCCTACTTAGCAAAGAATCCGGACCAGATTATCAAGATCAAGGACATAGACGAGACAGAGTTGAATAGAATGACGTCCTACAAAAAAAAGAAAAAGTCTGAGTATCCTCCAAGTAGACGTCTTTACGGGCATTTGGTTAGAGATGACTATGAGTCACCACCGGGAAATAGGTGGAGGCACGATAACAGTGATTCAGAAGATGACATCGTGATTCACAGACAAGTATTCAAGGAAGATGATGAGATTGGCAGAGAGACAGCTGAATTGGGTGATAATGTTCCGGGCAGTACTGTTGACGCTGCAATTACTCATGATGATGCATTTGAACCGGATGATCTAGACTTTACTGAACCTTCCAGCACAGCAATAGAACAAGAATCTTCATAATCCGCTAGAGGAAAAGCGCCAATTGATGAAGATGCCCCGGTTAACATAACAGATGAAGAAGATGACTCAGATGATACAGAGATTGATTCCCCAAGTACGATTGCTAGAAAAGAGGCAGAGAGAAAGAGAAAGCTGGCTGAGGAGAAAGCTCTTGCTGAGGATCCTACGTTTACTGTGGATCCAAATGATGACATTGCTGATATAGACGCAAAGCTCGACACTTCTCCTCCTTCTAAGAGACAGAAGTCTATGGCAAAGAAAGATAAGGTTCGGGGAAAGAAGAGAATGTCGCACAAACCACAAACGGAGAAAACTTCAAGGAAAACAAGACGATTTGATCTTCCTGAAGCATTTAGGGCTTTTGACACTCAGTCTTCCCCGGAAGCAGCAACGACAACAACAACAACAACAACAGCAACAGCTTCCACAACCACATCATCAGGTGCAGCTATGCCTGCAAGTGTCACCATGTCAATGCCTACTTCAGTAATCTTCACTGAGCCTGTCTCAGTTACTGGAGCAGCGACAAGTTCACAGATTATTTCTAATCCTATTAGTGACCTGATAAAGAAGATGCGACAAGAAGTTCGACCTCCGGCTTCTAAGTCAACCGATCCGCCCTCCTCTTCCTTAGCACCGGCCTCCAATGAACATCTTCAACGCCAGATTAGTGAGCTAACTGCTATAGTTGCTGCTCAATCGCGTGATATTGCTGAGTTAAGGGGTAAAAATGCTAATGTTGAAGAAAATGAAAGGGCTATGCTCGAACTGATCGGTGAAACTATCCAATCGAACAAAGAGCTGCAAGCTGCAAACAGAATGCATCTCGAGTCTAATCAAAGCACTGCAGCTAGACTGGCGAGTGTCGAATCCCACTGCAGCCAGCTTGGTGCTCAGTACAAGGAACTGCAGATCACAAATGTGAACAATGAACAATGGATCGTTAAGTATAGAGCACGAAACAAGAAGCTGAAGGCAAAGGTGAAACAGATATTAGTAGACCTTCCAAGACTCAAAGGTGCTACAAGTTCGAAAGATGATACTGATTCGGATGATTCGGATGATGAAGAAGATGACGAAGATGATAGTGATGATGATAGTGATGATGATGGAGGAAAGGATGGTAAAGATGGTGGTGGTGATCCTGGAGCCACATGTGGTGGCGGATCATCAACCGGGTCTTGAGAGAGGCGACAAAAGAAAGGACGGGATACACAAGGCAAGGATCCCGAAGCAGGTTCTTCTGCTAAGGGGGAGCTTCTCAAAGATCAGATTCAAAAGATGTGGAATTCACTAAAGCAAGCTATGCTTGCTGTAGAGATAGTCGAGCCTCTAAACAGCTATTTTGCTTATGATGATGATGGCAACTTGTACGTACCTCCTGAGTCCTCTGATTATGATTTAGAAGAAGGTGAAATACCTCCCGAGGTTACATCTGATGATTTAGAAAAGATCTTTGGCTTAGCACCCGGAGAATCTTCCGGTGCAAGTCACACTCCTCCTGAACTGAATCCAGATAATCATGAGGTAGAGATGGAAGATGGAACCAGAGTGCCTACTCCCGAGTATGTAGTTGATGATTCTGGTACCGGGATACCAAATATTTCTGAGGAGATGCTTAAAGAGGCTGAAGAAAAGCTCAAGTCTGATCCTACTCCTGTTCCTGATAAAGTGAAAGAAAGACATGACAAGATCAGGCAGAAGTATCCTAATTGGTTTCCATCTGGAGGTGAGTCTGAGAAGAATAAAGATCCGGTACAAGCATCTATTTTCAAGAAGCATTTGTTGAAGATGTCAGGAAATGTAATTAGCTAGGCCTACATCAAGCATGCTAGGATGTTGGGAGTGAAATGGCAGGACGGTTTGCTTTACTTTCAGCCGTACAAGAAGGTCCTCAGCCTACCTTTCTGGCATGTTCGTGATTTAGTCAGATTACATTATCCATTGTATCATGAGTCTGTCAGTGATCTTAGAGGCTTCTTCAATATTCTGAAAAGAGAAAGTGCTGGAGAATGGGAAACGCTCAGACCACGGTATCCTAAATCCATCAAGACAAACAAGCTCCATCCCGTCACTAAAAGTCCTATCTGGAAGCACAAAGTCAAGCCACCTGAAACCGTTTCGAAGATACCATTGGTCCCGGTTGAACAAGACTTCTCTTCAAAGTTCTACTACTGGCATTATGATGCAGCTACAACTGAAGCAGTGATAGTCTTGAGCAACTCACCAAACCCTTGCTGGAAAATCAGAATATGGGACCCGATGTGGCTTATTAACCTCTCAGCAAAAGATGTGGAGACGTTGTTCCTGTATCCCATTCAGCACTTGAAAGTTGAAGCTGATCAAGCCTTGAAGTTTCAGAGGGTGATTCGCTTTTGCCACGCCAACAAAGTTCATGCTGGATGCGACTGGTCGAGACTTACAAGGATCAGGACGATGTCGAAGTGATGAGAAGACTGAAGATTGCTGCTAGTCATTTATGTTTGTTTCTGTTTTCGAGTCTGTAAAGTTGTGTTTGCTATGTTATAAACTTTGTCTTTTAAAGTCTCTGTACGTATACTAGCCTGGTCCAAGGGGGAGTCTGTTAGTGCATGATGTCCCTAGGCTAGTATATATGTTGTTTGGACGTGTTTCGGGGTGTTTGGAGACGTTTATAAGCGTTTTGGGTGAGATTGGACACATCAGGCGATTAGCAATTATGTTCAGGCAATTACGTCGTAATTGCTAGTACTGTTCACATGAATAGGGCTAATTGCTAGTACTGTTCACATGAATAGGAGCTAATTGCTAGATGTTATAGGTGATTAGGGCCTAATCGCCTATAATAGCATGTGGTATAGCTCGTAATCGCCTGCACTGGGCTTTACATGAACAGGAGGTATAAATAGGCCCAATCATTACCCTAATCATTAGTTCTTGCCACGCACACTCTCCAAACACCCTCCCCTGGTCTGAAAGGTCTGGTTTGATCATTGTAAACACTCGAGCTCTGTTTAATGATAAATCTTTAATTTTTTGACCCATTTGTGTGTGTTAATTACTCGCATATCATTGTTTCTTGGCTGTTTTTGTTATTAGAACATATTTAGAGGATTCTGCACTCTAAATATAACCCTCGTGATTGTCGGTTGACCCGTTCGTCGATCCTACAAAAACCATCCCTCTTAAAAGTTTAAAAGTTAGGGGCTTACCACATGCTTTTAAAAATTTTATTATTATTTATTTATCTAGATGAGATCATGGTACGGACAAACTCTATAGAAAATTAAAAACTGATTTTATTACAAGAAATTGGGGTGTATACCTTCACATAATTTACCTACACGTGTAAATGTGTGGGTAAATACCTACACATGATATTATATGTGTGGATAATTGTTTATAATATACTTTTGTTTTGACATGATACATTTTAGCTACACATTGAATTTGGTGGGGAAAAATTCTCACAATCAATTAAATATTAAATACCTACACAAGTAATAAAATTTTATTATGTGTTGGAAAATTATTTACACATTTATAAAAAACTAATATATGTGTAGGTAAATGATTATGTTTACCAACATATAATAGTTTTAAATAAATATGTAGATAAACTAAGTAATTAACTTTTTATTTGATTTATTAAGAATGACATGGCAAAATAAATACTACACATATTAAAAAATATACAACATGTGTAGATATTAAGTAAATAACTTTTTATAAGAATAACATGGCAAAATAAATACCTACACATATTTAAAAATGTACAATATGTGTAGATATTTGATACATATAAAATTAATAAATAAATATTTATTTAATTTTTTTATGATGTGGCAACATAATTATCTTCACATATCAAAAAGTGTACAATATGCGTAGATTTTGGATTAGTTTATTTTAATTTAAATTCCAAAATTATTAATAATATAATATAATTACAATAATTTATTCTATTTTATTGTTGTATATAAGTTTATATTTATGTAAAATTGACTATTTTCTATTTGTTAACAGGCTAGTCATGCACAAAAACGGGTTTTTTTTTTTAGAAACCGGCACCATGTAGGAACCGGTCCCGGGTACGTTTGGTTTTTTCGGTTCCGGGTCGTGTTTTGTCCGGGTAAAGGTGGAACCGGTTCTGGGTCGGTTCCGTTCTATTATCTCGGGTATGAAACCGATATATACCCTCTATTTTACCAAAGGGTTTTGAATTAGCCATTCCCGATCGTATTTCCTATCCCTATCCGGATGAGCCGAAACCAAAGCTCTTATTTTTTGTTGAGTAATAGTTCGAGTAAGTCTTGAATGAGCCCCCCGAAAGCTTGATGCAATTAAACGAATTTTTGTTCTACGTCTCCGAGCTATATATCCCTGTCTGGTATGAACCAGTTCCGAGTCAAGTATTCCTTTGTCTGGTTCAAAACTAGGTTATTATAAAAAGTTGATTTGAATTTTATTTCACAAATCTATTTACCACTTTATCGCATTTACCATATTAAGTTTCTGCCATTTTGACCACATAATCTCGATTTATGTTTTTCTCCCTAGGACAAACGGGCCTCGACAGGGGCCTGGGGGTGCGGCTCGCCCAACCCTGGGGTCAGCCCTGTTAGTTTGCATCTTTGGTTATGATCAGTGGCGAAGCTTGAAGATCAAATCGGCAGGGGCGGACTCAATATTTTTGTATTGGTAGGGGGCGGAAGATCAAATCAGTGGGGGTCGGACTCAATCCATATAAAAATTACCTACAAAAATCATAAATTTCTACCGTTGAGCCAAAAAACGGTGGAGGCCGAGGCACACCCTGACCCTAACTAACCTTCGCCATTGGTTATGATTTCTTTCTATATACGAATATCTATGAAATATTTACACCAAAGACAATAATCGGATGGGTTGCAATCATCGTTGGTAGTCGCCTAGTGGGGGCGGGTGGTGGATCGTTTGTTCGACTCAATAACGAATAAGAAGATGAAGAAGTTCGATTGATAAGTGGGATGAATGACAAAAATTAAGGAAAAAAGTTGTGGTGGTTAGGGTTTTTTTTTTGTATACTAGTTATCTTTATTTAAACTTGACCGTTCTATTTTAAACATGATCATTATCTATACTATCTTATAATACATTTCATAATGACCTTTTAAAATTTAAGTTTTACAAACATAATTTCTTTGAGTACAACACACAATGCATATGTTAACTACTTTTTAAGTGTAAATATGTCTTTTATACTATACTTACACATTTTTCATCTCAATTTTTTTTATTTAAATAACAATTACACTTTTCACCCTTATTTTAACAAACTACCCCCGATTTTTAGACGTCCATAATTTCTTTATACGTTAATATTTTCCTAATATTATTACACCGTATAAAAGAACATTTTTTTCTCTTTAATTTGAGTATGTATTGCTATAGTTTTTTTTAATTTAAAAATGATATGTTATGGTTAACTAATAACCGAAATAAAAACAAATGAAAATGAACCGAAATAATCTATACTATATTATAATACATTTCTTATTAACCTCTTAAATTTAAGTTTTACGATATAATTGCTTAAATTACAACACACAATGCATATGTTAACTAAATGTTATTTCCCACCGTAACGCGCAGACACCTGACTAGTTATAGTAAACGCGTTATCAAAAGTGAAGATGATGGATTCTATAAAGAAGAGGTCTGTGTAGTTGAATGGTTAATAACCAAAGGAAATAAACAACGTTAAAATATTATCTTACACTTGTATTATTTAAATCTCATAACCACTCAAGCTCGTCACTATATATATGTTTAGATCACAATACAAAGTTCTATAAACTAGACCTTATGGCATTAACTATCGCATTACTCGTTATACTCATAAGCTTTTTCGTTTCCTCAGGTCTTCCTCTATAAACTTATTAGTATACATGTGTGTGTACGCGTGTGCGTGTACGCATAAGCGCATGCATATGCAAATGCCTTACTATATGATTATCTTATTCTTATGTTTTTATGTACGAATATTAATGATTTTATTCTTGTTTCAAAACAGAAGCACAATCAGTTGGCGTGTGCTATGGGGAATTCGGCAATAACTTGCCCTCACAACAAGATGTGGTGAACCTCTACACAACCAACAGCATAACCAGGATGCGAATCTACGCTCCGAATCAAGCCACTCTTCGTGCCCTAGGGGGAACCAATATCGAACTCATTCTTGACGTCCCAAACGGCTCTCTCGAGCCCCTCACCGATCCAAACACCGCAACCACTTGGGTTAGAGACAACATCTTAACTTACCCTAATGTCAACTTTCGATACATCTCTGTAGGGAATGAAGTCGACCCTAATAACGCCAACACTCGTGGGTTCGCTAGTTTCGTCCTTCCAGCTATGAAAAATGTTCACAACGCCCTTCAAGCCGCAGGGCTAGACAAAGACATCAAAGTCTCGACCGCAACCTATTCAGGCCTATTGAAAAAATCATATCCACCTAGTGAAGGTGTATTTGATGATAATGTGTTGAGTTATATCCAACCAATAATAACATTTCTAGCTGAAAATGGTTCACCAATGCTTGCGAATATCTACCCATACTTTGCTCACATTGGTCCCCCTATGTTGGATGATCTCTCATTTGCATTATTTACCAAATCAACGCCAGCTTATAGCGACCAAGGACGACAATATTCTAACCTTTTTGACGCGATGTATGATGCTCATTACGCAGCTCAATCACGTCTTGGTGGAGCCAGTGTAGAGATTGTTGTCTCGGAGAGTGGATGGCCGTCGGCTGGAGGAGATGTAGCGACGAGTGAAAACGCTGAAACTTACTATAGAAACTTGATTTCACGCGTGAAAAGTTCGGTTGGGACGCCCGTTAGGCCTGGAAGATCCATAGAGACGTATTTGTTTGCGATGTTTGATGAAAATCAGAAACCAGGAAAAGAGACCGAGAAGCATTTTGGTGTTTTCTTTCCTGATCAACGACCAAAATATCAACTAAGCTTTTGATTACAGAATTTGTAGCGTTCTTGTGATTGCATTATTCATGTCTTAATATGATATATGATGTCGAAACATTTTATTTGCTTTTTATATGGGATGAGTTTTTATAAACTTTATGAATTACTTTTCATTCTTCTCTCAATCTAGCATTGTAAGTTATTAAAAGTATTTTCAAATTAATCAAACTCATGTGTATATTTGATGATGAAAACGGTATTGTATAGACTTCAAAATATTAACTTAGTGATCTTTAGAGTTAATTTGTATAAGCTGATTATGTGTTCGTCAACTAGGTGGATTTTACTAACAAAAAGTGAAGTAACAACGGTATCGATTGATGGAGTACTTATGGTTGCCACTTATAGTTGTTGCAGGGTATATATTAACATAAATCAATAGTCAACAGTCAACAGTCAATAGTTATAGTCAAAGAGCTATCTTTATGCCTTTATAATTATTTAGTCATAGTCAATATTCTTAGTCAATAGTCTAGTCAATAGTCTTCCTATAATCAAGTCATTGTATTAATGTTGTAGCCACTATATAATCTTCTGTGAATAATGAGAAAAGTACATTCGATCCAATTCAATCTATTACCTATTACTCTATATGGTATCAAGAGCCTAAAGCTCCCTTGAGCCAACCGATCCATCACAGCTTTCGACAGCCTTCTGTCCGCAACCCACACAACTCTTTCATTTTTCTGATTTGCAGCCTCAATGGCTCCATTTTTTGTTCATCAATCAAACCAAAACTACAATCGGAACCCTTGTTCCTCAGCCTCAAACCCATCATTACAAAACCGACCCTCCTCGTGGTCAAACAAATCCGCAACCCAAACTCAAAACAGCCCGACCCACAACAGCCAAACTAACGTTTTTTGTTATTTTTGCAGCATACCCGGTCATGTAACGAAAGATTGTCGCAAACTTCGTCGCTTCCTACGCGACCATCAAGTCTCTACTCATGATTCCTACTCATACCCGGTTGTGAACAATACATCTTCTCACACTACGGTTCCAAACACTCCATGGATGTGGGATACAGGCGCTTCCAATCACATAACAACAACAACAACCAAATGCATGTTCTTTCCGAATATGGTGGCCCGGATGAGATTGTTTTAGGTGACGGTAAAACCTTTCCTATCACACACATTGGTCAAACAACCCTTCACACTAACTCACGACCGCTTTTCTTAAACGATGTCTTAATCGTTCCATCTCTTCGTAATAATCTTATTTCTGTTGCAAAACTTAGTCGTACTAATCAAGTTTCTGTTGAATTTTTTCCATATCATTTCGTGGTTAAGGATCTACGCACGGGGGCGCATCTCATGCGGGGCGTGAACGTCAATGACGTTTACTACGGACCAACCACACTCTCTCCTCAAATCAATGCAACAACAACAAGATCTCTACTTGCGTGGCACCATATCCTTGGACATCCTTCGTTTCAAGTCTTCAAGTCCTTAATTTCTAAATTAGGACTTAATGGTAATAAAGTGTCACCCAAGTCTTTTCATTGAAAATCTTGTTCGTTAAATAAAAGCCATAAAATTTCTTTTGGTAAAAACTCATTTGTTGCAAAGAAACCATTGCAACTCGTTTACTCAGATGTATGGGGTCCAGTCCAAACATCCAATGACGGCTTCAAGTACTATGTCATATTTGTCGATTATTTTTCTAAATACATTTGGTTATATCCGATAAAAAGAAAATCCGACGTCTCCGTCCTTTTTCCACAATTCAAATCACTAGTGGAAAAATTCTTTCAAACACCTCTTATCTCTCTATATACCGACAATGGTGGTGAATACATTGGTCTTAAACCATTTCTCACAACTCATGGAATTTCTCACTACACCACACCTCCTCATACACCCGAACAAAACGAGGTGGTCGAACGTCGTCATCGACACGTTGTTGAAACGGGCCTTGCCCTCCTCCACTATGCTCAACTCCCATCACAATTTTGGTCACATGCCTTTCAAGCCGCAACTTATCTCATCAACCGTCTACCCACCACCATCTTGAACAACAAATCACCTTATGACATGTTATTCAATGTTGCTCCCACCTACTCCAAACTAAAACCGTTTGGATGTCTTTGCTATCCTTGGCTCCGCCCATACAACACCTCCAAGTTACAATCTCGCTCCGCATCATGTATCTTTCTTGGATACTCCTCTTCCAGATCAGCATACAAATGCTTTGATCCAGCCACCAACAAACTATATCACTCTCGCCATGTTGAATTCATACCACACATATTCCCATCCCACACCAATAACTCCACATCTCCCACTGTCACCTATGAATCATTTCATCACAACATACCAAATCCTACAAAGCCTTCACACCCTACACAACCTCCCATCGATCCCACACACCAACCCATACCTCCTACACACCCCTCTCCTGACCCTACACAACCTTCTGCTGCACCTACACAATAGTTGCCTGATACTACACAACACTCATCTGACCATACACAACCTTCTACTATACCTACACAACATTCCCCTAACCCTACACAACTCTTGTCCTCTACACAGTCCTCCATTGTCCATACACAGTCCTCATCTCCACAATCCTCCACTCCTACACAACCTAATTCACCTACACAGCCTTCCAATGACTTTACCACCTCCTCATCTCAAACTCCTTCAACTAACCCCTCTCCTACCACCTTTACTCGCCCACAACGGTCTCGCAATCCTAACCCAAAATATTACAATTCCAACTTCATCAACTCCACCACACTTCACCCACTTCCTACATCCATTGAGCCCTCTACTCACATCCAAGCGATGAAAGATCCACAATGGCGACAAGCAATGGATCTTGAATACAACGCTCTTCTTCAAAACCATACGTGGGAGCTTGTCCCTCATACTACCCAAAATCCAATCGGATGCAAATGGGTATTCCGAACCAAACGAAAACCCGATGGAACTATTGATAAATTTAAAGCGCGCCTAGTCGCAAAAGGGTTTCATCAACAGTATGGTAAGGACTATTTTGATACCTTTAGTCCGGTAACGAAACCTGTCACCATTCGTACTGTTCTTTCCATCGCACTCTCGAGGGTGGTCGTTACGCCAACTAGACGTCAATAATGCATTTCTTCATGGCACCTTACATGAGGATGTGTACATGATTCAACCACCCGGATTTGCAAATTTGGCGTTTCCTAATCACATTTGCCAACTCAAGAAATCTCTCTACGGCCTTAAACAAGCCTCGCGGGCTTGGTACAATGAATTAACCGCCTTCCTCATTAGCTTCGGTTTTAAAAAATGTCTCTCTGATGCATCTCTTTTTGTCTACAACACAAATGGTAACACTTGCTACCTACTCGTCTACGTTGACGACATTGTCCTCACTGGAAACAATAATCCATTCATGGACATCTTTGTTCAAGCCCTAAGCAAAAAAAATTCGATCAAAGACTTAGGCCCTCTACATCACTTCCTAGAAATCGAAGTCATTCCAACTCCTCATGGTCTATTCCTCTCCCAACACAGACACATTCAGGACATCTTAACCACTTTCAAAATGGATGGTGCCAAAGAGGTCCTCACCCCTCTAAGCGTCTCTGAACCGCTTATCCCTTCGGATGCCTCTCCACCCGTTGACCCAACTCCTTATCGCAAACTTGTTGGCACACTTCAATACCTTGCCTTCACCCGCCCTGATATCTCTTTCGCTGTCAACAAACTCTCCCAGTTTATGCACCACCCAAAACAGTCACATTGGCAAGCTCTCAAACGGGTTCTCCGCTATTTGAAAGGAACATTGCACCATGGGTTATTGTTAAATAAACAGTCCTCACTTGATTTAAATGCTTTCTCAGATTCTGATTGGGGAGGAATACATGACGGAGGAAGATCTACTACAGGTTATATATTATATCTTGGATCCAACATCATCTCCTGGCGTTCATCAAGACAAAAAACGGTCTCACGCTCATCCACTGAAGCAGAATACAAAGCACTAGCAAACGCCGCAGCTGAAATCTCATGGGTTAAAAATCTTCTCCAAGAACTCGGTCTTTGCACGACACGTCCACCATCTCTTTTCTGTGACAACACCGGCGCCACCTACCTTTGTGCCAACCCGGTGTACCATTCTCGCATGAAACATGTTGCCCTCGACTACCACTTTGTTCGTGAACAAGTCAATGTCGGTCGCTTAAAGGTCTTTCACATTAGCTCAAAGGATCAACTGGCTGATGTCCTCACCAAACCACTTCCAAGATCACCGTTTCTTTCCTTTCGCTCCAAGATTGGCGTATCCAATGGATCATCCATCTTGCGGGGGCGTATTAACATAAATCAATAGTCAACAGTCAATAGTCATAATCAAAGAGCTATCTTTATGCCTTTATAATTATTTAGTCATAGTCAATATTCTTAGTCAATAGTCTAGTCAATAGTCTTCCTAGAATCAAGTCATTGTATTAATGTTGTAGCCACTATATAATCTTCTGTGAATAATGAGAAAAGTACATTCGATCCAATTCAATCTATTACCTATTACTCTATAGTATAATCCTCTGCTAACACTCATAACCTAGCACAACCTACAAGAAAAGAAACGGTGGCTGTACGAAGGGAAGTGACTGCTAGGATGCTAGAAAATAGCTCCAACGTACAGACACAAAAATAGTGTTGGTTTACTTAGTGTAACATGACATGACTTATGAAGAAGGGTAGCTCTACTTATATAGAACATGCATAGGTCAAACATCATTAACCCTTAACCCAACATGGGCCCAGGCCCATGTTAAGCCGTTAAGGAGTGCCTCCACTTCCGACCCGTGTATTATTACTTTAGGAACGTGGCAATAAATGTTGACAGGAGGGTAGAGAGTGTACCACTTTTTTTTTAGCCACGTGGCGTGACATGGGTGGCCTCATGTTTGTCCTTTCTGACGAACGAAATGGTTTTGACCATTTGTGGCCCTGACATGACGTCTAACGATGCGCAGGGCGACACGTGTGTGAACAGTACTCTGACAGTACTATACAAAACAAGGTCCCAGTATGGAAGTTGTCACGTCGTTGTACCAGTCAGGGTGGTTGGTCCAACCCTGACAGGTGTCATCCTCTGATTGGTTGGGCATGCTCCCATGCTCTGACCGGGACCACCATTAGGCAATTGTACCTGTGTATGATGTTGCTTGTTTCTTCAGCATGTTTGTCCACACGCACTGATTCCATTGAGTTGCTGTCATTCTCCTCTGCTATTGGGGAGGTTGCGCAGCTGAATGTTATTATTGCGCATGGAATGCTCCATGTGTATTTGAGAGTTGTTTCTTTGTATGGGTTGCGTGAGGTAGGGGTGTTCATCGGGTTTGGTTTTTGGTTATCGGGTTATTCCGGTCGGATTATTCGGGTTTTCAGTGGTAAAAATATTACCTGATAACCAACCCAATATAATTAAATGGTTATCAGTTATAGGGTTAATCGGGTTCGGGTTTTTCGGGTTGGGTAAAATGGTTATCGGTTAAATGGTTTCAATGTTTGAGTTACATATTTCTAGCCATTTGGGTTGCGTATTTCTATCCATTTGGGCTACAATATGTGTAAAATAAAACCACAACATGGGTTACAATATTTAGTTGCAAATTTGGCTACAAAATCACTACTCCGATATACATAAAAATATGAAAGCTTGATCATTTATTTGTTTTAGAATTGTTCGGGTTATTCGGGTCAACCCGAATTATAAAAAACTAATCCGAAGACCAACCCTAAAGACTCTAGTCGGGTTCGGGTATGCACTTAATCGGGTTTGGGTTAATCGGGTAAGGTACTTTCTCGGGTCGGGTCACTTCGGGTTTGGTTCGGTTATTGGTTATCAGTTAAAAAGAACACCCCTAGCGTGAGGATTTGGGACCCTATCCCTTTAAAAAGATTTGAAATATTCACATAACCACAAAATGATCAAGAATACTTCCAAGTTTAAGTCATATTGACCTGGGGTCGGCGTGAAATAGTTTACTATGTTTGTTACAATGGTTTGGTGAATCTTCCTTGTGTATTGTACTAAGTGACACCTTTAAAGTTGATTGCTAGATATACTTTAAGTAAGCAAGAATTAGGTTTCTTATTAATGTTTTTTTGTTGTCGTATGCTATTCTAATGTAATTTGTTATTTATTAAATGAATTGAAAGAAAAAAATTAGCTTAGAAGAGTTATCAAAACTTGTCATAACTAAGGAAAACATGCAATATAATCACAATCTTTTGTGTATAAATCATGATATTGACTCTTTTAGGCTATGTGTTTTAATCCTCGTGAAAAAAATTATTGATGTTCGACATGTAAAAAAATTGTTTTAAAAAATATATACGTGGTAGTTTTAGCTAAGGGTGGGCGGGGCAGGGTGATTCGTGATGGGCACTCCGTGATGGTCGTGACCATCACGGCCACCTCCCCCATCAAAACATCACGGGCGCGAGGTCAAAATCTCGTAATAGCCATCGCGGAGAAAAAAGACCGTTGGAGACAGTGGCGTAGCTTATAAAGGGTGGGGAGGGGCGGCCGACCCCCCCCCCCCCCGAATTTTCACCCAGAAGTTCTGATTATATAGTATTCGTATAGAAATTTTTTAGTATATACAGTTTCGACCCCCCGAAACTAGTGATTTCCGACCCCCCGGTGACTTCCGACCCCCCGAAGTTTCGAGTCAAGCTTCGCCACTGGTTGGAGATGAGGTATGATGATGTGATACACCACCCCATGTATTTAGTAATGGGTGCGATGAAATGATAAAAATTGAGATGTCACAATCTAATTGAGTGTGATAAAACCCACCGTGATAACCGCCCCGCCTACCCTAACATGCATGGGAATTCACTGCTAACATTTTTGTCGAGAAAAAACATCCCATTATTCTGGGAAACAAAGTCCAAAAATAAAGTGTATTTAAATACTCATATTGTATGAATCTCTCCCTTCACACTATACACAATATTGTGGGGATTATTGTTTTATAGTTTTCATTTTACATAATATTTTATACGTTAAATCATCTATAAAAGTTAAAAAGGACAAAAATGCTAGTGCATCAACCCGGCAAGATATTTAGATCGTGCTTAAAAGTCACATATTTTCACCTAGAGTACTATGTTTTCCTACATATTGAGGAGCTTCACTTGCGGAACCAAAACTTCTTTATCGAGGTCATAATAATTAATAAGACTCTTTTCTCTATCGGCTACAACTTTAGAGTCTAAATTATGTTTCTATAAAAAAAAAAAAAAAAAAAAAAAAAAAACTTCGGATCTTATATTTAACGGTCAACAAATATCGTGACAAGTGGGCTGGGTCAACGAACATCTTGGCCCTCCTCTAGTTTCACCCCTAGGAACTCGTTTTACCAACTCTAAACGTAACGAATTCTTTGTGACCTCTTCCAGGGTGATTACCATTCATGATTTGTTAATTACACACTATTGGCCCCTTAATATTAATCAAATCAAATTAAAATAAATAAAGCAAGTTGGCAGAAACAAATCGTTTAACATAAATGCAAGAATAGCTCTTGCATGTACAAGTTGCTATATTTAATATCAGTCTCATAAAATTCATTTGAAATACACAAACATAAAATAATTATGTTTGGATTATTGTAAGAAGACTTCTAATATATGACTATTTATTATGGACCAGGTAATTAACCCTATAAATTTGATTCCTTTGGTTGGCCATATAACTTCTTATTTGGTGGCCAATTTGAACACATTTAAAAACTAGTTCTGCCATTTGTTCACACGGAAAAACTGATCGATTCTCCTTTCTATTGGACTAGACCGTATATGTTTTAGGGTTGTTGTTAATGTTGGATATATAGTATGTCCGATGTAATTAAAAGTCGAGATCAACGTAACCCGACCCGGTACGATCCGAAAAGTTACACGTTGGTACACGAATCAGACAAGTTCACATGTAGGTGGATTATTATTTATGAAATAATAATTGTTTTAGACTTGAGGGACTTAATATTAATAAGATTAATATTAAGGAATATTATGATATTTAACAATGGGGCTTAGTGTAAGTTGTTGTTTTATAAAAGGAGGGTTAAGGAGTAAACCCTAGATGCACACTTTTATAACAAAACACATATCCCTTGCCTCCTCTTTGTTTTTGCGGCCGCCACCATAGGAAAAGGGCCGCCGCCTCTTTTTGCCTTGTTTCGGCCGATAACCACCACAAGCCGCCGCCTTCCTCTTGCAAAGTGTTGCTTCCCGGTTGGTTCGTGCTCGGTGTGAACTTCCTACTAGCGAGGATTCGTTGTAACCCGCGTGTTACAATTTCGGTGTAGTCGTCAAAGGTTGATTACTAAACCCTCTATGGTTGTTTGTGTTTTATTTGTTTATACGCGTTTAACCGAGATCCTGATTGGGAATATTTTATTAATTTGATTAATAAAATTATTATTATTATTTTCGCAAATATATATATATTTATATATATATATATATATATTTAAATAATAATATAAACCGCTTCCGCTGTGTATACGATACCATGATTCCTAACAGTTAATACTTTTTTATGGTTGATAATTAGTGATTATGAAGGAATTGTTGATATTAAGTTGTCATAGCGGCCAATTATGAGCAAGAGATATAATTACTCTTAGAGCATGCGTAGTGGCCTCGTTATCCGGCGTTTTAGGCCACCATAGCGCCGGGAACACCGCCCCCCAGGCGCTATGGTGGCGTTATGGTGGTATCCAGCCTTGAACATAGCGAGCGTTTTGCATGAGAGATTGTGCCTTTGACCGTTGTTGAACGGTCCAATATTTAAAAAAAAAAATCTGATTTATTTAATTTTTATCTATATATATATACTTCATCTTCTACAACATAAACACACACATATACAATTCACACACACAAACAATTCATACATACACACACTCTTTACAAACCAAAAACCAAACCTATGGCAGCCTGGACGAATCAAGAGCAACTCGAGTTAGTGCGGGCGTGGATAAACGTTAAGGAGATCCCGTCAACCAATAGGCGGGCTTTTTGGCAGGATGTGTTGGTTGAGTTCAACTAAATCACGGGAACGAACCACCGTAACGTTGACCAGATCTACAGTAAGTGGCATTCTATACGAACTAACGTTGACAGGTGGCATGGAGTCTATTCAGCGACGATGCAGGCGCACCCTGGGGTTAGCGAACAGATGGCAATTCAGTTGACACACGACGCCTATCGTCAACAATACGATAGCGACTTCTCAATCACCAATCTTTTGTCGTGGTCTCTGATGCGTTTTCACTATGTTTAATTTTTAATGTTTAGGCTTTATGTTTAATGTTACGTTTTATGTTTTGTGTTGTATTTGTAATGTTTAATGTTTTAGGCTTTATGTTTAATGCGTTTTCACCAATCTTTTGTGTTTAATGTTAGTTTATTTTAAAAGATTACATAATATTTTAAATTTAAACCACATAAACACATAAAATTACAATCCTAAATTACTTATTACAAATAGAGTTCCTAATCCTAAACTACTTATTAAAACGTTACATAAACACATTACATAAAGACATAATATAATCTTAAATTACTTATTAAAACCTAAACCTCCCACTACGGAGAGTAGTTGTCCCAGTCCTCGAGTGTGTAGTACTCGGGGGATAGGGAACGTGAGCTGTCCCTCCCATCGGACCTTGCATCCGAGGGGAAGTAGTAGTTCTCCCGACGAGGGGAAGGCATGCTCCAAAGGCGCTCCTCCTCAAGTTCCCTGAGGGCTTCCAAGTCCTCAGGAGTTGGGTCCCCATATTCACAGGGTGGGGTGGGGATAGGTTGGTGGTGGTGGAGTGGGCAAGTATTATGGGGGGTGGGGATAGGTTGGTGGTGGTGGGTGGGGGTATTCTGGGGGGTGGGGATAGGTTGGTGGTGGGGGGAGGGGATAGCAGCAGCAATTCGGGGGGTGGGGGCCGACACCCTCAGTCGGTCCATTTCATTAATAGCCATGGTATAATCCATGGCCCAGGCCCATTCTTCATCCGTGAAGTCATCATCGACTTCAGGATGAGGAAAGGTTGGTGGTGCCGCAGCAGGAGGAGGAGGGTGATAAATCCAATGTTGTGGAGGAGGAGGAGGAGGAGGAAGAGGAGGTTGTGGAGGAGGAGGAGAGGAGGTGAATGGTAGTCTCCGGGGTCGGCCCCGTCCCCGGACCCGGCGAGCGTACTACCGGACATTAGAAGGTCCGGCAGCTCCTGCTTGAAAACTGCCCATATTATTCATTGTGTTCAGTATGAGGAAAGGATGAGGAAGAGGGGAAGAGGTGTGACTGAGATTTGGGAGGAGGGGGTATTTATAGGTGTGACTGAGATTTGGTGGGGGGGGGGGGGACTTTGAAATTCAAACTTTGAAATTTAAACGTTTGGGGGGGAAAGTTTGAAATTCAAACTTTGAAGTAGGAGGGAAACTGTTTGAAATTCAAACGGTTTGGAACAGTAACCGTTTGAAATTCAAAATTTTTTTTATTAAATTTTATTTTTTAATACTAAATAATTTTTTTATTATTTTATTAATTTAATAAACTTTCAGTTTAAATTTTTATTTTTATTATTATTTTTATTTTTAATGAAATATTATTAAGTATTAAATATTCTTATTTAAATAAAAAACAATAATTAACCAATCATTACCAATCATTTATAACCCCCACATAACCCCCCTTCCCACTACACCCTCTTTTTCCATAACCCCAACATAAGACCACCCGGTACGGGGCTCGGCATGGGGCCGGCATTGCCACGCCGGGCCGGGCTACACCGCCCCCCTGGCTCGGCAACGGCATGCCCGGCATCCCAAAGCCGTTCAAGCCGGGCCATGTGATTGCCTTGGGAAGCGTGATTTGACCGTTGGGCTTGTGGACCGTTTGAATAAAAAAAAAAAAAAAAAAATCAACCAAATAAATTTTTAAAAAACCTATTTAAACCAAACAAATCCAACCTTTTTCACCACAACTTTTATAAACTCTCTCACACTTTTATAAACTCTCTCCCACTTTTATAAAATTTCTCAACCTTCTTCACCACAACCATGTCGTTATCATCTTCTACGACGTCTTCGTCTTCTTCGGGTTCGTCGTCTACAAACGAAGCCGTAAATTTTGTTATAAACATCGTGGGGCAAGCGGCGCAGATTATTGCCGAGGATCTAGGAGATGAAGGCGATTCAGCACCTCGAACTAGGAAAGCGGCTATAAATAGAGACCGAGAGGGTAAGTATTATATTTATTTTGTAATTTTAATTTGTTTATATTTTTGTATATATATAGTATAATTTATTTGTGTTTATATTTTTGTAAATATATTGTAGATTTTTTGTGTGTTTATATTTTTGTAAATATGTGTAGGTGCCCATGATAGATTGGTGGCCGATTATTTTGCCGACGAACCGTTATACTCGGCGGAATTATTTAGGCGTCGGTTCCGAATGAGTAAAAGATTGTTCACCCGTATAGCCGATGATATGGCTAACTTCGAGCCATTTTTTACCTTACGATACGATGCAAGAGGGAAAAGGGGGTTCACCACCCTACAAAAATGCACGGCGGCACTTCGGCAACTAGCGTACGGGACCACGGCGGATGCGTGGGACGAGTATTTAAAAATGTCGGAAAGAACTGCACGAGAGTGTCTGTACAAGTTTAGCAAGTGTGTGGTGAAGCTTTACAGCAAAAAATATTTGCGAAAACCAAACTCCAGTGAGGTCCAACAATTGTATCAGTTTCACCACCAACAACATTGTTTTCCAGGAATGCTCGGTAGCATTGATTGCTACCATTGGCCTTGGAAAAACTGCCCCGTAGCATGGCGCGGAATGTTCAAACGAGGGGATCAAGATTATCCATCAATAATATTGGAGGCGGCGTGTTCACAAGATCTATGGGTTTGGCATGCTTTCTTTGGCATTCCTGGTTCGAATAACGACATTAATGTTATTAACCAGTCGCATATTTTTGACGATGTCATAAAAGGCACCGGTGCGGAAACTAGCTTTACAGTATCGGGGGTGGAGTATAGGCGCGGTTATTATCTTGCTGATGGAATCTACCCACCTTACTCGACGATCGTTAAAACTATTCACCACCCGTTCGATGAAAAAAGAAAGAAATTTGCCAAGTATCAAGAGGCGGCAAGAAAGGACATTGAACGATTTTTTGGTGTTCTACAAGCAAGATGGCACATCATTTCACACCCGGCACGTATGTTCACCCCTAAAAAATTACGTTACTGTATGTATGCCTGTATCTTGTTGCATAACATGATACTTGAAGACGAAGGCGCCGCCATTTGTGTGTATGACGAGAATGCCCCGCCGGAGAATACGGTGCCTGTCAACCCACATCAACAAGATTTAAACCAGTTCTCGTTACATAACGAGTTCACGCATAAAAATCTTCAAGCAGACTTGGTTGAATATATTTGGAACAACGGGCAAGAGTAGATTATTTGTATTTTTTTTTTTATGTCGAGTATGTTACTTTAGTTTTAGTTATTTTTTTTTAATTATTTTTAATGGTTTTATGTAATATTTACTTTTTAATATTAATATTAGAATATTTACTTTTTATTGTAACATTAATATTATTTAATTAAAAAAAAAAGAAAAAAAAATGAAATAGCATTAATGGATGTTGGGCCTCCTCCACACCCCTAGGAGCATCATCCTAAGGATGCTCCTACCCCACGCTGACGTGGCAGGTGAGGTGGAGGCAAGGCATGGATGATGGGCCTCTACCACACCTAATGGTCTAACCCCTTTTCTATTACTTTTTAATATTTTAATCCTATAACCCCCACATAACTATCTACCACTACACATACCCTTATGGTGACCTTGATGACTGACTAAAGGTTTCAAAGAAGTCTTTGTCCGGTTGTTGATTAAATCATTTTGCCACAAGACGTGCATTATATATACTTGTCAATAGAATCGTTCAGTTTTCGTTGTACTTGAAATACCCGTTTGCAACAAATGGGCTTTTATGACTAGTGGTGTATATATGAGTGTGGGTGAATTCGTTATACTCCATATCCATAATGAAAACCCTCTTGAGTAAAGAAAACCTTGAAAACCCATATAAAAATGTTTTTTTTCTTTAAAAAAAAAATACACAATGTAACATACATGTTTTTAAGCGTTTTGAGCCAAAAAATAAAAAACGCCGATGGAATATTTAAAAAAAATTAACAAAGTTGCGTTGTTTACATAAGTTTCAGCTTTTATCTGTTGTAACAACACTGTTACATATGTAATAGTGCAACTTTGTTTATTTTTCAAAAAAAAAATCCCATTGGCGCTTTTTTGTTTTTATTTTTTTGCCGAGAACGCTTAAAAACATGTATGTTACATCCTGTATTTTGTTCAAAAAAAAGGTTTTTTTTTAGATAATTTTTACATGGGGTTTTCTCACCTCAAGGTGTTTTCATTTTATACTTATATGTTTAACTTTTGATAAATCTTATATATGTTTAAAGGGTTATTATCAAATACACAGTGAAAGAAAAATAAGAAGTCGTAGGAAGGGTATCAAACGGATTCCGATTGAACTCATTCAAGCGGCATTGGAACCGTTTCATCGAGCCCTACGATTCTTGTTTTTAGGTTTTCACTTTTTTGGATTTTTAACTTGTAGTTTTTAGAATTTACGTTATATCATTGTGTTTTTTTGTGTAGCATTGTGTCTTTTTCTTATTTCCATCATTGTGCCATTTTTGCGATTCATTATGTCTTTTTTCTTCCGTGTTATGTTATAGTTTTCTGCATTGTGTTATATTTCGTGACTCATTATGTCATATTTTGTGATCTATTGTGTTTTTTGTATCCTTCTCATGCTTCTATTTTTGTTACACTGCTTAGAATAACTTAACCCAAAACGGGCTCTTCGAAATTTATTAGATTCAACTTCTGATACATAGGATACAATAAATAAATTAATAAAAAAAAAATATGATTAGCTAAAAGATGTTATTCCAGTTTTACAACATAACCACTTAAGCAGGAAACGCAATTCACTATGCAGGAAAAGACTTCACGTGCCCAAAAAACTAGAATTGTTATAATGAATGGGCTAGTTAATTGGCGAGAATATTTCCTATTAAAAATGGGCCGAGCTAAAATATTAAGCCCATACCTGATTGACAATTAACTAGGGGGCTTTAGCACTCTCGGGCTGGGCTGAAATCCATTGTCTATAAAATAATACATAGTGAGCCCAATTTTTATTTCCATTTTAAATCCATTTGGTTTTGGTAAAAAGTGGTCAAAACAAATATTTACCCAAACCTAGTCGGTTTTAAAACCGGTTTCAATGGAGGAGTTCTCAAACTTTTATCAACGATCGATACCGGTTTCAATTCAGGTTTAAAACCGTATCTAGTACACAACTTGGTTTATATGTTATCTTCTAATCACCACATTTAAATGTGTCATTCTTACATCGCTAGTTATTATATCAATCACGCTTAGCAAAAAAGCTAAGTGAAAACAAGCAGAATTTTAAACCTTAAAACATTAAAATAATGATACAAAATAGTACTTAAAATCAATGTTTTTAACTTTGAACGTCACAAGGTTGTGCTGTTAATCATTACAAGACAAGTTTTTATTTTTATTGCTATCTAAAATGACACATCACTCACGTTACACTGCATGCCTCTTATATGCATAAGATTATGATCATCAACTTTTTTGTTATGGAACACACCATTAACCTTGAGGATAATGCTTTACGTGTGTGTTTCATCTTATGATTTTTTTAACAACAAATGTTAATGTTACTCCTATTATATACATTACACTAAAATCCTAAACTACTTCTTTTGTTTTGGTTTCTTTTTAAAGGCGTAGTTCAATAGTGAAGTCCTAGTCCTAACAGCCTCCGAATCACAAGTTCGAGTCCTCCCACACCCGGACCCTTTCAACATTAATGAGTATGATTTTTTGAAGGACAGGAATCAAACCTGTGACCAACCACGGGCAAGAACTCTCTTAAGAGGTAAACTCTCTCACCTCAAACCAGCTGGGCTGAACATTATTAGCTTCTTTTGTTTTGGTTAAACTGTAAACAAATTCTTAGAAAGTTATCACTTCTTTTTTTAACGGAGAAGAAAACTTTTATTCCACCAACAAACTAGCAAGAAGCTTTATTAATTGTTAAATTTAAAGAAGCTTTAATTAAACAAGTTATCTTATATATGTTAAGAAGATTATTATTATTTTTATATAATTTATTTAATCAAGTTTAGAACGTTGTTTCCGTATAAACATAGGTTTGGAATAGACAAGTAAAAGAAGTGAAAGATGGGGAGTCGCCGGAATCCAATTCCGGAGAACCTCCAAGGTCGGATTACGAAGTTTTTCATTACAAATCTACCGGACAAGTGTAGCGGGAGAGATCTTTCAGAATTCATTCGCCCTCTAGGGATTATTTTCGATCTTTACATCGCCAGGAAGCGGGATAAAAACGGAAATAGGTTTGGTTTTGTATCATTTGTTGACGTTAAAGATACAAAAGAGATGGTGAATAATATTGGTGACATTCGTATGGGAGATTTCAAGTTACGTGCTAACATTGCTAGATTCACCTTCGAGGATGGAGAGATCCCTCCACCTCCAAGGACGAATCATAGTTCTGAAAAGTTTGAACGAAGACCAGAGAAGAAAGAAGAACACAACACGGCTCCTTCTACGTTCATGCATGGAGGGAGATCTTTTCAGGATATGCTAACAGGACGCCATAAAGATAAGATTATTAAAGTGGACGATAAGATTGACACCTTTCATGAGTCTCATGGAAAGGCGTTGATCATGAGGATGATTGATCTGGAGGCTCTCAAACATATTTACTCTATTCTCAAGCCACTCAATGAGGAGGAAGGTGTAGTCCAATACTTGGGTGGTTTATCGGTTATGGTGACATATCGGAATAAGACGGTTGCTCAGGCGGTTCTTGAGGCAGCCAAAGAAGTTCTAGGAAGGTTTGCTTCGGTTGATGTTTGGGCTGGGCAATCCTTTGCTTTTGAAAGGTTAGCATGGTTGAAAATACATGGGCTTCCGATTCAGTTAATGAATAAAGAAGTAATCAAACAGATAGGGGAGGTATTTGGACGGATTGTTCATGAACCTCCAAGGGCGGACACCGATGCAGATTTGTCTTATGACTACATGGGGGTATTAGTAGGGGAAGGGAAAAGAATTGCGGAAGAGATCACGTTACAATGGCGAGATAAGAGGTTTCGGGTTTGGGTGTCGGAGGAGGCCGGGGACTGGGTTCCGGCTTTTTGTGATGATAAAACGGATGATCGGAAGTCTACTAAGGAAGAAGGGAATGAATCGGATTCATACAATAGGGAGAATGTTGAGGAGGAAGTGTGCATGGATGAAGATTTGCAGCAGAATACGGTGGATGATGGTGGTGATACGGTGGAGGATGTCCAGGATGAGCAGGCCGGAATTGAAGCGGCGGGTGTTGATCCGGCTGTGGTGGTTCCGGAAGTATCGCATCCCAATTTGGAAACTCTTTATGATGCAGTTAATGAGGATACCTTTAATGAGGCAATAAATGAGGAAGTTTATAAGGAAGGTGACATTATTAGTGATTTTATTCCTGGCAGATTATTTGACTTTGAAAAGGAATTGAATGATAATGATTTGGGTGATTTTGTGCCAAAAGTCAATAAACGCAAGAAAAAACAACCAGGAGTTAATGTTGTGGGCCAGGCCAATGTGCAATATTCAAGCAGCCTTGAAAAGGCTAAGGAGATCAAAAAGCCCAAACAAAGGGGCCCGTTAGAGTGTAACAGCCCGTATGAAGTTCTGGATTGTCAAGGGGTTTGTGTTGGAAATGGGGAGGATAAGGAGGACCAGAATGTAATTTTTGAAACTCCTAATTCTTATTCTATTCTTCAATTAGTCGATGAGGAGGCTACAGATATGGGTTTCAAAACTGGTTGCGATATGGCTAAAGAGAAGGAGATTGATACAACAATTCACATGGGTAATCTTTTGGGGGCTCAATTACAAGATCACAGAGACTTGGTGCAAGAAGCTATTTCGGAAGAAGGTGTACAATCGGTTGTCCGATGAATTTCTTATCTTTAAACATTCGGGGTATGAGGGTTGGTGGAAAAGCTAGTTGGTCTCGTGGTCTTCGGAAAAGGTATGGTGTTGATTTTCTTGGTTTTCAGGAGTCGCAGGTGTCGGGTTTGTCTTGTCGGGAGGTGGGTTTCTTTTGGGGTGATGGGGGGTTTGATTTTGAAGCTGTTGATGCGGCTGGAAGGTCGGGGGGTGTTGTCAATGTCTGGAATACTAAAGTCTTCCAGAAAACGTCTAGTTATAAAGGTCAGAATGTTCTAATGACCAGCGGCGTTTTGACTTCGGATGGGTCTATCATCAACATATTTAACATTTATGCTCCGCAACGTGCCGGTGATAAGAAGAGGTTGTGGGAGGAGTTATCGGGTATTATTAGAGGTTGCCATGGTTTGATTGTTCTTCTTGGTGATTTCAATGCGGTTCGGCTTCCGGAAGAGCGTCGTAACTCGAGGTTTAACCATCTAATAGCTTCGGATTTTAATCATTTTATTGACGATATGGGGCTGCGAGAATATGTTATGAGGGGGTTCAGGTTTACGTGCTTGTCCGGGAAAGGTATTAATCACAAACTTAGCAAGATAGATCGATTTTTGGTTTGTCAGGAGTTTTTTAACAGATGGCCGACTGCTTGCCTGAGGGCTTTGGCTCGGGAGCGTTCGGATCATTGCCCTTTGCTTCTTACGCTGGTTGACACTAACTATGGGCCTAAGCCTTTTCGGTGGTTCAATTCGTGGCTTAGTAGAGATGGGTGTGAGAATCTTGTCGTGGATACTCTTGATAGTTGCGTGGTTCATGGGCTGCCAGATGAGGTTATTATCGCCAAATTTCGTATTCTTAGGCAGGCTCTCAAGGCGTGGTGGAAAGATAATTCTATTCGCGAAGGGGAAGAATTGAAATCGGCTAGAGAGGAGATTGAAAAGTTAGAGGTTCTTATTGAAACGCGAGATTTGGAAGAAGAAGAACAGTGGGTGTGGGAGGAGTGCAGGAAAAGTATAGATGAAATGGAATTGTGCAATAACAGAGATTTAAAACAGAGGTCTCGGGTCAAATGGGCTAAGGAAGGGGATGAAAATTCAGCATTTTTTCATGGGGTGGTTAATGGCAGAAAGGCGTCTAATGCGATCCCGGGTCTTTTAGTCAATGGTTCTTGGGTTTCTAAACCGACACTGGTTAAAAAAGAGGTGCTTAGGCATTTTAGATGCCACTTTGCGGAAAAGGTTATGGAGAGACCATTCATTCGCTGTGATAATATTAAGTCGTTGTCTGTTGTTGAGCGCGATTCTTTGGTTCAAAAATTTTCTAAGCAAGAGATTAAAGAGGCGGTTTTTGCGTGGGGGTCGGATAGAGCCCCGGGTCCAGACGGTTTCAATTTCAGGTTCGTTAAATTCTTTTGGGCTTTTCTGGAAGATGATTTTACTAATATGTTTGAACACTTCTTTGATTGTGGAACTATTAGTAAGGGGTGTAGCTCGTCATTTATTACGTTGATTCCAAAGTCTAAGACGCCAGTCGGTTTATCAGATTATAGGCCTATCAACCTGATAGGGATTATCAGCAAGGTCATTTCTAAGGTGTTGGCAACGAGATTATCGAAGGTGTTAAATTCTGTTATATCGAGTACTCAATCGGCTTTTTTGAAGGGCCGTTTTATTCTTGACGGGCCTTTGATCATTAATGAATCTATTGGTTGGATTAAGAAGAGTGGTAAAAGGGCGTTTATGTTAAAGTTAGACTTTGAGAAGGCGTATGATAATGTCAATTGGGGATTCCTTTTAGACATTATTACTCAGATGGGTTTTCATGATAGATGGCGTATGTGGATTAAAGGGGTGTTGGAATCTGCCAGATCTGCCGTGTTAGTGAACGGGTCGCCAACTTTCGAATTTCAATGTGAAAAAGGCGTCCGGCAGGGGGACCCGATGTCTCCTTTCCTCTTTCTAATTGTTATGGAAGTGTTGCATTGCATGATTGAAAGAGCGGCTGAGTTGGATATTTTTAAAGGCATTGTGTTTTCTAATGAGGAGAAACCGTTGACTCATCTTTTCTACGCAGACGATGCGCTTCTTGTGGGAGATTGGTCTAAGGATAATGTGGATAATGTGGCGAGGGTTCTTCGTGTGTTTCATCTTTGTTCTGGGCTCAAAATTAATCTGGCTAAATCATATATTTATGGGGTTGGAGTTGAGAACGGGGAGGTTGTTGATATGGCAAAAATTTTGGGTTGTAGAGTGGGTACCTTGCCTTTTGACTATCTTGGCATTAGGGTTGGTGCTAATATGTCTAGGGTGTGTAATTGGAGCCCGGTTGTGGAGACCGTTCAAAGCAGGCTTTCGTCATGGAAAGCTAAAACTCTTTCGATGGGAGGCAGACTTACGTTAATAAAGTCTGTCCTTGCGAGTTTACCTATTTATTATCTGTCTATTTATAAGGCTCCTGTGCAGGTGTTGGATACTTTAGAGCGGCTGATGAGAAGCTTCTTGTGGTCGGGTACTAATGAGGTGAATAAGATGCATTGGGTTTCTTGGGAGGTGGTTTGTTCCCCTAAGAATAAAGGCGGCTTGGGTATTGTTAAACTAAGGGATGTTAATTTCGCGTTATTGGCTAAATGGGGGTGGAGATTTACGATTGAAGATAAGTCTATGTGGCGAAAGATCATTGTATCGATTCATGGTGGTAGAGGGGCCTGGTGTTTCTTACCAGTCAAGAAGTCCATCTCGGGATGCTGGAAATCTATCGTCTCGTTGCTGGAAGATAGAGAGATTCAAGGAAAGAAATGCAAGCAGCTTGTTCGAGGTATTATCGGCCAGGGGGAGTCTATCGCATTCTGGACAGATTTATGGTTCGGAGATTCGATCCTGAAAGACAGATGGCCACGCTTATTCCGGTTAGAAAAAAAGAAAAAATGCAAAATCAATGAACGGATTGTCAAACGTGGGGATTCTTTTGTTTTTATTGGCTGTTGGGTTAGAGGCCCCAGGTCGGTGGAGGAGTTATCCGAAACGCAGGACCTGGAGCGTCTTTTGTCTCAGTTCAGTTTTGGTGGGTCTAAAGATTCTTGGGCTTGGGGTCAGGGGACTCAAGGGATCTTCACTGTGGCTGGTTGTAAGCAATGGATTGAAGAAGATAGGGTGGGGACGCTGCAGTCTAATTTTAAATGGGTGGGTTGGGTTCCATTAAAGACTAATCTGGTTGTTTGGAGGGCTGCCATGGATAGATTGCCGACTAAGATTGCTTTGGCCAGAAGAAACGTGCACATGACAGACTTGATATGTCAGTTTTGTAGTTTACAGAATGAAGACTTGAATCACCTGTTTGTAGGTTGTGGGATCGCTTATGGGGTTTGGAGTTGTATTTGCAAATGGTGTAAACTAGATCCTTTTTTCGCCTATGAGTATGACGACTTGCTAGAGCTTCACAAAAACGTTCATGGAGGTAAATGGAGGAAAAAGATAGTGAGAGGTATTGTGATGATAACTACGTGGATCCTTTGGATGTCGAGAAACGAAAAGATATTTCAAAGGAAGGATAAGAAGGTGATGGAGATGGTAGCGGAGATTAAATCTAAATCTTTCCTGTGGTTGAAAAATAGATCTAAGTTTTCTTGTATAGTTTGGAAAGATTGGGCTTGTTATCCTTTGTATATGTGTTTGTAGTTGGCGGCTCCTGTTTTTAAGGGCTAGCCGTTTTTTATGAAAGTCAATGTTCAAAAAAAAAAAAAAAAGGTTTGGTTGTAAGAGTTTATCTAGGAATGATTAGTGTATGAACCCGATATACATGTTGTAGTCGGTGGTTTCTGTCTGCGATTTGCGAGCGAGTTATCCTTTTTAACGAAGTTGAATCTTAAAAAAAAGTTAATCATGTATTAAATTACCGAAAAAATTAAATTAAATTACCGAAACCGTTTTTTAAGCCGGCTCACAATATCCACGTCAGCCAGGACTTCACCAACAGAACAAGCAACTCCTTCCTATGTATAAAAACAAACAACCATCTTTTCACCCCTTCCCCTCTTCCTGTACGCTCCCAAACCCTAATAACTCCAATCCCAACAATCTTATTAATTATTATTAACGAACCGTAATCGAACACGATGTCGAGTACTCTATGGGTCGGTAATCTGGCACCTGATGTATCTGACACAGATTTGAAGGATATGTTCGAGAAACACGGTGGTGTGAAGGGTGTAATATGTTATTTGTTACGTAATTACGCGTTTGTGTATTTGAAGAACGCAGAGGATGCTAGGAAGGTTAAGGATAAGCTTCAAGGCGTTGTTTTACATGCACAGCGTTTGAAGATTGATTTTGCTAAACCGGTTTGTGACATATTATTAGGTTTATATGTTGTTATTTAGTTATTTGTTTGTTATTGGATATAATGATTTGTATTATTGCTGATAGTATTAGTATGTAACCGATTATTTGTTTTTTAAACGGAATAATTTGGGTTATAATTATAAGACTATGTGTTTTAGTGCGCGAGCGAGCAAACGAGCCACGTGGCTCGCGAGCTGGCGTGAGTGTGCTCACGTGGATTAGCGTGGGAGGGAGAAGAGAGCAATGCTCTTTTGAGGGCTGCTAGCGTGGGAGGTCAAGGTGAGCCACAACAGGTTCCGGTGAGCTAGCAACTTCCTTTATTCGGTGCCACGTCAGCGTCCAGTTGTCACGATATGAGAGAATAGGGTTTGTGCTCAAGGTGAGCTGCAACACATAGTCTAAGAGATGTTGTCTAGGGTTTCCGAAACTAGTTAATATACCGATAATAATCTGTTGAAGAGAATTAGACATTGATGTTTAATTTGAAACTGAGATGCAAAATAAAAAGTCAAATGATGTAAGTAAACCTAAATTTGATGCGGCATTCGAAGTAAATTTTGTCGATAATGACGCGATTTGGTTGATGCAAGGCAGCAATGGTGATGCACCGTTACAGGTGGGGCGCTGTTTAATTAAATCGTGGGTTCAATTAGGGGTCGTGATTTGAAGAAGGTGAACGATGGTTGCTCGTCCGCTTTTCTTCCGGTCTTCCGGATGGAGCCCCAATAAAGGGCACCATAACACGTAGTCTTGTTAGGTTTGGTTGAATGCTTACTGGGGAAGAGCTAATATCAGTCTCTTCTGCTTTGGGTTCTTGAGAATTAACATTCAAGTTAAATAGGGATCGTTGGGGTGAAATCTAGACCTTTAAATCAGTGCATATGCATTTTAAAAGAATTTCAGATTTCTATAATCAAAACATAACTGCTTGTTCATGTCACCTTTTTTATTTTGCATATTATGCCTTTAGTATGAGGAAGTTAAAGAATTTTGAATTATATAACAAATTAACAATATTGATATTAACAAGCGGAACAATATAATTTTTGTACTATAAAGAGATCTTACTATTTAACAATGGGGAATGGTTCCTACTTGAAGTTCGACCATTGAGCAGAAATAAAGACATGTAAATATCATAGTTTTGTCATATTGATTACTTAAATTAGTCTAGGATGCTCCTCTTGCTTAGGTGGCAATGATTTATATCATAAGGTAATTGGTAGTCTTTCCTCACATGTTGAGTTGCTATAATAAACAGTACTCAATGCACAACATGCAAGCCATTATGGTATGAGTGATAAGTGATACGGAATTTTCTATTTCCAATGATGTATTAATGTAAATAAATGCTTCTTTACAAGTCACATGGAGCGTGAACTCATAAACCTAAAACAAGATCCATATAGAACTTATACAAACATCATTAGATAACTCATTAACAGTTGATGTGTCGAGTGAATAAATGAAGCATCCAATTACTAGATAAGAATTAACCTTCGATGTTTTTGTTGGCACTAGTTTAATTGTATGCCGTCATTCTAAAATCCTTTTTGTATGGATTTATTTTCTCCTTCAGTCCTTTGCTGGGACCATGGAATTTGAGAGTGATGGTTGTTACTAGATCACAATGTCAAAACACAAAACCAAGTTAAATTTACAGGGTAGAACAATTAATTAAGATTTATGCTCTTTTGCAAGGCACATAATATGAAATATTTTGAGGAACACGTACTTTTCCATTTATTACGAGAGCCTTTTACGACCGTATATACATATGTGTGTGTAGAGTTATGCTCTTGCTGCCTACCTCTGGAAAGCTCTAATATCTCTTGACATTCTTTAAAAAGAATGTTTGAAACCGTTACAGGTTTTGTCCGATGTGATTGTTAAATGATTCATTGCTTTTTTAATATAGTAGCACTTTACGTTTTGATGGATCTGTACTTCTTATGCATGCTTTCAGCTTTACGTTGCAAAGATCAAATCTAGATGTTTTGATTAATTTGTCTGGCAGATCAGTTATTAAGGATTTTATTTCTTTTATTGTTATACTTGCTTAACCTACTCGTCTTAATATTTAACTAAATTTCTTTTCATTATTGTGGCAGGCTAAACCCTGTAAGTGTTTGTGGGTTAGTGGTGTCCGTACTTCAATTTCAAAAGAAGATTTAGAAGAGAAATTTTCCAAATTTGGCAAAATTGAGGAATTTAAATTCCAACAGGACAAAAATTCTGCTATCATTGATTATTTCAAACAAGAAGATGCAATTAAGGCTTTTAAAGCTATGCGTGGAACTGCGATTTCTGTGGATTATTCTAGATTTCATTCTGCAAAAGTAGGTTATTTATTTATTTATTTTATATAAAATGTAGCCAATAAAAGACCAACGGTCAATATTCTTTGTAATCTTATAAGTTATAACCCTTAGTGTTTATTGAACAGAATATTCTGCCATCAGAAGGTCCAAAAAGGAATGAGGAACTACCAAGTAATGTTTTGTGCATATCTTATCCTCCTGCTGTTCACATTGATGAACAAATGTTGCATAATGCCTTAATTTTGTTTGGTGAGATTGAAACGATTAAAAGTTTTCCTTCAAGATTCTGCTCATTTGTTGGGTTTAGAAGCAAGGAAGAGGCATTACATGCCAAGAACGGGCTGCAGGGAAAACTTTTCAATGATCCTAGAATATCAATTACATTCTCAAGAAACGAGCCTGCGCCTAGCCAATATTTTACTGGAACTAGAGGCCCAAGGCCCGGAGCAATTAGCTAATGGAATGCCGTTTCATGCGCCATATTTGGATGTAATTGCTCAACCTATAGCGCCAAGTAGCTTCCGTGGGCATGTGATTCCTCATGGTGTTGGAGGACCCGTTAGCTTTATGCGACCTTTTGCTCCTCCGGATCCAAATGTTGGTGGGCCTGACCCTAGTTTTGTCACTGCAACCGGAGATCTAAATTGGAGACCATCTCCTTCGAATCAGATGCTTTCATCTCCTTCAGCAGGTACGAATCCATTGACCAAGTCATCTCCTGGGACATGGGATATTTTTGATGCAAGCCAAATTCAAAGGGCACCCAAGAGGTCGAGAACTGATGGTCATATGCCCATAAAAGAAATGAATAATCATGTTCCGTTAAACGATCAAGTATTCAGAAGTGTTTCCCCAAACACTAGATTCACAAGGGGTAGTCCCAACGTTGATCGTGGTGATGTGGATTACATGTGGCAAGGAATCCTTGCTAAGGGTGGAACTCCTGTTTGCCGTGCGCGTTGCGTTCCTATTGGAGATTGGATTGGATATGAGATGTAAGTTATTCAATTCCCTCATTTATGTATTGGTCTTGTTACATATATTTTATGTCTTGACATTCAAAATTATGAACGTGGCCGCATGCAGGCCCGGAATTGTGAATTGCTCAGCTAGAACAGGACTGGACACGCTGGCGAAACATTATGCAGATGCTATTGGTTTTGATATCGTTTTCTTTTTACCCAATAGTGAAGAGGATTTTGCTTCATATACAGAATTTCTACATTACATGGGTGATCGAAACCGAGCAGGTGTTGTTAAATTTGGCGACGGGACCACCTTATTCTTGGTCCCACCATCTGACTTTCTAGAAAGGGTTTTAAAAGTTTCTGGTCCTCCCCGTCTCTATGGGGTCGTTCTGAAGTACCCACCACACACCTCTGACAACTTATCCGGTCCAACTATTACCCAGCAACACGGGGACTGTGTACCAGCGGTTACCGCCACATCAACCACTCCAGTTGGACTTTCTTTAACACCTGAACTTGTTGCATCTCTGGCTTCTTTAGCAAAGGCCAACTTTAATGGTCAACAATTATCAGGCAACACATTACCGGAACCAGTGTTAAATGGACAACTTCAGGGAAAGATATATCACCATGATACATCCAATTTGACTGGCAATTTAATGCAGTCAAATAAAGTCAACGACCCTAATTTAGCGGTTACCAGAAATAGTTATGTTCAAGATCCTTCTTTCAATCTGCCCCGCCACGAGAAGGCGGCATCTTTGACAAATTCCAGTTTTCAAACTTCACATGGTGTAGAATCTGCACTTCCCATGCAAGTTACTCAGCAATACCAAGCTGATTACCCACATGATTTGCACACCGCGGGTAATGTTGTTACATTGTCAAGCCAGGTATACAATACTAATGTTTATGAAACACAAAGTATGATCCCAGGTCAGCAAAATCTGGAGTTTGATGCTGATAAGAATCAGCGGTACCAATCTACACTACAGTTTGCAGCCAACCTTCTACTTCAGATACAGCAGAAGCGGTCAGGAACAGAAACAGACCGTAACCAGTAAGGTGGCTTCTTCCGTCAAGGTATTACCATTACTGACCTTCATTTTCCCATACATACATGATTCTTTAGGAAATAATTTAGATATGCATCCATATAGAGTTCATAATGCTTTGTCATGCTCTGTGCTTTTATGTTTTCATTATTCGGCTGAAGTAGTAATTTTCCGAAATTAGGAAACGGGTAAATTACATCGTAGCTTAGTAACCACTTTAAGAAACAACAAAAAAGTTACTTACTTTGGGTCAATCATATTGGTTGGGGTGTTAGGGAATCCGAAAGGTCTAAACTTTTTGTTTTCTAAACAAGGGTTAATACCATAAAACCCGACATGCTTTTTATTTTAGCACGAACAAGTCTGCCAACTAATTTTGGGATACTAAAGTCCCTGAACTTGTTTTATAAAACATATACTTGCGAACTTTTTAAAGCCGCCACATATGTAATGATTAGGCGGTAACGCCTCCACGAGTTCAAAGACTTTAATATGAAAAAAAAAATGTTTTTGTGTAAACTGAGAAAACATAATGGTTTTCTGTGGTCTAGTCAAAAGACATGTTGAACCTGAGAGATTTGTTGTCTAGAATGAATGATCCTGCTACTAATTGATGGTTACTATGTGTTTAGTATTATGATATACTTATTGTCATTTATTATAGTGTATCACTTAATTGTATTCTACTAATACATATACACACTTTCTTTGTTTTGTTTAATTCAAGTTTTAATTTCCTTCCTATGGCGCGTATTTATTTATTAGTTGAAAGTATAGGCGATAATAGTACATACAAGTTTGTAATATCCCAGACATTTTCGTCTTAATACCTGACCTGTTTTGTTCCTATAAATTCTACTTTAAAAACAAGTGCTCAGAGGAGCTAGTTTGCCGGGTAATCGCTAAGCATGTATCAACCAAAAAGTTGATCCTAAACACAACGTCGTTTAGCTTGTTATTACATCCTCGGTGTTTACCGTTTAACCTTTCGTCAAACACAAACAAGTTTTATTCGTAAACTAAGGTCGGAAAGTTATGCACACCGGATGACTAGCCTTTTTAATGGACAATTAGTTGGGTAAATTAATTAATTATTTTAAATGTTTATGTAAATTATAACCTATAAAACTAATGTCGAAGAGCTGGTGACTCTTATTTAAAAAAAAATTACATCATGAAAATGAATATTTTCATTCTCTTCAATCTTCGCAAGCTATTGCTATAGTTTTTTTTTTTTTTTTTAATTTTAAAAATATAACAAGTTACGTTATTACCCGTGTCTGTATGGCTATTGCTACATCGCACAAACACCCTCTATTATAATATAATGACGCGTTGTGAATGAAAAGACAAGATGGCATTCTAAAGCTAATCTATTTTTGACCTGTTAAAAGGGTTATTTATATATCACAACACGTTCATTTTGTGATGCTTTTCAACATAATGTTTAAAATTTATATATTGACCCGTGAGATTATATGAACCTGATATCGAATTATAGTGGCTTGAAAGTGCCACATAAATAACAAACATAAAGCTTGTATGATATCCTAAAACACTTGAATGTTTCTTTGTTGATGCTCGCGCCATGTATCCGCAGCTTGATAACACTAGGCGCGTAAGTTCTTTAGCAGATATAATTTAATTAATATGTCCTTAGCCATTTTAACGTTGGCTCGGTAGGAGAGGCTTTTGTCTCTTGGGAAGAAACCCATGGTTTAATCACGGGTATGGGTAGATTAAGATTAATTTGGTGTAATTTAGCTTTTTTTAACATGATTCTATGATTATATAAAACAGGGCTAAAATATTATGTAATAACCCACAAAGTACAAGTAAAAAGAAAACAACCAACAACAATACAATTCAAAATAACTACATCTTTAATGTTAAACTCACACGTATCTATAGTAACGTGTTAGCTTATATGTCTTCAAATAATCTACTTTCCGGGATATTTTTAAAATTTAACTTTTTTGTTTCTTGATTACTATATTTGCCAAAAACGTTGTTAGAAAGACAATCCCCATCACCTTCCTTCATTCCTTTGATACCACCAGCGAGCCAACTAAAGTCAGGACTTCATTGCAAGAGCTAAAACGAATTCGAGATTGGAAGCTTCAATCACATTTAGATTTTCCACTACAGCAGTAGAGTGACATTAAGTAAAATTCTTTTTGGTCCTCTAAAATGTTATTACGAAATTGATGCGTTTATATATGGTTACGCATATATAAATACCAGGCTAAAAATACGTGTATTATGCGGATTGAATAGATGACTATTAATAAAATTAGCTTTGAGGATTTAGGATCTATTGGAGTGTAAAACTATGAGATATGGACTTATGTAATTGTGACATATGGTGCAACCAGTTACTCATTTATTAGGTTTAGATTTTATGATAAAAATGTATTCTGTCAAAAAGGATGTATTGTTGATTAAGTAACAAGTAAAAAAAAGTCATTTACTAAATAATTAATTTTTTAGAGTAAATTTTATTTTTAGTATATGGGTTTTGGTAGTTTCTACTTGAGTCTAAAATTAAAATTTTTAAAAATTTTAAATACCTATGGTAGCGTTTGGTATGTTTGAATTGAAGGCGAAATTGAATGGACCATTATGAGGTGATGAAAGATTGTGTGTTTGGTTGGTTAAGGATTCCCCAAGGCATTTCATTCTTTAAAACCATTCCATCCACACCCCATTTTTTTCATTCCCTTCTCCCTTTCACCCTTAATTAACGACACCAAAACCCACAACCCACCACCATCATCACCAGCTACAACAACCACCACCCACCGTCGCCGACACCACCACCTACCAGTGTCGCAGCCACCGACTACCTTCACCTACCCACCACCGCTGCACTGTCGCTGCCATCGACTACCTTCACCCACTCACCATTGTTGCCGCCACCAACCACCACCACCGTCACCATCCACTGCCGCCCACCACCACCGTCGCCGCCAGCCAGTCACCATCCCTACCCACCACTGCCACCCTTCACTGTCATCGCCACATATCACCACCCGCCGTCACTGCCGCTAACTACCACCCCACTATTACTGCCATCCACCACCACCTACCACCGCTACCACAACCACCACCACTACACACCCACCATTGTTGCCATCCGCTTCAATCGCTGTCACCGTAACCACCATCATTTCTACCTACCACCGCCGGTACCCTTCACCTCCGCTGCCATGCACCGCCACCGCAACCACCACATATCACCACCGACTATCATCGCTACTAACCACCACCTACCACTGTCGCAATCCACCACTACCCACCGCCGCCGCCACATATCACCACCCACCATCGCCACTCACCACCAATTTTATATCTTCGTCTTTTCTTGCCTATCGAACAACATAAAGTAACAATTTGTTTCATTCTCACATTGCAACTAAACAAGACAAGGACTAATAATAATCCATTCCATTACTTTGTCCATTTCATTCCCTTATTCATTCCATTACCCTATACCAAACAAACCCTATGTTTTCATTTTGCAACCCTCTAAGACAAATTATGTAACCAAGTCATTAAATACAAGAGTATTTTAGTCATTTAACACATAGATATAAGTATACAACCTTTTAATGCATAAGGTACTTATAAAATACTTTTACCAATTTTATTTTAATTCTATATATAATTAAAACATGTCTAGCCTTATGAATAGTTCCCTCATCTCAACCGTTGGTTTTTGATCCAACGTCCCATTCTTCTCAATGCTCTATTATTTTATTCTTTCTTTTATCTTTACCGTGCATCTCTCTTCTTTACAGAGCATCACTTCCCTTTTCCTTCTCTGGATTCTTCATCTTCTATTCTCCTGGAACACGTGTCTCTCTAACAAATTACAATACTTCACAACAACGCCTAGGTAAGAACCCATCTCTCTTTAACACTGCCAGTAGGCGGTTCTTGGCGGCGACGATGAATCCGGTGCCGTGGTTTCCTTTTGTTCCGGTCGTCTATGGCGAGTACGAAGAGAGAGAGAGATTGGGGGTTGTAGAGAGAGTGAAAGAGAAGGGGTTTTCAGGCGTCATCAAAAGTTGGGTTTTGAAACACCACCACCGCACAGCACCGCCGCCGTCCCTACCCGCCTCATCCACAGCACCTCCGCCTTCTTTAACTGCTCTGTCCATCACCGCCGCTGTCAGATCGTCGCTGGTTTTGTTGACTGTAGAGGTAAAACTTATTAGATTATTTATTTTTTTAAGTTGTCTATATTTACCTGTGGTGGTTCCGATGATAGTGTTTTCAGTAGTGATTGCTGTTGGCCATGGTGAAGAATGGTGGTACTGGTAGCTCTAGAGATGATGACGATGATGTAGACTCGCAGATCCACCAGTTAGCGATGGTGATGCTTTTTTTCTCCTCAACAACACAGTCCCGCCGAGTATAAGAGGTATAAAGACGCCTTGATGTTTTATCTATGGGTAGGTTAATTTTGAGTTTTGACATCTTTGTGTATTTGTATTCAGTTAGTGTTATGTGTACCATATCATTGGACTCGCAAAATGAAATTATTGAATGATCAACTTAGTAAATACGTACATATTATTTAGACTTTTGATTTTGATTTCAGTTCCATTTTTTATTGAGCTATAGACGATGACAACAATGAAGATAAATATGACAAAAGGAGAAGAGGCGCATCTGAGTTCTATGATGAAGACCATGTAGCGGCGCCGGTTGGTTAGCTTCTATATATCATTGTGTTGTGTGTTATGATCAATTCAATTTGTTTATGAATTTACCTTGCCTCTCGGTTCGTTAATGTCATCAATTTACTTTAGTTCTTGGTTCATAACACAAAATACCTATCATTTTAGCTCAAACACCTCTGGTAGTGACAGAGCCGCTAGGAACTGAAAACCATCTACCATTCTCATTGGGTTGGGGATGATTGTCCTAATATTGTATTATTTGACATTTTAGAGCTACTTTGGTAAAATACTATGATAGATATGATAAGGTTAACATTATTTATATGATTTGTAGGGGAAGAAAAATCATGGCTCCAACCTTGAGCGTATGAAGATGATGTTTCTAAATCAAGTGAAGGATGCTAAAGAGATCAAGGTTCATAAGTAAGATAATTTATTTTGTCCTTTTTTTAATATTGCATAAGAAATAAAAGAATCGGAAAACTATTTTGAATTGTGTCCGGTGACATAATAATGATATTTTAGATTTAGATGCCACATGTGGTCTTGATTTTTTTTGTGAAATTTAAGTTATTATGTTGATTTGTGCTAACCATAATTAAAGTTGTTGATCATGTTCAACTTCACTGTATATTCAAATGAATCAAATAGGAGGTGTGCATCTCTTTATCTTGCAATTCATGATAGTTTTCGGAATATTGTCAATTGCTCACGGTAATATTGTTAAGTAAACAGTCTTTTATGCCTTACTAGCTTCAAATAATTTTCATGCACATCTATGATTGTAGACATTGATCGTTGATTCTTGACAACCAAGTCATATTTGAACTTGACAAGAAAATACGTTAATGTTGTTTTCAAGAATTAAAATAAATAAACTTACTTGAATGTGGTCAAACTAACTGTTGTGAATTGCTATATTCAGGTTTAGAAAACACTTTGTACTCCGTGTTATATGCCTCTTTTTCTTTTGATCTTTAACATCTGTGAAGTTTCTAATTCACTGCAGGTCATACAACTGCTACAATTTTACTACACTGCTTTGCTACCTTTTCTTTTTGAAGTTTAGTTATTAAGCCACTTAATTGTGTTTATTTATTTTGCGAACATAGATTATTAAATGTATACAACAAATGCATAAAATCTAAATTAACGTCAAACTATTAGGAATCTGAAGTGACAATTACCAGATTTGGTCACCATGCAATATGTGTTTTTCTTGGGTTGCACTATTGAGTACTCATACCGTCATTAAACGAATTAAAGTGACAATTTCCGCCGCAACGCGCGGGGTGTTATACTAGTTATATATATAATTATTGAGGGCGCTTAACAATAGTACCTTCTTTTGGCTTTTTGCAAAAAAAAAAAAAAAAAAAAAAAAATCATTTTAACTCTTTTATATTTTATTTTTTTCAAATATGTTACAAAATTAATTTTTAATCCAACACCTTTCTCCTTTAAATTTTAGTCCTTATGCTTTTTCAATTTGTATGAATTATGTTCGGTCTAAATTTTGCGAGGCAACACGCTGTAACCTGCGTATGTTAAATGTTTTTATCTCTATGTTTTCCCGGTTAACGACTTTATCATAGCACGCAGGTCCTAGCTCGACTTGGTTATTCTTTTATATGTTTTACATTTCGGTGATAACATGTCGCAACGGGTGTACGTGGTTCAATGTTGTTACATTTACTTTTTGTTTACTCTAAGTCCTGCAGCAACACGTACGGTCGTAAATACTAGTTATAAGTATATACTCTCACAATCACTCTCTCACACACATACAAAAACCTCTCGGTTTTGACTTACCTACTAATGCACCACTTCTCCATCACCACTACTAGTTTCACCACGACATCAGCCCACCTCCCACCACACTGCACTGCCTAACTACCACCACTACCTCCTCACCTACCCCATATGCCGTCACAAATCACCTCAATGTGAACCCTGACCACCAAATTGATTTTAGATCTGACCCTGGTCGAACCACCATCCCATCATTGTCGTCCCTAACCCCATAACCGTTGAACCCTAACCACCAAATTGATTTCACCCACAACATCCGTCACCGTCTTCCTAAGTACTCGTCAAAGATTTCACCCACCACACCCATCATTGTCATCCCTATCCCCATCAAACCACAAGTTTTCCGCCCTCTCTTTAGTCTCTCTAACATCGTCTCTTACAGAGGTGGTGTTGGTGGTTTTAAGTGGTTGCAGATATTTCTTTCAAAAAACACTATATGTACTGTGGTGGTAGTGGTGATGGTTTATGGTGATGGTGGGTTGATAGAATATAAGAGAGATAAATGATGAGTAGTATGAGAGAATGGAGAGAGAATATATTTTATTTAATTGTTAATTTTTAATGATATTTTAGTCTTATTACAAAAAGTTAACAAAGTTGGAAACGGTGTTCTAAATTTGAACTCAAAGGGTGACAAAATGTTAACATAGGTATCCAGAATGTTAAAAAACTTAATTATGTTCAGCGATTAAAACCACCAAAACATATGAATTCAAAAACAACTTTACTCTATTTTTAAATATATATGATTTTTAAAGTTTGTGTATAAGTAGGATGAGTTTTAAATGTTTTGACCGTTTAATATGTTTTTTAAATAGGCCGATATCATCACCTTTCAAGTTTTCTTCATACGATTTTTGTTACACCAAAAAAGACCAAATATTATTACCGTCCTCCTAATTATTATTCAACCACTAATGTTCTTGATGATTCATATTTCTTCTCGTTACCCATCACCTAACGTTGCAATTTACATCCATGGCTTTGTGTGTTTTCAAAAGTAGAAATCGAAAATTTACGAGTTGGGTATTTCGCATCAATCTTTGTATAGGATTTGTCCGATTGACATGGTTTAAGTCGATAACAGCTTAATGTGTTGCATCTTCGATTTGTAGCATATAATTTTACAATAATGTCCTTTGAATCAAATGAGTAATGACTAACAAGGTTTATTTATTGACTTGAAAATGTAGGGCAAAGGAAGTTTAAGAAGAAATTGGAAAATGTGTCGGTGATGACATCGTCAAAGGTTTTAGTTTAGCTGATTTGCCTTTTCTTTTAGCAACTTTACTTTTTGCGTATTGATTTTAATAATTCAAACTTTTACTTATTGGCCGACAATAATTTGTGCTTTAAAAATTCTCAATAGCGATCCCAACTTTTAACGTATTGACCGGAAATGAACCTTTGTTAACTGAGAACTAACTCAGTTAGTTGATGCTTACGTGGGCGCTGATGTGACATGCTCATGCTGACGTGGATGATGACGTGGCATGCCGTCAGCATCCACTAACTGAGTTCTCAGTTAACAAATGTTTATTGTCGGCCAATACGTTGAAAGTTGGGATCGCTGTTGGAAATTTTTGAAATACAGATTATTGTCGGCCAATGGGTGAAAGTTTGGATTATTAAAATCCAATAACCCTTACTTTTTTGTACTGTAGTTGTTTCAATTAGTGTATGCTTTTCGCACACTTAAATCTTGCGCAAGGATGACGTTTACAACTTTCAAATAGATTATAATCTTTCATGACACTATTTAATCCCATGGGTTATATGAGTATACATCACATACTTTATATGTTGAATAATTACTTTCATTTAATGTTTTGCTACAAGTTAAATTTCAAAGAGTGAATTTCTATCAAAATGACTATTTTACTTTGATTATTAAAATTCAGATTTTGAAAAAAAAAATAAAAATAATAACTTACCATCTCCCCCAATTTCACATCATTTCACTAATTATCACAAATTAGACAATCTCTTCTGCTCAGTTAATAGCAATTACAAGGCGGAGAAAGCTAAGACTATACGGTGTGCCATCGGGGAGATCAATCGGGATGGTGAGTTGGCAAGTGCCCCGATCGGGAACACCCCCCCCCCCCCCCCCGTAAATTTTTCGGGGAAAACGGGGTCATTTGCTCGTTTGTACCGAGCCTCATGATTGGCTGAAAAAATTTGAACGTTGGTGTGGGCCTTCACCATATAGCCGTTTGAAAAATTAAAAAAAAAAAAAAAATTAAACCTTTTACCTATATATATAAACCTTCCGTCTAAACACATTTTAACAAAAAAATAAAACCTTCCATCAACACAACCATACCCATAACTTTTCCATCTCCACAAAATTTATAAAAATTCAATTTGTTACCATGAGTTCGTCGGAGGAGGAGGAACAAAATGTGATAAACTTTTACGTTGGCGCAATGATGGAAACGGCAAAACTTATAGCCGAGTTGGAAGACGAAAGCGATAGTGAAGCGTCTTCGGTACCATTGACACGGAGCGCGGCGCTTGATAGAGATCGTGAGGGTATGTTTTTATTTTTTTTGTTAAAATGTTTTATTTTTTTTGTTAAAATTGTTTATTTTTTTTTTTTGTTAAAATGTTTTATTTTTTTTGTTGATATGTTTTATATTTTTTGTTAATATGTTTTATTTTTTTTAAAGGTGCACACGAACGTTTGGTGGCCGATTATTTTGACGAAAACTGTGTTTACACGGACGAACAGTTTAAACGTCGTTTCCGAATGAGTAGAAGATTGTTCGAACGAATTGCCGATGATTTAGCTAATTATGATGAATTTTTTACACTACGATACGATGGTAGAGGGAAACGGGGTTTTACGACCCTACAGAAATGCACGTCTGCAATTCGTCAATTAGCATACGGCACTGCGAGTGATTCATGGGATGAGTATTTAAGGATGTCTGATAGAATGAGTCGGGAATGTTTGTACCAGTTTTGCGAAGATGTTGTGAAGTTATATAGCAAGGTTTATATGCGTACGCCAAGAAAAAGCGACATCGAAAAGCTCTACGCGCACCATGCAGAGAAACACGGCTTTCCTGGCATGCTAGGAAGTCTTGATTGTACGCATTGGCCATGGCGTAATTGCCTCACCGCATGGAAAGGTCAATTTACTCGGGGTGACGTAGGAGAACCATCACTTATTCTTGAAACCGCTTGCTCACAAGATCTTTGGATTTGGCATGCTTTTTTTGGCGTTGCAGGTTCGTGTAACGACTTAAATGTTCTTGCAAGATCTCATATTTTTGACCCCATGATTAGAGGCACCGGCCCTGATGATTCTTTTTGGCTCAATGGCGTAAAATATAAGCATGGGTATTATTTATGTGACGGCATATACCCAAGCTGGGCGTCTGTTGTGAAGACAATATTGAATTCTTCAGATGACAAAAGGAAAAAGTTTGCGAAGTGTCAAGAAGCAGCAAGGAAAGACGTCGAACGATTATATGGTGTGATCAAGGCGAAGTGGCATATAATAGAACGACCAGCACGTGCATTCCATCCACAAAGATTGAGATACATTATGTACGCGTGTTTGATACTTCATAACATGATAATTGAAGACGAAGGTCGTGCGATATGCGTTTACGATCCGAATGAGATTGAAGAAGTGCTCGAGCCAGTTGACGAGGGACAACAAGAATCAAACACGTGGGCGTTACACGATGCCACTATGAATGGAAACCTTGTTTCGGATCTCGTTGATCACATTTGGAATAATTTTCGTGTCGACGACAATGACGAGTAGTTTTTTCTAGTTTTTTTAATGAACTTTAGTTTGTAATTTTTATTATTTTGTGACTTTAGTTTGTATGTTTTTTTAATTTTATGAAATTTCGGTTTTTTTTATTAGTTACGTTTTTTTTTATTATTTACGTTTTTTTTTATTTTATTTTAATAAAAAAATAATTATGAAATATAAAATATATAATTAAAAAAAAGGAAAAAGAATAAAAAAAGGAAGGGGGAATGGGGGAGTTGGGGGAAACCATTTCCAAAGTTTGGGGGAGAAAATGGGGGAAATGACATGGCGCTGATGTGGCAGTTGGGGGAGTTGGGGGATTGGGGGGGCACACCATATAGTCTAACCCTTAACCCACATCGACATCATTCTACTTCGTTGTCTATCGCTCTAGATCTCTCACACCATCGTTAACAAACAAAAGTACGGTTAGTAAGACTCTTAACACAAACATATGATAAGATTATGTGTTGAAAAGATCATTTTAGCTTTTTATTACTAAAAAAGAGAACAATATGTATACAACCCCCCCCCCCCCCCCCCCCCCCCACACACACACACGCGCGCGCGCACACACACAAAGGAAAAAACTCCTCATTTGCTCCGGTAAATGTTTCTTCTTTGTCGCCCTAGGCTGGCCGAATTTGACTTGCTAGTTGAGATGTTGAGTCTACCATCATTCTCCTCTCTAGCCTTCCTCTTCAGTGTCGTTCAATGTTATCTCAATCGATCATTCATTCTCTCAGTGTCAGAAAACTTGGAACAACTAAAAAGGACCACACTAATCTACATTCACTACACGAGTTTATAGTCTCGCTTTGAGGTACATAGTCGTGAAAAAGTCGATGTGGTGCAACTAAAGTTTCTCCAAGTAAACACCTAACCCTTCAATTTTTTAACAACAATTTAATACACCTAAATACCATTGAACCTTTTATTTACAAGGATTTTAATCTACATCATTTGTATGGGGCACAATTACCATACAAGTAGACCACTAGTTCTTCATGGGTTCAACCTTTCAACTTACTTCTAGGTAGTGTTGTAAGAATCGCTAGGCGCTAATCGGTCGGTGAGGTACTGATTAGCGATTAATCGTATTTAATCGGATTGAGATTTTATATGTAATTTTCAGTTTTATATCTATATACAATTAAATCGCCAGAATTTACAGCTTTGGTCAAAACCTGACTGAAATTTACAAATTTTGGCCGAAATTGGGCTGGAATCGCTAGACAACCACCGACTAGCTATTAATCAAAGATTATTCAAAGGATAGACGAGATTTTTACAATCATGCTTCTAGCTAAGCCTCATTTCACATATGTAAATTAATTTCAAATAAAGTCCCACATTATGTTGGTACTTAAAAGTTGTAATATTGTATATGTGAACAAATTTTGGGTTTTAAAAAATTAATGCATCACACGCTAGGATAATTTTCAAAATAATCAAAATAGGTTGTGAATGGAGTGTTGACAGCATTTAATTTTTTCTTCAACTTTTGTATAAATAGCCAATACATTAGTAACAAAAAATTCAATTATTTATGATTTTCTCATTTCAACTACACATTAGAAGCCACAAAAGCTTGACTAATTTTTTTCTTGGTTTCATACTTTTCAACTTATTCTTTTAGCCATATTCATTTAATTTAATTTAGAGTAAATAACCAAAATCGTGCCTCAGGTTTTCCCATATAAATAAGTAGAAATTAGCCGTTAAAAAAAAGTAAAATATAAACCTCGTTTGGCCCACACTAAGAGCATTCGCAATAGGATCTCCATCCCCATTTATAATTACGCTAAAAATTACTACATTTTTTCTCTATTTTTCAATTAAATAATATTTTTTTTATATTTCTATCATTACTTTTATCTCTTCGTCGTCCACTCACAACCATTTTAAAAAAAAAATATCAAACAATTATAGAGGGTGAACAGTTTCATATCAAATATAAAGATGAACAGTAATTTTTCGCTCTCCTCCGCTCACAATTATTTACTACGTACCACTTATAAAAAACATAAGATTTTACTCATCTAAATATGGAAAACCACACGTGAATGCTATAAATGTTACATTCTTAAATGGGAAAATGGCCAAATAGCCCCTTTACCGGGCGTTTTGCGTAAATAGCCCCCTCCACCGTCTTTGGAGAGACGGGACACGGTTTCCAAAAGGGCTGAACCGTCTTCCGAGATCCTTTGGTTTCCAACCAGTAGCAACCCAACACGTGGCGGTTACGATCCCGATGTCTGCCACCCGGCTCCCGTGGCGGCTTGAGACGTGTCAGCGCCGCAAAGCCGTCTCCGGTGGGGTCTTTGAGACGGTTCACCAACGGCTCAAGTTAAGCCGTCTTCGGCTCGGCTTAGCCGAATCCGTTTTGGCTGAACCGTCTCCAGCCATTAATTAATTTATTATTATTTTCTTTTTCAAATTTTGTTTGGGTATAAATATGTGGGTTTGGTTGAAAAAAAAAACACATTTAAATCAAACCAAATCTTCTCAAATGTTTGTTTCAAGCCAAAATATTTTACCAAGCCAAAATATTTTACCAAATCAAACAAAATCTTCTCAAATGTTTTTTTCAAATTTAGTTTGATTATTCGACGTGTTTTTGAGCTTCAGAATAGCCGAATATTTTTTCGGTAAAAATTATGGCACTTTTTAAACCTAAGCCTTTGGGATTTATCTAATCCCATTCAATTGAAAGTTTCTGCTCCGAAGTTTTTCACCCATTTTCTTTGGCCTTAAAAGCCTTTCACCCATTTTCTTTAGCCTTAAGTTGACCTCCAACCACTTGGGAAGACATTTGGAGCGAAAGGTTGAAGTGATGGATAGGTTTCGGTCGGAGTTAGTGAGAAGTAAAGCGAAAAAGGCTTCGGTTGGATTGTTGTTACATCTACATAATACTACTTGGATTGTTGTTGCATCTACACGTGGGTTAACCCGTGTAATTTGCATCTACGATTTGGTAGTCTACTTTGTTGGCAAGTTCATCCTTTTCCTAAATCTCTATCATGATCTTCTGGATCATCCGTCTTTTACATGTACAAGACGGTCGGATGTGATATTTAGGAGAGTTTGTTCTTTGACTTGTCCGGACCGTTGGTAAGGATCTGTCCGTACATATATTTATGTATTTAGGGTGATGAAGATGAAACTGGACAGTGGGTATAAAGTACACTGCGAAAATATATCTTGGCGTTCCAAGCAACGGAAATGTCTCGGTGTTTGACGTGTTGAACGACTTCGTGAATTATTATTGTTTGTATATTGTAATTGTTATAATACTTTAGTTGTATTTTTATTGGATCCCTATTATTATTTGTTTATGTTAAGTTTGTTTAAGGTCATGTGTTCTCTACTTTTTGGGGTTAAACAAAACAATCCCTTTAAACAATATAAACTTAAAATAAACATTTTTTTTATTAAAACGTAAAATAAAAGGAACATTAAAATTAAGAAAAAAAAAACTAATCCAAAGCCCCGGGGACATCACGAATCATCTGCCACGCCGACAAATGAGTAAAGGGTGGTCGGCCCGAAAACTCGTGCTCAATCTTGGCATGTTCAAGTTTTTCATGGTCCGCAGTCTCTTGTGGGAGTTCACGGACAGCGGTTTGATAAAACCCCTCGAAGAGACGGCACTTGTTTTGCAAGTCCGTCCACTTCCGGTTAAGAGACTCCGTTGACCTGCTTGAACCTCCAACCAAAACTTTGAACTCGTTGAGAACGAGTGGCCAAATGGACCCTCGACGTGGTGGGTTTTCTTTAACAGTTATCCAAGCAGTGCACAGGGCAATTTCTTCTTCTTCTGTCCATGGTTTCGGTGCCATTGTGATTTTGGGTTTGGGTTTCTTATCTGTGACGGTGTACTGACGGTCTGTAATGGCAAACCGTCTACTGGCTTTATATAGGAAGGACATATGCGGGTGGATTAAGCATTCAATAGGGAATATCAATAGATTTCATAGTAAAAATTAGAACATTTTTTAAAACACTAAATAAATTAAAACACTTTATTAATAATAAAAAATACATTAAAAAAACATTACATAACATTATTTTTAATAAAACCTAAATTTAAATATAATCACGTAACAAATGCCACGCGGAAAGATATTCGAATTCTTCGTCGTAGTCCAAAAAGTAGTCGATTTTCGCCAATTCAATGAGCCCTTCCTCGGACTCGTTTGGCGACTCCTCTTTGTTGGAGTTGAAGAACCCTTCGAATACGGTGCACTCCGCCTTGACGTTGTGAAACTTTTCTATAACATCTTGGGTCGTACGGTTTGTCTGACCGCCGACAAGTGTTCGAAACTCGAAAAATACTCTACTCCAAAATGGAGTTGCACGAATTTCTTGACTGGTGTCCGAAACTCGGGTGTTTTCGGCAACATTTCGCCATGCCAATGTAACCCCAAGGATCTCCTCGTCGGTCCATGAAGATATTTTACTTGGTTTGATTGATGTTTTGTAAGAAAAATGTGTGATGTAGTGAAGAATTTGTTAATTTGGTGGGTATTTATAGTGTGAAATAATTTAATTTAATTAAATAGTTAATATGGTAAATAAATAAATGTAATTAATATGGTAGGTAAAAATAAATAAGGACAATTAAAAAAATAAATAAACTTCCAAAATAAGAACATTTTATTAAGAATTGTTTGGACGTGGTAAGCACCTCCAGAAATACATTTTTTCAGCCATGAATCGTCTGTAAGACGAACATGTTTGTTTTAGATCACCGTTCGTAGTAATTGGTTTATCAGTAACCAAATGCTCCATCAGCATACAAAGATATACCGCTTCATTACCAGACAGGGAGTTATGTGGTGCAACATAGTCTTCGTTAAGATTGAAAGTTATACATTTTTCTGGATTACCTGTTTTCTTCCAGAATCTTATGTTCACTAGTAAAGCTCCTAAATAAACTTGTATCTTCGTCAGCTTTGGGTGAACAATGGTTCTGTATTTGTCTCTGATACGAAGGTCTTCGCAAGCATACATAACAAGTTCTTGTGTCACCAACTCTAGTCGCACCAGTAACCATTCCCTATTTTCAAGCTGAACGGGGAAAAAAACAAAATCAACGTCGAAAAATGAAGGAAACAGTTTGAATTTGCCATTGCAATAGTTGGCCAAGTTTTTTGGTACAGATTCTAATAACGAATTATAAAATTCTGGTGGAAGAATTGTCCACCGCATATTTAGCGAAGCATTTTTTTGTAGCTTTCTACTCCTCCAGTTCATCAGTCTTCCAACCCATCCTTCAACATGCTGAAAAATAATTGAATCACAATTTAAGTAAAAAAAATAAAAAAAAACATTAAAATTTAAGTTATTACTGTTGGTGTGAGATAGCCGTTAGAACGATAGCCCAACAAAATTCCCCAAAAATTTTTGTCAAGCTCAATACTTCTTGAAAAAACAGCAGAATAACAAAACGGTGCGTTGCCTTTATTGTAGAAGTCAACAACATTAGTTGCCCAATTATCATTCTCATCGTCCGGTATAGCCCATTTGCCGATAACGTTTCCGTGTAAGCTTTGTCGATTACTGATAAATTCTCTTTCTTTGGTAATTTCAGGTTCCTTTGGACGCCTCCATTTTTTTAGTATCCAACTCGAGGAATGTTTCTCTGGTTGAGAAAAGTATTCTTCTGGAGCTATATTTTTATCACGGCCGTCAGACATTTTCTTGAGCGAAACTTCTCCAACAACGTTTTTTAACGACAAAGTATTTTACGTTACAATTACTTATATAAAGATGATTTTAAATATAAATTATTTATTTAAATTTTTAATTTTTTGTTTTTAAAATTTTTAATTAATTAGGGGCCCACAAAATGCACTCTCGGGAACCGTCTGACAGCAATGGGAACCGTCTCCCTGAGAGCCGACTGAGGCGTTGGGAACCGGACCCGGCTTGTGAGACGGGTTGGGAACCGGAACCGGCTCACCAGATCGTTCCGGGTACCGGCTCAAAAGACGTGTTGGGAACCGGAACCGGCTCACCAGATCGTTCCGGGTACCGGCTCAAAAGACGGGTTGGGAACCGGGACCCGGCTTTGTCAGAGGGTTGACTGAGAGGCTTTGGGAACCGAACCCGTCTTGGTCAGACCGTCTCCTGAGACGCTTTGGGAACCGGACCCGGCCCATGCAGCCCGGTCCCACTAGGGTTTACCTTTTGGGGGTAAAAGTAAACTTTCGGTGAAATTCTCTCCACCGAAAGACGCTACGCTGACGGGAACGCTCTTTTACCGGTTTTCTTGTTTATCATCTATTTTCCGGCGAACGGTTTGCTAGGACTCCGGTCAAAGTATCAGACGACGATCATTTATAATTAAAAAGGTAATATTAACGTTCCTTTTTAAAGTTTTAAATTTTTTTTTCATTGAAAACGACACAACACAAACGGGACCACACGACATATTTTTGGTCAAGTGGTCCACCACGAACGTGCACACCGTCGACCGTTGATTAATTTTTAATTTTGTTTGTTTTTTTGTTGTCCATTAATCGAGGTTGACCAAACCCGTTTGACCATGTTTGATCCGAATGACTTTGTCGACCCGATGAACGCAAATCAAATCCTACAAGAGGAACAGTACGAAGTGTTTTTTCGACACCCACAACAGCCGAATCCTCCTCGGAGCTTACCTCCTCCGGTAAGCGTTTACTACCATTTTTCATTCAAGTATTTTTATCATTTTTCATTTACCTTGTTCGTTACTAAATATTTTTTTATAACCTTTTTTTTAGTCTGATACCGAAATAAAAGTCTGAAGTGCCTGGAACAAAGTAACACAAATGAATACTAGAATGTCCGAGGCAATCCAAAGGCGTTTTAGGGAGACCGTCTTCGGTTACTTTCTGGATGTTATGAGCCATCTTTGCGAAAGTAATTTGTTACTCTTAGTGGCACAACATCAGATTGAGACGGGACTGCCTAGTATCGACGGCCTTTTTTATCAAATCGGTCCTAATAGTCTTGTATTCACTCCACAACAATTTTGTCTGATAACGGGCCTAAGATTTGGCCGTCACGATGGTTGGGAACTCCTACAATCCCCAACATCGTTTAAAAGACGAATATTTGATGAGGTGAGTAAGGTATCTTATGAAAGTGTGCTTGCTATTTTCAACGGTGACTGGAGCGATTATGAGGTGGATGATCTTGTCCGTATTTGTATCCTGGTAATGATTGAATCGGTGTTTAAGGGTACCCAAAATACCGCGACCGTGGATGATCTTGTGCTCGATCTTGTTGATGACTTTGTAGTGTTGAATAGGTTTCCATGGGGAAGTTATTTTTGGGAAGATTTGGTTAAAAATATCAATAACATGCACCTGATTCAAAAGCGGGGTACAAAGGGCTTCAGTTTAAAATCTTGTAATTGGGTTTTCAAGGTATTAGTTTTTATGAATTATTTACTTTTATTTATTAATTTTAACAAATATTTGAGATATTTCTAAATTTTGTTTAAAAACTTGCAGATCTGGATATATGAGATATTTCCAGAATTTAGAAACGATGGAGATTTTTTTCTTGGTGATGCAATCCCCAGAGTTCTTTCCTGGGGTCCGGGAAAAAAATGAAGAGGAGCACCATTGATCGTAAGATCACCGAAAATTCTATGGTAATCTTTTGAAATCATTTTCAACTATTTTTTTTGAAAAACTAAATATAAGTGATAAAATTTGAAAAAAAATTGTTGCGCTTCAGGTTGAAGGGCTTAAGCCGTTTAGGTTTCTACTTCCGAATGACTCTGAGCTGCGCTGTGCCTGGTACACTGATAGCGCCCATTTTTTACGAGCACAAAAATCCTCGTCTCAAGGGTGCTTTAATAAGCCGGCCGAGTTTCATCCGTCTGCCTATGTAAATTTTGATAATACGGCAGCGGATGGTGTGGATGGTGGTTTCGATGATCTGCATACGGTTTACGGTGATCAGGCTGTTGATCCGACGGCCAAAAAAAGAAAGTCGGAAACTGTTCCGACAACCTACACTATCAACGATGATTTAATAGAGCAATTTAAAGCGTTGATGGATGATAGGTTGGAAAACTTTTATTAACAAGTTGAAAGGTTTACTACCTGAGGTAAAGTTGTCGTATGATTATTATTAATCCATATTAATTTGTTGAAAAGTTTAAAATAATTTACATTTTTAAATCTTAGGTACGTAAATCCCAACCGACTGGTGTAGAAGGCCCGACGAGCTCGCATCACAATGAAAATGTTGATGATTTTTTTAGCTCGGGTGATGTATATAGACCAAACACCGACGGCGTAAAAAAGCCTGAGGTAGTTATGTTTTATTTTATTTTTTTTCCTTCATAGTTTAGCATTTAAAATCAAAATAATTGGTTTACTTTTGTCACTTTAACAGTTGAGACGGTCTCAAAGGTCAACAAAGCCAGCCTCGTGTATGCTTTCCTCATTCACAACAATAAAAGGTGCAAAAAAGTAGAAGTTCAAATCAAACGATGAAAACGAAAACATAAAACAAATAAAAAAATGGTATCCAAAACAAAAGGATAAACATAGAACTTGTGCACTAATTGGGGGAAGTATATTCCCGGATGGCTTTTGGGAAGATCTTTTCGGCGATGAGTCACTCGGTTGGTTAGGCACCGAGGTAATAATTTTTAAATATTTGTTACTTTTATTAACTATGTTTAATTTAATTAATATATTTACCGCAGTTTAATATTGAATATTAATTTTTATTTATTATAGCACATATATGGATGGACACACTATCTCTACGAGACTCTTTGGAGCTCAACCTCCCGTTGGAGCATCCTTCCTCCATATTTTGTGGGGGGTTTACTTAGCCGTAATAATAAGCAGGCTTTTAAAGATTTGTTTGATGGGTCGTTCGAACCGTTTCCAAACATCGCTGATGTTGACGAGGTTGTTTTTCAAATTTAAATCATGGTTTTGTTTGTTGAACATATTATGATTTGCTTTTAACATTTTGTTTCAAACTATTCGCGATTTAATAGGTATATGTTGTGTTGAATATAAGCAAACAACATTGGATCCTCGGAGTTTTTAACCTGTGCCAGCGAACGTTTACCATCTATGACAGGTAATTGTTGAACCTATTTTTTTTAATGCCGGTTTTCATTAAGTAATAGTGTTAATTTTGATAATGTTTTTTCTATATTTTGCAGTTTACTGTCTTTGGAGGGCTTACGGGAGGCCAAAAGAGAGGTCATATGCAATGTTAATTATGCATTTGACCTTTGGCTAAGATCCAATAATTACTACGAATCCGTAAACCCGTACATGTACGCCCCTCCTTTCGAAGTCGTAGAGCCTGGAGATGTACCCCAACAGTCCGGACATCTTGGTGATTGTGGGGTTTGGGTGTGCATATTTATTAAGAGGTTGATTAAAAACGAACCTCTAAATAAATATGAAAACACCCAAGTAGCAGCTTTAAAAATGCGGCACAGGATGGCCTTTGAATTTTATAAGAACGTTTTGCCGGAAGCTGATTCGATAGATAATAGACAGACTTCCGATGAAGACGAAGTGAAATTGTTACCTTAATATTACTAATGTCATTATTATTACTACTCCTCTTGTGTTACATTAGTAGATATGCAAACAAAACCCAACTAACTACCAAAAGTAACTTCAACAATCTCGCCTGCAAACGGTATTTTCTAGCCAAAGCTTGTTGCTCGTCTAACGATTGCCTCAACCCCGGAACGATTTTTTTGCACCTGAAACATTCTGATGCTTCTACCCACCTAATAAATCCACAACCAGCAGTCTGTGGTTTAAAAAAAATAAACAGTTATTTGATGATCATTAAAAGCACACGATAAATATTAAAATTTAATACTTACGCAACACACGAAGTCTCTATCCGGGTTTGCATCAGTTCTCGAGATAAGTATACGTGTAGTTGCACCGCATGAACATATTTCTCTTGACCTGCTAAATCGTCTAGATGAAGGCCTTGAAGATGAAGATGATGACTGAGACATGGTGATGGTATATAAACCTCTACACAATTGATGATGAACGGTTGGTGGTAGGTATATTTATAAAAAACGAAAGAGTTATTTGCCAATTTAGTCCTTGACGTTTGTCAAAAATTGCAAATTCCACCCGATATTGGTACACCTATCAACCTAGGTCCTTATATAGAACCTCATTTCACATGCTTTTTAATAGCATAATGACTAACATTCCTGCTCCCGTAGAGAACACAATTTGGGTAAATCCACATAACCAATCAAGTTTTTGGGCTCCAAATGTTCTTGAGTTTTACTACGATGGTGATAGCACATGTTGCTATACAACCTATATGGGGCGTACACCATTAAACAAAGAGTGGTGGGGTGGTATTTTAGGGTACTGTGGAAGCGGATATCTTCAAAAAACGGTAAATACTATGACTGTTACGTTTTACGTTATATGAAATGATAATATTTTTGTGATTTTATTAACATTTATTTACAGCATGTTCGTGCATGGTGCAACAAATTGATGTCGTTAAGGGACATTGAACGACAAAGAAGACCAACAACATGTAGTTATGGTCTTTGGAGTGTTCTTCCCCCTAATTTCTATAGCCTAATTATTGAACAAGATCACCATGCTTATTGCTACGCAAACGGCTCGAGAAGAATATATCCACCTCTTTGGGAAGTTGATATGGTAAAATACTGTTTTTTTTGTATATTTATACCTTTTTATCGTGCTGTATAAAATCTACATTTCGTTTTGGACTGTAATTTTCAGGTATATATACCAGCCTCGATAGACGATGAAAACTGGTTTGTTCTACAAGTTGACATGAAATTACTACAAGTAACAGTGTATTTCCCAAATAACTGTAGTCCCATAGATTGCGGTGATACTTTTTGCATTCATAGAAAAATTCATCAAATTCTTATAGAATTTGAATCTGCTTTCATATGGTTTCTGGGGGCTATAACGTACTGGCAAAAGTCTGGTAGAAACGAAGTTGAATCATTACAATTTTGGGGGGATGTTGTCTGGCCTGTCACCAATAGTCGCATTGGTCGACATTCAGGGGAAATCGTTTGTATGTTGCTGAGAAATCTTGTTCAAAACATGTCATTGACTTGGAGAGAAGGCAGCCTACATGATGCTTGCATGAGATTCAGACGTTTCATGGCAGATGAAATTTATGCTGGTCGTTTTGCACCGTCAAATATTTAAATATTTATCTACCTAGTTTATGTATTGATGTAAAACTTGATATATCGAAGTTATTTGTAATTTTATGTTATAAACATTGTTAAGTAAATAAATTAAAGTAAATAGCACCACTAAAAATCAGCAAGGTTAACAGTCGAACAAGTATTATGAATTACATATTCTGCAAAGTCATCTGCTTCAACGAAAGTGGGGGACGGTGTTTGATGATGATTTTCTTTCTTTGAACCACGCCTGGCAGATTTTGATCGTGAGGCAACAGGAGCTGAACATCGGTCACGATGATGACCGTGAGTTTTACAACGACTACAATATACAGGCGTAGGTTCCTCGCCTCTCGATAAAATTCGTTTATTTTCACGAGGACGTCCCGACTGTCGTTTTGTGATATGTGGTGGTTGTAGAGGAATCAAATACTCTGGCGTCTCCCATTCAGACCTGTGGGGTAAAGGATAAATGGCCTCTTCATATGTTGTTTTGTATAACTGGTTGCTATACCAAGGTGACGTATAATAATTGCAGTCCTTTTCCTTCAGTAATTTTGATACTGCAATCATGTGGCCACATGGGAAACCAGATATCTGGGGAACACAACAACTGCATGTTTCATTAGACAGATCAACAAAACCATTTTTCCCACCGTCTAGAACTTGAAAAGTGTTAACCCGAACGCCATAAGCCTTCCACGTTCTAGAATATTCAATCTTTTTAATAATTTTTTTTTACCGCGAAAGGAGTCAGTACGTGTTTATTTTGAATAGCCTCATTTCGGCGTTCGTAATACCATTGTTGAAGTTTTTGTCTAAAAAATTCAACCAAATGGGTGATTGGAACTTTTCGTTCGTCCTTAGATAAGGCGTTCATTGACTCTGCACTGTTAGATGTCATATAATGATATCGTTTCCCTGAACAGTGTGCTCTTGACCACTTATGTAAACCGATACTCAATAGAGTATTCCTAACCCGTGGTAGGGCTGCACACAGCGCGTTAAAACTTTCTTCAAAATCAGACACCCGGTAAGCTTTACAAGTGTTCCACCACAGTGTCTCTAAATCCTTCTTTTTGCTTTTTGGTATCTTTAAGTTCACCATCAAATGTCGACAGCACAACCCGTGAAAGGCATTAGGAAAAACCGTCCGAACTGCCAAATCTATTGAGTTGGCTCTGTCAGATATGATCGCCAAATCCGGGTGCTCACCGATACACTCTTTAAGTTTCGATAAGAACCACGTCCAACTCTCACCGTCCTCGGATTTGCCGATACCATATCCAACGGGTAAAATTTGGTTGTTACCATCCATGCCAACAGCAAGGAATAACGTTCCCTTAAACTCACATTTTAAGTGTGCCGCGTCTATAATAATGACCGGTCTTAAAGACAGAAGAAAACTCCGAATCTATTTAATAAAATGAAAAACAGATAAATTTTAGACTTCAGTAAACCAAAACATCAATAATTTATTTAAGTTGGTATGAAAATAGGTAAAAATATTTTACTGACCGTTGCACCAATGGCAATAAAAAGCATTTCAAAACGATTGTCTTCATCAGTTTTAATCTCAGTAACAGTCCCTGGATTTGCATTTCGCAAATTATAGCAGTAGAACGGAAGCTCAGAAAACGATTGTTTGCTACTTCCTTGCAAAAGCTCAAGTGCATGACACTTCCCCCGCCAAGCTTGAGTATATGATATATCAACCTTAAATCTTTCTCGAAAATCTTGTACTATTTCGTTTCCACGATAAACACGTCTAGTATCTCGCAATTGGTGCTTCAGTATGCTACCAATTACTTGCGGGTTAGCTTGACGAAGATGGGGATGTGTTTGAGTTTTAGAACATGTGTGGTTGTTGTTAAAAAATGTAACAAAAAACGTGTCTGAAGTTGGGACAGAACGTGACCTAAATTGCCAATCACAATCATCAACTACACATGAAATTTCATACCTCGTTTTAGATGACCTGTCGACTTTATAGGAAAAACGTTCAGACAAACAAAAATTTCCTAACTGCAATTTCAATTCATCTTTGTTACGAAATACGGAACCTTCAGAAAAAACTAAAGAGCTTTTGGTTATATCTGAAAACAATTCAGGACTTGGCTTTCCATAAAATTCTTCTTTTTCAGCTTTCTCATCATCGAAATTTCCAAAACACCCATATGGTGTGTAATGATCAAAATTTTCTATAGACACATTTAGATCAGGGACTTTTGAATCATTTGAAGGTACGTCATTTAAATGAGCATTACTAGACGAACCCACACCTGGTTCATCTACAACATACAACTTCAATACTTCATGGGGGTTTTGCAAAGCAACTTTAAAAAGAAAAGATACATCACGATCATTAAAAATGCCGATTGCATCATCAAAAGCTGACATTTTATAAGATAACCTTGAAATGTTTGGAATCTCACACACATCGGAAACTACATTTAAAAAACTAAGATACGAGATATTTGAATCAATTTCAAAACCACGTCTTTTACAGCTACTATCAACAACGTATTCCATTCGACCGTTGACAACTTCCCACCTGCCTCCACTATAGATTATAAAACTAACCATTTTTAAAAACACAACTTTTTTTAACACTTTGAAAGAAAAATAAGGAATACAAGAAAAAATTCAAACAAAATTGTTACAAAATTTACTACTTTTATAACAAACGGTTCGTCATGGACGTCACATCACCGAAAACGTCTCCGGCGATGTACGACGTCCGGCACCGAGTCGGTGCAGAAACAGTAAAAAGACGGTACGGGAAGCCGTCTTTTTCGTACCCGCTGACGTCTCAGGAGACGGTTGATAACTTTTACAAGACGTCACCGGAGACGGCTTTTTCGTACCCGAACCGGCTCAGGAGCCGTCTCCGGTGGGATCGGATATATTATTTTATTATAAGCCGAGCCGAAGACGGCTTAACTTGAGCCGTTGGTGAACCGTCTCAAAGACCCCACCGGAGACGGCTTTGCGGCGCTGACACGTCTCAAGCCGCCACGGGAGCCGGGGTGGCAGACATCGGGATCGTAACCGCCACGTGTTGGGTTGCTACTGGTTGGAAACCAAAGGATCTCGGAAGACGGTTCAGCCCTTTTGGAAACCGTGTCCCGTCTCTCCAAAAACGATGGAGGGGGCTATTTACGCAAAACGCCCGGTCAAGAGGCTATTTTGGCCATTTTCCCTTTTTAAATCCATTTCATCCTACTAAAAAAGTAATAAAAAATCTGCCAAATGCATGTACGGAAATTGTTTAAAGTTAGATCCACATATATAAAAATATGTACAACCGAAATAAATGATAGCCACCTACATTAATATTATTCAAACTCATTCCTAACCATGCAAATTCACACCAATGGCCCCGCTGTCTTCATTTCTATCTTGCATTTGATCTCCTTATCTTCATCTCTCACCACTCAATCCTCTCTCTCCTCAACTCTAGGGTTTTCCACATAACAATAAAAGTTTTTTCCCATTGTAGTCCAAGGATTTGATCTGTCTTTGGTTGTGTACAATGAAGATTCAGTGTGATGTGTGTGAGAAGGCCCCGGCCACGGTGATCTGTTGCGCCGATGAAGCGGCGTTGTGTGCTAGATGTGATGTTGAAGTTCATGCAGCGAATAAGCTTGCTAGCAAACATCAGAGGTTGATGTTGCAAACGTTGTCGAATAAGCTTCCTCCTTGTGATATTTGTCAAGTAATTTCTCTACCTTTTTTATTAGAATTTGTTACGGATGGATCTGCAGTGTCGAATCTAGAAATTTTTGGTGCGAGTGAAAATTAAATAGGTTAAAATGGTGAATACCATTATACCAACTACTAACATGAATAGTAATTAACAAGTAAGGTGTAATAATTACCTAATATATTAATAAAAAAAACAAGAGTATTAAAAATTAAAAAAAATTATTTTTCTAGTGGGTGTTTGCCCTTTCACAAAAGTAATTGGTTTAAAAATTTACAATTACAAAGTTAAGTAGTATTTAGATGTAAAAACGAATGTTTATAAACAAAAAAGAGTAGTTAAAGTTGTTAAACTTAAGGGATAATTTGTTGAACTAAAAGAAATGGTCCAACCTTACTTAACGCCCCTCAAACAATAATATTAAATTGATTGTTAGTGTAAATGGACCCACCCAAGTTTCTTTAATGTTAGTTAACATATCAACTAACACATACGAGTACGTGGTATTTAACGCCCTTAACTATATATGACATCTTTAACTGACGAGGCGTTAGTGTATGCACGTCGCCTTAAGTTAACTTGGTTAGCAATAGTTGTATTTAGTATAATTATAAGGGGTCATTAATGTAAAATGTCTTTTTTTTTTCCGGTTTATTATCTATACTATCTTATAATACATTTCACAACGACCTCTTAAAATTTAAGTTTTACAAGCATAATTCCTTGGAGTACAACACATAATGCATATGGAAACTACTTTTTTTGAGGGCAAATATGTCTTTTAAACAATACTTACACATTTTTCCCCTCAACTTTACTCGACTTTTTTATTTAAATAACAATTACACTTTTCAACCTTATTTTAACCAACTACCCCCACGATTTTTAAACGTCCATAGTTTGTTTATACGTTAATATTTTTCCTAATATTATTACACCGTATAAACGAATAGTTTTCCCTCTTTAATTTGAGTATAGTTTTGCTATAGTTTTTTTTTTTAATTTAAAAATGATATGTTACGGTTAATTAATAACCGAAACGAAACAAACAAAAATGAACCGAAATCATCTATACTATATTATAATACATTTCTTATTGACCTCTTAAATTTAAGTTTTACAGTATAATTGCTTAAAGTATGACACACAATGCACATGTTAACTAAATGTTGTTTCCTGCTGCAACGCGCGGGCACCTGACTAGTAATAAAAAGAGTCAAACAACATGTTTATTTTGATTATTTAAACTCATGTGCCAACAAAAAAATAATATAAAATAGAAAAAAATAAAGTCTATACATATTTGGATTTAAAAAAGTAAACCAAGAACAATTTCAATAACATAAACAAATCTACTAAGAATATAAGTAAGTTAATATTTGTGGGTTTATTAAGACGTTAGCACCTCATCCTATAAAGTGTTGCATCCACTTCTGTAGACCATTGATCTTTATGGTTAACCATTTATAATTTAACAACAATTTGTAGGAAAAACCAGCGTTTATTTTCTGCGTAGAGGATCGAGCATTGTTTTGCCGTGACTGTGACGAACCGGTTCATTCAGCTGGTAGCCTTGCTGCGAACCACCAGCGATTCTTAGCCACAGGAATCCGGGTCGCTCTTAGTTCCAGTGCTGCTAAAGGGGCTGAGAAGAGCCACCAAGAACCGCCACCACCGTCCGCCAAGGCTGCAGTTGTGCCACAGGCTGTTCCTGTCATGAAAGCACCGATGCACCAAATTTCTGGATACACCTCACCGTCCTGGGCTGTTGATGACCTCCTACAGTTATCCGATTTTGATTCTTCGGACAAGGTAATGATACTATTCATTTAGGCGTGTTGAACAGGTCATGTTTCTAGGTTGGCGGTTTCAACCTGATACAAACTTAAAAATTTTACACGAACCTGAAAATTATGTTAAATATATAAAATCATACACGATATGAATATTCAAAGATTGACATGATTGCCACACGTTTTGTTTGATTTTGCTAATTCCTTAAGCATATTAATGTTTTAAAACTACAATATCCATATATCAAAACTTCACAAATGTTTCTCATTTTTGTCAATGTAAATGTATTAAATATTAGTATTAACACTATATTATCGACTAATGATATAGTTTTCAAATAAAGCAATTTTTTTGGCATCTATTTATTTTGCATTCCATAAATGTGAAAATTACATTAAAATAACAGGTAGCGCGGAACAAACTGCGCCGCCATCTTTTTCTTTTTTGGCACCTAAAGCAAATTATAATTTGTTATACTTTTCACCTCTTTAAATTATTTCCTTTCGGCTAGTTTGGTTTCTTATTTTATTTTATCAGTTAAAACTAAAAGTTAATGCAAATTGACTCGTTTATAAATAAATGAGTTGAAGTTGTCACCTCTAACATATTCATATGTACGCAGAAAGAACAACTCGAATTTGGAGAGCTAGAGTGGTTAGCGGACTATGGTGTGTTTTGTGACGAACCTGCTGAAGTTCCTCAACTTCCGACATCACAACCGATCAACACTGCCTCATATCGACAAACCAAGCAACATGTCCCCCATAACAAGAAACCAAAATATGAAATGCCATATGTTGAAGAAGACGACGATGAGCACTTTACCGTCCCTGATCTTGGTTAGACTCGAAACATATGCCTATATATTATCCATAATATAGGGTTTGGTCATCGTACTATTATTAAATAATATGATGAACAAATAGATATTGATGTGTGTATAATATAAAACCAAAATGTTGCTTTATTGCTATAGCCCAAGTGTGTAACTTTTTTATATTTTGATCATCAAGTCTTAAAAAAGTTAGTATATCGCTTTGGCGACACTTTACAACTATGAGCAAAAATTATATGGTTGTTACATGATAAACACAAGATATAAATTAGTAGATAAATAGTAGAGGACAAAATTTATAATTTGGTTTGTAAGATAAAACTTGACACTCTTCCTCTAAATATATCCTTATTTTTCAGTAATAAAGAATCTCACTCCAATATGATATTTTTTTTTACTCACTTGACACATTCATATCTTGTATAGTTGTATTTGCTACTAAGAAAATGAAAAGAGATGTCAAACTTGAAAAAAGGGTCCATAATTCATGAATAAGGCTGGGGTGTGGTATCACGTCTCCATGCCACACTATCCTTATAACGCCCTCAACACCGCCCCAAGGGTGTTAAAGGGGTGCCAAAGCAAGGTCCTCATGTGAGTGCAATGACGAGCAAAAAAGGGTGCCAATTGTAGACCCCATCTTAGAGCCTTGTTGGCGCAATCAAATTCATCCAAATGTAGGGGGTGCCACAGGGCATAGCTCTACACCCCGGGCTAAGGGTGAAGATGATATCGAACCAAGCACATGTTAGACAATGGGTTGTGTTGTTTCCCAAGGACATTAAGCATCACTATGCCTAAGATATTGCTTTCATCGCCCATACAAGTTCCATTATAGCTAGTGAATTTGTTGAGATAAGAAACAATCTATTATATGAAAGAAACCCACTTCAACTAATAGTAATGATTAATTTCTTTCAGAAGCAATCACAACCTGAAGTTTATCATATATTTCGCCGAACTCAAGTTGTTAAATCTATATCGTTATTGTATCAATTCAGATAATTGATTTATAACTATAACTTATCATTTTGACATACGATTTGTCAAAAGATTGTGATTTTAGATTGCGTAGTATTAAGCTAATCTAAACCTCGACTTTAAGGGACGCATTGAACATGGTCAATATCGTTATCAATGTAAGTTGGTTCAATACTACTAACATGAACGCGACTAGCACAATGTAGCAATGTAAGATCCCACATCAGTTATGTAAGGGAGAACATAACTTCTTATAAGGGAGTGGCCACCCTCACCTTCACAACGCGTATTGGCCAGTCCCGCGGGGCTGAGACCAATGCAAAACCGTGAGCTGCGGCAAAGCGGACAATATTGTGGTATGGGTTACCTTGAGCTGTTACTGATGGTATCAGAGCCGGGGCCCGGATCGGTGTGCCAGTCGTTCTCGCGGGGACGCTGGGCTCCCTGAGTGTCACACCCTCAAAATCCACTTGCGGAGTTTTACCGCGAGGCGCATGACAAACCAGGATCCAAACCAACGATCACAATAAACAAGTCTAAATGTAATTAATGCAATACCAAAACATAGTTTTAAAATCCCGTTTACAGCGGAAGCTTATTCAAAATAAAGTTCAACATAAATAACCAAAGTTCAATGTTTATGAAATCATGCAACTCTATCTAGACGCCGTGCAGACGCGTGCGCCCTAGTTCCATTGTGCTACCTTAGCGACCTGAGAAAACATGTAAAAGTTTACGTCAGCACAAAAATGCTGGTGAGTTTACAGGTTTGCAGTTCAAGTACCAAGTTCACCTGTCCATACTATAACAAATAGAAAACCAGTATACGCTAGCTAGGCGTACGTTTTGTTACTACCACGATTGGAAAACCATTACTAACACGAATACCAGTTGTTGTGCCCGAATAGTTCCAAATGTTCCTGTTGTTCCTGTTTGAGACAATATGCACTCGCCCGGCCCTCCAAGCCGACGAGCGGGGTTGGTCACTCCCAATAGCGCTATTAACATTTCCCCGTTGTGCAAACCCGCACATTCATGGTTCCCCCCGGGACTTCCAAAGATCGTGTAGTACACAAGAGAAACCCATAGTATGACAGTAGTTACCAAATAATCGTTTTAACACATGTTTTCTCCCCCGAAAGTATGAAACCAGTTTAAAAGAGGGGCCGTAAACTCACCTTAGGTTGCTTTACTCCTAATCCCGAGTAAACTCAGCTGCTATGTTAGTCCCGTACAGTGGCGACCTAACATACGACAGTTACAAGTACTTAGACTAATAACCCGCAGGTTAATTAGTCCCTAGATGTCCAGACCATAACCAAGTTCGTTTAAAAATACCGTGACTGTTTAACTGACCCAAAGCACAAGACTCGACATCCCATTGGTGACCCGAGACTCCCCGTGTTATATTTACGCTCCAAAACATACAATAACGCATCTATACTTAACATACGTTAACGTACAACAAATTATAGCACATAGTTCACGTATCACCGAAATACATCCAAATATATGTTACCAAGTTATTAGACATGTTACGGGGTTCCTAGCATGTTACTACATGTCAAATCAGGTCTCGGTATGCTAAAATACACTTACAGCAGCAGTACACGCGATTAGGGAGGCTAATCGCATGAAATGTCACGTGATTAGGGCTAATCGCCCCATAAGTCAGGCGATTAGGGCTACTCGCCCTTGGGACCACACGATTGGCCTACTCGCCCCTGTAGCCAGGCGAGTGGGCCTACTCGCCCTTATTACACGCGAGTGGGGGTCTACTCGCCCCTGTTACATGCGATTAGCAAGGCTAATCGCCTGTAACCTTGCTGTTCCGGTTTTTCGCGCGTTTAACGCTCCAAATCAGATCCAGAGCGTGTGTAACTACCCAATATCATCCCAAACACTATCCTAAACATGTTTAACCCAAAACCCTTCGTTCATCCTCGTAAAATCAGTCCTGCATGCAACCAAAGCAATCCAAACACATACACATAGCATGCAACATTCGATTAACGCATGTAATCATAACCCTATTATCCAATTACTGAGATTTCTATCATTATAATAACAATATTAATTCTGACCTAGCATGATAACACATCAAAACATCATCAAGATTCATAAAAATCCTATCTTGCTAATCATACATACCCATAACGCATGTTTATTAATTATAATCCGATTAATAACTCTTATTGACGATTTTCAGAAAGCCTTCTCGTTTATGAACAGGTCTGGACCATTAGGGATTTATTAAAAACGTTTACAAAGTGTTATGGATGAGAATCAAACCTTGGAATTGTAAAAGATTGATGGTTAGACCTTGAAATCTTGTGTTTTTGATCAAAATCGCCTTCCAGAGGTTGTTTCAGTGTTTGGGGCGGTTATGGGACGACTAGGGTTTGTTTAATTGAGTTTAGGAGGTTAAGTGTTGTATTTATAGGCGTTTCTAGTCATCCAGCCCGTTCCATGCGATTGTGCAGGTTTATACGCGAGTAGGGTGCCTAATCGCATGACTGTTCATGCGATTAGCCCTATTCGCCTGTAGGGATCCCCCTACTCGCCCCAAAGTCATGCGATTAGGCTATCCCCCAAGCCTAATCGCCTATAGCCCCTATGTTGGTGTGTTTTGCGCGTTAAACCCTGTTTTAACATATGTTAATGCATATTCATGTACCGACAAGTCACATAATGATTGTAAACACATAACACAAGTAAATACACATATTTACACTCGTTCACCAATTCCCGGGACTCGAGACTCGTACGTTCCGTATGCCCTGACGATCCTACAAATCGTCACCGTTTGTACACTTGGTTAAGGACCGACATCTAATGAACCTCTAGACCAACATCCAACGATCTTCTAGACTAACTAATAGTTCCCAACCATAACCCGACTTAACTAACCCAGTTAAGTACAAAATACGCGTGACTCGCTAAGGTAGACTTTCATCTAGACAACGTTGTTAACCCGAATTTGCCAGGTGTCACACTGAGGGGAGTGGAATGTAAGATCCCACATCGGTTGTGTAAGGGAGAACAGAACTCCTTATCAGGGAGTGGTCACCCTCACTATCACAACGCGTTTTGGCCAGTCCTGCGGGGCTGAGACCAATGTAAAACCGTGAGTTGCGGTAAAGCGGACAATATTGTGGTACGAGTTACCTTGGGCTGTTACAGATGGTTTCAGAGCCGGGGCCTGGATCGGTGTGCCAGTTGTGCCCGCGAGGACGCTGGGCTCCCTAGGGGGGTGGAATGTAAGATCTGATGAGCCGGTCGTCACGGTTCATACAAAGCCTAAATAACCTAAATAGATAGGGTAAGTAGGGTATCAATCCAAGGAGCGTGTGGTTAGTGAGTATTTCCTAGTTAACTTTTGAAATTGTTGATTTATGAAGATGCTAATTTATGAATTTGGTATTTAGAAATTGGTTGAAGAGTTTGTTGATTAATATGAAACATAAATTGAATGTGTAAGAAATAATTAACAAGATTTGTAAACAATAAGATAAAGATGATTACACTAAGGATTTGGGTAATTGAACACTAAGGCTTTCAACAATTAGGCATGATTGGATAAACAAAGATAATGCAATTGGTACTAACGGATTGATTGTTCAATAAACTTAGGTATCAAGTTTCATCAACATTTATAATGGACTAAACTATACTTTATCATTTAGAACATACAATCCTATGGTAGTGTTGATGCAAGGAACCATGTTCATATCATTTAGAAATTGGCACAAGATCAATTAACTAGAAATGATTTCAACATAAGATTAATCACTAGTCAACACAAGTAATTCAAGTACATAAAAACATTAATCAAAAGTTTAAGCAATGCCCAAATGTTTAAGCCCTAGGTATCAAAGACTTACATCCCTAGTGTAATACAAGAGTTTTAGCCAAACATGGCCATGGTGTTCATCATCTTCAAAATATAATCTTCAATCTTCAAAGGAGTTGTGTTCTTGAATCTTCCAAGAAATTGTGTAGAAAATGCTTGTAGAATAATGTGTATGATCTCTAGAGAATGGTGTGTGATATATTTCTTTGATGAATGATCATCATAATCAATCCCATTCATGACCCCCCAAGAATCTCTAGTCAAAAAGAAAACTCCTCAAAGCATTTGATGATTGCATTAAATTATGTGTTGACCACTTGTCATATGGCACCGTCAGAGACGGCATGACTGCCGTCAGGTACGGCGATGGCGTCATGACAGTATGTTTGCCGTCAAAGACGGTCAGAACCTTCATTGTACTTTTCATGGCCTTCTTTTTCCCAATGCTTCTCAACTCCAATCTTTTGCTCTAGCATTGTGTAAAATTCACTCAATAAGCGCTTTTACCCTGAAACATCAAATCAAATCAAAGTGCTATATCCCACCTCAAATAATCAAATAAAAACATCTTTTTAGATTTAATAGAGGCGAGGTTTCCAACCACGCATCACATCCCCACACTTATCTTTTGCTTGCCCTCAAGCAAGTCACTAAACTTTACCCAATCAACAATTCAAACCAATTCCAACATCTTTATTGATTCTCAAAAAACGGTCCCTAGTCATACCCTAACTCACAAGGCTTACACCTATCAGTAGATTTACATTCCAAGGTTTTAAATATTACTAAAAAAATTTTGCCTAGCCACATCCAACTAGATCCGACTTCACATTTTTGCACACCCCTCACACTGGTTCACTCTACTCGGTTTAATATCTGGACTAGCGTGTAATGCGCTAGTATTTCATATTAATCACTCAAAACCGATTATAAAGCATGTTAGTATAGGCTTGCAACTCAATCGCTTTTCACCAGATTACTCAAAAGCGAACACAAGTCAAAAGGTCTTTAAAGGGTTATAATGGGGCTAGGCGAAGGGTATGGAATGAGATATTTAAAAGTGACTATGGTGATGAAAATTCGACTTTTATTACAAAAACACAGCTACACAAACATAAGGCAGTATTGCGCCTTTTATTCAACACTAACTAAAGCATAGGTTTTTTTTTTTTTTTTTTTTTTTTTTTTTTTTTTTTTTTTTTTTTTTGAGAACTTTCATTTGTTTGTAGCAGATTTGTTCTCATGCTTTCCAATTTTTTTTTTTTTTTTTTTTTTTTTTTTTTATGCAAACAACTATTTACAAACAAAACAAAATCCTACAATCGAATTTTCATCACTTGGGTTTAACATTGAAAAGGCTAACGGGTCAAACGGGTTGAAATGGGTGGTCAAATGAGAGGTTTAGGCTCAAACTTGTTCAACTAAGGTGGATTTTTTTTTTTTTTTTTTTTTTTTTTTTTTTTTTTTTTTTTGGGTAAAGGATATCACAATGGTGTTAAAATAAAAAGGCCAAACCTAATGCCTTAATCATTCTTGTGTCACAATTGATCTAAGGTGGCAAGCGTATCAAGAGTTGCAAGTTCTACCTTATGCGATTATAATGGCGCACTCAATTCAAATGAACACAACATGCCAATAGATGTGGAATTTATCGGGTGTTAGCATGTTGTGGTGGCTCAATAATCTCTCATGAACATGAAGGGGAGAATGGGTTGCCGATATGCAAAAATGTTATACTCTTCCCTAGTCTTTTCTAACTAGGCAATCTACATTTTTCAAAAACTCTCCTTGGAAAAACACATCAAGGAACTTAAAGAGTTTATAACCATGACTAGAGACCAAATTTCATGATCCAATAATCGGGCGGAAAAGGCTTCTTAGGATCAAGCTTTTTTTTTTTTTTTTTTTTTTTTTTAAGACACTTAAAAATTCAAGTTTAAATAGATGCCCCCCATCCCCACACTTTGAGAATAACATTGTCCTCAATGTGGATTTGTCATGAATAGGGAACCTATTAATCAAATTATAAATGTGAGGATGCCTATTTTTCCGTCCCGATGCATACCCATTCTAAGGCAAAAACAAACTTTCACCCAATTCCTATTCTAACAACTTAACACATCAAATAAGGAATTGGATGCACCTGACAAGTAGTTGATGTTTTTCTTTTCATGGATGATTCTTTGCCTTCCACAACTCTCTTGCTCCTTCTCCTCCATTCACAGTTGAAAACTCTATCATCACTAGCTAAATGCAACCTGGGCTCAAACAACACATCAAAATATCCAAAGGCAGAATGCAAAATAAACTTAAAAGCATAAAATTCCTAGCGCAACCAAACATACCGAAAAGGAAAAAAATAAAAAATAAAAAAAAATAAATAGAGAAGAACAATCCATACCATTATACAAACTATACAAAGAGAACATTACCCTAACTTCCTCTCAGCGGTAGTACGGGTCATTCGGACCCGGTGGTGGATGTGGATGATAGGGAAGTTGCACTAGTGCACCCCACATATCTTGGAACTGATCAAGTGGTGAAATGGCTGACGAACCTTGTGGAGGCTGTGGTGGTGGCGTGGGCAAGTAACTAGATGATACACCTTGTGGCCACCCCGTAGCCCGTATCACTTCTTCCGGTTGGTCTCTGATGGTGGAGTAATCCACCCACGGAGCAAACTCTCTATAAGGTAGCCCAGCCCTCAAGTCTCGCTCATGTCTATGCTGCTCGCTCAAAATGAATTGATTGACTCTATTCCTTTCCATAGCATGGGCATACGCATGCCAACGCTGATCCTCCAATTCATCACGTTCACGCTCGTGCTCACGAACCCTTTCTCTTTCATCCTCTGCCTCAAGTCTCATGGAGGCCATCTCATCAAACATATATCGGTCGGCAGGAGACCAATGTGCCCATCCTCCTGGTCTTCTGCGAGCTAATCTTGCAACAAACTCAGCGGTCATCTCTCGGTGTTGTGGCCCAGTGGGGCGTCTCGGGTTTGGAATTGGAGCATATTGTATAACTTCTCTTTCTTCATCCATTTCTTCATCATCATCCATTGGGGGTGCATCTGCCTTTCTCACTTTCAGAAACCGATGTGTCTTCGTATCTTCTAACTTCCAATAGTTGCGAAGATCTGTTTGTTCAAGGCTTGAAAGTTTGTACCTACCAATTCCGAATTCAATTACTGGTACCTCTGTCCATAGTGCCCCCTCTGCAATACATCCTTGCTTAATCAACATTTCATTAATCAACCTGACATTGGGAATCATTTGCTTTGAAATTGATTCCCTGCAATCCCATATGTTCATCATTACAATGTGGCGAAATGATAATTTCGGTTCTCCGATAATTAATGCATAGATCACCCGAAGATCCCAAATGCGGAGATTACCTCTATCCCCTAGCCGGGATGCCACATTATCCACTGAAATTGTTTGCAACATTTTTCCTTCTATCGACATCCACTCCTTTTTCCTGTCCTTACCCTCTCCTGGAAATGGAATTACCACATCGACCATACCTACCGGATCTCTTCCTTCAGTTGTAGTACTCCAAAAATGGTTTTCATCGATATATTGGTATGCTGAAGGTCCTAATGAGTCAAAGTTGGCTATCTTGTTCATAGTTTCAAAAGACATGGTCATCTTTTTTCCTCCGGCGTCTCCTACCAATTTCCATGTGTGTGGAGCGTTAGTCCCGGTAGTGAATTTCAACGTTGCCAACCACTCACAAATAGTTTGCAGATAAATCTTCTCGCTCGCGTGCTCAGTCCAATCTAGAGCACGCTCCCAACCCATTGCTTCAAACTTCTGAGGAATCCCATACGGTTTTAATTCATCGACTTTCACAAACTTCTCATAGACACAAACTTCAGGCAGTGTTGACTTCTTCATTGATGCCATTTTCCACTTCCACATTCTTCTCTCAACATCCTTGTTCTTATAAGATGACAGTCGTTGTCGTTCTGTCTTCCATTTCGCTCCCAATGGGTCTTTATCTGCACCATCAAATTTCCAATCAAACCTAAAGTTTGCTTCCTCCACCCTTTCTCTTTCATCCTCCTCCGCTTCTTCTTCCGGCGTAAAACGCCTCTTAGATGCTTTTGATGAACTTTCTAACAAGTTGAGCTTTTTCTTTCTGTGATACATCTGCATTTACACATTGTTTTATGTAAGACTCTCAAATATATCACTACAACTATTTCACTCATAATATATTTCAACAAAACATCCTCAAACAAGTTGTACAAGAAATAAATCCCCACACTTGTTAATAATTATTCACAAGCATACTTCATAATTTTGTGCTTTAACCTACTCAAACAATTAAGTTCAACATAAAGTAAAAGCAAGAATTAATAAGCTTAAGAGAAGTGGAAACATACCATGATTGTCGATAACACAGTTAATTGCTTGAACAAGAGTTGATAATTGATCAAGAAAAGAAAAACCCCAAAATTTTTCAAAATTTTCGTGACCTAACCTGCCCAAAATCTTAAAAACCGTGCAGATTCTGGTAAAAACAACCCAAGATTTGGATTCCTCTCGAAAAATTATGCGAAATAGACCCCAAAATCACGTGAATTGGTTAGGTTTTGAATGATTTATGAATGTGGAAAGTTAGGGTTCTTGAAGAGGATTTGTGAAGAAGATGGTAAGTTAAAGTTTGTGTGTTTTAAAAGACATTGATGATTTTGTGCAGGAAAAAAAAGAACTTTAGGAGTGTTTGGATGATTTGTGGGTTATATTATGTGGTTTGGAGGTTGTTTGGGTGAAAGCCTAATTGATTTTAGAGTGTGTTTGGCTATTACATGGAGAAAAAAAATTCAGCCCGTCTGGTAAGCCGTCTGCCGCAAATATTGGCGTCTGGATGGTGTGAGCCGTCTGGACGGTTGGGCAGCCGTCAGAGACGCCCCCAGTTTTTTTTTTTTTTTTTTTTTTTTTTTTTTTTTTTTTTTGGGAGAGGCTGGCCGTCAGGGACGGCTAGGCAGCCGTCAGAGACGGCTTTGGGTTGATTTCTGCCGTCTGGGCAGCGTCTGCCGCGGGTTTAGGCGTCTGGCCCTTTTGTGTGGCCGTCAGAGACGGCTAGCCCACCGTCTCTGACGGTGAGGCTTTTATTTGGCCGTTTAGGTGACCGTCTGCCGCAGATTGTTGCGTTTGGGATCTTCTGGCCGTCGGAGACGGCCACCACACCGTCTCTGACGGCGGCCACTGTAAATTTTTTTTTTTTTTTTTTTTTTTTTTTTTTTTTTTTTTTTTTTTAGCATAAGATTAATTTATAACTAAATAAAAGACTTACAAAATTTTGTACAAATTTTACAACTATGCTTCCCATCCCCCGAAAAAATTAGTATTGTCCCAATACTACAATTAGAATACGTACCTGGGATGGAAGCTTTCACCTGCATTTTTTTTTAATTGATTTCAGAAGTTGGTAAGCCCTCTAAGAAGCTTACCAACTCGACAATGTTACCATGTTCTGTGGGATACTCCACGTAGGGCTTCAACCGATGCCCGTTCACAGTTTGTTTTGACCCATCTTTCAGGTCCTCGATGTCTACCTCCCCAAGCTTTCCAACCCTTGTTATGATGTATGGGCCAATCCATTTGCTCTTAAGTTTTCCCGGGAAGAGCTTCAACTTGGAATTGTAGAGCCAAACTTTTTGACCCACTTCAAATTCCTTTTTGCGAATCTTCGCATCATGAGCTCTTTTCATTTGGTCTTTGTATTTTGACGCGATTTCGTAAGCTTCATCCCTTAGCTCTTCTAACTCACACAATTTGAGTTTCCTTTCTCGGCCTGCATCATCATATCGTAAATTAACATTTTTGATGGCCCAATATGCCCGGTGAACTAATTCGACCGGTAGATGACAATCCCTACCATACACTAGTCGATAAGGAGTTGTTCCAATAGGCGTTTTGTAGGCTGTGCGGTAGGCCCATAAAGCATCATTGAGCTTAGTTGACCAATCCTTTCGGTCCGCACGAACCGTTTTTTGTAGAATTTCTTTAATTTGCCTATTGGACACCTCAACTTGTCCACTAGTTTGTGGATGATATGGGGTGGCAATTCTATGGTCAACACCATATCGCTTAAGCAATTTTCCGAATTTTTGGTTTTTAAAATGAGATCCCCCATCACTTATGATTGTGCGGGGTAACCCAAACCTTGAAAAAATATATGTTTGTATAAAATTGCAAACAACAATATGGTCATTGGTTTTGGTGGCGATAGCTTCAACCCATTTAGAAACATAATCTACCGCCACCAAAATGTATAGATTACCGAAAGAATTGGGAAATGGTCCCATGAAGTCAATTCCCCATACATCGAACACATCAACAACCAAAATGGGTTGCATTGGCATTTCATCACGTTTTGAGATGCTTCCTAATTGTTGACAATGTAAGCAATTTTTAGCATACTCAAACGAATCCTTAAAAATTGTTGGCCAATACAACCCACTAGATAAAACCTTGTGACCCGTCTTTTGGCCACTAAAATGCCCTCCACATGCATAAGAATGCACGTGCTTCAATACACTCATGATCTCCTCATCCGGGATGCATCTTCGAATGATTTGATCCGCTCCCACTCTAAATAAATCAGGATCATCCCAAATGTAGTGTTTTATTTGGGACAAAAAGTGGAGTCTCTTCTTCCTCACCCAATGTTCCGGCATTGTACCTGTCACTAAAAAATTAACAATGTTAGCAAACCAAGGTAATGTCGAAACTGCTAATAAATGCTCATCTGGGAACAACTCATTAATTTCATTCGTTGAGTCTTCCTCTTCAATCATCAATCTAGACAAATGGTCGGCAACCACATTTTCCGTTCCTTTCTTGTCACGTATCTCCAAGTCAAACTCTTGTAGTAAGAGTATCCATCTAATCAGTCGGGGCTTAGCATCCTTTTTGTCCATTAAATACCTGACAGCACTGTGATCAGTATAGACAATAATTTTACTACCCCATACGTAAGACCGGAATTTGTCTAGCGCATATACCACCGCAAGTAGCTCTTTTTCGGTAGTTGTGTAATTCAATTGTGCTTCCGAAAGAGTCTTACTTGCGTAGTATATAGCAACAGGTTTCTTTTCTACCCGTTGGCCCAACACGGCCCCAACCGCATACCCACTTGCATCACACATGATTTCAAACGGTAAAGACCAATTGGGTGATTGCAAAATTGGGGCCCCAACTAACTTTTCTTTCAAAATATTAAAGGCTTCAATACATTTTTCATCAAAAGTAAATGGAGCATCTTTCAATAACAAATTACACAAAGGTTTTGTTATGTCGCTAAAACCTTTAATGAACCTCCTATAAAAACCGGCATGCCCCAAAAATGATCTAATGCCCTTAATACTAGTGGGATAAGGTAAGGTTGAAATGACTTGTATTTTAGCGTGATCAACCTCAATCCCACGACTAGAAACCACATGGCCCAACACTATCCCCTCTTGGACCATAAAATGACTTTTTTCCCAACTCAAAACCAGGTTTGTTTCAACACACCTTTGTAACACTTTTTCCAATTGACCTAGGCAAGAGTTAAATGATGACCCAAAAATAGAAAAATCATCCATGAAGATTTCCAAAGACTCCCCCACCATATCCGAAAAGATACTCATCATACACCTTTGAAAGGTGGCGGGGGCATTACAAAGGCCAAATGGCATCCGTCTAAATGCGAATGTGCCATATGGACAAGTAAACGTGGTCTTTTGTTGATCTTCGGGATGAATAGCAATTTGATTGTAACCTGAATACCCATCCAAGAAACAATAAAAATTTTGTCCGGCTAGTTTTTCTACTATTTGGTCAATAAAAGGTAAAGGAAAATGATCTTTGGAAGTTGCAGCATTTAACTTCCTATAATCAATACAAATCCGCCACCCGGTTACCGGCCGGGTAGCTACCTCCTCACCTGAGTCGTTTTTCACGACTTGAATACCTGCCTTCTTTGGAACGGTTTGAGTTGGACTAACCCATTGGCTATCCGAAATGGGGTAAATGATACCCGCATCTAGCCATTTCAGCACTTCTTTCTTCACAACTTCCCGCATGTTAGGATTTAGTCTCCTTTGAGCGTCTCTTGCGGGAGTTACTTTCTCATCTGTGATGATCTTGTGCATCACAATTGACGGACTAATACCCTTCAAATCCGCCACAGTCCACCCAATAGCAGCTCTATGGGTCACCAACACTTTCATCAATTTTTCCTCTTGCTCTCCAGTCAAATTTGAAGCAATGATTACTGGGAGCGTGTTGCCTTCACCGACATAAGCATATTTCAAATGCTTAGGCAACTCCTTCAATTCCACTTGTGGCGGCTCGACTAGTGATGGTTTCAACTTTGTGTCAATATGATCCGGAAGACTTTCCACTTGGTGAGTCCATGGTGGTCTTCCTTCCTGTACCGCCTTTGCTTCTTGCTTCTTTTCCTCCTCAGTTATGCTTTTCAACATTTCCACCTGTGACCTGTCAAACATAAAACACTCCTCTATTGTGTTTTCCTCATCTACAACAGTGTCGTATAGAGGTATACACTCGTCAATAATGTCTGCCATATAGCATTCATCATTGACTAGAGGGTCAGTCCCATTTGAAAAAACATTTAATCGGACCCTACGATTACCAAAGGTCATGTCAAGCGTGCCTGTCTTGCAATTAATTTGTGCATTAGATGTGGCTAAAAATGGTCGACCAAGAATAACCGTTGGTTGTTTGGTTAGGTCCATGGAAACATAATCAAGTACTAAGAAATCCACCGGATAATAAAAATCTTCAACTTTTACTATCACGTTGGTAACCATCCCGCGGGGTAGCTTAGGAGTCAAATCGGCTAACACCACCGTGGTATTAGATTCTTGAAGTGGACCAAATTCGTATTGGTCATAAAGACTACCCGGCAAGATGCTTACACTAGCTCCAAGATCCAAGAGCGCCCGAGTCATTTTAAATTCCCCAACCTGAATGGATATGATAGGTGTTCCCGGATCTTGTAACTTAGGTGGAAGTGAACCCGAAAGAATAGAACTCACATTTTCAGTTAAATCAATTTTCTTGGGTATTTTATGAGTTCTCTTTTGGGTACACATGTCCTTTAGATACTTTGCATACGAGGGGACTTGTTTGATTGCATCTAAAAGTGGTAAATTAATTTTCACTTGTTTAAAAATTTCCCACAACTCTTCTTGTTGCGGGCCTCTTTTCTTGACCACTTTTTTAGATGGCTCCAACAATGCTTCGGGATAAGGGACGGTATTACCCTCCATACCCTTTTCCTTAGCCTTTGGAGCTTGTTTGTTCTCAACGGGTTTTGAACTTTCAACATTTTGTTTACTTTTATTTTGACCCGTTCTTTCCTCACTTTCACTTTCATCACTTACATCTTCCACCTCCCCTTCAACAAATTGGGGAGATGGTGGTTCAATTTTATTATCAACAATTTTACCACTACGAAGAACGGTTACCTTATTAATGGGAACATTGCGAGTGTTTGTTGAACTCGAACCTTGATGTTGTGGGTTGATAGTGGTGTCACTAGGAAGCTTCCCCGTGCTTCCTCTCCATTGAGCCATTTCCTCCGCTAGTTGGCCCACTTGCTTAGCCAAGGCCTCGTGAGACTTGTCTCTCACCTCATTTGCTTTGTTGTTCTCTTTCATCATGCTCATTAAAGCATCCATTTTTGAACTCAAAGATTCATCACCACCTTGACTTCCCGAAGAGTTTCCTTGGTTGCTTGAGGAGCCGCCTTGGTTGTAACCTCTTTGATAATTGTTGTTGTACCCTTGGTTACCACCTTGATTGTAGTTGTTTCTTTGGTAACCGCCTTGATTACCACCTTGACGACCTTGATATTGCCCACTACCGCCTTGATTTCCCGATTGGAAATTCGGGTTCATTTGGTTAGCGGGATTACCATACCTAAAGTTAGGATGGTTTCTCAAGCCTGCGTGGTAAGTGTTGGAGTTCATGTCATACTTCCTTTCTCCATACACTTGATTCACCTCTTCAGTTGCTTGACCCATGTCACCGGAGCACTCACTAGCTTTATGCCCCAAATCTCCACAATTATCACACACGGGGTATTGTATCGATGACACCTCCCGTTTCTTCATCCTTGCCAACTCTCTTTCCAACTGAGCAATTCGGTCCTTAGAACTTGAATCTGCATCGGGAAGAGATTTAGAGACCGGGTGTTTAGTTCTTCGATCAGCTGCCTCTTCTGATTTTGAATTCTTCGCCATTAGCTCCAAAAAATCCCAATCTTCTTGCTCCGGATTAGATAACAATGTTCCATTGCTAGTAGACTTGAGATATTTTCTTTCCTCTTTGCTCAATCCATTCACGAAACTACTAACCAATTCCCAAAGGTCAATGTTATGGTGCGGGCATTTTCGAATCAACTCTTTGAAACGAGTAAAAGCTTCATGAAGCGGTTCCCCTTGTAGTTGTTGAAAAGAACGAATTTCTAGCCGCACCGCATCTGTTTTAAAACTGGGGAAGTACTCATCCAAAAATACTTGTTGCATTTCTCCCCAAGTGTAAATGCTATGTGCGGGTAAGGTGAGGAACCATGTCTTTGCTTTATCCTTGAGAGAAAACCGAAATAACCTCAACTGTACCTCATCTAGTGAAAAGTTATGACCTCCCATAGTACCACACATTGCCTTGAATTCGGATAAGTGATCATACGGGTCTTCATTAGCCATCCCATGAAAATGAGGAATGATGTTGATGTAGTTGGGCTTGCAATCAAAGGATCTTCTCCCTGGAGGTGGTGGTACAATAGGTGATTCGTTCTCGGATGCAAGTGGTCTAAACCGACCGTTAACTCCTTGCATTGGAACTGGGGGCCTTCGCCTTGGAGCATTAACCTCTTCACCTCTATGTTGTCTTCCCCCATTAGGTCTTCTTTCTGCTCGACCCACAAAATTTTCACCCCGGTTTTGGTGAATATTGGGAATTTGATGTCTTCTTGGGTTTTGTCTTGGTTGATGATTATTAATGACGTGATTGTAATAACCATCATTACCCCCGTTTCGATTTGCACCCACGTTAGAACTATTGTCACCGTGATACTCTTCCTCATCTCCATAATCATCACTAACATTTCTGTAGCCCCAATCCTCATCATCTTCATTGTAATCCCTTTCAGAATATTCATCTTCTCCCGAGTGGTAGGAATGAACACTAACTCTGTCTGATGATTGATAACTTGGTACACTGAATGGGTCATCATCATTAATGTTCCCCCTTAATTCTTCAATAGTCTCCACATAGTCTTCATATCCGGCTTCATTGTACCGATTGACCGGATCAAATGTGGGATTGCCACGGTTAGACATGGAGGGACCTTGGTTTACATTTCGGGTGTTGGAATTTCGGTTGTGAATTGGTTGGTGAGGTGGGTGTTGTTGTGAATTTGGGGCTTGGTTTTGATGAGGTGGAGTGGGTGGTCTTCGATTTTCACCTGAATGGCGATTTGGGTTTGAGCTTGCCATTTGAACGGTTTCAAAAGACAAAGGTTGAATTATGGGTGGTGATTGGGAGTTAGAAGGAATCGGCTCCTCTAACCGGTGTTGTCGGTTTCTTCTAGCTACTCTCTCAATTTCCGGTTCAAACACTAAAGGAGATGTTCTCCCCGAATGTCGGGTACGCATGCACTACCTGTAATCTGCACAAGTAACACACCCCGCGTAACAAGGAAAAGTAGAAAATAAACCAACAACAATTTAAACAGATTATCACACTATTAACTACTCAATAAACACTAAGCGCACTAGCTCCCCGGCAACGGCGCCATTTGATGAGCTGGTCGTCACGGTTCATACAAAGCCTAAATAACCTAAATAGATAGGGTAAGTAGGGTATCAATCCAAGGAGCGTGTGGTTAGTGAGTATTTCCTAGTTAACTTTTGAAATTGTTGATTTATGAAGATGCTAATTTATGAATTTGGTATTTAGAAATTGGTTGAAGAGTTTGTTGATTAATATGAAACATAAATTGAATGTGTAAGAAATAATTAACAAGATTTGTAAACAATAAGATAAAGATGATTACACTAAGGATTTGGGTAATTGAACACTAAGGCTTTCAACAATTAGGCATGATTGGATAAACAAAGATAATGCAATTGGTACTAACGGATTGATTGTTCAATAAACTTAGGTATCAAGTTTCATCAACATTTATAATGGACTAAACTATACTTTATCATTTAGAACATACAATCCTATGGTAGTGTTGATGCAAGGAACCATGTTCATATCATTTAGAAATTGGCACAAGATCAATTAACTAGAAATGATTTCAACATAAGATTAATCACTAGTCAACACAAGTAATTCAAGTACATAAAAACATTAATCAAAAGTTTAAGCAATGCCCAAATGTTTAAGCCCTAGGTATCAAAGACTTACATCCCTAGTGTAATACAAGAGTTTTAGCCAAACATGGCCATGGTGTTCATCATCTTCAAAATATAATCTTCAATCTTCAAAGGAGTTGTGTTCTTGAATCTTCCAAGAAATTGTGTAGAAAATGCTTGTAGAATAATGTGTATGATCTCTAGAGAATGGTGTGTGATATATTTCTTTGATGAATGATCATCATAATCAATCCCATTCATGACCCCCCAAGAATCTCTAGTCAAAAAGAAAACTCCTCAAAGCATTTGATGATTGCATTAAATTATGTGTTGACCACTTGTCATATGGCACCGTCAGAGACGGCATGACTGCCGTCAGGTACGGCGATGGCGTCATGACAGTATGTTTGCCGTCAAAGACGGTCAGAACCTTCATTGTACTTTTCATGGCCTTCTTTTTCCCAATGCTTCTCAACTCCAATCTTTTGCTCTAGCATTGTGTAAAATTCACTCAATAAGCGCTTTTACCCTGAAACATCAAATCAAATCAAAGTGCTATATCCCACCTCAAATAATCAAATAAAAACATCTTTTTAGATTTAATAGAGGCGAGGTTTCCAACCACGCATCAAGATCCCACATCCCTCACTATCACAACGTGTTTTGGCCAGTCCTGCGGGGCTGAGACCAATGCAAAACCGTGAGCTGCGGAAAAGCGGACAATATTGTGGTACGGGTTACCTTGGGCTGTTACAAGCAACATTGAAGTGAATTGGCGATTAGCACAATGTAGCACCAGTTACACCAAATTGGATCATATTTTCTTGAATTCTCGGTATCCTCATGCATTTGTAGTTGTCACATTTACACAGTGTCTCTTGTACACCGTATACACTTGTTCTCATCAGAGGTCACCATACACAAAACTTATCTACGATTGAGCAAATTATCGGATTAATTTAACCCTAACCAAATTATCCGATAAAACCGAAGCAAATGCCTAAGCGATCGTTTGGTTTTCACTATTGGGCACACTCAGAAATATATGTTCGATTATGATATCATACTCCCCAAAGCCAATTTAAAAGAATCTTTTTAGATGGTATTTTAGATTGCTTATATATTTATATATTGTGTTTTTCTAACTACACAATCTATTCTTAATCATCTTGTTTTGAAATAATCAATGGAGACTATTATTACATAGTCGCAAAAAGAACTAAAAGATTTGAGTTGAGATGACATAGTCCCAAATGTTGAGTTTGATCGGTCTATGAAAACCGAAACTTAACCTGAACCTTTATTTTACAAGCTCGAGCTCGATTAATTAATCAGATGTCTACGTTATCAGTATTTAAATATTAACAATATTATTAATCTGTATTAAGACCATGTGTAGTGGGGCGTTAATGGGGCCTTAAATCTCATTTTAGCGCCCCTTAAGGCCCTCCACACCGTCCCTCAAGGCTTTAAAATCCCAAAACAAGTCTCGGACGTTAAAAAAAATGTGTAAAAGGGTGTAAAAAAGTGTAAGAAATTAGCAGTTAAAAATAAGTCTTAGGTGCTAAATTTTTAACGCTCAATTTTAGAATGTTTCCTTGGAATTCGTGCCAACCAATCAAATGAGAGGAGCGGGGCACTAATGTTTATCCATGAGGTTTGCACAAAACATCATGTTTGTCCACTTTTAACTTGATCCATCTATGACGTTTGAAGTATTAACATTGTCCGTTTCTGGTCCTAATGTCCGTTAGTTACTCCTCACAAAAAGCACGCCGATCACAATTTACAATTTGTCTGATCGGAGTGCTTTTTGCGACGTGGACGGCGTGAGGACCAGTGAGTTTGTAATATAACAGACGTCAGGACCTGGACGGACAGTGTTAATACTTTTTTTTTAACATTCAAACGGGACCACTTTTATTCATTCGCCAAAAATTACATCACAACATCACTCGAGCCCAATTAGTGAGGGGCTACCCCGGACAGTGTAACTTAGGGGGTGTTTGGGATTGATTATTCAAAACAGATTATGCGTTTTGGAAAAGCAGGGGTGGACCTGCTTATAGATTATTGCGTTTTGGTAGCCTAAAAAACTGATTATCTGCGTTTTCAAAACGCAATCCAAACACTAAAAAATGATTATCTGCGTTTTCAAAGCGCAATAATCTAAAAATCAGATTCAAAACGCAATCCCAAACACCCTCTTAACACTCCAAATGTCTAGGAAGCAATAATATCAAACAAAAGCTGATCTTTTATGCAAACCTCGCCTACTAAAGCCGATTATAATCACTGATAACCACTGTTCTGATTAAAAACACTCTTTTGTTAGCTATGGATATGTCAGAGGCTTTGAATGTACTCGATTCTTCACTATCTCGAACCAATTGGCGCCTCAAAGCTTCCTCAAAGCGTCGTCTAGAGACAGGTTATTGTCATCTGTGTTGTTTTAGCCCTAATTTTGCTGGTTTAAGTTTTATGAACCCTAATTTATATCATTACATTATTATTTATATAACTTTAATTTATAGCACTGCGTTTAAAATTTGTATTGATTTAGTAATTTTGACATTTCTGTTGAAATTAGTTATAGATTGATTATTGATTTAGGGTGAAATATGAAATTAGGTTCCATGGAAATTTGTATTAATTTGATTATTTTCAATATAGCTTAGTATTTTTCCCATATTATACGTTTTCGCAAACGGCTTCATAGTTTACAAGCTTAGATAGTTTCTAAGTGCTTTTTTGTTGTCTTTGCATGTTATCGCTTGGTATGTGTGTGTATATGATTTGTACATCTTTTTTAGCTTTCTATGTGTTGTTATTACTTTGGAGTTGGGAGTCTCCCTCAATGCAGTCTCTTTGCCGGTTGCCTCTTGGGGTAGAGGTAAGGCTTGCCGCTTGCCTACAATGTCGCACTCTCCACAAATCCCACCGATAGCTTTGCTATGAGTGGGATTCTACTGGGTATGTATGTTGTTGTTGACATCTAAGTGTTTTGTACTTGTTATATTGGTTAAGTTCGATGATAGGTACAGTTGTACATATGTAGAGTTTGATATAACTTAGGTTGTCTGGTGTGGGTGCCAAACCTATGCCGTTGGCTGAGGTGGAAACCCACCACAACATGGAACACCGCGCCGCCAAAGGTGTGGTTTGGGTCATGTGGTTCATTCCATGGGCGTGGAAAAGGTTGGCAAGAGGTGGGACCAATGCTAGTTGTGTGGAGCAATGAGATGTAGACATGTGACAGTTTCCACTGCTGTGGAAAGTGGAACACCACGCCCCTATATGTGGAACCCGTGTGGAAATATGTGACACCTACGTGGCTGTTTCCATGGGTGTGGAAAGTGGAACCACATCCCATAGGCTCTATATATAGAGTTTGCTATTTTACATATAGATGCCTTCTAGACAATGATGACTACAATTAAATGCATAAAAAAGTCAAAAAGATGCTACATATGAATAATTGTTGTGATCGATATAAGAGAACTGTTATCGTTATAATAATGCTTATATTTCGGACTACTAGGTTTGACATCAGAAAATTTCGCATGTTTATCTCCATCCTTGCGAATGCGTGTAGTAAATTTAGAATATTCATGAAATACAATGTGTGATTTATATGTAAATCTACCAAAAGAATCCGGGACGTTTGGACATGATTTTGAATGTATGTTTGAACAGATATTCTGGCATTATGCACGGGGATGAGACCAGTAATAATGATAGATTATGGTGGAAAGATGCCCGAACTGAGAGACCGACTATGTGCATTTCTCAAGTTCAGCCAAGAGGTATAGGCACAGCATATATGCATATAGTGCTCTCCTGCTTGGTTTGTATTCTTGTGGATAACTGTTTCTTCTGCTATTGCCATTCAGGAGTCTTCTATCTTTGAGAATTTACGGGTCATGGTTATTGAAGATATGTTATATTTGATATGTGTCAGAGGACTTGCGGAACTTATTACATTAACAGTTAACAAAGAACTGGAACTGCATTTCGTTGATCTTGAACAGGATCCACCAAAGGTTAAAATTTGAATATTATCCGCTTCTCAAGTCATATTTTTTGTCTATTATTTTTATAATCCTTTTTTATTTATTATCCAGATGGTAACTGAGGTTGAAAAGATTTCCGTAGGTGCACAATTTGTATCACTCCAGAAGCTGTTTTTTTCGGTCTTCTGTGATGATGCAACAACTGATGATGTTTCTGGTTCTCGGCTTCGTGTTAATAATCAGTCTTTGGACTTCATTGATCTGAGTCATTTCATGCAAGATACACCCGTCACTGTGCCAACTTTGAACGGGTAATTCTCTACCTTGAACATGGAATTATCATAATATGTGGTATTGTGAGTAAACAAGAAATTGAATTCTAGTTACTCATAACCAACTTCCCACAAATGAAAATAACATTTGATTATTTAAATGTTCCAACTTCCGAGTGTTATTTCAAGACTACCTCTGACCTGTTAAGACTCTTTATTAGTACCATCACTATACCGTTTATCCAGGAACAGAACAAGACTTTGAAAGATAAATAAAGTTAAATTGAAGGCTTTTTGTTTACCTTGCTTTTAAAAAGCGCTAGGCGCACAAAAGCAACGAGGTCTAAGCGCAACGCGCCAAGCGCAAAAGCAGTGGCTTTTCGTACCCGAAGCGCGCACTAATTATATAGTTTTTTTTTATATATCTCATATGTATCCCATAGGCTTTTAGCTTCATTTACCCAAAAGATAGCTATAATAGGGTTTTTATATGATTTTCCTTATATGTACAAGCCAAAAACACCCAGGTACAACATTTTTATGCATAAAAACACATGGCGTACGCGAGGTGCGCGCCTCAGGGCCAAAAAAACAAAAACAAAAGTGAAAAAGTGCGCTTTCGGGAAATTGTGTAAGCGCAGATCCTTGAGGCGCCCTAGGCAACGCCATGTTGCGCCTTTTTAAAACCCAGATGTTTACAGTTTGCTCTGTGCATATTATATGTAATGAGCACTTGTGTGTGTGCGTGTGTGGAACTATGGCAGTTAATAGTCTCATATGTAGCAACTAAAGATGGGTACATTGTTGCAGGTGGCTTCTTGGTTACCCTGTGGTGTATATCTTCGGCAAGGACCATATACAAGATGCTGTATATAATCTTTCCACCAAATCGCTAAATCTTTTCAACGTTTTTGTGCGAAGGTTTGCGCTTGCCGTTCTTATCGTACCTCATATTTTATATTGCGTAAATTAGCATATCTACATAATACTGCAGGAACAGTAGCTCCAGTAAAAGACCTCCACAAGAAGAATTAATGAGGTCAGACTCCAAAGTCCTTTGGTCTATATCTTAGTCACCTTTTTCATTATTTGCTTCATTTTGTTTACACTTGCTCATATTTTATTCATCCACCTTTCTAACAATTCTAACTAGCTTGGGTCAAATTTGTAATAATATGTTATTTATCCAGACTTCCTAAATTCTGTTTTTATTATTATTGTCACTTAAATAAACAAGTGGTGCAGATTGTAAATATATTAGGTTAACTGTCAATGTGTTGGTCAAAACAAGTTAGGTATATGAGCGGTTATATACCGGCATTGTGCCGTTGTTATGAATCGTCGCCTATATCTTTGCACCGTTCAGTATTGTATAAATAGGTCCGTCGAACAATTGAGTCTGGTCTTTTTGTATTCGGAATTCTTAATAAATGTACAGTCTAGTATTATCCTTGTTCTTAATATGCTCATATCAGTCTATGTTAGGGGTGTAAACGAGCCGAGCCCGAGCCTGACTGGGCTTGAGCTCGACTCGGCTCGGCTTGAAATAATTTTAGAACAATTTTAAAGGATCGAGCTCGCTTCGATAGCTTAAACGAGCCAAAGCTCGGCTGGAGCTCGGCTCGCCAATGTTAAATAGTAGGTATACTATAAATAAAATAATAATAATAATAATAATAATAATAATAATAATAATAATATAAAATTTGTTTGGGCTCGTTTAGGTTCGCGAGCCTAAACGGTCTTTGTATGAAAAGCTCAAGCTCGGGCTCGATAACTAAACGAGTCATTTTTCAAGATCGAGCTCGGCTCGGGCTCGTTCGAACTTTTTAACGATCCGATCCCGAGTAGCTCTCAAGCCGTTGCGCATCATTTACACCCCTAGTCTGTGTGTGAATTGCTTTTGATTCTCCAACAAGATTGACACACAAACACCTTCTTGGCTATATTAAATTATGTACCCAATGTGTTAAAAGTATATTAAAAGTATAATATAATTATTGAAGAGGCTGTAATCATTTAAATACATTTGAGTTATCAAACCTGTTTAACCAGTTCTATTTGTAGCTAAGTTTTCAAAATAAAGAGAGTCAAAACTAATTTATACACATGTCACGCCTATCGTTTTTGCATATATGAGCTTTAATATACAACTGAGTAGTTTTTGTTTCTAAACTTATGATTGTTGTTTTTCTTTTGGCTGTGCTGGTGACCATAACATTTGGAACATGAAAATGGCGGTTTTTACATACTTAAACTGGTGGAAACAGTTTCTCAGTACCTTATGAACTGAGCATAGATGGTGATAAAGAAGCGTGGGCTGAGGCGTTTCTGGTTCACATGAAGGCCAGATGGGAAAATTGCAAACACGTTTGGGCGTCGTTGCGAATGGAGGTTAGCGCTACTTACCCGCAAGCAATTGCATTGTAACCGTTGTAAGCAATTGCATAGTAACAATTGTAAATTCTCTTGTTATTTTGAACTTTTTTATAATGTTGTTCAAGTTCTCATGGGTTAATAAGCACCATGTTAGTTTTTATTGCTGTATCCTTTATGTCTAAAGGGTAGAATAGTCATTTCATATAATGAGCAAATTTGTAATTTGTATTAGTCTAGGGGTCCAACCTAGGGATGAGCATACGGTCCCGAAAACCGATCCCGAACCGAAAAAATACCGATCCCGTACCGAACCGATACCGAACCGAGGGTGTTCGGTATCGGTATCGGTATCGGTACCCACATTTTGAGATTTTCGGTTTCGGTATTATCGGTATGGTATCGGTATTTTAACGTAAAATACCGGTATAATCGGTATCGGTATTGGTTTTTTGAACTTTTCGGTATCGGTTCGGTACCGATACCGTCCCGAGCTCATCCCTAGTCCAACCTACAAACTTGGCGAAAGTAAAAAAATTGGATTTAAATACAGGTTTATGCTATTTTCAGCATTTACTAAGACTAGGTGTAGTGGTGGCGTAATTGGGTGTGGAAGGGACAATTTGCGCTGCTACAGCGCCTCCAAGGGCGTGAAAGGGGCTATTTTGCTTCAACCGTGGAAATTTTCACAATGTAAAAGGGGCGGAAAAGATGTCTTTTTATGCTGACCAATGAGATGAAAGAAACGTGGTGGGGGCGTAAAATTTAGCTCACCACTATGCTTGCTCTTATGTAAATCGGTTTGAAACACATTTTACATTACCATTTTAATTATAGTTTTTTTCTTAATTTTTATGTAAATTAATTTTATTATAACTTTTCATATATAATATTTTAAATAAATTTGACTAAATAGTTACACTGTGTTCATTTTTATCAACATTTTGGTATAAAGTTTTATCATAAACTAAGGTGCACTTCGTATTTGTATGTATATCGGGTACGACCTATATTCTGGTAAAGTTTATATTGAAATATGTGTTTTGACAACCAAAAGGTTGTGGGTACTTTTTTTTTAAACGGTAAACGCTTTATATATAAATATAAAGAGCTCAGCAAGGGACTGGGAATACAAAACACCCCAAAAAAGAAAAACGTTTAAGAAAAACGACCCGAACAAACATCACAACAGACCAGGACAAGCTACATTATAACAGGTTAATGAAATTTGAAGACATATTTTGTCACACATGAACTCTAATCGAACACACCTCCTGAGAACACAAACATACAAATGAGAATCAGGATTCAATATACCGATAAAATAACAAACATCAAACCAACTTGATTTCAGTTCGTCATGTTCTATTTTACGAAAATCTTAGTTTTCTCTTACGTCGGATACACTTATACTCACCCAGCGTATTATACTTTCTAGATGTTTAAAAATGTTTTCTAAACATAGTCTAAACGAATAAAAAGGAATGCATATACGTTGCATACTCGGACTATTCACCCAAAATATTAAAAAGGGAATGTCAAGCCTCAACATTAACCGGTTCCAGATCTTATTTTGTTTTAGTTGTTTGACCTGTTAGAGATGAAACACAACCTTAACAAACCCGGTCACTTATTGCCACCTATCTTCCATTTGTGGCTCAGTGGTAGGCGGCCCAGGTTCTCCTTTGTGAGACCTAGGTTCGATCCCCATTGGCTCCATTTGGGGGACACCAAGCATTCAAGCAATGACGGTGAGAACTTGTGGTCCTAGTGATGCAAGTTCGATCCCGAGCTGACCCGGTTTCATCCGGCTATTACTCCAGCGATATATATCGTGTGGAGGCAGTACCGTTCTGGCCATAAGCCACCCCACCGCTCCAGCATGGACCCGGTTCAGACAACATAGTCTGGACGAGTTGGGTAGGGCCCATCATTGCTCGGGACTATTGTCTGGACAGGCGCGATGATCTCTGCCGTGCTCTGAGAAAAAAAGTCGCCTCCCAAAAGAAAAAAGTTATTGCCACCTCTATCTATTCAATCAGGTCCGAAGTCCAAACCATGGCAGATATAAAACACAATAACCACAACATACAGATTATAAAACTATTCTATACATGTAGTCTAACCGATTAACCATCTCCGGGCTAGCCTATCCTCCTTTGTAGGATTCACAGGTCCACTGACTGCACTTGATCAGATCTTACTTCTGACTCGGTTTCATGGATGAACGTTGTGAATCGCAACGATCTTTAGATCTTAAAGTACTTGTATCCATCTTCGGGGTTTTTCATTCCCTCTTCCCAGTCACCCATTGACCGGCCTCCAAAGACTACCTGCTGTATGCCCAAATACCTGCCCAAGAACAACACCATAAACGAACAACAAAAAACAAAAACGTGTATATTATATGATATTGAACAAACGCAATCAGATAATCAGTTCATTCAGTTGTTATAAAACACATTCTATGGTTATGAAGTCTGATAAGTTACAAGTCAACTTTGTATAAAAAGGATTCTGTTAATTTTTAAGGAACTAATGATATAAATAGGGTCCTAACTGTGCAAAAAACTGAAAAATTAGGCGCATGGTTTTAAAAAACGGTTGAGGCGCACACCTTGAGGCGTCGCCTCAGAGATTATTTTTTTAGGTACGCCTCACAGGCCTGAGGCGGTAAGAAAAGGTGTGCCTCAGGGGTTTTGAGGTATGCTTTTGATGTTTTAGACTTTTATTGACATTTCAGGTCTTCTTTTATGTGTGTTTTTGATGAATTTGATGATGAAATTAGTAAGTGTTCTATTTTTATTGAAGATATATAATTTATTTATTTATTTTTTAATTCCACCTCGGGCTTACGCCTCGTGAGGCGAAGGGAAAACGCCTCAAGGCTCGTTTCCGTACTTTTAAACCTTGATTAGGGGACTAATCTGTGCAAAAACTGAAAGTAATATGAAGAAAGATGCTTACTCGGAACTTAGTACAGTGAGGCAATTAAGCAGCACATCAAGAGCAAAGTAATCCGAAGTACCAATGTCTACCCTGTTCGACATTTTCAAAAGTTGTGACCTTTATTTCCTTAAAAAAAAAAAAAAAAAAAAAAAAAAAAAAACAGAGATGGCATCAATAAAATGAGACTGTGTGGAGATTTATACCAAACCCGTCCCCAGTTGTCCTGAAACTCAACATCACCGATATCATGAAACGATGACGGCATCACACTGAATCCCTTATCTGCATCATAGAGAGGGTTGTATTCCATTGATGTATTTGCCAGCTGCAGAATTAAAGGCCATAAAGTGATTGACGGAACCAACTTGTTATCCCTAAGACTCGGTAGACAACGATTCAAAAGTTGATGAAACAAACATGGTACCCATTTTATGTTGCGAGGCAGTGAAGGTTGTTACCTGCAAATTAGATGAATTAAATGCACCCAAACGTCCCAACACGTACCATGACTGAATAACCTGTCACATAGATAAGAAACTTGCTTTATTTATTTCTCATAGCTCATACCATGTATAAAGAAGCGAAAATTATATTCTGTATATATATGTAGTAAAATTTAACGGTTAAATATAGCCATGTTCTAGATTTGGGTGTGACGAAATCAAGAACAAACATAAAAGGCTGAAAGCGTAGTTTCAAAATGAACATAAAAACTTGTGGAAAATGTGTGGAAACATACACTGCCAATCAGGTCAACGTCCCGATCAGAAGGTGGTCCGTATAACTTGAACCATATATTGGAACCAACAGGACTGAAGCTGTCAATCACAAATGAAAACGAATACCCTTTTTTGGTAAATTAAGCAAACATTGCAGAAAAGAAAAAAAGGAACCGATCAGAGGAATTAAACAAAGATCATGGTGTTCATTAATTAACGATCACAGAAGGGTAAATACAAGGGATAAAACAAGGGAATTACTCTCTAAAGGTGACTTTGAAAGCAACAACGGAACCCGTTTTAGCCTTGTGAAAATCTCGCCCTTTTTTCCGGATCCTATCTTCAACCTGTAGAATCATGTTTCTAGGCGCATTATAGATATTCAAACAAAGCAGAATGCAACTGAGAAGTAGCATGCAAAGTGCCTAGTTTTGGCAGGAATCACACATACTTGGTTTTAAAGGAGTGAGGTGCTTCAAGGAGCTTAAGGTCCTAGAAGCTGAGGCGCGAGGTGAAAGCACCAGCCTCACATACGCGAGGTACTTGATTTTCATAAATCTTTATAAACTAATTACAGATAATGTAACCTACCTTAATCTTTACAAACTATGCTATTTGTGAATTTTTTTTTTTTCTTTCGGGTAGGGTATGGTTTTCGGGTACAGATTAAAATGAACGGCCCTACCATAATCCCTATACAGGAAGCATTTGAAGCGGTGCCTCAGGTTCAGACAAAAGTACATGCCTTAGGTTGCTTCTCATTGCCTAGATCGCCTCATGTGCGCTTTTCTAACTCCTAACACTTAAACCTAAAAGCAAACATATAAGCAAAACTCAAACTAAACACACAAATCCGCCCGTAACTCAACAGTCAACTATCATTAGGGATAACTCTCAACATATCAGGAAACACAATTGTAAGGATTGTAGGCATAATAACAATCACTTTTGAAACATTTAACATAATTATGCATTTACTTCTAAAACATTTAACATAATTATATAATAACCAAGTTACATCTGGATAATGGGTAATCGAGCAACAAGCTGCGCCCCTATCCCTTTTTGAATCGCAAAGCCTATTCTACTAAATACAAACCCTTGGTTCCTCGGGCTTTGCGAGTCACTGTGGACCACCTTCTGCACCCGCTCCAAAAAGCGAACTGCCTCAGGGGCAAGGGATCCAAAAGTGTCGAAGGCAAACGGAATGACAGGGCCGGCTCAAAAAATCCGAGACCCAAAGCGGATAACAAACATGAGGCCCTTTTCGTAAAAAAAAAATAAATAAATAAAATAATATTAGTTTAGATCTTATGATTCATATAATATTTTTATGTATGCATAATTATAGATCATAAATTTCAATGTCAATAATACTAAAGCTAAAATCATTTACATATAACATGTTTATTTTTAGAATTTGGGGCCTTAAAAAAGTGGGGGCCTAAAGCCCTTGCTTTATTTCACTCCCCCTTGAGCCGGCCCTGCGGAATGAACACATGCTGATTCTCTAAACACGATGCCTCGTGCTTAGCAACCTTCCTAGCTTCCGTCTTCAAAACCGCCTGTCCCGGAACGAATCCACTATCTCTCAGCCCCACCAGTGGGGACACCCCCAATGAGGTCAACACACGCATGCTTACCCCCGCCCAGCCAAACACAAGGACGTCCGCAAGACGCAGGACATGCATTTACTTCTAAAACATTTAACAAAATTATAAAAACAACATCCATAACACAATATTATATTATATTACCTTCTGTCTCATCTGCTCTGGCTTCCCAATACTATCCCCTAACACATTCCTAAGCTCAGCATCATTCTTTGCAGCGTCTTCCAACACTCTGTAACACATAAAATTATTAAAACACACATGTGACACGTCATCAATCAAAATAATAATATTATTATTATTATTACTTAGCCCAAGAAGGATAGTTATGAAGGCGATCATATTCACGCTTCCTCTTCTCCTCTCGCACCTTTAACAACCTCCGTCCTCTAGCTGTCGTACCTGACCCTCTGACGTCATCACCTTCATTAGATGATTTTGCAGTTATTGTTGTCCGTACGTTTCTAAGAACAAATTTAGGAAATAAATGTAAATATTTTGGATTTAATGAAATGGAAGAACTGTAATTGAATGCACTGGATATGTGCATATTTTAATTTCAAAGTTCAATAATAATAATAAATAATAATAATATTAATATTAATATTAATATTAATATGAATTTTGAAGATAAGAAGCTGAATTAGGGTTCTGAAGGGGTTTATGGTTTTCAATGGATAAACTGTAGTTGTGTTTTGTAAATTTGTGGATTTATTGTGTTATATATAGTATTAAGAATCAGCCCCTGTGGTTTGAATGTTTACATAAACAGTCCATTAAGTATGATTTGATTTGAACTAGATTAAGCTTGATTGTGGCCGAACGAAAAAACCGAAATGTTTGGAACTAGTGTTTAACCCTCGTATGTGAGTGTGGGATTGTAAAGCTATGGTAAGTGGTAAGCGAACGATGAATAAAATCGAGAAAGTCAACAATAACCTGGATTTATACTGCCATGTGACGTAAAACATAGACAAAGATAAACACGAACTTATGCTATCACCTAGTGTAAAATGTAAAGAGACTTGAATTTATAGAGAGATTTAATATAAAGATCCAATTGAAAAAAAGACAAAACTTGCAGGTCAAAAATAAAGCATACAAACATGAAAGATTGGAAATGTAAACCACAAGACAAAAAAAAAAAAAAAAAAAAAAAAAAAAAAAAAAAAAACTAGCGGTGAAAATGAGATGGAAATAAAAGAAGTCACTTTTAAAATAATGAAAACTACGTGTAAATTGAGAGCTTGTTTGGCTACTGTAGCCAAGAAGCTACTCTAATTGTTATTCTATATATACTAAAAAGAAACGTTGATGCAACAGTGCACCGGTGAATTACTGTTATGTCATTTTCCAGTCTAGCAAAATTACAGTATTAGCCTACACATGTATCGTCAATTTAAACAAAGAAAAAGACACTGAATTACTGTTATGCCATTGAACTCATTCATCTCCTATGCACTTTCACACCTCAATCGGTATGTTGTCTAGACCAACTGCCTTAGCCCTTCCCATCTTTGTAAGAGTCGTCTTCACCTCACCCCAGGTGATACTCCGACGGTAGCAATTGTTTCAATGTAGCCTTTTGGTAGTGTGGTTGTCACTTTCTACTTGGTTAGCCCAAGTAATGTTGAAAAGATTGTGAAAGTAGGTTTTCCATCTCAACATAATATCATGATCTTTAACCTAGGAAATTAACTTATATGCAATCGGATATAATTGTTAGACAAAAATCTAAGGTTGAATATAATTAAAAAAAAGAAAAAAAAATTACCAAATGATGTTTAGCATGGTGACCTTCAAACTTTTGTGGCTTCAACCTTTTTATATATGGACTAGCCTTGTTAAAGAGTTAAACAAAGTCTAAGCTAGATAAGCTCAACTGGGATCAACTTTTAAACGTGCCAACTCAATCCAACTTGAATTTTTGACAAGTCAGCTCAACCTCTTCTATCGTGCTGAATGCGTAAGCTCAAACTGGGCTCATTTACAAACCCCAAGCTATCTCGTAGTGGCGGATCTAGAAATAAATTTTAGTAGTAACGTTCAAAAAAGAAATTTCGCTGTAGTTTCATACAATGCAAAGGAAATAAAAATAACAACATGATAATAGATAAAGTTACACACATACCTAATAGATTTCGTCCATTCGGTTCTTGAAAGCTTGAAATCGAGTCATTACATCATCTTCTTTTACTTTATCAAAAGTGGCTCTTTCAACCACACAAATCAAAGCATTGTTCAAAACTTCAAATAGCTCTCGCCCATTCTATTGTGTAAATCCGTCTTGATAGGCTTCATCTTAGAAAAACACCTCTCAACGGTTGCGGTTGCTACCTGCAAAACCAATGCTAACTTCAATATTTTCCGGTTTCCACCATTACACGAGCAAGCTCACGCATTCCATTTAGTTTTGCAAATTTATCATCTTCCTTTAATATGTGATAAAATACTGTAAGGTCACCCGGAAGACACCCTATATCCTCTTCACTAAAATCATTCGGACACATGTCAAACAAATCACAAGGATTTAAACCCGATATATTTTCTATAAAAGTAGTTGATACCTCATTGAATCGATTTCCAAGTTCTTGAATTTGCAAATCCAAAAGCATATTAAAAACTGCAACTTCAAAATGATGTGGGTTAGTAACGACATTCTTTCGGTTTCTTTGATTACCATAACTTTCCGACATTCTACCATCTCAATCTTATTTTTTTCATAAAAAGATGTCACCTTTGCCAACATTTGATCAAACCCGTTTTGTCTTAAATTATCGAATGCTAGCTTTGTTCCGTTTATCAATTTAGCCGCTTCTAATAAATCTTGACTCTTTTTTTGAAGATATTTTGAGAGAGCAATTGTGAGGCCTAAAAAATCATCTAACAAGTATATATAAAACACAAATTCAAGCTTATTAAAATATGATCAAAATACCTCTTGCATTAGATCATTGTTGAATACTTTCTCCTTCTTCTTTAATAAAAGCAAATACGCCAACAACTTCCGGAAATAATTTAAGCAAACTTATAATTGTTCTATGATGAGAACCCCATCGTGTATCTCTGGCTCGTGCAAGGGACACCTATTGGTTTAATCCTCTTCCGGTCTTAATTTCACCTTGAAGAATTTCTTTTTCCACCCTCTCTTTTTGCCTCCAACATGATTACTTTTCGCTTGCAAGAAGCAAAAACCCTATTAACAACCATCGCAAGGTATTCATAAAATTCTTTAACACCGATATGTTTTTTTGCAACGGCCACAATCACTAACTGAAGTTGATGAGCAAAACAATGTATGTAATGTGCTGACGGGTTATCTCTCAATATCAAAGCTTTTGATCCATTAAACTCTCGCATGTTACTCGCACCATCATAACCCTGGCCCCTGACCTGTTTAAACAAAATAAAATACAAGCATATAATCTTTATTAAAGTTTATTTAATGAAGTATGAAACGTATTATTTACATGCTAAACTGGTATTTGCTAATAAAGAAACGATGGCTTCATTAAGAGTTGAAGAAGATGTATTTTTCACCTGAGCAATTCCAATTAAACTCTCTTTAACAACTCCGAGTTTGTCAACATATCTCACAACTACGGCCATTTGTTCCATTAAAGACACGTCACTAGACTCGTCTACTAACAAACCAAACACATCTTCTTTAATTTCTTCACAAATCATTTTGGTTTACTTCTTTCGCAAAGCAATCGATTAACTATTTTTGTATTGATGGAGCTGTCAATTTACAAAGGCTTCGTTTTTTTTTTCTTTCTGTTTAGGTCTTAGGGATGGCTGGGTCACAGGTGGGCCTGATGGTTTTGGGGTGTGCTACTAGGTAGTTAGGTACTTGGGTTTATATTTGGGTTTAAAAACTTGGGTAGTTGGGTTTTTATTTGAGTTTAGAAAACTTGGGTTTAGAAATTAGAATGTGTTACGTAGTTTATTCGAATTCGATAAATATTTTTTTGAGTAATGTAATGTATAATTTTTTTAGCAGTAACGTAAATTTAATTTTAGTAGTAACGTAAAATTTATTTGAGTAGTAACGTTTTACAAAAATCGTAAAAAAAGAATTCCACTTCACGCGAAAAATCCAGCGGCAACGGGCGCGACCCCTAGCCTTTAGCTAAGTCCTCCCCTACCTCATGTCTCGACGAGTCAACTCAAAATCAAATAAGATGGAGCAGATCATGGTTTTACCATACACTTGGATTACTTTTTCCAACAGCCAGTTTTTGAGCCCAAACTAGCATACAATACAGTAAATCGCCGATTCACTACCTTAGCTTTGCTATAGGTGGGATTAACTGAGTATGATGATGATGATGATTTCATGTTTTTTTTTCGTGACATACCATAACACCATGAAGAACCGTTAAAAGATTATTCGACGCGAGTAAATATTGTTCGTATAAATTACTTCAATCTTCGTCAACCGGTTATCCAGTCACTAAAGAAATCAACCATATATCACCCATATCATTAACCACATAAAATTACAGGCTAAACTACAACACTACATGCATAATCTTGATCCACACACACCATCAATGAATGATCAAACCCGCTGAATCGTTGATCACGAGTCTCGGTGTCCATCGGAAGACTGGGTCTTTCTCAAGTTCCAGTGCAGGCCTTCATGAATGCTGTGCAGGAAGTCATTGGTGGAATCCCCTCTACAAGCTGTGGGCACTGGCCATATAGACATGCTGCACACAAGTGCATCACCTTGACTCAACTGTTTTCGGTCTTTCCCGTCAAACGACACCCATGCAGGACCTCGACTGTTGAAGGCGACTTGGATACGAAGTGTTACGTACTCTGGTAATATTAGAGGTCGGAACGATAAGGAATGTGGACAAATAGGGGTGAATAAGATTCCAGGAACCTGCACATTTTGTTTAAGTAGTGTAAAATTGTAAGCAAAGGATATTATTCAAATTGAGTGCAATCACCCTATCCCATTCAATCAGTGACGGAACAAGAACCTCTCGGTTGGGAGTCAGCTTAGAATTTTTTGTACATATAGTTAAACAATGGCGAAGCTTAGAAAGAAAATTCGTGGGGGCCGAAAGTCACGGTACCCTTAAAACTGTGGGGGCTGGACTTAATATGTATAATTTTTTTGAAAGAAAACGTGTAAAATTACACTACGGACAAAAAAAACGGCAGGGGCCGGGGCACCCCCTGGCCTGGCCCTAACAATCCTTCGCCCTTGAGTTAAAGACAAAAAATACTTGGCAGCATTAATTACTTTTTACAAATAATGTAAAAAAATCATGTTTTCCACCATTAAAATTCATTCAAGTTAAATAATAAACCAGTCAAGCTCAAACTTAGTCGGGCACGGCTCGGCTCGACTCATTTACAACCGTGGTTTATATATGATGATGAGTTTACTGATCATATAAGGGTGCAATAAAATTAAATGTTTACCCTTCCTTTTAACCTAATTTGAGAGACTTTGAATCTTTGACTTCCATTTCACAATTAAAATAAAATAAAATAAAATAAAAAAAAAAACCTATCTTTTTCAGCTATTTCACTATTAATGATTTAATTCCTTGTGTTATAAGAATTTGTCAAAAGTCTAATTATCTTACTGTTACAAAATCGAGCGGCTGTTTTGTATAGTTGATTATCTGATTCTGATTATTAATAAACGCCCCGATAATCGACATTTAAATGAGTAGCGAAAGTTTAACACAATATTGCATGCAACATACCTGTGGATGGACCATGGAACCTCCAGCCGCTAGGGAGTATGCAGTGCTCCCTGAAGTAGTTGATAAGATCAAGCCATCGCCTTGTACACATGTGACAAATGAGTTATCACAGTAGCATTCAAGATTTGTAAGGAATGACGAAATCCCACGGTCAATTGTAACTTCATTTAACACTAGTATTGGCTCTTCGTTCTCGTATTCTGTTATAGCCGATTCACGGATCACATGGCACTGCAACCGATGTCGAAGTGTGATACTGATTGGACCCTGGAGGATTGATTTGAGACATTCTTTGTATTGCTCACTATCTTGTTAGAGTTAAAGATCACTTATGAATATAATTCAATAAGTTCACTTTTTTCACATTGCAATCGGAACATAGGTCCGTTGGGTTATTATTTATCCTTTACAAGTCGAATGGAAACGACTGGGTCAGATGGGTCAAAAATCAACGCCTCCAAAATCATTTTTTTTAAGTTATATTATCATTGTAATGTTATAGTTTTCATACTTCAACTTGACTCATTAACTGTTTATATCAATGGACAAAAAAGATTGTGGGTCAACGCAACCTGACCTGTTTTGAGCTGTGTCAATCTGAACCCTTTTGACTTGTTACCCAAACCAGCCTGACCAGACCGCTTTGCCATCTCTTATCAGTCATTATAAAACATCCAATTTTAAGATAAATACTATTTTCAAGAAGATCAAGGATACGAAATGGAGTCATGAAGCCCAACGAACCCAAAGAAAATGGCACAATTGGAGGAACCGGGCCTTTAAACATTGATGCTGCCTACAAAAGGTAAGCAAGGTAAAGTTAATTAAGATCGGTCAGGTTAGAAACCGCAAATATCAACACGAAAGTATGACATTTCACTTCCTTGACGTATATAAACTATTATGCACACTAAAAATAGATTAAAAAAAACAGAACTGAGTGTGAAGCAGTCAACTACTATGGAATTGATTAAAACGTCATATACTAAAATCATTTGATTTGAAATGGAAATGGAAGCACGTACCCAAAGCACGGTTCCATCTCCACCAAGAGTTACAACAAGATCAACTTTCTCATGCAGAAGCAAAATGCCATCATCTGTCAAGTAACAAGACGAGAATGATTGACAAGAGAACTTTCTTGAACATATGCTCCAACTTTAAGACAACAGAAGTTGAAAACATTAGAGGATGAGTTGCATGTCTCACCGTCTTTCCAGGTCTGCACAAAGTCGTAGTATGAGGACTCTGTCACGAGTTCTGTTCTTACCCTTGGTTCCATGTAAATATTTAACTTCTTCTCCTTCAACCACCTGAAACCATCATGTTTGTTAAGAAGGGAAATTCGACCGGTTCACTTATTAACGAGTCGATTTGTTTTTTGTTTTTTGTTTTTTTTTTTTTAATATTTCTAACGGGCCAAATTGGTAAATTAATAAATATAACTAAAAGGGAAATGGGTCAAAAGGGTATAACGTCTCCCAAAAAGGACTTTTATTCTTTTAATGTATATGAAATCCTAAATCACATTATTTATTTATTTAATTTTTTTATTTATCTTTTTGGTTTGGGTAAAAAGGTATATAGTTTTGATTAATCGGAATGAGTACCGCGTAATTCCATACCCATCCTACACCATATATTTTATTGAAAATAAAGGGGCAAATTACATAAGGATAGTAGGTAGGCGGGCAACAAGGTGCGCCGAATTTGGTACTACCTAACTATAACAGAAATAGAATTTGGTTTTAACAGAGGTAGAACTTTTGTACTACCTAACCATTTCTGCACAAATAACTTTAACAGAAGTCGAATTTGGTTTTGTCATGATGAGAACAGTCTGTGGAGCAGATTCCCACTTCAAACAAATCTGAAATAAATAATGATAGAAACACCAATTACAGCAAGTTTGAATAGATCAACATTCTATACAAATATGATTCAGTTTTGGCCATTACAGTTTTCTAATTTTACGTCTTGATTAGAGTGTCGTACCTGTTTACTGCTACGTTCTGCTGTTGTTATATTTCCCTTTTCAAAGGAGACAATATCATGTTTATGCTGATCATTCTTTTCACCTTTACAATGCCAATGTAGCTTGAATGATGCCTGTGACAGGGATAAATTCATTTTTCAGTCACGGTTTCGAAAAATTTAACTACATTACAAGAAAATAGTGTGTCGGAAAGAAAAAATATAGAGGTGGCAACAGGTTCAGGTCAAAACTGGTATCTTTGGTATGGGTCAGATTGGGGTTGGTTGACCCAAACACTATTTCTCCAAAAAAGAATTCTATAAACGTTTTTTGTCAAACATAGTTACAACTTACAAATTATACCATTTGAATAATAATCTACTTTTTAGAATAGAATGATCCTTATATATACACGTTGGACGACTTTTGACACGTTTGAGCTGATTTTTTTATTTTACCTGTTCGACCTATTCCTAGCAAACGGATCGAAAAATAGGTCAAAATTGCCACATCCAGAAAATAACAGCTTCACACGTAAATAGTAAATACAACCCCATTTCTATATGCATATGCCAATATCACAGTACCTTCCGGATAAGCTTGCCACGAACGTTGGAATATGCATTATGCTCCCTGTCTTGAAGAACCTCATGAGAGTAAATTCCATATTTTTCATAACAAAATTGAGATGGTTCCTTGGTTTCAGACATGAGTTTAAGGTGGCTTGATGAGCTGTCAACTTTCTCGACAGTGCAGTTACTGTTATGCTCTATAGATATCAGAAAAACATATGTTACTGTCGGATTTAGGATTTTAAAGGCATCATCTAACAGCAACGTTGCTCGTATCTTACACCTTTCTTTTCCAACTGTAAATTCCGTTCTCTCTCCAGTTCATATTTGCGTTTCCATTCTGCTGCCTCGGCTTGAGCGGAAGCTTTCCCCTCTGCTGCTCGTCTTAAAACCTTACTAACAGCTGTACATCAAACCAAGCAAAGTATATAAAAAAAATAACGATAATTATCGCATGCCATTCTACCTTCTGTTAACAAATTTATACAAATTGAAAACATAATCATACTTCTCATGGCCTCTGAAAACTCCACAAGATGATCATCAGTCCCTTCAACAAGAGATTGTTGGATGACTTCCTTTACAGCTTTCTCGGAGTTTACAAGAGACGGTGAATCAAGAAAACCATCCTCCCATGGCAAATTAGATGTGTTGCCCTGTTAAAGAATGACATACATGACATGAACACATAGAAAACAATTAAAATTATAGATAAAAATTAGTAAATAACAAAAAATAGGAATTAAGATACCGATAAAACTATCTCAAGAAAATCATTGTTCATAAAGTTCGTATAACATTAGAAATCAAATCTCCCAACTAGTAAATTTTATTAGAATACTTGATTCATAAGATGCGCATGGTCACACTATCACAATTAGTTTACATGGCATAGTACAACAACTAGAGGTGTTAAACGGGTCACTTATGCAGACCAAACCCAACACGAACCCAGAAATTTAACACAAACCTGAGCCATATTAATCTTTGATTACTTTGTTTATGATAAAGCAATCACCACTGTAGCCAATTCCCCAATCACCTTACATCCGTATAGTACAACAACTAGAGGTGTTAAACGGGTCACTTATGCACACCGATCCCGACACGAACCCAAAACTTTACACAAATCTGAACACAATTTGTGCATTCACAGGTTAACACAAACACAACCGCCCAGTATTTTTTTGCATATTATTACTCTAAATCAACCTTGGTTTTAAAAAGCGCTAGGCGCACAAAGCGCATCGTGCAAAAAGCGTGGGATTTTCGTACCCGAAGCACACACTAATTATATAATTTTTTTATATATCCCATATATATTCCATGAGTTTTTAGCTTCATTTACCCAAAATATAGCTATAAATAAGGTTTTTATGTGATTTTACCTATATGTACAAGCCAAAAACACCAAGGTACAACATTTTTATGCATAAAAAATACCCTGGGTACGTGAGGCGCGCGCCTCAGGGAGAAAAGCGCCTGAAAATTGACAAAAAAACACCTGAGGCGCGCGCCTTTGGGAAAAAGGATAGGCGCAAAGCCCTGGCCTCAGGCGCACTTTTTAAAATCCAGAAATCAACAAACTTAGATCCAAAAACACAAATATCTATAAAACAATTGCGCTTATACTTTAAGCTACATAAATCGACACTCCTCTTTTAGCTATCAAGTCTTGTTATAAAATACCCAACAACATTAGATTATAACATAACACACAACATTACTAAAAGGATATATAAAAAAAATTAAACAATCCAGTCTGCAAATGCGGCCCGTTTAGCTAACGTTTAGCTAAATGTGTTTACAGGTCAACCCAAGTACAACCAACTATTGTATTTTTTTAATCAATTTTTTTTTTAAATCATTGAATCTCGATTCATTCAATAAAAGCAAAAATTACACCAAAATAGCAAGCAGACGGGCAACAAACTGCGCCGCCACCCCCTTCTGTATAGCAAACCCTATTCTACTGAGAACAAACCCATGTCCCCTGGGGTCGAAACATTGTTATGGATAACCCGTTGGACACTGGTCAAAAAACTAACAGCTTCTGGTGTCAGAGACCCAAAGGTATCAAAGGCCAGGGGAACGATGTCGCAATAAATAAATAAATAAATAAATAACAATGAACAACTTGTCTAATCTTGTCTGTGCAGTACAACAACCTATTCTGTTTTATAGCAACCAAAGATATTAATCAACTTCAGTCAAATATCACATCATCAATGTGATCTGTTCACAGAAACCCTATAAACTCAAATCAGTAAACCGTTTCACACACAATCAAACTAATCAAACATATACATATTATTAATCTAAAAAATGATAAAATCTAGTGTGTATATATATAAATAAGGGGTTAGAGTTAGAGTAAAGCGTACATTAGGGTTGAAATTCTCAGGGGCCATTGATGTGAGATGAACTACTCAGCTTACAGACGACAACTACTCAATTCAACCAATCAATCAATCAATTGAGGGATGGATTGGGGATTTATTTATAGATTATTATTATTATATTATTATTATTGTTGTTATTGCCTAATAGTTAGGTTTGGGTAGGTGGGGTCCAGGGGACACGTGGCGCATTGTGGAGGAAGAGACGTGATAGAGTGATGGAATCTGGGACTAGTTCTTCTCCTCACATGCAGGGAGGGAGATTACCATGGGTGCTGACGCAAACGATTACGTCATCTTTGGTTGTTGGTTTTTGCTCAAGTCAATGCTTTTAGATGGGTCGATTATTGAGTTGAGTCAAAGGGTTGGTTTGTTTGTTGGTTGGTTGGTTCAAAGGGACGAAAGAATATGAAATCATATACAAACGTATGTTTTGGCAATGAAGCCACAGCGGAGTGGTTGAGGTGGGAGGTTTTAAGGCTTTGCCTGTTTCCTACCCTGGGATAGCTAGGTCGCATGATCAATTCCTGGCTGAGACGTTTATTCACAGGGAATTGATGTGGGAGTTTGGCCGGTCAAAAAAAAATACAAACGTACGTTTTGTACTTTTACTTGTAGTTTATTTTTTTTAGGGTGACTTTTTTATTTACCGGACCGAATTGGTTATCGGGTTTCGTCGAAGACGATTACCCGTCAGCTCCGTCCGCAAACACGATGTTCTATCGGGCCCTGACCGTCACGCAAACTGACCTTCGCCCTGAATCATACCACCCCCACACAAGAAACTCGCTGGGTGAAGAAACACCAAACTAACAATCTGATACGACAGTGTTAATGTATGAATATAAGAAAGGACGTGATTCTCATTAATTGATAAGACAAATACAAGACACTGTTATCGGATTATTACAAGAGTTTCGACTATAATCTATTTCTCACAGCTTGTGATATGAATTCTTTCTCTGATAATCGATCCCCTCCTTTGATGACGAAGGTGGGTATTTATAGGCTCATCAGGTGGCCTATGATTGGCTGTGAGAAGAATGACAGCTGTCCTGTACTATTGTGGTCGTTGTCAATTCTTGTGTTGTCCTTCTGTGATTGGTCCACGTGTCCTGTAATTGTCCTTTTCGTCCTTTCTCGTACCTCGTATTGGCAGGTGATCATGGAGTAGGGAATTGACGCCTCTGATTGGCTATGGATTCTGCTCCTGTCGGGTGACACCTGTCCTTTTTATGGCTGCGTGCGCCGTCTTCTAGAATGCCACGTCACGTTCCTGCGCTGTCGTGTGTGTGGGTTTCTTTCCTGCGCACGCGCGGGTACATATCTCTTCAAGTCCCCCTAGTCCAGTGTGTTGTATGCGTAGTATGCGAGACGCTGGACTCAGAGCTTGAGGAGTTCTTGTTCGGCGCATTGGTTCGGCGTCTGAAGTTTGTGCGCGGTGTTATGCCAGTGGAGGGGCTGCGGACGTCTCGTAATTAATGCATACCTCAATGTTGTCAGTCCGCGTGTGTGACGCGACAGGTTGGCAGCCGAAAAGTCTCTGACGGTTGTACAGTATCAGAGACGTGGTGGGCCCATGGCCTGTTCAAAATTGGGTTGTTGTTGTGGTTGTAGAGATGGACGGAATGGCGGAGTTTGCAAAAGTTGGGTAAATGATTGAGGGTTATGATGCATTTGCATATGATGGAATTAGTTAAAAGTAGTGGGGCTTTGGTGCTTTGGGTATATTGGGTGAAAGGGTTGGGAGTTTGTTGGAAACCCGAAAAAGTAGCCCAAGATGGATCCATTGGCATCGTGAACGGGTTTGTATTCGGGTTGTTTTGATTATGTTGTGGTGGTTGATTCGAGTTTGGGTTGTTTTGGTAGGGATCCATTGCAAAATATATAAAATATTTTTATATAAAAGGTGGTGTTTGATATAAAAAGTGGTGTTTGAAATGTGGTGAAAAATGGTAAATTGGTTTGGTTTAAATAGGTTTTTAAAAAAAATGGTTGATTTTTTTTTTAATTAACGGTCAAATATTAAACGTTCATATTGTCCAATGTTCCAAATTCACGCGTCCCAAGGCAAGCAACAGGCCCGGCATCAACGGCATCTCAATGCCCCTCTTGCCCATGCCGCCCCTAGGGGGCGGTGTAGTGAGGCCCGGCATCTCGATGTTGGCCCTATGTCGCCCCCCACCCCACACCTAATGGTCTTATCATAGTTTTTTTTAATTGTCCTACGGTCCACCCAAAAATATCATGATTTATTATATCTGACCATGTTGATATTTTTGTCGTCACCTGTTTCGAGATAAACGTAACTCAATTCAAACTGTTCACCCAAAAATTTAGACCAATTGCTTTGATATCTAAAGATAGGAGAGTACTAGTGCTTTTTACCAATATGAAAATCTCATAGTGACATTTACAAAAATAATTACAAAAATAAGGGATCAACATAATAAATCACCTATCACAACAGGGACGGTGATGAAGGAAGTTAGGGTGGGCGGGGGTGACAAAGGCAATGGTTGTGGCGTTGGGGGGTGGTGGTTATGGTTGGGGATGGTGGTGGTAAGAGAGAGAGAGAGAGAGAGAGAGAGAGAGAGAGAGAGAGAGAGAGAGTGAGTGAGTGAGGGAGGGAGAGAGGGGGTTGATTTTTTCAACTTTTCTTATATAAAACATATATACATGTTCAATATTTTAACTTAGCTACATAAATAGTCCCTAAAAGAGTAAAAAGACGAATTTACCCTCAAAGTAACGTTAAAATTTAACTGGGTTAGGGTTAAAGGACAAGTCATGTAAGATTTTAGAACATAAAGGACAAAACCAATCAATTTTAAAGTTAAAGGACATTTTTTACAATTGGGTATAAAGCTAAAGAACAAAACTTGTAATTCAGTCTGATATTAATATTCATCTTCCTCAAGATCCATCTTCTTCCTTCATCCGTTTTTCATACTCTGTTATTTTTTTTTCTTGAAAAGTCACTTAACTATTGAGTACAGGAATAAAAAATAATAAAGTTTTGTAAAAGTTTGTGCCCACATCCGTGAACCAACACAGTAACTAGAACCCGAATTTGGTTCACGAGACCACTACCAGCATGGGTGGCGGCGGTGTTACCGTGCTGGTAGTGGGGTACCCGTGACCAATTCTGGTAGCGCTCCGTCCCCCCTAAGTACACGTCAAAAAGCTTCAACAAGCGAACCGATTAATGAAGCGGATCAAAACAATCAACAAGGGCATGATATTCCTCAAAATCCACAAGCAAACATGAATGAAGTGTATTTAACGTTTGACTAGACCCGAATCAAATCACCGACCCGAATATATAATCTGACCCGAACATATTAGCATGGCCGACCCTTAATAGGGGCAACACATGTGACGATCTCAGGACCGAAAATCCCGAGGGCCTGAAGTTTATTTTTTTAAGTTTATATATATATTTATGGGTTGTGGACTATTGTGATCATTTTTTAACATTTACTTATCTAATAAGACCAAAAATCACTAAAATTTTAAACCTATCAAAGCAAACCCAACCCAAAACGAGGGTTCATAAGGCAAAAGGGTTTATCATCTACACAACTCACGCTAAAGATTCTAGACTTCCAGCCGTGAGCGCGGTTTTTTATGATGGATGTTTTTATATCATGATTGGGTTTAAATTATATGGGCCCGATTTAATTGTTGTGAGTTGTGACCCTAGGCCAATTTTTTTAAAAGTTTTCGAAGACAACCCTAAGTATCAGGATCAGTTTGGTACACTTTGATACCAACCTCTAATTCAAAATTTCAAAAAAGTCTATAAATACATTCCTTTTTTTTTTTTCTCTTTTCCCGCCAAAAAAGCCAAAGAAGAGAAATGCCTACAGTCTTCATCGCCGTTCAATGCTACCAATGCTCCACCATGCAGGCAATCCATCCATCCATTCATTAATCATTTCCATTCACATTTCGGTTTCGATTCTGGTTTCGGGTTTCGGTTTATAAAAACTGTTAATTATTATTAATATTAATCTGAAACAACAGGTGAAGCAGAGGAAGAAAAGCAGCAACAAATGGACCTGCGTCGTCTGCAACGAGAAGCAGTCTGTACGGAAGGTGTATTCACAAGCATTCATGGCGAAAGACGTTCGTAAATTCGTACAGAGCTTCAACATGTCACGTCAGTTCGTTGAACAGCAGCAGGAGTTGTTAGAACAACAACAAACCCTAGGTCATGAACAGACTGAAGACGTTAATCAGATGAGTAATAAACGTACTGACTGGAGCGAGTATGTAGATTATGATGATGATGAGGTTAATGATTCTGGAATTGGTGATGATGAAGGTTAGATGTTTTAATTGTGATTTAATTTATGTATGTTTAATTACTGTTGATACATAATTAGATGATGAGTATGGTTTAGGTTTGAAATTAAGTATAGGTTTTGTGTTCCTGATGAAACCACAATAGAATTCATAATTGAAGAATAGTTTCTTTTGTTACTATTAGAGCTATAGGCATAGTTGTTGTTGTTAAAAGGCATTGCCTCTTGCGCCTAGGCCTATTTTTGAGGCGAAGCGAGGCCAGTGTTGTAAAAATCGGGATTAGTTGGCGACTAGTCGGTGATTATCGCTAGTCGGCTAGCAATTGACTAATTTTTTGCTAATCAGTCCATTAGTCGCTAGTCGGACCTAATCGGCCGTAATCGCCGATAAAAAAAAATAGACTGCAGTTCCAACCAGATTCATGCCAAAACCTGTCTACTTAAAAAATTACATATAAAAATGTATGTGTGTGTTTGTATAACTGAAAAGTACATATGAAATTCTCAATCCGATTAATCGCTAGTCGGTATCCTACTGACTGACTAGCGCCTGGTGGGTTCTACAACAATGGGCGAGGCAATTGAACTTTAATTCTCCAGGTGATGCGTTAGGCACGGATTCCGGTGAGATTCCCAAATTCCGGAGAGTTCCAACGAAATTCTATAAATTATGGTTAGATTCTAGCCAAATTTCTACTTTTATACACTAATATGTTAAAACTTTTTTATACTAATTAGATACTTTTTTGTTTATTTTTATTTGAAGAATAGTATTATTGTTCTAATAATAATATATTTTTACTTTTTTCTTTGTTTGCTTTTATTTTATCTCAGGCCCTCGGTTTTTTTGCGCCTTGAGCCTAGGGCCCAGGCGAGGCCTATGCCTCTTGAGTGCATCTAGCGCCTTTGATAACTATGGTTACAATATCAGAGGATGGACATGGCATAGTTGTCAAAGGCGTAAAGCGTACTCAAGGCGCTTTGGTACTGCCTCTCGCCTAGGCGAGAAGGGCAAATAAAGCGTGGGCCTGAGAAAAAAAAAAAGCGCAAATTAAAAAAAAAAAGGTAAAAACTCCAAAAACACTAAAAAATAACAACTTTAAGCAATAAAGATCAATATAATAAAGTAGCACCAAGATTAAAAACCACGAAAATATCAAAATAACAAGATGTTCAGGCTTGAAAACCAAAAAAAAGTTCAAAATGTAAAAAATAATAAAACTTCTCTGCTGTGTTTGTGACTTTGATTGTACATAGGGCATAGGGTTAGAGGTTGTTTATATAGATTAGAATGCATAACCAAAAATAGAAGATATGATTAGGCAATAAAATGGTAAAGGATATTAATAGTTTTAAAAAATCAGCTATAAAATGGTAAAGGATAAAGTTTTTTTTTAAAAAAAAATCATTGCTTAATTTAGCTAGGTGGGAAAAGCGACCCAGGGTTGCTTCTAGGAATTCTGTCGCCTAGGCGCCCTGGGCGACCGCTTTTAACAACTGTGGGACATGGTTAAATTTTGAAATTAATCATAGGTTATGACCTCCTAATGCAGAATAGATACTGATTGTCTGTACAAACTTGTAACCACACATTGGAGCTATAGTCCGTGATAGTTAACTTTCAGTTACATGGTTAGCTATGTTGTTGGTTTTTGTTATGTTAGTTACCTGTGTTCAGGCCCCTACTAAACAATATACATGAGGCTTAGTATTGTATGTAATGATGATAGTTGTTCCTTGCAGTTTTTTGTCCTGTTTTGGTAGGAAAATATATGTCGCCTACTAGGTTCCCGAGGTCTGTTTTTCTCTTATAGAGGTTCCTGAAGTCTGTTTTGGGGGTGTCCTCTTTTAGGAGTTCTCGTGGGGTATGCCCCCCTTAAACATGTTCAATCACCGTTTGGGAATATATTTGCCGGGCGAAAGCTCATTTACCCAAAAAAAAAATCTGGATATTTTCAACTTCGATTTTCTAGTTCTAACCTAATTTGTCTATCTTCATCTACTGTTGCACTATCAGAACTCAGAAGATGAACATGGTTAAATTTTGAAATTAATCATAGGTTTTGTTCTCCTTATTCAGAAAGGATATCGATCATCTTCACAAACATGAAACCACACATTTGCCACTAGAATGCACAAATGAAGAACCTCTTTTTTACTATTAGATTATTATCTTTTAGTTAATTTGTTAGTTATGTTGTTTGAGCTTCTCCAATGCTGATTTTGGATGGATACGCGGAGGATGATTTGGCATCTGAAAGCAGACATCTAAATTGGAGAGGCGTTCGTAGAGACGCAGCTTGGCGTCCAGGGGGTTCCAGACAGGAACAAACGTGTTTGGTGGGGCCGGGCCGTCTATACAACATTATACACATACACATAGGTTTTGGATCGGCTGAAAACTAGATTTTCCCTAAAAACTGTAAAAAGGAAATTAACACATGGGGTCGAGTGTCGACGTGTAGTAAAATTTTAGGCGTGATGTAATATGCTGGAACTCTATACATAATTTTAATATTTTTTGTTTAAAAAAAGTGGTGTTTGAAAGTGGACGTAGCATTGTAGAGGAAACGAGTGTGTTTGAATTTTGAAATATAGATGGAAGTATAATGTGGTAACTAACGTGACACTTTTAAAAGTAAATGCGTTCGAGATGTTCTTATTTTTGTTTACTTAGTTGTGTTCAGGCTCCTACTGACCTATACACAGAAGGCTCAGTATTGCACTTGTGATGAGTTTATTGAGCATATTGCACACATATTTATCTCAAAGCATTTATTTACAACTGTTACAGGGGAGTTGTGTGAGCCAAATTTTGTGACAGAGTTGCCGAAACCATTGTTTAAGAAACCAAAATTGAGGAATAATTATTCTGCTGATTGTGAAATTGGGGAGAAACTACAAAGGCCAGTTTTTGGAAAGAGAAATGCGAAAAAGAACTTTAATAATCCAGGTTACAAGATTATGCTTTCTCATCAGTTTGATTGATTATTTGAACGCGTAGTGTGTTTTTTAAAAGTAGCGTGGACGTTGCTTATATGACTTATATAACTGCAGGCAAGGAGCCAGGAACGATTGTGAACGGAAGGGTTGGTGACAATCAACATAAGGATGATGCTGTTGACCATGGTTCAGTGTACGGAAGAACAAATTCAATGATGACGGATATCATGAAGCAAAATTCAAAGCGGAAATCCTGTGATGGTGATCATGGTTTCGCAGATACTGGAACAAGTTCTGTGATGGCAAAACTGAAGAGACCAGTTTCAAAATGGAATAACTTCATTGACGATGAAGAAACCAGATGTGAAGAGATCGTTAATGCTGCTGCTGCATTCGAGACAAAGGTTAGTGATGAGATTGTCGAAGATGATGTTCATCCTGATTTCATGTGAACTTTAACGTATCGCTAGATTGCTAACCTGTTTTGAATAAATAAAACTTCGTTTTGGGAACTGAAATCGAGTCATAGTTTGTTTGACCGCGAAAGTCAACCTGTCAAAAGAGACTCCAGGACAAGTCTGTCTGTGTGATTATCCATTATGAGCTAATGTAAAATCATTCACTAGATTGCATCAAATCGGAATATTTTTTTTCGGTGAATTATTTTTTTTGTGTGACAATTGAGTTCGGCGCTAAAAGCCATAAGCGACAAGTGAATTATTTGCAGGAATTCAATCAACAAAAGAATATGTTGTTGGCGCTAACTACGATCAGTAGCTATTGTGTCGTCAGTAGGAGCCCCTTCAGTTACAATCGCTAGTTGTTGCGCATCAGCAATAACTGAGCCTTAGCTCATCAACAGCAACAAGCCAAACATACCTATCAGCAGGAACTGGCTTTCTACCAACCAAACCGCCTATCCATAGCAGCTTGCTATTGTTGTTGATTTGTTGAACCGACCTTCAAAAACACAAAGGCATCTCTTAGCGATGCATGTGTGCAAAGTGCAAAGTGTTTGGTCCAAATGCCACAATACACCCATCCCTCGGTCACATTCTGTGTGCGTGTAAGCGTAAGGGTGCTTTGTAACCTTTCGGCCCCACGCCTCTTTCTTGTTGCTAAGGAAGTAATATCCAAGGATGACCATCAATGGTATATCTATGGGAGTTTCACCTAATTTCATAAAGCCTTTTTTTTTCATTTTAAACACATCAATTTAAGGATTGATATAAAATTCATCTTAGCTCAATTTTGAACATTTGTTGGCTCGTCGCAAAGCTTTCTTCAAGGAGATTGCAAACTCATTAAATAATAATATACATATAATTGTACTCATTGACATTCTTTTTAGCATGTAGATGGGATATATTATTTAGCTTCGACACAACATTGTAGGAGGCATCTGGAACAACAAAGTTAGCCTCATATTCATCGGCAAATTTTTACAAGCATCACTTACGTAAACATCTTTGACAAGGTAACGCTGTGTAACCCTAACGCAGAGTAGATAATGCCCGCAACAACATTGTTGATGGTATATGGTATGTGACTCAAATCAACCAATGTATAAGTATCAACAAATTGAGTTTTCTTCATAAATAACAAGGACGGGTAAAGGCGAAAGGTACATGTCTTATGATCATTTCTTCAAGCACCATGCAAAGTATTTGCTTAAAACAGGTTAAAAATAGTATGAAATCACAAAAAAAAAAAAAAAAAAAAAAAAAAAAAGAAGAAAACAAAAAACGAAAATCGAATACAAAACAAGAAATAAGAATCAAGGATGAAATCAAGGCAAAACTGGAATTCAAGTGTGTCTAAATAGGGCAAGGTGGAATTTCAAGTGTCAGACCTGCTTGAATCTGTCCCCAACCAATCAGTCGCCAATGCTTCTCGACTCTCCTGCTCAAAGCGATTTTCTCACCCTTGCTTGTGCACACAGGTGACGTCAGCTGCAGTTTTGCTAAATCGTTCTTAACTGCCAAAACACGCGCCCCAGTCGACATAGATCCTATGTTCAGCATCAGTATTTCTGCCTTCGTCAGCTTTGATACCTTTCCCTGCTTTTCTGTTCCTTTGGTCTTCACACCAAGCAGCCGGCGCAAAAGAAAAAAGTTCACCTGAAAAAATATAACATATTTTTGGGTCAAGTGTCGGAAAGGATCGGGTTAGCCTTCCAAAAATTGCATTGAATTTAAAACAATAATAATGATAGTACAAAACATCACCCCCTAGATACCAACCCCACAAAAAGAAAGCTTGTAAAACCATTTTTTCACGTGTTATGAAAGGTTACCTCTAGTTCGACGTAAACATCAGGTAGAGACCCGACTTCTCCAAGAACCTGACCCACCAACCTATCAGCACGCGTCAACATAGGATCCATTGTTGTTCCAACTCCAATAAGACCTCCGGGTACAGCATATTGAAGTTCATTCTGCTCAGCATATAGTGATACTATTCTAGAGTAAATTGGGGTGCACTTGATGTTGCCACTCTCATCTTTAACAACAATCCCTGGACGGACCTCGATATTCTGGTTTACCTTCAACACACCCTGTATAAAGCAAACATTCTCATATCAGTAATAACATAATAACTTTGTCGGATTTTTTTTTTTTTTATTTTTATTTTTTTCTATGTAATACTTTCACTACACAACAAATAGAGCCAATAAAAATGAAGGAAGAACAGACCTTGAGTATACTTCCACCAGCTACACCACCTCTAATCTCATCCACCTCAGATCCAGGTTTGTTAACATCGAATGAACGAATTACTATCATATTTGGAGGTGAAATGAAGTTTCTCTCGGGAATGGGAATCCGCTTAATTATGTATTCGCAAACAACATCAATATTATACCTAAGCTGAGCAGATACAGGGACGACTGGTGCACCATCGGCAACTGTTCCCTGATATCATAAAGAAAAACCAAAATGAGACTAGATAACAAATAAAGGTTAAACTGAGCTCGGATTGGGTCGACCTGAAACAGCTTTTGTCCATACTTTTGAACATTTTACAAATATTTTATTTTTTGAATAAAATTATTTTGGAGGCTTGATGCAAGTAAAAAACACCTTGGGCCAATTTCTACCATTTGACATGTTAAGATGATAAATTTTTCTTCACTCATTTAACCCATTAGAGGTACAGCGTATACCCAAACCAACCCGCTAAAAAGTAGATGAACGAAAACTGTCAACAATTCACAATAACAAACAAAAGGTGAGGAAAAAGACCATGGCCGATAACCTGGATGAATTTCTGAATCGCCTCATGTTGATTGATGGCTACATGTTCCGCAATTAGATCAACCTTATTTTGAAGAATTATAATATGTTGGAGCCTCATAATTTCAACAGCAGCCAAGTGCTCAGAAGTCTGAGGTTGGGGACAACTTTCATTTGCAGCTATGAGAAGTAATGCACCATCCATGATTGCAGCTCCGTTAAGCATAGTAGCCATGAGAATATCATGTCCCTGAAGAAACAATAAAAGAAAATTTAAGTGTTCGTCAGCAAGAAGAGAGAAGGTTTTAAATATACTAATACTAATGGTCAGAAAACATGTTTTATGGTAAGTCCATATCTCTCTAGTGTTAGGATTTTTGTTTGTACGTATGCGGTATGCTATCTTGTTTCCAGAGGGCAGAGCCAAGAGTCTCTCTAGGAGCAGCCTCTCTATCCCCACATATAAAGGTTAGGCTGTAAGGTTTGCTTACATCCAACCCTCTCCTAACCCTACCTATAGCTTCGCTATTTGTGGGAACAATGGGTACGGTTGTTGAGAAAACATGTAAATTATATGTTCTGCTGCAAAAGGGTCCATGATGTTTTTTTTAAATATATTACTAGTCTAATCCATATTTTTATGTATACATTTCAGCTGCTAGCCTCCTATTATGGCTTTATAATGTTCAATACTACTATTGATTGATACTTCAGTTGGTAAAAATGTTTGCAGCCCACATCATCAGGACAGAAAATGTTACCATTGCTTCTTATGTATCAACAAATATGATTCAAAAGGCTAGTCAACTAATAATTAGTTGAAGGCTTGAAGCTAAATCTAAAGTATAGCAAAATAAATTTGTTGTAACCAGATACAAATCTAATCACATTTATAGCAACTTTCAAGGATAATTCCAAGCCTGCCAAATACTTACCGGGCAGTCAACAAAAGATACATGCCTCATCAATTTCATCTTGCTGTTCTCAAATCCAGGCACGTCACAAGGAGGGCAATCTTCTTTCCCACTTCCATAGGCCCTGTGAAAATTCAAACAAATCTCTATTTACATTCCATGCGATGCTAAATGCCAAGATACAATAATATTGCGTTAGTTGTACTCTTACTTGTAACACATGGGTCGAGGGCACCTTTCATCTTCACATTTGTATATCTTCGCATTGGCATACCCAAGCTTGATAGTAATGTTACGTTCCAGTTCATTTTTAAATCGAACAGTCTGGATATGAATGATAACCAGGTTACTTAAAAAAAAATCCTCAAAAGAATATGTAAAAAAAAGAACATGGAAGCCTTGCTGCATCTACATTATATTAAAAAAATAATCTGGCTCGCTTTTCTAGTGAGATATAAGGCAATTAAGACAACTTATATGTGGACAAAAAGCTATCACCTTGCAAATTTCCCTCCATCTAATATAAATTAACTACACACACAGGCTTTTTATAAACAAAAGTAGCTAACATGAACGGGCTTGGGTTTCAATTCTCATGAAAGATAAAGTTATACAAGAAAGAAGAAAAAAAGAGCAAGAACGAAAGTTTGGCAGTAGAACTATATTAAAATTTCGAAGAAGTCTCTAATGACTAAAAGTATAGAGGAAATCATGTACATAAATTAATCCCAAATTTACTTTAAAGACTTCTGTAAGAAAAATTATCTCTCATACATTAGGCAACTAGACTTGTGAGTAAAGGAGACCAGGAGATGGAATGATGTGATAATAACCATTCCAGAAACCATGCACATATTACAAAAAAATTGTGCATTATAACAAAAACACCTTGTTCATCACTATGGTTGGAGTGTTGGACACATATTTCAGTTGCCCATGCAAGCAATTTATATTTCTCAGATGTTATGTGGTTTACGCAGACGAAGTCAACAGAATAAGACAAGACAAGACTTGGCAAGCAGCTAACATGTGCCATTTTCCAGAAGTACAAAGATAGTACAAGTCTACAATGGCTTACCACTTAGTCACTACCTCAACACAAAAACAACAATAAAATCTTCAAGTAAAACATGACTAGTACGTACAACAATCAGTTTCAGTTTAGTTTATTAAGTTAAAACTTTTGTACAACATAATATAATAAACACAATTATCAAAAGCGCCAGACGCACTCAAGGCGCATAGGCCTCGCCTGGAGCCTAGGCGCAAAAAAAGTGAGGGCCTGAGATAAAAAAAGCGAGCAAAGAAATAAACATATATTATGTAATAGAAAAATAATACTTTTCAGATAAAATAAACAAAAGCTATTATATGACATTTAATATCATCTAGTTAGTATCACAAGTTTCTAATATTAGTGTATAAAAGTAGTTTTCCTTATATAAAAGTAGGAATTTGGCTGGAATCTAGCCATAATTTAGAGAATTTGGCAGGAAACTCTACGGAATTTGGGAATTTCGCCGGAATCTGCGCCTAAACCATCACGGCATCACCTGGAGAATTAAAGTGCAATTTCCTCAACTTAAAACACAATGGCCTCGCCTCGCCTGAAAAGGGGGCCTAGGCGCAAGAGGCGATGGCTTTTAACAACTATGATAATAAATGCATTTCTCTAATCTCTATATTTCTAACAACGGTGAAAAGTAGCGTTAGAAACATGAGATTGAACAATTTTTTCAACAAGCATGTAGATGTTACAAAAGAGTACAGCAAACCATAGTTGTCAATAGCAGCTATAGCACACTACATAGCCTAAAAGTCATATTCACTATATAGCATATAGAGACAAATAGCGTCATTCTTTCTCATCTCCACTGCTCGATACCTCAGGTTTGGTCCTAGAACATATATTTTCCTCATCTCCACTGCTCTGATAATGTGTATTTTTCCGCTCTCTACTTTATCACTAAACATAAAAACAGCCTACGCTATTTCTTCGCTATCATATCCCTACGTAGCATATCGCTATTCTGACTATTGACAACAACTATGCAGCAAACAAGAATAAATTCATTGCTTAATTTGTTTTTCCTTCCTATAGCAAACAATAAAAAGAAGAATTACCTGCACACCAGATATTGCTTTCACAACCGTCGACTTTCCGTGAGCCACATGACCAATAGTACCTATTCACAAGCATAATAATAATAATATTCATATTCACAACAACAACAACAACAACAACAACAACAACAACAACAACAATAATAATAATAAAAATAAAATTACCAATATTAATGGTAGCTTGACGAGATATAACCTCAGGAGAAAGCGGATGCAGCGTTGTTACATCCAGCTTACTCAAATCCTGCTCCATTAATCCTTTTCGCGCCATAATATTATTATTATTATTATTATTACTATCACACAACCTAAGTATCAAATGATTTAATCACTGGTCACACACTGAAAAACAAAAATATGAAATGAAATTACAAATAAAGTTTAATAAATCTAGAAATTTCGAGTTAAGGTTAGACCTGGAGTGATGAATCACCGAATCGCTATGACGTTATAGAGGTTCTGTGATCCTTTGACGCTGTTGATGGATAATAATATTGTGTGTTGCTAGGGTTTCAGTGAGGGTTCTATAGCAAAGTTGAGAGCATCTTACAATGAGAATATTGTGACTTGGCCACCACTGTTCGGGTGGGTTTAGTTGAATGGTCCGATTAAAACGGGTCGGGTTGACTTGAGACAGCATCACAACATAAAATTACTTGAAACTAGGGGTGGGCAAATTAACCGTCATAACCGATAACCGAACCATAACCAACATAACCGAACCGATTTTAACCGATAACCAACATAACCAATGGTTATGGTTATGAAATTTCTTTAACCGACCGAGCGGTTATGGTTATGGTTATGGTTATGAAGCTTTGGTTAACCAATATAACCGAACCGAAACGAACTTGTAATGTTAAGTTTATATAATAGATTTATGTTTTACATTAACTATGTAGAGGTTTTATACTGTAATAAAAGTATGTTATCAACAAAATGATCTTGATGTAGTGATGTTTTTTTATGATGAATTAAACATATAATCAAATGCTTAAGTATGTTTTTTTTAATATCTTATTAAAAGTGATCCCACAATGGTACTATAACTAGAAAGTGTATTTTTGATTGCCTTATAAAAAATAACCTAAGCTAAGTCCAACATTACAGGTTCAATTTTTATAGACCATTGGCGTTTTAGTTGTATACTTTAGTCGAAAGTTAGTTTTAGTTGATTTTGTTGGTTAATAACCGAAATAACCATAACCAAATTCATAACCGAGTAACCATAACCGAAGTTTGGTTATGGTTATGGTTATGGTTAAGGAAATTCCATAACCGAACTAGCGGTTATGGTTACGGTTAATGATAAAAACCGAACCAAACCGACCCATGCACACCCCTACTTGAAACTTATACGGTACCATCTAATGAAAATGTATTATATTTATCACCTGACTGGTTTCTTAATAATATTTACGTCTAAACATAGACCAACTAAATATGTATATAAAAATAAGTACGAAAACTTATTATATTAACATGTTTATTTATCTTTAAAATGATTTATCCATTGCTTACAAAAATACCAAATTAAAATAAAAATAATTAATTTTTTGAAGTATAATAAAAGAAAATGTCTTAATAAAAATTTGGAGAAATAAAAAAGTAGTTTAAAATGTCTTGTTTACGTGAACTATATTAATTCAAAATGTTAAATTTATTAACATATATATAAGGGGAAATTTGTCACACCCCAACCGATGGCGGAAACATCGAGGTGAGACTTGTGATAGATTGTTCAAAGACTTCATGACACTAGAATTTGTGACAATATGATTTAAAGATAAAATTTCATTCATAGCATAATCATCGTCTAAAAAGATAACATAATACAAATTGTTTTCATGAAAAGAGAAATACGACATCAAAATATAGAACTTAAACTAGCGTGAGTTTCTAGTCCAATCCTAAGTAGATTTCTTGAATATCTTGCATCAAACATTTCCTGCAACATGTATAAAATATCCGTCAACACATAAAGCATTGGTGAGCATACTAGTTTGAGTCTAAGTACATAGTATAGAAAAGTCTACTCGAATCATCATGTTATAGGCATATGCACGTAGAACCATACAAACGGCAACAACACTCGATAACACAAAAGACTTCATCTTATCATGACCCATAAAGGGGGCGGCGTGTCAACCTATAGCGCTATACATGTAAGGTGGGTTGTTAACTAATCGTACATTTGTATGTAAGACTTTGAATTCTAGCATGGCATAGCATAATAGCATTTAGATTGAGCATAATAGTTTAAGAGTATGAAATCGTTTAAGTTTTGATAGTGATACATGTTGAGCCCCAAAGAATAAAGAATAAAAGGGGGACAAGTATGAACTCACCTTGGGTGCGTTTGATAGAGTTCCAAAAAGGTAAGTCTTGGAAGGTTTAGCTTTAGCCTTGGTTATCTAGAATTAAAGAATAAAGGGTCTTAGATTCGAGTTTAGGTTATAGATTCACGAGAGTCATGCAAGCCTTTTAGGCGAACCAAAACACAAACCACCATGAAGGTGATTCGGATGGTCATAAGAGTCAAGCAAGCCTTTTAGGCGAACCAAAACACAAACCACCATAGAGGTGATTCGGATGGTTATGAGAGTCAAGCATTGGTAAGGTAGGGATGTATCCACAAACCTTTCCGAGTTATTAAATTAGTAGAGTTTATATAATTTAGTATTTATATAGTATAACTTAGAAAGTAGGGTATGGTGACTTAGTTTGGATGAGCCTTGGCCTTCCTTTTGTCAACCATGAACCATAACACAAGTCCCTCCATCATTGAGTTGTTGGTGAACTTGGTTGGTATTATTAACAATCTAGTGCATAAAAGATAATAGAAGATGACCACATTTGAGGCCTCAAATTGGTGCCCTACTCATGTTTATTTGTCATGGCAAATAGGAGAGAGGTCCTAGAGGTTTCCTCAAAGGGTTTGAAGAAGAGGAGAGTGAAGAAAGTAGAAGAGAGGTTGAAGGTGAAGTGAGAAACTCACTTATTCTTGAGAGAATTCTTGAGAGATTAGAGATGATTTAGAAATGAGCAAGTGTTAGAATGGGTAGGAGTGGTGTATTTATAGTTGGAGTGAAGGGGTTGGGTATTTAATGAATTAATTAGGGTGGTTAGAAGTTAATTAGTGGTAAATATATATTTAAAAGAAAAAGAAAAAAAAAAAATAATGACAACAAAAAATAGGTGTACGGCAATCCTTACATAACATTTAATGTTATGTTTTTTTTTAATTATTATTATTATATATATATGTTTTATTAATAATAAATATATATTAATAATAAGTATATATTAAGATCTTAACTAAATAAGTTTCTTGTTATAAAGTCTAAATTGAATTATAACGACGACCCGTCAAGAATTGGTAGGAGTAACCTAAACGAAACGAATAAAGGCGAACTTAGAATTTGTTAAATATAGAATTTATAATACAAGAAAATTAAGGATCACGCGACGTTATATAAAGTTTGCGTTGCGTAGAATTTATAGAATAAATGAAATAGATTAAGATTAGATGCAATTGATAAAATACTTTTCCATTGATCATAAGCTCGGGATTACAAGGGTACAAAATGGAAAGATACAAGAATACAAGAACTAGAATAGAAAATACGAAAAGTACAAATGTTACAAAATTGATTTAAATACTCCCAACTTTCACCATTGTCGGATAATACTCTGAACTATCACTTTGACCAATAACACTCCCAAGTCCCAACCCTCCAAACTAACGGATGTCTAACTTAGTCTACGTGGCAAAAATGACTTACGGGGCAAAATGACATTTTTTAATAAATGAAGGAAAAATGGCTTATGGATTATACATTTTATTTTTAAATTTACATAATTATTTTCTAAAAAACAAACCGTTAGTAAACCGAAAAACACCAAAACGAACATTTTTTAAAAACTTAAAACCGAACACTTACGTTGTGTTCCCTAAATAAATGAAGGAAAAGAAGAGAAAGCGAATTAAGGAAAAAAAAAGTGAAAAGGAAAGATTTAATTACGTATTTCCAAGTTTGAAGAAAATAAAATGAAAAGTAAGATTTTTTCTTTCCAAATCTCTTTAATTTGAAAAAATAAGAAATGAAGAATACAAATCAAAATGTTTCTTTCATTTCCCTGTTTTCTCTCCTCTCTCCTAAAGTTGAGTGAAACACATTTTTTCCTTAAGATCCAATAAAGCTCGAAACACACTCTTAGGTGCTGTTTGTTTTTTCTGCAGGTATTCCGCGGACCACATTTGCAGGAGAAGAAGAGGACCAAAGGTCTGCAGTTTGTAAGAAGAAGACTGTTTGTTTGTTAACGTCTGCAGGCTGATGAAATAAACTGAAATTTAAATAAACTGATTTTTTATAGCAGTCTAGTGGTGGACCGTGGTGGTGATGGTAGACGGTGGTGGTGATGGACGGTGGATGGTGGTGGTGGACCATGGTTGTGGTGGACGGTGATGGTGGTGTGAACCATGGTGGTGATGGATGGTGGTAGTGGTGGGTGACGAGAAGAGAAGAAAAGAGAAGAGAAGAGAAGAAAACTCTTTTTTTTTTTTTGAAAGGCAAACTTCATTAACAAACAAAAGACCGGGGAATTTCCAAGGCGGAAAACCCCTAAGTCAAACGTTACAAAACATCAAAAGAAAATGATTTCTAACTCTTCCAATCCACGCCCCCACTATTACCCTTACTACATAACCATAGATAAGACATAGATTTAACATCCGCTACTATCTCTACCACATTCCTATTTTTCTGATTAAAGATCCTTTCGTTCCTCGCTTTTCAAATCCTCCAGCAAGTCACCACAATAATTCCGATTAATATAAGAGAAGAAAACTCTTAACAACCTCAAAAGACTTTGAAACAAATATACACTAACAAATAGGTTAAAAAGGCCTTTTTAAATGAAAGGTTCCATAAAACCAAACCGTGCACACCCAAACTCTACAAAAGATCGTCATTTTGGAAGGTTTGAGAAAGAAAAAGAAGCCCCAAAAACGACACCGTTCAAAATCAAAGCTTCTGGAAACGTCTCTTCCATAATTTTAAACAACTCTCCTACCCACCCATCTACTTCACTCCAAAACATCTCTAGGGTTTTGTTATCCTTTCCATTTCTTCAAACACTGCCACATCATCTCTTCCAATCAAAGGTACATAAAACCAATTTCAATTCATTTCAATTTAATATTAATAATAATTTCAATTTCAATTACATAATCTGTTAAACAGTTTGCTAATATGTTTTTATTTTAATCAATAACGAATTAAACTTATGTTCTACTTATTATTATTATGTGTTGGTATAGATATTTAATATGGCTGCTGCTCAGTTGACGTCATCGACATGTATTCTCCCTTCCTTTGAAGGATTAAAGTCTTCAACACCTAAAGTTTCATCGGTTATAATGTCTTCACCGGTTAGAAGTTCGACTCTCCGGTTCAGTCGTTATCTGGTTGTTAAATCTGCCACTACTGTTGCTCCAAAGGTTGACCGTTGCATCATTTCTTTATTTTAGTTGCTGAGAGGCGAGTTTGAGCTCGTTTAACTTACGAAAGCTTGAGCTTAATTACTTTTTTTTATATATAGTTTTCAAATTTAAATTTAAAATATTTTAAATTTAAATAAATAAATATTCCAGTCCAGTGTTATATATAAAATATTAAAATATTTTTTTAAACGTTAAATAAATTTCATTCCATAAAAACGAAAATTACATCAAGAAGATAGCACGCAAACGGGCACCAAGTTGCGCTGCCTAGGGGTGCGAACGCGCCGAGCTGAGCTGAGTGTAAGAACAAGCTCGTTTTGTAAACTAGAACATATAATTTTTAACGAGTATGGTAACTATATATTTAAATAATAATAATAATAATAATTACTATTTATAAAATTATTAGAAAATAACTAAGTTATATATAAAATAATTATTATAATAAATATATTAATATAAATTGATTAATAAATAACAAATGAACCTAGCTCAAGTTTGAAAAACTACCTACTAGCCATCTTGAGCTTCCATAAATTAAGTGAGCTCGGTTTTGACTCGTTTGCATCCCTACTTTTATCATAATTTTATTGTGTTAGGGTCACATACAAATAGGTTTTACTGTGTGGGATATGTATGAAGCAAAGGAAAAAAAAAAAAAACACGTGGTGACATTTTTGTGAATAGTGTAATTATGCTACAGCAAAGGCTGAATTAGACTTAGAGCAAGTAAGATTACACTACAGCTTTGAAGTAGCTTAGTAATTATTACGCTACTTGAAAAGTGTTGTGATTATAATTACTCTAGTTCAGATTTTAGTGACATAAGTAATGGTTCTTGCTAAAAAGTTATTTGTACCGTATCCCACCCCTTGGTTTAAAAAAGCGCGCCTGAGGTGCTAGGCGCCGCCTCAGTCAAAATTAGGTTTTTTTGCCCCAAAAGTCTAAATCAGGGTTTTTTAAAGATTTTTAAGTGTGCTTTGGCTTAAATGTATGTTTAATGAAGTGTTTAAGTATGTTTTATAATTATGTTATTGTGTTTAGGATTTATTAACAAGTAGAATATTTTTTACTCAGTCAAAATTAGTTAAATGTACACTTCTCACGAAAAATGTACTTTGTACAGGATCCTTAACCTATATATATATATATATATATATATATATATATATATATATATATATTTATAGAAGCATTAATTCTTAGATTGATTATATTTCATACCAACAAGAATTACAAGTGAGGCGCGGGTAGACGGGCAACAAGTTGCGCCGCAACCCCTTTTGAATAGTAAAGCCTACTCTATTAAACAATAATAATAATTAATTAATTAGTATTTATAAAATTATTAGAAAATAACTAAGTTATATATAAAATAATAATTATAATACATGTATTAATATAAATTGATTAATAAATAACAAACGAACCTAGCTCAAGCTTGAAAAACTACCAACTAGCCAGCTTGAGCTTCCATAAACTAAACGAGCTAGGTTTTGACTTGTTTGCACCCCTGCTTTTATCATAAGTTTATTGTGTTAGGTTAAAATACAAATAGGTTTTACTGTGTGGGATATGTATGAAATAAAGGAAAAAAACACATGGTGGCATTTTTGTAAATAGTGTAATTACGCTACAACAAAAGCTGAATTAGACTTGGAGCAAGTATAATTACACAACAACTTTGAAGTAGCGTAGTAATTCTTACGCTACTTGAAAAGTGTTTGAGTGATTATAATTACTCTAGTTCAGATTTTAGCGATGTAAGTAACGGTTCTTGCTAAAAGTTATTTGTAGTTCTTGCTAAAAGTTATTTGTACCGTATCCCACCCCTCATGTTATAAATTATATAAATGGTAGACTTGTTTTGGCTGGCGGCTCGAGCCTCGAGCACAATAAGTGAAGCTCGGGCTTGTTTGTTAAATAAACTTATTTTAGCAAGCAGATCTTGTCAGGCTTACTCGCTTGGCTTGTTTACATTACACCCTTGGTTGCTTATCCGATTTTTAAAACTAATAAATTCTGCAACAGTGCAACTGTGCTATTGCAGCATGTTCAAGCTGTTAGGATCAATGGCGGACCTTCATACGGGCCCGACCGGCCCCAGCCCACCCAGCCTTTTCGTTTCGTAGTGTAAAAATTTTACCGAAAAATTTCTAAAAATTTTATATGTACTGAGTTCGGCCCTACCATGTTTTACGTTCAAGATCCGCCGTTGATTAGGATGTATATTATTTGTCTTTTCTTGTGTTCATTTTGATTCATACATGTTCTGGTATTCATTTTGGTTTGCAGTACACTTCATTGAAACCGTTGGGTGATCGAGTGTTGGTCAAAATCAAGGAAGCAGAAGAGAAGACCATGGGCGGTATCCTACTCCCATCAACAGCACAGACAAAGCCGCAAGGGGGCGAGGTTGTTGCTGTTGGAGAAGGTAGAACAATTGGAGACAAAAAGGTGGAAATTGGTGTGAAGGTAGCCATTTGATTCATTCGAAATACTCGGCATTTAATAACGTAAATTGGATCATTATATTGGATTAGAACTGACTGATATTTATGTGGTTATGTTGAAGACTGGCACCCCAGTTGTGTATTCCAAGTATGCAGGGACCGAGGTTGAATTTAATGGCGCAAGCCACCTTATATTAAAGGAGGATGACATTGTTGGTATCCTTGAAACGGACGATGTTAAGGATTTGAAGCCTCTTAACGATCGCGTTCTTATCAAGGTCAGTTATCCTCATACTTTGAAGATATGGAATTGACACAATCTTGAATTTTGGCCGCCATTACCAAGCTTGGAGCTTGTTCATTGGTCTGATGTGTATATGCTTTACTGATTGCGAATTATTGTGAATCAAGATAATTACTAGGCCTTTTTCGTTAGGATTCGATAATTTCGCTTTACATTCTTAGCAAAGTGACAAATAGTTTGCTTGTTTTCACATGTTTGACATTTGGATAACAGGTTGAGGAAGCTGAGGAAACAACCGCCGGTGGCCTATTGCTAACACCTGCAAGCAAGGAGAAACCTTCTATTGGCACGGTGAGTTAACAACCTTTTTCATACAGTTGCCTGATAGACAGTGGCGGACCCATGATTTTTTTCCAATGGGGCGATCAGGGGGGGCTTAACCAAAATTTGATAGGGGGCGATAAGATTTTAGCGCATTAACATTGATTATTTTTTTTCATCGAGGGCGGTTGACTCCCATGGTTATACCACGGGTCCACCTCTACGTTTCTTTATATTTTTTCATTCGACGAGTTAGATTGTTAGACTAAGCGGAGTGGAGGGCGGGATGTCAGGGCGTGGGGCTTTCAAGGGCGGGAACACCGCCGCCACCCCTGGCGTTGCCCCTTTGGCGTGAGGGATCTCACCGGCGTGGGGCACTTGGTAGGGACACGTGGCATCTTCTGATTGGTCAGTTTTTTTTTTTTTTTTTTTTTTTTTTTTTTTTTTTTTTTTTTTTTAACTTTAACACAATATAATATTATTTCCTTCCCCCCACCCACCACTCCTTATAGTCTTATCGTATAATAATTTACGCTTTATTCCAATAGTGAAAGTTGTCAATCTCGCTGTTTTGACCCCTTCTAAACAATGAACTGTTCGACCCGTTCATTGTCACCTCTAATACGTAACAAGAGTTTGATAATGCCTTGTGCTAAGTGCATATTTGTTTGCTTTGGAAGCGCAGGTGATTGCAGTTGGGCCGGGCGCTCTGAATGAAGAAGGAAACAGAACAGGAGTACCATTATCTCCAGGAAACACTGTTCTTTACTCGAAATTTGCAGGAAACGATTTCAAAGGAGCTGATGGTTCAGAGTACATTACTCTTCGTGCTTCCGATGTCATGGCCGTTCTTTCCTAGTTCTTGAGCTTACGCATAGTGTTGAAGTGTTGTAATCGTGCCTTTGAATCGATTCAAGTAAGATTCAGTTGGGAAAATTCCAACATGTGTTACTTGTGTTCATGTTTTAGTGGTTGCTAGAAAATAACTAGGTTTGCATCAAGCTTTATACTGTGTACAATTTTGATAAATTACTAATGGCTTTATTAAACAATATTTTGGCGTTTATGATGTCTGTATAGTGGTGGATAGTGAAACAATTACACGCGGAAGTAAGAACAAGTGCGTGTGAGATGATGTCTACCTAACAGACTAACAGTGATGTGACAGTTACTTTTTGATCTGATAACGTAAATTCATGAAACTATAACATATAATCTAACCCAATATATTTAAGTTTAGTTCTCATAACATATAAATTTGTAACACTCATCTAAAATGTATTAGCAAAGCTAATGTTTAATCATTAACCATCATATTTTATTACATCAAATAATCTTACAAAAGAATAAAAACTAGTATATAGATTCATAATACAATACACCTTACAACTTTTATCACATCAAACAACATGAAACTCACCACTAGCATGAACTTCTTTCACCCTCTTTTCATACTCATCCTCCTCTTCTTCTATATCTTCTTCATCAACTTCTTCCTCATTCTCATCCTCCTCCTCTGCTCCCCAACCAAAATTGACTGATTTCGACGATGGCGGAGGATTTCTTGCCTCCTCTACAATTTTCATGATCTCATCAACACTTTGAACCGAAAAAATCGGGTTGTCTCGTTGATAATAGTTGGCTTGAGCCGCTTCCGAGAGCTCTTTTGGCAAGTTCTTCAAGAACCATGGATGACTCTTAATTTCCTTCATTGTAATCCTCTGTTTGATCATAATGAAATAAATTTTTAGCACAAAGTTACAATTTCTTTTATTCAATTTTGGATATATTTTTTTTTTTGGTTTCTCACCCGTAAAGGATTCGCGACGAATATACGTGATAGTAGTTGTTTGCATTCCTGAGATATGTGAACGTAGTCCGGGATCTTGTACTGAATCGACATAATTCGCTGTAAGACAAATATCAAATTGTTAACTAGTGTCCGGGTCATGTAACAGGTCAAAACACCTTAAATAGAGGCTGCATTGCTCGTCAATATTTTTTTTTTTAAATTTCATAATTTGACAAAATTTGAGATTTATAAATAAATAAATAAATAAAACATAATCTAAATTTGACATATTTTGATGTGACTTACAGTGATGGTTTTTCTGAAATTTTTGGGGTCAGATGGATCTTCAAAAGGGTACGCTCCCACAAGCATAACATATAGTGTCACACCACATGACCACACATCGGCCAACTTCAAAATATATAAGAAATAAATAAATAAAATGATGAATAAAATTTAAATAAATATCATTTATATAAAACTTGGCTAATCTGTACCTTGCCATCATACTCTCGACGAGAAAGAACTTCAGGAGCAATATAAGCAGGAGTGCCAACCGTAGATTTGGGTCTCGAATGTAAAAGTGACGACTGTAACATATAATACAAATTCGTGTTATTGAACAGTTTGTATATAATTATGTCATATGTGTGTGTAACATGTTCATTAAACAACTTGTGTGGCCATTTTATCGTTTAAGTATATAATACGTTTAGTTAAACATGTCATGTAAAATATTTAGTTAAGTGTATTGTGTTCAGGGTTAGATAGTCATGTTAAACATGGCCACTTTAACACAACACAACACGTTTTCCTAACTATCCTAGCTATATCTGATAACAATAAAAAAAAAAAAAACAGTCGACCTTTGAATAACCGAAGTCACATATTTTGAGGCGAGGCGCTCGACTCCCATCTAAAAGTGTATTTTCGAGCTTCAAATCACGGTGACATATTTGCTGTATGTAACAAGATCGAAACCTTAAACAGGGGAAACTTTAAGGTTGATTATAATTGTTAACTATCGAACATGAATATATAAAAGTTTAGTGTACCATGGAATGGCAGAAGGAGACCCCAGAGATCAATTGTTGGAAGAAATACCTTGCCTGTCAAATTATTTTTATAAATATAAATAATAACTCAACAAATATACAATATACATACACATATAATATGGACATTTTCATATCATGTCTTCTAGACAATAAAATATCACATCACTTAAATCAGTTTTTAAACGTATTATATATTATGTCCACCCGGCAAAACGGACGGGTCAGGTCAGGTGACACATCGGGTTAAATCGTGTGAATTTAGAGTTGGATATATGAAAGGCTCTAGTAAAAAGAGACAATTTCATATATCCATGTGTAAACATACAAAATATCATATTCACTCAAGATCATAGTTTAAGAGCATTCTAATTATACATAAAAAATTTATGTTCTAGAGAAATATGATATTTTATAAACTTGGAGGGTATATGAAAATTTCCTAAAACAATAAGCAATTTCATATATCTTAGTTTAAATTTACAAATTATCATGTTCTCGTACTTTTTTTTAGAAGTTGTTAACTATTTTCATTTCATAAATGGCGAATTAAGATAACAATGAAAGGCTTACCTCATCTTCACTAAATCGACCTGCAGTGCAAATACGATCAAAGAGCTCTCCGCCGGCAGCATACTCCATCACAATTGCTAGATGTGTTGGTGTCAATACGACCTATATGCATATTCATAAATTGATGGTTAACAACACCAAACTATTATGATCATTATACATAGAAATAAAATAAACTTACATAGTCCGATAAAAGCGAAAATTACATCAAAGTATTGTAATTTCATCATTTAATAAAATATATAATATATAATTTAAATATGTAACAAGAAAGATGGGGTTTGAATTTAACTTTAGGGGTCATTGCAAATTAACACAATAAACTGAACTCATGTAATAAATGATGAAATTACAATACTTTGAACACGAGTTTTTTTTCCTTCCAATTCCTAGGAAAGTAATCAATTATAGATCAAAGCGATTTTATATTTTTTTAGAGTTCAAACATCGTTTAAAATTGGGTGTCTTTTACATTCTAGCGTCGTTCATCAACCGGTTCAATTAGTACGTCGTGGTCTATTTAACCAAATCATGATTAATATTTTTATAATTTTTTTTAATCGAATAAGCTAACACTACTAGAAAAGCAATCTTATATACAAGGGCAAGTTTTATAAAAAAAAATTTGTGTCATTTAAAAGTATGGATCAAGGTTAATGACAAAGAAAATAAGTTAGAATTAGTTTTATACAGAGGACAAAAGGAACAACATATTGGTCCAAACAATGGAAACGAAATAAACATCCTGGATTTAAAAATAAAAAAAATAAAAAAAATAGGATAATTATGGTTGAGTAATATTTTTTTTATAAATGTGATGTTTTATATTTTCTAAATAGGTTTTTCTTTACTAATATTATGTAATTTTGGAACTTAAACCTAAATCCTAAAGGGATGGCCTATAATTAGAGGTGAACAAATCGGTTTTTTTTGAGGAACCGGTTCTGGTTTGGAACCGGTCCGCTACAGTGTCGGTTCCGTTCAGAACCGGTTCCGGTTCCGGTTCCGTCCGATTTCGGTCCCGGTTCCGTCGGTTCCAAAGACCGGTTTTTAAGACCGGTTCCGATTCAGTTCGGTTCCGGTTTGGTTCCAGTTTCGGTTCCGGAATCGGTTCTTACGCGCACAAATAAAAAATAAATAAATAAGCCGATGGCAAAAAAAATAAACATAAAATTACGACTTTTGTTATTTTTTTTTAGTATTTCGAAACAAGAAACATGGAAAATGAAATTAAAACTTTCTACAACGTGTTTTTTTTTTCCATTCGACATAAGACACAAGTCGAAATAACCATTTTCGCCAAAAAGTTCAGCGTTTCGTGTCGTCTCGAAATTTTAAACAACGGTATGCTCGTTTGTGGAACCGGTTTGGGATGGGTTTGAAGATGAAGCCACGGAATGATGTAATAAAAGCAAAGCGAACACAATATTAAGTGCATACGATAGCGGTTTTTTGTTTTCGGGTTGTTTCTTTTGTCGTTTTTGAGTGTTGTGATCAACCAAAACATCCAAAACCTATTTATGCTAAACAAGGGTGGCAAAATGGTGATTTTGGGTGAAAAAAACGGCTAGTTAACGGCTATAAACGAGCCCAACTATCAAAAAAACGAATTTGGCCTATTCTAACGGTGGAACCGGTTCTGGAACCGGTTCTTGAAATTGGTTCCGGTTCCGAATCGTTTTTGGCTAAAATAGTGGAATCGGTGCTGAAACCGGCGGTTCTTGGAGGAACCGGAACCGGTTCCACTGTATACCGGTTTGGAACCGGTTCCGGTTCGGTTCCACGGTTCCGGTTCTAGAACCGGTTTTTTTGTTCACCTATACCTATAATAGTGTTATGCTTGAGAGTAGGTTATGCTAAACAACTCAAGCATAATATCCTAATACTTGTTTGTTTATTAAAGACCTTACTTTTTTTAAGGTGTTATACATGCATATAACATTAGACACTTCTGAGGATATTAAGGGAGGGGGGTTGAACCTGGCTTTTAGCATAACTTTGTCTACAAGTTGCTAACATGATTATCATTATTTGTATTTCGATATCCTAAGTTGTACTTTGTTATTGGAACATGGTGACCCGACCCGGCCCAACCCAACCGAACCCAGTAAATAAATTCTTCAAGTTAAATATACTCATGAACACCAAAAATGACAACGCTTAAAAAAACTCTTAGATTCGCCGTTGCTTATTTACATACAAGCACTTGCATACCTCCTTGAATCGGATAATATTAGGATGTCGAAGCGATCTATGGTTGATAATTTCTCTTGCCACATTCTCATCAATCTGCATCATAATTTTCATACATAACAAAAACAGTAAAAACCCAATAAACGGTATAACACATGTACAACATCTACACACATACCTTTTGACCACGCATGATATATTTCATTGCGACAAGTTCTTTAGTTTCTTTATGTCTCATGAGCCTTGCCACCCCGAAATTACCTGCCCCAAGATCCTTCACGACCTCATACTTGTCCATGGAGACGGCGGATGTGTTTCCGACGAGCTGTCACGACACTCTCCTTCGATACTTTGTGTATGTATGTATGTTGAAATGTATTGATACAAAGTATGTGTGTGTATATATAGTACAATACTAGTGGTAATGAATATGGGGTAGAGAACACGTGGGAAGGAGACTTACATATGGAGGTCGGCATGGGAACTCACATGGACTTCCACAAACTCCCATGACTTCCAATCAGAGTTTCATTTGTTTAATGTTAGATGGTACTTTCATTACTTCAACGTTCAAAACAATTAACTTGTTATTGGTTTTATAAAGGCATTTTATCCATTATTGCAACTTCCATGTCAAGTTGATAGCTTCATAGCTGGCGGGTTGTAAAAAGTTTTTTCTTTTTTGGGATTGATTATAAACGCGTTGTAATAAGAGCATTCACCATAGATTACTCATATGTTTATGAGTGAATCTCTCATATTTTATAGAATGTAGTTGTGAGTTGAGGAAAGAGAACTCCCATGACTTAAGAGAAATGTTACGCTTTATCGGTATATTTGGGGAACACAGTTTCACTGCATTTATGTTTTAATATTTTTTAAAGTGGTTATGAGTGGATGAATTGAGAGAAAAAAATGTAATGATAAATTCCTCATATGTTTGTGAGTGAATCTTTCATATTTTAGAATGTGGTTGTGAGTGGAGGAGAGAGAACTCTCATGACTTAAGAGAAAATGTTACTGTTTATTGGTATATTTGCGGAACCACTACTTCACTGGATTTATGTTTTAATATTTTCGTCGGTAATTTTGTTATAGATTGAGTCCGGCATCCACCGATTTGATCTTCCGGCCTCTACCGATACGAAAAAATTATGCCCGCCCCCTGCCAATTTGATCTTCAAGCTTCGCCACTGTATGTAAATGATGATAAGAAACCTATTGTGAATGCTCTAAATGCTTAAACCGATCGGTGAGCTGATCCAGATATATACATAAAAGAAATCACAGAGAAACCTTTTTTGGACCAATGGATTGTACACAACTAAACCCTAAAAATACAATCTATAATACGGGGGTGTCCAATACAAATATTTTGTACTACACACGCCCATTTAAAGTCTAGGTAATTTAAATATATTGTTATTTATTTAGAGTGAACTTATTTTGATTATCAATGTCTTTGTTTTCCACCACACAAAATCAACATAGATTCAATTCGGCATATCTAACACATCATACTAGCTCATTGTGATGTTATATTTAGCTTCTTTTGTTTGTTCAATGTCGCCTTTAGTTTTAGCACACATGCATTTACCAAATAACATGTTTAGCCTACTACAAACGTGTACTCAACTTATAATCCCAACCTTAGCTTAACATCTAGGAGCACTCCCAACTAAGAAAATGTTCATTAACACACCAAACTTTCAACTTATTTTCCTCCTACACAACCAAAGAATAAGTTGATGCATAAGTCGAAAAAAAGCTCATTAATTAAGTTAGTTTGTGAGTGCCAAAGTAAAATACGGTGGGAAGTTGGGCGTGTGATTAAACATTTACTTAGGGGTCTGTTTGGTATGGGGTAATGGAATGGATGAGGGAATAGAATGGAGAAGGTGATGGAATGGACAAGGGAATGAAGGATGATTATACACCTAAGAATGGAATGAATCATTACTTTGTATTGTTTGGTATGAAGGAAAAGACAAAGGAATAAAATCAGTGGTGGTGAGTGGTGGTGATGGCTGTTGGCAGCAGGTGCCAGCGACGGTGGTTGGTGGTGGCGGAAGCGCCGACGACGGTGGTGGTAGTGGTTGTCAGTGGCGGTGACGACGATGGGTGGTGGTGGTGGGTGGCGACGTCTGGTGGTGATAGTAGCGGTGATGGTGGTGGTGGTGGGTGGCGACGTCTGGTGGTGATAGTAGCGGTGATAGTGGTGGTGGTCGGTGGCGGCGTCTAGTGGTGATAGTAGCGGTGACGGTGGTGGTGGTCGGTGGCGGCGTCTAGTGGTGATAGTAGCGGTGACGGTGGTGGTGGTCGGTGGCGGCGGGTCGCGACAAGGAGTGACGGCGACGGTTAGCGGTGGTGGTGGCGGTGGTCGGTGGGTGGCAATGGTCGGTGACAGAGAGTGTCGGCGGTGGCGGTCGGTGGTGGATTTGGAGGTGGCGGTTGGCGGTGGGTGGCGGTGGTCGACGGTGGTGGTGGTGGTGGTCGGTGGGTGGCGACAGTCGGTGGTGGGTGGCGATGGCGGTGGTGGTGGTCCGTGGCGATGGGCGCTAGTGGTAGAGGTGGGTGGTGGTGGTGGTCAGTGGTGATGAAGGGTGACAGAGAGAATGAAATGGAAAAAAAAAACAGGAGAGTTGGATGGAATGAATATGGGGGGTTTTAAAGAGAATGGAATGGAGGAGGTAATGGATGATTCCATTACCTTGACAAACCAAACATTTTTTTTTATTCCATCATAATGCTCCATTCAATTCCGCCTCTCATTCCTACTTACCAAACGATACCTAGGAGAATTACAGGTCAATAAGTCAAGGTTAGGATTATTACAATCTATACCGTTAAAAAATCTTAAGTTAAGTTAGATCAGAATAATTTATTTATTTGTTATTGCATCTATATTTTTTTTGAGAGTAGTGTTTAGGCGGTAAATCATGTGTTGTAAAGCGACCACTACCCAGGATCGAATCCCATAGCACCACACGGGTTTTTCCTTTCAAACCCAAACGGTTATTTTTTCGGTGGAGCGTGAGATTCGAACCTGAGACCAAACCGGGGCAGGAACCCTCCAAAGAGGTAAACCTTCCCACCTTAAACCAGCTGGGCTGGAGATCATTGGCGTTATTGAATCTATATAAAAGACAGAAAGTTTATATATAATATTTGTTAGCAAATATTTAATTCAACGTCTAATTTGTAAAAATATTTAATCATTGACCAAAGTTTCAATATATTTTATACAAATATATTATTAATCAAACATATAGGAATATTATAACAAACCGAATGAGTTTGTAGTATAATCTAGTTAAAAAAAAGTAATAATATATGGATGATTAATATTATAATTAATAATCCAGGTTGTTGATTTTATTCATGATAGGAAACACATGAGTGTGGTGTGAGTTTTGGATCTGCAGAGTCGCCGGCTGTTGAGGAAGAAGGAACACAATTGCTCATACTTTGACTTCTCTCACAGTCGGCTACTTTTTGCGTTTTGCAACCAATAATTGGTGATATGTAGATCTTCTAAATTTAGTTTTCGAATTTATAATAACACAATACAAACTTAACATGATATTTGTGAGTTCAGGTCGGTTTTGTGTTCGATCTGCAAACTCATTTAGCTAAACAGATCATGTTTGTGTCAACTCGACAACTTTAATTCCCGGGTTGATGAATTTAACCCACTTATTATTATTTTAAAATGTGTTTAATATAATATCATAATTTAAGTCAGTGGCGTATCTTATACCAAACATTTTTGCTTAAAAGAGATATTGAGATAGATTTTTTTTTTTTTTGAACGGCCAACGAATCAATTTCCAAGCACTTTTGGGCACCTTTTTGGCGAATCAGGTACTCGAGAGTACCCGGGCCACCAATTGCCACCAATTCCCGGGAAAACCCGACCACTCACCCGCCCGAAGGCACGACAGTGAAATAATCGGTAAAACCGGTCGGGATCAGGACTCGAACCCAAGCCAATTGCTGGGTCATCCCTCATTTCCCCTCCACCAATGTCCTCCAAATGTAGCTAGTGGGAATTGAACCCAAGCCTCCCATAGGAAACTTTAGACCCTCAACCAACTAGGCTACAAGTGTTGGACGAGATAGATTTATTATTGAAAAGTAATTGCTTTATATTCATTATATATATATTTTTTTTTCATTCTAAAAATGTAACTCAAATAAATAAAATTTGGGTTAAGCAAGCTCTGTTCGTATCAAACCGAGAATATTCATGTCGTGTTTAGGTCATACGTGTGACATGATTTTTTTATTTGGGTCGTGTCCAAATTTAAGTTCGTGTTAGGTTAAACCCACCAGCCTACAAATGTGGCATGTTTAACACCCTTTAAAGATAATACATTTCGGAAGTCTTGAAATTACACAAAGAAACACGCGATTAGTCTAGCCATGAAAGGTTAGGTCTCATGATCAAACTCTAATGTAGAAGCATGTCAAAGTAATATTTCTACACAAGGAGAGCAATGTATTAAACATTGTAACAAGTGTGTAAATATTTTTCCCTTCTACATCACAAGTTGATCAATGTTATAATACTTTTTCGCCAAGATCTGTTACTATAGCAATTAAAGATACATTGTTGCATTGGATTCAGACAATAGCTCATACTTCCCGTAGCAGACAAGACACATCTAACTACTAGTGTATTGGGTCACTACCTTGTAATTGATTTGGACGAAGTTACCCAATCAATATTGTCTATGATCAAGTATATTCAAGTTTTCCATTTTATAAATTTTTAACTCTAATCAAGTTAGAGTCTGTTTTAATTAGTTTGTCATACCGATTTATATGTGTGTGTGAGAACATATATCTAGCTTTAAAAAAAAAAATTGTACTATGGTTTAAAAAAAACAATGTTATAGGAGAAATTGCATTAAATGGTATAGTTTAGCTTTTTTTTTTAAATATATTATCACATATGAACTCCCTAAATTTACATTTAAAATCCATCGAAATATGGTAAATACCCAAAATAAGGTTTGAAGTTTCACTAAGACTAAATGGAGTGGTTTCGAGAAGAGCTCTTGGGGTGATGATGTGGACAACTCCCCCAAGGGGACCCCCCCCCCCCCCCCCTTAAAATCGGTGACTTGGGGAATAAACCCCCTTCTTCCCGAGTTGTTATATTATATATTATAATATTACTTCAAAACTTTTCTTTTCTTTTATATATAATAATATTATATAAAATAATAAAAAAAAGTAAAATGGGGAATTGGGGGAATTACATTTTCAAATTTTGAGGGAAAAAATAGAAAAATTATGTGGCGTTGTTGTGGCACCTGAGGAAGTTGGAGAAAAACCCAACCAAACCATATAGCCTAATGATGAAGTATATTGAATTAAATCTTAGTTGACTTTGCATGCCATCCCATTGGCATGTGAGATCATAAAGTGGAAAAACATATTTTGCCAAAGTGACTCATTAAGATTCCATTTTTTCACATGCAATTGATTACATCATACGTCTTCAATCAACATTGATAAGCTTCATTTATCAACATTCATATCATCCCATTTTCGTATATATTTTTCTTCAATACTTCTTTTCCATATTAGCACCTACTACCTAGCTCATGAAACTTTTTTTAATAGCAAAGATGTGAACACCTTGACAAATAGATCATCTTCTCTTCCAAGAATAAAACGACGTAGCCCACCCACATATGAGGAAACCCATAATTTGGAAGACCTCCTGGCTCAAACTACAAGACTCCAACCCATGACCTCCTAGCAAACTTATGGGTTTACTGATCAACCAGAAGGCTTGGTGGTTATTTATAGAAACAAATAACAATTAGAAAAACAACAAATGGGTGTTAAAAATATTATGACAATGCATGCAAAGTATTCTTATTTTGAATCAACTAATGATTTGTTTATTTATTCTTAAAAGTTAAAACACCGTAAACATTCCTAGTGAATTGACAAAAGTAGTTTGTCAACTGAAGAATGTGTTTGTAACAGTCTTTCCGCCATACCTTCAAAACATGGTATAACGGAATCTTTAAAGGAGAATGATGGTCGATGTAAAAGTCATACAATTAAATTTAAAGGAAATCTTTATGAAAATTAAATTGGGCATTACATTTTAATTTGTGTTATATCAATGGCGATATTTAAATGTCAGTTTTTCTATTTTTTGTTGTTTCAAATTAAATGTTCATTTTCAAAAAAAGAAATACAATTTCCAGTTTTGCCTATAAAAGACAAAACACAATCACCACTTTTAAGGATATTATTGTCATTTTACCACATACTAACAAAATATTTTTTTAAATGTGTGTTTTTGGCCCCACGACTAATAAATAAGGACGGATGTAGTACATTATTTGGCACACAACAAATTCATGGAGTATTGGATTTAAATAATCTCAAATGTTGTTAATTGGTTGTCACCAATCCCAACTAAGTAAATGTGTGTTGATAGTCCTAACTTTTAATATATTTGTCACCAATAGACTACGACTAACAAAGTACTAATTGGCTTTTTAAATGAAACATATTTATTTTTAATCATAGTTCGTTGGTAGCCAATATGTTAAAAGGTGAGGTCGTTAGCACATATTTTGCTAGTTGGGACTGGTGGTGGTCAATATCTGATAGTTGAGATTATTTAAATCGAATACTTCTAAATTCAACTTAATTTTTAACAAAAACATATTACAAATGGAAGTCAAAAGTTTAATATTTGCTATTTATCATATATCTTTTTTCTCTGATAAAGATTGATTTGCGTTCTACTTGTACCGTTCCAGCTATTTGATAGGCGTGGCGTGTATCAAATCATCGTACTTTGAGCCCATCCATAGGCATTCATGGACAATGGACATCCTATCTTCATGGTGCCGCCATAGGTGACGTGTCTGTGTGTGGTGGGGTCCATGGTGAATGACATGGTCGATTGAGGAGGGATGGCCTAGGGTTAGGTATTTTATTTCTTCTAGTTTTTAGTTGGTTGGGAGTAGAGGTGATAAAAAAACCGGTTTAAGAACCGAAATCGGTGAAATCAAACCGAACCGGTTCCTACAGGAACCGATTTTTACCCAAACCGATGCTAGGAACGAAAAAAACTGTAGGTTCCCCGACCGGTTCCCCTTCTTCACGAGAAAAATCGAACCGAACCGGTTTTAAACCAAACCGGTTCAAAAAAACCGGTTTGAAACCGGTATGAAAAACCGATATTTTTATTAAAAAAATGAATTTTATATTTAAAAAATATTTATATAATAAAATTATACAAAAATGTTTCCACACATACAAATTTATACCCATACACCTTAAAAAATTATAAAAATCAATAAAAGTTGAATTTTATGTAAAAAAATATTAATATTTTGTGTTGGCCTTTTTTAAAAAAAGTGCGCGAAAAAACCGATTAAGAACCGAAACCGAAAAAAACCGAAACCGGTCTTACGAATCGACAAAACCGGCCCAAAACCGAACCGGTTTGGAACCGAAACCGGTTCGGCCAGAAACCGGTACTGTAGCGAACCGGTTTGGAACCGAAACTGGTTTGGCAAAAAAAACCGATTTGATCACCTCTAGTTGGGAGTTAGGATGACAAACAAAAAGAAAAAAAAAAAAGAGACGATTAGAAGTGTTAGTAAAAAATGTCCAACACTTGTAGCCCAGTTGGTTAAGGGCCTAAGTTTTCTATGGGAAGCTTGGGTTCAATTCTCACTAGCTACATTTGAAGGACATTAAGAGAAATGAGGGATGACTCCTGACCTATGGTCAGGAGTTCGAGTCCTGATCTCGCCCGGGTTTTACCGGGGGATCGGGTTTTCCCCGGTTCGGAAACCTCGTGGGCAAGCCTGGCTACCCTAGCCAGCCCCTTGCATAGTCCGGGGGGGGGGGGGGGGGGGGGGAGGGGTTCTTGGGTTCGCCAGTTTAAGGGTTTCATAGGTAGTCGGGCAGAAACGTTTCGTTAGCCGTTCAAAAAAAAGAAGTGTAAACGTTAGCCGTTCAAAAAAAAAAAAAAAGTGTTGTAAAATATGAAAAGAGAGGAAAGTCAAGTCGGGATGGGATGGGATGTGGATGTTAATGGTATATTAATTTTTTCTTTTATGTATAAACTTATGTATACTTTATTTCTACAAAATTAAGTTGTACCATTTATCAATCTTTTATGAAAACTTATTTATTAATTTTAATTAAATTAAAATGAAATAACGCAAACTTAAAAAAATATTTTAATAGAAAAATTAGTTATGAAAATTAAACTTAGAATTGGTGATGATGTAAAAAACTCTGATGTTTGAAAAGGACTGACACTTGATACTCGGAGAGTAAGTTGAAGTTATTAAATGATTGAATGGATTTATGACGCTATAGCCAAATGAGCATGTTTTTTAACGTGTTTAACCCCGCACTGAAGATGCTCTAATGTATTACCAGCGGCGACTTGTGAACGCCGCTCTTCTCCATAGTGGCGCTGCCCATGGTCCCTTAAGGATGCACCCCAACACAAACAAACAACAATATATTTCTCCCTTGTTCTTCTCTCATGTCCCTTAAGATGCACCCATCACTTTCTCCTCATCACTTCTCTAACCCAGATGCAAGATATATGTCACATAGCACGCTCACAAGTGGCTCCTAAAATGACTATTGGAGGGGTCTAAAACAAAGTAAACAAGACCGAAGAAAACATTAAAGCAAAACTATATGAATTCAACATATAATAAGTATGAATTCCTACATGTAAAAAAGATGATCAATTCTTTATATACATGATAAATTTTATTTAGTAATGTTCGAATTTATAAACAAACTTAACGATATATTTATAGGATTGTTAAAGCTACAAACATATAACAAAATAATAATACAATACATTACAAAAATGGCTAATGTGATAAAAATTATATATACCACACACTTTTATTATTATTATTATTATTTAATTTGAGTCATTATAGTTAGTTTTGTCCCATTTGAATCATCGTAAAACATCTATATATATCATTTGACAACACGTCGGTGCTATAGTGCCCCGACGTGAATGACCTTCTTGCCCTTTGTTTGAAAAATTACAAGAGTGCAATTCAATGAGATCCACATACCTATCAACAGAAAATATCCTCCCGACAGCAGCCATGAACAAAGAAACCTCACTACTAGTCATCTAATGACCATACAAGAAACAATTTTTTTTATTTACATATGAGCCGCTGTACTTGGTTATTTTCCCATTTTATTATCATTGGGAAATGTTAGATTTGCATGAGATTGCATTATCGCTACTTTTACTTTTATATGGTTACCTACTGCTCCTTCAAGAAATGAATGCATCTTTCAACAACTTACCGAGCTAAGACCAGGCGTAATGGGCATTAAAGCTCCATCCATATTAGCATAAAGAGCGTTAACACCAAACATTTTGGCTAAATTGTGTAGTGAGGTACCCGTGATCAAAACGGCATACGCCCCGCCTGGCCTAATTTAGAAATTAACAGACAATATCAATGATTTATTATTTCGATTCCACAATCACAAACTCACAAAGTTTCATCTATGCACTATATTGTTGACTTTATGAGAAAAATATTTAAAAACAGTTTAAAAAACCTACACATACAATGCAAGGATGGGTGTCATATCAATTCAATAAATCCAAATGCTAATGTTCAAAGTTTAAACTAAAATATATTTTTGCTTGCACATACAATGCAAGGATGGCTGACATTTACTTATCCCTAACAGAACAAGTAGAACTTAATGGATCTATCCTTGTATTTATTTCTCTTATCTTTAGCTTGGGTGTGCTTTCATTCATTGCTAAATGTCGACCCTTTAATTGTTACACAAGAATCAATGATTGTAGATAAGTCTATTATCACATATATATGGTTTATTTTTATATTTTTAAAGATTACGTAACATATATATCGTTTAATGATTTTAGTTGGTTATTTTTAAAACTGAACATTTGAAGTAGATGGGCCGGAAACATTATATATACAAAGTAAAAATACAAGAAATTACATTTTTCATCAAATAAACACCATACACGTCAAAAAAAAGTTCTTACACAAACTATCATTAATCATTTACTCATCACGTCCATGGTTATAACCGAGATTATCTGAGAAACCTCAATTGTAATCGGATATGGTGGCGCAATTGATGCCATTACCGTATGTGACTATGTGGGACGCTGATTTGAAATTCCAATGGTCTTACTTTCATGGATGAAGGATATAAAGGGCTAGGGGTGCCCCGGTCCCCTGTTTTTTTACGCACTAGTGTAAATTTATGTATTAAGTCAGCCCTCCTATAAATTAGGTTCTGTGACTTTCAACCGCTCTTGCATTTTTGTTCAAGCTTCTTAACTTCTCACTTTGAGGTTACTTGGGTAGTTGAGTTAATATACATATTACTCTAGTAACTCGCAAGCTAAATGGATTAAAATATGTTCTAAGAAAAAATTAAGGGGGCCAGCCCCCTCCCAAAAGGATCCGCCCATGAAATGTTAATCAAATTAATTCACGTGTTTACTTTAGTTGTTTTATTTCAATTAGATTAGATTATGACACTACCTTGTTAAATTTAGATTCACGGTTTGATGTACTATTCTTTATTCATAAACATATTTTACTTTGTAGACTTTGTTCTCTATTTTTCTTTTTGATGAATCATGTATTTGACATGGTAATAGTGTATAAAAGTATAAAATAAACTTTAAACAAAAAGATATTATCTCCCTCCCCCCTCGTGAAACAGGAGAAGGATTTCCCATTCTTTAGCCGGAAAAATATGTAGCCTTGAAAGGCGAAGGAAGGCTGGAATGCCAACAGGCGTTTATTATTGAATTCTAACGACCCAATAGTACTCGTTTGGGGAACGTCCAGTGCCAAAGTCATTGAATGGGTAAGTCGCCAATCACTATAAGTCTATAACAGACTATGTAATGCTATGTAATAAACTTTATATGTGGGTTACAAGCGGTCATTTTACCATTTCTCTAGAGGTTTCTAACCTAACCTTGTGTGATTCCTGTTGAAGCATATACTTGAGTGGTGGGTGCAGGGCGGACAATTTTCAATTTTAAAGCAAACCTCCCATTCATTAGATAGAGAAAATGACCAAGGTTTCGTGATTCAATGTGGAACTCATTCCAAGAGAGCTCGGATAATCCACACACACAAAGGACCATTTACCTAACTTACCAGATCTAGTTTAAAGGTCTAGTCCTATGCATGATTTACCTACATGTATCATAAGTTAAATGCATTTTATATACATGTTATAGGATATTAGTTATGTTCTAAACGCTCTGATATTGTTGTAAAAGATATTAGTATGATTAGATTTATTTTCTAGCTTACAAGAAACCGTGAGCTAAACCGATTTAAAAAAAATTGTTTTCTAATGCTCAAGTTAGCAATTTGTTTAACAAGTAAAATGGCATGCACATTTAATTTGAAATGCCAGAAGGCTTTCGTGGATTATTTACATACGATGAAAACTTAATCGTGTAGAACATCGTTGAAGCTAATTCTAGTTCTAGGAATATTAAAACTTGGTGATACGAACTAAAATGCTCATATGGGTTTAGTTGGGTTGGTTTTTGAAAATATTGATTAATTAAGTGGGCTGGCTATCTTTAAGTCAATGTTAGATTGTTATCTGAAGTAAGTCTCCTCAAAATTGGGAAGTTTATGTTTTTCCTCAAAGTTAAATTTTAATAAATTTCCCACTTGAAGAAACACCAGTCTAATAATCAAAGTATAACAATGATAATGAACCAATAACGCAAAGGAACGAGCTTCTTATTTTTCAAGACAAGTTACAAGACACTGTTACACGATTATTACAGCGTTTCGACTATAATCTATCTCTCACAGCGTACTATATGAATTCTTTCCCTTGGTTTTTCGATCCCTTCTTCTGGTGACGAAGGGAGGTATTTATAGGCTGCTTAGGTAGCCTGTGATTGGCTGTGAGGAGCATGGCAGCTGTCTTGTACGATTGTGGCCGTTGTCATTTTCTGCGCTGTCTTCCTTTGATTGGTCCACGTGTCCTGACGTCGTCCTTTTCGTCCTTTTCTGTACCTCGTACAGGCAGGAGATCGTGGAGCAGGATGTTCTGGCCTGTGATTGGCTGCTGGCTCTGCTCCTGTCGGGTGACACTTGTCCTTTTTTGTAGTTGCATGCGCCGTCTTCCAGAACGCCACGTCATATTATTGTGTTGACGTGTGCGCGGGTTTCTTTCCTGCGCGTGTGCGGGTACATATCTCTTCAAGTCCCCCTAGTCCAGTGTGTTGTTTGCGTAGCATGCGAGACGCTGGACTCAGTTTTGTGACGTAGGGCATCTTTAAAAATTGCGCGTTGATTAGGCGGGGGAAGCTTCCGCGCGGTATTGTGCAAGTGGGGTAGGTGTGGACGCCCCCTAATTAATGTGCACATCAGTTCTGTCAGACCGCGTGGGTGACGCGACTGGTTGGTAGCCGAAAAGTCTCTGACGGTTGTACAAACGTCAGAGACGTGGTGGGCCCGGGTCGTTTTGTCTCTTTTACATTGTGACGTGTCCTCCGCTGGTTGGTGGGCTTTTTGAATTTCGAAAAACCGTCAGGCTACGTGTCTTCCACGTGTGGCCTTCCTATTTAAACCCTCTCTCTCCTCTTAACCTTTTCACTTTTCTCATACTTATTCTCAAATCCTCTGTTCTTTTCTCTTTGGCGATTTTATATTTCTTCATTATCTTCCTGACAATATTTCGTGTTTTTGAGTCATGGACCACATTGTTAATATTCCCATAATATGCCCTATTTTTCTAGTCTATATTTTGCTTGTGGGCTTTGTGCCGTGACTTATGTCACGGTTGGTTTAATATCATCATTAATACACTATTATTTATATATTATTATACTCCGTCCTTTAGACTCAGGTGTTCGTGGCTTGACCAAAATTACTCGTTTACGCTTCAACGTCCATTTGAACACCTACTAAAATATAAAATAAATACATAAGTAATAAAAATGACACAAAACTAATAAAAATATATAAAAACCTATACTAAATAAAATAGACCAGTACACGCCTAAAACTAATAAAAACACTATCTAAACGACTCGAAAACTGTACAAACTTTACACTGGAAATAGATGTATTTTACAATACATCATAGGGCATCTAACCTGTTGATTAAGCATCTTGTCCAAATCATCTTTCCATAAGAAGAAATCGCAATTTTGTTTCTACAACAAAACAATCCAATCAAAACATATCAATGTTATTGAAACAAACAAAATGTAATTACTTACTGGCCATAACCGACACCCATAAAACTCCTTGCCAATTCGTGAGTTGTTTCGTTTAACCACTCGTATGATTGCAGGTATGTCGTGATGACAATAAACCTGCCCATCCAAATCGATCTTGAACTTCTTATTAAGGCTTTTGTTTGATGAGGATGAAGACGACGAGCTCATGTTTAGTGTCGAACAGTTGATTGCTATTGTTTAGGTTTGAAAATTAGGGTTCTTCAAAATTAGGGTTCTTCATTTTGGGGGTGAAGTTGGATTTTGATCGAACAGGTTGATGAATGTTTAGATATGGGGATAGATTTGTGTGTGGGCCCCCATTTTTTATTTTAAACATTAATATAAATCTGAGTTGTTTTAAACATGTGGACATGGCCCCACCTTTTTTTTTACAGATAATCACTTTTTGCCACGTAGGACTGCCACGTGGGCTCCCTACGTGGCACTTAACTGGAAAACATAACGGACGTTAGTCTGGGACTAACCAAGTTAAATAGTTGACAAGTTGGGACTGTTGTGGTACAAGTTTCAAGTTGAAACTGCTGCCTTCCAACCCCCTAAAGTTGGAATTATTAGATTCCATTTCCCCATTAGATTATGACACTACCTTGTTAAATTTAGATTCACGGTTTGATGTACTATTCTTTATTCATAAACATATTTTACTTTGTAGACTTTGTTCTCTATTTTTCTTTTTGATGAATCATGTATTTGACATGGTAATAGTGTATAAAAGTATAAAATAAACTTTAAACAAAAAGATATTATCTCCCTCCCCCCTCATGAAACAGGAGAAGGATTTCCCATTTTTTAGCCAGAAAAATATGTGGCCTTGAAAGGTGAAGGAAGGCTGGAATGCCAGCATGCGTCTATTATTGAATTCTAACGACCCAATAGTACCCGTTTGGGGAACGTCCAGTGCTAAAGTCACTGAATGGGTAAGTCGCCAATCACTATAACGGACTATGTAATGCTATGTAATAAACTTTATATGTGGGTTACAGGCGGTCATTTTACCATTTTTCTAGAGGTTTCTAACCTACCCTTGTGTGATTCCTGTTGAAGCATATACTTGAGTGGTGGGTGCAGAGCGGGCGATTTTCAATTTTAAAGCAAACCCCCCATTCATTAGATAGAGAAGATGACTAAAATTTTGTGATTCGATGTGGAACTGATTCCAAGAGGGCTCGGATAACCCACACACACAAAGGACCATTTACCTAACTTACCAGATCTAGTTTAAAGGTCTAGTCATATGCATGATTTACCTACATGTATCATAAGTTAAATGCATTTTATATACATGTTATAGGATATTAGTTATGTTCTAAATGCTCTGATATTGTTGTAAAAGATATTTAGTATGATTAGATTTATTTTCTAGCTTACAAGAAACCGTGAGCTAAACCGATTTAAAAAAAAAAAAATTGTTTTCTAATGCTCAAGTTAGCAATTTGTTTAACAAGTAAAATGGCATGCACATTTAATTTGAAATGCCAGAAGGCTTTCGAGGATTATTTACATACGATGAAAACTTATTAATCGTGTAGAACATCGTTGAAGCTAATTCTAGTTCTAGGAATATTAAAACTTGGTGATACGAACTAAAATGCTCATATGGGTTTAGTTGGGCTGGTTTTTGAAAATATTGATTAATTAGTGGGCTGGCTATCTTTAAGTCAATGTTAGATTGTTATCTGAAGTAAGTCTCCTCAAAATTGGGAAGTTTATGTTTTTCCTCAAAGTTAAATTTTAATAAATTTCCCACTTATGTGACAAACTTTTCTTTTAACGGCCAACTAACTAACAGAGAATTGCTTAGGTACTTCGTAGGGTGATCCAATGGCTAAATGCCACTTCCAGCTGGCCCAACCTAGCCGTGCAGAGCACTTAAGTGCCCTAAGTTAATGCTAGTTCTAGGGAAAAGTCACCTACCCGAAGGCCCATTGGTGGTAAAACCCGGTTGCCCTGAAAACGAACCGGAGATTACAAGGATCCCACTCTTTCTTCATTTAGTCATGTTGCTGCAGAACAAATCTGTAGAGGGAGGGATTCGGACCCGGGTCCCTAAGGATCCCAGGTCTCACCTCAACCACTCCACCAAATGCTCGTTAGCACTCATGTGACGAACTTGTAAGGATTTATTTTTTATTTTTTTGGGACATTGCTTAATTTACTAATCGACATTTTTTTTTGTTATATTTCATGTTTTTTCTAATACAAATATATAAAAACTAAATGATAAAATGAGTAATTTTAATAAACTATCATGTATATATGAGGGGAGACTAATGAATATGGACATATCTTTACAATCAGGTATGAGATTGAGGTTATTTATAAGGGAACGTGTTTTGAATTAACCGATGGTGATATTACTCAATGGAGATTTGAGAGACTCTTTATAAGGTTGTACCATGCCTGGTAATCCTACCCAGAGTTTAGATTTCGGTTAAATCGGACTTTTAATATAGGCTTTTGGGTTGAATTGGATTGGATTGTATAACATTTAACATTTCCAAAAGGGTCAAACTAGGTAGAAGTTAAAAATAAGAAAATACAAGAATGGGTCATCTTGGGTGGTAGATGAAAAGGTACGGTTTAATCACCAATTATATCATTCAACTATGGAGAAACTATAATGTTAAATGATATATTGTGTTCCGAGAACATGATTATTATATATATCATATATACTAGTATTTTGCCCGCCGCGCGTTGCGGCGGCGCGTGGCAGGTTGAACCATGCGTTAAAATGTAAAACACAATGCGTAGGCGACAATGCGCTACATATAATACGTAAAAGACAACTAAAAAAAGTGTAAATCACAATGCTTTTAACTAAATCTCACGCTTTGCGTCGGCTTTCACTTTTTGTAAGTGTCACATAAATCACTATTGCTATCTTCTTTCCAATCATGATTGAACACGATGCGTAAGCACACGTGATGCATTAAATGTTGCTGCTATGAAGTATGCAACATTGCTTGGAATTAGAATAAAACTGCTTCAATATTTGAAGATTCGAATGGTAAAAGTAGAAGTCCAAACTTCATCCCAAATTAAGTGTTTGACATATATATTTTTACAACGCCAATAATAACTAATAAGCTTGCAAATATTACAAATGTATGTGCTAGGACAAGTGTTAGGAGCAGCCCAAAAGAAAGGCCCACTGAACCAAGATAACACACTTGTATAAATACAGAAATTAAATCATGTCATTTAGGGTTTACCTCTACATCTTTGCATCTGTATTTTTCACCACAAATAACCATAAAACCACGGACAAAAACAACTGTGTTGACCATGGCTACATCTTTCTCAACATTTCAGTAACCGGATGCGAGGTCGGTCGTCGTGCCAGTGCGTAGGTGGTAGCAGCTCGCAAAAGGCCACGTGAAGGTGGTCACCTGGGCCAACGGAAGACTCCGACCGACGTTTTTTATGGGAAATAACCACCGCCGGCTGCGAGAAAAAGCGGTGAAGGAGAGATTCGGCACGACGATGGCTCGTCGGTTGTAGCGAAGAACCAACCGGTATGAAATACCGGAGACGGCCGCGGTCGCTGCAGCGACGGCTTCGACAAAAAAACCACCGACGGCTGCAGCACAAAGCTGGTAAAAGAAAGATTCGAAACAGCGGCGTCGAACGTTTTGCTAAAGTCGTAAGTGATAGAGGTGAATTGAATTTAATAAAGATGTGGTCATCTTTCATATTATGTATAATTTAAGGACGGGTTACATATATGGAGAAGGATAGGGTAACTGATTTGTCTTTTGATTGTCTATTCTTGATCAAGGGGTTCAGTATTAAAAGTTTGTGTTTTAATGATGATGAAAGAGTTTTATATCTCTATTATTATGTTTAATAATGAAATTTAAGGAGGAGGTTACATATAGAGAAGGATAAAGAGTGTGTATTAGTTATATATACAATAAGCTTTATATCTTGTACATGAGGGGTATAAAGGGAAGAAAATGACCAAAAGTTAGTCATTTGTGAAGGGGCCTTTAGACTCCCATCTTAAACACTTGATAAAATTACCTTTGTAGCCATCTCTCCTCCTTAATAAGGTAACATAGATATATATCATAACTTATGGGCTACACTATAGTTATCAGTTTCTGACTTTGTCCACCAAAGTTATTGAATTGTGTAACCGATCTCATCCCTATGGTTACTCCCTTTCTTCCTCGACACATTTCGGGCAAGAAATACACATTATACGTGTATGATGGCAACAAATGTACCATTAAACATGGAGGATGACTATTTGATAGGCAATGTGTTCGTATTTATTCATTATCAGTCTTTGCATCGTAATGTCAACTAATCCGATGTATGTTGGTGCATAATTGCATTAATTTGTTGTTTTGTTATTTGTTGCACAATTGCATTAATTTCGATAGGTTAAATAGGTCTACACAACCGAATTAGGTAGTCTAGATGATTTTGAATGGGGGGGGGGGGAGAAAAAGGAGGGAAAGACGACAACTCAAGCCATAGAGACGCATATGGCAGTGAAATGTAAGGGTAAAACGGTCTTTTCATATTCCATCTAACATTTTTAACTCCACATAGTGTAGGGGAGTAGGGGACTCGATTGTATGCAATTGGAAACCACATGGAATCATGGTAAAGATTAAAAAAGTAGGAACTCAACTTTCTTTCAGCATCATACCATAGGGACTCAAAGATACTTAACTTAAAAAAAATTATAAAGATTTTGAGTTATTTAGAAAAAGAAATATAAGAAATTGTATGTTATGTGAGGATTTGTTGCAACAATTTTGAAGGGAAGTGCAACACTGTTTAGGCATACAAGCACTCAACTACTCAAGTATACGCAGGGATCTTTGTTGGGAATGGTTAGTATAAATTATTTGAAATTATCATAAGACGTAAATGTTAATTCATGTGTGATTTTATTTTTAATTTTTAATTTTTAATTTTAAGCATACGATAATTTAATTACACTTAACATCACGTTATGTATTAGATATCTTCTTATAACAACTCAACAACAAATTTATCATAATTATTAACAAACTTCTCATTTCACATAATATGGTTGAAGTGCGATTCATAACGATTATAAAAAAAGACCACTATGTTCTATGTTGTCACATAGTCACTTGGAACCCAATCATACATCATTTAATTTGTTAGAGTTTAAGCATATAACTATTTTTCAATAGCTTAAGCATGGTAATATTCAAATTACGAATTTTTATAAATATTATTACATTAATAATTAGTGACATAATGTAATTAAATTGTGAGAGCTAGCAGCACAGCTTGTTGCACATTTGTTTTCTATTTCGCTGTAAAATCAAAATAAGAACTCAATTTTATATATCTATAAAAGTAACAATACTAATATTTGTTTTACACATGAGTTTTAATGTCTATACATTTAAAAAAATATGATGTTTAATACATCATTATTATCAAGACAAACTAATTGATCTAATAGAATATGTTATATATAGTCCAAGGTGCTATAGTATATATAAAGAACATATTCTGGTAAATTAATTTTAAAAAATTCTTTTAAGAATACAATAAATATTAAAATAAGAAAAAATTACACCGTTGTTTTCACCTAATTTCAATGTAAGGTACTAAGGTTTTATTGTTTCAGTTTAAGGTATTAACGTTTTAATTTGTTTCAATGTAAGGTATTAACCTTTTAATTTGTTTCAATGTCAGGTATTAGGGACTAACCTAGTTAAAACTTAACTGAGTTTGAGGGGTATTATGGTCCATTCACCTATATATTCAGTTTTTAAAAAAATTGTAGCTTGGGGGACTCGAACCTGGCCTCTGGCCAGTTCTCATTCTTGCAACATAACCCCAAATACCAACTGCTCTGCAAGTCTTTTTGTGATATTATTGATTTCGAAATTTTATTAAACAATCTCTGTTATACTTCATCTTCCCCGTAGTTTCTTCAATGTGCATACTAAGGGTTTCAGGATTAGCAGTGTGTGAGCTAAAACTAGCAGTGGGTGGGCCTGTTTCGCCCCTTTCCATACGCGTATTACCAGTTTATACACGTAATCCATGCTCAATTGGTCAAATTCTAACCATATTCAAAGCTTTCTAAAAACAAAAATTTAATTTGTTATATATAATCGGTTTTATCCCAATTAATCTCGCATACTCGCCCTAAATATGCCGATTAAGAGATCCCCTCTATCATATCAACCTTAAGAGCTTCAAATCCTCCATTTTCGAGGCTTCTTGGTCGCGACCTGTATGCTCGGATTTCACCACCATCTGTTACCTTTTAATCCTGATTTTTATGTTCATTAGAATCGTTTTTTAGTATGGATGAAAAGCCCTGTGATTTTCGTTTATTATCTGTAACGATTCGAGGTCAATTAGAGATCTAAGGTTCGTATGTTAAATTTGGGGAAGATGAAGTATAACAGAGATTGTTTAATAAAATTTCGAAATCAATAATATTACAAAAAGACTTGCAGAGCAGTTGGTATTTGGGGTTATGTTGCAAGAATGAGAACCGGCCAGAGGCCAGGTTCGAGTCCCCCAAGCTACAATTTTTTTAAAAACTGAATATATAGGTGAATGGACCATAATACCCCTCAAACTCAGTTAAGTTTTAACTAGGTTAGTCCCTAATACCTGACATTGAAACAAATTAAAAGGTTAATGGGCGTTGCTAAATGCACTCCCTTTTTATTATTTTTACTGGTTGCACTCCCCCCTAAAGTTTTAAATAAAGACAATCAAACCTTATATTTTCTAACTTTTATAATTGTATCAGGAACCATCCTTAGTTATTCTAAGGGGTTTATCCATTTCAACTTTGAATTTTGTATCAAACATTCAATCAATTTCCATTTTTCTACATCTTTAAAACGATAGTATTCATATAATGAATACGTTTCTTTGCCTTCAATTATGTACAAGTACGTATTCGTGTAAAATAATATTTCTTTTTTTTTTTCAATTAATCCAATTGCACATGCCAATCAATTAGAAAAACAAATTAACTGGTAATTCATAGGCTTTTATTGCTCTTGTATCCAAATGTATTGTGTATTGGTTTATAAAACAAATTGAACTTCTTCCACTAGTACCTTATGAATTGTTTTCAACAAAACAAACTAGTCAAATAAGTAATAAAAAATTGGGTATATCTTATTGTCGAGAAATATATACAGCATAAAAACTTCTTCTCCGATTCATGTTTCTTTTTCTTCTAATTTGCACATGCACTAACGGGAATTACCGGGAAAAAAATCCAGTCGTCTTTTATATTCCATTTTTCTTAATATCATTTTAAATTTCACGGGGCAGAAGGCTTAACAACATCGTCGCTAACTAAAGATAATGGCATAAACACTTCGTTGCCAGTAACTGTATCGCCTCTCTCTATTCTCTCTACTCCACTCCGTCGCCGGTTTCCGTCTCGCCGGAATCCCTAGCATAGAGAATCAAGTATAAAAATCAAAGGGGTGGAATTTGAAATTTTTTAAATTGATGTTTTTGAAAAGGGGGTGTGAAAAGTAAAAAGAGGGAGTGCATTTAGCCCACCCATTAGTGAGGTTCAATATCTATGGTGGATAAACGTGTGTAGTTAGTAGTAGAATTAGAGTGTGAATAAAAAATAAATAAATGTTTGTTTTTCGTATCAAACAGGTCATCAGAAGTGCAATATTCTTGTGAAATATAGTCACTAACTTTTTAGGGTCATCCGAAGTATAATATTCTTGTGAAGTATATATGGTGACTTACTTTTAATAAGGTCTTATTTTAGATTTCAAACTTCAAACTCCAGTACTAATTGTTTTGCTTATAATATGTTCATCTTCTAAACTATATTTTAGTTTGTTGACATTTTTCTTAGTGAAGACTTTAGCAAATAATTATTATATGACTATGAATAATAAGAACTCAACTCATTGTCTTTAAGACCCATAAAACATGTTTTTATTTTTATTTTTATTTTCATTTGCATCTTCATTTTCATCTTAGGTTGTTGGGTGCACAGACGGGGCAACCCCGTCCCTTGCCTTTTTGCCCGTCCCACCGTCTCAACCCCCCCCCCCCCCCATCGTCCCCGTCTCCTCCTTAACGCCAGGGACGCTCCCAATCACTGATTTTCTTCCTTTTTGCTCTTTTTTCTTTTCTTTTTTGAACGTTGCATAACGGCTACATTTACCCAACGGCTACTTTTATAAAAAAAAAAAAAGGTTTTTCAATATTATAAAATCAAACATTTTTAAAAGTGGAAGTAGTTTTTTAAAATTTTAGGAAAGCGTATCTTTTTTTCGGTTTATTTGTTTTTTTTATTTTAGTATGGTTTGTAATTTTTTTATTAAATCTAGTATTTATTTTAACATTATTTTCTTAATTTGTTACTTTTTTAAAAATAATTAAAATTAATATTAAAAAAAGTAATAAATGCTTGAGACATTGAGAGTTTGTGTCACCACACCCCACTCATGTCTTAGGTAAGAAGAAAATGGAACATGGAGATGTGACATCCTAGTTGGCATGAAGAAACTAACTTTTTGGTGTCTTCACACCCACATGGTGTATGAAACCCAGAACCCTACATACCCCATAATGTGATGTCACACCCCTAAAATATGATGTCACGGGGTGTATGAAACACAGAACCATTCCTTTATGGTGTAAATCATCTCATAGTTATTTAGATCAAGTATGCTCTCAAGGAATATTAAATGATTTTTAAAACCTTACCATTTAATAACTGTCATTTCAAATCAATTTTGATAAATCAATGAAAGAAACAAGATGGTCACAACAAAGAATACCAGTAGAACGTACTAGTAGGGGTTTTGCAAGTATATTTTTGTTACCCTTTACAAAAATATATTTATACTTTTTTTTCCATAAAATTTTTACATATCGTATGTACACTAGTTGAGGCGTTGAGCCAAAATAAAACTTGAGAATTTGTTAACATAATTAAAAAAAAATACACTCTGTTGTGTTAATGCTCGGCTTTTCTTTTTTTTTTTTTTTTTTTTTTTTAATAAAAAAAAAGCATAAGTCTAGAATACATGGAAACCATTCTTCTATTGAAGAACATATCTATAAAATTTGGGATGGGAGGCGAATAAAATAGCATGCAAAGGGTGGGGGCTATTTTGGATCCCATCATATATGGCCCATCCATATCACATGTCTTCAAAATGGGCAATGGTGTTGCACGATGTAGCGGAAACTCAATTTCAATTGGCATCGGTTAAGTTACTTATGATGCCAATATAATACTGATACTCGGTATGACAATTAAAAGAAAAGCCAAAAACATAAAGTCTTGATATGCTGAAAAAGATATTGACATATGTTTTAGACTGAACGAAAACCATAAAATGCAAAAAGTGATGTTGTGCCCAAAAAGATACGGATGTGTTTTACATCGGTCTAAACCCATAAACATGAATATTGGTACATTACCAATGTTAGCGTTGGTTCGGTTCGGTTCGTCCCAAATTGTATAACAGAACTTCAGAATAAAGAAAATAAAAGACACTTGGGTATGTGTCTTTTTTTCATATCAAAATTCAAATTTAAAAATAAAAAATTGTGGCAAAACTTTAAAGTACAAAACTTGTGTAGTTAATTTATAGACAGTTAGGTTTTTATCCTGCCGTACGCTGTGATGGCGTCTACCCGATTTAGAAAATAACTAATGACGTCTCATACGGCGTTTCAAGTCGCGGTTCGATTTTCATACAAATGCAACATAGAATAATGTAATAAGTGAAAAATAAGTCTGACGTACCGGTGAACCATCTCAAAATAGTACTATGGCAAACCAAACCAAATCAACATGTTAGGCAGTGTTGTAAAAATCAGGATTGATCGGTGATGAATCGCTGGTCGGTAGCTTAATTAGTTCATTAATCGGTAGTCGACCGACAAAAAATCCACGATTCCAACAAGATTTCGGCAAAATATGTAATTTCGGCCAAAACCTGTAAATTTCGGCAAGTTGCCAACCAAACCATGTAGATTCTAGCAATTAATCATGCATACTTAAAAAAATGAGTCAGGAATGAGTTAAAACCTGTCTATTTAAAATATTTACCTATAAAAATATGTGTATGTGTATATATATAAAATAAAAAACAAAAATTACATATAAAAATCTCAACGCGATTAATCCTGCATAATCCCGATTAATCGTTAGTCACAGCTCAACCAACCAACCCGCGCCTAGCGAATTCTACAACACAGATGCTAGGTATAACTATCACTGGAACCGACATTAGTGTTCGTTTTTATGGTTTTAAATGTAAAACACATCGCTTTGGACATATCATGATTTTAAACCAAGTGTCAGTTTACCAACAATGAAACAAGTTAAATCGGTACCAACATAATTGCTCTATGTAACAAACTGAACTGATACCATGTAACACCCCGCCCCTCTCACCACCAATATTGTCAGCTTTGCCCATCCAGAGCTCACGGATTTGTTTTTGGTTGCCCAAGTGGAGACTTCCCAGGAGGTCACCCAACCTGGAATTTCTCCCATCTTAGCACGCTTAACTGTGGAGTTCTCCTCTCATCCACTAACATTAAGCCCCAAAACGCGTTGGTGATTTAAGAGACAAGGTATTACTTATGAACCAAGGATCTCTCCTGGCCACGGCCGATGTGGGATTTTCCTAGGGTGTCACATTCACCCCCCGTTAGAGTCTCATCGTCCCTGATGAGGTTTGCACCCACCATCCCGAACGACACAGGAGTGGCTCTGATACCATCTGTAACATCCGACCCCTACTCTGTAACACCTCGCCCCTCTCACCACCAATATTGTCCGCTTTGCCCACCCAGAGCTCACGGATTTGTTTTTCGGTGCCCCGGTGGAAACTTCCCAGGAGGTCACCCATCCTGAAACTGCTCCCACCTGAGCACGCTTAACTGTGGAATTCTCCTCTCATCCACTAACATTAAGCCCCAAAACGCGTTGGTGATTTAAGAGGCAGAATATTACTTATGAACCAAGGATCTCTCCTGGCCACGGCCGATGTGGGATTTTCCTGGGGTGTCACATTCACCCCCCGTTAGAGTCTCATCGTCCTTGATGAGGTATGCACCCACGATCCCGAACGGCACAGGAGTGGCTCTGATACCATCTGTAACACCCCGCCCCTCTCACCACCAATATTGTCCGCTTTGCCCATCCAGAGCTCACGGATTTGTTTTTGGTTGCCCAAGTGGAGACTTCCCAGGAGGTCACCCAACCTGGAATTTCTCCCATCTGAGCACGCTTAACTGTGGAGTTCTCCTCTCATCCACTGACATTAAGCCCCAAAACGCGTTGGTGATTTAAGAGACAAGGTATTACTTATGAACCAAGGATCTTTCCTGGCCACGGCCGATGTGGGATTTTCCTAGGGTGTCACATACCAACTGACACTGCATCAGGGGGAAGGGGTGCTCCACTGAAAAAAATTCACTCCACTGATTTCTACCAATCCTGCACTGGCACATCACTTCACTGAAATAGTTTTTGAAGGCAACACTTCACTGATTCTTTACCCAACAATAAATTATTTTAACACATAATAATAATATTAATAATAATAATTAACACAACGTTCACACATTCTCTCTCTTCCTCCCTTTTCCTTCTACCTTCTCTCTTCTCTCTTCCCTGTTCTTTTCTTTTGTTCCTTCTTTTTTCTAATCTTTCCTGTTTTTTTCTTTCTTTCCTTCTTTTTTTAAACCAACCATCTCAAAGAATAACAAAGTTGAAGAGAACAGTTTGATAATATATAGTTGATAATATATTATTGAGGATGAAGAGAAAATATGAGAGAGAGAGAGCGAGAGAGAGAGAGAATCATAGTTACTAGCAGGGTAACTAGAACCAGAATTTGGTTCACAGGACCACTACCAACGTGGGTGACGGCAGTGTTAACATGCTGATAGTAGATACCCGTGATCAAATCGGTAAGCGCCACGTCCCCTTCATATTCATATATTCAATTCAATGAACCAATTAAAAAGCACATATGTGTTATTTAATAAAAGAAGAATATTATATTACTTTAACATTTGAAAATTTGAAAATTTGAAAAACAGAATTGGCACTTGAGTCATCCAAAATTTCCAGCTCAGCACTGACAGATTGGGGATTTGAGTCCTGCCACATGTTGTATTTTTATTGGGAGATATTTGCTGGCTCCAACACCTTACACCACTCTTCTATTTTTAATCTTTTAACCTGTTAGTTATTATTTTATTTTAAATAACTAATTAATGTATTTCAGTTTCAATAAACATTTTTAGTTCTGTCAACAATAACTAAATAAACGTTTTTAGTCCTTCCACGTCAGCCCCCTAGATCGAAGTTCATGTCAAAGATAGTAGGGTTGAAATCAGTATCGTATCGAAAAGTACCGATATCAAAAAACGACTAAAAACATAAACCGAATATCAGACCAATTATGACAATACAATTCAAGCAGTGTATAAATACTGAAAATTACCAAAACTGAAAACCAACAAAATGAATACTGGTACCAGTGCAATTTTGTTTTCCCGATAATAAAATTTTAACCATACGATATCACTAATGACACACCTGGCACCCTTAAGGATCGAACCGCTGGGTATAGCCGAGTGGTAGGTGGCCCGATGAAAGGAGACCGAGGCCAAATGGTCACCGGTTCGATCCTCAAGGGTGCCGGGTTTAACCAATTATTCGTTGTCGTGTTTTCAGGCGAGCGAATAGTCGGGTTTTTCCGAAATTAGTGAACTAGGAGCTCCCTTACAGTGTCTGGCTATGCCGGATAAAAGGGGTCCTGATTTAATCGAATAGGGACTTTGAAGAAATTTCTTGATGAATTTACTCCTCAATAATAATAATAATAATAATAATAATAATAATAATAATAATAATAAAATAAATAATAATAATAATAATAATAATAATAATAACAATAATAATAATAATAATAATAATAATAATAATAAAAACGAGTGGGATATTAACAGCAACAACGACACAGATCAATCATCCAACCAATAAACAAATCCCCAATTTCTTATTCAAATCTTTTTGTTTGATACAGAGTATATAATGAGCAATTCAATACCCCCCTAACCTAAACTTCAACCCAAGATCATCACTTTCTTTAATAATATTCAGACCCCTGTTTCAAGAAACAGATACATATATACCAGGTGCTGTCAATTTTTGAATCTTTTTTTTTAAAAGTTTATTACTTTAAGATCTTGTGTTTAGTTGTTGCCACCCCATGTGCTTATTGCTTATTGCTTTCCCCTTCTTTTTATGTAATAATAATATTAATATTATTGTTATTCTAGATCCCCTGTACCCAGTTCAAATTGTTGACCTTCTGTCTCTGTTTTTTACTTTTTATTAAAGATTTGTTTAATGTAATTTGGGTTTGAATTCATATGGGTATTTGATGGTTAATGTGTTTTGACAATTTATTTAAGTTATGGTTGGAATAGAATGAAGATGGAACGTGTTTACTGAGGCAGTTGTGTCTTGCACGTTAAGTGTTTGTTGTTATGCGTCAATGGGATTCTTTATGCCTGTCTTTATCAATTGGGGATTGGTATGCAATGGAGAATTACTTGTAACCAAAGTGTAATAAAGTGTGATCTGTTTTTACCTTCTTGGATTTGTATTTGTGCTTTGGTAAGTTGTGGAATTCGGTGATCGTTGACCGTTGTTCGTTGTTCGTTTTTTGATCTAGGTGATGATTGTTTACGCGCGTTGTACATTGTGATTTGTTTGATGATTGGATTGTTTAGAAGTCTTTTAGGAATGTATGTTTTGGATGAGTTGTAACTGAATTATTCTTATTTGTTTGCAGGATTTCTTGTTCTAAATCTTTTTCTTGAGATAATCTGCGGTGGTTAATAGCGAACCAAATTGATGTACAATGCAGAGATCACGTAAAGCTCTTCTTTCCAGAAGAGCTTTGGGAAAGCCTACCCTTTGGATAAATAACTTTTATAAGGTTTCGCTGTCTCTTGTCGTCTTTATTTGGGGACTTCTGTTCCTGTTGAATTTATGGATCGGCCATGGCGATGGTTATAGAGGTCAGTTATAATAATGCTTTAGTTAACCGTTTTCCATACGCCCTATTTGGGCTTATGTAAGAAATTGAATAATAATAGGTAATTCATATGCAGGTTATCTTCAATTATGTCATGTTTGGTTGTCAGATCTAGGCTTGACAATATCACCCAATTCTATCCGTGTTTAGTACTTGAATTTGTTATAATTACATTTAGTTTCGACCCATTTACTTATGGATGGGTCAGTTTCGGTTGTGTTTGATCTCAAACGGTAAAATGGGTCAAATGGTTTGAAAGTCATCAAAAGTTTTTTTAAAGTACATAAGATCTTTTTTAATGTAACACTTTAGATTAATATTGTGAGATTATTGTTTTGTAACACACCAGTTATTTCTAAAAAAAAAAGAAGATAAAAAATGGACAAAAAAGTGTTTGCGAGTTAACTCTACCGCACCAGGCCTGTACATGAAGTTGCCCAGCTAAACAACCTGACCGATACCCCCTGCCGCCTCTAATTATAATCAATCATTTCATTCCATAAAAACGAAAATTACATCAAAATAAAAATAGCAGGCAGACGGGCAACAAGTTGCGCAGCCACCCCTTTCTGTATGGCGAACCCAAGTCTATAATGGTCATTTTCTTTGGTTATAACCAAAGTTTATGTTTGATGTCCCACAGAAGAACAACAAGATTTTAAGATTTAATCAAATGTATGAGATTATTGTTATTTACAAACATTGGAGGTTACTATGCATGTAAATCTTCTCATATCAAGTTGTTTATCGTGTTTTTCATAGATGGACCTGAATATCTTCCAAAAGGATTAAGAACATGGGATGAGTTAAAACCGGAGCCTGAACGAGGATCATATTGCTCGTTATCTCCAAACGAATGTCCTGTAGAGCTAGACTTTGGAAGCCTTATCAAAAGTAATTTAATTTATCATGCTGAAAATAAGGAGATTGCCGGTCAACAACTTGAAGTTGACCAAAAAGAACCAACTCCTCTTTCCCTCGCTAAACCAGAGCCGAAGGGATCGTACAAAACTGAAAGATCAAGATCTGTGCCTTTAGGTCTCGATGACTTCAAGAACAAAGCTTTTAACGCAAAAACCCGACTTTCAAACGGTAATGTGGGAAGTATAATTCACAGACTCGAGCCCGGTGGTGAAGATTACAATTATGCATCTGCTGCAAAAGGCGCAAAGGTTTTGGCTTGGAATAAAGAAGCAAAAGGTGCCTCCAACATCTTGACAATAGATAAAGATAAGTATCTAAGAAACCCGTGTTCAGCTGAAGAGAAGTACGTGGTTGTAAAGCTTTCGGAAGAAACCTTAGTTGACACCATAACAATTGCAAATTTCGAACACCACTCGTCGAATCTTAAAGATTTCGAGCTTCTCGGGAGTTTGGTTTATCCTACAGAAACTTGGGTAAAACTTGGAAACTTTACGGCTGGAAACGTAAAACACGAACAAAGATTCGTTCTACAGGAGCCAAAATGGGTGCAATATATAAAACTGAATCTGTTAAGTCATTATGGAACCGGGTTTTATTGTACGTTAAGTTTTGTGCAACTTTCTGGGGTTGATGCTGTTGAAATGATGCTAGAGGATTTGGTCTCTGTGCAAGATAAGAAGTTTGCATCTAAAGAAGTCGAAACTGATCCAAAACGAGAGGAGTTTAAAACGAAACGTGATCCACTTGATCAAAGTTCTGTTGATGATGTGGAACATGAGCCAAGTTTTGATGAATCTGAGGGTATCCGTGCAGTTACAACAATTGATGTGCCAGACCCTATTGCAGAAGTACGCCAACAACAACTGGGAAGGTCGCCTGGTGACAGTGTTATCAAGATTTTGATGCAAAAAGTTAGGCTTTTAGATATTAATTTATCATTGTTGGAGAGATATCTCGACGAGTTAAACTCTAAATACGGGTATATTTTCCAAGAAATCGATTCGGAAATTGCAGAAAGAGATGTCATCATGGAGGAAGTCAAAAGAGACTTGAGAAGTTTTCATGAGAGCAGTGAGGCCTTGGTACGTCTTATTATTATTATTATTATTATTATTATTATTATTATTATTATTATTATTATTATTATTATTATTATTATTATTGTTGTTGTTATTATTATTATTATTATTATTATTATTATTATTATAAGATTCGCTTCTTTTATTGTCGGTCAAGGGTGTTTTAGGCATTTAGCTAATGTTTAAACATGTTACTAGACTATTTGATGAGTCAAATATTGCAGCTTTTATGCATAGGAAGTTTGAGCTCTGCTAATACTTCTAGACTGATGTAATATCTTGAATCTGACTGTTATTGCAGACTAAACGGGTTGATGATCTAGAGTCATGGAAAACGTCTGTGTCTGTTCAGCTGGACAATATTGCAAAGAGCAATGCTTTCCTCAGGTTTGATTCTTTAATCCGTCATTTGTTGTTTAAGGGTACTTTAGACGATTACGCACCTTTACAACATTCTTAAAAACGAAAGTTTATAAAGATAAAATGTCAGTTTATGGCTATTTTTGTGTCTGAGTATGTGCGAATGTGTATGCAGATCGGAGGTGGCAAAAGTGAGGGAGAATCAAGTACATATGGAGAATAAAGGGATTGTTATATTTCTTGTTTCGTTAAGTTTTGGATTGCTAGCCGTTGCCAGATTATTTCTGGATAAAGTTTTGTTCGTTTTATATAGTAAACATAGATCAGAAAAGACAAGTAAGACAGGGGATCGGTCTTGGATTTTCCTGCTGTTAAGTTGTACGATTGTCATCGTCATCCTCTCATTATAAATCATCTTCTTATGTGTCTCGTTTTTGGTTAAATGCAAGAGAAATATCGCGGTATGATCTTTTTCGATAGTCATGATTTTGTGTTGAGGTTTTGAAGTATTGTGCAGCAAAACTTGAGGTTAAAGTATGCATTTTCAAATGATCATAGTGTTTGAAATGATTAAAGAGACTTTAGTGAGGTATTTTGGTTGCATAATTATTAATGTAATTAATAAAATTGATTTGTAATCAATAGAAGGTTGGTGAAGACATTTTGATTTGAAGGTGAAAATTATTTAATAATAATTAATAACCATAAACTCAACTAGTATTTTTTTTTCTTTGAAATGTAGAGTAAGTGTACTTTAATAACTTATAAGAATAAAACACAAGTTTGTTATATATGAGCTATTTTTTTTTTTGTTTATAAATCATCTCCAAATCTTATAATATAATTATTTTATTAGGAGAAAAACAAACAATAATTCTTAAAAGACCTTTGTACTAGATGCTTAACCTTAGTAACTAGTACATATTGCTCATTTGTTCCGTATAATTGATACACTTGGTATACTCAGAGCTCCCCTTTCAAACTCATAATTCTAGGTTTGTATTATATGGGTTAGTCATTTACTCGGTTTACATGATTGTTATCATCATTACCCATGAACTCACTAGACGTTCTCAATGGCTTTAAAATATGTGGATTGCCCAATCACAGGTCGCATTAAAAATTGGGGTGTCAGTAATGCTGCTACGAAACATTGACCAGCAAAATGGATTGTGTAATGGCACTAGGCTTCAAGTCAAATCACTTGGTAAGCGTGTCATAGAAGCCGAAATAATATCTGGAGGTAATATTGGGACTCGAAAGTTTATTCCTAGAATGAATATGATACCTTCTGATAGCAACATTCCTTTCAAGTTCCAGAGAAGACAATTTTCATTGTCTGTTTGTTTCGCGATGACAATTAACAAAAGCTAAGGACAGTCACTAGCAAGAGTTGGTTTGTACTTGAAAGAACCAGTTTTTAGTCATGGGCAGTTGTATGTTGCACTATCAAGAGTAAAAAGCAGGAACACAGTGAAACTATTAATTTTAGATAAAGGGGGAAAACTTACAAATAAAACAACAAATGTGATGTACAAGTAAATCTTTAGAGAGTTATGATTTTTCTTATATGTTTTCAAATTAACTATAATTTCAATTTTACAGATTTAATACAACGTTTTTTTTTTCATTTAGAAATACTCTTACAACTTATTGTTTATATATTATACATTCTTCACATACTATTTACAACTTCTCATTGATATATTTGTCATTATGCAACCCGTGTATCACACGGTTGCTTAAACTAAACAAATTAACATGTTGAAAAACGGGTTACTTAGACCATGTTTAGTGGCGGAGTGAAATGAGCATTAAAGGGCAATTTCGCGCCTCATTCACGCCCAAACACCGCCCCCCTATAGGTCAAAGGGGCTCTAATTTGATTAGTTGGCGGCTTCTGATTGGATTTAAAAAAAAAGAAAAAATAAATAAATTATGGTGGTGGCTTCTGATTGGTGTAAGGGGAGGAAAGCACACGTGGAAGCTCTTGATTGGACGAAAGGGTGGCAGGCACAACGCAAAATATTTCGTGTGGACATCATTAGCTCCCTTTTAACCTATAGGGAGTGGCGTTTAGGCGCGAATGGGGCGCGAAATGCCCCTTTTAACGCCCATTTGACTGTGTACCACGTATGTTCTTAAACTAGTTCTCATTGATCAGTCTAATATGATCCATTTATAAAACGGGTTAACAATACCCGACACGTAACCCTACCCAATTTATATCTCATAAACACAAACCTAAACGTTTATTATTCCCTCTTTTTTTTTTTCTACACACCCCCAGAACCCTCTATCATTCGCTCTTAAATAAATAATAATAATAATCGCGTCATATCTTCAAACCCCAATAATATTTGCTCGTTCTCGCTCTTCTTCACCAGGTTAGTTAGTTTTTTTTTATATATAATTAACTTATGCTTCTTTATTTACTGTGAATTTGTACGCTATATTTGCTTCATTGTTGTGTTATACTGTTATTGTGGAGTTCTGTTTGGATTTTGCGTAAGTTAGGGTTAATAGACAATTGAAAGCTGGTAAGCTCATTGTTATTAGCTATGAAACCCTAGAAACTTGAACCCTAATTTTAGTGCCTCTGTAAATTCATATATATATTGATAAGCTTTTTTTGCTATATGATTTTTGAAAACTAGATAGTGTTTTTTTTTTTTTTTTTTGTATGAATAAATTACGATAACGGTGCACCGTGCAATCCATCCATAGCCAAGCTATGGTAGGGTATGGGGAGGGTGGGATGTAGGCAATTGCGTGTATTAATTGATAGTTTGTAGGGAGAGCTATTAGCGTTACCTCTTTCCCTTGGGATGAGCGTATTAGGCAGGATTTGCTACTTGCTAGAGTTCCAGGATAACTGTTTGTGGAGACCGGAGACGTAGGATTAAGGTTAAGGACTTTTGGGTGGGGAACATATGTGTCTTAGCTTTGTTTAGGACCTTTGATTTTCCTACACTTTAGGTGAACCATACATGCGATTGTACTTATGCGTCTATGCATGGGCGGATCTAGGTTGCTTGGTGTGGGTTCACGTGAACCCATTGCGTTTCGAAATTTTAATAGAACTATATATAAAAATGATGAAAGAACCCATAAATATTATTGAAGGTGAACCCATAGATTAAAACCATTCACAGTTCAGTGGATAATCCCTTGCAATCAAAGCCAAAGTTTCGGTGTTCGAACCTCACCTGCAGTTTTCTAGTAACCATTTTTTTTAGAAATGCAGATGGATTATTGGGTATTTGTTTTTGGTGGGTTTTTAAACATAGCCCAATTGCCAAATAGTGTACACATGTTTATTTTTTGTTAAACCAGATTCAATAATTCCAACTTCTATTCCAATCAGGCAATTACCAATTTATTAGTAGTTTTTCACCAACTCATTCTTTTAGAATTGGTACATATAAATACTATTTTTTACCATATAAGTTATTATGAATACTGAAATAAACCGAGTCGTTATAAAATAAAATTTACATGAACAATGGTTTTTTTTATGCTTATGGATATATGGTACATAGTTTGGTTAAAAAAGATCAATCTTTATACATTAGTCACTAGTTGGCTAGTGCATAAAATGTTACACATTACAACCCCGTGTAAATTTTTTTTGGTTCCGCCACTACTCGATTCCTCACCTTAGACTCACAACCTTCTCCATGCCTAGCCATCGCCGCCCAACCGTTGAGTCGTCACCGGGCCATCACTTAATGGAATGATTATGTATTTATGTAATGTTCCTTACCCGACCCGAACTATCCAACCGACCTAAAAATATTTATGTCTGGTTATATAACATTAGAGCATCTAAACACAGTGAACCCACTGATAAAAATTTCTGGATCTGCCACTGCGTCTATGTCTATGTGTTGTCTCATGAGGCTATTTATGTTTCTACTTTACTGTTTTACTTTTTCACCACTTCTTTTTGTTATTTGGTAGTTCCATACTTCAATTTTTTAGTTCATGTTCGTTAGGGGTGAGCAAATGTCGGTTCGATTCGGTTTTTACATATAACCGAAACCGATAACCGAAGCTCGGTTTTAGGAAAAACCATAACCGTAACCGTAACCGATCGGTTACGTCGGTTCGGTTAATTCGGTTAATATGTCGGTTATCGGTTCGGTTTCGGTTAATATCCAAACATAAAACTTGTGCAAACTTGTAAACTTAAAATAGTTAGTAAAGTGTTTGGATCTTTTTCAAGAATACAAATATATATATTTTTTGAACTGTAAATTTCATTAGAATACAAATATATATGAAAACGCAAGTAAAATACATGAAATACCGAGAAAACAAATAAAAAAATGCTTCAACTATATGGATATACATGAAAAATACATGAGTTTTATAAATGATATATTTCAAGTACATAGATGTATATGAAAGATACATGAAATATACCGGAAATACATGAAAATATGTTCCAAATACATGAATATATGTATGAAAAATACTTAAGTATATAACTATCGGTTCGGTTTCGGTTATTTCGGTTACGGAAGAAGGGAAAACCAAAACCGTAACCGACTGGTTCGGTTTTGGCCATATGTTAACCGTAACCGATCGGTTAATTCGGTTTCGGTTATTTTCGGTTCGGTTTCGGTTATCGGTTTTCGTATGCTCACCCCTAATGTTCGTTTTTGGAGCCCAGGGTCTCTTTGGAAGCAGTCTCTCTACCCACAAGGGTACAATAGTTTTGCTATTTGTGGGATTTAGTGGGTATGGTTGTTGTAGGGAGAAATGTGCTTTTAAAAATTATAAATTAAGTTGTCTATTGGGATTGATAGTTTGTAATTACTCCTGAAATCTTGTTTTCATGAGTTGTGCGGTCATGAAACTTCTTGCTTGTGGCTGTGAACGATCAATGACTCCTTGGTGGAAGAACCTGTCCTGCCGGTGCACGATAGCCTGCACTCACTTAGTTCACTTCCCCAAGGGCATTGACTATTAATTTGTTATTAAGAGCTGTTTTTGGCGGTTTTAAATAGCTAGATTTCCTCTCAGTTGGTTTTATTTTTCTTAGTGGGAGTTTGTGTGTGATTGTTTAGTTAAACTAGGAATAATAGTGTATACTGAACGTGTTTATACTAGGGTGAGATTTGAAAGCTTTTATAATGCTATGATGTCAAATGATTTTAATAGGAATAATTGGACCCCTGTGACCTGGATTCCTGATCTTATCATTCTCCTTGACGACCACAGAAGGTACTTAGACACTAAAATGTCAGCGTGGTCGTCGAGACATCATAGGCCACCACCTTCCATGCACATGACCGCCTCGTGCAACTAACCACCTTCCATGCACATGACCGCCTTGTGCAACTCCCAAATTCCTGATCATGCTTGGCACCTCCTCCCCCCCTTCATCCCCATTCAGTTTTCCTTTTTTTTTTTTTTTTTGAAAAATTAATAACAATGTGGCAAGTTTAACCCAGAATTAGCTGTTTTTCAACAAGAGGTAGTAGCTGTGACTAAGGGGGTGAATATTTTACTGGTTGGAATTTTCAGTTGAAATTATTTAATTACTTGATTACCTTCACTCCTTGCAACTCGGCCACTCCCAGATCATCATGGTAGTTGAAATTATTTAGTTATCTACAAATGAGCTTTATGGAGTTCAGTAGTTTGACGGGTTTATGAATAAAAACTTTTAGTTGTGATTTAGGATAGGGAGTTTAGTCGTGATTTGTGTGTTTATCTTGGATGGTGAATGATGGTGGATGGACAAGACTATAGTTTTTTGTTCTTCAATTGGATTTTTTATTTATTTTTATAATAGTATAATAATTGATAAACAAAAGTTGTCTTAAGCATGGTTTAAAAAAACAGCTGAGGTGTGCGCCTCGAGGCGCGCCTCAAGGCGAATCGGGAGGAAAACGAGTCTGAGGCTGTGCCTCAGGGTCCGTTAATTAAGAAATATATCATTTTAGAATGTTTTAACTTTTAAGCATTAGGAGTTAGGACTGTACTACTTTTAACCTATTTGACCCTTTCCTCTTCTAGTTGCAACTTTTTGATCGACTAATTTAACCAGTTTTGAGATAAATCATAAAACAAATCGAAACTGTCAACTCAAGTACAAAGGCATAGAGAGACCTTGAGCATGCAATGGCTCATTTTCATTGACCAAAAATATCTTGCTATATTTTAATTGCTTGAAGTATAGCTTTCACTTTTAGTTGCTGACTACCTTCTATAAAAAAATAAAGACCATTTTGCTAAAATTGGATTACTGTTGATTGCAGGGTAGTTGAGGAAATCATGGCGAAACATCATCCTGATTTGATCATGTGCAGGAAGCAGCCAGGAATTGCGATTGGGCGGCTCTGTGAAAAATGTGATGGCAAATGTGTAATTTGCGACTCTTATGTGCGTCCATGCACACTCGTGCGTGTCTGTGATGAGTGCAACTATGGCTCCTTCCAGGGTCGCTGCGTCATATGTGGAGGTGTTGGTATTTCTGATGCATATTACTGCAAAGAGTGCACACAGCAGGAGAAAGACAGGGACGGGTGTCCCAAGATCGTGAACCTGGGAAGCGCTAAAACCGACCTGTTTTACGAACGGAAAAAATATGGATTTAAGAAACGCTGATAAACAACTCTCTCTGCTAATCATTGTACCACCGAGCATGAGATGAATTATCAACTCATTTATCCAAAATAATGCTTGTATTAGAGTGCATATGGTTGTATTTTGGATCCATCAGACAAATTGCGGGTCATGAAACACTTATGAGTTAGAATTTGTGGATTTGATGATGTTTTTTGTTTTTGTTTTTTCGGATGTTGTCGTCTGATTGGTCGAATGTACCTTCTACTCTATCCAAGATACTCATCCACTGGCTCATGTCGTTTCCATGTAAAATGGAACCCAAATGTATAACTGTCGCTGGATGCCCACCAAATTTCGAAACCATATTTCATGACACCTCCTTGAAACCTTGTGCAGGTTTACTGCTCCCAAACGCGCGCCTACTAAACAGTTCAATAGCCTCTTTATCATCTAACAAGGCGACATTATGTGCAAGAAAACTGTGAGCCTTCACCAGATTTTGGTTTCTACTAGTGAATATTATCCGACTCGCGCTACCAAACCAATTGTCTGATCCAACTAACGTCTCTAGGCGGTCAACGTGGTCTATATCAAGGACAATCAGAACACTTCTCTCACAAAAGCTTGTCTCCATCTTTAACACTCCTTGTTCGAGGTCCTTTAACGGCACTTTTTTATTCAGAACATTTGACAGAATTTCTTCTTGTAGCATTTTCAAGCCATGAGCTCTTGATCTAGCTCTATCATCTTCGACGAAGCAGGAACCTTCGAACCTGTGGCTTATTTCATCATAAATAGAAGATGCCAAAGTAGACTTACCACTACCTCACATCCCAGTTAATCATGTCAGACACGTGAACTGACCATGTCCATGACACGACTTGATACGAATATGGCTTGTTTAAGCTTTATTGTTGATATGAACAATACCCATTCAAGTTTTCTTGATTCAAATATGACCCGTTAAAGTTTTTGCCATAATATACCCAATGAGGTTAAGTAACGACGTAAAATATAATTTTTTTTAGTATACACGCGTTAAACAGATCAACCCATGATCCCATTAGGTTGATCCAAACACGAACCTATAACTTCATGTTATGCCAGAAACTCACATCCGTAGCTAGTACATCTATATTTTTTACTTTACATTTTGTAAGTTAGATATCAAAAAGTCTGCATTTTAATTAATATTTTTAAGCATGAAAGACAACTGAAATAAATCATTTTCATAAAATACCCTGTAGATTGTCGTTGGTGCTTTTAGGAAAAAATTGATAGAATATTATGGTGTAAATTCTCAACGTTTATTCCTCAAACATAATACCCTTTATATAGGGGAAGTTACAATTATCTCCTATCATAATTAGATAACCCTAAATACAAAACATATCTACAAAATATACACCAATCTATAATCTATAACTTATAATAAAAGAATTGAATATTGATGATATGACATTCAATGAAGGCCTAAGAAAGCCATTTTAATGACATGACATTTAAGGAGACATTCTCCTCGAGTGTGCTATGTGTCATGTCATGTGGCAAATTAAAAATAAATAAATAATAATATAAACCTAATCTACTAAATTTAAATTGAGTCATTTTAGGAAAAAAAAAATTAAAAAACAAATTTAATTTTTCTCTCTTATTTTCCTCCCATAATTTTTAGACGTTAATATCTTTTATATACGATAATTTTTAAAGAAAAAAGTTACACCAAATTAACGAGCGTTTTATTATCTTTCCAACGAGTACCATAGTTCTATATAAAAACGGAGAAAAAAATAACTATTTTTTGTGGGGTTTCGTTCATACAGGAAAAAAACACGAAGTGTTCAGGTTATTCATTAATAATGTTTTTTTCTTTTAAACCAGGTTCTTATCTACGATGTTGAAATTCAGTTTAATCGCCATGCTTTCATTGGAATTTTACTCTTTTAAAGATGCATAGGTATACTTCATCAAGAGAAGCTAGGAGAAAGAATCACGCAACACTGCAACACATGGTGTCACCTTATAGCAAGGTTATTTTTTTTATTTATTTAATTACAAGGGTAATAATTATTACTATTAGTATTAGTATTAGTATTATTAGAATTGTTATATTTTTCAACCCCGGGACGCTCCCGGGATAAAAGCTAGTAATAAGATAAAACTAAAAAATAACAATAATATTTATCGCTAAGACACCCTCTCAGTTTGAGCGGGCGGTGGACAGACGCTCAAACTGGAACGAAAAACTTGAAACAGTTGCCTGGATAAACCCTTTGTAAAAATGTCTACATACTGAAGGGCTGATGGGACATGAAGGACGCGGATGTGTCACACCACGCCAATGGCATAAACACGTGGCGCACGCTCGAAAGCATATCAAATTCAAGATTAACACAAACCATATTTAGTTAGAAAAGATCATTTCATTAAGATGTCGAAAAAGAAACAACAAACATAAAACTCAAACATGGGGTTTTTCCGTCTATGTCCCAACCCAATGGTAAATACAGATGAAACCCCCAAGTGTCCGACATCCCATAATCCACCGAACAAGCCACATTTTAACAACAAAACATTTTAACAACAACATGTGCGAAACAAACACAAATAGTGGCCATTGTAATGAGTAGCTAACTCCTACAAAACTATGACGAGCAATCCCTTGAGCCCATAACCAAACCAAGACATACAATGCCCCACGAGTAGTTATTTCTCGGAAAATAACAACTAAGTTCAAAATACGTGCAACCATGGTATACATAGTTACGTAATCAACGCTATCGATTTAGGGGTGGGCCTTGTCAGGCACCAATAGTACTATCCAAATATTCTTTCGGTTCTCGATTTCACACACACAACACACGAGTAAATGATTACATTAGCGAGGACTCATTCCGAGTGGTGTGCAACAAACCCAAGTACTCATCATGCCACTTAACACATTTTCACATTTAACAACATTTTGACAACACATATATTTCCCCCAAAACAAAAACAGTAAAAAGGGATCGTGAAACTCACCTGAAATACAGCGTGCAATCAAATAGCAAGTCCGAGGTCAAGCACCTACGAACGTCCTAGTGCGTATAAGTCACTAAGTCTATAACGCGTGTTTTCCGGCAAGTTGTACACCCAACTCCCAACACCACTGTTCACATACAATTCCCTGTTTAATTTAACATATGTCCTAGGATTGTTGGTGATGGATTACCCTTGTTATAAGTTACAGTTATATTTTCGTATTAATTAACTTACAATACATCATCCTCGACTCGACTCACTTTACCGAATAATTATCTTCCCATTAAATAATTATACTAGGATCTTGTCAATCGAGATTCCATTTTCGACATTCGACTCAACTCACTTTACCATATATTTATTTTCCTATTAAATAAATATACTAGGATCTTGCCGATTCGACAACATATTTTACATTGTCAAGCTACACTTAGTTTTAAACACGTAATCGTTATAGATTATTTAACGTTAATTCTCCCACGAATACTTATCCAACACTTAGGAAAGTGTTATACACTTTTCACCCATAATTAATCTTTTATATTTTAGTTCATAAAATATATATTTTCAAGCCCACATTTGACGCAATAACATATAATGTATCTTGTAAGAAGTTATACAATATATACTTATTCGTCTATTTCACAGTTTGTCCGTTAACACATCGTAATATAAATACGTCCACATTCAATTATTTGTATTTATATATTTTCATATCCCGAATATTACCAGTTGTTTATATATATATATATTGTAGGAATAATTACTTGCCGTCATAATATTTTTTTCCTACATCCAAAATATATATTTGGTTATTTTTCTTAAAATTCCAACAATATGTTTTACTTGAAATTAATCATCTTTTAATTTCCACATATTTTTACTTGGAATTTACAAAATAACTTTTGTATTTTCAAACATCAAAACTTGGTTATTTTTAACACAAAAATGCTCCAACAGTTTTATATTCCCATAGATATAAAAATGTTTATTTTTATACAATTTTTACCAAGTCTTCAAATTACCATTTTTGTCATAAAAAAACCTTTGTTTTTATATTTCTCAACATGTTTTGTAATTCATATTTTTATAAAATCTTATTTTATAAAAATACATTTTATACAAAAATACATTTTTGTAAGTTTGTAAATATTTCACTTAACCACCTTTGAAAGTTAAAATCTTTCATTTACAACACCTAACTTTCCAAAAACATATTTTAAGACTTAAGTTTCTAAAATGACATTTTATACCCCTTAACTTTTAGAGTCACTAAGTAACATCCTTAACTTTAAAAAATGACAAGTTTTTACTAAACTAATAAACTTTATTATGTCATCTTTTTCATTATAGTTTGTTTTAGTGTTTCAACACTTTTATTAGTCCATAATGATATTAATAAGGATAATAATAAGTGTATTTGGTAGTTTTAGTCCAAAATGTCCACTTTTGATGTTTCAAAGTTAGTAACTTTGAACATGAAACTTTTAGATCTTGTAACATTTCATGGATCCATCATAATATCGTGTCTTAGACGGTCATTTTAAGATGTTCAAAACCACTTTTAAGTGTGTTCAAGTTGTATTATCAAGTTTTGTTTAAATCATCATTTTACATATGTTTTATGTGAACATTTCTTGCTTTTATAAATAACCACAACATCACCATGGCCTATGGCCTACTTCTATGTTTTATGTTTTAAACACACACACATTGATCTTGTAAAACATATGACCCTCCATGTTTCAAAACTCATGTTACATAACATGTTTAGATCTTTAACATTTCCAAGTGTATGTTTAACTTTTAACTTACAAAACCAATATTAACACAACCCCCATACCCACGGCTTTAGTAACCCATTTAATCACCCATTTTAGTTTTATGATAACATGTGTTTTCTTATATTAACATTCATAATATTAACCCATGTACAACTTGCTCTTAACACACGTTAACAAGAACATTCAAAAATGAAAAGCAAAGATTAGAAGCTTACAACTAGCACAAGGCTAGGGAAGACTCAAAACTCAAGTTGGAAGTGAGGTTTAAGTGTGTCTTCCAAGGGTTAAGCTCTTAGCTCTTGTACACACTTGATTTGGGTATGGAATGGAGATGATTTAGTGTGTTTGATTGAAAGAAAACAATGGATGGTTGGTTATGGTGGTGTGGCCATGAGTTTTGGGGCAAGGGAGGAGTTTTTTTTTATGATGATATTATTATGGTTTTGCTTATTATAAAAGATAAGTTTTGTACTTTAGGTTAGACAAGAAATTGTGTTCGTGTTCGTTCATTTATTTAAATAAACGAACTTCTCGTCAAACAATTCACGAACAGTTCATGAACGTTCGATTCGTTTACAGGTCTACCATTTAAGATACCCCGAGTGACGATTCAGAAGCGCAACAGATTTCTTGCAGCTTAATATTATGTTTCTTAAAACATTGTGTTATTTTTAGTTTCGTATGTTATTTTCTTCATTCCAGTAACTTTACATTTTTATTTAGTTAATTATGATATGATTTTTCTTCATTTTAATTATCATGTTGCTTTGCAATTTCAACAACAAGAAAAAATGTATTTTTAAAATCACTCTTTTAATTCCGTATATCTACTGCAATGATGCTACAACAAATATTATACGAATGTAAAATAAGTTTCGCAATGCAAAGTGTTGCTCCCGCCACGCCGCGCGGGTTTCCTTTTTTTTGAACGGCCAACGAAACGTTTCTGCCCGACTACCCATGGGACCCGTAAACTGGCGAACCCAAGAACCCCCCAGGACTATGCAAGGGGCTGACCAGGGTAGCCAGGCTTGCCCACGAGGTTTCCGAACCGGGGAAAACCCGATCCCCCACCCGTCCGAAGACCCACTGTGGAGAACCGGTAAAACCCGGGCGAGAGTCCCTCATATGTAGCCCAAGCGGTAGGAGGCCGACCTTTCCTTTGGAGAGGTGCAGGTTCGATCCCCACGAGTTGCATTTGTGAGATAAAGGCAATGATGGTGATGTGTCTTGACCCGCAGTTGGCGTGGCTGGTCCGGACCTGATCCTGAGCCACCTCCGGTTTTAATCCGACCGTTACTCTAGCGATTCAGTTCTTGTGGAGGCGGCACGGTTTTCGGGCGGACGCCATAAGACCAAGTCTGATACTCCGAGGACGCGGGCCCGGTTCAGACAACGTAAGTTCCGAGGGGCAGAGCTTGGTCTGGGCTGCTGTCGTGGCAGTGCGAAATCAATCGTCTGCTGTTGTAATTAGCCGTCCAAAAAAAAAAACCCGGGCGAGATCAGGACTCGAACTCCTAACAGTCATCCCTAATTTCTCATTAATGTCCTCCAAATGTAGCTAATGAGAATTGAACCCAAACCTACTATAAAAAACTTAGACCAAATCAACTAGGATAGAAGTGTTGGAACCGCACATGTTTCCTACCGGTATAATAATAAACGACTATCTTTCACCAAGTATTATCCGTTCCTCGCAATAACATTTCAATTCCGAGAGAATAATAAAACCAAAAGATAACGGGCATCACCAAAACTTGTGGTTTACAAACACACCAAACGAGAGTTAACCAACAAACCAACCAGTAACCACCAGTCCGCCACCGCCATTCCAATGGCGACGAACCTAAAACTCTTCTTATCCTCACAACCACCACCGTCACCACCGTACAACCACCACCACCACCGCCTTCCAATAGTTTCTAACACAACATTTTACACTCCACAACTTCTTCTTCACTCTTTTAATAACAGTTACAGTAGAACTCTACGTAGGAGGTATCGTTTGTGTTGCAAGGCCGTAGACGTTAAACCTAAAGACGCTTCTGACTTCGAAGCCACCGCTATTGCCGGCAGAGATCGTCTATTGAAGGTATGCTTCTATTACGAATATTAAATATTAAAATATTAAATACACGATTGAGATTATTAGTTCCGTTACTTCCGTTATTTTCTCGTTATAATTATAGATTAACGGATTGTATTCTATTGGATATTGATGCTCGTTTGTGAAGGAGGTTGAGTTTGAATTAGGTGACTGTGACATTGAATTTTATATGATCAGTTTTGATAAATGATACAACAGTTTTCTAAATTCGATTACGTTTAGACTCGTTTGCTCCAGTCGAATGCTCTGAAGGTTGACTGTTAGAGTTTTAAAATTGATGTGAATTTGGGAAAATTAATAGTAGCTTCATATAAGTTTGAATTAGGTGATTTTGACATCAATTTTCATATGATTTCTAGCTGTTTTCTGAAGGAACTGATGTTGCGTGGGTTTACGCTTGTTTGTTGAAGTCATATGCTCTGCACTCTGTAGTTTGACTGTTAGATGTCTCGTTACGTGTAAGTTTGGATTAGATGATTTTGACATCAAGTTTTATATGATAACTGTTTTCTGAAGGAATTGATGTCGCTTAGGTTTACGCTCGTTTGTTGAAGTCGTATGATCCGTAGTTTGACAGTTTGATGTCTCGTTAGTTGTTTTGAATTTTAAAATTAATATGAATTTGGGCAAATAGATAGTAGCTACATGTAAGTTTGAATTAGCTGATTTTGACATCAAGTTTAATATGATTTTTAACTGTTTTCTGAAGGAACTAATGTTGATTATGTTTACGCTCGATTGTTTCAGTCGAATGCTCTGTAGTTTGACCGTTAGATGTCTCGTTATCTGTATGAAATTCAAAATTGATGTGGATTTGAAAATGAATGGTAGCTACATGTAAGTTTATAGCGGATGATATGAATCTAAAAACTCATTGCTTGAGTTGTTGACAAAGTTCATAACTTCATATAGATTTGAGATTGAAAGGCACTAGGTATTTAGGTTTGACCTAAAAAGTTGATATGTATGTTATATTGTTGATCAGTTAGAGAGTGTTGTGGCGTGTTTCTACATTAAAAGGGTGACACAAATGAGACAAATAGAAAACTAGGGTGTTGAATTTTTAAGATCTCTACTTAATATTTGATTTTTGAGGGGCATTTGACTTGATAAGGTCGAGATATATATGATTGTCTCCCTCTCTTTGTAGAACTGATGGGAGTGCTACCTAGACACTTATTTGGCAGTAGTATGCTGCATAGTGAAACCATACGTTTTCCGAACAAGTTAACCAATATGCGTGAAGACTTAATATATGTTCATGTATGTGTTTTGCATGAGTACATTCTTGCAGGTATTGTTTCTTTGATAAGGCATGATGGAAATTTAAGCGTTTTCAGCTACCTATTTGAGTAGAAGTATTTGCATTGTTTAATTTGTGAAAGGGTAATGTTCTAATTATCTGTGGTTTTTGAACGTGATTTTTATTGAATTGCAGGTTTCCACAGAAAAAATTAGGAATTTCTCTATCATTGCACATATTGATCATGGGAAATCGACATTAGCAGATAAGTTGCTGCAAGTGACGGGTACAGTGCAAACACGTGACATGAAGGAGCAGTTTTTGGATAACATGGATCTTGAGAGGGAGAGGGGAATCACTATCAAACTACAGGTGCATTTTCTTAAGTCATACCCTTGTAGATGTTGTGCATTTCTACATGAAAAGGAAGTGAAAAAGAATCAGGTTGTATTCTGCTATTGGATTTGCCACTTGGTTTGTTACTGGTCTTAGCAGGTTGATACTCTTTATATTATTGAAACTAGTTAAGGTTTCTCCTTGGAAGATGTACCTACTTGTTATGTTGATGATTCAGACAAACTACTTAACGAAGCCTGTAAATAAAAGATCTTGAAAGCTAATAATTCCACAGATGTATCTTTTAACAAGATGATGTATAGTCAATACAATTAACATGGTAATAAATAATTCATGAGAGGTGTAATAGCAGAAGCAACATGATACTACTTTTATATGGTTTCCTTATTTGCTAGTTTGTTGTTCATGTATATCCTACTATATGATTTTTTTGCTATTTTTCTTTCAGGCTGCTAGAATGCGTTTTGTGCATGAGGGTGAACCTTATTGCCTTAATCTTATTGATACTCCAGGGCATGTTGATTTTTCTTATGAGGTATGACTAGATATTTAATGTACTGAAATTTGAAAAGTTTCATGTTATACACTTACACTGTCGTATCGAACAGATTGCATGCTAGTATTAGGTTCAATTAGCATGTGCAAGAAGCTGAGGGCGTGAGCGCCTCAGTAGGCATATTTAGGCATGTTTATTCACTTACCCACACACACATATCTTGTTTCATTGTAAAACCCTAAGCAGTCAAAGTGGAATCCATTGATACATACTCATTAGTGAGGCCTTGATTTTTAAAAATAACTACCTAAATTTGGGAGGAAATACATGTGACACACTGTTTTTTACTGTAATTCTATTTGTCAAATTTCTGCTTGTTTATGAAATAGCTGGCAATTGTCATATATATATGTTTGTTTAGTATATGATTATATTATGCGTCTTTCATTGCCTGTCTTCCCAATTTCAGGTCTCGCGGTCTCTTGCTGCATGTGAGGGGGCTCTTCTTGTTGTAGACGCCTCACAGGTATGTTTTTCACATTTTCATACAGCTGGAAATTTTTTTAGCTGAATCACCTGTGTGATCGTGATCTGCATTATAAGTGCTCTCCTTGTCGGTCATTGTTGATAATTGAGGTCTATATTTCTTAGTCAAATAACTTACGAGCAGACAAGTAGTCAAGCAAATAACGAGAACATATGAGAAGCTTACCACAAGGACATTGTGTGATAAATTTTTTCACTAAACCGATATATAAAGGCTTCATCCTTCCCATATCCTTACTGACCTGGGTAAAAACACGTAAGCTTGATTGCTTGAAATAAAAACAAGAACTATCATGGATCTCATGACAAAACAAATTTATGATAAAATCAATGTAACCAGCTATTGATATCACTATTTGCTACAATTACAACATATATGACCTTAAGTCTTGACAATATCCCATTGCACACACCAATAGGCAAAGAATGTTGGTCTACCTATTTCAAGTTCTACCAGAAGACTTGCCATGTCAATACATCATCTATTATAATCATCAATCTCAAAACAAATTTGAGTTTTGTTACATTTCTTATACTTCTGACTCTGGTGACAAATTGAATTTATTGTGACCTCAACCTTGTATTGTAGGGAGTGGAAGCTCAAACATTAGCTAATGTTTATTTGGCCTTGGAAAATAACCTTGAAGTGATTCCCGTAAGTTGATCATAACTTATTGCTTGTTTGTCGTTATCATAAAGAAGTTTCATTAAGGCGTCGTGCAAGTTTTATTATTCTTTTGGATGTAGTTAATTGTTATCAATGCAATGTTCCATGATTGTTAACTCTTAGCTGCATTTATGTTTGGGACTGAAGATAATTGTTTTAGTTTATTTTTAAGACGAGGTTGTTGGTAGTATAATCACCGTAAGTGATTTGTACACCACTAAATTTACTTGGCACCACATCATGGTCAACATTAAGAACCCATGGTACAATGCTAATGTTGCATGCTTGGTGGAATGGTGGCCAAGTAAATTTAATGGTGTACCAATCACCTCCTTAATCACTAGTTTTCTTTACTGTTAATTTTCCTTCTTTTGCCTTGGAATTAATCAGGGTTGTAATTGTGTATCTCCTTTTGTGGGGATAACGTTGATTATATATTTTATATGATGAAATTATAGAAGAAAACAAAATCATATCAAATATACTAACTACTAAGGTTATGGCCTAAATTATAATGTATCTTCTGGCACTCCACAAGTTAGGGCATTTACGTTCCTCCTATCAACCAAGCATCATCATCTCATTCCACACCATTCCCATTCTCATTACTGAACCAAGTGCCCTTACTAGTATAACTTTATGAGGAAAACCTGGGTATATGCTACACCTCATGGGAGGATAAAAGAAGAAAACAAAAAATCGAATGGTGCCTAAAAATATGGATGGGTGATTGGGTGTTTTAAAAACCTTTTACTATCATATTCATCATATTATCTGACATTTCTCTTACCACCACAGGTGTTGAATAAGATAGATCTTCCAGGTGCCGAACCAAGCCGTGTTGTTCAAGAGATTGAAGAGGTTAGTTTGCAGGAGGCAGTTATTATTCTTTTTTAAGTTGATGTGATTTTGCTCTGGGCTTCTAGCATAGATTGTTTGTTTCTGTTCCAATATAATACTCGATGTGAAATTCTCTATTTAATTTACATGTGTTAACACCTTTGGGTTGAATAATGTTCCAATACCTCACTAGTTCCTTAATTCCCTGTGAAGGTTATATGGTGCCTTTACTAGCCAGGCAGGTTGGATGAGATATAACTATATAATAACAGCAGTTTTGTACAAGCACAAAACTAGTTGAACCATCCTCATCAATAGTATACAGAGATAAAAATAGCAGTTATATGCTTATCACAGCATCTTTAGGTTGGGTGACAAGAGTAAAACAAAAGGACAGCTGAATAATTTTCTACATGAATCTAGTTGGATGATAAATTACAAAGAAAATAGGCGCAAAATGAAACCTAGTCAGTTTAGTTATACAGTGAGCAAAGTTAGTTGATTGAAATCCTTATAATACCGTTTTGCTTAAGATATGACTACTTATTTCGACATTAACGGTTAAGATAAAATGACTTAATGAGGAATTATCCATAAGGTAGGGATCTGCATTAATTTTAGTTTCCTTATAGCAATCTTGTTTGGATTCTATTTGGATTGCATCTTTGTGATTTTATTGCTCTAGTTGTCCCGAGGAACTTTAGTCCTCAACTTTTTGGGTATTATCTTACCTTGTAACCCCCCACCTTCCAAAAGTTGTTACTGTGAACTGTTCATTGGAGCTTCTTCTGCTCCTTACTTTCTAATACATTGTATTACTTTAATAGGTTATCGGTTTGGATTGCAGCAATGCTATCTACTGCTCAGCAAAGGTAAGTTGGTATATATCCTGTTTATTTTTTCATATCTTATAGTTTTGTAGAATGCATACTATCGATAGTATAACAAGCTAAGTATGTTCTTCAATGTGCTCCTTTTTTTTTGGCGAAGAAAACAAAGTTATCTAACTTCTTTTTTTCTCAAAGAAGCCCTCCTGACAACCCTACGGTCATCCACTTAAACTCATGAGCCCAATCTAAAGTTTTGATACAGGAAACCCTAGGCTAATTAATTTGCAAAATGTCAAAAATTAAGTGATATGGGCTTTGTGAAATATTCTAAAATGGTAATAGGTAAAATAGATATTGTTTGTTTGTTACAGGAGGGAATTGGTATAAATGAAATACTGAATGCAATTGTTGAAAGGATTCCTCCACCGTCTGACTCGGCTGGAAGACCTTTGAGAGCTCTTATATTTGATAGGTATTGAATCGTAGAGCACATTCTTACAGGAGTCTAGAGATTTATTATTTCTGTCATTGCATCTTTTTCTTCTGAAGATGTGATATTTTTTCTACTTTCATAGTTTCATGGGCTTCATATCAACAGGAATAATTGTGCTAGTAACTGTTAATATCTATGAATTTTGCAGTTACTATGATCCGTACAGGGGTGTTATTGTATATTTTCGTGTTATTGATGGAACCGTAAAGAAAGGTGACAGAATTCTTTTTATGGCTAGCGGGAAGGTAAAACCACATTCTTCAGCTTGACAATTTCGTAAATTTTGATTTTGTTTTATTTTTAATACAATATGTGCATTAAGATTGTTTAATCTAATTGGGTGTAACCTGCAACGTTCACATCTCTTGATTCATAAAGCAGAACTACTTAGTTGCCAATAGGTTTATTTTCTCTTTTTTCTCTAACAATTGGCATGGTGCAGGATTATTTTGCTGATGAAATAGGAGTTCTATCTCCTAATCAGCAGCAGGTTGATGAACTATATGCTGGTGAGGTAAGTATGCATTTCAATGACACATTCATGGTATTCTGTGTACTGGTCTGTCTTGCTTGTGCAAAGAAGTCTTATCTCTTAAGTCTCCTAAAAGTTTTGGGGATTATTTTAAAGGGAAATTGGATTTAAATACTCCAAACTATTGCCCGTTGGCCGATATCACTCCCAACTATCACTTTAACTACAAATACTCCCAAGTTTACACTTTGTTTGTTATGTCACCCCCAAACTAACCAAACACTAACTCCGTTAGTTTTTTTGATGACATGACAATTTCTTGGCCTGCGTGGCATGCTGATGTCAGCATGTTAGCATGCCACGTAGGGAATTTTTTACCACGTCAGCATGCCATGTAAGAAAAATGCCATGTCATCATGTCACGTAGGCAAAAATGCCACGTCATCAAAAAACTAACAAAGTTAGTGTTTGGTTAGTTTGGGGGTGACATAACATACAACGTGTAAAGTTTGGAGTATTGGTAGTCAAAGTGATAGTTGGGAGTGATATCTCATATCTGCCAACGAGCAATAGTTTGGAGTATTTAAATCCAATTTCCCTGTTTTAAAAGCTATCTTATGTTTGGATTAATTGGTGACATGGAGTATTTGAAAGGATAAAAATGATAGCACGTGTATTTAAAAGTTGATGAGAAAATTACTAGAAGCTTATTTCATAACTTTATTGTTTCAGGTCGGGTATATGTCAGCTTCAGTAAGATCAGTAGCAGATGCTAGGGTGGGTGACACCATAACCCACTATAGTAGAAAAGCAGAGCAATCTCTGCCTGGATATAAAGAGGCCACTCCGATGGTCTTCTGTGGCTTGTTTCCTGTAGATGCTGACCAGTACACCTCTTTTACTTCTTAGATTTCCATGTCATCATTCTTATTTAATTTTTTTTTGTTTTTAGTTTTTATACACCATCTGTGGTACTGATTGGCATCATTGTTTGTTACAGATTTCCTGATTTACGTGATGCACTGGAGAAACTGCAGCTTAATGATGCTGCATTGAAGGTTAAGTTTCTTGACCTGTGTTGATCTGTCTCATTTTGAATGCAATGCTTGAAGACATCTTATTATATCTTGTGGAAATTTGTAGCATAACTTAGTTAGGTAAAAATGACACCTTTAATATAGAGGATTACATTATAGAACAGAATCCCAGAATTATAGGGCTTTCTGAAGTAGTTTCCCTTATTTTCTGATGAATTCTCTGTATATATAGCTTTTTAGAGCATCAATAGATGAATAGAATTACGCCTTCAAAGTTCAAACTTTAATCTCTGCAATGCCCAAAGACAAGAAATATGTGAGAGTAAAAGAATATTGTCTCTTTCCAAAACTGTTTATTTTCTTAATTTGAGTGTTGATGTAAAAATAACAATGTTTCCAAATATGATAATTGTCACTGAAGTACTTTATATTATATTAATTCTCAATTGGGAAATTACACAAAGTAATTTCTTATAACCTATAAGCCTATTATGTGTCCAAATCACATTTTGAGTTTTGAGTCTTTTGACATTAAAGTTTACATCAATATGTTGTCAGTTTGTTTGGTGCATAATTTTCACTATTTCTTATTTGTTAATGCTACTGCTACATTGTCAATTCGTCTGTCGTGGGTCATGCTTATTGCCTAACATGCTGAACCATCAATTACAGCCGATCTTAGTGTTGCCTAAGAATATATCATTCACTTCTATCAGTTGTTTCTATGTGCTTATCATCACCTCATCTATGTATATTTAGTTAACACACATCTGTGCTTTTTGTATTTATTACTCACCCAGGAAATTGTTTGTTCCTTTGTAATCAATGTTTTTCAGTTTGAGCCAGAGACATCAAGTGCTATGGGCTTTGGCTTTAGATGTGGGTTTTTGGGTCTCCTTCATATGGAAATTGTTCAGGTATGTGATGTCATTCATCCATGATCTTGATTATTACGTTATGATAATTTTTGTCTTTGTGGATATGATAGTTTTTATTGCACAGGAAAGACTTGAACGCGAATACAATCTAACTTTGATAACTACTGCACCAAGTGTCGTATACAGAGTGCACTGTGTCGGTGGTGAAACTGTAAGTTCTAATTATATCTTCTTTTTTCTCCATTATGTTCTTTATCGCTATTGGCAAATTGGCAATATGTTTTAACAAAATTCAAATGAACTCTCTTTCTCTTCACTTGTTTAGGTTGAATGTTCAAACCCTTCAGCACTTCCTGAACAAGGTAAGAGGAAGTCAATTGAAGAGCCGATGGTGAAGGTTTGTCACTGTCTTTTGATATTCCCTCTTGTGATATTATGATATCTTGCAAAACTTATGATCTGTTTAAACATTGATGGTTTATATTGTTTCCGCAGATTGAAATGTTAACCCCAAAAGACTATATTGGTTCACTTATGGAACTTTCTCAAGATAGACGAGGAGATTTTAAAGGAATGAAATTTATCACAGAGTCTAGGGCTTCACTTACCTATGAGATGCCACTAGCTGAGGTTATTCCACAACTTGTTTGCGAGATGAGATATTACATACTATTTTTTAAAAGTGGTCTACTACGTATTTCCTTATAAACTCTCGCTCAAAAAACTAAGTGTGATGTATCCTTTTTCCAGATGGTTGGAGATTTCTTTGATCAGCTAAAATCAAGGAGTAAGGGCTATGCTAGTATGGAGTATTCATTTATTGGGTAAGCCTTTATTTATTTAATCTATTTCTGTTTTTAACTATATGCACGATTGCACGTATCTGTTACTTGTTTTCTAGTTGTGTCTAATAATTTGATCATGAGGTAACTTTTTCTGAAATATTAATTACTATGTCATGCCTTTAAATGCTCTTCAGGATGTCAAGGCTATTTTATTGGTTCACTTGGAAAGGAATTATATGTATGCACATGAGTAACTAAATCATTCAAAATGCCTCACCTTAAGCTAAAAAGCATTGTTATCTTTTTTAATGACTTGAATTTCATTACTAATACAATGTTAATCTAGTTTTTAATATATGCAGCTTTAAGAAACTTCACATGCATCCATCATATAATAAGGACGTACATTTAAAAAATCATTTAAAGAATTAAAATATGCTTTTGAGTTTTTAGAACCACATACGTAAGAAAAAAATGCTGTGAATTTGTTGGACTCCTACATAATATACATCCATCGAGTGTCTTTCAATGTGACAAAGTGTGACTTATTTGTGACTGCAGGTATAAGGAAAGTGATTTAATAAAGCTAGATGTATTGATAAACGGTGATGGTGTGGAGCCTTTGTCTACAATCGTACACAAAGATAAGGTATGCTATTAATGTCTCCTTCAAATTGGATCCGGAATATTAAAAAGATTAATCTCTTTTGTTTATCATAAATAAATTATAAATTTTTTTATTATCCCTTAACAAATCATGTATAAAGGGTGAACACCACCTAACAATACATGCTATTTTATGAGTTTGTGGAATCTACACCACCACGCACGTTTAAAGAATTTCCAGCTGTTAGTAACGGTCGAGGATAGTCGTATAAAATCTGCACCTTCACAATTTTTGTTTTATTTTGCCTTGTTCATTGACAGGTTATAATATTATCAACTTACTTTCTCTATTTATAGGCATATTCTGTGGGAAGGGCTTTGACTCAGAAGCTAAAGGAACTTATACCAAGGCAAATGTTTAAAGTGCCCATCCAAGTAAGGCTACTTTTTTTGCAGCTGAGAAATAATAAAATTAACTTTGCGTTTAGCTACTTCCATTTAATAAACTAAGTGCCTTTAAAAGTTAATCACTAGTTTTGTTGCATGTGTGGACTTTGTTTTACCTTTTATGGTTTTCCTTCAAAGTAATTTATTATAAGCCGAGGCAACAATTAACGGCTCGTACAAATTATTAAAACTTGAAGTTGTTAGAACTTAAAATTATTAAAGAATAAAGATATAGAAATGTAGTGGAGTATTTGATATTTCAGTTCGTTTTTTGCAGAGAGTTTATTAGTTTAAGATCGGTAAGTAATGGGAATCCCAGTGGACAATTTTTAACCATATAAGATCATAAAGGGTATACCCAATACTGTGGAGAAACCATAATGGGTATCAACATGTATGGGATATGTTTTTACAATCGGGTATGGACTAGGGAATACCAAAATCCGGCCCATTTCCATCCCTATTAAGAATATATTTTTTCCACTCTAAATAACTCTAAAAAATAGGGATTAGATATGTGTCTATTGATCATCAAAAGATGAGCATCATTAAACCTATCTAGGAGAGTTACTATCACTCGACTACATGGTGGTATCTTGTTTGATATATTATTTGTTGTTGCATTTATCTAGTTTAAGATCGGTAAGTAATGGGAATCCCAGTGGACAATTTTTAACCATATAAGATCATAAAGGGTATACCCAATACTGTGGAGAAACCATAATGGGTATCAACATGTATGGGATATGTTTTTACAATCGGGTATGGACTAGGGAATACCAAAATCCGGCCCATTTCCATCCCTATTAAGAATATATTTTTTCCACTCTAAATAACTCTAAAAAATAGGGATTAGATATGTGTCTATTGATCATCAAAAGATGAGCATCATTAAACCTATCTAGGAGAGTTACTATCACTCGACTACATGGTGGCATCTTGTTTAATATAGTATATATTGTTGCATTTATCTAGTTTATGACTTTACGGTTGAATTTCTGCATATTTTGGTTCTAGTCATATAAGTTTTTTTTAGTTTGTCGGCCATGGCCCACATAATGCAACTGCAAATAAATATCTCTTTATTAACATAAGTAAACCTTTTTGTGCAATTGTGCATCGTGTACTTGTTGTTATGCCAGGCATGCATAGGCACGAAGGTGATTGCTAGTGAAAGTTTGTCAGCAATTAGGAAAGACGTCCTTGCCAAATGCTACGGTAAGCGCGCATTCTAAATCTTCCTTCAGGGACTGTTTTTTTCCTCTCAATATAATATTAATATCTCTGTAGGTGGTGACATCTCGAGGAAGAAAAAGTTGCTAAAGAAACAGGTAATTTGTTATTTTTTGATTTTTTTTGCTTTCTCTAAGGCCATGAGATCTGTGGGTTACTAATTTGAAGTCGTTTACTATATGGTTATCATTTTTAGGCTGCTGGAAAGAAAAGAATGAAAGCGATTGGAAAGGTTGATGTGCCTCAAGAAGCATTCATGGCGGTTTTGAAACTCGAAAAAGAGGTGCTATAGTCGGTCACACAATGCCTATGTGACAGCATGCTGCAACACATGTATGTACATTGTATCTATATCACATGTACAGTGTATCTACCAAGGTAGAAAGCAAAATTTTCAAATGGAAAATCAACTTCCTTGATGTTGTCGTCAGGGATTTAGCGATTAGAGCTATATGCATACCGAGTCTATTTTTCAGGCTTTTAATACAGCTGCTTCTGAAAGGAAAAGAATACCGAATTCCTCTTTGCTTCTTCGCGCTTATGAGCCAGAGTTTTGTGGCATGCATCAGCTTCAAGCTAACACGTCCAAGGATAGTGACTCGAGAGTATTAATGTACCAGAATCATCTTGAAATTTTATTCAGAACCGTCGAGAGGTGATTTCTGGGAAGGCTTTGAAGAATCATGATAAGGCGTTGTCACGATTGGATTCGGTGGCTGAACATAATGAGATGTAAGATGTCATATTTTTAAGCAAACCAACTAACAGTAACAAACTAGACCAGATGCAACTGCTGCATAAGTCCATGGTGTTAGTTTCTTGCTACTCGGTTTCTGCGACAACAAACTGTTGTTTAACAGCAAGCTCACATACCCTTACAGTTACAACTACTCTTACCGTTGCGCTAAATGCCGTTTGATGACTACTACAATAAATGATCTCATACTTCTAAATAAGAATAGCAAATAGTTCTATTGTATAGATATCTCAAGAGTAGTCAAATCAACATTCTTCTTTTGTTGTAGACTTGTAGTTCCTCCAAATAGGGTAGGAAAATAAGCATCCAATGACCCATTTAAAGACAGTCATCGCAAACTTAGCCACCTTCACATCAGATTCGGGTCCAAACATCTGATATAATTTAAACTCGTCATTACCTTACGTTAGGCTTTCTTGATTTCGTTCAAAATACTCTTCTCAAAGCTCGCAAACGACTTGTAAAGTTCATATTTCAACATACACGTTTCCCTCTTAGAGTATAGTTGGGAAATAACATGTTTAAAAGGTTTTGATAATGAGTTTTGATTTCATAATAATGTATTCATCCAACTCAGTATTAACAAGGTAATCAGGGCAATCAGGTCTATGTAATAGGTTCTCGAATTGTCTGAAGATGTAGTTCAATAAACGATCTTTCAATCATTTTGCACGCGCAAAAAACTGTTTGATCTCCAGATTTTCTTGAAACGTCTAATATCTAAATCTATATATCAATGACAATATAACGTTAAGCTTCTATGTAAACACCACATTTCCGTAGAATCAAAATTGATTTTTCAATTACATATTTACTCATTGTCTCTTCTTTTTTAAACAAGATATTTATTATAAAACCACAAATCATAGTACAAAACAAATCTAGCAAGTGGCTAGAAATGAGAAACTAAACACCCGACATACTAAACATGACTAAAACAATGAAATTAAAATGACCATTCTTTCCGTTCCAACGTGTTGCACTTAGCCTGGTTCTTTAGCTATAGATAGACATTCGCGTTGATCTCCTCCAAAATTCGATACGTGTCGAGTGATCTGTTGTTGAGGATAAATATTGTTTCTCATTGTCTCATAACTCAAGATAAAAATGATATTAAAAAAAAATAGATTTGAAAAAGAAAAATAAACTCAAAATTAGAATAAAGATAACAATGTTATCTTTGAAAGAAAAAAAAAACTTGCAATTATTTTTGAATAAAGTCAAAAACATTACATCCACTGCTGTTTTATATGTTAGTTAATATAAAGTCTGTTTTTTACATTTAAAATGACAATCTTAACTTCATATAAGTTAGCAAAAAGGAAAGTGCCCTGAATAATATAAATATAGTGGGTTTGAACAAGGGGTTATAAAAAATGTCTGAGCCCGGGTTCGAACCGGGGACCTCTAGTGTGTGAGACTAGCGTGATAACCGACTACACCACCCAGACACTTGCAAATTTGTTTTGTTTTAAAATATTAGGTGGATGCAGATTATGACACCAAATGTATGCTATAAGTGAAGCATATATATAAGAAAATAGGTAAAATTATTTATAACAAAAAAAAGCAAGTCGGAGTAAAATTATGATCTAAGATCATGTGTAGTGTGGCATCAATTGGGCCTTAATCCAATTTTAGCGCCCCAAACACCATTACGAGTGGGCTTTAAAGGGCGTTAAATTTGAAAAAATGGTCTAGAGCGTTAAGTTTTTAACGCCTGAAACTTGGGTTCTGACACCTTTTTTTGTGGAGCCAATCAAAGAAAGGGGGAGGGGCGCTAATATTGGCTTCCACTACGGAGGCTCTAAGTTTTCTAGTTGTTTTATTAAAATCGTTTAGAGCATTTTTATAAATATAATCACTCAACTTTATTAAGTATATGCGAATGTACGTAAGGTTTTATGTATTCCTTATATGTTTACTTGTTATACCAGACATGCATAGGCTAATTTACACTGTCACGAGTGACAACAAAGCAAATAATTAGTGTAATGTTTTAGTTAACAAACCATTAAAAGTCATAATAATGAAGTACACAAAAGGTGTATATGTGTCCAAGGAATAGTGAAACTATATAGAAAATCTAAAAATGTGGTTTCTACTTGATAGCACTTTTTTTCTGGCTGTTTATCAACTATAGGGAAAAATATGGACTTCCATTATTTATTTTCAGTTTACTAGCAGGAGCCCGCGCGTTACAGCGGGACTGCTTGTTGTTTGGTTAATCAGCTCGGTGTTTGTTTTCTGCTTGATTTGAAGCGCCGTCTAAATGGTAAGGAAAGTAAGGTGACAATCTATGCCGGTTGATTAAAGCACTTAAGTTATAATATGTTACATTTTAGCCCCTACGTGTGTTTGTGGTACAAAATTTCTTTATGCGGGCGGGATATTGTATTGTGAGCTCGCACGTTGCAGTGGAGTCGACAATTTATAATTTACAGCAGCGGGTGTTGTCGATCCTCTTTTGGTAAGCGTAATAAAAATGTATTCCTTACTTGTTAAACAATCAAAATCCATTAACTAATTGTCAATGTACAAAAGTTAAACAACAAAAATCACTCTAATTCTAATTCTATCTAATTGAAGTTTGCACTCTAGCTATTTTTGGGAGGTGATAAATTGCAGTATCAAAGAAAATGTTTATGCAATGAGGAACCGACATAGATGTGTTTATATACATAGTTAATGACCGTCTTAAAAGTTAAAAGAGTAAATTACAAAAATCGTTCTTTATGTTTGTTAGTACATGATGTCCATAGTCTAGTATACATGATGTTTGGATAGTATTTAGGGTGTTTGGGTGTATTTAGAAGCGTTTTGGGACAAATTGAATGCTGGAGGCGAGTAGGATTACTGAGAGGCGATTAGCTGTCTATCATGTGTGATAGCCCTACTCGCATGCTTTTCATATGGCATAGGATCCCCACTCGCGTGTAAGGTCCTGCACGAGAAGTAGGGGTATAAAAGCATCCAATCATTGTCCTAATCATTAGATGTCACATCACACAGCCCCAAACACCCTTCCCAAGGTCTGAAGGTCTGAGATTATCATTGTAAACACCTGAGCTCTTTTTTTGATTAATCAATACAGCCTTTGACCATATTTTGTGTGTGTTGATACCTCGTTTTTGTTTGTTTCATTGTCGTTTCTGTTATCCGAACACTTTCAGAGGATTCCGCACTCTGAATAGTCAAGCTCGTGATTGTCGGGTGACCCAAAAGTCGATCCTACAATGTTTATAGCGGTTGGAAATCATGTCCTTTAAAAACATAAATTACAGAATACGTACTTTGTATTTACAAACACTTACATGTTACGTCATTTTACCCTAACCTAGTTATTTTTTCTTGTTAAAATATGATCAAGGGGACCTCATGTGAGGGTATAGTGGTGGTGGGTGATACTGTCGGTTGGCAAAGAGTGAGGGAAATATTAAACTTAAGGGTGAGAAAAGAGAGAGTTGTGTGTGTGTATAGTTTTATGTATTAAAAGACTATTTTTATAATAAATGGGTAAAAAGACTAATCTACCATCACATGGGGTTCACTTGACCATATTTAAAAAGAAAAGTTAACTCAGTTATGGCATGTTTGGCTCTCCTTCTCCTTATCTCCTTAATCTCAAAAGTCACAAATTGTAACTTAGTCTCCTTTTCCACCTCTTTTTTCACGTTATTCAATGCCTAAAACGTCCTTTTCAAACCATCACCCAAACACTTTTTTTTTAACTTATGACTTTTTGGAAAAGTCATAAGTCATAAAGAGGTGAAAAAATGGACATCCAAACATGCTCTTAGTGTCAAAGGACATAACGTGTAAAGATTTGTAAACACAAAGTACGTTTTCTGTAATTTGTGTTTCTAAAGGACATGGTTTGCAATTCTCTATAAACATAAATGACGACTTTTGTAATTTTGTCAAATTAAAAAATAATCGTCTTAAAAAATGCATCATTGATATATATCAAAAACAAAAACAAAATTAATAAAAAGAGATTATAAATGAAATTGACTTGTATTAAATGTTTGTATTAAATTTGACTTACCAATCTAATGAAATTACATTTTTGCCCATATAAATAAATATGAAATGACGATGTTGCCCGTCCAGAATACACTATATAGCAGTATAGATATAGATAAGCTAGAGTTTTGTGCATACATTGGCTTCAGGCTGAAGCGTCCAATAAACGGGTATGTTTGGCAAGGAGCTTTTAAGAGCTTTTAGGAGCTTTAAGCTTCAAGCTTTTAAGAAAAAAACTCTTACTTAATAAAAATTCTTGTTTGGTTGAAGGGGCTGGAAGCTTTTAGGTTAGAGAAAAAACTCTATAGTGAAAAGCTACTAGTAGTAGCTTTTGAGAAAAAACTCTACTAGCTACAAGCTTTTAATTAGTAAATGACACAAATACCTATTCTATTTTAAAAATAAAATAAAAACCTTCTTTACAAGCTTTTAATTATGTTCATTTTGGTCATTTTGTACATTTTATTAAAAGCTCCAGCTACTCTGCCAAACACCAAAATATATTTAAAAAGCTTCCAACTACCAGCTTCCAGCTTCTAGTTACCAGCCTCCAGCTAGTTTTGCCAAACATATCCAACATGTGTTAAAAGAAACTATTATTGGTACATGTGTTTCTCTTATTACTAAATGAGGTGGACAAACATTTTACTTCATCATGTCTTTCAATTCCCTTCAAAAACAAGAATGTCATTTGATTAATCGACCATATTAGCCTTTTCTCGAGTGATGTCAAAGTTGAACAAGGGCCATGCGTAGTCTAGCTCAAGTGTTGTTTAATAGGCCCTTCAACATAGATCATAGAAACACTAGAAGAGTGGCCAAAAAAGATCTATTTAGTTTTATGCAACAAAGGCGATAAGCAAAAAGCACACAACATCAAACACATGAAAAAAATTAGGACTTAATGGCTTTTATTGACCTTTGTAATGCTAGGGCCACTACAAGTACTACGAGCTAGCGAAACTTGGAGAATTAGGGTTTGAACAAGTGATCGAAATTAAATAACTCATTAGCAAGTAAAAGAGTAGCATCAGTTAAAGATAGTGGCTCGACCCATTCGGATTGTAGACTAGATTCATTTCTCAATCATGAAGTATATTTCAAGATGAAATGAGTACAAAGTTACTCTTGCGTATTGCCTATCACTTTTATATACAAAAATTAGGGTTGGCAAATTTTGACATGGTTCGTGACACGATGCGAAAATAACCAAGTATTGGGATGTTATATATAACTTGTTTGATAAAGGTGTCATGTCCGGGTTGTATGTTTAAGTAAACAGGTTATGTTTGGGTTTATGCGTTAGCGTTGTTTAACTAAATAGGTCAACCCATTAACCCGTTTAACCCACCAACTCAATTAACACATTTACAACTTGATTAGCATTCGTCAACCCGTTTGACACAATGTTGATAAATGGGTAAAATGCATCAAGTTTAAGTTACATGATTTTAAGTGTGTGTTAATTACATTCGGTATTTTTGAAACAAATAAACATACGAATCATGTTCAGGTTAAACAATTCAACACTTCAACCCAACATAACTATTCGCTGGTTGACGGTTTGTAACTTGGACCTAGTCGCATAAACGAGCCGTTTCACATTTATTATTTAAAAAATATAAACTTATGTGTATATATTATATATATTACAGTCATTAATTTATCTTTTTTTTTTTATAAATTTGATACGAATTATACCCATTTTATAAATATATTATTTCTAAATCCGGCTAAACTTCTAGGATGTGAGGTTATTTAAACTGAAAAACAAAAAGTAAACTTAAAAAAGAATGTCTGAGCCCGGGTTCGAACCGGGGACCTCTAGTGTGTGAGACTAGCGTGATAACCGACTACACCACCCAGACACTTGTTAAGGTTTCTCGTTAACATAACTTAATACATAAAGTGTTGTTTTTAATGTTAATAAAAATACATTTAAACAAAATATCAATTTCTTTTAGAAATTTACAACCGAAATAGTAATCAGCAAAGTGGGGAATATAGAAAAAAGAGTAAATCATAATTTCAGGTTTCATAATGCTAAAGGCGTGCAATCCGAAGATCACTGGTGCGCCCGTAGGGAATCCTCCCTTTACCAAGAAGATCATTCAGCCATTTGGTAAGTACCAGAAATGTGTACTCAGATCTGGTCCACTCCAGAAGCCATTGTTTAGAATCCGATTTGGATATCAGAAGCCCGAAGGATCTGTCTCACTACCGGTTTCCTCACTTTGGATCTAGCTCGGGACTACCAGAAGCTGATTAAACCTCTAGTTAGTTAATTAAGTTAGGGTTGATTTTAAGGTTTTTAAGTTAATCATCATTGGAAACCTGTCACAAGATACGGTGGTATTATGTGGGTTGATGAGTTTCCGTCTTGATTCAATACGGTGGTATTATGTGGGTATATGAAGAAGTTAGAGTGGGTAGATGAAGAAGTTATGGTGAGTTCAAAGGAAAAAGATGAAGAATTATGGTGGTGGAAAACTTGTGATATCCTTCCATCATCCCCTGCTTCAACTTCATAATAGTAAAAACTTGTAATAATAATAATAATAATAATAATAATAATAATAATAATAATAATAATAATAATAATAATAATAATAAACAAAACCTGATGTTCATAGAAGTCCTCATTTATAATGTCATCAGTAGCAGCAGTAAACCAAGAAAAACCCATCAGCTGTTTCTTTTTTGTTACCTTAATAATATTTTTATATCATAAACAGAGGGGTTTGATTAGGCCTGGCAAATGCAACCCATTCTATCATTTGCGGGTGGATTTGGGTAAAATATTATTCCTTTTGGGTTCAGCTGGGCATGTTATGTCACACCCTTAAATTACCACTTGCGGAGTTTTACCGCGAGGCGCATGACAAACCAGGATCCAAGTCAACGATCACAATAAACAACTCTATATGAAGATTTATGACATTCAAAAAGACATAGTTTTCATAAACTTAAAACCAGTAGCGGAAGCATTAATCAAGTTACAGACCATAGACCAAAAGTACCAAGTGTTATTACAAAACATGAACTAAGCCTAGACGCCAATGCAGACTCGTGCGCCTAGTTCCATTCGTTGCTACCTTAGCGACCTGAGAAAAGCATGCCAAAAAGACGCCAACATATAATGCTGGTGAGTTCACAGGTTTGTTCAATGTGTTACCAAGTGTTACCAAAATGTTACCATGTCCATACTATATCAATGTTACCAAGTACGCTAGCTAGGCGTATGTTTTGTTACTACTACGATTGGAAAACCATTACTAGACTGTTACCATGTGTTCAGCCCGATGTGTTGTAGCCACGCTACGAGTGTTACCAGTTCGAGACAATATGCACCCGCCCGGCCCTCCAAGCCGTTGAGTGGGGTTTGTCAAGCCCAATAGATCTATCCACATTTCCCCCGTTGTGCATCCCCGCACATTCATGGTTTTCCCCGGGACTTTAAAAGATCGTATAGCAATGCAAAGTTAAAACCATAGTATGACATATGTTACCAAAATAGTTTAGCGCATGTTTTTTCCCCCAAAAGTTAAAGCAGTAAAAGTGGGGCTGTGAACTCACCTTAAGTAGCGTTCTTCGATTAAAAGTAAAAATGCTAAGCCCTTGATAATCCCTCTACCGGAGATCTATCAAAATGTTCACATAAGTGTTCCGACTAATAACCATAAGGTTATCTAGCCCCCGATTGTCCAGATCGTAACCAAGTATGTTTTAAAACGTGTTTAAATGTTTAACCGACACACTAGACCGACCCGACATCCCGTTGGTGACCCATTACCCTAACTAATCAAGTACACATAGATTACACACAAGGTTCAAGCATAAAACACTTAGTTTGTATCAAAAATCTTATTTCTGCATCAGAACGGTCGAACCAGTCAGATTAAGTCTCCTTCGCCCGTTTTAAGTCTCCTTCGCCCGTTTTGTGTTTCGTTCGACCGTTTGATGTTTCCTTCGCCCGTTTTACCACGTTCGCCCAAACATAACCCAGGTTCGACCCTGGATTCTCTCCTTCGCACCTTCGATCGGTCGAAGGAGTCCAGGTTCGCCCCTGTTGTGCAAATTTTCCTAAAAACGCTTCAAACACATTCAAAACGACTCGAAACATCATCAAACACAGCAGTCAAGCATGAATAACTTATCTCTACAAAACCCCATCGATTTCTCCCGATAATACGTCTATTTCAGCCCTTTCCCAAAATGGTAAGAATTATGGAAACATCACTATCATGCATGGATTATTTACCCAATTTGGAAACTTTTGAAATCGATCCATGTTCAACTTAAAATGCTCAGTTTATCGAGTGTTCGATTTCTCCTTATTAGTTCTATTGATCATAAATATCATGCATCAAGTCTAGATTCGTTAAAACCCCCAAAATACCCATCTATCCCTCATTAACCCTAAACAACAATAAACTAGCATCAATAACAATTCCTATATCATGTTTCTATCATAGATACAGCATCAAATCATTAAACAACACATAACACCACATAGTACATAATTAACACATGTTTATTATTATGAAAACCTATGTTTAAATGATAAGGTTTTGATTTAAAAAGATGTTTAAAAGGTTTTTAATCATAAAAACACCCTTAGAACAGATCCGGACAATTTGGGTTAGATGAAAACGAATTAAAATGCTTTAAAAAGGTTTAGGATCAAGAACACACCTTGGATTCTTGTTTAGATGTTGTAGATAGGTTTGATTATGAAAAAGAAGAGCAAAAACTCCTTCCTTAGTGATTAAAATCGTTTGAAAGTGTTTTGAGACGGTTAGGGTTTGTGAAATGATGAAAAATGACAAAGTTTGGTATTTATACTAATCCTCCTTCGCCCCCTGTAAGTGGTCGAAGGTGGCCTCCTTCGACCCTTCCACAGGGTCGAATGAGCCCTGTCCTGGTCGAAGGGAATTCTTTCAATTCCACATCCCAGGTTCGCCCATTTACGAAGGGGCGAACCAAACAAAATGTCCTCCTTCGACCACTCGAAGTGGTCGAACCAGTACTCATGTTTGTCTAGTTTTCCAGTTTGTCGTGTTTAACGCATTCTAACACATCTTAACACATGAGCATGCAACCTTAGTCTATGTTTAACATATTTAAGCACGGATAATCATTTACACATCATTTAAACACATCTATGTATATAATCCACCACACGACCCATAATCTACACTTATACTTAATTAGTTCATGTAATGTCACCAACAACGGAACCCGGTACTAGTGTTTTACCAAAACGACTCCCAATGATCCTCCAGATCATTGAACCCTGGACAATCCTAACTTGACCGGACTCAACTAACCCAGTTAAGTCCGTTTATAAACGTTTCTCGCTAAGGTAGACTTAGATGTTACTAAAATGTTTAAGCCAAATATGTCGGGTGTCACATGTTAAAAATAAAGAACGGGTCATTCCGGGCATCTAACAAATTCTTGACAAGGAAAAACGGGTCAGAGTGGGTAAAGGCAGGTGGCCAACGGGTCAAAGTGGTTCAAGGTAGGTGGCCAATCGGTGACTAACGGGTGGTCGTTCACTCACTACTTGCTACAGTCATAGTGTATAACTCTGTTTACTATCGTGGCCGTTGCCCTGTTTACCACCGTCGTCTATGCCTCCGTCGACCAGCGTCGTCGACTCCGTCGTTATCCACCGCCGTACACGCCATCTTCGTCCACCATCGTACACACCGTCGTCGTCACTTGTCCACCATCTTCTCGTTCACACCTTTGATTCGTCACACGAGAGTATCTGTTGAATATCTTGAGTTTCTTAGATAAATGAGTATATAGAGAGAGAAAAACAAATAGGTTGGACTCCTGGGTAATTGAAATCATTTGTTTTTTTTTTAATAATTTTTTTATAAGTTATTAAAATATTCAATATCCTTTTGTGTGCTAAATTTTGTCAAATGGTAGCTTTTTATTTTTTTAATAAATTAATAAGTTTATTTTACATTTTCCTTAATTCTTATTATATATTAGCTACACTTTTTTTTTTCCAACGTCTCTTCCATATTACAGAATGTAGTTTTTCTTTTTTGAGTGAATACATGCAATGTACAGATGATAAAATATATATGCTAAAGAGTAGAGTTAACATGTTCTTACCCATATAAACTTGTATCTTAACCCGTTTTGACCCGAACCCCTTATAACCCAAACCAAAATGACCTTAGTTTTAGAACGACCCGTTTTGACCCGAAGCCATACTAACCCAGACCCGTTTTGACCCGCGCGTTTTGCCAAGTATAGTTTCAATGGTGTTTGTGATAGGGCTTCAGTGCTGTTACAAGAGGACAGAAGAGAGGAAAAACAGGGGGGGGGGGGGGGGTAGAAAGAGGGTTTTGGTGGTGTCTGTGATAGTGGTGTAGAGTGGTGGTGTTTATGGTGGTGGTGGTGGTAGGTGTCGTCGGAGATGATAGTGGTTGACGGTGATGGCAGGTGGCTGTGATGAAGATGATAAAGATATATGTGTGTATATATAATATGTGTATATAATATATATATTAAAAAAAGGCACATCACAAAATAGTGAGCCCATGTTTTTTTTTTTTTCCAAATGAACCTATTTTGCCACCTCAGACGCTACGTGGACTGCCATATCAACAGATAACTAACCGAGTCAACCTCAGATAGTTTTGGCCTAATGAAATAAAATACAAGACAAGTTAGGACTGCGAGTTACAACTTTTATTTTGAAAGGCTTAGTTATGTGAAAATTCTTATACAACTCTAACCTAGCGGTCTCAAGTTCGAATCCCTACCCACACACCGGTGTCCTCCTTGCCTAAGTTCAAACCGTCACGGGGAATTTAATTGTGATGTGCATGATCGAACCTGTGACCTACCCCCAGGATAGAAACCCCTAAGGAAAACCCATCATACCTCAGATCATTGACGACTTTATAACTTTTATAAGTTGAGATTATTCTCCTCCAACCCTGAACGTTGAGATTATTTAATCCTCGGGTTATAAAAACCCCCAAAATTTATAGAGAGAGAGAGAATTCGAAGAATGGAGAACCGGTCGGATCTAAACTCCATATTGTCATATTTACCGGTAGTTTGCCGGTCATCGGCACTATTCTGGCCGTCTAAAGTTGTAGAAGCACTTAAAGCACTCAATAAAGGGCCTGAACATAGTAAGGTTGACTCCGGTGAAGTATTATACCTTGCAATATCTGATCTCCGTCACTCTCTTTCCTTATCATCTGATTCCTTATCCTTCTCTACTGCTGACGGTTATTCCCTCTTTTTTGATGACGTAAGCAACCCTTACATAAACCTATTTCTTAATTATTATTATTATTATTATTAATTGTTTGTTATACGATCATACATTCGCCTTGGCAAGGCTCAGCCTCTTGAATCACCAATGTGTTTTGTGTTTAGTTGGCTGTGGAGCGTATGAAAACTTTGTAGTTAAAGTGTGCTCGGGTGGGAGTAGACGGTAGTACTACCTACTTAGGGAGTTTAGATTAGGGCAACAAAAAGCAAATCGTACCGGTACCGGTAGCTGAATGGACAACCTACTTTAGGGATATCGTACCGATAGAATATCTATTAGCTAATATTTCACTATAGTGCCGGTATTTATTACAAAATGTTTTCTTTATATGGTATTGGTAACGAACCGGTGATAGTGAATCTTTCGGTACGGTAGTGGTATTTGTTACAAAATGTTCTCTTTATATGGTATTGGTACCGCACTGGTACCAATTCCGAAATTACTGATGCTGAATTTTTGAAAAACTTGGTGCTGAATACCGTATCGAATATACCATGTATGGTACGGTATTTGGTAGCAAATTCTCATCCCTAAAATCCACAGGGGGCAAAGCGGACAATATTGGTGGTACGTGAGGCGGGATGTAACAATCAACCTACTTGGTTAGGTTCACGAGAAAATCATTAAAGTCTTGAAAACCGAGAAGGCTACTACCAAATATATGGCCTGCTGCACAAATATATGGAAAATACATAAGGCGTGCGCCTTAGGGTCAATATTTTGCCAAGAAATCACGCCTCAGGTGGACGTTTTGAAAAAAGCGCGCCAGATGCTACCAAAAGCGCAGGGGCTTGAGCCTTGCACATAGAGGCACTTTTTTAAACCAAAAGTCCAGCTTACCTTGGCTTCGGCTCGGCTTATATGCAAACGAGCCAATTTCAAGCCGGTTGCGAGCTTTTGAATAGCCCTAGCTGTACCATTTAAGTTCTTCTTCATGCTTGACATTTAAAAGTGTGTATGCTTCTTGAACAGCTGATGTCGCGAGCTGAAGCCAATAAATGGTTTGGAGAGGTACTTCCAGCTTTGGCAGATTATCTGTTGCGGCTTCCGGTGATGCTAGAAGATCACTATAAGAGTGCAGACTCAGTTAGTTGTGTGGGTGCCAGGGATGGACTCAAAACTGGTCTTCGCCTGTTGACGTCACAAGAGGCTGGACTAGTTTTACTCAGCCAGGTAAGAAACCATACCACTCAAGCTCATTTACAATTAATAAACTTGTTGCATATGCTTTTAGGCTTTCAGTCATTTTGCATACAAGTTTTAGAAAGTGAACCATTCAATAGTGATGAGAACCGAGAAGATGTGGCCTTGGTTTAAAAAAGTGTGAGGCGCTCCGAGCCATTTCGGTCCCAAAAGCCAAGGCACGAGGTGCTCACATGTTTACTTATAAACCTATTTATTAAGCAAATCTTTTATAATATCTGCATCCGTTAGGTTCTTCATACATATAAACCTCGTACGGACCCTAATTTTGACCAATTTCGACCCATAACTACATGGGGGCATGCCTTCATTCTCCTGAGTCCTGATGCGTTTTCAACAGTGCTTCGCGCATGCGGCACACTTTTTTAAAACCAATCTGAATGCAACAAATACATGCGGATAGACAAAAAGATAAATTGAGTAGGAAAATAAGTCATTGATTGCTAAAATATGAAGAAGACCAGGATATTCATTCACTATTTAGTATTTACCTTAATTTTCTGTCCATCACCTAGATAAGAATGGTGGCTCCTTTTTTTTCTGGTTACGTTGCATCCCTATATTAAGTAGTTTTTTGTAACCGAAAACATTACGTATGTTTTTTGTTTTCTGCTTTAAGCATCAATACCTTTGTCAAACCATTAACTACATGTACTATATGAGTCTATCTTATATGATCATTTAATTACAGTTCATAATTTTATGAATCAGGAACTGATTGGTGCTCTTCTTGCATGCTCTTTCTTTTGTCTATTTCCGGATGATAGTAGAGGTGCCAACCATCTTCAAGTGATCAACTTTGATCATTTATTTGCGTATGTTGTTTTTAATCATTTCCTCTTAAGACGTTTCAATCTTATGCATATGTGACCCCTGTATAGCTATCAGCCTATTATAATGCAAAGTAATTGACACTTATTTTTCTTTTATGATCAACGAGTTGTCTTTGCCCAAAGTATGTTAATGCTTTCTCATATATGATTCATTACGTTGTTTTACACATCTGATCTTCATGCCATCAGGAGCCTATATGACAACTACAACGAAAAACAGGAGAACAAAATAAAATGCCTCATTCATTATTTTGAGAGAATCTGTTCAAGTATACCAGTAGGCAATGTCTCATTTGAGAGGAAAGTGCTTGCAGCTGATCAAAATGTTAAGTACATACCTCATCCGGAGGCTGATTCTTGGAGTAAATCTGTGGCCCCCCTATGCCTGTTTGAGGTACTATCCAATATTTTAGCTATATGAATTATTTAACTTACAACGTCTCTTCTATCACGAACTTGTTGGGGTGTGGTGTAAATGAACCCATCAGTTAGTTTATTTGAAGGCATGTTATATTAGTTTGATTAAATTGTGTACGGTGTACAGCCGTACACATTTTTTTTTTTGTCCTAAAGAGTGCATATGGCAGGAAGATTTGAAGAAAGTCCTAGGATTGTTATAGATTTAGGGGGCAACTTCGAAGGCCAAATGCTTTATTTCCAAAGGGTGAAGTTAATAAAAGTAGTTTAGAAGCAAACAGGTGAAATTGGTTGGAAAATGCTCCTATTGTATTTTAATGTATAAATTCTCTTATATCATTTTATTCGTAGGATTAGATTACTATAGTTGTAATAATATAGGTTTTATGATGATGTTTGACTATTGATTTATAAAGAAAAAGTAAAAATACCAGGACAAAAAGTGTTGTGTGTCAACCCGACCTGCCTAAACCAAAATTTACTCGTTTCAACCCAAACCCATCTTCACCCATTACCCAACCCTATCATTTGGCGGTCTCTAGTTGCATACTTTTTTTTTTTTTTTTTCCTGGTGTGGGTGTGATGTTAGTACATGTTTTCACTATTTTTCTTGTTTACATTGTGCATGTGATTTTGACTTATTTATATGTGTGTCATGTTGTTTCATTTAACTGTACGATGTCAACTCCTTTTTCATATTTGTCTTTCTTTTTGTATATATTTTCCATCTTCCCCCTTCTGCCTTAGAACCAATCCCGGAGCTGCTTCTATCTGTCGGCGAGCATGAAGCTCTTGAAGTTAATAGCATTCTTTTCATCCTTATAGGTTTGTAGTTCAGGCTTAATAGAAGATTATTCAAAGGAAGCTCTTGAAGTAGATTTTGCAAATAAGTACTTTGGTGGTGGTGCTCTAACAAGAGGCTGTGTTCAGGTTTGCTTATTTCTTATCCTTGATATGATTTCATGAAAGCATCCTTCTCTAGAGTACTAGTAGATTTTGAATTATTATTGTCCTTCGATTAATGTTAAAGGTTATTAATTATATGGTATAATGAAGTGTTGGGTGGCTTACATGTATATAAGGTTAAATCTTGGTTATTCGTTAGTCTTTCATTGAACATCTTTAGTTATTGATGATGCGACATATATGATGTCATCCTTCTACACAATTTTGTTTCCATCATATTGGTATATTATTTGTGGATGTGTTTAATGACTTTGATCTATCTTAAACTTATCTTCTTCTTGTTGATTCTAGTTATAGTCGGTTAAACACTTGTTTAGAATTTTATAACCTTATATTTTTGCAATTATATTTCTTAGGAAGAGATTCGTTTCATGATCAATCCAGAATTAATAGCCGGAATGCTTTTCTTGCCTTGTATGGCAGATAATGAGGCTATAGAAGTTGTTGGTGCTGAAAGATTCTCTCAATATACAGGGTAATTATCATCTATTACCGGGGCAGATGCTGTATCTTGTTCTTTATATGTTTTCTTTGCTGCAGCAATATGTTTCAAGTGATTATATATTAATTGGTGCTTATATTTTTTTAGTTATGCTTCTTCTTTTCGGTTTTGTGGTGACTTCGTGGATAAGAAAGATACTGATATCATGGGAAGACGTAAAACCAGAATAATTGCAATTGATGCTTTAGTCAATCCTGGAAAGAGACAATATAGACATGAATTTCTTGTGAGGTATACTTATTTTATTTTTTCCAACTAATTGAACAATGTTTACACTTAATAACCATGTACCATGTAACCGAGACTACATACCAATTTGTTGCAGTAATATCATTTTTTTTTTTCTAATATTCATTTTATATATTATTGTTGATTTCTGTGTGAATTATGTTAACTAGGGAAGTTAACAAGGCATTCTGTGGCTTTTCTGACCCTTGCAAGTCTCATCGATATCAGTTACTATTTACAGATGACCACTCTTCAAAAGCTGAGCTTAATCATGATCTTAGAAGCCCTGAAAGCAATTCAGACAATTTTTTGGTGTGAGATTTTTCTACCTTTAACTTATATCTAAACGTTTTGATTGGTGGCAATTTCAACCCATTTACTTATTAATCGGTCGATTTGGGTTAGGTTTATTTGTATGGAGTCAAATGGGTTAAGCTAAAGGATTTAACTAAAATGGAACTAGGTCTAATGGGTTGAGTTTTATTGTATACAAATTTCAAATGCATAAGAACCTGCTAAGCACTTCGTTAATAAAGTTATATTATTTTTGTAAATTCACATTATTTTTTATAAGGTTTACTATATATGTTTGTGACATGGATCAACCCGTTTCGGTCAGCACTTACAAGCTACTCATGTTGACCTGGGCCCCTTTTGACACGTTACAACAATTTAGACGCACCCATTTTCCACCTCTGGTTTTAAGTGTTAGATCATTTGAATATAAATTAGTCTAAAGAAAGCTCTCATAATCAGATACCAATTAGTGCTGTTTGTGCCTTGGGGATGTATGGATTGAAAAACTGGAAAGATTGAGAGATTTAGGAATTTTTAGAGATACCTTTATTGGTTGTCACAACCTTTGTAGAAAAGTTTTAGAGGGCTTAACAAATTCACCTGGTGCGAGTACGACAATCGGTATTGGCCTATTGGGTACTGGTTGAAATTTAATTTCGGTGCTACTTTTTGATTTTAACTTTTTTTTTAGAAAAAAAAAAAAACCAAAATTGCTCAACTATTTTAAGTTTTGACATAAAATTCCCCTAAAAATTATTTAAATAAACAGGTCAACCCGAGACTGACCCTTTTAGCTAAGCGTGTTTACGGGTTGACCAAACTGACATGTTTAGACACTATGTATCTTGTATGGACGATAGAAAAACAAACTGATTACAGGGAACATGTATTTTCAACATGGCATAATATATGTGTGACCTTAAAGGAAGATGTTAAGGTTATGGGGTTTTATTTGTATCTTCTTGATCATACTATAAATTCACTAAATCTGTACTCATTAACAAGACTATGTTGAACAACTTTTAATGCACATGAAACATAAATTATTTTTCGTTGAACAGGGAATTGGTCCGTCTGCAAGCTTTGAAGATGAAGTAGGGATTGCTACAGGAAATTGGGGTTGTGGTGCATTTGGGGGAGATCCTGAACTTAAGGCTATAATACAATGGCTTGCTGCTTCTCAGGTAATATATCTCCTTCAAATAATGCAAATTAACTTTCATATTTGAAATATAATGTTAAGAATTAATTTTGGAATTATTTATCATTGCATGGACACTGATTGAGTATGGTCTTGTTCACTGTTTGTTCGGCCAATAGTGGCGAATCCAAGAATTATTGATTTTCACTAATTTTTCAATTTTTTTTTCCAAACTGAGTTCCCAGGAACCCCCCTGGATCTGCAACTATTGGCCGGTTTTGACGAAAATTTTGAGTCGAAACCGCTAACTACGGTTTCTGGAAATGACAAACCAAACTGGCTGCATTGGTTGGCCAAACCCGTAGATTTTCCCAGTTTGGGTGTTTAACAGTGTGGTTTTGGCAATGTGAACTTTTTTCTTTTTAATCAAAGTCATTAATCTGTTTTAAAAAAACTTAAAATGATAATGATGGCTTGTGATTATAATAGATACGCATAACTGCATATTTCAAATGAAAAGTTTTTTGTAAGTAATTTTTGAAACGGGTGGTTCCAAGTTTCAAACCGAACCGTTAAAATTGTGAAAACCAAACCGTTTGGATCTTAAACTGGACAAACCGGCCGGCTTGCTGCATTTTGGATGGTTTGGTCGGTTTCAATGGATTTTTAACACCCCTACATCCATGTTAGTGCTTTTTTTTTTTTTTTTTTTTTTTTTTCATGTTTGCATACCTTAATAGTACCACACAATTCTATCCAGGCATTAAGGCCTTTCATGGTGTATTACACATTTGGCTTGGAGGCATTACAAACATTGGACAAGGTAATTCTTTCTATTACATATTAAAGCATCCGACATACACATGATTGCATGATATGAAATATAGGCGCTTCGTTTCTGTAATTTAGAGGTGTAAGTTTTGAGTTTTGACCCATTGACTTGGAAATGAGTTAACAGTGTATAATTAAATGCTTACAACCTCTTAAATCAACGAAATTAGATTAATGTCTTTATAATATATATATATTTTAGTTACTCATCTAATATAATATTCTGATTCTAATTATTTACTAAGGTTTAATGAAAATGAACAAATATATGTTAACCCATCTGTCCTTGTACTAAAAAAGTTACATATATCCGGCCGAGACCCATTCATTTTGCCATCTCTAACGTCGGCCTGAGATTTTACAAGTTGAATCTCAATTTTTAGAAAAAGGCCTCAAAAGGTTTTTATAAATTGATTCTGGGCAGGTAACAAAGTGGATTACTTCCCATAGATGGAATGTGGGTGACCTATGGAATATGATAGTTGAATACTCATCCCAGAGATCAAAGAAAGAAACCGAAGTCGGCTTTTTCAACTGGCTTCTTCCAGTATTATCTTCTGATGACCCCATGATATTGGATCCTTAGCAGCAATCTATTCTCGACTAGTATATATATTTGTATGATTAGTTGAATATTGTCAGCTCAAAATAGGAGCCTTTGCTAACTTTTATGATATTATTATGTTAGTTTCAAAGTTATTATTTCATGGACGAGGGTGTGGTGATTTAACTAAAAAAATTAAATAAAAGAAAAACAATTAAAAATGAATTATTGGTTTGCATTTGGTGGACCTCATCTCCCATTCCCTTTCACATTCGTTAAACCCTTGGTGGAGAGTTCCTTGGCACCCCTGTAATGATGTTTACGCCAACTTTCGCTAATGTGTTGCTGGGATAACGCCACTACAGCCAGTCTAAGGACCCATCTCTTATATTTCAGCTTGGATCTAAGCTTGAGACTACTAAATGCGGACTGACCCGACAATATCATCCCAAACTAGATTTAAATGTAACAACATTTATAGAATAAGTATTCATTTGAATCCGCTCCTCACTCTTCCTATAAAGACATTGCATTTCTTCATACGAATTTTCACTCTTCCTATAAAGACATTGCATTTCTTCATACGAACTTTAACGATGATAATTTTTTGTTTTGTTTTTTATTATGGAGTGAAGTATCCATATTAACTAAAGAAAAAGCAAAGAGAAAAGACTAGGTAAAATTTGAAATGGGTGATATAATAAGTTGAAATTATAATAGAATACATTTAGCAACTTCATATTGTCATACTGTAGCTAAATGTCTTTTCAACTTTACAACCTCCCCACGATTTTGTTCTTTGGTTGTAACTTTCCTTTACCTATTGATGACCAGTGAATTCAGTAGCCAGTTCCACATGTTGGTTTGGTTTTTGGTTATTTCCTGATCAGTGATAGGTTTTTAGCTTTATTCTTTAAGCAAGTTTTATACGTTTTGTAACACATAATATTCTCTATTGATGTAGCATTTTTTTCAGTAAATATGTACCGTCCCTTTTTCTTTGTATGAAAAATTAGATTATGTATGTTTCCATCCTCCTGTCTCTTCACTTACTCCCTTTATAAACAATTTTGTAAGTGTATTTGAATAAAAGGCTTTTAGTATTGAAATGAGATAAGTTTTTTCTTATATTGAAGTAATTATTCTTATCTTTAATTTGATTGATCAAAACATGATAGACTAAATTGGCCTATAAGTATTGAATCAAGGAATGTTGATAAGTTTTTTTATACTAAAGTAATTATTCTTATCTCTAATATGATAAATTAAAACAGGATAGGCTAAATTGGCCCATAAGCATTGAATCAAGGCATATTGAAATTCTTTAAGAAAATAAAAATGGTTCCACAACATTAATCATGGAATTTTATAAATGATTACTTTGTAAATTGTTAAATGAATGCATAGGGAAAAATTTGGTAAATATTTTAAATGACAAGATGAGTCAAATCTTTAAAATTTTGCTTTTACTCTTTTTCTTTCGGACTGTCCGTTGTGGTGCGTGACCGAGCCAGCGGGAACGAGTTTCTAAGTCACGTGGATCGCTGGAACCACAACACCTTCACATCAACGGCTGCACGAGCGAGCAGACGTGAGCCGGATCGCGTGGGCTAGCGAGGAGGAGAAATCAGGTTTGTTTTATTTTTGTTCTATTTTTGGTGTTGGAAGAAGAATTTGATGAGTTATATTTTGGTGTTTGAAGATGACTGCAGAGAAGAGGAAGAAGAGGAAGAAAGGAAGAGAAAGATGATGAGTTTTATTGTTGCAGAGGATGAGGAAGAAAGGAAGAAGAAAAGAGATCTAGAAGATGGGGTTTTTTTATTATTATTTTTTTATAATGTTTAAAAAAATGTAAAATGTTATGTAAAGTATTTTTTTTAGAAATGTTATGTAAAATATTTTTTTATAGAAATATTTTTTTTAAAAATGTATGTAAAAGTATAATTTGGTAAAAAAAAATCACCCGCTCACCTCTAACCACAACGGGATCAAGCTACCAGCCCGCGGTCGCGAGCTAATGCCACATCGACGTCTACATGGCACAATATTATTCGATAATGTGTTGGCTCACCTCTAATCACAACGGATAGTCTCATAAATTATGGAGCTCAACAAAAGGGTTATTAGATGAATGCTTTGAGAGTTTGTTTACTCACACCAAGTATGTGCCTCAAGAACATTTTTCTTTTTTTTTTGACTAATTAGTAAATTGGCTAATTTCTATTGCCTCATACTAATTAGTGTCATTTTCTTTTTGAGGTCATCCATTATTTGGAGCAATGATGAATATTAAACTAGATAAGCTGATGATGATTCAATGCATCTAAAAGATCTATACGGTTTAAGAGCATTCACGTCCTCTCTATCAAATCTCATCCATCAAATTACACTAAAAATCATTATTTCACCTTTAAATCTTCTCTCTCCTAATTAAAATAATAATACTTTTTTATACTTTATCATTACATTTTCTCTCTCATCACTCACAACTACTTACAAAAATATTAAAATATATATAGAGGTGAACAGTAGCTTTTCATATTTAGGGTGGAACAGTGCTTCCACCAAATATTTTCTCCCTCCTCCACTCACAACCACTTACACTCACCCCATATAATTTGATGGACACACTCACATACATTTGATGGATGGGATGTGAGTACTCTAAGGAGTACAGTTAGGGGCTGTTTGGTAGCCTCTGAATGGTCATTAAAAGGTTACATCTGAATGGTTCATAGCCTCTTAATGGTTAATATATAATCTTAAGTATGAATTGTTAAGAGATAACATCTTAATGGTTGCCTCTTAACCATTCAGACTTAAGGTTACCTCTTAACCATTCAGGGGTTATGGACCATTAAGAGGTAGCCTCTGAATGATCATTAAGAGGCTACCAAACAGCCCCTTAATAAACTTACCACTTTGGGGTGCATAGAAATTAGAGGTGATAGATTTGAGTTAGGCTTGTTGGGTGATGGGCCAAAATGGGCTCTAGTTGTCGGTTTGGTTCGGTTTTTACTATTAACTGTAACCATAATCGTCCTTTACGGGTAGCTCAGTTGGTGAATGTACCTAGGATCCTTCTTGGAGGTCTCAGGTTCGATTCCCATGAAGGACATAATGAGAAATGATGGATGACTCCTGGCCTTTGGTCATGAGTTCGAGTCCTGATCTCGCCAGGTTTTACCGGTTCACTACTGTCGTGCCTTCGGGCGGGTATGTGGGTCGGGTTTTCCCTGGAAGCGGACTGTCAGGCGGGCTAGGGGCTTCGTGCGTCCGGGGTGGGCCGGGCCGTGCCCCTGTCTTTGCCACTGGGGGGCGCGTACGAAGTAACCGACGTTGTTTAGCTGGCTGTTCAAAAAAAAAAAAAAAAAACTGTAACCATAACCATTAGTTCGGTAAATTCCTTAACCATAACCGAAACCATAACCATTAGTTCGGTAAATTCCTTAACCATAACCATAACCAAACTTCGGTTATGGTTATTCGGTTATATTCGGTTATTGTTATTTTGGTTATTAACAAAAAATATCAACTAAAACTAACTTTCGGTGAAAGTATAAAATTAAAAGCCAATGGGTGTAAAAAAATGTAACCTACCGTGTTGGACATAGCTTGGGCTATTTTTTATAAGACAATTAAGACTACATTTTTAGTTATACTGCCAACGTGAGATCCCTTTTAATAAGATATAACAAAAGAAAAAAAAAAACCCTTCTTAAGCATTTGATTACAAGTTCAATTCATCATAAAAAAAAAGAGCACTACATCAAATATCATTTTGTTAATAACATACTTTTGTTTTAGTAAAAAAAACCTCTACACGGTTGATGTAAAACATAAGTTTATTACATAGACTTAAGAGCATTCACAGCCCATTCCCCATCCTCCATTTCCTCACAATCAATAACAACCATATATTACATTAAAAGTCATTACAGTTTCCCTCTCCTCCACTCACAATCACTTTCAACAAATATTAAAAAATAAATACAGTTTCATGTTTTCCCCAAAAGATTCCCAAATAACCCCAATTATACCGATCAACAGTAAATTCCCCATTTTTCTTTACTCACAACCCCTCATACCAACCCCATATAATTTGGGGGACACCCTCACAAAAAAATAGGGGACGGGTTGTGAATGCTCTAACATTACAAGTTCGATTCGGTTTTGGTTATATCGGTTAACCAAAGCTTCATTACCATAACCATTAGTTATGTAGGTTATTAGTTAAAACCGATTCAGTTATTATTCAGTTATTGGTTGTGGTTAATTTGCTCACCAAACATGATGATGGGTTGGGTTAGATTTACCAACAAACACTTTTGGTAGTATATTAATTATGATTAGGAAGCCAACATTATTAAATTATCTAAACTTTTAAAGACAAAATCAATGTAAAAATCTATTTTGTATATATGATCTGTTTGTGATAAAATTGAATCCAAATAAATCGACCCACACGTAAATATGTCAAAATTGCCACCTCGTGTTTATTTTTGTTTGATACGTATCAAGTATGACTCAAATGCCTCTAATTCTTATTCTATGTTTGTTTTATTATTTATACAGTTGAAATTAATCGTTTATTTCCTTTTAACTTTTGTACAAAACCAGCTCAAACACATGAAAAGAAAGCCAGACAAGAACACGAAGTTGGTCATAAAAAATATGACACATCAAAGCAACATCCATCAAATGAAATACACTTAGATGACACTTGTCAATAATTTGATGGCAAGTCACTAGTAAACCCGTTCTACTTCCTTTTAAAGCTTGATCTCTTTATTATTTTGTGTTTTTGTTTAGTATTTTTGTGGGTTGGAATCCTTGATTATAAGTTTTCTAAATTGTATATATTATTTTGCACAATTTTTTTATTTAAATAAAAGTAGATTTTTTATACAAGTAGTTGGAAGGTATCATTCTACCTTTTTCTAAATATTGTTTGTGGTCAATCTTGTAGGATGAGTTTCTAGGCATGTACTTGTATCCATTTCAGAATATATACTCCTCGAAAAAAAATTCCACATTTAAAAAAAAAAATCTTTGTTTGGCTTTGAATAGTCAACTTGATGACTTGTGAATCTAAAAGACTGGTTGATGCCTTTTATTTATTAATACTTGCATTTCATTGTGCGGCAAGGATTGGGTTAGGCATGAAGCATGCGAAAATGCGAAATGAAATGTCGCAAACCAACCTTATACAAGTATTCATGAACACATTTATTTCCTAAAAAACGAACACGAAAAATGTTTTTGTATTCATTTACAGTCTTAACCGCCATGGGCGAAGCTTATACAGTGCCTCACCCTTTTTCCGTACAGTACGTACTGCAAACTCATTCAAGTCTGATCAATTGTTGGTACTTCATAAAGATGATTCTTATTACAAACCATAACCTCCAACACCATCTACTTTTTTGGGTCATTAATGAATGTTCATTCACTTCAAATTTCATAACAATTCACAACTTTTTCATTAGAATTAGTCACTCAATTTTTTTTTTATTTTTTTTTATTTTACCGGGTTCAATGCAAATTTCATATTCATTTATTTTAAGATGATTCTTTCTCGAACTTTATATGCTTGTTTTCATAGATTGATTTGTGTAGTATGCAATGATATTTTGATAAGTGTCACACGTGAAAATGTTGTGAGACAAATAGCAAACTGATAATCGTATATTTAAATAAGAAAATGATATTTAAAAGATTGATATTACAGATACCTCATTTTTTTTTTCATAGAATAATAAATCTTTTATTTCAAAAAAGGGGCAAATTACATAAGAATAGAAGGTAGTCGGGCAACAAGTTGCGCCGCCACCCCCTTCTGGATAGAGAACCCTAATCTAGAGAATACAAATCCTTGCCCCTGGGGGGTCGAAAAGTTGTTGTGGACCACCCGCTGGACTCTCGTCAAAAACCTGATCGCTTCCGGTGCCAATGAGTCAAAAGTGTCAAAAGCTAGAGGGACAAAAGCATGTTGGTTATCCTCGCACGCTTTAGCGTGCTTTGCCACCTTGTTCGACTTTGCTCTAAGTACCGCTTGCCCCGCCACGAACCCACTCTCCCTGAATCCCGCTAAAGGTGACACACCCGTAAGGTCCACGCATGCGTGTTTCCCACCTCCCCAACCAAACACTAGCAGGTCAGCCGGACGTAAAGTGGACCTCCCTTCTGTCGAGTCTGTAAGAAAGTTAACCGGGGCCTCTTTCTTTGCCGAGATCCCTGCTCGTCTAAGAATATCCATTAAAACGTCCCGAACGAAATCGTGCCTGTACTTAAACCCCGGTAACTCTCTACAATGGAGGGCATGTTCCTCATATTTATCCAAACACGCTTTACGGCAAACCGGACATGTTTCGTCATCCGGGAAAATGGAAATCATCAAACGGTATTTAAGGATTGCTCTATATTCCACCGCTGACATTCGTTGCCCCAGTCCTTCGATAGGAATAACTGTTAGGAAATCTTGGGCGTGGGGCCTCTGTAAGCATTCCATGACGGCTTTCTGGCGTGGGGTCAAGCAAAAATCTTCTCCCAGACTTTGTGCAATTCGACAATAAAGAGCATTCGCCAATTTTTTAAGGGACAGAGTACACGCTCACCTCAAAATCATATTTCTAAAAAGAAAAAAGGAAGATATTAAAGTTACCTTAAAATCACATGTTTATTACATTTACTCATTGTTTCTCAAATCATCTTTTGTCTCACAATTTTTGAAGGGACAGAGTACACGCTCACCAGTCACCACATATATATATGCTATCTGCACACCACAACTTATATAGTTATATTTTTTTTGAAAGGTTAATTTCTTTTAAATCCTGTAATCTATGGGACTTGAACCCAAGACCTTCCACAACTTTGGTGTTTTTAAAGGCTTTGCCTTTGCCAATGGATCACCACCCCATTGGTACTTATATAGTTATATAGCCCGTAAAAAAAATTAGGTTTTATACAAGCAGTTATACAAATTGTTTGAAGTGGTCTACGATGGTTGAATCATTTACATAAATAGGGGGTTTATCATTTTACAAATTACATTTGGGGGGTATTGGGGGAAAAAATTGAAATTGGTGATGTGTGGAACTTGTTCGGCGGCATCTAACAAAATAAAGTTGATGCCGCCATTTGGGTTGTTGACATTGAAGCCGCCATTTTATTCGTATACATTGATGCCGCCAATTGAGTTCTAGGCTTCATTTCTTATATAAGCCCTCTGCCCATTCTCTCCAAACCATTCAGACTACAAACCACAATAAACCCCCCCCCCCCCCCCCCAATATATGATATAATACTTTTCCTGCAATTGTTCTGGATGGTACGGTTTTTTATTGATATTGGGTCGATGTTACATTCACATGGAGTTTTAACTGTTTTCGGCGGGGATGAGTCATGCTTAACAGCATCGTCTGCCGTTTCATCCCCCGCTTGGCATCGCTTTTCCGGGGTCCAAAAAAGCGGTGTCTTTGGATCGGTGTTACATCCACATTAAACAACACCTCTCAATACATCTACACGTGGTATAACACGTGTAGAATGCAACATTGAGGGTTTAGTTTAAAATATTAGAGAGTTATGGATCGTTGGGGGGTATTGGGCCTCTAGTCTACCAAAGCTGGACATTCCAACGGGCTCTTTAGGCGGGTCTACTTTCCAGGCAAACCCACGCCATCCGGTGTTGATGAATCACATCACGTCATTAGCGACCTGTCCGGCAACGGATGATGCGATTCTTCACCGTACTACTTTCGTATGGCAGGCTGGTTTGAACATTGGGTACCTGTAGATTTGGTACACATATTCAACAGGTAGAACCATGTTCTCCTGGATCAAATTCAGATGGGTTTGAATCTGAATGCGGTCCTGAGTTCCCGCTGACTGGAAAAGAGAAGTTTCTGGGTGCACAACACAAGCTATTGTTGATTTCAACAAAGCAATTGTGATTGAAGGTGCTAAACAGAAACTTAATGAACTATGCAACAAGAAACGGTGGTAGAATATTGGAATAGGTGATCTCGGAAAATATAGTGTCTTGTAAATCCGTAGATTGTATAGTTTGAGTGACTAGTTTTGAAAAACAGTTGTTAAATAAATTTGTAATATTTGTTTTAAATAAATCTATCATATTTGTATTATTTGTTTGAGACATTCCAAAAATGGAAAGTCTGTGTGTTATTATTTGATTTAAATAAATCTATCCCTCCGAGCCGTTTTCGGGCCACCGGGATCAGGCCCCGGAGACCCGAAAACCGCCCGGACTTCGTGCGACGCCCGTGTGTTACCCAAGGGCAACGCGTCCGTCAGTCAGGTTACCTGTTCGGCAGGCCCAGCCAGGCTGCACAGAGGCCCAAAGAGGGCAGCCTGGCCCGTTTTCAACATAGTGTGGGTTTTGAGAAAAACACCTCCGAGCCGTTTTCGGGCCACCAATAAATGATTACGTAATCTTGTTTTAGTGTTTAACGCTTTTATTTGGATTTTAATTTTATAAAGCAAATCAATGTTCGAATCACATGTGGCTAAACGATTCATATATTCATATATTTATAAAGCAAAACAATAATTAATGTTATAAAAGCAAATCAAAATGTTACAACAAGTAATTATGAACACACTTGAATTCGACAATGTTACTAGTTAAACCAGTCCAGATCGTTCGAGGGTCCCTGATTCTGAAGACGTTCAGATTGCCTCCTGGGTGGTTGGTTGGCGGGTGGTGCTCCTTCATTACCGTACTCATCATCAGGAAAGAGGTTTAAATTCAGCGTGGTCGATGGTCCTGGCCGGCTTGAAGGTCCTTCATCACACGAATTATGCGGGACATGGTAATGAAAATCACTAAAAAGGTCGTGATCAAACCGTGCCAACCCCTGTCCAACAGGCGTCACGTAACCCGGTGATGAAGGAAACGCCCAACTATCTCTGATGCCAATTCCGCCTGCACGAAAGTTAGCTAGCGGACCCATCTCCCCCGGTTGACTGCCACCGGACCCACCAACATGACCAGTTCCCTGTACGAATGATCCACCCAATCAAAATGGAGTTCCCATCTGGTCCAATCCACTGTTCATGAATTGCGGAACATATCCCCCGGTCTGGTTCTGATTGTTGCTGGCCGCAACAGATGCACGAAACCCAGCGTCATTGTCATAGTGACTTCCAGCAGCTTGGTCTTCATTTTCCGGCACGTTTTCCGGCACCTGACGGGGAGCGCGTCGCCGGCGCACCCTTTGAGGCCGTGCAGGTGCCGACAAGTCAACGGCGTCCATGGTAAGATGCGTCGGATTTTGTAAGTGTCCGGCATTGTGTGACATCATCACACTGTGAAACGCCGTGTTTTGTATGCGCTCAAGCTGCGTGGCGAATGCCTGAGGATTATTAAAGGCCTCCTGAGATGACTGGTAAATATCACCCATGGCATCCCTCTGCAAACAAAATTTTTAGTTAGAAACACCAAATTGCGAAAATAATTAATGTATGAATTAGGCACGTAAAAATGCTTTACCATCAACTGGATTCTAGCACCGTCGTCTTGGAAACCGCCAGCTGGGGCCGGTGCTACACCCGGATTTCCAATAAATGCAACGGTACGCCCCATATACCATTGCATATAACCGGGCTCGGTTGAAGCTGTCCTTATGAGTTCAGAGCGGATAACCGTGTTACGACGGTTATTCCATGCATTGACGTAGGCTTCATGCCTACTCATCCAGTCCGCCCCGTTGTGTCCTTGCCGCCCCAAAGCATGCAGTTTTTCAAGCCGAGCCGTGGGTACGGCTAAGGTTATCTGGGGAGGTATGTACTGGACCATGCCGAATTGCCTCAAAACCCGTTGAGGGTAATGATGCTCAACGATCTCGAAGCATATAAGGGGACAGCAACTCCTCCAGCTTTCCATCCCGTTTGAGCACATTGACGGTAGTCGGTCCAAAACCGAGTTGTAGGGGGTCCAGTTGAACTAAAAACAAACACTTAAGTCAGTAACAAAACACAATAAATGCATGATTAATACATACAAAAAACTAAAAATAATTACTAACATACCATCTCCTCGTCCAACGATTGTAGCTGTGAACGGTATGCCTTGAGGCAGTGTGTGGCCACCTCCGCGAAGTTTAACCGCCGGTCTCGCCACCTACAAAATTAACATGTTAAAAAACGTGTTCATAAAAAAAATACAAAGGGATGCCATGCAGGCAAGTATAATCAAACTGGGATTTGCGATATATACCGAGCCGCTATCGGGCAAGTATAATCAAACCAGTTTGAGGGTGGTCATGGCGCGAGACACCGGATCCTCTCCCATGCCCATACTTGAAGGAGCATCATGGGTCCGGTCACGGCTTTCCTATCCGGCTGGGTGGCATCACAAAGCCGCCTGTATAAACAAGCCAGAACCGCACTGCCCCAGCTATAAGATGTTGTACGGTTCAGGTCTCGTAAAAATCTTAAGTAAAAAACATTTATTCTATTATTATTATTATCAGGGAGTAAGGTGGAACCGATCAAAAAGAAAAGGATTAAACGAGCACGAAAAATGCACTCTTCATCCGTAGCCTCTGCTTCAACAAAGTCCTGCTTTAGTTTATCAATAATAACAGTACCCAAAACGGACTTGCCGGACATTTGGGCCTCTGTAGGCGTAACACCTAAGAATCGTCGGCACAACGCTATTGCGTCGGCAGTAGACAAATTATCATCTACCCCAGACACAACAACTCCCTCAATAGGTAACCCCCACAAGACGTTAACATCTTGTAAGGTGACAGTAGCTTCACCAAATGGAAGGTGGAACGTGTGAGTTTCGGGCCTCCATCGTTCCACCAAAGCTGTTGTCAAGGAGTGGTCAACGTATCGATAACCACAATCTATGAGGCCACCAAACCCTGCAGCATCGATAAGGTGACGAACCCGTCCTACAACAGGGTGGTCACGAAGTAACCTCCATATGGCTCTATCGCTACGCTTTACCATCATAACTCTATTGAAGTTTTCCTCGTCTGTGAAAACGTGAAAGGCACGATGTCGATCACGCAGATACAACACATCGTCGTTTAGGGGACCAGGGTGTAAGTTCATGTTTTGATTCATGGTGGGAGGAATTTGGTTGGTATGATTTTTTATAAATTTCAAAGGTTTCAGATGGAGATTGTAGTGTTGATGGTGTGTTCTTGGATGTGGGCGGTGCTCCTTCTTCACCTCAACCTCCATTTTATAACCTTTAAAGCCTGAATTCTTACACTCCCAAGAACACTATTTGCCTATCAAATCATCTGCAACTTACAAGACCATTGCATGCAATGCTAGAGACCTTGTGAGTGTGTCTTATAGGCTGCATGGTTTGCATGTGAAGACTGATTTTCATTTGCTGGTTTTAATGCATGAAAATGGATTGGCGGGATCATGACGGCAATATTGAAGAACACACCAAATCAATTGGCGGCATCAATGACACCTCTAACTGGATTGGCGGCATCAAGAGGTGACCCCTCCATTTCATTTGGCGGCATCTAGCTATTTTTTTTGATCCCTCTACTTCAATTGGCGGCATTAAAGACACTGACAAAGCCTAACTGATACCGCCAAATGGGTTGGCGGCATCTAGTTTTTATTTTTTTGATACCGCCAAACAAGTTCCACACATCACCAATTTCAATTTTTTCCCCCAATACCCCCCAAATGTAATTTGTAAAATAATAAACCCCCCATTTATGTAAATGATTCACGATGGTTAGATTGATCGTTTTAGGTGGTCTGCAAAAAGTATATAACAAAGGACTTATTAAAAAGTCGGACGTCACTAGTAGGTTAAATAAAGAATTGTCATCAGTTCATTTGCGAGCTAACGAATAACTCACAAATAAACTGGTCAATTTTAACCATTTGAGGTCTCGAAAAAGTTTGAGCCGTTAAGTGATACATTATGCAGGTGTATTACAAATAAGTTAAGCACACCTAAAACATAATGTTTATGATACTTTAAATCATCTATTTCAATAATTATATTATTATTTATAACAATTCAAAAAAAAAAAAAAAAAACTTTTTAGACCCAAACCCCATTAAAACTCATTCATGTAGTGAAGTAACTAACAACAGTTTTCCAACATTGTTAACAATACAGATATGAAAACAACAAAACCAAACCATTCCATACCTAAACTTGGAGTAAACATCAGGGGCCAAACATGGTTAACCACCGGCTGACCGTGTCTACCGCCGCAGCTCCTCATCAGCTCCTCATCAACTTTAAAACTGTTGTGGGGTGTAAGGAGCATATAGTAATGTGATGCACAAAGTTAAGGGGGATAATAGAGTGACATACATGTTAACCCGGTACTCATCATCAATGTTTTCCTTAAATCTTTTTGCAAATCCCGCATTAAGCTTTACCCGGCAACCGACTTTGCATGGTTGTTCCTCTCTCATAGAAAACTAAAACAGAAGATATCATAATATTATATTACCATACACACAATTAAAAGTGATGTTTGATGATATAACAGCAGTCACTTTGACCTCACTGTGTATATTGAATTCTCAATGCGGTCACCTCTTAGCACCTCTCCCAGATTTTCAGCACTGTTTTTAATGTGCTTAGGCTTACAATAGCTCAAGTAATAGTATTCATATGGAAGTTGTGTTTTTGTAAAAGAAAGCTTGTTGACTTTAACTTGAAGAGGATCACCCTGGTACGCAGATGAACAATTCGTTAATAAGTAACCAATGATCATCAATATTACTGGACAAAGATACCAAAAGATACATGAAAGTTAAGATATACAATGACCACGGTTAAACAATTTCAGATCCACTATAATACATATAATTGAAGCACCTAGTTAATTACACGCCTTATCTCAAAGATAAACTGGAGCACGAACAACGGTAAATAAAGAACAACGATAATTAAAAGAATGACACGTTTAGGTTCCTTAAGTTCATAGCAGTTTTTTTTATCATTCATCAGATGTTCTAGCCAATTTGCTAATCTATTAGTTTATATAAGGGGTCTTGTTCATAGTTACTGATGATCCGGTCATTACACGGGTCATACAAAACCTAAATAACCTAGGTAGATAGGGTAAATAGGGTATCAATCCAAGGAGCGTGTGGTTGAATATTATTTAGTTAATTAAACAGTGGTGCTTATGAAGATGCTAAATTAATTATGAAGATTGCAGTTTATCATTTAAGAATTTGATTTGAAAAGATCTGGTTTGTTTTAATAAAACTTGAATTTAGATTGTAATAGTAAAAAGTAATATGGATTGTAAACAATTTAATTATAAAGATCATACCCAGGTTTCAACAACTGAAGTCTAAGGTTTTCACAAATGGGTCAAACAAATGTAGTGCAAATGGTGTTAACGGGGTGATTGTTTAATATGCTTAGGTGTCAAGTTTCATCAACATCAGAGATGGACTAAACTATACTTCATTACCTAGAACATACAACCCTATGTTTGTATTAGAGCAAGAAAACATGTTCATGACATTAGAAATTGGCACAAGATCAATTAACTGGAATGGCTTCAACATAAGATTAATCGCAATCTAATACAGTAATTCAAACACACAATCAAAAGTTTAAGAAAATACCCAAATGTTAAACCCTAGAACTTCAATTGTTTACTTCCTAGGCATGATACAAAGAGACTAGCCACTCATGGTCATGGAGATTGATTCTTCAAAAGTTGGATCTTGGATCTTGAAAGTCTTCGATGAATCGAATGATTTTGGTGTTCTTGAATTGTATGGAATGATTTGGATTGATAGGATAGATTGGTGGTGTAAGAGATGAAGTATGAGGGATGATAAAAGATTACTCTCAAGACTTGATTATATAGTCTCCATTTTGAATTATGGTCAAATCCCAAGTCAAACTCCTCTTAATGACTATTTAGTTTAGTCAAAGTCTTGGTTAAAGTCTTGGTCAAAGTCTTGGTCAAAGTCTCTGGTCAAAGTCTTGGTCAAAGTCCTATTAATTCTCCTAAAAACATTGATTTCTTTGACTTTGACTTTGACTAACAGCGTCCGTCAGCGACGGGCCTTCACCAGTTTCTCCATTTTTCTTCTTCGTTTTTCTTTCCTGAATCATCCTAGCTCCAATCCAAAGCTTCGTTTAGCTCCGAAATACACCTTAAACTTTGTTAAACCTGCAAAACGCAAACTTTATCAAAGTAGTGTGTCCAAAACCATAAAATTGCATAAAAATACAATCTTAAACACGAAACGACTAAGATTTTCCCCCACATATCAGTTACCAAATTCACTTCAAGAGCCGCGATTTTCGAATTGGGACGAACTGTACGATACGGAATACCATTTCGATCCAAATCTCCAATTCGCGAATTTAATACGAGTATTCCAAATTTCAAATTCGTGTTCACATTGCAAGCAATAAAATATCCAGGACATGTATAATAAATACATTTCAATTTCTACCAAATTAGAAACTTGAATTTTCGAATCTGGTAAGACCAAATGTGTGGTCTCGGGGACTTCACTCGGTGGGGTGATGTGGCCATTTCCCCGATCGGGAATACCCCCCCCCCCCCCAATATTAAATCGGTGAGTTCGGTGATATCTCACCGTTTGTACCGAGGCTCTTTATTGGTGGTGGGAAGTTGATGGTACAAGGAGAGAGCGAGAGAGGGGGGGGGGGGGGGAGAAGGGGGAAATGGGGGAAACCATTTTCAAACTTTGGGGGAGAAAAGGGGGAAAATGAGGCGGCGGCGACGCTGATGTGGCATTTGGGGGAGTTGGATGAGGTTACTCCCACACCATATAGCCTCATGTCGATTAATGAATCTGGTAATCTTTGTTGTAGTTTGGGTAAACCGAACCAGCTCCATGGTACACAGTACCGTTTCGTACTGAAATGAACCTACCCCTCCGTATCGAATACGTCCCCACTAGCAAACCACGTACCCGAGCGAACCGCGAATTAGGTAACTACGGTCTTGTTACTTTGTTAGAATCATTAATTCACTATTTTACATTGGTTACATAATACAAACAGAAAACATGCTAGCCAGTTACATATTTACGCCTATTTGAAAACCCTAACATAATCAAGTTCCAATCATATATTTCTAACCACAAAAATCCTAAATTACCACCACATTATCATCGATCTAAAGCATATCACAAACTATATAAACAACATCTACGTGTCCTTTCATCAATAATAACATAAATCTAACACCAGGCAATCAACCACCACAGTCTCCTAATAAACATAACAAGATCATTCCTCAGCATTACACAAACTAGAGCCTACTAATTAGATCTACGAGCACAAACTCTGCATATGCTACAGATCCACAATGAAAACACTTTCCTTAAACCAAATATATGATTATTTTCGTATTGTGCTTTTAAGTCATGTCCAAAATCATGAACCCCGTAATATTTGATTAGGTTTTAGCAATAGTATATCTATTTTTAATATTAATAATAAAGTAGTATATATTTTCATTGTTTTTCATGCAAGTTCATTCTTTCAAACACATCGAAAAGTCAAATAATAAATCGAACCGTCGAACACTATTTCTCAATTCTGAGTTTGTTATTTAATAAAGATAAATTGAAGAACCGTCAACAAACATCAGACTCTTTCTTGTATGGTAGTTAATCCTTGGAGATATGTGTTTCTTGATATTTTCTCTCTAATCTTCTATGCATGAAATACCATCATATCACATAGTTGGTGTGTCTGTGTGACTAGTGGGATGCCCGCGCAATGCGGCGGGGAACACAACACTTAAAGGTTGAGTCGATTCAGGGCTAGCTCGAGTTTGACTTGCACTTCATACCGAGTTGGTTTGGGTTGACTCTAATCTAAAATAAAGATGGAATCTTAAACTCGAGCTCGGCTTGACCAAAAATCAAGTTGGTTTGCTTAACTTGATTTGATTAGACTTTACAACTAATTTACCATGAGGGTCAAACGTATAAATTATTCTTTCTAGCTTTACATGCATTTAGTATTATCGTGTATTTATTATTGTTGTTTTGTTAACCTTTTGTTCTTGTACATGACATGATGAAGACAACGTATGATAGAACGGGTTAGGGTGTTACAAATATTCTAAACAAACATAGAAAACCTAAACGTGTAAGAATCAAGTATGCATAATCCAAATAAGCCGAATGAAAATACAATGCTTAAACGATTATCCGCGCTTGTCTTAAAAAATAATAGGAAGTAACAAATAAAAATGTTAGGCTTCCTAAATTGGTCAAATCAGTAGGCTTAATTAAATTATGCTACAATATCAAAGCCCAAGATTAAATATGTGCCTTATTTTAGCAAGCAAGCAAGTCATCAAGTAGGAGACCCTACGTACTTTTAGTCGTAATAAATGTAACGAATACAAGAAAAGTTAATGTATTTGGTTTTGTAACAATAACATGGAAGTCATCCATGTTGGTACGCTCTAATTCGAATGGATGTGAATTAGATTAGAGATTCAAATAACAACGTCAAACTGCCACGAATTGACCTAGATGCTAGAGTTCCATCATCACCAACATACATGCGAAATCAAACAAACAACGAGCTTAATCATATTACAAAACGAGAGTGTTTTTATTTGTGTTACATCACTGACATGTGTCATGATGCATGAATTTTCCAACATTGTCCACAATTTCCCTCGTAATACATTTCACTTCACATCTTGCGTGTTTCTCTTTTGAGCTATATCTCAATTAGAAACATGAGTTGTTAAAGTTTATCGCAAGATGCTACCACTTCCCGTATTGTCAATGGTTATTCTTAGCAACCACTATATAACATATGTAAACAGAAGAACAAAGATTATAAAAAGAAAGATAAGATGGAAAATGAGAGAGTTTTTTATCAATGAGTTTTACAAGTACAATAAGCCTCTATTTATAGGGACATAACATTAATAAAAACTTAATGGTATATGGGAGTTAGAATACGTATAGTCGCCATAATATATATGTTTATAACAAAGAAAAATTAATACAAACTTAATGGTATATGGGAGTTAGAATATGTATAGTCGCCATAATGTATATGTTTATAACAAAGACATCACAACTCTTTTTACTATCTTTTTATATTATTAATATTTATACTTAATGCTAGATGGGTTTTAATTAATATAATTTAATAATATCGTAGAAAGACTATTTTAACCTCTTACTAACTTTATTAAGGTGTTGTACCATAAGCATAAAGTATAGAAATTACTTAAATTTGGTTGGTATCCTTGCCTCATGCTTTATAATATAGTATAGATTCTGCTAGTTCATGTCAATATGAATTCCATCCTTCTGATAACTTTTTTCATGAATTCTCATGATTGTTTGTATTTCTGCTTTAGTTAAGGTTCTTTCTCTAGATCTTGTGAGAAAATTATGATTTACTCCAAATTTAGGGCAACCCATGAGAGGATGCGAGAAGGAACCCTGCTAGGGAACGCTTTCATCAAGACACATTTTTATGAAAATCTATACATATAATAAACCAAAGCCATTTTAATGACATGTCACTCAAAGAGGCATTCTCTTCCTTGAGTGTGCCATGTGTCATCCATGTGGCATTGAGATAATTTAAGAAAAAAATAATTTAAAAACAAAATTTGATTTTTCACCCTCATGTTTCCTCCCATAATTTTTAAACGTTAATATCTTTAATATACGAGATTTTTTAAAGAAAAAAATTACACCAAATTAACGAGCGTTTTATTATCTTTCCAACGAGTACCATAGTGCTATATAAAAAACGGAGAAATTTTTTTGTGGAGTTTTGTTCATACAGGAAAAAAAAACACAAAGTGTTCAGGTAAATCATTAATCATGTATAGGCAAGTCACTAATTAAATTCAAATCAGTAAATATGAATTTTTTTTTTCCAAACAGAGCCGAATAGGTTAATAGAGTTATACGTTGTTTTAAGTTAGGTATCAATATTAGTATGTTAGAGTTGTACATTTGTTTAGTCTTTAGGATATGTGTTAATATTAGAGTTACATTAAAGTTCTACATTCTTTTAGGTTAGGTGTTAGCATTGGAGTTGTACATTATTAATTTGTTTTAGGTTAGATATTAATATTAGATTTATACATCAGTCTATTTCATATGTAAAATTGATGTATCATATTAAATTTCTCAACCCGGGACGCTCCCGGGGTATAATCTAGTTCTTATATATAAGCCCATTTAAAACGTAAATAATTTATATTTAGGCTCATTTAAAACATATTTTCATCTTATTTAAAACTTAACGCCAAAACATATAAGCCTATATCCATTTAAAACTTATAACTTCTAAGTTTAAGGGACATTTATATATTTTTCTGGTTTGGTCAGTGCACTTGAATTCTCGGGACCGACCCTGTCTAAATTTATATGTTTTCATTTGAAACTTTCTAATTAGTGTCATATCCTTTAACATAATAATTAGTTCACCCCCGACTATCAATACTAACTCTATATGTATATGAATGTAAATAATATTTTTTCAAGCGTAGCATTTTCAGTTTTTCACCATTCTACAATGCTTTAAAGCCAATTATTTTTTAGTTTTATAAAAATAAGATGATCTTTATTAAATAACATACATACTTTGAAATATAAAATGCAAATGATTAAATGAAAATGCTCATGACAAGTTGATTAAGAGTGAGACAATAATGATGAAGGAAAATCGATAATGTTCATGTAAATGGTACATATTGCATACAACATGGAATCTTCATAGTTAATGAAATGTGAAACAGCGATGCTTTTGTAAATAGTACCCGTAGTGGAGAAGAAATTGGGAAATCGGCTCAGATATATGATGACCAAAGAAAGCGGATGAATCCGCCATGGCTGCATCTGTGGCCATGTGAAAGCAAACGCAATCACATAACCATTTCGGTTGCCCTTCCAAGACGTGGATGATCTCATCTTTCGTCACAATCATACCATGATAGCTCGCGTATAAATAGCATGCCTGCAACAATCATGTCGCGTGCCAACCACATGACAATCTAAATAAACAAACATTAACAAATCCCAACAGCCTGAGACAAAGGAAAACAACAATTCCAGAATAAGCAACAGCAATCAGCAGCCGAAAAAATGAAACAAAAACGCTAAATAATAATAATTGCACAGATTATGACAATCAGAGCACATGCACGATAAGCCAACACATCAGCCGGTTGCAATATGATCATATTATGATTCACAACGCTGTCACAACTGACAAACATCAGCCGGTTGCGAAATGACCATGCAATGATTCACATAACATTCTCAGGTCAGAAACAAAGGCAACAACCGTCACTATGACTGTAAAAAAATCTAGATGTGTTCTGTAACATTTCGCATTAAATAATTGTACGTTACGGGATTAAAACGACAAGTTTTATTATTTTTGGGATATTTTGAAGCCTAATACAATAATAATTATTCATACATATACATATATATATATATATGAATATATATAAGTTTAATAATAATAATAATAAATAAATAATAATCAGTTATTGTATAAATAATCAGCTTTTGTTAAAAACCTTGGCTAAACAAACTGTTTCACTAATAAACCAAGTCCGGCCCAAGAGCACACCTTGCTGTCCCTGTTATCCAGCCCAGACTAATGTCCGGCCCAAGCCCAACAGCCCATCTCCTCTCCTTAGATCCGGCCCACTGTCCCCCCCCCCCCCCCCCCCTCTCTAATCTGTTAATAAAAAAAATGTGTCCCCGCCGAGGATTGAACCCGGATCAGCTACCACCCACACACACGTTCACACCACCTGGGCCACACACTCTTGTTGATTTTAACTCAACTTTAATTATATTTAAACACACTTTCGTCTCCCTTTCTTTCTTCCCTGTGGACGCGCAGCAGCAGATATGGCCTATGAATCCCATTTTGACTCAATCAATTCAGCTTAATTAACGCGTGATGATCAAGGGTTGACTCGGAGACGTGATTACCGGCCTAACACAAGTCTCTACACGATCAATTAGCGTTTAATTCATACCAATTATGTGTTTTAACGCGTCAACATTAAACACTAAGTCAACCCTTACCATTTCAATGATTGGGTCCATAGCACTATAAATTGAATGTTGCTGGACCATCTCACATCGCCGAATAACCTTTCCCAATCCTCAATTCCTCATAAAAATTCTCTGTTCTTTATAAACGATCGCGATTTTGACTTTGTGGTTGACTGATCAATTATACCCGAAATGTAACACCCCAACCGATGGCGGAAACATCGAGGTGCCACGTATGAATGATTGTTCAGTAGCTCATGGTAGTACACAAGTTTAAATAATCCTTTAATTACATTAAAGTCTACATCAAATAACCAAGCAAAACTTCAAATAACTCCTCATGCTAGCTCTAGACTTCAAGCATCAGTATTACCTGTTGAGTTTGGAAAAAAATGGGGGGGGGGGGGGGGGTCAACTAGAAGTTGGTGAGAATACATAAGCCATGTCAAGAAAATAGTTTAAGTATAAAAGTTTAGCAATTCGTATGTCAATCGTAAATTTAAGTCTACATGAATAGTATAATATGTTGACATAATCAAACCTCCGACTAGTTTAGGTCCATCCCGTCATCTACGGTTCACCTTAGTAATATGTTGAACGATAACAATCACCCACGTTACCTATGTAGGAGGTACACGTATCCGGGTGGGGTTGTCAATCCAATAGATCTATTATTGAGTATCGCCGGCTTGGCCATAGCTAATGATTATGTAAATGTTGAAACTCGTTGAAACTCGTTGAAACTGTTGACTAATTCATGAGGCAATAAAGTTTACTACTAGACATGCATGTTGAATTGCTTAAAATTGTTGCAAGTATAAAGAATCGCATAAACATGGTTACGTAAACTCACCTTGGTATAGTATTAGGTATTGAGGAATAGTATAAGTGTAGCCCAATAGATTGCCAAGTATTACCCTATGTATAAGGCAACAAATAAGTCTAAGTCTAACTAGTTTATAAGTATATTCTAGGGTTTTGATTTGGGGATATCCAATGGTTGAATTTATAATAAAATGTTAATTAAATAAAGGGAAATTTGATAATTAAATAAAAGAAAGTCTTTTTATAAAATTTGAATTTAGAATGTTCACAATAATGTGTTTGAAGTATAAAAATAATTTTTATAAAATTATTTTCTTTAAAATAGATTTTTTTTAAATCTATTTATTACAAATTGCCAAAATAAAACTTTAATATTTAAAAATACTAAAATTAAAGAATTATTATTTTAAAAATCATATTTCTGTTCTAAATATTCAGAAATAAATTGTATAAAATTTTGGTGCAATAATAATAAAAATTGAATTTATTATGATTTAATTATGATTAAAACTAATAAAAATTGATTAAAAATATAAAATAAATGATTTTTCTGAATTAAAAATCATTTCAGTAAAGTTTAACATTGTACAAACATAGGATAATTTTTGTAGAAATTTATAAAATTGTTTTGATATTTTAACGGATTTTTATAAATATAATAGTATAAAATTGATTTAATTATTATAAATATTAAATCAATGAATTTCAGAAAACTAAAAATTGTAAATAAAACTTTTACATCAGATTTGATAAATATAATTTTTTTAGAATTTATAAAAAGGTTTTAATATTTAAAAAGGAATTTACAAGATTTAAATGTAATTTATATATATATATATAATGGTTTGTTTAAAATGAAAAATAAATGGAAAAAGGGTGTTCAAGCCGGGACTCGAACCTGGGTAGTCTCAGTTACAAGTCTCGAGCACAACCACTTGGCCTAGGCCTGTGGTTGTGTTTTAACTCTGTTTAAATTAAATAAATACACTATGTCGAATCGGTTTATCCCCAAATCAAGTTTACGAGCCCTAGCTTTTCCAATCAAGCATTTCACACATCAATAACCTGATTAATCTTAGGTTTTATGATGTGTGAATGCCGATAATCAAAACCCACTGGAAAAATCAAACTTACAATGTTGTTTCGATACTCGATTGGCCGGTCAACCTTAAAGTCAAACTACGATCAAATGACGAGCTCAGACGATGATTCAGAGAAATTGGAGGTTAAGGAAGATGTATGAGCGAGTTGTAATGCATCGCAGAAGTTCAATTTATATAACTATCTGCTGCTGCTGCTGTTCGCGAAAAGGAAAGGAAGGAAAGGAGAACTGAAGTTGGCTTAAATATAATAAAGATCATGTTTCATTACTAAAAGCCTGTGTGGCGTAGTGGTGATGTTGTTTGTTTGGTTTGGTGAGCAACCCGGGTTCGATCCCAGGGAGAAGCATTTTATTTATTTTTGTTTTTAAGTGAAGGAAGTGTGGATCTTGGGCTGTTGGGCAGTTGGGCCGGCCCCTTGGGCTCAGCAGGCCCAGCTCCGAAAAATTATAAGGAAAGGGGAAGGGTGGTTGGGTTTGGGCTCAAGCTTTTGTGTTTATGGATTTAGTCATCACATTTTGTCATAACAACATTTAAACAATATTATTATTATTATTATTATAAACTTTTATATATATATATATATACATATCTATATATATATATATATATAGGTTGTGTGGTCGGAAAATTAGACTTAGGCACATTGTGAATGATAGAAGAAAAATAATATACGTATTAAAATTTGAAAATTTTTGCGATGTTACAGTCTCCCCTACTTTTAGGAACTTCGTCCCGAAGTTAAGAGAAACACTAGGTTTACAATTGGTCAACTACCGGAAACCTTGATAAAATTTCACACTACCTTAACATACCTGTAAATTCATGATTACGTTCCGGACCGTAATTACCAATTTACCTTACATTAGGGTTTTGCGTCCTTTTATGACTCTACCGATTGTTGGGCAGGTCTGATAGTCTCCACCAGTCGTTGAGCAGGTTGTAGGGCCTCTCCCGACTGTTGGAAAGACGTGATGACCTCTACCAATCGTTGAGTAGATTGTTTGGTAGTCGACTAATTGTCGTACAAGTAAGCAAGTATGATTATAGATATAGCAATTAGTTCACATTCAAACAAGCATGCACACAGATGTTATGATAATACTTGAATTTATTATTTGAATCAAAAGTGGTAATACATGAAATTAAAGAGAAAGTAGACATTATTCAAATGGTAGGGTTTGCTGTTAAGTAGCTGGAGGGTTTCAAGCGGGGTTATTTGGAGCATCAAGAGCGTTTGTAGTAGGGATTCGACAAGCATTTGTAAGATGCCCATACCTTTGACAATTGGTGCACTGTCGGCAGGGTACTTGAGTTGGATGGTGATACTGGCAGGTGTTACACTTAGGTAGGTTCCCATTGTATTGTTTCTTGGTGGGTGGGACAGTGGTGTCTATTGCAAAATTCCTGACCTTGTTTTTCCCGTTGGTTGAGGCCTCAGTTTTGATATCAACGGCAGGTTGGGGAGTATCCTTTTTCTTTTCCCCTTTACGAGTCAGGGTTCCTGCCTTCACATGGTTATCTGTTAGGGTGGCAGCCAAACGCTTTGCTTCCTCCAAAGTGGCAGGGTTCCTTCCCCACACCGTGTCTTGAATCTGTATCGGTAAGCCACCAATGTATTTTTCGATTGCAATAGGTAAGGGGGTGACCTTGTGGGGTAGCAGTAAGCTAAGTTCGTGAAAACGAGTGTTGTAAGCAAGATTTTCCCCACTGTCTTGAGCAAGATCATGGAATTCATCTTCCAGCTTCTTAATTTCATTACGAGGACAGAACTCTGCCTTCATAATGTCTTTAGCTTGATCCCAAGTTAAGGTTAGTGCAGCTTCAGCTCCGCGAGTGCGTTTTTCTTCATTCCACCAAGTGAGTGCTCGTTTATGAAGAACACTCATGGCATAACAGACTTTAAAGTTGTCGGGGCATTCACTGTTAATGAAGGTATTTTCAATACCCTCAAACCATTGTAGGAGTCCTGTAGCTCCTTCTTCTCCACTGAATTTTGGGGGATTGCAAGAATTAAAGTGCTTAAGGGTGCAGGCTGGGGGTCCATTTCCATTGCCATTGCCGTTCCCGTTCCCGTTGCCGTGACCATTCCCGTTGCAGTTCATTTGGATGACCTGAGCGAGTAAATTGGGAACCAGAGTTGCGATTTGCTGCGCCATTTGTTGAGAAATGATCGCAGCCAATTGGGCATCGATACCATTGTTGTTGTGGTTAGGAACTTGGTCATGGTTATGGTTGTCACCACCTTCTTCGTGGTTCTCACCATTGCTGTTGCGAGTGCTGCGACGTGGAGGCATGATCTGTAATAGACACAATGAAATGAATGAGATTATATAAGGAATGTAATCATTTATTCATTAATTAAAACGAATAAACGAAAACGTTGACTTATCAAAGATTCTAAATTCTAATAACATATGAAGACATGCTTTAGCCTATAAGTGAACACTCATCCCGAGAATTCCCAGGTAGGCATCCGGGTCCCTCGTCTGATTGGGATATATGCGCAATGCCAGCCTAGACAGAAGACTCAGAATACAGGCGTTCACCCTTCCAGATTGCACGTGTTTGTTATTAAAATTTAGAACTTCGACGAGATCTCAAGGGGGTTCAGGTTAAACCTGAGGATTTTGTCCTATTAGTCTAAGAGTAGTTCCAGTGATTGAGAGCAGCCTTCTTGTAAGGGTGAAAATAGGGATAAGAAGTAGGAGATAGAGAATAGCAAGTAAAAGAAGCAAGTACTGGTTAAATCCTATGGTTATAGACTAGATTATTTTTCTAATAACCTAATTCCCTATAACCATGGCTCTGATACCAATCTGTAACACCCCAACCGATGGCGGAAACATCGAGGTGCCACGTATGAATGATTGTTCAGTAGCTCATGGTAGTACACAAGTTTAAATAATCCTTTAATTACATTAAAGTCTACATCAAATAACCAAGCAAAACTTCAAATAACTCCTCATGCTAGCTCTAGACTTCAAGCATCAGTATTACCTGTTGAGTTTGGAAAAAAAATGGGGGGGGGTCAACTAGAAGTTGGTGAGAATACATAAGCCATGTCAAGCAAATAGTTTAAGTATAAAAGTTTAGCAATTCGTATGTCAATCGTAAATTTAAGTCTACATGAATAGTATAATATGTTGACATAATCAAACCTCCGACTAGTTTAGGTCCATCCCGTCATCTACGGTTCACCTTAGTAATATGTTGAACGATAACAATCACCCACGTTACCTATGTAGGAGGTACACGTATCCGGGTGGGGTTGTCAATCCAATAGATCTATTATTGAGTATCGTCGGCTTGGCCATAGCTAATGATTATGTAAATGTTGAAACTCGTTGAAACTCGTTGAAACTGTTGACTAATTCATGAGGCAATAAAGTTTACTACTAGACATGCATGTTGAATTGCTTAAAATTGTTGCAAGTATAAAGAATCGCATAAACATGGTTACGTAAACTCACCTTGGTATAGTATTAGGTATTGAGGAATAGTATAAGTGTAGCCCAATAGATTGCCAAGTATTACCCTATGTATAAGGCAACAAATAAGTCTAAGTCTAACTAGTTTATAAGTATATTCTAGGGTTTCGATTTGGGGATATCCAATGGTTGAATTTATAATAAAATGTTAATTAAATAAAGGGAAATTTGATAATTAAATAAAAGAAAGTCTTTTTATAAAATTTGAATTTAGAATGTTCACAATAATGTGTTTGAAGTATAAAAATAATTTTTATAAAATTATTTTCTTTAAAATAGATTTTTTTTAAATCTATTTATTACAAATTTCCAAAATAAAACTTTAATATTTAAAAATACTAAAATTAAAGAATTATTATTTTAAAAATCATATTTCTGTTCTAAATATTCAGAAATAAATTGTATAAAATTTTGGTGCAATAATAATAAAAATTGAATTTATTATGATTTAATTATGATTAAAACTAATAAAAATTGATTAAAAATATAAAATAAATGATTTTTTTGAATTAAAAATCATTTCAGTAAAGTTTAACATTGTACAAACATAGGATAATTTTTGTAGAAATTTATAAAATTGTTTTGATATTTTAACGGATTTTTATAAATATAATAATATAAAATTGATTTAATTATTATAAATATTAAATCAATGAATTTCAGAAAACTAAAAATTGTAAATAAAACTTTTACATCAGATTTGATAAATATAATTTTTTTAGAATTTATAAAAAGGTTTTAATATTTAAAAAGGAATTTACAAGATTTAAATGTAATTTATATATATATAATGGTTTGTTTTAAAATGAAAAATAAATGGAAAAAGGGTGTTCAAGCCGGGACTCGAACCTGGGTAGTCTCAGTTACAAGTCTCGAGCACAACCACTTGGCCTAGGCCTGTGGTTGTGTTTTAACTCTGTTTAAATTAAATAAATACACTATGTCGAATCGGTTTATCCCCAAATCAAGTTTACGAGCCCTAGCTTTTCCAATCAAGCATTTCACACATCAATAACCTGATTAATCTTAGGGTTTATGATGTGTGAATGCCGATAATCAAAACCCACTGGAAAAATCAAACTTACAATGTTGTTTCGATACTCGATTGGCCGGTCAACCTTAAAGTCAAACTACGATCAAATGACGAGCTCAGACGATGATTCAGAGAAATTGGAGGTTAAGGAAGATGTATGAGCGAGTTGTAATGCATCGCAGAAGTTCAATTTATATAGAGGATCAAAGGATTGATTAATTGGCAAGGTTGACTAAGGTTTAATGTCAAACGCGTAAAAAGTTTAAATTGGGTAATAATTGATTTGTAATTGACGTGTAGAAAGGTCAGTCAAGGCCGATAATCAAGTATCGTTGCCATATGTGAAACAATTACGAGTTAATTGTGATGATTAGGCTGGTCAAAAAGAAAAAAAAAATATAACTATCTGCTGCTGCTGCTGTTCGCGAAAAGGAAAGGAAGGAAAGGAGAACTGAAGTTGGCTTAAATATAATAAAGATCATGTTTCATTACTAAAAGCCTGTGTGGCGTAGTGGTGATGTTGTTTGTTTGGTTTGGTGAGCAACCCGGGTTCGATCCCAGGGAGAAGCATTTTATTTATTTTTGTTTTTAAGTGAAGGAAGTGTGGATCTTGGGCTGTTGGGCAGTTGGGCCGGCCCCTTGGGCTCAGCAGGCCCAGCTCCGAAAAATTATAAGGAAAGGGGAAGGGTGGTTGGGTTTGGGCTCAAGCTTTTGTGTTTATGGATTTAGTCATCACATTTTGTCATAACAACATTTAAACAATATTATTATTATTATTATTATTATAAACTTTTATATATATATACATATCTATATATATATATAGGTTGTGTGGTCAGAAAATTAGACTTAGGCACATTGTGAATGATAGAAGAAAAATAATATACGTATTAAAATTTGAAAATTTTTGCGATGTTACATGAAACAACTTTGTAAGTTAAATCTTTTTGGTGGGTTTTGTTTATCGGCACCCACACAACAAAAACCCTAAGGTTAATCGGGTTAATGTTGTGTGGATTGTCTGATTGTAGAAACTAGGGCTCGATTTCAAATATTTGGGGAAGAACACTTCTTATGCTGGTATTTATTTTATATAAACCACAACCAAACACAACCACTGGTCTAGACCAGGTGGTTGTGCCTGGTGCTCGTCTGCTGGTCCACGCGGGTTCGAGTCCCGGGTTGGACAAACCTTTTTCTTGTTTTTTGTTTTTAAGCAAATCAAATATATATATATAATACTTATAATCTTATAAATTCATTTTAAAATGCTAAAACATTTTTAAAAATTCTACAAAAATTATCTTGTGTTAATCTGATATAAATGCTTCACCTACAATTTTTAGTTTTCAAAAATTCATTTATTTAATATATTTAATAATTAAATCAATTTTATTCCATTATATTTATAAAATTCCATTAAAATATCAAAACAACTTTATAAATTTCTACAAAAATTATTCCGAGTTTATATAATGATAAACTTTTCTGAAATGATTTTTAATTCTGAAAAATCATTTATTTAATATTTTTAATCAATTTTTGTTAGTTTTAATCATAATTAAATCATAATAAATCCAATTTTTAATATTTTTGCACCAAAATTTTATACAAATTATTTCTGATTATTTGGAACAGAAATATAAATTTTAAACTAATAATTCTCTAATTTTAGTATTTTTAAATATTAAGTAAAAGTTTGACAATTTGTAATAAACAGATTTAATAATCTATTTTAAAGAAAATAATTTTGTAAAAATTATTTTTATACTTTAAACACATTCTTGTGACCATCTTAGATTTAAATTTCATAAAATGATTTTTGGTTATTTAATTACAAATATTCTCTAAATTATCAAACATTTTTAATAATAATCAAACAAGCATTTATCCCCAATTCGAAGCCCTAGAACATATACAATTGTAGACTAGATAGACTTAGACATATTTATTACCTTATTATAGGGTGATACTTGACACATTTGGGCAACACACTATTTTCAAGAGATAACATTTTGCTAAGGTGAGTTTTACATAGCCCCTTTTCTATTTATCACCATTTTTGGGGTGAAACATGTTACAACATTATTTATGCAATTCAAACATCAATGTGTCTATGTGTATTTCTATGTTGCATTATGTCTTGAACATGACTAGGGTAAGCACAATTCTAGCATAAACATTCATCAACCAAACGGTATACATTGATAGATCTATTGGACTGACAATCCCACCCGGATACGTGCCTCCTGCAAAGGTTAAGTGGGTGTTTGTTACTGCAATATAAACGAGTGAACCATGAGCGTATGGGATGTACCACAATACAACAAGTCACAAGGTTGATTATGCACTCGATTTACTTCTAGTATGTTTTTGCATATGGACTAGATTGCCATGACACATGAATTGCACAACAATTTTATTCGATTATCAAAACCTATGTAATTCTCACCGACTTTTGTTGACCCAAAATATTTTCAACTTAACATGTTTCAGGTTCTACTTGCTTGAAGATTTGCTTGAAGATATGTGCATAGTTTTATTCAATTTGATGTACAAATTCTTAGAACAATTGTATGTAACTTATTTAAATTATTATATGAAATTTATTATTCATCATGAGCTACTGAACAATCATCAATACGTGACATCCCGATGTTTCCGCCATCGGTTGGGGTGTTACATGTTCATAGCACAAAAAAAACATAATAAACAACACACAAACCACACATAGCAGCAGAAACAATAACAAAACCCCTGAGATGAAAGAACTGTTCAAAAATCAAAAACCCCTAAAAAAACCCCAAAAAAACCCTAAAATACCAACAAATCAGTCATATCGTCTCCAACATAACGTCCATTCGATGCCACAAAGGCGATGAAGATAGCAACGACAGTGGAAATCAGGCGGAAGTGAACGACGACGGCAGCGACGGCGATGGCGACGTTGATCGCCAAAAGCAAAGCCAGGTGATGCGGTGACAATAACAATGACAAAGAGAGAGAGAGAGAGAGAGAGAGAGAGAGAGAGAGAGAGAGAGAGAGAGAGAGAGAAGGGTATATATTCAGGTAGCAAAATTACTGTAATGCCCCTCACAAACCATTTAATTACAAAACTGCCATTATGTGTTCAAAAAATAAAAAAACGCTTCAAACCAGATTCGAACCGGGGAGCTGACGGAACAGAAACAGACCACAAATCACTCCACCACCAGGCATCTTTGTTAAGTATTATGAAACTATATGTATACATATATTAGTAAAGAAGAAAAAGACAAAAAACATTAATGGTGGTTACTATTCAATCTCTTATGCCTTTAATATATTTATAATTTGTTTTTGGTTTTGAAACTGAATATGGAAGAAGGTAATCTTCTCCAGGTTTCGGGTTGTCGATCAGGTCGGGTTTGGGTTTATATGTATGTCATAATTTCCGGGTTCAATTTGGGTTCATGTAAAATTTTTGGGTTCAAGCTATTGTGGTATTTTTGGAACACAATTGAAGAATAAGCGGGTTTGTGTTGTTATGTTCGCAATATATTTATGTAATCTACTAATCTTGGAGCCCAAATGTATTAGTAAATAATGCCAGTAAAATACAAAACTGATATGGTTTATTAGGCATCAATTTGGTTGTAAAAACGGCACAACAAAGTCACATGTTAGGGTACGATTTCAAGAACAACTTGTTGTGTACGGGATAGCAGCAAAACAAGATGTTTGGAAGCCGCTGCATATATGATATTACGAGGCTGGAAACGGTGTCAAAATAACATCTAATGGTAATGGTAGTGGCTGTCAGAACAAAACCACGAACGTAATATAGTATTATTGCGTTTAAATGGCAATAAAAACGCATAAAAAACTAAAAAAAAAAAAAAAAAGAGTGAACGCCATTTGGCACCCATCATTGAATAGATACATATTAACACCAGGCCACCGTAGTAGAACTACTATAGTGGATAATTTAAATGGCAATTAGAGGGTGTTTGGGGTTGCGTTTTGAAATGGATTTTTAGATTATTGCGTTTTAAAAACTCAAATAATCAGTTTTTAGTGTTTGGGGTTGAGTTTTGAAATGAATTTTTAGGCTACCAAAACGCAATAATCTAAAAGCAGCTCCACCCGTGCTTTTCCAAAACGCAAAAGCTGTTTTGAAAAATCAATCCCAAACACCCTCTAATATAAAACTTGTTGCGGTAAAAATAATAATAATAATTAATAAAAAAATAAAATAAAAATTGTAAACCACTTGACACCCACCCAATTGAGTAGGTGCATATTAACACAACACTATAGAGAAAATTTCACAGCAATAAAATATGCCTCTCTCAAATTATAAAACTTTTGTTAATTTATTTTAGGGATATTGGATTTTATTAATCCGAAGTTTGACAAATTGGCCAATATTAATCTCAACTTTAAAAATTGTTTGTGCCAGTTTCAACTTGTAAAATATTTTCCTTTACTTGTCCTTTACAAATGGTGGTCTTGATCGTCTGTTTTTCAACAGAATGAGCTTCATTTTACTGCTGGTCAACTGATCAAGATCACCATTAGTAAAGGACCAGTAAAGGAAAATATTTTACAAGTTGGGACCGACACAGACAATTTTTAAAGTTGGGATTAATATTTGCCAATTTCTCAAAGTTCGGATTAATAAAATCCAATATCTCTTTATTTTATCAACTAAAACATATCATACCTCTTTTTTTATATCATATCGTTTGAAAAAACGAGTTCATGTTAGAATCCTTGTCCATTACAATTAATCAAAAGTCAACCTCACAGTCAAACAAAAAATCATCAAATACATATTTTACATCAAGAATAGTTCCTGTTCTGTGCTACAATGACTTGCACCCAATGCATAAAGAGTTGTACTTCAGATTTTGTTCTTTTAGCTCTGGAGAATGAGAAACTTGTATCCAACCTATCAAACTATTTCCTCTAAACCTGTTTCTGCATCTAAATCTTTGCTTATGAAATGGTGATTAAAATGTGCTATGAGCAATGGATTTCTTCTTAAGCAAGAAACGAAATCATCTTGGCTAATCCTACCATCACCGTCGATGTCAAACATCTCGAAGAGTGCTTGTATCTGTATACAAATCTATAAATTAAAATACAAAGATTGATGTAGAACAATTTTTACCGTTTTCGGTTTAATAAGATCAAACGAACACTAGGGGGGGGGGGGGGGGGGAATTTTGACACGACACAAAAATAATAGGTTTTGGGTTGTCATATCCAACATGTTTAATAAATGGGCCACGTACTTGCATATGACCCCGTTTAACCAATGTATCACAACCTACCAACCAGTTTAAAATGTTTATATCTTGATCACAAACCATTTATAACCCGTCAACTTGATTAACTCCATTAGATAAACGGGTCAAAAGGATCATGTTGGGTTGATATCTTCGACACGAATAAATATACAAGTTATCTTCATGTTCAACGATTCAACCCGTCAAGATTGACACCCGTTAGAAACACTGACCTTGCTCATGGCCAGGGAGGGTATAGCTGGGCTCGTCGAACCTCCAAACTGTTAATTGTGCATACGTAAACGAATTAGAGAATATTTTAGTGGTTTAAATTTCAGGAAGCCAAGTAAATTGAAAAAAACATAAAAAATAAATAGTCTTACTTCCAACAATAAAATGTAATGATCTTTGTCTTCATCGCTTTCATTAAAAGCCACTTCACATGCCTGCCGGAATAATGGCAGCTTCATAACATGAGCAGATGCTACCAAGAACTGTATGAAATGACCCAGTAAGCTTCATGGTAAATATTGAAAAGGGACCACAAACAAATATTTATGGCATACCAAAGATGGAACCAACCCAGTCACCTACATGATGAATGTATAAGTCACTCGACATAAAATGAAATGGGACCCATAAAGAATGTCCTATGACTCTAAAAAGATTCATTTCAATAGTCGGATTAATTACCGGGTAGGTGGTTCGAGCCGTGAAGTGGGGACGGATAATATGTAAAACAGCGCGAGATTGATTCATAGTTTGGATTAGTTATGTTGTAAGGCTGCATTTCTATGATATTGCAAGTGTTTATTATGTTGTAAGGCGGCATTTCTGTGATATTGCAGGTATTTATTAAAATGCTTACCAAACAGCCATGTCTTTGATTGTTTTGAATTGTGGTGTGAATTTTGTGTTTGAATCCTGCTATGAAGACTGTTACTTAATCTCGGCATGCTAATGTTTTTAACACGCCAAAATTATTATATTATTATTTATAACAATTCAACAAAAAATAAATAAATAAATAAGTTGTTTAGACCCAAAGCCCATTAAAACTCATTCATGTAGTGAAGTAACAAACAACAGTTTTCCAACATTGTTAACAATTCAGATATGAAACCAACAAAACCAAACCATTCCATACCTTAACTTGGAGTAAACATCCGGGGCCAAACATGGTTAACCACCGGCTGACCGTGTCTGCCGCCGCAGCTCCTCATCAGCATTTCTCAAGAACTGATCCCAGCCACTTCCTTCACTTGTATCCAAATAATCATAAGGAACAGCAGTTTTTAAACCCGGTCTAACTCCACATTGGCCCTCCACAATCCTGAACTCTGGTTCCTGACTCAACGACTCGGATTCCAGTTCCTCCCATGTAAACATCAATGGTAATGTAAACTCGCACCACGGGTTGAAATCCAGAAGCTTAACTTCATTATCCGTTCTCACATAAACATCAAACGTGTAACTTTCTGACTCGAATTTCAGACTCACCTTTTTTGTATAAAAGTCTTTTATCAACGATTCAAGAAAGGGCTTTTTGTCGGTCAAGATTGGGTAAAATCCGGTGACTTCTCGTTGGGAAATCCCAACTAAGACATGGTTACGTATGAAGACACGAAATTCCATTTCTGGGTGTAGGGATGGGTACCATTTTCGAAGGGCAAGGAAGAAACGGGCAGGTCGCTTGATATTGCAGTCAGTACATGAATCATAAGCATGACAGAGGTCGTGAACCAACGAGTCAGATGATTTAAGCAAAAGTGTGATTTCACTGAATGAGGTGCATTTGAGACTCGCGTTTGGGCTGATCCAAGCAGAGTCTTTAGGAGAGCTCCAGTTGAGTTTCGGGAAGATGGCTCCGCCTAAGGTTTTGATTGATTCGTTGATTTGTGATTCGAGTTCTGGGAAAGAGGGTTGTGGCTGTGGTGATGTTGGTTCCGATTCGTTATCAGATGTTATTGTGTAGTCTTCTTCTTCTTCGGGCTTGTGGATTCTGTTGGGTAACGCGTCGTTGTCCGAAATGGAAAGTGGCAGAAGGAAAGGGCCTAAATCATCAAGAAGGTAGTTGATGAAGGATTCAGGAAGCTCGTGAATCACGGTTTTAATGGACGTGGATTTGAATTTTGGATACCATTCTTGAATTTGACATCGATTTACTTCTTCCTCCTTCATTGGGTCTTCAAAGAACAAAAACTGAGCAGAAAAATCTGCAAAACAGAGTTATTAAGTGCAAAAAACAGCAAATAGCTAAAAAATAAGTGTTCGATCAAACATATTACATATATTCTAAATTATAAACTTAAAGGTCCCCTCACAATCAAATCTTTATGCGAAACAACCGTAAATACCTTCCTAGATTATTGTTTGAGCTCGGTAATTTACAAACTCACGTTATTGTGGGGATTCGACAAGCATCGGTAACGTGTATCATCAATCAAACAATAAGTCAATAAAATTAACAATTCTAAAGGCCAGAATCTGATAAATCAAGCAGGCTATACAAATACGCTAGCTACATACATACATACAGTAAACAATAATAATCAAGCAACTGTATAAAAAATTACAGTAAAAATTACCAGAGGAGTTTGTAATTGTAAAGATTGTTAGGCTCTTTACTAAACTGGACGCTTTGAGATCCATTTACAAGAAACGGTCGTCATCTGTCTGTAACACAAACAGAAGAACCTTTAGATCAAGTTATAGATCAAATCAAAGGATATATATATGATATTAATCAATGATTAAGGGTGATGTGTTTAGCTGCAGGGAAATTAAAGGAATTATATGTGTACAAACCCTAGTTGGTTACAGTTATACCCCTTGTTGTTTTAGATTTTTGCATTTATGGTACTCTGTCCGGATTAAATAGTTTAAGCCTCGCATAATTACATTACATTACACTGTATATCAATTTAAATTGCTCATGAATAGTTAAAACTAGTGAGATACCCGTCCGCTGGGACGGGTTTTTGAACGGGGGATTAGAAAAGCGTGAAAGTATATTTGGGTTGATGTTATTATTTTGAGTAAGCGAATGTCAATAACTAATCTCTATATAATCTTAAAGTATATCAATTTAAAAAGTTTTGTTAATATATATTAGTTATGAAATCAGCCATTGAAAAACAAATACTAATTTATTTGTTTTGTTTAAAAAAAAAAGTCCTTGAAATCTTGGTATGAACCAAAATGTGTGACAACATTAATACCAACCACACCAACATTACTACAAAAGTTTAAACATAATACCAAAAACCTACAAAACGAAAGTTGCCTTAATCCACAAAACATACCAACATAGCAAGTAGTTTTAAAGTCAGAAACATAAACATAGAAAGTTGGTTAACATAATTGAACACAAACATGATCTACTTCTTGGAATCGCTTTGCATGTTTTCGACATGATTTCTCAGCCTCTTCTTGTAGCTCAATCTTGTTTGTTTAACATTTGAATGGTCAACAACTGTTGAGTTAGGCACATTGTTGTCACCATTTTGTACTAATACCTTCGATTGGCTAAACTCACTATCTTGCTCGTTATTAACAATTCCCTAAACGAAACATACACCGGATGAAGATCATTTAGAAAATAATATATCTAAAATCATATAAATAAAATCATTACCTCTTCTTTCGCGTCGATAGCCTCATCCTCTTGGTCATGAGCAACAATACCCTACACGAAACAACCCAAGATGTTACTTGTATGAAAGCAACTATCTTACTAACATAAAAAGCAAAGAAATATTTTACTTCTATTTTTGCTTTGCTAGACTCGCTCACTGGCACGTTATTGTCAACACCCTAAACAAAACATATAGACGAATGAATCACATTTAGAAAATAAAAATATATAAATTCATATGAAAACAAATCATGTACCTCATCTTTCGCTTTGGAAGCCTCACCCTCTTGGTCATTAACAACACACTAATTAAAGAAATAAACAACATGTTACTTTTTATAAAAAAAAAAGTAACTAACTTACAAAGATGAAAAGAACAAATATTTTACTTCTATTTTTGCTTGGCTAGAATTGCCTTCTTGTTCCTTAGAAACGATACCCTGAAAATAACATACCAACCTGTATTATATTAAAACTAAAAAATCACCGCAATACAAATAAAACAAATTGTTTACCTCTACTTCAACTTGGGCAAGGCTGCCATATTGCTCCTTATCAGCAGTAACCTAAATGTGAATCGTTAAGCAAATTTCAACTAACTAAATATATAATATTAATATAAAACATGTAGTATACCTCTAATTCAGATTGGGAGAGGGTGTCATCTGGATTGTTGTCAACAATAATCTAAAAGTAACATTCCAAATATTAAACAAAGACCAGCTAATTAACCCATACATTTAGAATAAGACATATAGTATACCTCAACTGTAGACTGTGTAGGTTCACCATCTTGTTTATTATCAACAATAACCTAAATGTAACATAAAACATAAAAATTAAATAACATAAAAGTACAACAAATCACTAAAAACAACAATAAAGTAAAATAAAAATTACTTACTGATGACTGTGTTGAAGCCGAAACCGAATTATCATGTATCTCCATAAAAAGTTTGTCTGCCATCTCCCATTCGTCATCGGTTATCTTTGCAAGCAGTTCTTGATATTCTTCAACTTCATCCTCAATAAGAACACCACACGATGGAGGATTCGCAGTGTGCCCACTTGTAGATATCAAGCTAGGTTGGCTAATCATGTTGATATCATCACCGAGATATTTAGAAACAGTAAAACGATCAGAACATTTAGGTGGCAAATTATAGTCATCAATCTTAATACGAAGAATAGCCCTTCGAGCACATAAATTATCATTGAGAAAATATAGTATCCAGTTTGGATCATTGGCACCCTACAAAAAAAAAAAGCAACAAAGTATCAACATGCGCGCGCGCGCACACACACACACACACACATATATATATATATATATATATATATGAAAGAAAGGTATGTATATTATATTTGTAAAATATTAATCAATTGATAATTATGGATAAAGTAAACCTCTAACAAACTCTGGTTGACTAAATCATCAACCGTCATGCCAAGAAGAGATATTGCAGCTTCGTTAAAGAGAACACAGGTCATTTTTTCCCGGCCAGTGTTAGTAACAGAAAGATCCAATTTGTACCTGCACAGTTGAAGTCCATGAAAGTCAAACATGAGCCCAAAAGCAAGAAACGTAGTAGGGTTACCAAAAGTGTTGTTTGTGAGACTCCATTGACAATGTTTGTTAACACTTACACTTGACAAGGGTTGACAACATTTGAATCACAATGCTGACAGTAATAGCAAGACTCCTTCATTGATGCCTTCCTACGACAATTGTTACACTTGACATATTTCCAGTCATTTGCTAAGTCAACACCACTTATGTTTACATCAATGTTGTACATTGTTCCCTATAAAACATTAACATTAAAAATTAACATATATAACAAAATATATGATATAGATATATTATTCAGACAATACCTCTGTTACATCTCCTGATAGAAGAAGGCTATAGATGTTTGATATGCTTGTGATTTGGAAATTAGCATTGGTTTCCTCATTTGGTTGGATAGTGACAGGTTGGGCTTGACTATTTAAAAAAAAAAGACAACCTAAGTAAACCCTTAGCTAATAATGGGCCTATGACAAAGTAAATGGTAAATTTCTTAGTAAAGGAGTTACGTACATAATGTTGTAGCTCTCAACATCAGGTACCGGAAGATTGATGTGCATTTCAGTAGCCACAGTTGTCACTAAACTTGGAGCACCTAAATCAATTGAAATAGTTATTCATGTTTTTTTTTTAATTCTATCAGTTATCAATGTATGCTAAAACTAACACCATACCCTTGTACAGTCGAACTTTGCAACATGTCAAGATGACAACAATTGAATTATTTGCGTGTCTTCGAATATCATTCTCAGTAAACTTATGTGCCAAATGTCCCCATAACGCAACGTTGACTTTGCCATCACTATTTTTAATATATTAAAAAATGTGAAAATAAATATAAACAATTTAAAAGGTGAACACGGTTAAAAAAACATACGTGGTGTTAGATATAATGATGTTTCGTAATCCCTGATTACACGATTGAGAAGATGGCCCTTTCTTTTCAAGAGATCCCCACACCCTAAGAATGCCAATAACATCTACACATATATGCAACATAATGTTAATACAGTTGAATAGAAAAAATATAACAAAATAAATTCCAAAACCTGTAAGATATGTGTCGTCATTAAGCCGATCACGGAGCAGATTGAATGGCACAAAATCGAATACATATCTTCTGAACAAAGACGACAACATTGGGCTACTATGAATGTTTGTTCCCTTTGTAAACTGAATATACATATCGCAACGCAATGGACGATATGGAATACCGCGATACTCATTAACATAAAACTTATGAATCCTGTATACGCAACCCAATTTAATCGCATTCTTATAATTATGCACCAAGTTGACTGGAATCTTTGCATGAATAGCCGAGCCCTGATATACATATATATATATATATATATTTATAAGATAACGAAATATAAACCAAATAACTTTGCAATATCACATTTAAAGCACACTTACATGGGCATCTGATAGAATCATGTCGAACGAAATAACACGATTTGTGATGGGATTGTAAGCCGTCCAAGCACGCGAGACCATCACATTGACTTGCCAATCTAGTTGGGCGGTCTTATACACATTTCAACGCTACTTTTTTCCCCACCTCCTTTCTAAAATCCCACCTTCCACCTTCTTATCTCATCACCTGGCTTGAACATTTTGAATTCTTCAGTTTAGCCACAAACAACTAAGGTTCTTCACCTTGACTACTGGTATATTATTTTCTCAGTTAAACCCCAATGTTAAGATGGAGGGATATACCGTCGGTCTGGCGACCCCCTCCATCTAATCGACACGGCATCTACTTCATAATGTCTTACTTCCTTTTCTTCGTACCTCACTTTCACAATAGCATCCCCTTCCCAATCTGCTCTGCTCCGATGACCGATTTTTAGGGATTTATTTTGATTTGAAAATTGAACAATCCGGGAGTTAAATTCAGTGTTTCAACAATGGGGCGTCTTTGAATTCTGAGCAACCTACGGAACAACGGATCAAAACAATCTACAACAACAAACAATCCTATACTGTAAGCGCTTTCATTTTCGTGTATACTTTGTTTTATTGGATCGGAGTCGGCGTCACAGCAAGCGTGGTAAGACTTCCAGCGAAGGTACAACCTTTGATTTATGGTTTATGTAAGTAGACAGTTATTGCATCTGTTGAGTAAGTTCGTAAGTTCTCTGCTTCAATAGAATGTTTTCATTTTTCATGGTAGCTACTAATGTCGAGAGGGATTGATTCGTCTTTTTTTTTTACTTTAATATTTGTTGTTGTAATATGTGATTTATTTCATCGTTTTAGTTTTTTTTTTTCTTTTGCTTCCCTTCTCCATGTTAGATTTCGTGGGTTTTCTACAAGGGTTAAAGTATAAGATTCGACAAAAGCAACTTCCGTTCAAGTGCATGTATGCCTTCTTATATTGTTTTCCTTTTCAATGGCAGTTAATATACTCATTTTTCATGTGTAATTTATGGTTTTTTTATCTAATGCTCAAGTGACAAATATCCACTTAACAATTTTTGAGTGCCACGAGTAATATATTATATTAGGGCCACGCATGATTGTCATTATCATTTAAGATAGATACAACACAGACATACATAAGGTCACACAAAACGAATTTGAAATATCTAAGAGGCATGTTATATATAATACTTAATAAACATTTAAATAGTAAAACTGTATGACAGTTAGAAAAATAAACATATATATTTGTTTGGATGAAATATTACTGGAAACGATTTATCAATGTTTTGATTCAATCATAATTAAATGAGAATATATCTAAGTTAAGGCTTTGGGATGAGTTTCATATAACAACCAATTACAAACAGGTATGTTTCTTATTTAGAATCCGAGTTCTTTCCAATGGGTACAATGGTATATATTTCTGAAACATGGTATGACAAACAAACAGGTATGTTCCTTATTTACAATCTGATTTCTTTGCAAGATTTCATTTCTTATAGATCAATGTGTTGTTTGTTCATACCGTTTTCTGACTTAAATTGTCTAAATGCATAAATCATGTAAAAAACAATTGTGTTTGCTTATAATTAGTTGTAACATATGATTTGGTAAACTGCAGAGATGCGGAAAAATCCGACGGAGGTGCTTCTAAGTATGGAGCAAATTTTGTGACAGGTTCAGTGGCAAAGCTGGATATTGATGCACCGTCATATCCTTCAGGGGTCAAATCTTGGTTTTAAGACAAAAAAAAATGTGTCGTTTGTGATAGGTAAGCCCACATTGCTTCTTTTAAATTTTTATAATTTTATCTAATGACATATAATAGTTAACTGGAATAGTATAACCCATGACCAAGAGGTCTAGTGGTATGGTGTCCCCTCTTACAAATGTAAGGTTGTGGGTTCAAATCCTTGCAAATGCAAGGTAAGGTGGAATAAAGATGTAATAAAAATTTGCCGTTCAAAAAAAACTGGAATAGTATAACAAAAGCCGTTGCCTCTAAGGAACAACAGACATTTTGGGCTGCTTTTGACTGTTATTTACGGTTCTACCACCTGAGTTTTTCTTTTTCCTTGCCTATCATCATCATTAACCAGAGAAAGCCCCCATTATTCCCTGCCAGCCACTTTGCATTGTGTGAAGGGCACCGGTTAAGAGTGCATGTCGTGGCAAACATGGTGGTGGTGATTGAACGGTGAAGCCTTGGTTACTGGTTAGGACTTGTAGGCCGAAGAGAGGAGTGGGAGTCAGTGAAAAAAATGTTTGTTGTAATAGAGGATGGCGACGTTGGTGGCGATTTCGGTGCGTAGAGCTTCCGGCAAGGGATGGTAGTGGCTGTTTGGAGCGCAAATTGACGATACTGTTAACGATGGTCGTGGTCGTTACGTCTTTAAATAATGCTACTTTTATACATTGCAGGTGCATACAACTAATAAAATTTATTTCGCAGATGTTCATAGAAGACGAAGTGACAACTTGTTTGGCTAGGGAATGCCAACCAATTATCTATTTTAATAGACACCTTTCGATACTACATTTAGCAATGTAAGATAGATAGGGCTGTGCAAAGGGTCTGGAACTGACCCGGACCCACCAGAACCGTATACCCTTTTATTGTTGAAATTAGGAACCACTAACCGAACCTTAAAAAGCTATGTGGTTCCGGGTCCTAAAGGTTCTGATGGGTCGGGTAAAAGGGTCTGACTCTCTAGAACCCTTTAATGCAATAGCCACTTTTAGAGGATTTACATATTCCTATTCTTTTACCATGCTCTAAAAAGAATTCCTCCATATGGTTCTAAGGCCGTCTGTTGTGGACGCACGGGCGAACGTGCGCAAGCCACCGACGTAACTATCAAATAATCCGGTCACTTGACCCCGTTGTGGTTGGAGGTGAGCAACGACGCGACCAAAGGTCACTTTTTCCCGTTAACCCACGCGACCACCATCGCTTGTGCTCGCGCCGGGACTGTTCGCGTGGGGTTGTTATGGCTGGGGTGAGCACGGGCGCTGAAACTTCGTCGTGCTACTCGCGCTTCCACAACGGACAGTCTAACAATAGCCCTTGAGTTTTTTCTAAGTCATTTTTCGTTTCTCGACTTATGTTTTCGTAACAATTTTGACATTCTCATCAATAGAAACATTATGTGAACCTGTTATGTATACATAATAAATACACACACATCAGAGCTATATATATAAATATTTACTTCAAATTTGGATATAATATATATTATATAATATATCACATCTATGCATATCCATTAAGCCGAAAAAAAATTCAAGAAAAATACATTATTATTATAAATAATATTTTTAATATTGTATTAACATTACAGGAAATTGATTATAATAAAACGTAAAAACGAATAGTGAAAAGACTAAAAAAGATTTTTTTTAATTAAAATACAAACGGTTCTTGTGGTTCTTATATTAGAACCGTGGGTTTGGAACCGACCCGACCTGGAACCGATAATTCATATAAATCTAGAACCGGAAACCGACCCATATATTTAAAAAGGTTCGGGTCTAAGGTTCTCATGGGTCAGGTCCAAGGTTCCTGTGGATCCGAACCACGAAATGCTCACCCCTAAAGATAGATATTTCTCAGGCTCCCTTCCTTAAACGTTTGTAAACAATCCATCTTTATGTTAACTTTAATAATCTAACGAATTGTCATCACACGGTCGCAAATATCACGTTCTGTGTACTTACATCGCATTACATATCAACTAGCCTTAGCTCGCAATTATCACCTTTCCCCGCCGCAACGCGCGGGAGACCACCTAGTAATAATAATAATGGCCCAGAGCAATTAAGAGGTGGAGTGAGTGAGTGAGTTACATATTATTTAGTCCTTCTTATCATTTGTCACAATCTAACTTCATTCTTCATTTCCTATTTGCCTTTAAATGAACTGAACGTTCAGGTAACAGTTTAGTGAAAAGCTTGTTTGTGTTTGTTTATCTAATAAATGAACATTAACAAAAGTTGTGTTTGTTTATGTTTGTGAACGTTTAATAATGTGTTATGTTAATTTTTGTTTGTTTGTTTGTTTAAAGGTTTTTTGAAACCATAGTTATACAATACGCCTCTGCCAGCATCCTTCATTTGACAATTTTAATTTCCGTTTGTGTTAAAATTTGATAAACTTCCTAAATTTTATCAAGTTTATGATAATTTTGACAACTATGCTCGGAAAGTTAAGTACTTATTTATTTTTGGTGGAGTTTTCGTACTTTCTAATGAAAAATCTAGATTTTATTTTAGAATGAGTACATAATGCCCGTTTGTTTTATTTATGTTCATGAACATTTATTTGTGTTCGTTTACGTTCAGTAATTGTCAATTAACATGCCCATTTCCTTAATGAAAGAACACGAACAAGCAATCTCGTTCGGTAAGCATTCGTGAACTGTTCATGAATATGTCCAATCCTTAATGAACGAACACGAATAAGGTCTTGTTCACGTTCGTTCGTTCGTTCGTTCGTTTTGTTTACAGCCCTGCTAACATTTATCTTAGCCCTATTATATTAAGCCCAACTCGTTTTGAGCAAAAATCTAAAGCTCAAGCTAAGTTCATAACTCGTAATTCTTTTTTATACACCAGTCCAACTCATAAAAAGAGCTTTGATCATTACGGTGCCAAAGAAAATATTGACAAATGTTTTACATCAATCGAAAACCATAAAAAAAGAACTTTGTTCTTCATTGCGCAGTCATGGTACAATCGTTACAACTAGCTACGATAGATAAAGCTACTCCAATCCGATACAAATACAACTTTGTTTTCAACGAAACCATAAAACTACACTATTGACAAAGTGTATACTTTAACCGTACATGCATTTTAAGGGAACATACACATTTAGGATGAAGCAATTTGATCGACAGGTGTGCGTTAAACACACGCTAACAACACTAGAATCTACCTGTAACTTGATGGTGATACTATTAGCTTATATATTTAAAGATATTATTACGATGTCTAAAGCATAAAGCAATTGTTCAGGAAATATGATAGGTAATTTTTTCTATAATAATCATCATTCATAATATGTTAACTTTTATATATAATATATGCTCTGTAATGTTTGATTTGTGTAATTTGAAGTGGATCGGCTAAAATTACGATAAGAGGAAACGATATGAGTTTCGTATTGAATGAATTGTAACGTTAATAGATTGGTAAAGGAATTGGTGAAAGGATGTTATGAATTTTGATGCTCTAGCTGGTTTTGTAATTTGTATGTTTGCATCTTCATCTAGGGATAACATGACTGTGATTTAATCGTTAAAGTGATGTTGAACTGATTTTAGGGAATATTTTAGTTATTTGAACACTAGAATCATGTTTATTTAAGTATATGATACGGATAGCTAGGTTTCACGCGGTTTAGACTTTCCTACGCTGTAGTCAGGCCTTTCCATGAGATCACCGTGTTTTTATGGTTATGTGTTGCTTATTGAGGTGCTATCCCATTCTGTTTCTTTATTGTACTCTTTCACCTTCTGTAGTTATTTTATTTACGTATTTTTTTTATTGTTGTTGTTATTATTATTAGTACTAATATTGTTGGTGTTGTTGGTGCTGTTGTTTTTATTGTTTGGTAGATGTCTATTTATATCTTTTAATAATCTTGGAGTCGAGGGTTTTTCCAGAAGCAGCCTCTCTATCCCTAGAGATAGAGATGGAGGTAAGGCTTGCCTACATTCCACCCTCCCCATTCCCAATGTTCTGGCCCAAAAACCTGAACAGGTCCACAAGGCCCAAAAGCTTCGACCGGCCAACCAACGGCGGAACCAACCTGGCGGACTATGACCGCCAGGCGGGTACACCACAATCATACCAACACGCAAGTACCCACGTCCGCCAGGGTTTCAAGAACTCGATCAGGAAGGGGCACGTGGCGATAACTTACACGCTCGTACAATGATGTACGAGGCAATCAGGGAGCAGGGACGTGTGGCATGGAGCATGCTGCACAACCAGCCAACAGGGGAATCACACGTGTCTTGGATAGAGCCCGCATGAGACAAATAGTACGTCTCCTGCACGCGTCAGCCAACAAAAACGCATGGGACCACCTCAGTAAGGATCTCCACTAACGAGGGGCTGCAAAGGGATAATAGTACACTCGGCAGCCAATCATACTTCACCAGACCTACGGCCAGTCACATGATGCCACGTTAGGAGAACGGTACGATCATTCTCTATGATTTATTACATGTCATATATTATATCTTCTGGGCCTAATCTTGGGCCGATGTGGAGGCAAGCCCTTAACCGGGTCTCGGCCCATTGGGTAAGTTAAGGGTAGATGTTGAGGCCCGTGTGGAACCTATTTAAGGAGCACCTTGTCTCCTTGAATAGGCCATTCAGAAACCCCTGAAGAACACACATAAGGCCGACCACGTTTTTATGTCTGCTAAGTAGATTCCTTCGGGATTCGAGGCGGTCGCCCCACATCGGTATATTGTGTTATTTCAGGTCTCCAACCATCAAAAAGTCATTTCATCTAGCGAAGGATCAATGCTGTAGAGACGAACCTAACCCCTTGAATCCAAGGTTAGATCTTTGTTTCTTCATACCTATTACAGTAATTTCATCGAAATAAATATGTTAAATATTATAAAATATGTAGAACTGAACAAATTTGATTTGAAAATTACAGAAACAAACCTTGGAGTGCCATTAACAACTTCTATATTGATAGGAGCATTCCAAAGATTACCATTGATAAATTTGATTTTCAAGTTCATATTTTTGTTTACACCAATAAGTTCAGCTATATTATTTGGAATAACATATATAAATAAAAGAATTATAAACAAATTTATAAATAAATATATATAAATTTATATAGAATATATATATATATATATATAATATAATATAAAACATACCAGTTCGTTAGTAACATTGCAAGTAAACCCAGGTAATGCAGGATAGTGATGGAAGTTAGTCATTTCACAGGGAAATTTGTTATTTTCTTCATTATTGTCAGCAGATAAAATTTTAAACACCTTCATTTGTTGACCACTTTTGCTAAACGTTGTAACTTTGAATCGCAAATTATCCATTAAATCAAAGCATATAGCATCACCAACAGTTAAACGTAAGTCACTCAAAAACTTCAACCAACCATCAGTAAAGCAAACATTGTTACCAATGGTATGCATGTGAACACTCTATTGAAACTCATCAGATACATACAATATAACTGGAATAGAAGGGAGACCAATTGCAAAGTGATTATTAACAATTGAACATGGTATAACCTGAAAGATTGAGATACAAATATTATGGAAAATTAATTAAAAATTAATAACAATACATTCTTCAAGATTATCAACAAATTAAGAAATAGAATGCTTACAGGAGGAGTAGTTAACTCATGTTCGATGATTTTGAAAAAGGAATTTCCGACTTGCTGATAAGGAGAATGGCTGTAGTATTTCATCAGGAAAGTGTTATGGCCAATATAATTGAAAATAACAACAAATGTGCCAAAAGATAAATCTTTGACAACGTTTGACCATCCATTAGTAAAGGCAAGTATATCTTAAATCAGCTGGACACGAATAGACCATGATTTACACATAACAGTTGTTACAGTCAGGACTGTGTTATTGAGTTTATTGATAGAGAAAAACTTATTCATTGTTGAAGGGATTGTCTACAAATAGTACAATTATATTTATTTCGATTAGGGCTTTAATTTTGCTATCTCTTTTGAAATAAATAATGTTATTCACACAACCATTAAAATATAGAACATGATAAAACATACCAAAACTGAAGCAGAAAGGTCATAGAGAACCTTGAAAAACTGATTTCCATTGTGGTATGGCATGTTGGAGATTTTGCATTTTTTTCAAGTTTACGAAAGATCAATGATTAACAACCTGTTATGCTTTTAATAATGAAGATATGAAGAATGAACAGATAAGGAATGGAATAATATTGAATGCATTAACATCTAAACATAATATGTTTAGATTGTAACATCTAAACATAAAAAAGAAACGATTATTAATCGAGTAAAGCATAATACTTGAAGACCCTAACTAACATAAAACACTAAAACAGAATTCGAATGAAGAGAATACAAATCGAATAGATGGATAACAGATGGAAACGAATTTGAAAATGTGCTGACCTAAGATAGATGAATTTCGATGAAGATGACTGCAGTTAGGGTTTATGTCGAATGATAATGAAGGTGTAATTGATTGTTATATTAGATGGTTAACTCATACAGAATAGAAGGTTATAGGGTCAGAAAAATGGGTAATGGTTTGGGTATTAGGATCCATACCCAAGTTAAATGAGTCCCTCAACCCTAGATACTCTTTTAGTAGATATAGATATAGATTTTGTAAGTGTATTTAAATAAAAGGCTTCTAGTATTGAAATGAGATAAGTTTTTTTTTATATTAAAGTAATTATTATTATCTTTAATTTGATTGATTAAAACATGGTAGACTAAATTGGCCTATAAGTATTGAATCAAGGCATATTGATAAGCTTTTTTTATATAAAAGCAATTATTCTTATCTTTTATTTGATAAATAAAACATGATAGACTAAATTGGCCCATAAGCATTGAATCAAGGCATATTGAAAGTCTTTAAGAAAATTAAAATGGTTCCACAACTATTAATCATAGAATTTTATAAATTATTACTTTGTATATTGTTAAAACACAAATTGGTAAGCAACCTTTGGTTTCAGTTGACAGATTCTTCCCAAATGAATGTTTAGGGAAAGATTTGGTAAATATTTTTAATAAGACGAGTCCAATGTTTAAAAAATTGCTTTTACTCTTTTTATTTCATAGATCATGGAGCTCAACAAAAGGGTTATTGGATGAATGCTTTGAGAGTTTGTTTGCTCACACCAAGTATGTGGCTCAAGCACATTTTTCTTGACTTGACTAATTGGTAAATTGGCTAATTTCTATTAGCCAATTTGGAGCAAAGGATGTATATTAAACTAGATAAGATGATGATGATTCAATGGATCTAAAAGATCTACAAGGATTAAGGAGTATGGTTAATAAACTTACCACTTTGGGGTGCATAGAAATTAGAGGTGGTAGATTTGAGGTAGGCTTGTTGGGGCAATGGACCAAAATGGGCTCTAGTTGAAACATGTCAATTTAAAATGGTTCAAAACATGATGGGTTGGGTTGGGTTGACCAACAAACACTTTTGATAGTACATTAATTATGATTAGGAAGCCAACATTATTAAACTACCTAAAATTTTAAGTTGTTCAAATTTTTTTTAAATTGTTCAAAAAAAACAATCTAAATTTTTAAGACAAAATCTATGTAAAAAGAGACTTTGGTGTTCATTATGTATGCTGGATCACCCTTTGGCCCGTTTCAACCTTTTGTTATTCTTTTTATTTTGTATATATGATCTGTTTGCGATAAAATTGAATCTAAAGCGACCCATTCACATGTAAATATGTCAAAATTGCCACCTTGTGCTTTTTTTGTTTGATAAGTAATGCCTCTGATTCTTATTCTATGTTTGTTTTATTATTTATACAACTGAAATTAATCGTTTATTTTCTTTAACTCTTGGACAAAACCAGCTCAAACACATGAAAAGAAAGCCAAACAAGAACATGAAGTTGGTCATAAGATAGATGACACATCAAAGCAACATCCATCAAATGAAATACACTTAGATGACACTTGTCAATAATTTGATGGCAAGTCACTAGTAAATCCATTATACTTCCTTGTAAAGCTTGATCTCTTATTATTTTGTGTTTTTCTTTAGTATTTTAGTGGGTTGGAATCCTTGATTAGAAGTTTTCTTCCATAATTTGATTTTTTTTTTATTTTAGATTTTTTATACAAGTTGTTGGAAGGTATCATTCTACCATTTCCAAATATTGTTGTGGTCAATCTAGGATGAGTTTCTAGGCATGTACTTGTATCCATTTCAGAATATATACTCCATAAAAAAAAATTCCACATTTAAAAAAAAAAAAAATCTATGTTTGGCTTTGAATAGTCAACTTGATGACTTGTGAATCTAAAAGACTGGTTGATGTCTTTTTCCATATACAGGGTATGTTTGGCAAAGAGCTTTTAAGAGCTTTTAGGAGCTTCAAGCTTCAAGCTTTTAAGAAAAAGCTCTTACTTAATAAAAAGCCTTGTTTGGTTAAAGGGGCTGGAAGCTTTTAGGTTAGAGAAAAAGCTCTACAGTGAAAAGCTACTAGTAGTAGCTTTTAAGAAAAAGCTCTACTAGCTACAAGCTTTTAGTTAGTAAATGACACAAATACCCATTCTATTTTAAAAATAAAATAAAAACTTTCTTTACAATCTTTTAATTATGACCATTTTGGTCATTTTATACATTTTATTAAAAGCTCCAGCTGCTCTGCCAAACACCAAAATATATTTAAAAAGCTTCCAGCTAACAGCTACCAGCTTGCAGCTTTCAACTAGTTTTGCCAAACATACCCATAGTAATGCTTGCATTTCATTGTGCGTTAAGGAGTGGGTTAGGCATGAAGCATGCGAATTGTCGCAAACCAAGATTGTTCGATAAGTGTTCATGAATACATTTATTTTATTAAAAAACAAACACGAAAAATGTCTTTTTGCATTCGTTTACGGCCCTAACCGCCATGGGCAAAGCTTATACGGTGCCCCACCCTTTTTCCGCACAGTACTGCAAGTTTACGCGTTTTCGTCGGAAAACTTTACCCAACCCCGTTTTAAGGGGTCCGTGACTTTCACCCTGCCGTTTTTTTCAAGCAGCGCCACTGCTAACCGCCGCAACGCAAGACAAATGCTTTACTTATGATTATTATAATTATAATTATTATATATAACTTAAAAATACTAAATTAGTATATTCTGTTTTGAGTGGTTTGTTTGTCATGTTATTTTCCCATCATAAAATAATAAAAGCAGTCAACCGTCCCATCTATTGATACCACTATACCATTCAACTATCAAACAAATAATAAAACAAATAATAATAATAATCTAAACACATTGGCTACTCAGCGCTACCCAGGGATGAGCTCGGACCAACCGATACCGATCATGAAAACTCTTAAATCTCAATACCATTACCGATATAAAAAACATAGATTACGATATTGGTTCGATATTGGTACGGTACCGGTATGGTATCGGTATTTTACCTTAAAATACCGATACCATACCGATACCGATAATACCGAAACCGAAAACCTCTAAATGTGTACCGATACCGATACCGAACACCATCGGTTCGGTATTGGTTCGGTTCGGGATCGGGATCGGGACGGGACGGGATCGACATTCGGTGCTATGTGCTCATCCCTAGCGCTACTTGTGGGCGGGCACCTAAAATGTGTCTTCACCCAGGAGCGTATGAAGTGCTTTTGTAACCAATTGATGAATACCCAGGTAGTAGTCGGGACATCGTTTGTTGACCGTTAAAAAAAAATCTTAACACATTATTTAATTACTTAATCATATCTAACAACTATTCAAGATAATAAAAGATTAATATTATTAGAAAGGATCCAAAAAGGCCACCCTTTTTCTCCTCAAACCCCCCTCTCCTCCTCTATCTTCTCTTTCACACACCAGACACAACACCACAATCCAACCCAAACAGATAATAATAATAATAATAATAATAATATTATTATTATCATTCACCTGTCACAAGAAAATCAGGTGAAACTGAGAATAATATTCACACCCAACTGGTTTGGAGAAAGATTTAAAGAATAATGTCATCAACGAGGCTGTTATTGTTGCCTCTAATAACCCCTTGTAGCTCTGCTACTGTTTCACGTTTATCTTGTTCTTTTTCTTTCAGGGCTTCTGGTTCACAAATACCCTTTATCAAGAAACAGGTAAAGTTTTGATTTTTATTAATCTTTTTTAGATTTTAGTTATTGTTTTCAGGTAAAGATTAAATTTTTATTAGTTTTTAGTAGTTGTAGGAATTTAATTTGTTTGGGTTTGTATGAATGAGTGATTGTGATTAGATCTTGATGGTGTTTCTTGATTTGTGTTGTAGATTTGTTGTCTTGACATTATGGAGGTTTAGTAGTAGTAGGGGTGGAAACGAGCCGAGCAGCTTGCGAGCTATCGGCTAGATAATAAGCTTGAAACGAGCCGAGCCTTATTAAGCACGAGCTTGAGCTTAAAACAAAACTAACATTAAATCTATTGATATGTAATAATATTAGCCCCTCACTTAAAGTTGTTTGGTAAATGGTAAATGACCCAAGCGGAGCTTATTTAAACTCGTTTACGAGCCGAGACCGACCTAAAAATAAACGTGTTTAATTGAGCATGAGCCCGAGCTTCACTTATCAAGTTTGGGAGTCTAAATGTGCCTAGTATTTATATTATTTTTATTTAATATATTAACTAATAAATAATAAACGAGCCAAGCTTGAGCTTGTGACACTACCAATGAGCAGAGCTCGAGCTCTCATAAGTTAATCGAGCTCGAGCCTGGTCGGGCTCAGACCGGCTCGTTTACACCCCTATAATTAGTAGTATAGATAGTGTGACAGGGCCCCTTGCCTCCTTCTGTGTTTTATTTTTTATTTATTTTTTGTTTTTTAGTTTTAAATTGTATGGATTGAATATTTTGTTGGGTTTAATTTGTTCAGGCAGATATACCCTTTTATAGGTTTTGAAAATTTTGTTTCGACTACTTGGACTTGATGCCTTTAGTCCGATAAATCTTTATATGTAAAGTTCACTATTAATAAGGTTGTGAGAGCTTTCACCTTAAGCCATATATGTAACACATTAAAAAAAAGGGTATGTGGAGGAGACTCTCTGGCCCTTGGTATCCATATTGGATACCGATTGGATACCGATCATCCCACCCCACAAGGGTTATGATCCCGGCAAAATACCTCAAAGTGCTACCCACAAGATTCGAACTTGTCTCCTCTCATGCCCAACACTTATCATTGGTAGTGGGTACCACTAGGCTATAAGCCCATTGGTATATGTAACACATTAGGCGAATCCCAAATCGTTATGTTCTGTCAACAGAGAGCTAGTGGGCCGACCATAAGAACTGGCCCACCTCAAATATCATCAACGCGTTTCGGGCGCGATGGTTGTAGATGAGAGGAACACTCCACGGTTAAACATGCTCTAGTGTCAGTAGTACTAGGATGGGTGACCTCCGTAGAAGTCTCTGTGAGCTAGCGGGCAAAACGGACAATATTGGTTGGTATGAGTGGCTGAATGCTACACCATTGCTTCTATAAATCTCGAGTATCTAGAGTTGGGATTTAGCCTTTAAGTACACATTTTCTAACAATGACTTGAGTTTGCTGTAAGCCTGTAACTTTAAGATTATAGACGCCTAGTATACCTAAAGTTGCAAGATTTGGTTTAGAACAGAGAAGTTTGGAACTTATAAGATTGTTACGCATTTACACCGTTACATGCATAGTTCGATGAGTTATAGAGCCTTTTTTTTATACTACTTTAACTTTCAAATAATTATGAACCAAAGAAAACATGTACACACATTGGTCATGCAAAGACAACAAGTATGCAAGGTTAGTTAGTATAGTTGCAAATGTTGAATTGAACACGTGGCGAGACTATCAAAGGATAGAATTAGAAATAAAGATATACAAATGTGAATGATGAAACAGGTGAAAAGAAATCATCATTTACCGTAATGAAAATATATGTGAGAAATTATTTTAATCATTTAATGAAACGATTCTATTTTGCTTGTCAGTATATTGTAGTTTATATGTTAGTTATTGTGCATGTGACATGACCATTCTGCTGTAATAAAAAGTGTTATAACTATTGATTATTTAATAAATTAGTTTTTAAAATTATCTGCTTTGCATTTTTGTGGAAGAAGTATAGAGACGGTTAGTAAAATGGAATAAAGAGTTTATTTTACCCTCAGATAATCAGCTTTGATGCGGCTTGTACGTAACTTATCATCTACAATTGATTATTTTCTCCCTAAAAATCAGAAATGAAGCAGAGCAAAATGTGTCCTAAAACTCCCTTAGTCATACTAGTTGATTGATAAATGATATTTTGAATGCTCAGTTGGTTTCACTGATAATTTACTACCAGGGCCCTCTGTTTTTATAGTGGCTTTGTGGTAAAAGACGTCAAGGCGTTTGCTTAAAGATTGAAGATGGGAATGAAGTTGTTAATATGCTTGGTTCTGATGATGAATATGGAACTCAAGTTCCAACCCAAGCCCAAACCGTTGTGGAAGGGTCAGGTGCAGTGCTTGTTTCAGAATACAAACCTTCCCCTGATGTTGATTACCTACAGGTTTGTCATTTGTGCTTTGGATATTGTTGATATACATAGCAGAAATTGTTACTTGCATAACTAAAGCAAAATAGGCTGGTTTGTAATGGGTCAAAGCTTTTTTTTACCTTCTGAAACTAGGCCGGGTTGGGTGTAAACGAGCTGAGCCGGGCCCGAGCTTGACAGGGCTTGAGCTCTGCTCGTCATGCTTTTACGAAGCTCGAGCTCGGCTCGTCATGCTTTTACGAAGCTTGAGCTCGAGCTCAGCTCGAAAGTAAAACCAAGGGCTCGAACTCGGCTCGAAATAATTATAGAATAATTTCAAATGAACTAAAAGCTCGGCTCGAGCTCGATTCGCCAATGTTAAATAATAGGTATACCATATATAAAATAATTTAATTATAATATAAAATTTATTTGGGCTTGTTTAGGCTCGCGAGCTCGGGCGCGATAACTAAACGAGTCATGTTTCAAGCTCGAGCTCGGGCGCGATAACTAAACGAGTCCTGTTTTACATTTAATAATTTTTTATTTTACATGTTTGGCCTGTTAGTAATGTACATAACCCGAGAGTCCGAGACGGCCCGTTTATATGTAAAACCTCTAGATAACTCGAGTGCATACATTTTTCTGATTATTCTAATTACCTTTCAGGAGTTGCTAGCAATTCAGCAACAAGGGCCACGGAATATTGGCTTTTTCGGAACACGGAATATGGGATTCATGCATCAAGAGCTCATTGAGATTCTTAGTTATGCTATGGTCATAACAGTATGTATATATATATGTTGAAATGCTTTTAGTTTATCTTACTATTTGATTAGAGGTGGCAAGATGGGCGTGTTGGGTAATGGGTCAAGATGGGCCTGGCTGGATTGGGCTGACCCACACTTTTGTAAATGTTTTTTTTAATGCATTAATTTCAAAAACAGTATTGTCACAAAATAGTAGGGCTGACACGATAAGACCTGTTAACCGAAAAATACACTTTGTGATTTTTTACTTTTTTTTCAATTTTTCTAAATAATTAGAATTAAGAGGCAAAGATCTTTCAATTCTCTTTTTTGTTACATAAAACATAAAACTGTCTTGTAAACATGAGATATAAAGTAGTTAAATGAGTTGTGTTCATGTTTAGAACTTGATTTGTTCGCGTCGTCAAAGACCTGTTAAGACACGATTTTTTCCATATGGACTTTCAACCCATTTAAACATTCCCTTTTAAGTATAATATGACACAGTAAGGTCGAAGTATAGTATATACGTGGTGGTCCCTTGTGTTTCATGTGGTTACGTTGACATGAAAATGATATATGTTTTCTGTTGCAGAAAAATCACATCTTTACGTCAGGAGCTTCTGGAACTAATGCTGCCGTAATTAGAGGTGCACTAAGAGCTGAGATGCCAGAATTGCTTACCGTTATATTGCCTCAAAGTTTGGAAAAACAGCCACCTGAGAGCCAAGAGTTACTCTCGAAAGTAAGACTTTAGTTATTTTCTTGTTGTTCCTTATTTGTAACATCCGTAGTCTCCATCCCTTTGGTTGCTTTTCCCTTAAACCCCAATTTTGACCAACTTTAACCCATATGTACATGCGCCTCTCGCGTTAGGTGTGCATTTTTTTTATTGACCTTCCCCATGTCATGTAAAATTATTTTCAAAGTAATAACATGTCACATGCCACATCAGCATTTTTGGGTTACCTGAAATAGTTGGTTATTTTTTTATGCACTTGATGCTTTTAATATGTTTAATTATACGCGATAATTTAAGTACAAGTTATGTTGACACTGTGCAAAGTAAACTCGTATCCATTTGCCCGGTTCCTCATAAAGTATTTAGAGGTTAAAAGATTTTGGGAAACGTTACAATTTCTCTCTTGGATATGCAGGTAAAAAATGTGATCGAAAAACCTCACAACGATCATCTCCCATTGATTGAAGCCAGCAGGTTTGTCGAATCTTTAAATGAACCACTTTTTTTTGGTAGTCGGTCGGTAAACTTAGTTTTGTTGGCTTTTTACAATATTGTGAGGGCTCTTACAATAGCTTTTTACTCCCATCTCACAAGACACATCACCTTTATTCACCAGGAGGTCTCTTAAACACTAAAAAAAAACCAATTATTTGAGAGTTACAACTTCAAACAACAAAAGCACATCTAGACAATATCTTATTATAGCCGATTATCCTATTTCGATTATATAAACAACTTCCAAAACGCACATCAAAATTCCCTCTTTGCACCACATATAAGAAATCTTAAATCTTTAAGGGGTGGCGTGGCGTAATGGTAACCACCTAATTCCGTCTAACATAGGGCTTGTGTTTGAATCTAGCTTCCACTTGTCTTCTACCTTAACCCCTTGAAGACGACTTACCCAACATAAGTTGCGCTTTGCTTGTCTCGCTGGTTAGCAGGGTATTGGTGGGACCCCTCGTGAATTTCCCTAACGGGTCTCACAAAAACAAAAGAATTTCGTCACGGGTCATGCTAAAATATTGTTTAAACACCACCGTTTACAAAAAATAAATAAATAAATAAATAAATAAAATAAAAAAAAAAATTATGAAATAATATTGAAAAGAGGTTTACTTGTTGCAGGCTGTGTAACATGGACATCATATCTCAAGTGCAGCAAGTGATATGCTTTGCTTTCCATGACAGCAGATTGCTTATGGAAACATGTCAAGAAGCAAAGAATCTTAGGAAAATTGTAACCCTTTTTTACTTAGATTGATTGATTAATATATTAATTATGTGCACACACACTACTCATTTCTGCTGATTTTTCTTTCCAATCATTATAATTATAGAGAAGTCAGCCCCCCTCCCTTTGCAGTTGGATCACTAAAAGCAAAGGTTGTTTATTGTTATTGTTTATTATTATTATTATTATTATTATTATTATTATTATTATTATTATTATTATTATTATTATTATTATTATTATGTGTTGTTGTTAGACAAATAAAACAATTTAAAGGTGTAGGGCATATAGGTATGTTCAATATACATTTTCTTTCTTGTCCATAATACACACACATGTGTAATTGACTAATTTCATCAAGTATGTATATGCATGGTAGGGGACCTAGGCGTCGTTTATTGTTTGGTATACTTTTAATGATCCCATTAAGAGACTCTCCCTTAAATTTGAATTGGTCAATATTAAGTGCGTTTGGCTTATTAACAAGACATATCTAAATCAGTCAGTAAGTCTTTTACCGATTAGGTTTCAAAATGATGTTGAATTAAAATGTTACCCCTTTAACCCTTCACATTTAGCTGACCACCTTTTTGACCCACCTCCACAAGCACCCAGTTAGTCCGAGTCAAGTTAGGCCTCTTACTGGTTTAGAGTCTCTTATACAATCAGACAGGGACGAATGATATATAGAGCTAGGGGTGGCCCTGTCCCCCCTGTTTTTTGGCGCAGTAGTGAAAATTTACGATTTTCGTAGGTAAATTGAGTCCGTCCTTCGCCGATTTGCCACTACCGATTGAAAAAAATTGAGTCTCACCAAACTTCGCCTCTACAACCAGACCTCTTAATAGCTCAACACTTACTAGTACATGCTTCCAAACTTCTTGATAACCAATTTTTACTTGTTTTGGTTACAAATGTCACACCACGCCAACGGCGGAAACACGTGGCGCAACGCTCGAAAGCATATCAAAGTCAAGATTAACACAAACTATATTTAATTAGAAAAGATCAATTTATTAGAATGTCGAAAATGAGTATCTCGTTCCATTATTGCACAATGCATTACATAAAACGATAAACATTAAGTTTCAATGTGGGGTATTTCCGTTTATGTTCCAACCCGATGGTAACCAGGAATGAAACCCCGACCAGTATCCGACAATCCGAATTCCACCGCACTAGCCCCATATCTATCCAGCACTTAGTTACCTGAAAGATATGTTTAAAAAGACGTCAATATATAAAATATTGGTGAGTTCACAGGTTTTAGTTTCATAACAGCAACATTTTCACAACCATCGACTCGACTCACTTTACCGTATAATTACTTTCCCATTAAGTAATTATACTAGGATCTTGTCGATCGATATTCCGTTTTTACAACATGTGCGAAACCTGCACAACTTGTGGCCTTTGTAAGGAGTAGCTAGCTCCTACAAACTATAATGATGAGCAATCCCTTGAGCCCCATAACCAAACCAAGACTGATAATAATGCCCCGCTCCAAGTCGTTACTCGGTTTCCCACGACTTAAGTTCAGAATATATGCACCCCAGGCATAACCTAATGCATAATCGACGCTATCGATTAGGGGTGGGCCTTGTCAGGCACCAATAGTACTATCCAAATATTCTTTCGGTTTCATTTCCCTGAATTAATGATTACGGAAGAGAGGACTCAACCCCGAGTGGCGTTCACTGCTCAAGTACTCATCATACCACTTATCACATTTTATCCTTTGAAAACCTTTTCAACATGTGACAATATTTGACAAACATATCTTTCCCCCAGTTAAAAACAGTAAAATGGGGCCGTGAAACTCACCTGAACACTGTCTGGCTCACTAGGTAGATAGCATAGAGGGTCTCGCACCTACAAACGTCCTAGACGTATAAGTCACTATTCCTATAGTGCATGTGCCTTGGCAAGTTGTACACCCACTCCCGACCATAAGTTATTCCAAATCCCGTTTAATTAAGCGCGTATCCTAGGTTTCGTTGGCGTCACATTACCCTTTGTGTTACAAGTTATATATTACTCTTGTTAATATTTCCTTAACTTGCATCTTATTATCATCGACTCGGCTTCACTTAACATATAATTATTTTCCCATTTAAATAATTATACTTAAGATCGCATCGCTCGATATAATATATATTTCAACGTTCGACCCGACTCACTTTGCCACACATTTGTTTTCCCATTTAAACAAATATGCTAAGATCTTGTCGTTCGATTGTATATCCTTAACACCCGATTCAACTCACCATACCGTATATTTATTTTCCCATTCAAATAAGTATACTAGGTTCTTGTTGGTACGGCATACACATGTATATATCCTCGTCTACTCGTCTCGTTTTCCTTCCCACATATCTACTTTCCCATTAAGTAGATATACTAGAATTTTGCCGAGACGAGTGTACATATATATAAATGTGTAATTTTTCTTGTTAAGTATATACGTTTGTTTAACGTCTTATTTGTTTATGTTATACTTTTCTCCCACGAATAATCCCCTTAACACTTAGGAAAGTGTTTGTTGGTTTTCACCCATGTATATATATATTTTACTTCCTAAAAATATATATTTTCCCATCTTGCCGCAATGGCATTTTTCTCATGATTTGTCCGTGTACGGTTCGTTAACGCGTCTTAGTTCGATATCTTAACTCGATTAGTTAATTATTCCAAGTCTTTCCCAACATGTGCTTTATAGAAATATTATCCACATTTCTAACCCATGTTACTTGGGAGGTTTGTATTTTAGCCCAACTTGTTAACTTAGATACAAAAATGCTTCCAATACTTTTATATTCCCATTTATATAAAAGTATTCATTTTTGTATAAGTTTCTTCAAGTTTGATTAATATTTTTATAAAATCTCCATTTTATAAAAATTCTTATCTTAAAACCCTTTGTATTTTTATAACTTTCAAAAATACACTTTTATACAAAATACCCAAGTATTTCAAAAATCATCCTTAGACTTTATTACTTGCATTTTTGACACCAAACTTTCCATACTTGTATTTTTGGACTAATAGTTTCTGAAATGTCCATTTTAGTCCCTTAACTTTCAAAGTTACAACTTTAGTCCCTTAACTTACAAAAGTTGCATTTTTCCACTCTAACTTCCAAAGTTAGCATTTTTCACTCAAAATAGTTAACTTTGAAGATTCAACTTTTTATTGGTAAGTTATTTTTGTATCAAAACACTTATGTTAGTCTTATATTCCATATGGAAGACTAATTATGTGTGTGTTTTATGTGTATGTCCATTTCATCAAAATATCATTCATCCAAGTGAGTTAACTTTAATTTTCCATCTTAATCATTTATGAACTTCTAACATGTTTTACCACATATTATAACTTAAATGATCATAATAAGATAAATTAAAGTTAGTTTTAACATATCCAAGTTCATTTCAAAATCTTAACCAAAACATCATCCTACTTAGTCTTACATGTAAACTTTATATATTTTCAAGACTAATACATCATCATCAACAAATCCATGGTTTATTTTCATATCTTTAATCTTCCATTTTACACATGAAAACCTATTAAAGATTATGTTCAAAACCATTTTTAAACCCTTCATGTACAACTTGCTACTAGGAACACATACATGAATAATAACAATCAAAAACAAGATTAAGAAGCTTACTACTAGCACAAGGCTAGGGAAGACAAAAACCTTGAATTTGAGAGGGGTTTAGTGTGTTCTTCCTAGTGGTTTAGCTCCAAGCTCTTGAAACACACAAAAGGGGTTTGGATGATGGATGATTTTAAGTGATTTGGAGTTGTAAAAACTTGAAAGAACAATGTGTGTGGGTGTGTGTAATCCCACGGCCACAAGAGAAAGAAGAAAGAGGATTGTTTTGCTTGATTATTCAATCTTCTAACATGTGTTATTATATAACTATCTCATGTAATGATGCTAAAGGTTTAAGAGATCTTATGGGAGATTATGTGGGTACTTGGGAGATTTTGAAAAAGAGGATATGTGTGTGCATGTAAGGTGCCGTGTGTATGTATGTATAGATAGGTGATTTCTTGCAAATCTTGATCAAATCCTTACAAGGCATCATGATCCTATATACAAGACTTAACAAGGCATGCTTTAACTTGTGTTATGATTACTTGGATTGTGTCTTGGACCCTTATGGCCTAATGGCCGAAAATTACATGCAAGGGGACAAGAAAGTGTTACTTTTGTACTTAATGTTCACTTACACACTTTATCTCATGTTAAGGCATGCTTTTACATAGGTTTTAGGTTATAATTATCAACACAAGTTGCATGGACATCCCTTGGCCTTTAGGCCGGCCCTTAGAGGGGTTTGGGTGGGGTCCACCACTTCAAATATTTACCCATTGTTTGTTATGTTTAATCCCCCGTCGTTCGGGTGTCGTTCGGGTATTTTTCGGGTTTTAATCACGCGTTATCCGGACATTAAAAATACCTTTAATAACCCTTAAATATAGTCTAATTTAAGCGTTGATTGGTTATTTAGGCCTTTGCCGGGTGAAATTATGAGTTATACGCGTATCGGGTGCGGTACGCGCATTTTATTCGTTACCGGGAGATTTGTACAAGACGTTTTCACTTATGGTTTTGGAGTTCCAAAACTTATTATATTTCGTGAAAATACCCTTTATTTTATATCCTGGGTATCCGGGATCCTTTTCGTTTATTTAATTATTACTGGGTAATTGCCAACGTCCATACCGGATAGCCTATTCGCACATGATCCAATCATGTTTTACCATTAAACGTATGCATTCCTATGCACTATTTGGAAATTGCTATCTCCTAAGGCCTTGATAATTAAATTACGCATAATTGCATTTAATTACGTTAATCATATACTAATTAATCTGTACGGAATTACCTTATTTTTGCCGGTTGTTACATTCTCCCCCCGTTAAGAGAATTCCGTCCCGGAATTCAATTCAAGTTACCCATCACAATAGTATCCTTGAACAGGGCGGGGTGTTTGCGCTTCATGAGATCTCCTCTTTCCTAGTGAGCCCAGATTCATGCTCGGCTCACGCTTAGTGCTCTAACAAACACAATGTCATAGTTCAACTACGACTAAGCTCTTGGTCATCCCACCTTGACACATCTATCGATTTCCCGAAATAGTAGAGCTTATCGCCAACCGGACTTCCGCCGGTCGAGGGATTGACCAAAACTTCCTCAGGCCAGACTCGCGGGATTCATTAAGAGTCCCACTAAGCTCTTGCGACAATTCAAGCTTATTCATCACGAGGCCAATTTTGATCGATATCTCCGTACCACCGAAGTATTAGGAACTTGGCCTACTACAAACTCTAAGCTTATTGACACCTCCTCGGAGTATGACTCTCAGTGAGATCCTATTATTAGACCGAAGTTCTTAAGGCCTACGCCTTGTCCGTATGACTTCTTAATAGGTTCGCATCTCATCCAAACAGTCTTAAATCTGCAAGATCTACTGGCCATCTCTCGAATAACCTAAACCAGGTTATGTATCTATCTCCGTCTGTCAATCGACGCACTTGGAGATTTACACGTATGCCCTCCAAGGGCTTTGAGTAGTACACCCCGAACACTGGGATGCTAATTCCTATCACATAGGAAATTTTGGTGATGAAGCTCATGGATTCGATCTGCCACGAACATCAATCGTGTCAACACGGACAATTCCGTCAAGTATATTCAATTTGTCCGAGGATGACAAACCATACTTGTCTCAAATCGAGTATCCCATGCTTGTGTACAAGGTTTGTCGAACTCGAGGTAGAGTGACCACTACAATCCGATATAATGTAAGTTGGCAATTCGGTGTCTAGTCCCAACTCTCTCTGAGAGTATAGGTAACTGTCCGTATGCCTCATCTCGAAGCCACAGATGAGTACGGAATGAGAGGGCTCCAAGCAACAATCAATCATCACTTGGGTCACATCTGACCCCGGGACACCTCGGGTGTCATGGTGATGTCAGACAGGTGATCTTACCGCACCACATAAAAGTCCCCTTGGAAACCTTGTCGGGTATCCCATTTCATTTATCCTTCGGCTCGACTCACTTTACCGTATATTTACCTCCCCATTAAGATAAATATACTAGGTTCTTGTCGGCCGAACAATCACATTCAAAATGGGACTTTATTTCCGTAGAATCCTCTGGGTATTGAATTGCTGCTTTCCTCCTGAGTAATTGTGGTTAATGGTACTAGGACGCTTATTATGGACTGATGGAGGTCGAAAGTTTTTGCGTCGCTTTCACCCTTCAGTCCCCTTACATTAAGCAGTGTATACATGGCGCCCGGGCCGTACAATTCCACAATCCTCGAGTATTACTAGCCGACTCAAACACCAACGATAAGATGCTTCCAGCACATAGGCCTATACCGAAAAGAGATATACGAAACATCATAAATTGTTGTCGCAATGAACAACGTATAAGGTTTATTATGACATATCAACACGTTGGCCCCCATTGCGACAAGTATACAGAACACCAGTAGCTACCCAAACCATGGGTATCCAGTACCAGTTCTGTTATATGTGCTTCATGGGCACTAGTGTTCTATCGTCAATAGCAACCTAGTAAATCAATTCCGAATAATACAGGCCACATGCCCTTACATTGACCTTCAGATCTTATGCAGAGATCTGAGTGAAAGGAGTCCTGAAACCAAAACCCTCATTCATCGAAGGTTCCATCCTTTCGGAATCTTGTTATGTAAATGGTGAAATCGGGTCATAGATGCATGCATTTAGCATAGATTTCACATTTGGCTTGACGGCTTCATGCGCTCAAGTCGTTACTTAAACAAGCGAGCGACTGATATCGTACCACAAGTAATAGTCCTGAGCCTTCCCATGAGGCATCCCATTCAATGCCTCAGTAGTCACACATATGGGCGGAATATGTAAGTTTTCAAGCTCGTCCTGATTAGTCCGGTGCCATATGCCCTGACCTGGCAGCTCACATTACTATGGTGCCTCTAACAGCGTCTATCAAGGATAAGGGGTTTTGCTCTAGTGTGAGCAATGCTACTTAAAGATGACTGGGAACACCACTATCGACTCAAGGTCGATATTGTATTCCATTGTTCCAAGAATCTACGCCACGACACCAAAGTAGGATAAACCTTCCATCAAGGGAATAACAACATCAATCGATGGGTCGAGACGATCAACCATCTCAACCCGGTAGTGTGGCACCTTTAAAGAGTAGATAATGCTGCACGCCCTTCTGGATTCAGGGTTCATAAAACCTCTTAATCATGTACCAGGGACTTCACCAATGCACGCCCATGAGTGGGTCCACGACGGTATTCTCATAACCATCAGTATGGTACGTATAGCTCCAAATGAATCCACTGGTGTGAGCAATAAATGAATCGAACCTTTCAACTCTTGCTAGTCCCAAAGGTATAGATCATAATATCGCTCATAATTGCTCGATACCTTCAGGTTCGAGACGTATTCGAAATCCCTTATCACGAAGGCAAGTCTCGCCTTGTCACGTGTAGATCACAGGGTTTCTTCCCGACATTGATTTGCATAACCGATCGCTGGGCGACCAACTTGCACGTAACAGGTTAGTGCTGGACATAGCGTCACTGGCGCCTCGGATTCCGAAGATGTACCGTTCACGAAATGCGTGAGCATATACAGGGGTTGGCACATGATTCGGTCACTTACTCAGACGACCACGAGATTCAGACTTTAGGGGAATACACATGTAACCACTAAGGCTAGAGTGTCTAAGTACGACTTTTAGAAAGTCCGTTGGACACCGGAAATCCTACGTAATCAATGTCGGCACTACACAATCAAACAGGTAGAACAATGACGGCACGAGGGGTTCAGGTGGTGTCTCCACTCCGAGAGAAACAAGAGCAATGTAAACGACAAATCATCACGTCATCGAGGCAATCCAACAGTTGTAGCAATACGCCCTCTGAGCAACACGACAGTAGAAACAACATGGCAATGCCAGCAACATATCCACGAAGCACATCAACTAGGGAACACCACACAGGAGCAACATGACAACAGGGAAGTATGACGACAAGGCAACGCCGCAATAGGAACCGTACGACACAGAGAAATACGACGGCAAGGTCACACTACTGCAGGAGCAGTAAACAACGGGAATGCATCATTGACAATGCAGCGTAACCACCTGGATACACAACTAGCAAAAATAATGCAACTGCAAGTATGCACAATGGCTGAGGGGTAACACAGTAGCACGAATGCACGCGACAATATGACGCTCAACATGGAGAACCCATAGTCCACACTACCATAATGCTCTGTTATGGTGAGCACGCATCCCCGTGCGTCTCAGATCACTTGTGGAGGTGGGAATTGCATTCGTACCTTCAGCCTCGAGTCTATCCTCCATAGGCCCAATGGTAGGAATGGTTGGGTTGGCCGGCGCACCAATCGTCATAACATGAATGGAACGACGGGTTCCACATAATTTAGCTGACTTCTCAAGCCGATATTGTTCGTGGAGAGAACGACCATAGGCTTGTTATGAGTCACTCAGACAATGGCAACAGAAACATCGACAGTTTCCACTGAGGCCTGAGAACCATTGACAATGTTAGGCTTCTTAAGAGCCCAAGGAATGATAACTAGTAGTTCAATGAAAGCCTCAAAGGGGATGGAATTAATAACAACAAACTCCACAAAGACACATAGATGGTCATAGCGGCCTGGAAAGGGTCATAGAGACGTCTTCGTTAATATCATGTACTTCTGCAGGAGCCTCAAATATATCGACAACGTCAACCCGAGCAGAGTCATAGAACAACATCATCAAGCCCAACATAGACTGTACGGACAACGCCAACAATGAACTCAACAACAATTAAAGAAACGATGATATCTAGTTCGATAAGTGCTATCGAACCACTGACAACAACAAACTCAGCGAGAGCTACACACTTAATAGCGTCAACAGGACTTGCTCGAGCCATAGGACAATAACAGGAGTAACAATGTCAGGCTCGACTGGGGCCTTAGACTCGTCGTAGCTATTATATGTGTGGTGACTGGTATCCATAGGACCTGGAAACCAACCTACATCTTTCCCGATAACAAGGATAGTGGTCACAACGAGCATAGCAAGTAGAGGTAGAAGGTTCACGATTTATCGATACACCACGATAAAAGGAAAACGATACCGACTCTGGCAAACCAGCCGAGTCATTCTTCTCGTTAGGGTCTCCTTACATGCTATCTAGCACCGATAGTAATTAGCTGGAATGCCTCTCTGTCACTCAAGCGAGGCCGGTGAACTTTCTTCCTGATAGGCCATGCCGTGAGAGTATCGAAATATGGCAAGAGATTAGACAGGTCACCGTGTCCACAACGAATGGACTTTGCAACCTTAGTTTATAAGTCACCGCAACGCCTCAATATCTATGGGGATTAATGGAAAGCACTTCGCGTCATTTGCCGCCCCTAATAGATTACTAGTCTCGTCGTCATGACGAGGGTGACGAATGTTATTGCCACAAGAGCCATGGGATTTCCGTCCCATAGGTAACGTGACCACTTCCAATAGTCCGTCGTTCGATTTTCGAGGGGGGGGATTTCAATGTCAGCAAAAGCGTCTTGCAACATTCTGACAATCACAGTACACTTTTACGATTACGATTCCCAAAGTGTGGTTCCACTCTCTAGGATTTATGATGGATTCAAACACAGTACATGTAACGAGCCTACTCTGGCGTTCCTCGACTGAAGCGAGACCACCAACAATCCTTGAAAAACGAACAGGAGGTAGATAGAGGAATCTTATGATAACCTTTGCACCTCAGGAAGGTAGTATGACATAAGTACCAACATGCTGAGCCCATCACAATTCATCTTCCGAACACGATCTAGCGCTATTGCAAGGGTTGTTAGTCCATACTTGAATACTCAATACATCGAGTAGTGGCTTCCCACGAGTTAATCGTATGCACTTTCGAGTGAGTCCATCGCCATATGCCAACTGGGGCTTGCTGTTCTCCTACACGCCGTCATCCTAACACTGGCAAACGATGTCGCGGTCATGATTAGTGGCCGAAATCCTGACATCATCAAAGCTTAGCAAAGCACTATGACTCGCGGATGTGTGAGGCGACATGCCGATTTCACTGTCCGTCCATGACTGCCTGGAAGCAACCAATACTGCTGATTCAGCCGAGGCTATCGAGCCTTCAGAATAACGATGATCAAGCTTCCTAATCCCGTAACTTTGATTCTGTCTTCCAACCGGAGAGGAAAAATATCCAACCCTTGAAGACAACCTGGGCATGCGTTAGGTCGTACATGACTTATTCACCATGATAACACCGCAGCACACGGCCACGAGTCTCATATTTAATCCACGCAGGGTCCCGCTCTCTAGACGCACTAGTCTAGCAGGGACGCACCCTAAGTCTTCGCTGGGTTCCAAGTTTAGCATTCCTCGCATTGTTCCAGGCATTTAACTCCCATGCAAGGATGTTTTCGTCTCCCGTCTCTATCCGATGCGAAGATTTACGTCAAATTTCTCACATGAATAGACGTTCGAGCTCCTCCGTGTTCGTACCTTAAAGGTAATGTCGAAGAAAGCTTATTAAGTTAGCTAGGATCAAAACAAAGGGACATCGGCGAGACCTCCCATTTAACCCATTGGTCGATCAAAACTAAGACTGAATCTAAAGAACAAGAACAACTAAGACAAGGAGTGATCACCAATTCCGGCCCTAGCGCCCACCAAGGTTACCGTGCACCCCAAACTATTATTACGTGTGCACCCGTAATGATAATTTGTGTTGCCAGGTAATCTTGTTGCCCACTAGTTCCGAGCTTCCTGATCCAAAACCGAGATTTCATACAACAACACTTGATCCTCCAAATCATAAGCAACGTGGCGACATCCATTAACGCGATAGAGATTAGTCCTTCCGATCATCCCGTCTACAGGCAGGCAGGTAGGCTCCTCGTAGACCACAGTACCCTTCCTCTTGGCTGGTACCGGTGAGTGATGCAGGAGCGCGGACTATTGTGAAGCGTGATACAACAACCTTACTGGCAAAATATCCGTACTACGTATATGTATTAACTTAATCTTAGAAAATCGGATTCCTATGCAACTTAGACATCCTATCCGCATTTTCTAATACTCCATATATTGACACACACATGGCTAGTCGGTCGGAATTTCCCCTTGTACAACCCATGTACAATTTCTTTCTTTTCTAAAAATATTTCGTTGTGTTTTGTTTTTGAAAACTTCGTTTTCGAGCCAAAACCGGTTATAGTCTAGATTTTTTTTTTTTTCAAAAATGCTAGTTCGCTACAACCTTGGCTCTGATACCACTTCTGTCACACCACGCCAACGGCGGAAACACGTGGCGCAACGCTCGAAAGCATATCAAAGTCAAGATTAACACAAACTATATTTAATTAGAAAAGATCAATTTATTAGAATGTCGAAAATGAGTATCTCGTTCCATTATTGCACAATGCATTACATAAAACGATAAACATTAAGTTTCAATGTGGGGTATTTCCGTTTATGTTCCAACCCGATGGTAACCAGGAATGAAACCCCGACCAGTATCCGACAATCCGAATTCCACCGCACTAGCCCCATATCTATCCAGCACTTAGTTACCTGAAAGATATGTTTAAAAAGACGTCAATATATAAAATATTGGTGAGTTCACAGGTTTTAGTTTCATAACAGCAACATTTTCACAACCATCGACTCGACTCACTTTACCGTATAATTACTTTCCCATTAAGTAATTATACTAGGATCTTGTCGATCGATATTCCGTTTTTACAACATGTGCGAAACCTGCACAACTTGTGGCCTTTGTAAGGAGTAGCTAGCTCCTACAAACTATAATGATGAGCAATCCCTTGAGCCCCATAACCAAACCAAGACTGATAATAATGCCCCGCTCCAAGTCGTTACTCGGTTTCCCACGACTTAAGTTCAGAATATATGCACCCCAGGCATAACCTAATGCATAATCGACGCTATCGATTAGGGGTGGGCCTTGTCAGGCACCAATAGTACTATCCAAATATTCTTTCGGTTTCATTTCCCTGAATTAATGATTACGGAAGAGAGGACTCAACCCCGAGTGGCGTTCACTGCTCAAGTACTCATCATACCACTTATCACATTTTATCCTTTGAAAACCTTTTCAACATGTGACAATATTTGACAAACATATCTTTCCCCCAGTTAAAAACAGTAAAATGGGGCCGTGAAACTCACCTGAACACTGTCTGGCTCACTAGGTAGATAGCATAGAGGGTCTCGCACCTACAAACGTCCTAGACGTATAAGTCACTATTCCTATAGTGCATGTGCCTTGGCAAGTTGTACACCCACTCCCGACCATAAGTTATTCCAAATCCCGTTTAATTAAGCGCGTATCCTAGGTTTCGTTGGCGTCACATTACCCTTTGTGTTACAAGTTATATATTACTCTTGTTAATATTTCCTTAACTTGCATCTTATTATCATCGACTCGGCTTCACTTAACATATAATTATTTTCCCATTTAAATAATTATACTTAAGATCGCATCGCTCGATATAATATATATTTCAACGTTCGACCCGACTCACTTTGCCACACATTTGTTTTCCCATTTAAACAAATATGCTAAGATCTTGTCGTTCGATTGTATATCCTTAACACCCGATTCAACTCACCATACCGTATATTTATTTTCCCATTCAAATAAGTATACTAGGTTCTTGTTGGTACGGCATACACATGTATATATCCTCGTCTACTCGTCTCGTTTTCCTTCCCACATATCTACTTTCCCATTAAGTAGATATACTAGAATTTTGCCGAGACGAGTGTACATATATATAAATGTGTAATTTTTCTTGTTAAGTATATACGTTTGTTTAACGTCTTATTTGTTTATGTTATACTTTTCTCCCACGAATAATCCCCTTAACACTTAGGAAAGTGTTTGTTGGTTTTCACCCATGTATATATATATTTTACTTCCTAAAAATATATATTTTCCCATCTTGCCGCAATGGCATTTTTCTCATGATTTGTCCGTGTACGGTTCGTTAACGCGTCTTAGTTCGATATCTTAACTCGATTAGTTAATTATTCCAAGTCTTTCCCAACATGTGCTTTATAGAAATATTATCCACATTTCTAACCCATGTTACTTGGGAGGTTTGTATTTTAGCCCAACTTGTTAACTTAGATACAAAAATGCTTCCAATACTTTTATATTCCCATTTATATAAAAGTATTCATTTTTGTATAAGTTTCTTCAAGTTTGATTAATATTTTTATAAAATCTCCATTTTATAAAAATTCTTATCTTAAAACCCTTTGTATTTTTATAACTTTCAAAAATACACTTTTATACAAAATACCCAAGTATTTCAAAAATCATCCTTAGACTTTATTACTTGCATTTTTGACACCAAACTTTCCATACTTGTATTTTTGGACTAATAGTTTCTGAAATGTCCATTTTAGTCCCTTAACTTTCAAAGTTACAACTTTAGTCCCTTAACTTACAAAAGTTGCATTTTTCCACTCTAACTTCCAAAGTTAGCATTTTTCACTCAAAATAGTTAACTTTGAAGATTCAACTTTTTATTGGTAAGTTATTTTTGTATCAAAACACTTATGTTAGTCTTATATTCCATATGGAAGACTAATTATGTGTGTGTTTTATGTGTATGTCCATTTCATCAAAATATCATTCATCCAAGTGAGTTAACTTTAATTTTCCATCTTAATCATTTATGAACTTCTAACATGTTTTACCACATATTATAACTTAAATGATCATAATAAGATAAATTAAAGTTAGTTTTAACATATCCAAGTTCATTTCAAAATCTTAACCAAAACATCATCCTACTTAGTCTTACATGTAAACTTTATATATTTTCAAGACTAATACATCATCATCAACAAATCCATGGTTTATTTTCATATCTTTAATCTTCCATTTTACACATGAAAACCTATTAAAGATTATGTTCAAAACCATTTTTAAACCCTTCATGTACAACTTGCTACTAGGAACACATACATGAATAATAACAATCAAAAACAAGATTAAGAAGCTTACTACTAGCACAAGGCTAGGGAAGACAAAAACCTTGAATTTGAGAGGGGTTTAGTGTGTTCTTCCTAGTGGTTTAGCTCCAAGCTCTTGAAACACACAAAAGGGGTTTGGATGATGGATGATTTTAAGTGATTTGGAGTTGTAAAAACTTGAAAGAACAATGTGTGTGGGTGTGTGTAATCCCACGGCCACAAGAGAAAGAAGAAAGAGGATTGTTTTGCTTGATTATTCAATCTTCTAACATGTGTTATTATATAACTATCTCATGTAATGATGCTAAAGGTTTAAGAGATCTTATGGGAGATTATGTGGGTACTTGGGAGATTTTGAAAAAGAGGATATGTGTGTGCATGTAAGGTGCCGTGTGTATGTATGTATAGATAGGTGATTTCTTGCAAATCTTGATCAAATCCTTACAAGGCATCATGATCCTATATACAAGACTTAACAAGGCATGCTTTAACTTGTGTTATGATTACTTGGATTGTGTCTTGGACCCTTATGGCCTAATGGCCGAAAATTACATGCAAGGGGACAAGAAAGTGTTACTTTTGTACTTAATGTTCACTTACACACTTTATCTCATGTTAAGGCATGCTTTTACATAGGTTTTAGGTTATAATTATCAACACAAGTTGCATGGACATCCCTTGGCCTTTAGGCCGGCCCTTAGAGGGGTTTGGGTGGGGTCCACCACTTCAAATATTTACCCATTGTTTGTTATGTTTAATCCCCCGTCGTTCGGGTGTCGTTCGGGTATTTTTCGGGTTTTAATCACGCGTTATCCGGACATTAAAAATACCTTTAATAACCCTTAAATATAGTCTAATTTAAGCGTTGATTGGTTATTTAGGCCTTTGCCGGGTGAAATTATGAGTTATACGCGTATCGGGTGCGGTACGCGCATTTTATTCGTTACCGGGAGATTTGTACAAGACGTTTTCACTTATGGTTTTGGAGTTCCAAAACTTATTATATTTCGTGAAAATACCCTTTATTTTATATCCTGGGTATCCGGGATCCTTTTCGTTTATTTAATTATTACTGGGTAATTGCCAACGTCCATACCGGATAGCCTATTCGCACATGATCCAATCATGTTTTACCATTAAACGTATGCATTCCTATGCACTATTTGGAAATTGCTATCTCCTAAGGCCTTGATAATTAAATTACGCATAATTGCATTTAATTACGTTAATCATATACTAATTAATCTGTACGGAATTACCTTATTTTTGCCGGTTGTTACAACAAACATTCATCAAAGCATAAGCAATTCAACCAAATTAAATGATAACCACTTCACATATATTATTTTAAGTTGCACCTTTATAGTATCGAGTTAAATGCCAATTTAGTCCCTGAGGTTTGTTAAAAATTGTCACTTTCATTCGAATCTTTTTTTTTGTTGTCAATTTAGTCCCTGTGGTTTCATTTTTTTGTCATTTTAGTCCCCGTGGACTAACAAGATTTGGATAATAGTGACAATTTTTGACAAACCTCAAGGTCTAAAATGACAAAAAATGAAACCACATGGACTAAATTGACAAAAAAAAAAAAAATTCGGATGAAAGTGACAATTTTTGACAAACCTCAGAAACTAAATTAGCAATTAAGTATAGTATCAATCTAAACAAATTATTTTATGTTGGTCAAGGCAAAACATGATTATTATTAAGTTGCACATTTTTTATAGAATATCAAGAAAACACGTTCATCTATTTTTTTTCCTAACAAAACTTACTATTTATAGAAATAACCCATAAATTACGTCCATATATAATAATTTGCATGGCAACAAAACACCTTAATCCGTACATGTAGCAACTTAAAAATAATCATCTCACATTTTTGTTCCAATTTTTTCACTTTCCTAGATTAATGTTATCATCCATTCAATTTCATCAACAAAAGCTCTTTCGATTCATTTCCAAAATCACAACAATGAGTAGGGGGCTAGATGACGCGGATGCCGATGCATTGTCCGTTGTCGCCACCGCCCCGCCGCTGTCGACAACGGGCAGCCGAAAATCACATTCGCAACAATTGCGTACCAACACGGGCACGAACTTTAAACGTCATCCGAAGCAACGGAAACACAGCCTGGACGAGGCTAGTATTTCCGTGGCCATGGACGGGTTTCATAACCCGTCCGATGATGAGTATGGTGATGGTGACTTTTATCCGTATGCCGTGGACGACGAAAGTCAACAATGTGTATTAAATAATCCTTGCACAAACAATAGCAATAGTAATAGTAATAGTAAAAGTAATGATGATAATAATGATAATATTATTAATATTAATGACACGTCATCTTCATGCAATGAGCACCATCGGTTACAGGAGTTTACGTCAGCGGGTGGTGGATCTGGATATTTTAAAGCTCCATCGCGGTCGGCCGTGCATCCAGGCAGGCCGACCGCGATGGAGCTCAGACCACATCCGCTACGAGAGACGCAAGTAGGGAGATTCATCCGTACAATTGCGTGTACGGAGACTCAGTTATGGGCGGGTCAGGAGTGTGGTGTTAGGTTTTGGAATTTTTGTGATGCTTTTGAGCCTGGGTTGGGGATTGGGGAAAGGGCTAGACGTGGGGACGAGGATGCGGCGCCGTTTTATGAGTCGGCGAACACGTCGCCCACCACGTGTTTGTTGATAGACCGCGCGAGTAAGTTGGTTTGGAGTGGTCATAAAGATGGGAAAATTAGGTCTTGGAGGATGGATCAGCAGCCTGAAGATGATGTTCCTTTTAAAGAAGGGCTTTCGTTTCAGGCGAACCACCGCGGTCCTGTGCTTTCTATGGTGATTTCGTCGTATGGTAACTCAGTTTTTCTATCACTTGTAAAGTTTAATCCATAGTTGATGTTATGCAGGCGCATACGGTTACGTTTGTTAGTATATGCCGTATATATAGGGCATTGTATTTTAGGGTATACGCCCGTATAGGGCATTGTATGCATAGGTAGTGAATATGATTATATATGCAAGTATTGAAGTATACGGGCGTATACATATGCTATACGCCTGTATGGCATATGCTTGACGGATTTTAATCATTTTTATTTTGGATTCTGCAGGTGATATATGGGCAGGGTTTGAGAATGGAGTGATAAAGGCGTGGCCATGGGATTCGGTTGAAAAATCGCTGGCTTTATCACCAGAAGAACGCCACATGGCTGCTTTGTTAGTCGAGCGGTCAGGTGTGGATCTTAAATGCCAAGTAACGACTAATGGCGTTTGTAGCATACCGTCGTCGGATGTGAAGTATTTGCTGTCTGATAATGTGAGGTCTAAAATATGGGCAGCTAGTTCTCTATCCTTCTCATTGTGGTATGATATTCTCTTGACTATATCTTTAGAAAATTTATATATTTCGACGTATATTAAAAAGCGATTATTGCGACTGCAGGGATGCGCGTACATGGGAACTTTTGAAAGTTTACAACGTCGATGGACAGATTGAGAACCGAGTTGATGTATCAGAGAAAGATCAACTTGCAGAAGAAGAAGGTAGTGCAAAAGGCGGTTCAAAATCGAAAAAGGAAAAACACGGAGGTAGTTTCTTACAAAGATCACGTAACGCAATAATAGGGGCTGCAGATGCAGTTAGGCGAGTTGCAACAAAGGGTACGGGTGCATTTGCAGCTGAAGAAGCTAAAAAAACGGAAGCTCTTTTGCTTGCTTTTGATGGAACGATTTGGACGGGGTGTTCAAATGGTTTATTGGTCCATTGGGATGCAAATGGAAACCGTTTGCGTGATTTTCATCACCATCGTTGTGCGGTTCTTTGTTTGTGTACATACGGGCCACGGATATGGGTTGGGTATGTGAGTGGTATGGTCCAAGTGATTGATCTTGAGGGAAATTTGATTGCGGGTTGGATTGCGCATAATGGTCCCGTAATAAAAATGGTAGTTGGGAACGAGGCGGTTTATAGCTTAGCTACACATGGTGGTATACGCGGGTGGTACATTTCGTCTCCAGGGCCTCTTGATAATATTTTAAGACCAGAATTATCCAAAAGAGAACATATGTATAATACAATTGAAAGTGTTGGGATTATGGTTGGTACATGGAATGTTGGCCAAGGAAAACCATCTCCCGAAGCGCTTATTTCTTGGTTAGGATCACAAGTTTCTGATGTTGATATTCTCGTTGTCGGCTTGCAAGAGGTCGAAATGGGGGCCGGCTTTCTTGCTATGTCTGCCGCTAAAGAAACCGTAAGATCTTTAAATCTTAATCAAGTTTTTTTTTTTTTTTTTTTTTTTTTTTGCGCACTTATTTGTATCATGTCGAGTGCAGATAGGTGTGGAAGGGAGTCCTAACGGACAGTGGTGGCAAGACGCCATAGGGATAGCTATCGGCGAAGGATCTAGCTTTGAACGTGTAGGATCAAGGCAGCTTGCGGGTCTACTAATAGCTATCTGGTATTACTTTCACAAACGCAGTTCTTGTATGTGCTACATTATTCTGATATGTATGTTATTAGGGTACGAAAGAGTCTTAGAACACACGTAGGAGATCTTGACGTTGGAGCAGTTGCGTGTGGCTTGGGTCGTACAATTGGTAATAAGGTAAGCACGTTCGTTCACTAAAGCGTCTTATTTATCGCTTTAGGTTGTACTTTTGTCTCGTTAATTATAAAAGGATCGATCCGGATTGTTTTATCTCTAACAGGCAAAAAAGTCAAAGCGGGTCAAAGTGGTCGAAAATTACCCATAGTGTATGTTTCATGCATCAAACCTGTCAAAAACCATTTTGTAAAAAAAAAAAAAAAAAACCAAAAAAAGATGATTATTGTTATAATTTTTTTTATATTTTTTGTAGTTAATTATGTATAGAAAATAATAATAATTTTGGACGCAAAGTGTTTCGGGTCAACAGATGTTACAACTAGTGATCATGGTCATTTACTTTTGAGCAGGGAGGTGTAGGGTTGAGATTACGAGTTTACGACAGAATAATGTGCTTTGTAAACTGCCACCTGGCTGCGCATTTGGAAGCAGTCAACCGTCGGAATGCAGACTTTAACCACATTTACAGAAATATCACATTTGGGCGATCAATCAATAACGCATCTGGTATGGCGCGATACCTGTTTTTGTGTTGCTCTCTTGCCTTCTGCATATATTTATTTTCGGTGATTTATTCTTCCTATGATGGCTTGCTATGCTTGCTCCTTGTTCTTTCAGTTGGTGTCTCTTCTACTGCGCAAATGCTTCGTCCTGCTACTGTAAGTATACAACAAAACTATATATCCGTATATGTGTAAACTGTAAATTTATATTTGTTTTTGAGTTATGAAGTTATTATTAATATCAACAGCCTGTCGCGATCAATCTTGACGAAGGGAAGCCAGACCTAGCAGAAGCTGATATGGTTATCTTTTGCGGTGACTTCAATTACCGTCTTTTTGGAATAACTTATGACGAAGCGCGTGACTTTGTTTCGCAAAGGAGTTTTGATTGGCTGAGACAAAAGGACCAGCTAAGGGCGGAAATGAAAGCCGGGAAAGTTTTTCAGGGAATGAGAGAAGCGCTAATTAGATTTCCTCCGACTTACAAGTTTGAAAGAGGGAAACCAGGTTTAGGAGGTAATGTATATGAAGGGTAGCGATGGGATGAGACGGTAACAGGCCAAAACAGCTCGGGTTGATATTAATATAAACGTTTGCGCAGATTTATATAACGAATATAGTGCTAAATGTGATTACAAAAATATTATTGTTCTAATAATAATCTAATTTTTTGATTGACGACGGAGGTTTTATGCATTAAAATACGCGCTAGACTACTTTCGACCCGTTGATCTGCTGTGCTGTGCTGAAATAAACGCTATTTCAGCGACTTTCAAGCTGTTTGATCCATTTGACCCGTATCCTTATCGCCTCTTTTTTATTTACTTTTACCCATTCGAGGCATTAAAGATGGAACATAACGTATTAACCATGGTTGTCAAAGCGCCTAGGCGCACTCAAGGCGCATAGGCCGAGCCCGGAGCCTAGGCGCAAGGCGCATAAAAAACGAGGGCTTTTTATAATTAGGCGCATAGTATAAAATACATTTTTTGGGGATTTTAGAGATGTTTTAGGCTTGTTTAGGGCTACATTAGGATGTTTTAGGGTTGTTTAGGACTTGTTCATAACTCATTTAGGATGTTTTAGAGGTTTAGGCAACTTTTAGCCTAAATTTGGCCAGAAATCAGCCTGAAAACAGCCCTGATAGTGCGCCTCAGTGTCTAGGTGCGCGCCTCACAAGGCGCAGCGCACTTGGTGCGCCTGGTTGCGCCTTGCACCTAGACGCGCTTTTGACAACTATGGTATTAACCAGAATCGACCAATTGATAAGTAAATTTGTCGAAACTATCAAAAACATATGAAAAGTTGCCATACTGATCTTTTTTGTTTTCAGGATATGATTCGGGAGAGAAAAAACGTATCCCTGCATGGTGTGATAGAATACTATATCGAGACAATCGTTCATCACCATCATCAGAATGCGGATTAGCATGCCCCGTTGTTGCTTCAGTTTGGCAGTAAGTCTGTTTTGGGAACTTCCCTTGTTTGTATACTACATTTTATTTTATTTTATAAAATCATATTTCTTTGTGATGACATCTGCAGGTATGATGCTTGTATGGATGTAACAGAGAGTGATCACAAACCCGTTCGCTGCAAATTTAAAGTCCAGATTGCCCATGTTGATAGATCAACGAGAAGACAAGAATTCGGCAAAATATTCATGTCAAACGAAAAAATAAGTTCCATACGCGAAGAATTACGCCGTGTTCCCGAAATTTCACTCAGTGCAGAGAAGATTGTCCTTCAAAATCAAGACACATGTCCTATAAAAATCACTAACAAAAGCAACAAAGAAGATGCCATTTTTCAATTTTTATGTGAAAGCATATCTGCCATTATTGATGGCGAAGAACCAGTGTATCGACACAGAGGCTCGTTCGGTTTTCCTAAGTGGATTGAGGTAATCTAAGCAACTGCTGGCCTAGAGGTGGTAAAAACCGCATGTCGAGTGGGTTGGGTAACAAACCAAAATAGGTTCAGTTCAAAATACGGATGTGGGTCAATACTTGTTTTTCCGATTATTTGACTTAGGATAGCTGTAAGCATTTGAATACAAGAGCGACGAGTTTTGACCCGTTTCATTTTCAGTTAACTTCTTTTTTTTCCCCTCTAAATAAATGTATTACACGCCAGGTTTTAAAAAGCGCGCCTCAGGCGCACTTAAGCGCGAGGCGACCTGAGGTGCGGATCCATGCGCCTTATGTCACTCAAGGCGCGTAGTGTACAAAAAGCGCAGGGGTGTTTTTGTGCTTCAAAGTGTTATACATATAGCTAAAAAGGTTATACATTTAAGTTAAATCATATATAAACCTTATTTATATCTATATTTTGGGGTAAGGATGCTAAAAACCTATAGGATATATAGAAAAAATTATATAATCGTCTTGCGCCTCTGTTTTAGACCTCGTCGCTTTTGTGCGCTTCGCGCTTTTTAAAACCAAGAATTTACACGTTAGACCGATATAAAACAAATACAACTTGAATTTGCTTATTTTCATATAACATGGTTAAAATTGTGATGTAGGTGGTTCCTGCTGTTGGCATAATAAAACCAGGAAGAGCAGCAGAAATCTCAATACATGTTGACGACACACATGCCTCAGAAGAAGAGGGGGCGCAACAACATTGGCGTGCCGAAGACACACGTGACAGGCTTGCTATCTTATCAGTAGTAATTAGAGGCAGCAAATCAACTGCAACAAGAAGTCACCAATGTCATGTGCACCACCGTTATTCTCCCAAGAATGCAGTGCAGCATGAACCATCAATGAAAAGTTTCGGTTCTAAGAAACATCAAAGTTCAAATCATCGGTCTTCTGCTAAGTTTGATGATCATCATCGAAGTAGACGTGAATCTTGACTGTTTAACTAGCTAGCTTGTACAGAATGGGAAACTAGACTACATGCTGATCTGATGCATTGCCAGATTTCAAGCTTCTGTGTTGTTAAATTTTGTGCAATAGATAGGTTGATTGTAATCTTTTTTGTTGAATTGACGAATTATACGATTATGTAGCGCAATCATGCATAAAAAGATTTCGAATCGCATGGAATGTAAGCCTGCGTAAATGTGCGGATCAGTCAGGTAGCGGTCCAAATGTTCTTTAGCCAAAAAATGGGCTCAGGTTCAAACACGTCGCTTTAAAAAAAGAAAGTATTAAAACTCGTCCACCTGCTATAGTTGTTTATATATCTTAGCTTGTGGCGATGGCGGGTGGAGGTGGCGTTGGTGGTCATGCCATGATGGTGGTGGTTAAGGGGACCAATATGCCGCCTCCCCCCCCCCCCCCCAAGTTTTTTTGGCGCAGTAGTGGAAATTTGTGATTTTCGTAGGTAAATTGAGTCTGGCCCCCGCCAATTTGCCACTACCGATCGAAAAAAATTGAGCCCCCCCCCCCCCCCCCCCCCCCCGATTCGAGAACCAAACTTTGCCCCTTGTGGGTTTTGACACGTTACCCGACCCGCCTACCTGCTCAGTTTGCTACCTGTAATTTTATCATGAACCAATAATGACATAAGATTACTTATTAAAAGAAAATGCAAAGACCACATTCCTGCAATAAGATTGTACTATAACTATATGCATATTGTATAATCTCACAGGATGGACAACTGATACTAGTCTTCTGACCTCTGGACCTTGTTCGCGTTCGAGTCCCGGTTTGGGTCAAAAGTAGCTAAGAAAACAGTGTCGGTCCACTTATCGACGAACTCAAAATTCCATAGATACCCTTAACTCGATTTCTTTTAGACGGCATACAGTCTCTTGTTGTATCTCTCACTATACATCTCAGAATCAGATACCATTGACATTGAAAAAGAATGCGAATGAGTCTCAGCCCGTCTTATATTCCTCATCTTAGTCTCCTCGAGCCGATGCCTTATGACACAATAACACATTGACCCGATTGTGGTCAACATAATCGTGGCACCAATCACAGTGGCGTAAATGGCAAGCCACTGTTCATGACTTCCCACAACCACATAAGTTAGCGAAATAAACGCGATCGATATAAAAAGACATGCCAGCCACATCAGCTTATTGATCACAAACATGAGTTGTCTCTTAGCCTTCTCTTCAATCACCACAATAGACGTCTGAACCACCACAACCGCCAAAGAGATGAAAAGGGCTAGACTGTCGAACAAAAAGAACAAAATAAACGCAGCATCGTTGGCTATATTGGCTTGCCCGAGGGTAAAACCGTCTTTTTCCTCCTCAACGTATTGGCCTGGTACAGTAAAAATGGCTGCAAAAGCCACTGTGGCTATAAGAACCGCAACAACCGTGGCTGAATTTATGGCGTTATTGAGCCCATTGATGTGGAGCTTTTTCACCTTTTTCGCAATCTTACGAACCCTGAATCCCGTTTGACGGGTCTGTTTGATTTGAGACTCAACGTCATGTTTTATGTCACTGACTGTTTGCTTGAGTTGCTTGGCGGCACTAGGCGGTTTTCCATAGTCTTTAGAGTGAGCAGCCCCTGCGTCTTTTAAGATATCAATCATTTCTGTAATTTTCATGTTTTCCGCAATGTCAAGAGGCGTCTCTCCAGCCTTGTTGACTGCATTGATGTTGATGTCCTCAAATGATAGCAGGCATTTCACAATCTGACAGGTGCAAGAAGTCAACAACAATTTTTTTTACATATTATTGTTATTTTTTTTTATTTTTTTTTTATTTTTTTTGTTGATAAGAATATTCTGATTTTATATATTAAAACAAAAACAGCCAATTACAAGTGACACGCAGGTAAACGGGCAACTAGAGGTGTCAATTTCGACCCATTTAATTATAAAAGAGTTTATTCCGGTTGTGTTTATCTCAAACGGGTCAAATGGTTGAAACCACATATTTAGCAAAAAGGGTATCAGATTGCAAGATGCCCAAAACTTGTAATAATATCGCCCATCCAACCCGACCCACTAAAAAATAACTTGCTTCAACCTGAGCCCGTTTTGACCCATTAACCGACCCGCCCATGTTGCCACCTCTATATGCAATGAGTGGATAATGAAGCTGCAAGGCGGAAGGAAAAACCTTAGTACGGCTCTTTTTCGTTGCAATATGAAGAGCGGTATTCCCCTTATTATCTTCCAAGCTCAAAACAGTTGGATCGGGTTTAACTAATTCAACCACCATATCCATATTCTGGCCCTTAACTGCCATATGCAGAGCGGTTTGACCTTTCTTATCAATCCTGAAACCAATACTTGGATCTTTATTTAATACAGCTTTTGCCACCTCCAAATGACCCATTCTTGCTGCCGTATGAAGCACCGTTTTACCGTTGTTTCTGGCTATTTTGGCAAGATTTGAATCGGCATCAAGAAGCAGGTCGACCACTTCAATGTGTCCTTGAGCTGCTGCTGTGTGTAAAGCAGTTGAATTCGAAGAATCTGTAGTCATAACGAGATTCGGGAAAGAATTCAAAAGTTCCCTCAAAACTTCTGCAAGATCGGACAATCAGAATAAGCTAAAGCAGTAACACAAGATTTTAATGACTTTGAAAAATATAATGGTTATAAAAAAATCATTATTTTGCCCCCTAGTTTTCTAGTTCTTAACTGCAGACATACATTTTAAACATTTGTTAGGGGCTTTTTGGATTTGCATTCAATAAGGTATCTGATTGTTTAAGGTTAAAGAGTGGGTCGGGTCAAAATGGCCCGTTTTAAGAAATGTATTATTTTGGTTGAGGTCAAAACGGGTTCTGACTAAAATGGATTATTTAAGGATGAAATAAAATCTGTCTTGATAGGGCTGTTCAAAAAGCTCGTGACCGGCAGCTTGGCTCATAGCTCAATTGAACAAAAAAAAAAGTAGCTAAAAAAACTCGATTTCAAACCGCCTGAGCTGAGCTGACTCATTTTCTAACCAAGCCGAGCTCGAGCTTAGCTCGGCTGGGCTATTGGCTCTGCTCGTTGGCTCGTTCTTAAGTTCGTTTAACTTCGAGCTTGTGCTCGAGCCTAGCCGAGCTGCCTCGTTTAATTTCGATCTTGACTTCGAACCCACCCTGGCTCGACTTGGCTCGAGTCTTTTTGATCATGTCATCGCTAATTTCAGAATGTAAATGCAAACATAGCAAAGCAAAGAACAAATTTTCAAACATGAAAAAGAGTGAAGCATACCTATATGTCCCTGTTTGGCAGCAATATGAAAGGGATCATAACCGTTATTAGCGGCAATAGAAGCCGTTTGAAGATCAAGATGTTTCAACAACTGAGCTATAACATGAGAATGTCCATTCTCTGCAGCCACATAAAGAGGAGTTTCGCCTTCTTGATTTTGTTTAGACAATGCATCAAGTCCAAGATTCTGAAGAATCTCTATGACTTTCGATAGATTCCCTCCCCTACAAGCCAAATGAAGCATCGAATCCCCTCGTTTCCCAGGCGAATCTTTCGCTTTTCTTCTGTCAACACCGAAACTCAGCTGCCTGCCCATCGCTATTCTAAAACTCTTCTGTTTTTCCATAGCCGAAGCACGAAAACTCTGTTGTTTTTCCATCTTTCCCGACCGGAAACTAGTCTGTTTTTCCATAGCCGAAGCACGAAAACTCTGTTGTTTTTCCATCTTTCCCAACCGGAAACTAGCCTGTTTTTCCATCTTTCCCAACCGAAAACTAGTCTGTTTTTCCATAACCGTGAACACGCAGAACCGTAAAACAAATCTTTCCGATTTATTACCAATAAAAACACTTCATAAAACATCAAATTTCCATCTCCTAATATGCAGAAAGCCCTAATTTCTTAAAGGCAACTAAAACAAGCTGCAGAATCAAGAAACTGCAATTAAATTAACAAACAGAATCAAAGTTTAAATCTTTTGTATAATCACATATCAAGAAACTTAAAAAACACAATATTTCAATATCCCAATGTGCAGACTGCAGAAAGCCCTAAATTCTTAATTTAATTTTTTTAATAATAAATTGCGTAATTTTCATTCCATGACTGAGAAAATTACGTTAAGAAAGCACGCAGGCGGGCAACAAGTTGTGTCGCCAACCTTTCTGAATGGTAAACCCTAATCTACTAAAAACGTAATCTTGCGCACCCGGAGCTGAGAGACTACAATTCTTAATGGACAATAAAAAAATACTACAATTTAATTTACTTCCCACAATAAAAGATACAATCTTTTGTTGAATTAATAAGCAATAACCTTAAAAAACATCAGATTTCCATTACCCAATATGCAAAAAAAATAATATTTTTATAAAAAGTTAAAAATTGGGGGGGGGGGGGGGGGGGGTCAAGATTCAACAGACTGCAAATTAAGAAAGACCCATGATCTAAAAATCAAATCTTTTGACAGAATACTAAGCAATCCACTTAATAACATCAATTTTATACCTTCCAATATGCAGAAACTTCTAGAATCTTGAATAAAAAATAAAATAAAATACTGCAAGTGTAAAGAGTATAAAATAAAAAACTCTAGTATATGTTTAGAGCACCTGAATCTAAAGATAGTTAGTTGTATATGAGTTAGGCAGAGATGAAGAGAGGCAGCCAATATATTAGTAATATCTAAAGAGGGATGGAATATGAAGGTGGGGTCCAGTTGTTATATGATTGAGTGGTGTTGAGACCCACAGCAGCCATCATTGTAGTATAAAAAAACAAACAGAGAAAGCATTTTGGACAAAAGTTGTTGCAATGATCATCCACAAGGAAGATAATGGTGGAAGGTGGCCTGCATAGATAGATAGATAGATAGAGAAAGATGAAACAGTTAACAATAACAATAATATAAAAATAATAATATTATTAATATTAATATATGATCTAATTCATTGTTCTGGAATGTGCATATCCATTGCCATCTTGAAGGTGGTAAGTGGTAAACTGGTAATTACTAAAGTCATTCTAAATTTTTGTTAATGACTAACAAAAGTCTGATTATCTGAGTAAACCAAAAGGCAAATAGCCACACACGTTTGTGAACGTGGACAACGCTGGTCACCCGAACCGCCATTATTTCAGAGGAAACTCCCCTATGAAGGCCTACTGTGTTAAAACGGTTGGCTCAACCCAACGCAATTTTACCCCAAGCAAAACTTTTTTTTTGTACAGTGAATTTTAACTTTTAGCGGTGCTTAATCGCACTCCCCTTCCAGGGAGCCCATTGCCCTACTCTGGAATTAGAATTTGGCCTGACGTACATTGGAAAAGCTGCATAGATGTTGGATATTTTAGCGTAATTGGATTGACTGTTTTGACCAATATGTTCATAATAATACATCAAATAGGTATGGTGGTGTGCACGCCTATTTGAATTTATTATGAACTTAGGGGCGAAGCCCCTAAGGAACGGGGGTCCGGGGGCAGCGCCCCTGAGAGCAGGGTCCAAGGGGCGGCAACCCCTGGCTGGGGTCGAGCTGCCAGGTCAGCTTGGAAAAATTTTATTTCCATTAAAATTGTTGTGGTAAAAATGTCTCCAAAAATTAAATTTCAGAAATAGAGGGACTATTTTGGCAAGTTCGAAAACCTTGGAAAACTGCCTAAAAGGCAGTTAATGGCCCAATTGTTTCATTCACAAATTCTTCTTCTTGGTCATGATTTCTTTGGTTCTCTAAATCCCAATCAAAACATACAGAAAATTCTCAATCTCTGATTGTATCCGATTGAATATTCGATAGAACCGTCGAATTGATTCAATCTGAAAGCGATCACGTGCCTTCAGAGATTTCTGTTATCCGTTATTGTTCGTTTTTTACGGTTATTCCCCAACAATAGAGACTAGCCCTACGCAAGGGGAGAGTATTCGAGTTGCTCCTCGTGAGAGTCAAAATCGGGTCTTGTGAAATGCCTCAACCATATTGCCATGACATCATTGGTTTGCTCCAAGCAAGACTTGAACCATGAACTCACAATACAAAATAATAACATAATAAGAAAACTGTTTTCCCTAACACCTTGTTGGAGGTCGCAAATCTGAATACGAGCCAACACGAGTTTTATCCGGTCGATAGGATTATCTTGGGGACTTGTTCCTGCTTGGGCTGTAGCGCTATGTTCCTGAGTTCACTTAAGGATGAAAAAGAAAAGCAAGGAAGAAATTTCATTCCCTTTCTCTTCCTCCTTTTTTTTACATTTCTGTTACTGTCATTTCTTTCCAAAATGGAAGGATAAATTTTGGCATAATTTTCCTCTCCTTTTCTTTCAAAAAAAAAAAAACGAACCTCTAGAACACATTATCTTCTTTCCTTCCATTTTCCCATACTAAGACAGCATGAACCCGATTAAGACAACATAATCTGATCATATATGAGGTGACGGGCCTACAATTAACATGTGTGACCAACTAATCCCCTAAAAAAGATTAAAAAAAAAAAGTTCGCCGTTAAAAAAAAGTCATTTGTTTAGTGGTAAATGATTGAACCGAGCTATTATTGAATTGTTGAAAGATGGAATAATAATAAAACCAAAAGTGAAGTCAATGTTGGTGGAGGTAGAGTAGGAGTTTAGGGGGAAATCATACAACTATAGGAAAATGGCCTTTGTAGTTATCTTCAATGAAAACATGGCACTTGTACATCGTATGTAGCAAACAACATGAAAATTTGATGGGTTTTTTTTTTTTTATTGATAGAAGAGATAATTGTTAACCCTTAGATCTTTTCGTTAAACATAGAAGGTATATATAATACAAGAGAGATCAATTTGGATCTCGTATATATGAAAATAACAAATTACAATAAATACAATTTTGACTCAAATAATATTCTATTACACCCTCGCAGTCGAAGCGGGAGGTGACCGTATGCTGAAACTGGAGCGAAAGTCTTCAAATAAGATGCGTGGTAGTCCTTTCGTGAAGATGTCGGCAACTTGATAACGAGACGGGACGTGGAGAATGCGAACCTAACCGCGCTAAACTTGTTCGCGCACAAAGTGAATGTCAAGTTCAATGTGTTTTGTCCTTTGTCCTTTGGTGTTGAACAGGATTGCCGGAGAGATAAATAGCACTCACATTGTCGCAGTACACTATAGTAGCTTTAAAGAGAGGACATTGTAATTCCAAGACGAGATTACGAAGCCAGCAGATTTCAGCAACAACGTTAGCCACTCCTCTGTATTCAGCTTCAGCACTGGAACGGGAGATGGTTGGTTGGCGTTTAGAGGACCAGGAGACAAGATTATCTCCTAAGTAGACGCAGTAGCCACTCGTAGAGCGACGAGTGTCAGGGCAGCCAGCCCAGTCAGCGTCCGTATAAGCAAGAAGGGAGGGATCTCTGTTGGGTGACAGGGTGAGACCATAAGAAACCGTGCCCCGAATGTATCGGATAATACGCTTAAGAGCGTTCCAGTGATCTGTTTTGGGCGCGTGCATATGCATACAAACCTGTTGGACCGCGTAGCTGATGTCAGGCCGAGTAAAAGTGAGGTATTGTAGTGCTCCTACCAGGATTCTGTAAAGTGTGGGGTTATCAAAATCGGGACCGGATGTGGCACTGAGTTTCGAGTTTGTATCGACAGGAGTAGCGGCAGGTTTACATGATGACATGCCTGTGCGTTCTATGATATCCGTTGCATATGTCTTCTGAGAAAGGAACATGGTGTCCTGGGTGTGTGTGACAGAGATACCCAAAAAGAAGCTTAAGGCGCTGAGGTCTTTCATGGCGAATTCTTTTGAAAGATAAGTCATGAGGTGCTGACGAAGTGCGGTAGAGGAGGTAACAAGGAGAATGTCATCTACATACAACAGAAGGTAGGCAGTGTTGCCATTATGACGTAGGATGAAAAGGGACGCGTCACAACCACTTTGAACAAAACCCAAAGTAAGAACGTAGTCAGTGAAGCGTTGATACCAGGCTCTAGGGGTCTGTTTTAAGCCATAAAGAGACTTCTTTAAGCGACAAACGTGATCTGGAAACTGTTTGTCCCGAAAACCCATCGGTTGGTGCATGTATACCGTTTCATGGAGATTCCAATGAAGAAAAGCATTTGTAACGTCCAGTTGGTGAACCGGCCAAGACTTTGACAGAGCAATAGTCAATACAGTACGAATGGTGGCCGGTTTTACCACTGGACTGAAGGTCTCTCCACAATATATGCCAACCTGCTGAGAATGCCCATCACAAACTAACCGGGCTTTATATCGTTCAAGTGTGCCGTCCGACCTGAATTTATGTTTGAGTAGCCACATGCTTCTAATGATGTTCATATGTGGCTGGCGTGGAACCAATTCCCAAGTATTATTTTTAATAAGTGCGTGAAACTCATTGGTCATGGCGGTATGCCACTCCGGTATGGACAGGGCCAGGGACGGGTTTTTGGGAATGGGCACGAGGTTGGTAGTGTGGAGGTTGAAAAGGTTTTTGGGTTTGACAATACCATCCATTGCTCAGATGTACAACGGTTGGATGGGGTGCCGGATCAGATGTACCGATCGTAGGGGTGGGTTGGGTGGAGGATCTGGTGTGGAGGATGTGGTTGTGGGAATTGGGCTAGGGGTGGGCCGTATGGGTATGGGAGGAGAAGGGCCTGCATCTCGAGTATGTGAAGATGGGGCGGTTGGTTTGGCGGGTTGGGGGTGTGGGGTGGGCTGGTGTATTGGATGGGTCGGGTGGTGTATTGGGCTGGTTCTTAGATATGGGAGGGGATGTAGGAGGTGATTGTGGGTTCGGTTGGGTGGCAGGTGAGGGGAAGGAGACATGAGGCCATATGGATGGGGAGAGGGGATCGGTTAGGAAATTGTAGGAGGTTGCGGGAGAGGTGTGGGTAAGTTGTGAGAAGGGGAAGGTTGACTCGTCAAATAGGACATGACGAGATATAGTGATAGTTTTGGATTGTATGTTGTAGCATTTGTAGCCATGGTGTGAGTTGTGATACCCGAGAAAGACACACAGGTAGGAGCGGTGTGCAAGTTTGTGGATGGTGGTGGAGGGTTTTAAGGGGTAACAGAGGCAGCCGAATACACGTAAGTAGTTGTATGTCGGCAGTTGGTGGTAAAGGAGTTGGGAGGGTGTTTTAAGTTGGTGTGTTTTAGATGGGGTGATGTTGATTAGGTAAGTGGAGGTGTCAAGGGCATGATGCCAACAATTGGCACGTATAGATGATTGGGCATGAAGTGTTCTGATGATATTATTAATGGAACGGATTTTGCGTTCCACTTTCCCATTTTGAGACTAGGTATATGGGCAAGATAGACGGAAAAGAATCCCATTGTTATCAAAAAATTGTTTAAATGATGTGTTTATGTATTCTTTTCCGTTGTCACATTGAAAATTTTTAATGGTGCGGTTGAATTAGGTGTGGACAAGTTTGGTAAATGTTTCAAAGATAGTAAAAACTTGTGATTTGTTTGAGATAGGAAATGTCTATAAGAAGTTTGTGTAATCATCTAAAAATAACACATAATAACGATGTCCTGTGGAGCTTAAGACCGGGGAGGTCCAAAGATCTCTATGCACAATATCAAAGGATTGCAAAGTAGTATTATTAGATGAATAAAAGGGGAGCCTAGTGCTCTTTCCAAGAACACATGGTTCACAAAACATTCTTATTAAGAGTCTTAAAAACAATAGAATTAGAATTCTTCAAAGACTGAAGTAAAGTCGGGCCAGGGTGGCCGATGCGTTGATGCCATAAGGTGGAGGACTGAGCAGCAGTGGTGGAGGTTGAGAAGAAATGGAAGTCTTTGGAGAAGGTGTAGAGATCACCGTTGCTGTCACACCGGATTATAGGAATCCGGGTCTTGTAGTCCTTCACAAGAAAACCAAAAGGGTCAAATTCCACTGATACAGAATTATCTCTAGTGAATTGACGTACGGAAATTAGTTTTCTAATGAGTTTAGGGGTATAAAGGACACGGTTTAAGACAAAGGGTGGGTATGGTGGGGGAAAGGTCTGTGGTCCATGTCCATTTACCGGAATGGATTTTCCATCACCAACGATAATATTTTCATTCACACAATTATCAAAAATAGTACTGAAGTTACCTGAGTTTGGATCCATGCTGATGGTTGCACCCGTGTCCATGACTCCATGCTGGTAATTTGGTGGGTTGAGAGACATGGTGTAAAGAGGCTGCTGAATGTCAGTGGGCAAGTATGTCACCTGGTGGCCCTGATGAGGGCGAGGTCCGAGGATGCCATGTGAGGAATTTGGGTTGTGTGGTGGGGTAAGGGCAAGGAGGTGGTGTAGGTGCGGGCCAAGAGAGCCAGGGTGGTGGGGATGAGTAGGTGGAGGATTGGTTTGGTATAGTCCAGGTGTAGGTAGTGGGGGAGGTCCAAGCTCCGTAAGGTTGGGATCGGCCCTGGTTGGAGCCGCGTGACCATGTAAACCGACCACGGCCACGGCCCCGGGACCTGCCACGGCCACGAGTATGGGAAGGGTTGGTGTTTGAGTTGGTAGAAGAGTGGGATTGGGGCTGGTTTGGCAGTTTAGAGGTAGTAGTGTTGATGGCTTGATTGGTTAAGGTGGAGGCATATAAGGCTTTCTCGGCTTTTTGGCTTTCTTGGTGACAAAGTTGGGAGCGGACCTCATAGAAGGAAGGGGTGGGTTGTTTATGTTGAAGAATTGTGGATATACTTTCGTATTGACCCGTAAGGCCAACAAGGAGGTGTAGGACAAGGCGTTTATTGTCGAGTGGAGCACCGACTAGGGATGGCAACGGGTCGGGTATGGGTCGGGTTTGGCTAATACCATACCCATACCCGGTTATAAAATCTCATACCATACCTGTCCCATTACCGTCGGGTTTTTGTCGGGTATTACCCATCGGGTATAGAGCATACCCGCGGGTATCGGGTATACCCATTGGTATTTGCATGTGTATATATATATATATATATATTTTTATTTTCTAGTCTTATGTTTTAAAAAATCTAGACTATATGAAATTATAATAAGTAACATATATATTATCATCACCATAATAATTTTTGAAACATTTAATATGTAAATATATATGATAGTATGAATTTTGAAACTATTTATATATATATTTCATAGCATATAAATATATATAATAATGCTATTAGAATATATATTTTAGACGAAAAGTTTATTTTTCAAATAATGAATCTATTAAAATGAAACATTATTAAAAAATAGTTAAGAAAAGATATATATATATATATATACATATATATATATAAAACTTAAAAGTTTTCGGGTATGTATTTCGGGTAAACGGGTATTTTGTTTCCGGTAATCGGGTCGGGTATCACCTAATACCATACCCGTCCCATACCCGCGAAATATATTTTTTTCAATACCAAACCCGTCCCATACCCGTCGGGTATCGGGTATACCCGTCCCAAATGCTTCGGGTTTCGGGTATACCCGTCGGGCTCGGGTTTTTTTGCCATCCCTAGCACCGACATTGGCAAGTTGGTCAGCGAGTGACTTTATGGCTTGACAATATGCGGACATATTGGGAAAACCATCTAAGCGGGTGGTAGCAAACTTTTGCATGAGGTAGATGGCGCGAGAGTTTTTGTTGTCAAGAAAGAGATCCTCAATAGCCGACCATGCTTCGTAGGCCGACATATTGGGGATGACAATACTGTTTAGAAGATCATTGGAGATAGTCCGTAGATCCACTGTTTAACAATGGCATCGAGTCTAGTCCAAAGATCATCCGTGGGTTTGGTGGTTTTGTCTTTGTCACCCTTCGAAGAGGCTGCTGCAGACTGGGTGGGTCGAGGAGAGAGGTGTTCCAGAACCTGAAAGGCTCGACAGTGGGTTTGGAAGAGTTTTGACCACAGGCCATGTTGGCTGGATTCAGATTCAAGGAGGACAGGAACGAATTTTTTGATGTTGTTGTCGGTGAGGGCAGGGTGTATTTTATTAGACATGATAATGGGTAAGATGGTGAGGGATAGCAGGAAAGTGTTTGGGGTATAGGGTATAGTTATAGGGGCTGCGATTGTAAAAAAAAAGAACAGAAAGGGTATAGGGTCTGTGGATGAGTGAAAGAGGGGACAGCAGGGTGTATGTGAGTGCAAAGGGAGAAAGGAGGAGTAGTAAGGCAGCGGTGAGGGGCCAGGAAAAAAAAACAGCAGCTGCAGGCGGCAGAAGGGCTGCTGTGGTGGTGATAATAGGTTTAGGTTAATCTCTTGATACCATGATAGAAGAGATAATTGTAAACCCTTGATCTTTTCATTAAACATAGAAGGGTATATATATAATACAAGAGAGATCAATTTGGATCTCGTATATATGGAAATAACAAATTACAATAAATACAATTTTGACTCAAATAATATTCTATTGCTTTTCATCTTGAATTTGTGTTAAACGACAATGTCACACCACGCCAATGGCGGAAACACGTGGCGCAACGCTCGAAAGCATATCAAAGTCAAGATTAACACAAACTATATTTAATTAGAAAATATCATTTTATTAGGATGTCGAAAATGAGTATCTCGTTACAATATTGCACAAAGCATTACGTAAAACAATGAACATTAAGTTTCAATGTGGGGTATTTCCGTTTATGTTCCAACCCGATGGTAACAATAGATGAAACCCCGACCAGTATCCGACATCCCGAATTCCATCGCACTAGCCCCATATCTACTCAGCACTAGTTACCTGAAAGATATGTTTAAAAAGACCTCATAGAAGGAAGAAGTGGGTTGTTTATGTTGAAGAATTGTGGATATACTTTCGTATTGACCCGTAAGGCCAGCAAGGAGGTGTAGGACAAGGCGTTTATTGTCGAGTGGAGCACCGACTAGGGATGGCAACGGGTCGGGTATGGGTCGGGTTTGGCTAATACCATACCCATACCCGGTTATAAAATCTCATACCATACCTGTCCCATTACCGTCGGGTTTTTGTCGGGTATTACCCATCGGGTATAGAGCATACCCGCGGGTATCGGGTATACCCATTGGTATTTGCATGTGTATATATATATATATATATATTTTTATTTTCTAGTCTTATGTTTTAAAAAATCTAGACTATATGAAATTATAATAAGTAACATATATATTATCATCACCATAATAATTTTTGAAACATTTAATATGTAAATATATATGATAGTATGAATTTTGAAACTATTTATATATATTTCATAGCATATAAATATATATAATAATGCTATTAGAATATATATTTTAGACGAAAAGTTTATTTTTCAAATAATGAATCTATTAAAATGAAACATTATTAAAAAATAGTTAAGAAAAGATATATATATATATATATATATATATATATATATATAAAACTTAAAAGTTTTCGGGTATGTATTTCGGGTAAACGGGTATTTTGTTTCGGGTAATCGGGTCGGGTATCACCTAATACCATACCCGTCCCATACCCGCGAAATATATTTTTGTCAATACCAAACCCGTCCCATACCCGTCGGGTATCGGGTATACCCGTCCCAAATGCTTCGGGTTTCGGGTATACCCGTCGGGCTCGGGTTTTTTTGCCATCCCTAGCACCGACATTGGCAAGTTGGTCAGCGAGTGACTTTATGGCTTGACAATATGCGGACATATTGGGAAAACCATCTAAGCGGTGGGTGGTAGCAAACTTTTGCATGAGGTAGATGGCGCGAGAGTTTTTGTTGTCAAGAAAGAGATCCTCAATAGCCAACCATGCTTCGTAGGCCGACATATTGGGGATGACAATACTGTTTAGAAGATCATTGGAGATAGTCCGTAGATCCACTGTTTAACAATGGCATCGAGTCTAGTCCAAAGATCATCCGTGGGTTTGGTGGTTTTGTCTTTGTCACCCTTCGAAGAGGCTGCTGCAGACTGGGTGGGTCGAGGAGAGAGGTGTTCCAGAACCTGAAAGGCTCGACAGTGGGTTTGGAAGAGTTTTGACCACAGGCCATGTTGGCTGGATTCAGATTCAAGGAGGACAGGAACGAATTTTTTGATGTTGTTGTCGGTGAGGGCAGGGTGTATTTTATTAGACATGATAATGGGTAAGATGGTGAGGGATAGCAGGAAAGTGTTTGGGGTATAGGGTATAGTTATAGGGGCTGCGATTGTAAAAAAAAAGAACAGAAAGGGTATAGGGTCTGTGGATGAGTGAAAGAGGGGACAGCAGGGTGTATGTGAGTGCAAAGGGAGAAAGGAGGAGTAGTAAGGCAGCGGTGAGGGGCCAGGAAAAAAAAACAGCAGCTGCAGGCGGCAGAAGGGCTGCTGTGGTGGTGATAATAGGTTTAGGTTAATCTCTTGATACCATGATAGAAGAGATAATTGTAAACCCTTGATCTTTTCATTAAACATAGAAGGGTATATATATAATACAAGAGAGATCAATTTGGATCTCGTATATATGGAAATAACAAATTACAATAAATACAATTTTGACTCAAATAATATTCTATTGCTTTTCATCTTGAATTTGTGTTAAACGACAATGTCACACCACGCCAATGGCGGAAACACGTGGCGCAACGCTCGAAAGCATATCAAAGTCAAGATTAACACAAACTATATTTAATTAGAAAATATCATTTTATTAGGATGTCGAAAATGAGTATCTCGTTACAATATTGCACAAAGCATTACGTAAAACAATGAACATTAAGTTTCAATGTGGGGTATTTCCGTTTATGTTCCAACCCGATGATAACAATAGATGAAACCCCGACCAGTATCCGACATCCCGAATTCCATCGCACTAGCCCCATATCTACTCAGCACTAGTTACCTGAAAGATATGTTTAAAAAGACGTCAATATATAAGATATTGGTGAGTTCACAGGTTTTAGTTTCGTAATAACAACATTTTTACATCCTGTGCAGATCCAGCACAATTTGTGGCCTTTGTAAGGAGTAGCTAGCTCCTACAAACTATGATGATGAGCAATCCCCTGAGTCCCATAACCAAACCAAGACTAATAAATATGCCCCGCTCCAAGTCGTTTCTCGGAACCCAACGACTTAAGTTCAGAATACGTGCACCCCTGGCATACGCCGATGCATAATCGACGCTATCGATTAGGGGTGGGCCTTGTCAGGCACCAATAGTACTATCCAAATATTCCTTCGGTTTCATTTCCCTGAATTAATGGTTACAGTAGCGAGGACTCAACCCCGAGTGGCGAACATTCAACAAAACTCAAGTACTCATCATGCCACTCATCACATTTTAACCTTTGAAAACATTTCAACATGTGATAACTTTTGACAAACATATATTTCCCCCAATTAAAACAGTAAAATGGGGCCGTGAAACTCACCTGATGCACAACGTACAATCAAATAGCAGAGAATAGCAAGTCCGTGGTCAAACACCTACGAACGTCCTAGTGCGTGTAAGTCACTAAGTCTATTGCGTGTGTTTTTCGGGCAAGTTGTACACCCAACTCCCAACACCACCATTTACATACAATTCCTCGTTTAATTAAACATATGTCCTAGGTCCGTTGGTGATGGATTACCCTTGTTACAAGTTACATTTATACTTTCATGAATATTAATTAACTTGTATAATATTATTCTCGACTCGACTCACTTAACGTATAATTATTTTCCCATTAAATAATTATACTAAGATCTTGTCGATCGATAATGTATTTTCTACTCTCGACTCGACTCACCACACCGTATATTTACTTTCCCATTAAGTAAATACACTAGGATCTCGTCGATTCGATATATATATTTTCCTCACTCGACTCGACTCACTTTACCGTATATTTACTTTCACATTAAATAAATATACTAGGATCTCGTCGATTCGATAATATATTTTTATTGTTAAGTCCATACGCTCGTTTCAACGTTTAATCGCTAGATTATTTACGATATTTTTCTCCCACGAATAAATTTCCAACACTTAGGAAAGTGTTATGTGTTTTCACCCAATTTATATATTTTAGGTCCTTTAAAATATATATTCTTATTTTCTCCTTAGACGTAATTAATACAAATACTTATTTGTTCGATTTTACGTCTTAGTCCGTTAACACGTCCAAATCTGACTACTTAACATATGTATACGTACATTGTTAATTTTTCCAAGTTTCAACAATATATGTATTCTTGGAATTAATCACCTTTTAATTCCTACATATATTACTTGGAAGTTTATAAACATATTTGTATTTTTATTTCCAAGACTTGGTTACTTATATATAAAATGTTCCAACACTTTTATATCCCCATTTATATAAAAGTGTTCATTTTTATATAAGTTTCCACCAAGCTTTGATTTTATCTAACATTTTGTGACATCCGTCACTTTTCTTTTCATTTTATTTTTATATAATAATAATAATAATAAAAATATTAATAATAATAACAAAATTTCAGATTATATATATATATATATATATATATATATTTATGAACACACTCACTTGAAACCCATTATCAAGCCCAAACCCAAACCATTTTTTTTACTAAAACCCTTTATTAATTCAAAGCCCAATCACGAGCCCAGCTGAATCGGCCCATCACTCTAGTCCGGCCCACCTGCCTCTCTTCTCCTCTCCCCTCTTAGCTGTTAAACAAAAAAAAATATAAATGCTTGGGATGGGGTTCGAACCCGCGTCCCAAACCGGTTCAAATGCACACCACACACAAACCAACTGATCTACCCAACACCTTGTCAAATCCTCTGCACGTTTTATTTTTATAACGTCTTGATAAATCCACAGTTGACTTGGAAAGTCAACTGTGGTGATCGAACACCACAATCAAAGCAATTGCACACATGATTGATCTTAATATGGCATGTTTGACTAATCCCCTGTCAATTACGCGTCCTATACACGCTGATTGATGATTAATACATACCTATTTTACACCACACGCGTCATCGCATTCAATCCATGGTCAAACCATACCAAATCTTTAATCCGACCCTCACACTATAAATTGGACATCCCTGGTCAGTCACAACTCGCCGAAAATCTCCTCTTCACCTTCAATTTCTGTTAACGAACCTGCAATCGTAGCCTTTTTGATCGAGTTGACGTTTTTCTTTGAACGAGCCTTCATACCCGATTACGGGTTCTTGTAAGTCTTTTTTTTGTGGGTTTTACTCTTCGGCACATGACGAACAATAGCCCCAAGAATCCAGGGGCTATTTGTCTCTAATTCTTGTGATTGAAGGATTAGGGCTCGATTGGTAGAAATTGGGGAAGAACACGATTATCAAACAGTGTATAAGATTTTTTGAAAACGAAAACACAACAACCAACTGATGTAGCTCAGTTGGTTTACATGCGTGGATTAGGATCTGAACCAGCCTTTGGCCAAGGTTCGACCCCCACAAACAACACATATTTTTTCATTTAAACCATTCATACAATTAAGCCTATATAATTAATTACAATCCAGTTTAACTCGTTCTCAGGGTGTGGCTCAGTTGGTGGCCACGCTTGTGATAAAACCCGAACCGGCCAGAGGCCCGGGTTCGATTCCCATAACCAACAACCATATTTTTTTGTTCCTTTTACATATATATGTAATATATTAACCTTTTAAAATAGTTTTTAAATACTAAAAGTGGTTTTTAAATTCTACAAAAATTACTGTATGATCTTCTAATGGTAAAGTTCATTTTACAATTTTTAGTTTTTCAAAAATAATTTATTTAATATATATTATTAATAATACAAGTTTATTCATTTATAATTATAAAATTTAATAAAAATATCTAAACGATTTTAATAAATCCCACAAAAATTATTCTAAACTTGTATAGCCTTAAACATTTCAGAAACTATTTTTATTTCAGAAAAACCGTTCATTTTATATTTTTAATTAATTTTTGTTAGTTTTAATCATAAATAAATCATAATAAATTCATTTTTTAATATTTTTGCACCAAAATTTTATATAAATTATTTCTATTTATTTAGATCTGAAATACAAATTTTAATTCAGAAATTCTTTAATTTTAATATTTGTAGATATTAAAGTTATATTTAGACAATTTGAAATAAATAAATTAAATATTCTATTTTCAAGAAAATAATTTTATAAAAATTATTTTCATACTTAAAACCTTATGTTGTGACTATATTTAACTTAATAATTTACAAAAAGACTTTTGTTTATTTATTTATTAAACTTCTTATATTTAATAAACAATTTGATTATTAATCAAATAAACGCTTATCCCCAATTCGAAACCCTAGAAATACATGTATCCTAGAATTATTTCCCTTACACGTTATCAAATTCTTTAGGTTGATCATTTGGGGTAATCTCAATTCAAATTTCGTTGTCCGGTTAAATCTCAAGCTATTACGTGAGTATTACTTATCCCATTTTTCGCTTTTGCAACTTTTGGGGTGATTCATGCACAAGTATACAAAACCTTCATATTCATTTACACATACATTTTTATTCATTTACAATTCATATACGTGTCTTGTTTATCTTTGTGCTTATGTTTGAACATGAACGTATCTTACATACAAAATCGTACATCTAGACATAACTTATGTTATGGTGCTCTTTACATATAGACGTAACTTATATTACGGTGCTCATTTAGACATAACTTATGTTATGGTGCTCTTTTAGACTTGACACGTGTTAGGGTGCTCATTATCAATTTCAACTTATCAACTTTACATTTGATCTTTGTCTTGTTTGGTTACTTGCGTGTTTACATAATGCCTTGGTGATGCTAGACACATGAATTGTACTACTTTTCAAACTTATACTATATGTACAAAGCTAAGTAGTACTCACCAACATCATATGTTGACAAAATTTATTTTCGTGCATGTTTCAGGATAAGCTGCTTGACGCTTCATATAGGACTGTGGACTTAGACTAAATAAATCGACTATCTCAATTTTGTTATGTATTCATTTTCACATGTTGTAAAACAATATTCAATAATCAAATATTTACATTTTAGTACCATGAGCTTTTGAACAATCGTCACTACGTGACACCTCGATGATTCCGCCATCGGTTGGGGTGTTACACATTTTTTTATAAAAACCTTTGTTTTTATATATTTCCACATGTTAGAGAATCTATATTTTTATAAAACTCCATTTTATAAAAATGCATTTTTATACAAGATACATATGTATATTTGCTAGTATTTACCAAAATCCACCTTGGAAAGTTACCATTTTACACTTTTGACACTAAAGTTTCCATAGTTATATTTTTAGATACAAGTTTCTAAAAATGTCATTTTAAGTTCCTAAACTTTTAAAGTTGCTTAAATAGTCCTCTAACTTATAAAAGTTACACTTTTCCATTCAATCTTTCAAGATTAACAATTTTCTACTAAACTAGTGGACTTTATTTTTCCATCTTTCTCATGTTAGTTTATTTTTAAGTTCTAACACTTTTGATAGTCCTTAATCATCTCATTAAGGATACTAATAGGCGTAATTAGTGTATTTTGTCCAACATGTCCAATTATATTTTTCAAGTTTGTAGACTTTGATAATGTAAATTTTGTATAACTTATTTTCTAACAAAAGCAACACTATAACAAGTCTTATATGCTTATGTTAAGATGATTAGAACCATTGTTAAGTTCATTCAAGTTCTAATAACAAGTTATATTTAAATCACCATTTTCCTCAAGTATTCATGAACTTTGTAAAAACTATAAGAATACTACACATCCATCACCAAATTTTCGACCCATACACACCATTTTAACACCACTTTAGTCTTTAAAATCATATGTTTTATCATGAAAAGCTTAATCAAGTTAACCCCTTGTACAACTTGCTTCAAGATATTAAACATAAACTTTTAAAGACAAGAACAAGATCAAGAATACTTACAACTAGCACAAGGCTAGGGAAGTTAAAAATGCTTGATTTTGATGGAGTTTAGTGTGTTCTTCCTATGTGGTTAAGCTCCAAGCTTGAAACACACAAATGGGGTTTGGAAGATGGATGTTTATGAAGGAATATGGAGTGTTAAAACTTGAAAGAAAAGTGTGGGTTGTTCTTGTTTGTTCACGGCAACATCAAAGAAGAAAGAAGAGGTTTTGTTTTGTTTTCTCAAGTGCATTCTCATATGATCTCTTATAGATCCTTATATGATCTCCCAAAGATCACATACAATCTAATTTGGATTTCAATCCCTTAAAACATGGATTTCTTTGTACTAGATGAATCTTGGAGGGATTTTGGGAGGATGTTTGGCTGTGAGTTTTAAAGAATGTGGAGGATTTCATGGATCTTGCAAGTACTTTAACAATCTCTCATAAGATATCATCATATCTTCATAATCTTCTTTAGATTGTTTTGTACAAAAAAAAAAAAATTAAAAGAAGATTGAGTATAGTTAAGGGGTTGGGGCCGGTTGGGGTTGGGTGTTTTGTGGGTCCACAACACAAAATATTTGCAAGGTAGCTTGGTTATTATTTAAACATAACATTCGGGTTCCATTCGGGTTTTAATCAGATTTTAATTACGCGTTATTCGGACATTATAATAGCCTCTAATAATCCTTAAACATAGCCTAGTTTACGTGTCGGTTGATTAGTTAGGCCTTCGTTGGGTGAAATTATAAGTTACACACGTACCGGGTGCGGTACGCGCACTTTATTCGTTACCGGGAGATTTGTATGTAACGTTTTCACTTATGGTTTTGGAGTTCCAAAACACATTATATTTTGTGAAACTTACCCTTTATTTTATATCCTGTGTGTCCGGGATCCTTTTCGTTTATTTAATTTTTATCGGGTAATCACCAACGTCCGTTACGGACAAGTTTATTCGCACGCGATTCCATCGTGCTTCATTATTAAATGTGCATTCATATGCATCTTATGGGGAATTTGCTATTCTCTAAGGCTAAATTAATCCAATTAATTTAAATATGCACTTAAACCGTTAATTACATATACTAATTACGTACGGAAACATATCGATTTTTGCCGGATGTTACAGGCAAGTTGATGGATGATCTGATATGACAACGAAGTAGGGATTGTAATTGGGTTGTTAGGGGTGTTTTGAGGCGTAACTGACTTGGTGCCTTTTTTCAAATTACAAAAGTTTTTTTTTAAGTTGTATAAAGTAACGAGAAGACGACGCATGAGTTTTATAAGCAAGGGGTACTTGCATTCGTCTATGTATGTACATTTCTAGTACATATATCTGTATCGTGTAAGGGTATTTTTATTGCACTTGAATGCATCTTAGTTATTGACAATTTCAGCCACTTCAACGCCAACCCCTACCTTTTAACCCTAAGACATGTTACAAGTCGTATAAACTCCTCTCTCTATTGCATTATCCTAATATAAATTATTGGAGTTTCAATTTTTATGCAACCTTTATGATTATCATTGTTATAGTTTCTGTAGCCATCAATACACCAAGTGTTGAGTGACTGACTCATAAGCGCAAGACATGAGGTTGTGTTTATAGTTTTACGGAAGCGTGTCATGTCATCAAACCATGTCTATGATTGGTCTAAATTATCAAATACTCCATTCTTATATCTTTAGGTATTTAGGAATCATACACCCCCTATTTAGGATTCATACACCCTGACCCACATAATACACCAATAGGAGGCTGCCACATACCCCAAAATATGATGTCACACCCTCAAAATGTGATGTCACGGGGTGTATGAAACCAAGAACCCTATCTTTATCTTTGCAATTGATTAATTAGTTAGTGATGTTTTTCAAGTCTCATATCCATTTGAAGTATGGTTGAAATTTTGAATGAAATTAAAATTTCGAGTTAAGTGTAGTTAATAATTTTCTTGAGGAAATACACAATTAAGTGCGAGAATAGTTGGTATAGCTTACATGTTGATGTACTCGCAAATATGTCGTTTATATGTAAGAAAACACTATACTAATGAGAACTGTATGGCGCTTTGAAAAAAATTATTTACCAACGGAAGCAAACCATATTGCGGTTTACAAGTTACAACATTTTGAAACCTCTAACCATGGATCGAATTGCAAGAAATATAAAACCAAAAAACCATAAATAGGATGTTCAAAGTTAAAACTTTATAAAGATGTGTTAGCTTAAGTAGCCAATCAACCCCTTTATATCAAGAAGATAAAAATATATCGTTATAAAAGAAGTTCCAATCCAAAAATGTTTTTTTTTATAGGCTTAGTTTAGTGGAAATCCTTGTACAACCTTAATCTAGCGGTTCGAATCCTTACTCACACATCGGCGTCCTCCTTGCCTAAGCTCAAACCATCACTGGGAATTTTTTTGTGGTGTGCATGGATTGAACATGTGACCTAACCCCAGGATGAGAACCCCTAAGAGAAAACCCACTGTACTCCACAATCCAAAAATGTTGATGGGCGATTGTACTCCACGTCAAGTTTTCAACGGTCAAAATCATTCAAAATAGATAGTTTTAATAATTCTCAAAATTGGTAGTTTTAATACCCGAAGAATGTGTTTTAATGATTGTCCGAACACTATGTTACAACAACTATATTATTAAACTAGCTGATTACCCCGGGAGGGTCCCGTGGTTGAAAAATCTAATTTTACGTGATAAATTATTGCAAATGGCTCAAGTTAACTAACCACAAAATCTCTCAATCATTGCATGTTCATAGTATTCTAATCAGTAATAACTCATATTCCCTAATCTAAAACCTAATCAGTAATCATATAAAGAATCACTTATGTAAGCTGCAACTATTCAAAAACTCATCACATCTCTCTAATTTCTCACATTCTAATGGCTCTTATAATTCTTAACCTAATCAACTAAACAAACACTTAAGTTGAAAGTTGTAACCATTGCATCTCATTATGCCACGTGGCATAATCAAAAGATGGTTGAGGCCACCATTGAACGCCACGTCAGCAATTATCAATTCTTCCCGGGAGCGTCCCGGGGTTGAAAAATATAACTATTCTAATAATACTAATAATAATAATAGTAATAATTATTACTCTTGTAATTAAATAAATTAAAAAATAACCTTGCTATAAGCTGACACCATGTGTTGCAGTGTTGCGCGATTCTTTCTCCTAGCTTCTCTTGATGAAGTATACCTAGTAAAATTCCAATGATAACATGGCGATTGGGCTGATTTTCAACATCGTAGATAAGAACCTGGTTTAAAAGAAAAAACATGATTAATGAATAACATGAACACTTTGTGTGTTTTTTTCCTGTATGCGAAACCACACAAAAAATAGTCAATTTTTTCTCCGTTTTTATATAGCACTATGGTACTCGTTGGAAAGATAATAAAACGCTCGTTAATTTGGTGTAATTTTTTCCTTTAAAAAATCCCGTATATAAAAGATATAAACGTTTAAAAATTATGGGAGAAAATATGAGAGAGAAAATTTTAAATTTATTTTTAAATTCTTTTTTCCTAAAATAACTCAATTTAATTAAAAAAGGAAATAATTCAAAAACACCAAAAACTCTCCATTATGAAGCCACGTGGCACTCTCAAGGGAAGGTTGAGGCCTCCATTACACGCCACGTCAGCATATACGTTTTCTTTTATATATATATATATATATATATATATATATATATATAGAGGCCGGCTAACGTACAAAGGCGTTTTAACGTACAAAGTGTGAGAAGCCATCATGGCCGTCCATCTTCCCCATCTGCCATTTACCTCGTACATTAATTGCACATGTTTCTCATTAATGGCAGTTATCAAGTCGAGGGCAAAACAGACAAATTACAAACTAAAACATTTTGAATTTTTTAATCAAGCGCCCAAATATACCTCATTAATTGACGGTTCGCGTGCGATTAAAGTGCATAACTGACACAGAAGAGCAAAAATCAAAAAATCAAAAAACAGAGCATCGGAGAAACACTAATCATATCAACAAAATATGCCTCCAAAACGCAAATCAGGTAAGGAATTGTTCATGATTTCATTTAAATGTTGATCGTATTTTCTTAATTGATGTTAATCCTTAATTTTAAAAACCTAAAACAGGTGACGGACGTGAAAGAAGAAGCAAGAAATGTCATGATAGGCCTTCAAAACCAATGATTACAGGTATCTAGTAAAGGCGTTTTAGTCGTTTTAGATGGTTGATTGAATTAGTAAAGGCGTTTTTAGTCGTTTTTAGATGGTTGATTTGAATCTAGTAGAGGCGTTTTAGGTCTTATGATAAGGGCGTTATAACTGAATGTTGATACATGAAATGATTTGATGATGATATGATGTTTTAGGTGTTATAAGGCGTTTAATAAGTTTATGAAGGCGTTTTAGGTATAATACAGATGGATATGATGTTTTAGGTGTTTGATTGTATGAAAATTTGGGTGAATGTGATTGTAAAGGCGTTTTAAGTGTTAATGTATGCGTTTTATTAATTTTACTTATTAGGATGATGTTTTGTTGATCTAGAAGTAATCAGTATATGATCCATAAAAGTTTCAAAAAACAAAAGGCGTTTTAGTAGTGTTTATGAAGGCGTTTTATCAGTAAAGGCATTTTGATAGTTTAACATTACTGATTACTTGTTGAGAAGTAAAACTATTGACAAGTAAAACTTTGAAAAAACCAAAAGGCGTTTTGTGAAAAATGTGGATGCGTTTTACTAATGACAAATTATGGTATATCAAAACGCCTTTACTAATAAATAGTAAAGCCCTTTTAGTGATGTACAAATAAAACAGTTATAACAACAAAACGCATCTACTCGTCAGTGGTTATCATTCATCAATAGTTATAAGCAGAACCACTGATGAGAGAAACCACTGATAGTTAGTTACTCAAAACGCATCTACTAGTAGCAATAAAGGCGTTTTACTGATAATGAAAGTACTGCACAACCACTGATGAGAGAAACCACTGATAGTTAGTTACTCGTCAGTGGTTATCATTCATCAGTAGTTATAAGCCCATCAGTGGTTTGATCAGCAGTACTTATTAACTTAGCACTTCATCAGCAGTACTTATTAACTTCATCAGCAGTTTCATTGTAAAAAACATGTATGTGTATATATTGGATCATTAAAATGGGTAAAAAATGAAAACTACTCAAACGCATGTATAAAACAGTGGTTATCATTCATCAGTAGTTATAAGCACAACCACTGATGAGAGAAACCACTGATAGTTAGTTACTCAAAACGCATATACTAGTTCAAAACGCATCTAGTAGTAATAGTAAAGGCGTTTTACTGTTGTTCATTGTTGTGTTTGTATTAAGCAGAACAACCAAGGGATCCAGGGACTGATGATGATTTCCAAACTCCTTTGAAGGATTTGGGAAAGTCAAAGAAAGATGTATATAACCCAAAGAAGGGTGTTCAGGAGAAAAATGCCCATAAAGAGAAAGAGAAAAAGAGAAAGAAACAAAATAAGGAAGATTCAGAGAGTGAATCAGATGATGATTTCGTTAAACCAACAAAAAAACTAAAAATAAAAGTAGGGAAAGAAAAAGCAGTAAGGACTTTTGTTGAATACCGGGATACAAAATTGAAACTAAGGTGTTCTCCCGGGGAATTTGTAAGGGAGATGAAAGAGTTCACAAATGAACAAAAGGAGGCAGTAAGGAGTATGGGATTTGGATCAGTGTTAGAAATAGATATAGACTCAATTCAAACTGGTCTGGGTTTCTGGTTGCTTTCGAATTATGACGAAACAACCAGAACAGTTAATGTTGGGAACTGGAAGATAAAGATAACAAGTTCCTTGGTGCAAGAGTGTTTCGGGATCCCGGTAGGGACAATTCCTGTGTTGGAGCACGGAAGGCCAAAAAAAGGATCGGGTTCAACGATAGATGAATTCAAATCTCAATTCAACACATCTACCCCAACTGTTGGGCAAGTTTTAAAAGTGGTTAAAACACTGTTAAATGGTGGGAGAATGTTCAAGATAAATTTCTTGGTACTGTGGAACACAGTTTTTGGCGAGATAACGAAGTCAACAAAAGTTAACCAGAGATTTTTGATTAGTGTTGATAAAGAAGATGATATACCGAACATGAAGTGGTGTTCATACCTACTAGAGTGTCTAAACAGAACAAAGGCAGGCTGGAAGCAAGATCAGTACAATGGGCCGATAGCAATGTTAACTGTAAGTTTTCTGTCCATACATATATTAAAACGCATGTGTTATTTAACAAAACGCATGCATTTGTTTATACCTGTATTTAGTCTCTGTTCATACATATATTAAAACGCATGTGTTATTTAACAAAACGCATGCATTGTTTATACCTGTATTAAGTCTCTGTTCATACCTATATTAAAACGCATGTGTAATTTAATAAAACGCATGCATTGTTTATACAATTTTTTAATAATTAAACACTTAAGTTGTTACTATATGCAGGTTATTTACACCCATGAATTCAACAAAAGGCATAATCCAACACTTGTGAAGAATCCTGCAATTAGTTACATTACATCTTCGTCGTTGCACGATATGGAAAGTTATATATACGATAACGGGCCTTTGACAGATATCGAAGAAGATGGTGATGATAATGTTGTAGGGAATGAAGAGAGTGAAAAAATAAGTTCTGAAAAAGGTGTAAGAGAAACGGTGAAGGACGCTGTGGATGTTTTGGTGGGTATGCATGAAAAAGAACCCGCTGTTGATGAGGAGGAGCTAGATTATGACAACCTAGACTGGAGAGATTTTGACATGGGAACACAAACCCAGCAAATGTTTGAGTATTGTGCAACGCCTATTCAGTTGAGTGGGGTTGAGTGTGATAAAGAAGAATTCGACGCAGCTATGAAAGCTAAAAAGGTAAATATGTCATGACAGTTGTTTTTTGTAGTAAAGGTATATAGTTATTTGTAAAACGCACTTGGAAAATACTAAAACGCCTCTGATGTTTTTCATGGCAGGTTTGGATGAAAAAAATGGACAGAAACATGAAGAAGTATCTAGACATCCAAGAGGAAATGGATGATATGGTTTCACAAGCAAGAGAGAAGTATTTCTGGTCTAGGGAATTGATCGATAGATGCCAGAAATGGGACGGCATTAGAGGTAAGTCGTCAAAAGAAGACGACGTTGTTAAACAAAAAGAAGCCGATGAACATGTGGTCGGCCTAGGGGAGGATCAAGGTTTTGAAGACTCGGGTGCGCAATTGGGTGGTGAGTATGATAGGGTTGTTGAAGAAGCACAGGCAGCGGGGACGGTCCCAACCGTGACCAAAAAAACATTGGTGGGATACAAACGATTTGGGCATGGTAGGAAGAAGACGGCTGGAGATCAAGGTGGAGAAAAAGAAAAAGTGGCTGAACAGGTAAAACGCCTTTGATTAGGTCTAAAACGCATGTGTTTTATTTTTATTAATTTTTTTTTCTTACAGATTGTAAATATTGAAGACAACACATTAGTGGGGCCTGATGAAACAGTGGCTGAACAGGTAAAACGCATATGTCATCTAACAAAACGCATGGATTGTTAAAAACTGATTTTTTTATTATTTTTTTATCTCACAGATTGTGAATATTGAAGACAACACAGTAGTGGGGCATGATGAAAATGTTGTGGAGGGGTCAACGAAGGTGGTGGAAGATAACGTTGATAAGGGTATTGTCATTGAAGAAGTATTTGACGACGATGGTATAAGTGATACAGCACTTGCTATGCTACAAACAATAGAGCCAGGCGTATATGGTATAAAGGATGCAAGCATTGGGGATGAACAACAAAATCAAGTCGAAGAACAAGTGAGTTTGGCAGAAGTTATACCCAATGTGCCTTTTGTACAGGTAGAGCAAGAAAAGGATCCAGAAACACCAAAGGATCAAATGATTCATGAAAAAAAGGGGAAAACGAAGGTTGATGATGTTGATGGTGGTAGGCCAGTCAGAAAGAAGAATCCGTCTTGGGCTTTACGATCGCCTTACATCGGGAGAAAGGTTTCACTGTTTGAGCCTCTAACAAAAGATGAACAGATGATGGCAGAGTACATGATGGCGCCAACAAAGCAAAAAATGTAAGTGATATGTATTAGCTTAGATTATAGTTTGTAAACAACTAAAATTTCATTTTTATCTTTCAGGAAAGTGGTCTACAAATCGGATGCGGGTACATCAATATATAAGGCTATTCTTGAAAGTTTCTACCCCGGTATTTGGTTGCACACTAACGCAGTGGATGCATATATAGAGCTGCTCAATTATGAGGAGAAAAAAACGCATGAAGATGGAGTGTACAAGCTTTATTGCAGCACTACAATGATGGTAAGAGAAATAGTAAAACGCATGAAGGAAACAGTAAAACGCATTTGGTTTTTTAATATATTTTTTTTTTCTTGTTTTTTGAAACACAGCCAGCAGATTACTACGAAGCAGGAATTTCTGAGCATGATAGGGTGAAGGTTTTCAAAAGCAATTTGCAACATATTATGAAGACGTTCGATATCAAAAGTCTGGATGATTTTAACATCATTATAGTTCCATTGCTAATAAAGGGTCATTTTTATCTAATGTGCTTCGATATAAAGGATGGTTACATTGAGTTAATTGACAACTCAAAGAATGAACCAGATTTTCAGGCAAGATATGGAGGAGTGCCCGAAGTCCTGGTATGTAAAATTACTAGTTTAAAAATAAGAAATAATATGTTATTGGGAATCACTTGACTTTGTCTTTTGCTTTATTGCCTACAGAGACACACTTTTTACTTAACTTTGAGAACATTGTGTGAAAGGAGCATAGGGATCGAGCGGATTGAAGGGGGGACAATACATAGGAGAGAAATGCCATGGAGAACTGAGAATAACATAGATGACTGCGGCATATTCGCAATACGGCACATGGAAACGTATAAGGGGAATAAAGTGTGGAAAGCCGGATTTGTTAACGAGTCGGAACTACAAAACAAGCAGCTAAATTCGTTAAGAATCAAGTATGTTGCAAAGTTGATACTTAGCGAGCACAACAGGGCAAGGGATGACGCTATCGAAGAAGCTCATAAATTTAGCAAACGACCTTACAAGGATAATATGATTCGAAATGCTTTCGACAAAATGCTGAGACGAGTAAATAGTGTTAGTTAAATGTTTTTGAAGTTTGTTATGATAGACATCAACATGTGTTTGTTTCTTTTTGTCAAATGCATGGATCTGATCATCTTTGTTTTCAGTTTAATATTTGGTTTATTTTTAACAGTTTTTGTTAAAACGCATGGCATGAAACTAAAACACATCAAGTTTCTCAACACACTATACAATAATAAAAAGTAAATTTAGTAAAACGCCTTCATTATTATATAAAACGCATTCAGAAAATGTTATTCAATACAATCATACAACCAGTTACAGTAAAACGCCTTCATTATTACAGTAAAACGCCTACATTGTTATTCAAACATACAAAACGCATAGAAGCAAGGTTTAAAGTGATTTGAGAAATTTGATTTTCATTTCCATTGAACACCTCAAAAGTGCAATGGATTTAGTAAGCTCTTCGACAAGATTCGTGTCTCTTTGTTTTGCATCAATCATGAACATCAATGCCAATTCATGAAGACTAGAATCTGGCATCGCCTTGAGAATGTTGCAAACTTCATCTTTTCTGGACATGCGTTCATGGATATTATTCAAATCATCCATCAAAACACTCTCAGAAGAATGATCATTGATGATTTGTTCTTCAATCCTCTTAATAAAGAGGGATCTTGTATTGGATGATGATGAAGATGACATGGTTATTGTATGTAATCTTTTGTGGTGTGAAAAGAAAGTGAACATGTAGAGGATAATATAGAAAAAAGATATATAAAATGACAAAATATAGTCACATGTAATACTGTGTGCAACAGGTTATGATTAAAAGAAATAAACCTAAAACGCCTTCATAAGTTGGTAAAACGCATGCATGTAAAAAAGTTCTGAAAAAGACAATTCAGACTCACATGTTTTAACTGTTTTGGGAAATTCTTTGAATATTTCATTTTTTTTTGCATAGTAATAACAAGTTGTTTGGATGTATTTGAATTTTTTTTTTAATAAAAATAGTTTAATAGGGGTAATTATTATAAAACTCTGTTATTGTAATAAATAAAAGAACATTATTATACTTTGCAAGTTGATCTGATGTGATGGTCATTTACTATAAATTAAGTACTCAACTACCAAATCTAGTTATAATTGGACTCTATGTTAACTACAAACATAAAAAACAGAGTATCTCTCATCTAATAAAAACACAATTAATCATTCTTTTGTTTAAAAAATAAAACGCAAGTTGTAAATGATTTGATTGATATCTAACTAAAATTAAATGAATGGTTAATATGTTCAACTACCATATGTCATAACAAGAGATTGCCTGATTGTCTATATAAAGTAACGATGAGAAAAACAGAGTAACAAAAAAAAAATGGCGAACAACATTGAGGATGCAATAAACAACATCCAAGTAAAGACAGTAATCATGGTTGATTCTTCAACTGAGGTAAGGAGTGATATCAAAGCATCTTCTTCTGTTATGTGTGTTCAACAGGATGTGCTGAGGCAGGCGAAAAAAAACCTTGATGTCCATGAAATGCTACTTGGTGAACCAAAATCAAACTTCAGGGATGAAGCTTTAGAGCTGATCAAACAACAAGAAGCTTTTGATGATTTAATCTATCACAGCTTGAAGAACATAGAAGAAACCATATGGTCTAACATGGCAGGTAAAAGGATGGGGAGGGATGAGATTTTAAACAAAAAAGACTGAATGGGGTTGGTAGTTTTGATCATATGGTAGTTTTTGGGTGGTTTGTGAATGTGGTGGGTGGTTTGTTTGGTAGTTTTTTGGGTTTTAAGTTAGTATGTTTTCTTTTGATGTTTAAAAATGGGGCATGGATGGTGATGTATGCCATATGTAAGGAAGTACAAAGTATTTGACTGTGTGTACTGAATGATTATATATATATATATATATATATATAAGTGTTTGTTAGTAAAACGCATCTAATAAACAATAAAACGCCTTCAATAAATCTGATATAAAATATGTATAATATGTATAAAAATTCACTAAAACGCATTCACAAAAATCACAAAACGCCTTCATTAAAACAGAATAAATCTCAAAATGTTTACAGTATACTAAAACGCATTCATTAGTGCTAAAACGCATGCATTAAAAAATAATAAAATTCATTGCTCATCCACTTGATCTTCAACTCCTTGATCATCAACTCGTTGATCTTCTACATTTTCATCTTCATCATTCTCATCTTGTAACATTGTGGTTTTTATCTTGTGTTTCCGACGATCATGTCCAACCTCCCCGCAAATGTTACATGTCCTTTTCCTTTTACCCATACGACTTATAGCTTTCTCTTTGCTTGACTTAATTCGCTTGTGTGAACCACGGCCTTTATTTTTTATACCATTTAGCAAACGGACAATGGTCTCCGCCGGCTTGTCATACCCGAGCAAACTAGAGTACCGATCGTACTTGTTTTGAGTTGGTCTACTAAACCGACGTTCGTCCACCTTGTTGATCATTTCTTTCATTTTATCATTGACAATCTTTAATTCTTCCAAGTCTGTTATTAAACTATTTGCAAGGTATTCACCAGCAAAAGCAACTTCCCTGGCAATCTTTCTAGCTTCTTTGCTTTTGTCATCACCAAACTCGTGTAACTCAAATGAATGATTTATCTCATTCGGGACAACATCTTTTGTCCACCTCTTCAAAATGTACTTGTTCGGGAATCTTTGAATTCTAAATGACCGAAGAACGAGAAATATATGCCTGCATAGTAAACCATATTGTTCAAACCTTTTACACGTGCATAATGTAGTGACATCATCATCATCCTTCTTGAAAAGCACCTGTAAAAAAGAAATGTATACTAAGGTATTAAAACGCATCTAGAAAACTACTAAAACGCATGTATAAAAACAGAGGAGTTAACTACTGATAATGAAAGTACTGCACAACCACTGATGAGAGAAACCACTGATAGTTAGTTACTCGTCAGTGGTTATCATTCATCAGTAGTTATAAGCCCATCAGTGGTTTGATCAGCAGTACTTATTAACTTAGCACTTCATCAGCAGTACTTATTAACTTCATCAGCAGTTTTATCTCAGCAGTACTTATTAACATAGCACTTCATCAGCAGTACTTATTAACTTCATCAGCAGTTTCATCAGCAATACTTAATAACTTCATTTGACTTCATCAGATTTTAATAAAATCAAGAAAACGCATGTATAAAAATTGGTAAAACGCACTTACTTCTAGAAAACCTTGCCCATATGCTTTCGGGTCATCCACAAAGAGTTTCAAAAATTCACCACACCTTTGTGTGTGAACAAGTACCGAACTATCAAATGCAGCATAAATCTCCTCTTGTATATCAAGGAATATAGACCTCGTGAAAATTTGAGATGCTTCCTTCTCGATGGGAAAAGTAGTCCAAAAATCTGGAATAGTGTGCCTTGAATCATGGTCGTTTTTCCTATGATTAAACCTCTGAGCTTCCATTGAAGTCTCGAAATGGTTCAAAAACTCGACAAGCGTCAGTTGGGAATTCGCCGCTTGACAAAAAAAGTGATTCTCACTCTCTGATCTAGATGTTGTCCGCATTAGACCAGACATCGGTTCATCACGGTAATAAGCGGGGATCCACATTGTTCTCAAGTTAAACATATCCGTCAACCAAGTATTATCAGTAAGCTTGAAATCAGTCATCACAAGATCCCATTCAAAATCAAATTTATCGGGACCAATTGAGTCGGTCCAAACGATGTTACAAATTCGGCGCTTGAACTCATCATCACTGCATAATGTGCCACCAACCTAGAAATAAAAAACACATCATGAAGAATATAAGACTTTATACAGAAAAAATATAAAAAAGTAAATAAACAGTAACACATGACAGTAAAACGCATGCATGTATGTAGTAAAACGCATGCATGTATGTAGTAAAACGCATTAAGAATTTTTAGAATACTTGCCTTATCAGACACCTTTTTCATAATGTGCCACATGCACAACCTATGCCTGCTGGTATCAAATACCTTCTGAATTGCATTCTTCATTGCTGGATCTTGATCAGTGACTACAACTTTTGGTTTCTTACCAAAGGATTTTACAAAAGCTCCCAATAACCAAGTGTAAGATTCTGTTGTCTCCGAAGACAACAAACCAACCCCGAGAGTTACATTTCTACAATGATTGTCAATTCCTGTAAAAGGAACAAAAACCATTTTGTACCTATAAAAAGAAACATATGACAGTTTAGCGTGCTAAAAATGATGATGAATTTATTAAAAAAGATTAAAAAGTGGACATACTTGTTTGTGTTAAAAGTTGCATCAAAAGATATGACGTCGCCAAACTCCATGTAGTTCCTTTTACACAAAGCATCAGCCCAAAACAGACCAGTGAGGGCATTCTTTTCATCAACCGAGTACTCAAATGAATAATCAGAAAGATACTTTTTCTTATCCTTCAACCTCGAAACTATCATGTCGGCGTCGTGCACACCAATAAAGGAGTTCAACCCGCCCTTAAAGTTCTTACAATCAACTGCAGTTGCACCAACGTTCTCAAAACCGCCATATTTTGTCCTCATCACATTAAAAGCTTTAACAGGTCCCATGTTTAATGAAGACAACTCACATATCATTTCCTCCTGAATGTGGGTAAGCTTTCTATTGCCTGCTAACAAATAAATATCCTCGGACGAAACCAACGGATGATTATGTCCTTCTACAAATTCACACACCTTAAACTCTTTTCCATTTTCTGATCCAAATCTAATAAAAGCCTTACATCCTGTACGGATTGAAGGTCTTTTCCTTTGTTTAACTTTTTTATTGTCGTTCACCAACCCTAATTTTTGTGGTTTCCCACCCTCTTTGTAGCAAACAACATATTTGATACGAAGAACATTCATATGAACATATGATGTGCTCTTCCTAGCTGTAAATCCAGAAGCCTTGGCATACTTGTGGTAAAACTCAAATGCATGATCTATACTTGGGAAAACCATACCAACTTCTGGTTTCAATGAAGATGCAACAGCAGGTATGTATATTTGAGTTTGATCATCAATTGGAACATCTTTGTTAGACAGATCTGGCACAAAAAACATGATAAAAAACACCATTGACAACTTTTTATTTAATGTAATCATACAACAACAAAAAAGATTTTAAAACGCATGCTAACACCTAATAAAACGCATTTGAATGTTATGTATAACATTATATCATCAGATACAGTAAAACGCATTTTACTAATCCTAAAACGCATTTGATTATCTTCAAAAGCCACAAAACATCAAAAAATACCTTGAATCCTTCTGTGTTCAGCCATGAAGTCAAATTTCTCAACAATATGTTCATCAGTGTTGATTACATCTTCATGTATAATATCTACATAAAAAATTTTAATGGAATGCTAAACCTCTGTTTCATCACAGATCTAAAAAACAACAAAACAGTAGAAACTAACCTTCAAAATTGAGATTATGAGGATCAACAACTTCATGTTCTTCATCGAATAAGAATTCAGGTTCATTGTTTAGATCTAAAAACACAAATTAAGAGTAAGATCACGATTGATTGAAAACAATAAAACAGAGTACATACCGAACATGGTGAAGAACTTTGCGAATTGATTATGATTTTGGGGAAAAAATTGAACCAGTGATCGACTACGCTTGAAGATTTTTTGAATATGGTAAGAATTGATAATCGTATATTATGGAATCAGTTATAAATTTGAAATAATGATGAACGATAAAACAGGGATTTGATATTAAACGTGATTAATTGATTTGTCAAATTGACTATACTACCCTTCTAATCTGTTATAGAGTTATAACAGACAAGTTCCACGTGGCATAATACTGTGGCTTCCTACACTTTGTAGGATAAGGGACTTTGTACCCTACACTTTCTCTCTCTATATATATATATAGATTAACTTATTCACCTAAAAGACATGTCTCACTGGAACCAACATCTCTATTCTTAGGGATAGAGGTAAGGTTGTCTACATCTTACCCTCCTCAGACCCTACCTTAGTTTTGCTATAGGTGGGATTAACTGAGTATGATGATGATGACGATGATTCACCTAAAAGACATCGGAGGTTCTTAGAGTGGCCGGGGAGAACTAATGGCTAGGGCCCGTTTTAATCGGGGCACTTTTTTTTTTTTTTTTTTTTTATAAAATGCCTATATAGATTTGTTATATCTGTGTGCATGTGTTGTTTAATAGAAAACCCATTTAAACTTAAAACTATGGTCCATTAAAAACTCAAAAACTTATTAGCTCATTACTGAGCCCAGTCATTTAAAACTTAAAGTCTAAGGGGCATATTTTTAAATGACTCGGATAGGGCACCTAAATGTTCAGGAACGCCTCTGTAAAAGACAAATCCGGTATTTAGTCATATTTAAAATCGAATTATATTTAATATGAGAAAAAATTGAAATTTTTTTAAGAGTTTGTAGACAACAAACTGTATAATTCAAGTCTCGTAGTGAAAAGAAACACGTGGCCAAGAGGCCAAGAATCTTCTTTGACTCAGGAAGAATAAGGGTGGTTCTTAGACAGACCGTAATATTTTTTAAAGCAAACCGAGTCCACAAGTATAAATCGTGACCCATCGATGAATCGTAATTTACCCTAACCACAGAGACCAAAATTGTGATTTGCTCTTAAATTAGATAAGTTGTCACCTAATCAAGATACATGTAGGCAGGGCTGGCAATGGGTAACCTGTTAAAACACGATAAGACCTGTTTGACTGAAAAGTACACTATTTGATTTTTTGACTTTTTTTAATACTTAGAATTAAGAGGCAAAAATCTTTCATTTCCCTTTTTTGGTACATAAAACATAAAACTGTGTTATAAACATGAGATATAAATGAGTTAAACGAGTCGTGTTCATGTTTAGAACTTGATTTGTTCGCGCGCGTCAGAGACCTGTTAACCTGTTAGGGACACGATTTGTCAGCCCTAATGTTGCCATGTATCTTGGATTCTTGGGTAAGCACTTCTTCACATGATCGTCTATGTGTAATTTGGTTGGGCTTGGTCCAAAACAACAAGCAAGGCCCAATTTTTTTTTTTTTTTTTTTTTTATTATTATCTCTATTACCTTATTAAGGAGGAGTGATAGGTAAGAAAGTAATTTTACACAATTTTTAAGATGGGAGTTGAAGAGTCCCTTCACAAATTTCCAATATTTGGTCATTTTGTTCCCTTTATGCCCTTATGTACAACCTATAATGCTCATTGTATATATGTGTAATGCATACTTCATATCCATCTCAACATGTAACCCCAACACCTAATTAAACCCCAATTCAATTTCAATAAAACCCAAGCTTTTCATTAAATCCTTCTACACATCTATTTAATAATAACAAGCAATGTTTGTGATGGTTCTATTAGGCTTTGTTGGAGCTTATAAACATTGTAGTAATTGGACATTTTTGTCTTTTTTTTGTTTGTTGAATTGTATAACTCTTTAAAGCATGATGTCTAACCTCATATAATATATGCATTTTTTGCCAATAATTCTATCTCCTTCTCTCTGTATATTACAACTAACTAAAAGAAAACTTAATATCCTGATTTATATATATCAAATACTTTTAATTTAAAATTACCATTTTGGTAAAAAAAATTATTTTTTAACTTGGGTTACCTTTACGTACTTAGTCAGGTTTAAAAACCGCCGCAACGCGCGGGGTAATTTACTAGTTTTTAAGTAAGATGAATGAAGTTAAATTATAAACAGGGAAATTGAAGTGGCTTTTAACGACTGAGATTATAGAGAGGCTATTGTACAAAGGCTCCTTAAAATACAAAGTGTAAGAAGCAATCCTGACTGTCGATCTGGGTTTTAATCAAACATCATCCTAAATTAAATGCACGCGTGTTTTTAGTTTCAGTTAACAAGAGAAGGGCAAATTAGACAAATTGCGAGTATAATAATTTGAAATTTTTTAATAATCTTTCCCAAATCATCTCATTTATGGACAGTTATTATCAATTGCTATAATCGTAGAATTCACAAATTTAAAACTAAAAAAAAAAGAATCATACTCTGTAAACAAAAAAAAAGAGAAAAACAGAGCATTCATCAAAACGAAGAAGAAATGAAGAAATGAAAACCCTAAAATTACGTTTGTATGAAACATGTAAAAAAAATCATACTCTGTAAACAAAAAAAAAGAGAAAAACAGAGCATTCATCAAAAAGAAGAAGAAATGAAGAAATGAAAACCCTAAAATTACGTTTGTATGAAACATGTGAAGCAATAGAATGAATGAGCTTGTTCGTGCGTTTGATGAAAGTTATAAACACGTTTTCAGTTTTTCATTGATTTTATTGATTTCACGTGATCATGTTGTTAAAACGCACTTAGTAATATCATAAAACGCACTTACATGTTGATGATATTTAACTTACAATGTTACGTACTTAGTCAGGTTTAAAAACCGCCGCAACGCGCGGGGTAATTTACTAGTTTTTAAGTAAGATGAATGAAGTTAAATTATAAACAGGGAAATTGAAGTGGCTTTTAACGACTGAGATTATAGAGAGGCTATTGTACAAAGGCTCCTTAAAATACAAAGTGTAAGAAGCAATCCTGACTGTCGATCTGGGTTTTAATCAAACATCATCCTAAATTAAATGCACACGTGTTTTTAGTTTCAGTTAACAAGAGAAGGGCAAATTAGACAAATTGCGAGTATAATAATTTGAAATTTTTTAATAATCTTTCCCAAATCATCTCATTTATGGACAGTTATTATCAATTGCTATAATCGTAGAATTCACAAATTTAAAACTAAAAAAAAAAAGAATCATACTCTGTAAACAAAAAAAAAGAGAAAAACAGAGCATTCATCAAAACGAAGAAGAAATGAAGAAATGAAAACCCTAAAATTACGTTTGTATGAAACATGTAAAAAAAATCATACTCTGTAAACAAAAAAAAAAGAGAAAAACAGAGCATTCATCAAAAAGAAGAAGAAATGAAGAAATGAAAACCCTAAAATTACGTTTGTATGAAACATGTGAAGCAATAGAATGAATGAGCTTGTTCGTGCGTTTGATGAAAGTTATAAACACGTTTTCAGTTTTTCATTGATTTTATTGATTTCACGTGATCATGTTGTTAAAACGCACTTAGTAATATCATAAAACGCACTTACATGTTGATGATATTTAACTTACAATGTAAAAACATAAAACGCACTTAGTAATATCATAAAACGCACTTACCTGTTGATGATAATTAACTTACTGTGTAAAAACATAAAACGCACTTAGTGATATCATAAAACGCACTCAGTGATATCATAAAACACACTTACATAAAACATAAAACACATTCACTGATATCATAAAACGCACTCAGTGATATCATAAAACGCACTCAGTAATACCTACATTATAAAACGGTTATCTATCAGCCTCTGTTCATCTCTGAACTTTATTTCTTCTTCGTTTGATGAATGCTCTGTTTTTTTTTTTTTTTTTTTTTGTTTACAGAGTATGATTTCTTCTTCGTTTGATGAATGCTCTGTTTTTTTTTTTTTTTTTTTTGGTTTACAGAGTATGATTTCTTCTTCTTGATGAATGCTCTATTTTTTTTTTTTTTTTGGTTTATAGAGTATGATTTTTCTTCATTTGATGAATGCTATGTTTTTTTTTTACAGAGTATGATTTCTTTAGATCTAATACACAATTAAACATCACAATGATGGAATATTGTGAAATCAGTTATAAAAATTTTGAATTCGGATTTAACGATAAAAAGGGAATGTATTATTACGTGATTAAATGAGAGATAGAAAAGTCTATATTACCCTTGAATTGGCTTCAGATGTTGTAACCGTCAAGTTACACGTGGCCACTTTTGATGGCTTCCTACACTTTGTAGGTTAAGCTACTTTGTACAAAATACTTTCTCAAGATTATAAAATGTATTTAATGGAAGAAATCATAAATGAAATGAAAATTTTAAACAATTTATAAACGTCTAAATTTACACCCAAAATATTATGTATTTTTTGGGCTTGGATTTTGTTCCATATACATCATTGTAAATTTAGGGCCACCATTCTCTATACACCCAAAATATACACACCCTATCTATCTATACTACTATATAGTGCATTTTGAATGGGCAATATCGTCATTTAATATTTATTTATATGGTAATAATGTAATTTCATTATATTGGTAAGACAAATTTAATACGAGAATATAATACAAGTCAAGTTTCATTTATAATCTCTTTTTTTATTAAATTTGTTTTTGTTTTTGAAATTTATCATTGATGCATTTTTTAAGTCGTCCCTTATGTTTATAGTGAATTGCAAACCATATCATTGTTTTGTACTATAAACACACATAGGGGCTCAAATGTAACATATTATTACTTAGGTGCTTTAACCTTACTTTCCTCACCGTTTAGACGGCGCTTCAAATCAAGCAGAAAACAAACAGCGAGCCGATTAACCAAACAACGTGCAGTCCCGCTGCAACGCACGGGCTCCTGCTAGTACACTCCAATGCACACATACAAAAAAAAAATGCAAAGGCAAGGTGCTTCTTAAAGAAAACCAACCTCAAATTTCGCAAGGCTTGTCAAAACCCGTCAGGAAAAGGCGGTTCCTCGTCATAACAAGTAAGTTTTCAACCATGTAACCAGCTTGAGGTGTCGGCATATCGACCCGAAATGGAGTCTCCAATAAACTACAACTAACCTCCAACGTATTGCAACCATCCGGTTTATCAACACCACACCTTCTTCATGTCACAACTCATACAAAGTATAGATTTACAATAACAAACCGGGGGCGGAAACTTTCAAAACTACTATGAAGAAACTCAAGGTTGAAGAACCGGTCCAAAAACGAAAACTAAACAAAAAGCGAAGGCTCAAAAGTGGACCATATTTTAAGAGGGTGCTTTAGCGAAAGCGTGGATATATTGTACGAGAGACCTGAACTAATCGAATGAAATAAACAAATACGGCTGTTGGAAGAATGTATATTTCATTTAACAATTATTTGCCTTTTTTTAATTAGTTGTATATTAATTTAATTTATTTTTTATAACTGATTGTTTATTTTTTATAGTTGCAACAAATTGTTTTTCTTTAAATCTCAATGTTTATTTTTTATAGTTATATGTTTGTGATCATTTTTTTAGGTTACCAAACATCTTGCTCAAAAACTTGATCACAACAACCGAAGTCACGGCCAAGCATACTTGAAATGGAGGGATCTAAATCGATTTTTATCAAAATCAAGTCGGATTCGCAATACAAAGTGGCGAGCGTGAGGAACAAGTAATTAGGAACATGATGTAGGACTACAAGAGTGAAGTTAAGAAAAATGGCTTTCCACATATGTGAGTGTGGGAAGTTGTTCGCTATAGCCCGTGTTAGGCCTGTATTCCTCCAATGGGTGTTAATTCACTACAATCGAAAAAATCAACAAATGAGGAAGGCCACTACACCACGCATTCGGAAGCTCAGTTTCCATACAATGACGGACGTACTCCATCCTTTTGTACCCATCCCGAAAGACCGGTTCAGAAACAAATAAATCGGGACAACCTTCGGAGTCCACAGAAGAAATTTTGTCAAAGATCAAGCAATTCAACTCACTCATTGTAGCTGAAGCGGAACGACAAAATAAATACCGAGACGATAAGATTTGCCTCATGGAAGCCGATGTAAACACTCGAGTCGATTTGAAACAAGCAATGCTTCAAAGACGACAACAACAACACTTGGCATTTATCACACAAGACCACTGAATGCATTCTAGTGAGATGTTGGAGTTGATTGTCGAAAAGAAGCGTGAAGTGACAAGTCGTTGGAGATGGACTTTACTGTTTTAGGCTTTTTTTAGTGAAATAGTTTTATTGTTTTATTTTATGTATAGTTTTTTTTTTTTTTTTTTAATTTACTATTGTTTTTTACTGTTCTAAGTTTAATGTAATTTTATTTATTTGTATTTTTCATTTATTAGTTTCTATTTATATAATGCTTTTAAATTATTTTGGTAAAACATTTTAAATGAAAATATTTAAGGTTTTTTTTTTTTTTTTTTGGGGGGGGGGGGGGGGGGGGGGGGGGGCCGTTACAACATGGGGAAATATTGGGAAAAGTGGAAAACTGACAAAAATGGGGATTGTTAGTCCAGTACTATTTATCCGAATTATTGGTCTATTTGATTTAGTTATGTGTGTCTGGGCTCGTTATTAATAATCATTTCTCTTAGTTTTAAACCATTTGTTAAAGTGTGAGTAACAATAAGAAACATGACAATATTAAGGTCTTTCAACATCTATTCCTATAACAATTTACTCTGTATAATATAAAATAAAAATGTAACGCTAAGGGTATTTTAATTCCAATTGGTTAAATGAATAAAATGACATTTAACTAAAAAAGATATACAAAAATCCCAATTAGACCAATATCAATTCCAATAAATCCTACCACTAAACGATCAATCAAAATCTCAACAAAAAAAAATAAAAAAAAAATCAAAGCCAGGCGAATGATCAAATACAAAATTCCGGCCACGGGCTCTAGCAACTAACAACTCACAACTCACCCTACAAACAACTTGTGGGTTTCATAACGCCGGAAGTTTGTCCTCCGGCGTTAGCACAATAGGCAGAAGCCGGAGCCTGTTCCATGAAGCTTAAGTTCACATCTTGCATCTTGATTCCTTTACATGGATACTTCTTGCTGCAATCGAACTTCACTGCCACTTTAGTCGCCGATGTCCCGTGGACGTCTTGATACTTCACGTTGCTTATTTTCACGCCCGAGACCTACAAATGGCGTAGCCAAAGATTTTTAGACAGGGTCATCAGTGGTTAAGTATTGTGTCCAACTAAGGGTGTACACAAGCCAACCTGATCCCAACCTTGACTAGGCTCAGGCTTGGCTCGAGGCTAGTTTTTAGAGTTGAGCTTGACTCGTTTTTATTAATTAATTTATGTTTGAATTATTTATTAATAATTTAATTCTAATGTGTGGATTAGTTTTCGTCATTCAGAAAGGGGTGGCAGCGCAGCTTATTGCCCGCACCCGCCTGCCAGCTATTTTGATGTAATTTCACAGTTTAAATATCAATTAAAATGTAATTACTTTAGAAAAAAATGTGTATATATATTTAGTTACGAAACAAAAATATATAGATATTGAGCTTGTTTATACTCGCGAGTCAGATCAAGATTAAAAAGTAAAGCTTGGGCTTGGACACATTTATGAAACAAGCTTATTTTTAGGCTTGAGTTCATACTCGTTTAAACATAATTCGATTCGAGTTTTTAGCAAACCGATCTCAAGCAGCCCAGTGACGACTTAGCCCGTACGCCCAAACTCGTTTTTTATTAAAAAAAAAATAAACTCAGATTTGATGATGTATGAACACAACTTTTTGTGATTGAGGTAAACGGACCCTCTAAACCTTATTATGCCCCCACCAACATTAAACTTACTTAAACACCAACAGTACATTAAATATGCAAAAAGAATAAGAAAACGGACCTGCTTGGGACAGTTCTTGTGACTGGGACAATAATTTTGGTCGATAATAATTGGGTTCTGGACGTTTGTCATGACAGCGTTCTGAAATAGAACGCCGTCAACAAACCCCTTGCTTGATCGCGCCCATGACTTGATCCTAAAACCGTTATCCGTGTTCTTAAAGTTGACCCTTTTAACCGTCACATTCTTCACACCTTGCTCGTTAAAATCCTTACCTAAACTTCCAATGCTATAAAATGTATAATGTTAACATACATTCAATCAATAAAATAATTATTTTTATATATTTTATTTTGCCACATCACTAAACGGTGAAAACTATTTAAATTTTTGTTTTCATTTTTTATATTTTTTGCATAATTTAATTTGATTAGTTTTTATATATTTTGTCTTTATTTAAAGATTTTTGCGACAGGCCGAAACATGTCAGTCGCAAATTATGTGACCGTTTTGCGACCGAATATGGCCGACTGTTATGACTTCGGTCGCAAAAGGCGTTTAAATTCTTATTTGTTTTCCTTTATAATTATAATTTTCACGTATTAGGACAGCTTTGTGACAGTTTTACGACTAAATCTGGGCCGTTAATTTCCGTCGCAAATTTTGCGACCGTTTTTCGGTCTTAATTAAATTTATGTCGTAATTGCCCAGTTTAGCAGTTCAAATAATTTGAGTTAATACCTGATACCATGGCCCGGACCGCAACCAACGTTTTCGATCCACAAATTCATAGCACCGGGACCGATGGAGACACAGTCGTCGCCCGTGCCGATCTTGGAGTCCAAGATGGTGACTCCGGTGGACAATTGGACGTGAATACCGTCAGTGTTGGGGCTATTCCTCGGTGCCTCAACCGTGACCCCCACGACTTTGACGTTTTTGCAACCGTTAACCACGATGTGAAACATTTGACTGTTTACTGAAGTTAAACCGTACACATTAACATTCTTTGAGTTGAAAATTGCTAAAGTCTGCACAAATGCATGAGATATTGTCAATGTGTATAGCAAAAGTATATAAAATATTAAGATTTATGATTCATCAATATTTTTATTGAACCTAGCTATAAATATTTTAAAAATTAAAATTATGACCATTGTACAAAATATTTAAAATAAGGTATAACAAATTAACAATACTTTATTTCTTGTTTTGGTTTACAAAATAATGCCATATCTAGCCCTTTTTTTTAGAAAAATAAGTACATAAAAAATGATAGGAAATTTTTTTAAGTGTTCATTGTTATGTTTAGCAGGATAAGCTTTGCGATTCAAAAGGGGATAGCGACGCAGCTTGTTGCCCACTTACCCACCATCTAAATGTAACTTGTTTTGACAATTTAGCGATATTTAAAAATAAACCAAAAATCTTACATATTTGATTTTCATTAACTCAATTCAGATAGAGTTTTAGTCCAACTCAATCCAATATCAAAAATGAAAATAGCGTCTAGAAAATAATATTTAAATAAGAAAAAAATAGCGGTTCAGAAAAAAAAATTAGGATTATTATTGTAAAGAAGTAACGTTAGCCGTTAAAAAAAATAAAAATAAATGTCATTATGAAGAAAAAAATGAAAATGAGGTATTAAATAGATTATTAATTAATATTTTCGTAGAAAAAAAAAATTGAAAATTTGTCTCACTAAGCCGGGGCGGTTTAAACGAAAGCGGTTCGAATAGACACAACCGGACCGGTTAAAACTCAGTTTCCGAAAAAAACACTAAAACAACGTTAAATCTCGATTATCAAATCAGACAGTTACATATCCTAAAAACAAATTAATTAATAAATTAAACAATAAACAATAAATATATACCGTGGCTCCATCAGGGCAGTTTTTCGAACCAGACGATTTACAATCCCACAAACCGGCACCTCGAGCATCCATAACGCCACCCACGACGTTCACCCCTTGAACATGTTGTAACCGAAGCCAGTACTGAGCTTTAGCCAGTACAGAATAGTTCGACGGGGCCATTAGGGCCCCGTCGATCTGAATGGTTACATTACCATTTTTGCATGGGCCAGAGAATTGCATACCACCAACCATGTACGTTCCTTGAGGAACGTACATGGTGGCAGGCTTCCCTGAGCCACATGCACGTGACCATGCAGCCTTAAAGGCTTTGGTTGAGTCGGTTTTACCGTCTGGTTTTGCCCCCAGTTTGTTAACATTGTAAGTGGCGGCGGCGATGGCGGTTTCGGTGAAGATGAGGGTGGTGGTGGTGATTATGGTGATAAGTAGAAGCAGATGATTGGTCATTTTCATAGATGTGAGGGGGTTGAAGGGGTGGGGGTTTGGTTGTATTTATGGTGGAGGTTTAAGGGATTCTAATAACTTTTTATGTTTTTTAATTAGCAATAATCAATCGTTAATGAATGTATAAGTTTATTAATGTGATGTGGATCATGTATGAATAGGAAGTTTTAAGGATTGTGAGAAGGTCATGGACAGATCCTTGTTTAAAGGGCTAGATGCAAGTGGAACATGTCTTTATGATTGAGTTATTTTATTTTTAATATTGTGTATATCTACATAAATATAATAATATGTATAATATAGGGAAAATTTTATAAAATGGTAACCAATTTTTAAGTTTGTTTCAATTAAGTTATTCATTTTATTTTTTTACCAATCAGGCCATTTAAGTTTTAGAAATGTTTTAATACTGTGTTTTTTTTTTTACCTAAGATAGCAGGTTCATGCCTATGTGTTAATAATAATAATAATAATAATAATAATAATAATAATAATAATAATAATAATAATAATAATAATAATATTATTATTATTATTGTTATTATTATTATTATAATTATTATAACATATGCTGTGTGGATTAGAAATAATTTTAGAAATAATAATTATGTAATATCAAAAATATAAAGAGTAAATGGTTATCAACCCCCTATCCTGTATTCTTCATCCACCCCTAAAACACTCCGACCACCATCACCAGCCGTAGTGTTTTGCATGCATTGGTTGCTGACTACAACTCCTAAGTTCACACGAAAGAGAGAGAGAGAGAGAGAAGCGATTCTGCCTATGAAAATTTGTGGTATCAATCGGGTATTCCGGCGATGGTGGCCGGCTCAACAGCCAACAAGTGACAGTTCCCATGGAAGTTGTTTCTGGTTTTTTCGGTCACGGCATAAGGCGGAGGTAAGGCTGAGCCTCACCCATCGGAAAAGAGGGAGACGTAGTGATGGTGGTGTTCGTGAGCAGTGACAACCGCTCTTCGGCGGATAAACTGGTCGGAGCAAACAACGAAGGTTACCGTAAGGCTGGTTTTATTGGGTAAATGTCGTGTGGATGAAATGTATCGGGTTTCCGACAAGACTACCCACAGTTGCAGGTTCGTACGACATAGGTTGATGCACAATTTTGTTTTTAGAAAACTTATTCATACTACTCAAACATTAACGAAAGTATGAATGAGTGTATATTTTGTAGAAATTCATTTGATATGAATTTTAGAAGTAATGATGAAGCTTCATCATCATTTGTTTAATATGAAGTTATTTTGTTTTAATCCATATCAACATATAAAAGAAATATGTCACATATGCATGTTAACCTATTACGTAGGTAAAAAAAATATAGGATTAAAACATCCTTTGAAAGTTAAGTGGTCTAATTAGTACATAAAAAAAATATGAGTAACTTAATTGAAAATTGATTACTATTTTTTAAAGTTGCCCCTATATAATATGGATTTATGGGTGTTATTTTCATAGCAATATTACGTCTTAAGTTGCAAAATATGCACAACATCTATATATCCATATCTATATCTATATCTATATATATAATAAACCAAAACATTTTTTATTACATGTCATAATATTATGCAATCTCTCTTTTGAGAGATGCCACATAGGATGTGATGTGGCAACTCTAAACCAATTAAAAAAAGGAATAAATATGGTTTAAATATGATTTAACATAATCTATTAAATAACTAATCTACTAAATATAAATATTAAAATTTTATTATTTTCGCTCTCATGTTTCCTCTCATAACTTTTAAACGTTAATATCTTTTATATACGAGATTTTTTAAAGAAAAAAATTACACCAAATTAACGAGCATTTTATTATCTTTTCAACGAGTACCATAATGCTATATAAAAACGGAGAAAAAAATGACTATTTTTTGTAACCCGACAGGTATTGTGTCAGGTTTGGAATTAGTTTAAAAAAAATTGTGGGTTTGGGTCGGGCCTGAGATTAGGTGATACCCGACCCAATTACCCTTTTTTTATATTAGAATATGATAACTTATGGCAGAGATTTGTTTAAAATAAGGAATAATGGAAATAAATAATCCCAACTATTGACTGTTGGCCAATAACAGTCTCACCTACGAAAATTACCAATGGTGGTCCCAACTTTCGACATATTGGAATATAATGGACCCAAACTAACGGAGGTCTAACTTCGTTAGTGTGATGCTGACGTGGCATCCTAGGTGGCAAAATGATCCTATGTGGCATCCTAAGTGGCAAAATGATCCTACGTGGCATGCCACGTCATTGGCAAGTCATTAATTATCTTGTCATATTAGATATTTTATTATGTCATATTAGATATTTCAACCCGGGACGCTCTCCAACAGGTAATTGCTATATAGATGTCATTTTTATAGTTTAGATACTTCTAATTTTATTTACTTTATTTAGATTTCTCAACCCGGGAAGCTCCCGGGGTATAAGCTAGTATATATATATTGCAAAGGGATTAATCCTACATGTCATGCTCTTATGCAATCTCTCATTTGAGAGATGCCACATAGGATGTGATGTGGCAACTCTAGAACAATTAAAAAAAGAATAAATATGGTTTAACCTAATCTACTAAATGTAAATATTAAACCTTTATTATTTTCTCTCTCATATTTTCTCCCATAACTTTTAAACGTTAATATCTTTTATATACGAGATTTTTTAAAGAAAAAAATTACACCAAATTAACGAGCGTTTTATTATCTTTCCAACGAGTACCATAGTGCTATATAAAAAACGGAGAAAAAAACGACTATTTTTTGTAACCCGACAGGTATTGTGTCAGGCTTGGGATTAGTTTAAAAAAATTGTGGGTTTGGGTCGGGCCTGGAATTAGGTGATACCCGACCCAATTACCCGAAACCACATACCCAAATACCCGAACTATATACCCGATCATATACCCATGAATTTTTTATCGCGTCACATAACCATTAGACTAATGCGTTCGATATTTCAATAAATAACTTTTTTTCCTTATTTCCTGTTAGTTCTTTTTAGAATGATCGATTACAAACTTCCGAATTCATTTGACATTATATAATATTTTGTAATGGCACTAGATTTATAGCCCGGCGCAGAGATTCGTTTTTTTTTTATATTTGAATATGATAACTTATGGCAGAGATTTGTTTAATAATAATAATAATAATATATTGGCAAGTCATTAATTATGTTGTCATATTAGATATTTTATTATATCATATTAGATATTTCAACTCGGGACGCTCCCGGGATAAAAACTAGTAATTGTATATGGTGTTTTAGATGTGATACGTAATTAGTGGTTTTGTAACCTCCCATCTCAATTGTGAAAACCACATAATATATTTTAAGTGTAATACTTATTGTAAACTTCCCCCTCAATCACTTTTTTATATCATTAAATTAATCATAGGGCTGATAAATTGTATATATTCGGCCTGTTAAGACACGAACACGATACGATAACTTATAATGTTATTTTTTTTTTCAAACCTAAACACAAACTTGTTTATGCCAGGTTAACACGATAATACATGTTTATACCATGTTAACCCGATAAGACACGATAATACATGTTTATACCAAGTTAACACGATAAGACACGAATCTGTTTTTCAAACCCGACATGATAAAGAGCACCATCAAGCGTTAAAAAGGTAGAATTTCACCTAGTAAAAACGTATAACTCCAATACTCCACACCCACAGCCTATATTAAAAAAAAAAAAAAAAAAAAAAAAAACTTTAACATGTATTAACAAGTACTAAACAGGTAAGCAAATATTTAACCTGTTTATACACAAAAATTAACAAGTATATTCGTGTCTATCTAATTAAGACACGAAACATGTTAATATCATAGCTGAACCTGCTAAATTCGTGTAGATTCATATCATGTATTCACGTTCGTGTCTGAAATCGTAATCTCTAATATTTCATGATATATCTATTTCATGATATATCTATAGTAGATCAGTGAGATTTTTGGATTCTTTTTTGTTGGTATTAATGTTGTGGCACGTTCCCCGAATTTATTTGAGACCGTACACCGTTATTTTAGTTGGTTTTAGACTATAAGGAGTGGGGGGGGCGGGAAAGAGGGGGATGAAGCGCCATGTGGCACTTGTGGGACCCTTGTGGGGGGGAAAATAATTGTGGGGAGTGGAAGGGGGGGAAGAGGGGGGGGGAAGAAAATAATATTATATTGTGTTAAAGTTAAAAAAAATAAAAAAAAAAAAAACTGACCAATCTGCTGCTGCCACGTGTCCCCCCTACTCCCCCCACGCCGGTGACTCTCTCCCCGCCCCCAGCCCCACGCCAGCCTTCCCGCCCCACCGGCGGCGGTGTTCCCGCCCAGGAAAGCCCCTCCCGCCCTCTCTCCCGCCCCCACTCCTTACAGTCTTATAGTCGTGTGATTCAGTATATTAAGGTTCTTACCTCTCGTAAAAGTTATTTATGGTTTTCATTCTTATGTGATTTTCAATTTTTAAATTTTTTATAATTTTTTTATTTCTATAAACTAAAACAATGTAAACAAATCAACGATTGTCCCTTCTCTCCGATGTTATAATAGCTACTAGAAAAAAACATAAAACAATATTTATCATCGCTCCTAGTTTAAGGAACTATGGATTTTTCTGTAACAGTATAATTGTTATGTTTTTTAACGATATGTAATGTAATTGCCTTTCAGAATAAAAATGATTTTTTGGGTTAAAATATAAAAGATGCCAAGATTTTCATTAAAGATCATTAAAATGAAAATAAGTGCATCAATAAATTTTCTTAACTCTATGGACACACTATTTTTAATTGTGAAATAGTTATGTAGAGTATTGGTCCCTCGATTCGATTATTTATGACATACATATGTAAAGTTCAAAAAAATATAAGTAACATATATTCAATAATATATAGTAGAAAAAATATTAAATACAAACAAAAAAATCGTACAAAATGTACAAATCAAATAAAAAAAGGCGATGGCATTATTGTAAATAACAACAACTTTTATCTTTTTTTGAAGGGCAAAAAAAAACATTTATCTGCTGCTTTCTTTTTCTCAAATATCATGTCACTTTCTCTTACCTCACTTTCTCTCTCTATAAAAGCAAAACATACGTTCAGTCTCTAGTTTCAAAATTACTCTAAAAACCAAACCATAACTACTTCACAAAAATACTAAATAAACGTAAATTACTCTACAAAACAATCCATAACTACTTCACAAATTGCTCAACAAAGAGATGCAATAACTACTTTAAAAATTACTCAACAACTTCAAAAATTACTCTACAAGAAACATTCAGTCTCTAGTTCTAAAATTACTCTAGAAACCAAACCATTACTACTGAAGAAAAGGTAATTATATAATTACTCTAGTTATAATTACGCTATACAAATACTCTAGAGTAATCAACAATTGTTTATAGTGTAGAGTAATTATTGTATAAGTAAAGTAATTTTGTAGCAGATCATTCTTTCATTTCATCATTTTCTTGTTGATCATCTCCTTTAAACAAATTCATGTTGTCTCCTTCTCAGCTCCAAATGTCACAAAAATTACTCTACATAGAACATGTTATACCAAGTTTCACAAAAAGTACTCTACATAGAACAGCTTCAAAAGCCTACAACCTTAAAACCTTGTTCTTCATAAAAAAAAATAATAATAAGAAACATCATATTTTCTGTTTTAAAATTTTAGCATGAAAAGTGAAAAAAATTTGCATAAAAATCACGTATTACCTACGGTTTCCAGTTTTTCAATGATATTGAGCTTCATCTTGCTTGATCGTCTTCAATTATGTTGTTAATTTGGGTTTTTTATTAGGGTTTTTAGAATGAATTTGGTATTTTCTGGTTGGTACCATGGGTTTTTGTAAGAAAAAAGAGAGGTTTGTCTATAATTACAAAAATGTCATCGCCATTTTTTATTTGATTCGTACAGTTCATACAGTAATCTATTTGTACATGAACTTAACTCTATATAGTATTATATCTCATCATCTATAATAATGTAACAAAATTTGGTTGAATCTAAGTAGCGATTAAGAATTTATAGTAAAACCTATTCATGTTGTGTCCACATGACCTTCGAGTTGCCGGGAACATTGTACCGCCCCCTAGGTCCCATGGTATTTTTGGGAGAGCAGCAGCACCAGCACGCTGCTCCTTCCCCCATTTCATTTCAATTTTTTTTATCTCTGTCCACCAATATACAGTTGGCCAACAACGGGCTATGAAAAATTAAAATGCTTTATTTACACTATATAAACACATGTTAACCATAATTTTTTGTAACCGAATCGCATTTTTTCTTTACATTTATTTTAACGAAATGGATCCAAACAACCTCAACAACCCATTTCAAACAACGAGTTATATACCGCAATTTGAGAAAAGAATGAAATGTGTTGATCAATTCTCGAGTAGTGAAACTAATACTAAAACTTCATAAATCCCTATTTATAGAACCTAATCAATTATTGTTTTTAAATTGTTTGCAATGTCAATGTGTTCATTCTAATTATACAACTATTTTGAGTAACACCATTATAAATTTTAGTATAGGAGTTGAAGGAGATATGAAAGACATACTTAGATACAATTTAGCAAACTAAAAGGATTACAAGATTAACAAATTCATAAATACAATATACACCAACTAACACTCACTTGAGTTTAAAAATCATCATAAGTCAATTCGTAACATTAACCATCGGCGACTTGCATTTAGGTTGGCACAAGTTTCAGAACAACATTATAACACTTTTCTAATTTTGGATCGACCGTTGCAAGGGCCCCAACATTAATCATCAATACTTGAATCAAGCACTCTAGAATCTATACAAGTCTCACGGTGAGTTTATATAGCCCATTTTTACTGTTTTACATTTTTTGGGTGAAACATGTTCAAACTTTTTCTTGATTCAATAAGCAGTTACATGAAGTCTTTGTGTGTTATCTTTGTGCACTTGTCTTGAACTTAACTATGGTGAACATGCTATTTAAGATTCATTGATACAAAGATTCATTGATACATTTTAGTCACATGGTTGGTATGCAAACTTATTTTCCAGTAGGTTTTGTTGTCACAAGTTATCCTAGATACATCACTGACTTGTTAATTGCTATACAAACTATGTTTTTATGCCATGATAAAAACCTATGTATTCTCACTAACTATTTATAGTTGACACCCCCCCCCCCCCTAATCTTTCCAAATTAACATGTTTCAGGGTTTATTATCGCATATTCGCATGGAGGATTTACAATCTTTTGGGATTATATAGGATGCATGAAGCCTTAGAAAATAATTAGAGCTTGTTGTATCTTACTCAATTTGTAATTGTATATACTAATTTTTTTCAGATAAATAAAATATGTGGAATCTTTTGTACCATGTGTTGTTATACAATCGTCACTATGTGACACCTCGATGTTTCCGCCATCGGTTGGGGTGTTACAACATGCCTATATATATATAGGCTAAAGGGATACTAGAAACCCTTCCAAATGAAGAAACTCCCAAAAACCCAATGAGTGGACCACATTGCTCCACATGGTCCATCCTATTATATGATATTTTATTAAAAAAAAGGTTATATTTGTAATTTTACCCCACCCACTCACATTAATCATACTATAAAACCAACCTTTCTCTCTCCATTTTTCAAATAATTCATTCCCTCCTCTTCTTCTTGGCTCCCCCTCTTTCTCTGTGAATGCACCTCCACCACCACCGAACCACCCTATTCACCACCGCACCACCGAACCACCACCGCAACAGCGAACCACCCTAGCCGTCGTTTTCACCACTGTCATCGTAGGAGGACCGTCGTTTGTTTTCATCAGAACAGTGCCATCATCATCGAAGCCGACCACCTAAGATTCATCATCGTCGCCACCTCCCTGTAACCGGTTATGCCTGTTTTATTTTTTATTTCTCTAGTTATATTTTTTAAGTTTATTATTAGGGGGTATATGTTTTTCGAGCTTGTTATATGTTCCAGTCCTGTTTCTTGTCAATGTTTTATGGATGTTTGTTAAAAAGGCATTATAGATTCAACTGAAAACCTTGTTCTTTTCATAAGGATTTTTTAGAGGCAAACAACTTTTTGATCAGATTGCTCCAGCCCTTTTTTGTGGCATCTATGTGTTTTGGTTTTTTTTTTTTTTTTTTTTTTTGGGGGGGGGGGGGGGGGGGTTGGGGGGTTAGGTGGTTTAATATTTTATTTTTTTCAAGTTGGAAATAATTGTTGTTTTTTTGCGTGTTACTAGCATCTCTTTTTTTTGGGTGATTGATTATGTTAAACATCGAAAAAGATTTTTCGTTTTGTGTTTTATGTTCGAAGTATCTTTGTGTTTAGTTAGGGTGTTTTTATCGTCTATATTGTTGTATGATTTTTGTTTTTAGTTAGGCTGTTACATGTGTAGCACATCCGTTTTTTGCAGTCAAATTATGTTTTATGTTTTCTAGCATATCAAATTCTGTTATATGTTTACTGCAGACTACATAAGTGTTGTCTGTGCTTTTCATGTTACACATGTAATACTCGTCTGTTCTTGCACCATGTCTGTCTTTTTTTTCTGATGTATGAGTTTTTTTATGTTACGTATGTCTTTTTTACAGAAAATGTATGTTTTTGTGTTTTCTTATATAGGCTTACGAATCAGAGGATGATGGGCTTGGAGGTGGTTTAATATATATCTTTTTTTTTTTTTTTGTGTTTCTAGTTTTTTTTTTTTTTTTTGGGGGGGGGGGGTTGGGGGGTTAGGTGGTTTAATATATTTTTTTTTTAAGTTGGAAATAATTGTTGTTTTTTGTGTGTTACTAGCATCTCTTTTTTTGGGTGATTTATTATGTTAAACATCGAAAATGATTTTTCGTTTTGTGTTTTATGTTCGTAGTATCTTTGTGTTTAGTTAGGGTGTTTTTATCGTCTATATTTTCGTATAATCTTTGTGTTTAGTTAGCCTGTTACGTGTGTCGCATATCTATTTTTTGCAGTCAAATTATGTTTTCTGTTTTCTAGCATATCAAATTCTATTCTATGTTTACTGCAGACTACATAAGTGTTGTCTGTGTTTTTCCTGTTACACATGTAATACTCGTGTGTTCTTGCACCATGTCTGTCTATTTTTTTTCTCATGTATGAGTTTTTTTTATGTGACCTATGTCTTTTTTACAGAAAATGTCTGTTTTTATGTTTTCTGATATAGGCTTATCTAGTTATCTATAACTACAGACACAACATGCGTTTGTATTTGTTTTCATGATCAGTTTTCAGAACGTTGTAATTTGTGTTTTCTCTGTGTTTAGTTAGGGTGTTTTTCTCGTCTATATGTCCGTATCATCTCTGTGAATTTACTTTTTAGGGTGTTCTTTTATGTGTTAAGTTAGGGTATTACGTGTGTAGCGTATCTGTTTCGCAGTCAAAGGTTGCTTCTAATTCAGTAAAAAATGTATGCTGGGTGCAGACTACAAAACTTTGTCTGTGTTTTCCAGGAAAAAACCCCTGTTACACATGTAACACTCGTGTTTTTTGCACCTTGTCTGGTTTTTTTTTTCATATATGAGTTTTTTCTGTTACCTATATGTTTTTAATAGAGAATTGTTTTCTTTTTCCTGCTTCATATTTTAAATGTCAACATTTACTCTGCTATAACATACGTTACAGGTACTGTTTTTTAGTCAAAGCATGGATTCCAACCCCAGCACTCCGCCTTGGGAGGTTTTTGAGCCCCGTCATCATCTGATCCCAATTGTACACGAGCCACCTCAAAATGAACCGGACACTGCATTTGCACCTGAACCACCCCCACCGGTTGAATTGGATATCCCTCATGTTGTAGCTGAAGATGAACCTGCCGCCCCCGTTGCCCCGGATATCCCGCCTTTAGAACCGGTTATACCCGTAGTTTCGATTGGAATGCGGCCTTTGATTATTTTTTCCCGAAGAATATCCGCCACCAGAAGACTATATGACACCGGAGGATGATGTAATTTACACACCTAAATGGGTTGTTAGTTACGAATCAGACCTAGGGGCTAAATATGAAGAACCATATGAACCTAAACTTAACAAACCTGTGCTGCCGGTTACGTCTCAGGAAGGTGGGCGTATTAGGGCAGAATGGGAGGGTATAGGTTATACCGAGGAACAGTGGGCTTTTTATGCAAAGTATGGTTATTAGATGTCGTCTGCTACTGTTGGTTGCAATGCGGGATGTCGGGGTTTACATATTACATATGAAGAATTGGCTTTTTATGAAAAGAATGGTTATTGGATGCCAAAGGGCGGGGTATGAATCTTTAATTTTATGTTTTGTGGTTGATACAGTTTCACTGTAATATAACTTTTGAGTAGTATGTTTTATGCAAGTTTTTTTTAGGGAGGTGATAATTACAAATCAATGAGATAAACATTATCTATAAATAGACTATTCAAATGTCTAATCTAATACAGATGAATAATATGATGTATAGCTTTTTTTGAGTAGTATGTTTTTTGCAAGTTTTTTATATTGTCATGCAATGCAGCACTAGTTAACAAAAATGATATCGGCTGATGAATCTTAACATATGTTACATGTAACCTCACGAATTTTCCCATTTATTTTGCATTAAAGTATTTCCCGATCCATGATATAAAGTCTAAATTATTTCTAAGTATTCTTATCTTTATCTGTGCACTCTATTTTTCTAAGTTCCTTTTATCATTGTACTTAAAAAAAAAATCTTCAATCATGACATATGTCCTATCCTAATTCTATTTATAAAATCGTCATTTTATAAGACGGTGTTTTTTTTTATTTTCTAATTCAAACTAATGATTTTTTTTTATTTCTTATTTAAAGCTAATCATTTTTCCAATTACATTTATAATCTCAAACAAGGAAGATATAAATTCATTTCAAAATAAAGCCTTGAGTCAACAGTCAATGTCCTGGTCAAAGTCCTAGTCAAAGTCTTAGTCAAACAGTTAAAGTCTTAGTCAAATAGTCAATTCATCATAAAACCTTACTTTATGGTGTTGACCAATTTTAATGGCTAATTGAATCCAAAACTAGTATAAAAACCACCTATGACCCATTATACTTGGCACCTCTAAATCGATTGTTTCAATCCGATTAAACTTTCCCTCATACCTTTCTTCTATAGTCTATTACTTCTACAATTGAAGCTTTGATTATAACCTCTTGTAATTGGCGAATTGGAAGCTTGATATTCTTTCTTTTTCGTTTTTTTTATTTCTTCAATTTGGACTAGCTACGTTGTTGAGTCTTTGGGATTCGCCTCGCATACATTCACAACACTTAGAGGATAATTCACCTTAGCCAATGTGAGTTTACGTAACCATGTTCATGCAATTCTCTATACTTGCAACATTATACTTAAGCAATTCTTCATACATGTCTAGTTGTAAACTTTAATGCCTCATGATTTAGACAACAACAACAGTTAGACTTACGCTTCAACATACATAATCATTAGCTATGGCCAAGCCGGCGATACTCAATAATAGATCTATTGGATTGACAATCCCACCTAGATTCGTTGACCATCTTTTATGGGGAGCGCGGGTGATTGTTATCGTTCCAACATAATATTAAGGTGAACCGTGGATGACGGGATGGACCTAAACCAGTCGGAGGTTTGATTATGTGCATTCAACACTTCATGTTTATTCATGTAGACTTAAACTTACGATAGACATATGAATTGCTAAACTTTTATTCTTAAACTTAATTGCTTGACATGGCTTATGTATTCTCACCAACTTCTAGTTGACCCCCCCCCCCCCCCATTTTTACCACTCAACAGGAAATAATGATGCTTGAAGTCTAGAGAGCTAGCATGAGAAGATATTTGAAGTTTTATGCTTTGTTTGATTTTTGGATGTACTAGATTTCATTCAAGACATTTAATGTAATTCAATATTGTATTAAAGGATTATGTAAACATATGTTTTACCATGAGCTACTGAACAATCATCAATACGTGACATCCCGATGTTTCCGCCATCGGTTGGGGTGTTACAGATTGGTATCAGAGCCATGGTTATAGGGAATTAGGTTATTAGAAAAAAAAAATAATAATCTAGTCTATAACCATAGGATTTTAATCAGTACTTGCTCCTTTTACTTGCAACCTTACTTGTTTATATTCTCTATCCCACTTCTTATCCTTACTTTAGTCCCTACAAGAAGAGTGCTCTCCATCACAAGATCTACTCTTAGACTAATAGGACAAATCCTCAGGTTTAGCCTGAACCACCTTGAAGATCTCGTCGAAGTTCTAGATTTTAATAACGAACACGTGCAATCTGGAAGGGTGAACGCCTGTATTCTGAGTTTTCTGTCTAGGACTGGCATTGCGCATAAATCCCAATCAGACGAGGGACCCGGATGCCTACCTGGGAATTCTCGGGATGAGTGTTCACTTATAGGCTAAAGCATGTCTTCATTATGTTATTAGAATCTAGAAGTTTTGATAAGTCAACGTTTTCGTTTATTCGTTTTAATTAATGAATAAATGATTACACTCACTTTCCTTAAACTAAGCTCTAAAATCTCAAAATTTTACAGCTTAAATCAATCTCATTTCATAACCATTTATGGATTTCACAATCACACTTCACCTTACCATCTTAGCCACTTTTTAAATATTCAACACCCTACCCAAATCATATTATTTCATTTCTCCACATGTTACTTATTTTTTTTTAAAAACTATAACCTCATACCTTAGCACAAACTAAAGATTTCTAAATCCTGTTGTATTTTCATTACCTAGTAACTTTACAAAGTACATATTTTTGTCAAAAGATGTCCTCGAACTTAAATTCAATTGTTTATTTATTGACGTAACAAACAATTTTCTATATAATGCTTTAAACTATTGAAAATCACTTAATAGAACCTTGATCTTCAAAACCTAATGTCATGTTTGAAATCTCCAACTAACGGGAATATTTTAATCAAAGCCCACTTAGCTTGTACTATTTAACAACTTTTGCTTTATGTATAAAACCAATTTTGAAAATAAGATTTTTTTTTATCCATAGGAATAATATCTAGTCTCTAAATTCTCCATCGACACTCACTCATTTTCAACTTGTTCAAATTTTTACAATATTTGGCATATACCACAATCATGTTTTCTTATACACTTGATTATAACCTTTGATCCAAACCCCAAAATTTACACTGCTACATAATCTTCTTACTATAAAATAAACTCTTTATAAACTATCTTCACATTCACTATCTCTCACAACCTTGATTCTGCTTCAAGATTTTTCATCATCCTCTCAAGAACTAAATTCATATCCTTCACCTTCTCACACATGAGCTAGTTACCCATGATAACCAAACTATTGAAACTTGATTGTGTGTTGCATCAAACATAATCCTTAGTTATACATGAGGATTCGACTATCTACCATATTTGAACATTTGAAACTAGAATTCATGGAATATAAACTATTTGCTATAGACACACCTAGAGTCATTAACCTTGTCTAGGGCAACTCTATTACAACTTGTATACTATACTTGATACTTGATTGCTTACATGTACATATTATCAATTTGCAATTCATGTGTGTAATAATTGGTACACTTAATCAAACAACTGATAGAGGATGAAGTACTTGCTCAACAGTTAGTAGAGTACCAAATAACCTACTCAACGATTGGTAGAGGTCATCATGCCTGCTCAACAGTCGGTAGAGGCCCTATAACCTGCTCAACGACTGGTAGAGGCTATCGCACCTGCTCAACAATCGGTAGAGGTTCTTACTCACTGACTGGTAGAGGTCTTTTTCCTGCTCAACAGTTGGACTTATTTTTGGATACATTGTATACGATTCAATCACAAGGTTATTTTGCATTACTTACATATGTGTTTAATGTGACTCAATATTGTATTAAAGGATTATGTAAACATATGTATTACCATGAGCTACTAAACAATCAGTTAAGTTAATGGGTAGTTACTCATTAGAAGACAAACACAAAAACAAAACAACACACACCTAAACGGTCCTTAAAAAAGCAAGCTTCATCTCTATGGAACGCTTCAAAGTTTCAAAAACCAATATCATATGATGTAAATTGTCAAGGCTTTTGTTAATGTCTTCCAAGGTAGAAATAGCAATGATGTCGCGCACATCAGAAGGAGGTAAGCACATCAATTCCTTTATTAAATCTTGTTGCTCTTCTATAAGCATACACAAACGCTTTTTGCTTTGCTTCAAAACACCACAATACAATGTATCTTTCTCGAAAAGAATTTCAACCTCACTTATAACCTTTTGTTTAAATTGATCAGCGGGTGATGCCAGGTATAAAGTCGCAAATTCATGTATAACGACGTTTTATAAAGTTTCAGATTTTTCTTAATGTCACTGTCCATCACAAGTGAATTACCGGATACGAAGGTCCTCAATCATTCATCCTCACCCTATTATTTATTAATCTTCAGAGAGTTTTATTAGTAATTTTACTTAAGAATGTGACTTAATTTAAACTTAATGGTATGATTGACATCATGTTTTGGATGTGCAACAGTTTTGGCAGTGAATCTTTAATTCATGGAGAATTTCATTTTTATCATAGAATAAGAAGGTCCAGCCTATATTAACATCTACTCTTCGCATGGAATAACTGGTATAGATGGGAATAGATGCAATTATATTTGAACTATCCCAATTTATATAGATTTTTTTGCATGTACATAACACATACAGTTTGTGTTATGTACGGTCTAACATGTGAAGAAAATGAAGCATTTAATTTGTAAAATTATTTTGATTTATAGTTTTTACGACCTGTCTTAAACACATAAGTTAGTTTCCCGACTGTGACATCCGTCACTTTTTTTTTAATAAAAATAATAATAATAATAATAATAATAATAATAAAAGTTTATGTTGGTTTTTAAACATTAGACTTAATAAACCATTACCCTAATCCATTAACCTACAAACCCAAACCACTTATACTGAAGTCCAAGAAGCTGAGCCCACAAACGCGGCCCAAACCACCCAGCCCAATAGAATGTCCAGCCCACTCCCCCATCTTCTTTCTGTCTAAAAGAAAAAAAAAGGAACCTCCCAGGACTCAAACCCGAGTTTGGAGCGGTTCAAGCACAACACACACGCACACATAACCAATTGAGCCAAGGCTCTTTCCTGTTTGAATCCCAACTCGTATTATATAAAAGCTACAAAAAACAAAACCCCTCTTGTTCTTCTTCTTGCTCGCTGCACAAAACCAAGGCCCAAAACCCCTTTTGTTTGACCTTTGTTTGAACTATAATAGGAAAGCAGCTAATTTCGTGGTGTTGACAGATCCATACGCGTGTTTATACACGCAAACCTTAATCAAAACATTCCATATTAAGGCTATTCACGCGTTCGTATTAATGGTGCGGGTCAAACCTTCCTAATCTATGAATCGAGGGTTATAGTATAAATTGATACCTTCTACATAAGCTCAACTCGCCGATAATCCAACCCCCATTCTCAATTCCTGTTAATTTTTTGTAATAATCAAGTACTCGTTCGCGTTTGACCATTTGTTTGACCTTAGGCTTTCGCACATCACGTCTGTTTGAAGGTATCAATATAATACGTGTTTTTGTTCTTCGTATTCAGCCGATCAATAGCCCTAACATCTCTGTGGCTATTGATCGCTAATTGTAGTGATCAGATAATTAGGGTTCTTATGATTCAAAATTGGGGATAAAGGTTCTGACAGAGTTTTTAAATTTAAATCAAAACAGAAACAATCACCAACTGATCCTCAGACCAGTTGGTAGTCCACGTTTGTTTAAAACATGAAACAGCTTTGAGTCTGGGTTCGAGTCCCACTATAACGTTTTTTTTTTCCTTTTTCTTATAAAAGCCTTATAAATCAAGATTTAATATGAACATATAATCAATTTAAATCCAAATTAATTCGTTCTCAGGGTGTGGCTCAGTTGGTGGCCACGCTTGTGATAAAGCTCGAACCGGCCAGAGGCTCGGGTTCGACTCCCATAACCAACAAACATTTTTTTTTCTTTTCCTTTATATATATATATATATATATATTTAATATATTCAACTTTTAAATAGTTTTTTAAATACTAAAAGTGGTTTTTTTAAATTCTATAAAAATTACTGTGTGACCTTCAAATGGTAAAGTTCATTGTACAATTTTTAGTTTATCAAAAATAATTTATTTAATATATATTATAAATATTACAAGTTTATTCATTTATAATTATAAAAATTCAATAAAAATATCTAAACGATTTTATTAAATTCCACAAAAATTATCTTAAACTTGTATAGCATCAAACATTTCAGAAATAATTTTTATTTCTGAAAAACCGTTCATTTTATATTTTTAATTAATTTTTGTTAGTTTTAATCATAAATAAATCATAATAAATTTATTTTTCAATATTTTTGCACCAAAATTTTATATAAATTACTTCTAATTGTTTAGAACTGAAACACAATTTTTAATTCAAAAATTCTTTAATTTTAATATTTTTAAATATTAAAGTTATATTTTGACAAATTGATATAAATAGATTAAATATTCTATTTTCAAGAAAATAATTTTATAAAAATTATATTCACACTTAAAACTTTATAATGTGACCATCTTTAATTTAAAATTTACAAAAAGACTTTTGTTTATTTATTTATCAAATTTCTCTTTTTATTAAACGTTTAATTTATTAATCAAACGAATACTTATCCCCAATTCGAAACCCTAGAAAATACTTATAGACTAGATAGACTTAGACTTATTGTTACCTTATACATAGGGTATACTTGGCAACGTTGAATTACACTTATTCAATTCCACAAGACTTACCACCTTGTTAAGGTGAGTATTACTTATCCCCTTTTCCGCTTTTACAACTTTTGGGGTGATTCATGCACAAGTATACAAAACTTTCATATTCATTTACACATACATTTTTATTCATTTACAATTCATATACGTGTCTTGTTTATCTTTGTGCTTATGTTTGAACATGAACGTAGCTTACATACAAAATCATACATCTAGACATAACTTATGTTATGGTGCTCTTTACATATAGACGTAACTTATGTTACGGTGCTCATTTAGACATAACTTATGTTATGGTGCCCTTTTAGACTTGACACGTGTTGAGGTGCTCATTATCAATTTCATTGTACAAACTTTACATTTGATCTTTGTCTTGTTTGGTTACTTGCGTGTTTACATAATGCCTTGGTGATGCTAGACACATGAATTGTACTACCTTTTTCAAACTTACACTATATGTACAAAGCTAAGTAGTACTCACCAACATCATATGTTGACAAAATTATTTTCGTGCATGTTTCAGGATAAGCTGCTTGACGCTTCACATAGGACTTTGGACTTAGATTAAATCAATCAATTATCTTTATTTTTGTTGTCTTGTATTTAATTTCACATGTTGTAAAACAATATTCAGTAATCATATATTTACATTTTAGTACCATGAGCTTTTGAACAATCGTCACTACGTGGCACCTCGATGATTCCGCCATCGGTTGGGGTGTTACAGATTGGTATCAGAGCCATGGTTATAGGGAACTAGGTTATTAGATAAAATGGCCTAGACTATAACCGAACTTCAACCTTCATGCATAACATTCCTTAAATTTCCATTCCCCTCATTTCCCTCTACTTTCCTTCCTCTATTTTTTCCCTTCTCCTCCCTCTCCCTTTCTTCTCATCTTTCATCATGGTGCATAGAGATGGTGTCCTACAAGGAGTGGGAAGTCTACATCATCATGGAACGGGAGCAGTACCTTTCATGAAGACACTCTTAGGCATGATGCCTACCCTTATTTTGCTCCTTCAAAGTTGTTGAGCTGTAATGAGTGTGATAGAACACGTGCAATCTGGAAGGGTGGATGCCTGTACACTGGGTTTTCTGGCATAGGCAAGCATAGCGCATAAATCCAATAACAGACCTGTTATGCTTACCTGGGGATTCCTGGAGTGAGTATCCACTTATAGGCTAAAACATGTCTTCTTTGATCACCATTGGGTTCAATTCCTTTGAAAAGTCAACGTTCTTGTTGGGCTTTATAGCTAGACAAGAGCACTCCAAGCATTTTACGCAAGCTTTTCAATAATACTCTCTCGTTTCATATACAATATTTTGTATTCCATGATTTTCATATATTGCTTACAAGTTCATACTTTCATAATCATCTGTACGGTTATACACTTACATTTCTAATCTCATGATTATTCATTGACTACCTCATAGATGTCTGCTCGCCGCATGCTCCGTGATGCCAGCCAACGCCCTGTTCGTGCTTCTGGACAACGTTCTGATCGTCACCTCGCATCTTTAGTCGCCGAGCAAATTGCTGCAGTGATCCCAAACCTTGTCAGTGAGATAACCCAGAATAGTAACAGTGCCAACACAGGGAGTACGACTCAATTTCGGTGCACTTTCAAACACTTTAACTCCTGCAACCCCACAAAATTCACTGGTGAGGAGGGCGCTACTGGCCTCCTCCAATGGTTTGAAAGTATGGAGAGCACCTTTGTGAACAGCGAGTGTCCTGATGAACTCCGCGTGCGCTATGCTACTAGTGTCCTTCAAAAGGGGGCGCTAACCTGGTGGAATGGCGAAAAGCGCAATCGAGGAGCTGATGTTGCTTTATCTTTATCTTGGGCGGAAGTTAAGGAACTCATGATCACCAAATTCTGCCCTAGGAACGAAATCAGGAAACTAGAAGAAGAGTTCCATGGATTGAAACAAGACAGTGGTGAGAATCTTGCGTATAATACTCGATATCACGAACTTAGCATACTGGTTCCACACATGGTCACCCCAGTCTCTCGAGCAATCGAGAAATATATCGAGGGATTACCTGACCTGATTCAAGACGTTGTCACTGGAGGCAAATCCACTACGGTAGAAGAAGCCATCCAGCTTGCAGCCACTTTAACAGACAAACACGTAAGGAAAGGAAACTTGGTTAGAAAGGGCACCAAGACGTCTACTGAGAAAACCACCAATGCTGTTGAACAATCTATGACCGTTTTAGCAAAGGCCGCCACTACTTCTTCGAACCCTAAGAAGCGAATGAGCGATAATCAGAACCATGCTGTTGTGGATCCTGTGACTCAACCCACTATCAAGAAAGCCTACACGGGAATCCATCCTCAATGCAACACTTGCAAGTATCATCACCCTGCAAATCTTCCATGCCGTCAATGCACTAGATGTGGAAGGTTTGGACACTTTGTCACTACTTGTCGTGTAACGGTTAGGACACAAGATAATCATCAAACAGCTGCCCAGGAACCACTGCCGATTACTAACGGCCGGGCATGTTATAATTGTGAAGACCCTAACCACATGCGACCTCGATGCCCTAAATTGAATAATGTAAACCTGGTGGCACATGGACGAGCTTTCAATATCAGTATCAACGAAGCAAACGGTCAGGATGACGCTAATCCCACTGGCTAAGCCGTGGATGGAATCTTCTTATGACTCAAGAATCCAATACTTGTGTTTTCATTTTCTTGATCCTATTGTCATTTTGTACCCAATTGTGTCATATTCATAAGCATATAACATCTAGAAATTCCTTGCATACTATTATGTACGAACGCAGTTTGGAAATTTATCATATCTGGTTACGTTTATTTTAATCATAGACGTTTAAAGACTCTACCTTACATTTATTTGAAACATTTGGACTTGATTTCCATGAAAATCAAACTACTAAAAACTTGATATTTGATCCTACAGAGCTTTTCTAAAAACATCATTGTTTGTTATATGAAACTTGATTTTTCCTTAATTTGACTATCCATTGAACATTTAATTATTCATGATACTCGTAAACTATTTCTATAGGCCACTAAGATAACACTTACACTTAATGGTTGTAGTACTTACAAACTTGCTTGCATGTGTGTATTATCCACGCAACTCAGATAAACATTTCCTTTAAAGGGCTCCTCGGACGAGTGGTAGCCCATACTTAAATACTGTTATGTTTACAAGTCGTTGCAAACCAATGCAATTGATCCCATTATTACATAGCCTCATTTCCTTAATAACGTCTCATTGTAACCCAACGTGTTTGTTGTGTCATCTTCTTGTGAAACTTATTTGCTTTAATGTGTGTTAGATTAGGATCATAGAAGGACATAAAACCCTAATGTAAGGTAAATTGATGATTCCGGTCCGGAACGTAATCATGAATTTACAGGTACGTTAAGGTGGTGTGAAATTCTATTAGAGTTTTTGGGTAGATGTCCAGTACGTTTTCAAGGTATCAAAGGTGTGGTGGGTTAGCTGCGGTACACCCTATATATAAACACTAATGATGCATTGAAAGTGAGACTGGAAGTCGAACCAGGAACAAACTCTACTTGCTTGGTAGTTCATTTGGTCTTTTTATAGTCAATCAACTCGTACGCTTATTTTAGGATTCCTAAAACTTGAAGTTTAGTGACTTACGAGATTCTTATTCTCCTTACTATTTGGGACGAACCTAATCCAAATCCTTAATTCACACCTATCAAACCTCTTATCCAAATCATTCGAATTTTCCAAACCACAGTTATATTAATTTTTACCCAAACATCCATAACCCCATGTTTCTAATAACTTCGGGACGAAGTTTCTAAAAGTAGGGGATGCTGTGACATCCGTCACTTTTTTTTTAATAATAATAATAATAATAATAGTAATAATAATAATAATGATAAAAGTTTATGTTGGTTTTTAAACATTAGACTTAATAAACCATTACCCTAATCCATTAACCTACAAACCCAAACCACTTATACTGAAGTCCAAGAAGCTGAGCCCACAAACGCGGCCCAAACCACCCAGCCCAATAGAATGTCCAGCCCACTCCCCCATCTTCTTTCTGTCTAAAAGAAAAAAAAAGAAAAGGAACCTCCCAGGACTCGAACCCGAGTCTGGAGCGGTTCAAGCACAACACACACGCACACATAACCAATTGAGCCAAGGCTCTTTCGTGTTTGAATCCCAACTCATATTATATAAAAGCTACAAAAAACAAAACCCCTCTTGTTCTTCTTCTTGCTCGCTGCACAAAACCAAGGCCCAAAAACCCTTTTGTTTGACCTTTGTTTGAACTATAATAGGAAAGCAGCTAATTTCGTGGTGTTGACAGATCCATACGCGTGTTTATACACGCAAACCTTAATCAAAACATTCCATATTAAGGCTATTCACGCGTTCGTATTAATGGTGCGGGTCAAACCTTCCTAATCTATGAATCGAGGGTTATAGTATAAATTGATACCTTCTACACAAGCTCAACTCGCCGATAATCCAACCCCCATTCTCAATTCCTGTTAATTTTTCGTAATAATCAAGTAATCGTTCGCGTTTGACCATTTGTTTGACCTTAGGCTTTCGCACATCACGTCTGTTTGAAGGTATCAATATAATACGTGTTTTTGTTCTTCGTATTCAGCCGATCAATAGCCCTAACATCTCTGTGGCTATTGATCGCTAATTGTAGTGATCAGATAATTAGGGTTCTTATGATTCAAAATTGGGGATAAAGGTTCTGACAGAGTTTTTAAATTTAAATCAAAACAGAAACAATCACCAACTGATCCTCAGACCAGTTGGTAATCCACGTTTGTTTAAAACATGAAACAGCTTTGAGTCTGGGTTCGAGTCCCACTATAACGTTTTTTTTTCCTTTTTCTTATAAAAGCCTTATAAATCAAGATTTAATATGAACATATAATCAATTTAAATCCAAATTAATTCGTTCTCAGGATGTGGCTCAGTTGGTGGCCACGCTTGTGATAAAGCTCGAACCGGCCAGAGGCCCGGGTTCGACTCCCATAACCAACAAACATTTTTTTTTCTTTTCCTTTTTATATATATATATTTAATATATTAAACTTTTAAAATAGTTTTTTAAATACTAAAAGTGTTTTTTTTTTAATTCTATAAAAATTACTGTGTGACCTTCTAATGGTTAAGTTCATTGTACAATTTTTAGTTTTTCAAAAATAATTTATTTAATATATATTATAAATATTACAAGTTTATTCATTTATAATTATAAAAATTCAATAAAAATATCTAAACGATTTTATTAAATTCCACAAAAATTATCTTAAACTTGTATAGCATCAAACATTTCAGAAATAATTTTTATTTCTGAAAAACCGTTCATTTTATATTTTTAATTAATTTTTGTTAGTTTTAATCATAAATAAATCATAATAAATTTATTTTTCAATATTTTTGCACCAAAATTTTATATAAATTACTTCTAATTATTTAGAACTGAAACACAATTTTTAATTCAAAAATTCTTTAATTTTAATATTTTTAAATATTAAAGTTATATTTTGACAAATTGATATAAATAGATTAAATATTCTATTTTCAAGAAAATAATTTTATAAAAATTATATTCACACTTAAAACTTTATAATGTGACCATCTTTAATTTAAAATTTACAAAAAGACTTTTGTTTATTTATTTATCAAATTTCTCTTTTTATTAAACGTTTAATTTATTAATCAAACGAATACTTATCCCCAATTCGAAACCCTAGAAAATACTTATAGACTAGATAGACTTAGACTTATTGTTACCTTATACATAGGGTGATACTTGGCAACGTTGGATTACACTTATTCAATTCCACAAGACTTACCACCTTGTTAAGGTGAGTATTACTTATCCCCTTTTCCGCTTTTACAACTTTTGGGGTGATTCATGCACAAGTATACAAAACTTTCATATTCATTTACACATACATTTTTATTCATTTACAATTTATATACGTGTCTTGTTTATCTTTGTGCTTATGTTTGAACATGAACGTAGCTTACATACAAAATCATACATCTAGACATAACTTATGTTATGGTGCTCTTTACATATAGACGTAACTTATGTTACGGTGCTCATTTAGACATAACTTATGTTATGGTGCCCTTTTAGACTTGACACGTGTTGAGGTGCTCATTATCAATTTCATTGTACAAACTTTACATTTGATCTTTGTCTTGTTTGGTTACTTGCGTGTTTACATAATGCCTTGGTGATGCTAGACACATGAATTGTACTACCTTTTCAAACTTACACTATATGTACAAAGCTGAGTAGTACTCACCAACATCATATGTTGACAAATTATTTTCGTGCATGTTTCAGGATAAGCTGCTTGACGCTTCACATAGGACTTTGGACTTAGATTAAATCAATCAATTATCTTTATTTTTGTTGTCTTGTATTTAATTTCACATGTTGTAAAACAATATTCAGTAATCATATATTTACATTTTAGTACCATGAGCTTTTGAACAATCGTCACTACGTAGCACCTCGATGATTCCGCCATCGGTTGGGGTGTTACACCGACGACATAATAATCATACTGGGGTAAACACTAAAACTTGCAAAGCTAAAGTTTTTACCTGCTGTTTGTTGTCGGCAGCGTCTGCAGTGGCACCAGCGTCTTCGCCTGCGGGTGGTAGAGTGGTGGTGAGAGTAGGTACTTTGCTGGCTGGAGCTTGATTGCTGATGTCGTTCGCCGGTTGCTTTCAGCATACAAAAAAAGGTGATTGAATTAGTAACTTGTCTTTTATTCTTTTTTGTGTAAATTATTATTAATTCGGCATTGAAAAATTGGGACGTTAAGTATTTTATCAAAACAAACCAACTAATTAAACTCATGATGTTAAATAGACATTAAAGTTGCAAGATATACATTGAAAAAACAGTAAAATCTATCATGAATGGATTCCAGTGCATGTTACATATGAAACTGCCAATTTTAAACACAAAAACAGCCAATTTTAGACAAAAAAAACTGTTTCTAAACTGCAGTTTATATGTATCATGTTTTGTTTTCTTACCTTGCAATACTTTCCTTCAGGTTGGTCTGCACCGTCACCAACATCTTTGGCTGCGTTCGTAGGTTTGGAAAAGTTAGTAGAGTGATCATGCTGCTGATTTGTAGGTTTTGAAAGGTTTGTAGAGTCATCATGCTGCTGATTCGTAGGTTTGGATAGGTTAGTAGAGTCATCATGCTGCTGATTAGGCATTTGTTTGATGTGCAGGGAATGATTTTTTATGGAATGTGTGATGTGCAGGGAATGGCTTTGCTGCTGAAATTGAAGAGTAGTGGAATGTGTGATCTTCATAAGTATTGGAGTAGAAGAGTAGTGGGGTAGAGTAGTGGGGTAGAATAGTGGGGTAGAAGAGTAGTGGGGATAGCTAAAAAAACTGCCACATGAAAATTGTAACTTCCAAATTTTGGGAGTAACTACCCATTAATTGTGGTCCAGATTTCATGTTAGAAAAAACTGACAAAATATGTGTGATTAAAGGTTAAACAATAGCCACGTTAGATCAAGCACTTGAATAACAACGGTTTCTGAAATATAAGCGATTTTGAGAGAAAAATGGTTATTGAAACCCTGTCGTCGACCAGAATCCGAGACTGTCCTGGGAAGATGCGCGCGGCAGCAAAAAAGATGAGATCAGACCTTGATTGAAACGATAGTGAGAAAATATACTCAAAAAGTAAAATATAGGAAGAATAGCAGATACAAACTTACCTGATGGTTGAATCGAAAGGATTGCGAGGAGTCATAGAGATAGATGAAAGAGGAGATATCAAGAATCCGTGAAGAAGATGACTTGAATCTATGGTTTAAGAGTTTGAAGAGGAAAATATTTGATTTTGGGTAAAAGAAAATGGGGGATATGAAGATTGAAGATGCAAAGAGGATGGAAGATGTAGAGATTATTGTAGACAAAGCTTGAAGATTCATAGATGGTAGGGGTTATATTTTATTTATAGTGGGCGGTGACAACTTCTTGGTGGAATCTCTAATTCAATTTTTTTTAGCAATGACAGTGGTGGTGTTCTCAACTGCTAATTGAACTGAGGTAGTGGATGCGAAAAAAAGGGAAATTCGGTAACCGCCTATGGAAAAGAAAAACCGCCAAATTTTGATCAAAACTACCATATTATTCCGATCAGGATTTAACCTCATAATTAACCGCCAGATTTTAACGGTCTAGATCACCCCAAAACCGGTTATTTTCTTCAAAGTGGCGGTTTTTGTCTTCTATATGGTTGAAGGCAATTTAAAATCCGAATCGAGATGTTCGGTTTTTGTTTTTTTGGGGTGATCTAGACCGTTAAAATCTGGCGGTTAATTATGAGGTTGGTCTGCACCGTCACCAAAATATCATAATATATTGTTCCCCACAACAAAAACCGCCACTTTGAAGAAAATAACCGTTTTTGGGGTGATCTAGACCGTTAAAATCTGGCGAATGGAGAGTGTATGCTGTTGAAGCAGAGAGGATTTAGGAGGAGAGTGGGTAACTGGCCAACTGCTCTATAAAAACTTAACTGCTAAATTCTACACTTAACCACCTATTTATTATGGCTGAGATTGAATATTAGAAATAACCACCAACAATGAATGGCTTAGATCATTCCAAAAGCAGTTATTTTTGTCAAAATAGGTGGTTACTACCTTGGTGAACAATATATTAATAATACGTGACATCCCGATGTTTCCGCCATCGGTTGCGGTGTTACATTACAAACTAGAACAGTTTCATTGTAAAATATAATTATCATGTTGTCAGCTGAATCTTAATTTTATATGAATCTTAAAAGTAGTGAATATTAAAAAAGAAAACCATATGGACCTTTCGTTACGTATGCAACAACTCAGGTGCTGGTACAATATAACCAAAACAAACATGTTGTAATAAAAAAGGCGGGATGTGAGGATTTTTTTTAAATTAATATGAAAAAATCGTGACGGTTTTTACGTACGTAACCATACTGGTGCTGGCAAATAATATGAATCTGATTAAGCCATGTTTTTAATAATAAATCAAATAGTTTTCTTTAATCACTAAAAATCTGTTTTTTTTTTTTGTAAAGAAAAAAGTGTGAGAGAGAATGTTGGAGAGAGAAGATTAGTGAGAGAAAGAGAGAGAGAGATGATTGATTTGATGGAGAGAGAAGAAGGTGACATTTGACCATTGTGCCCTTATTTTGTCATATACCTTATTAAATCTATTAAAATAATATGGAATGAATCTAGGCCATTGATCACTTTAGATCAATGGCTCTCATAAGGTTTACAAGGTTTCTTCATTTTTAAATTGTTTGCAATGTCAAAGTGTTCATTCTAATTATACAACTATTTTAAGTAACACCATTATGAAATTTTAGTATAGGAGTTGAAGGAGATATGAAAGACATACTTGTGATACAATTTAGCAAATTAAAAGGATTACAAGATTAACAAATTCATAAATACAATATACACCAACTAACACTCACTTGAGTTTAAAAATCATCATAAGTCAATTCGTAACATTAACTGTGACAACCGTCACCCTCATCTTTATCGAGTTGTCATTTGTAGTCCTTCATATATTCAAATGTTCCTATTTCAGTCCGTGGATTTGTTTATCGTTTTCTAATAAATAAATAAAATCGAATTTGATATTATCAAGTCATTTTGTATAAATCATACTTACATTATAATAAGATATATATATATATATATATATATATATGTCGAAACTCTATTTTAGTTGGACATTTATTCAATTCTTCATTTTAAAGTAATTGGTTTGGTTAAATTTAAATGTTTAAAGATTTTTTTTTAAGTTTATACGAAATATCAAAACTTTTATTTAAAAAAAAACTTATAAAAACGCAAAGATTAAGTTTTTGGATAATTAAAGTTTTAAGGTTGGTAGTTTAAAAGTTTAAGTTAAAACCAAGTTAGCTTTGTTAACTTTAGAAAGGAAAGAAAACTAACTAACTTATATTATAACTAACCAAGTTAATTGTGAGGGACCATATTTGCCAATCTGTCAAACTTTTAAACAATCCAGCTCCTTTTCCCTCTAATCGGTTGTCCGGTGATTCTTTTTGGCCGGATCCGGCGAAACCAGTTTTCCGGCGAGCCTTAAAACTTCCCAAAACGAGTTTTCATTCAAAATTAATATTGAGTTACTGCTTCTCCATCATATTCAAACGGTTACACGGGTTTTAAAGTGTCTCAAACGCGTTTTAATCATGGGTTTACTCGGCTTCATCGTGTAACCACCGGATTCGTAACCGAAGGCTGTAAATGATTCGTTTCTGTTTAAAACCTATAAATCGCCGGCCCATATACTTACTGCACATTGCTCGATCAAAACCCACCCTCAAAACACCCAAATCAAGACCTGTGGATTCTGCAAATCGGATTAAAGCTTTGGCTGAAAATTTTTCTTTTCAACTAGTATTCGACATTGTAAGTCTTATGTTTTATTGCCGTTTTGTTGTTCACGTCGTTCTGATCAAAACCCCCTTATTACTGACCACTAATCGTGTCTTCTTATGATTATTGAAGTTGGGTATAGGGTTAGGGTTCTTAGGTTATATTTGTGGAAGAAGATAAATTGTAAATATATGTTAAATGTATTTGATTTAAGAATAGTAAACAAGTTGGTTTATGGTGGAGTGGTTGGTGGATGTGGGTGCTCCATGTGCAGCCCGAGTTCGATTCCTCCTAAGCTCCATGTTTCTTTCATTTTTTATTTCTTTTAGCTATTAACCATATTTGATATTTATAAATATTTATAAATACATTTAACTTAGAATAATTCATAATAAATCCAATTTTGCTCCAAAAATTATAAAACTTTAGGAGTAGCATCTTGATACCATAAAAAAAATTACCACATTTTTATTTTCTGGAAAATGTTTTATTTTTATATTTTTATTGATTTAATTTGTTTTAATCATATTTAATTCATTAAAAATTCATTTTTAATGATTTTTATCTCAAAATTTTTGATAAATTATTTCTAATCATTATGAACTGAAATAAAAATATTTGGTTCAGAAAACATTTATTTTTATTAATTTTCCTATTTTTAATCATGTAAACATGATTTAATCTCATTAAATCAGTTTTAAATATAAATAAGATTACAAAAATTATGAGAAAATTATTTTCATTCATTTACATAAGAAAGCATCCAATTTCTATAAAAATAGTATTTTTGGGTCATGTCTTGTATTATTAACATTATTTATGTTTAATTAGACATAATTAAACATTTATTTATTTACACTATTTAAACATCTATTTTATAAATATTTTTCTTATAAAATAGAAATGTTTTATGTTTGAAAATCTTAATTACCATTTGTTGGATCATTGTGAAACTCATAGTTATTTAGTTATACATTTATGGTTATTGTATTTATTTACAATAATTAGTTAAAGTAATTAACTAAATTATTTTGTATTAGTTATTTAAACATATGTTGACCTAAATACTCAATTGGTAATAATTATATTACCTACATTCTAATTACAAACTTTAGTATATTATTTTTAATATACAACTTTTATAGTAATTCGACTTATCAAAAACTCTAATTCCCCAAATCGACTTAGCAAACCCTAATGCCTTAGACCCTAGATACCTTAGACTTATTAGACATTTCCTTATTAGTACTCTTACACATTATAGGTTGAATTCCTCGGAATTTCCATTACTTAGCTCACGACCGCCTAAGTTGGATTATTGATCGCTTTTTCAAACTGTGAGTATATCTTTCCCCTTTTTACTATTTTACTACTTTGGGGTGACTCATGTACCTATTAATCAAGTTTCTATTTCTTATACTTAATGCAATTCTCATGTGTGTTTGCCTTATGTGATTTGGTGTGTATTATGCTTAATCATTAACCGCTGGGCGGCCTAGCATTCAATGAATAGTACTATGGTATACCCCCTTGAGACTCTGTTGAGAGAATCTTGGTCATTGTCTTGTTAATTCATTATTCAGATTGTTAGTCATGTGTTAGTCATTATTCATAGGCTTGGTTTTGACTGATACTACTTATTACATAATTGCAAATGGTACCGCACATGAATTGCTAAACACTTTTCTTACTATATGTATTCAAATTAGGGTATGCTCACCAATACATTTTTGTATTGACATATACTATTTTCGTACATGTTTCAGGTTATTATTGAGACATTTCTTTTAAGCTTTTGGATTCATATTTAAGCTTTGATTCCATTGTAATCTAGTTGGACTTGACGCTTTAGAATCATCGTACTTTGTATTTTTTTTTCCTTTCAATGTAATAAACTATTTAATTCAATGTATTCAAATTTACACTTTAGTACCATGAGCTATTGAGCAATCGTCACTACGTGACACCTCGATGTTTCTGCCATCGGTTGGGGTGTTACATTAACCATCGGCGACTTGCATTTAGGTTGGCACAAGTTTCAGAACGTCATTATAACACTTTTCCAATTTTGGATCGACCGTTGCAAAGGCCCCAACATTAATCATCAATACTTGAATCAAGCACTCTAGAATCTACACAAGTCTCACGGTGAGTTTATATAGCCCATTTTTACTGTTTTACATTTTTTGGGTGAAACATGTTCAAACTTTTTCTTGATTCAATAAGCAGTTACATGAAGTCTTTGTGTGTTATATTTGTGCACTTGTCTTGAACTTAACTGTGGTGAACATGCTATTTAAGATTCATTGATGCAAAGATTCATGAGATTCATTGATACATGATATTCATTGATACATTTTAGTCACATGGTTGGTATGCAAACTTATTTTCCAGTAGGTTTTGTTCTCACAAGTTATCCTAGATACATCACTGACTTGTTAATTGCTATACAAACTATGTTTTTATGCCATGATAAAAACCTATGTATTCTCACTAACTATTTATAGTTGACACCCCCCCCCCCCAATCTTTCCAAATTAACATGTTTCAGGGTTTATTATCGCATATTCGCATGGAGGATTTACAATCTTTTGGGATTATATAGGATGCATGAAGCCTTAGAAAATAATTAGAGCTTGTTGTATCTTACTTAATTTGTAATTGTATATACTAATTTTTTTCAGATAAATAAAATATGTGGAATCTTTTGTACCATGTGCTGTTATACAATCGTCACTACATGACACCTCGATGTTTCCGCCATCGGTTGGGGTGTTACAATGTGCCTATATATATATATATATATATATTACCCTACACGAACACGTACTCGTATGCGCCTCTATATATTACCCTATACCTTTCATTGTTGTAAGTTTATACTCAAACTCATATATATATATATATATATATATATATATATATATATATATATATATGCACAAGCACACAAGGTCAAGTATATTTATGTGTGTATCTATGTATTATATAAATTGACTAAGACAAGACAAAAAATGTATCTATACACATGTATTACAAGAGACAAACTATATGTATATATATACACACACGATTATACATTACAAAAACAACAAACTTGATTTGCATTCATATGTCATTTTCATAGGTTTTACCAAAATAGAAACATACAACTAAGATATGATAAGCTTCCATGACATCTCCTTCCTTTTTTCTTTATTTTCTTGTCCGAAACAATCAAGCACACACACTCACTTGCACAAATTCAATTAGTTGAAGGAAAAGACAAGAAGTACATGGCCATGCATGCAACTAAAAGACAAAGATTACAACTCACCCTATCTTATACCATTATAGGCCATAATCATCTTCCTAAACCAATTCCTATACATGACACACTACCTATAATACATTAGACATGTGCCAAAATTCCTTTGCATATAAATCGGCCATATCCATATCCAAAGGAATACTATTGTTGCATGAATGACTAGTAAGACAAAACAACTCACTTACACCTTAATAGATCTTACAAGATGACAAATACACTCCCTTTACATGATATTAACCCAAAATAGTTGATCTTCCTTGCCTATTTTCTTTCGTTCGATCCACACACCACCACCACCACTTGTCATTTTCTCACCAATGTCAAACTATTATACTTGTTTAGATTGTACCACCTTATTATAATAATAAATGTGTTTTGACAGACCAAAGATAACACATCTCATGGCCTATATAAAGGGGTCAAGAACACATCCATTCCACACACAAACTCTCACTAAACCATAACTTTCGTTCTTCCTTTCTTCCTTTTTCTTTCGGCCAACACCAAGCCCAACAAAACTCTTACCTTCTCCTTCCTGATACATAATCGACCAAGATCCTAGAGCGCTCAAGAGTAGGATTTTAGAATCGTATACGAGCCACATTTTTGTTTGGAAGCCGTGGAGATAACACAGTCACTCGGATCACCTCATCTTTATTCGGTATGTTAATACACTACCAATTCCTATTAATCCTTACTAGTTTCGACTCATTCATTGTGCACCCGACCCCTACCCTTGTCCATTCTAATCGGCCATTAAACAAACTAAAATCAATGATATGGAAGTTAAAACAAGCAAAGTGTTAGTTTGATTACAAATCTCATCATGTGTTAGTTACAAACTTACATATATACACACGCACGTCCACATACATAACACATACATGTAACATCGACCAACATATATCTTTGTATACCTATGACCGAGCTCTAGGTGCATTTGTGAACCTGTAGTTTGCCAAGAGAATTCGATTTTAGAACTAAACATAATGAACATACATATCTTTATATAACTTTCATTCTATTTACATAAATATACACGACCACATATAATATTGCACACTTACATATTCAAAACCCCCGGATTTCACAAGACCATACACTTTACAAAAGTACAAACAAGGTACGTAGTAATTGCACAAACAATGGCCCCACATATACATGATACAAGGGTCCACAAGTCGGGTGAACAACTTGTATGGTAAATAACAAGTACACACAACTTAAGATGTCTTTGACATTATAGGGCACTTTTGTCGGGACAATAGTTACTTCAGTTTTTCTGCTTTGCTAGACCACATATCCAAACATCAGGTGAGTTTCGTGACCCCTTTTACTGTTTTACTGTTTTACAACTTCGGGGGAGAAACATGCTTGAGACCTACATTTGTACATGACTGATGTATTGTAAAATACATCTATTTCCAGTGTAATGTTTGTATAATTTTCGAGTCGTTTAGATAGTGTTTTTATTAGTTTTAGGCTTGTACTGGTCTATTTTATTTAGTATAGGTTTTTTATATATTTGTATTAGTTTTGTGTCATTTTTATTACTTATGTATTTATTTTATATTTTATTAGGTGTTCGTGTGGATGTTGGAGCGTAAACGAGTAACTTTGGTCAAGCCAAGAACACCCGAGTCAAGAGCATGGAGCTAGAATGCTATATATAACAATAGTATAATAATAATAATAATAATAATATTAAAAGAAACAAAAAGAAAAATAAAAAAAGAAAAAAAAAGTGACTTATGTCACTTTTGGAAAAGTCACGGAAAAAGCCCACAAACAAATTTTAGAATGGAAAATAGGGTTAAGGGGGATATATTATTACAGAAGGAGAAGCGGCCGCAAATATTATTACTGAGGAGAGGAGCCACATCGAGCTTAGAGAAACAAATATTATTTGGAAGGAAAAGAACATCAGCCGCAATAGAGGGTTTGGAGAAGAGACATCGAGCAGAGCATAATAGCATCAAATATTATTAGAGAGGCAGGCCAGGGATCAAAGGTTCTAAGCCAGAGAGCGATTATTCGGGTGTCAATCATTCGGTTTTTTTCGTTCCTTTATTATCTTTGTTCTATATAATGATTGTTGAAATTTTATTTGGCTTTGTTTTTCTTTTCAAGATGATTTGTGGCTAAAACTTTTAACAGCTACCTAGGCCAAGACAAATAACTATGTTTTGATTTGTTTTTATTTTCTATGGTTTTTGGAACGTGTTTTGGATTTATGATTCAGTAAAGATTTTGATTTCTCTAGATCTGGTGTATGTGCGTATCTATTATTTTTTTAATTGTCACTTATTCACTCCACTTGCACTTTTGTGAATGTCTTTCATGTATGAGTGCTAGTTAGGTCAATAGTCGCGAATTTATGGTCACTTATTCACTCCACTTGCACTTTGTGTAGCAACTAGTTTATGGTCAATAGTCGCGAATTTACCATAGGAGTGATATTTGGTGGTTAGAAGATTTTAGGTATTCTTCCAAGTTCAATAGCTGTGAGGTGAGGGCTTGTTGGTATGTCTAGGTTGTTAAATTGCTAGGTTAGAGGCTTTGTGAGAAGATCTGCCTAGTTGCCCTTTCAACTCTTGCATATCAAGTTAGATCTAGGCTTCAATAATTACCCCTTACACCTAGTGTAGTGAGGCTTTCGCGCTGTGAGGTAGATTGTCTAGCGGGTACTCGATCATAAGAGTTAGATAACCTGTGAGGGTTTGTACTCCAACCGGTAGTTTAACAGCACAAAAATATTCTAGGGTTTCCCCTTGAGAAGGGTCGAGGGTGTCTAGTTTATCTTGATGTTTAGTATTTTAAGATCCCGGTTCCAATTCAGTTCCATAACCATAGAAGCTTATCAGGCATAGTTAGGAGTCTGGTCTAGGTAGTGTCTTGTCATCATCTGAATTCGGCTCAGCTAAGTTCGTGTCTCTAGTTCACTTTAGTAAATTTTAGTTAACCTTTATTTTATAGCAATTTATTTTTCAGTAAAACCCCCCTTTAAAATAATAAATAGTTTTATTTCAGTTTTAGGATAAGTAATCGAGTCTAGTTTTCGTTTTCCATTAGAGTCTCGTGGGTTTGATATCCGGACTTACTTTAGCTATACTAGAGTCGATAGGTTCACTTGCCTGTCAGTAGTTTAGTTTTAGAGAGTCTAGAGTATTACTAGGTGTCTAGTTTTAGGTTTAATTTAGTTATTTTTATTAAACTACTTTTAGCACATCAAGTTTTTGGCGCCGTTGCCGGGGACTCTTGGCGATTGCGTTTACTAGCTTTGATTACACTTATCTGCTATATCTGTGCTACTTGTGTTTTGTGTTAAGTCTTTCTTTTTGTATAGTGAGTCGTAGGAGTCTAATTGTTTGTGTATTTTAATTTCTGTCGAATCTGTAAATATGTTTGAAATTTGTGGAGGACCCTATTTTACCGTTAGATTTCCACAAAATGCGGGGTCCTCTGCACATTATTGTGTTAATTCCTTTGTGCAGCCGCATCCATATTATTCACAGGGTTGTCCTACAAATTATTATGATGACTCGTATCAGCAGCCACATTATAATCAGTATCCTGATCAATATTCTGGAAGCACTTCTTGTGAGGATAGTGGTAATGATTGGAGTGAAATCAAAAGTCTGTTGACATTATTAGTTGCTAAAGATGAAAATACTCAGAAAATGTTAGCAGAGCACGACACCATCCTGAAAAACCGACAGACTGCTATTTTAGATCTTCAACGAACACTAGAAGACATAGCTAGGAGGTTAGATGAAGAAGAAGCGAAAGAAAAGGTTCAGCAAGAGCAGTTGCCGAAAGTTGGTTATACATATGATGAGGAGGGCAACTACCTCGGGTACATGAACGCTCGAGGGGAGTTGTTCCCAACGTTTCCAGAAGAAGGGAAAGAGCCGATCATGGAATACGCAGATGAGTCAGATGAAGAGATCATCCCAATCACGGAGACGAAAATGGACATTGAAGTCCCACCTCGGGTGCCACAGGTTACTATATATGATTTTGGGAGTGACTCTGACAAAGAGGACGACGAAGAAGAATGGGCGGCGTATCAGAGGTCGTTAGTGAAAAGAGAAGGGATTGCAGAAGAAGTGGAATTGAGGGACTCCATAGGTATGATGTTTGGTGCAGATGAAGACAGTGAGGATAGTGAGGAGTCGTAATCTGAGGAGGATGAATTTTTAGATTTGGATATAGATGGTTTACCTGCTTATGAAGGAGTTGGGGAGTCTGATCCCGATGGAGATATAGCATACCTAGATGCCCTACTTGAAGGTGAACCGATCGCCATGACTGTACCTGCACCAGATGAAAGAAATAAGTGTGGGGATCATCCTATGGAAATGGTGGTAGAAGAAGCGCACCATAGCTGGCCCGTGGTAATAGATGGAACTTCAAAATCAACAACACCACGGGAGAGGGCAAGGAAGAGAAAAAGAAAGGTCCGGAACCGAAAGAAGATCAAAGGATGGCACGAGTTGGAGAAGAAGAAGCCAGTGAATGTCAAGCACGATCAGTCTATTTGCTACATGCCACGCATCCGGTTAATTCCAGGTAAGTTTAAGTTTTGGTGGCCTGACCCGTTAAGAACTGTTAAATTATTTTTCAATTCCACAAGTAAATTTTTAATTGTTAATAAGAGTCGAGTGGAATTAAACGGGTTAGATAGGGTCCAGATAAAAGAGAAGCCCCCTGATTAAGTTTAAGTGTGGGGAGGCTATGTAGATTTGTAAATTTATATTTATACTTATTTTTTTTCTAGCTTTTCATTTTTTTTTATTATTTGTGGTCCGTCCTTCGGTCGTGGTTCATAGTTTTTTTTTTTTTTATCTTTCTATTTTATCTTTGTTTTTGTGTCTTTGAGTCTGTTTGCAGGTTTACGTGTTTGCTTAGGCAGAAGAAATTTCACCATGAGCGGATCCCATGTAATTATCTTTATATATATTTTATGATTGGGAGTTTTGGTAGAGGTTTGGATAATAAAAGATATTTTTTCTTAAAAAATAAAATAAAATAATAAATAGTCTTTCTGTGAAAAAAAGTCTTTTCACGTAATGTGAAGAGTCTGGGCTGACCTGTTCGCCTTATGCGACCAGCTATTACCCCGGAAAGTTATTTTTTTCTCTTGCAACGCGTGTTGTGATCACCAGTGTCCTTCACGTTGAGCGAGAACCATTTTTTTTTTCTTTCTACCCATTTGGTTCTACTACCATTCACCGCCATTTTGCCAAGCAGGTACGTCTTCTTGTTTGTTGTTATATTATGAGTCTAAGTTAGTAGTTGTGTCTTTTTATTTTTGTGTGGTTCGGTATTATGCTCGGGTTTTGTCTGTTTCGTTTTGCGCAGGTTTGGATTGCACCACCCGTACCCAATCTCCATTCGGGTGATTCCGAAGCTGTTTATTATTTATCAAGGCAAGCCCAGAGTTTACCATTGTGTCAGAGCCGATCGCGAATGAAATGCTATACGGTCGAGCTGGATTGGACTAGAGTTTTGGAGCTTACGAAAAAAAAAAATTAACCAGCTAAGTCCTTTTCAATTTGCCCTTGTCTTTTTATTTTTGTATTTTATTTTTGTATTCATAATTTATTTTGTTTTGAGTCGTTTTCTATTCCTACATTGAGGGCAATGTAGAGTTTAAGTGTGGGGATGGGAAACTGTCGTTTAGTTTGTATATAGTCTTTTTGAGTCAAAAAAAAAAAAAAAATCGAAAAATTTCAGAAAATGTCCCTGATTTTGAAGTTTGCATTATATAAAATATGGAAAATGATAGGTAAAGTTAGGTGTCCGGTTTTCAAATAGTATGTATAATAAGAGATTAAAATTGATTGAAAGCGTGTCTGATTTGGGATATGTGGGTGGGCTCAACCGGTGGAAAGGTTTCCTTTGAAAAGTAATAAATTAATTATGTTAGGCTATTTTGTGGGTTCTCATCTAGGAGAAACGGGGAGACCGAAACCGCCAAAAATAGTATAAGAAGCACCGTTATAAGTTTAAAACCGTTAGAATTTCTAATCACTTTGAAAAAAGAAAAAAAATATTAGAAACCGAAGCAAAAATGCTGAAGCTTAAGGTGCCTGGCCACTGGGATAGCGACTTGGATTGGTCACACCCTCTGAGTTAAGTATGCTGAGATGAAAGAAAAAAAAAATGCTGAAGCTTAAGGTGCCTGGCCACTGGGATAGCGACTTGGATTGGTCACACCCTCTGAGTTAAGTATGCCAAAAAAAAAAAAAAAAGTGATTTTAAATTCTCTTGGTTTTCTACATAAGACGGTTGGGAAATGGTCAATTGGTCGTTCCTTTAGCTTCATAAGCTTGAGGCGGGATTAGGAGGAACTGTGACTTCCTTCGAGTGAGACCCTAGATAGACTAATCAACATGAACTTAACATAAATAAAAAGGGGCTTGAAAACCGGTGTGGGTTTAAAAGGATCAATATACCTGCAATCGCAATCAACACGTTAGTAGATTATTAATTAAGTAACCTATGTTTTGAAACTGGATGTAAACCTAACTGTGATTCCATAGTATAATTCTTTTTCAGGGACGAAAAAAAGATAAGTGTGGGGATATTTGATGTAGCGTAAAATACATCTATTTCTAATGTAAAGTTTGTATAATTTTCGAGTTGTTTAGATAGTGTTTTTATTAGTTTTAGGCTTGTACCGGTCTATTTTATTTAGTATAGGTTTTTACATATTTTTATTAGTTTTATGTCATTTTTATTACTTATGTATTTATTTTATATTTTAGTAGGTGTTCGAATGGACGTTGGAGCGTAAACGAGCAAATTTAGCAAGTCAAGAACACCCGAGTCAAAAGCACGAAGTTATAATAATAATAATAATAATAATAATAATATTAATAATAATAATAATTATTATTATAATATAATACGTGACTTAAAATGTCACAGGCCCATGGCCCAAAGACAATTAATGAAAAAAATTGTTGAAGTCAAAATACCTAAAATTTGGAAGGGGATAAGGCGGCGCACGGAGAGGATTCAAGGGGAGGATTATTATTATATCGAGACAGCGCTAAATTCTGGGAGGGAGCACATCAACAACATCGAAGCGGCAGAAGGTATATTTTTTGAAGGAACTTCGACAGCTCCAACATATTGGAAAAAAGAGAAGGGATTAAAGGGTTGAAGCCTAGGTGTCGGTACGGGTCGGTTCTAATTCAACTATTTATTATTTATTTATTTGAAACCCGTTGTGAACACCATGAATATGTTTGGTTTTTATTGTTTTGATTTTTTCATGACAATTATTGGCTAGATCATAGAACTACCTAGGCGATGATGAATACGCTTGTTTGATTATTTTTCTTTCGGGTTTTGGAACTTTTGGTTGTGGGTGAATTTTAAAGTAAAGAACTCTTTATTTTCTGGTTTGATGTGTATGCGTATTTAGTTTTATTTAATTAATTTTTATAAACTCCACTTGCGTTTTTGTGAACGTCTTTCATGTATGAATGCGGGTTAGGTTGCGGACTGGGTGTTAGCGACTAGTTTATGGTTAATTTCTGCAGGTTATCCATAGGAGTTGTAATTGTTAGTTAGATAATTCTAAGTATTCTACCAATTCTCAATAGCTGTGAGGTGCGAGATTGTTGACCTGTCTAGGGTGTTAAATTGCTAGTTCTAGAGGCTTTGTGAGAAGATCTTCCTAGTTTCCCTAGCATTCCTTGTAGGCCAAGTCTTATCAGAAATATTGTAGTTACCCCTTGCACTTTCGGGTGTATTGTGACCTTCGCGCTGTGAGGTAGACTGTCTAGCGGGTACTTTAAGATTCGAGTAGGTAAGCCTGTGAGGGTAACCTCTCAACCGGTGGTTTAACAGCACAACAGTATTCTAGGGTTTCCCCTTGAGAAGGGTCGAGGGTGTCTAGTTTATTCTTGATGTTTAGTATTTTAAGATCCCGGTTCCACACCAGTTCCATGACCATTAGAAATTTATCATTCATGTGTAGGATTCTAGCCTAGGTAGTGCCTTCCCATCACCTGATTTTAGTTCCAGTTCCCAGTTTGTGTCTATAGTTTATTTAAGTTATATTTTAATTATTTGCATTAGTTTATTAGAAAACCCCCCCTTTTTAAGCAACAAAACAATTCAAGTAAATTTGTAGATGAGTAGTCGAGTCTAGTTTACGTTTTCCATTAGAGTCTCGTGGGTTCGATACTCGGACTTACTTTAGCTGTACTGCACTGACCGGTACACTTGCCGGTTGTGTGGTTTAGGTTTAGAGAGTCTTAGGTTATAAATTTAAAACTTAGAGTGTCTAGTTTAGATTAATTTAGTTAGTTTTTACTAAACCACTTTGAGCACATCAATGACAATAATATGTGTTACATGAGTTAGACAACATTATCACAACAAAGTCCCCAGACGACTATAACCATTAACTTAGCAATAAGTCGTGGATCATATGAATAGTACTATTTGGGTTGACACCCCTTTCATGGTTAGTCGCGCTAACCACGACTGTCATGTCAAATGATTGCATATTATCCATGTTTTTTAATGTTCTGTGATAAGGCATTGGTTGGGTCGTACAAGGAAGTCGGGGTTTGGTTTTAGGGCTCATGGTAACTATATTCTGCATGGACACATACAACAAACTTTGTGTAAAACAAACTATTTTATCGAGTCATTGAAACCTACGGACTCACCAACTTTTTAGTTGACACATTTAAGTGTGTTTTCAGGAAATCAAGTACGGACAATAAAATGGCCAACTTAGGAATGCATGAAGAAGCCTTTTGTTTTGTTATTTAATGTAGTCGTTGAACTCATTTGTTATGGCCTGTAACTCTATTTAACATTAAGACCTTATTTGTTATGTGAAATGAATGACATTTAGTATTTCTCATGTAAACAATGTTTGTGATCACCATACTCGTCTCACCTCGTGTTTTCGCCTTAGGCGGGGTGTGACAATAAGTCTACCTTATCACCTTTAACTATGTAGTTAGTGGTAATAGGGTGTCGATCCACAAAGAGTTTATGTTCGGTGCTAGCAATTAAAGTTGATGAAAACTTGTTTATGAAGGTGTCTAGTTGGTTATGAAGTTTGTTGTTTTAATCATTTAAGAAAGATGATGAAATTGGTAAAATGTAAAGAAAAATTGATTCAAGATTGATTGCAAAGTTTATTTGTATAAACTAGATTAGAAATTGATTTGTAAATAAGATATAGTAAAAAGGATCACACCCGAATTCATAAGCAAGTATTGGGTTCTATCACAATTGGGGTAAATGTAATTATGTGAGGACTATTAACGGATTCATTGTTATAGGACTTAGGTGTCAATAATCATCAAACACTTAAACATGGACAATTATACACTTCATTGTTCAAGAACATTCAAATCCTAAATCAATACTAATACTGAGTGTGTTAACGAATTCATTTCATGATGTTATTAGTGTGAGTGTAAATTAACTACCACGAATTCAAAACAAGAAAACCACATCAAATATAATTGTTCAAATGGTCAACATAATTGAAATATATAAAAATCCTCAATTTGTTCAAGAACCCTAATTTACAAATTACATCGGGTGAACCTAAAGAAATTAGCCTCTCATGGCAATGATTGAAGTAGGCAGAATTGAAATGGAAGCCATCGTCGTTTCTTCACAACTGATGATTTGAGAAAAAAAATGATTATGTGGGTTTTGGGATTTTCTTTTGATATAGAGATTGAAGAAAAACTAAAGATGATATTCACTTAATAATCCCTCTTGATAATATAGACTTCCATCTATTGTAACTCCCAAAAGAGATCCCACAATTTACTCCTCTGCAGCCAATCATCGCCCCCGTCAAAGATAACATTCAATGGCTTTAAAAAAATCAAATTTTACAATTGTTACCGGCCTCACTGTCGGCAACGGTGAGACCGGCGTCGTCGACGGCCGGCTGCAATGCAGTTGTTCGTCCTTCTGAAGACCACCGTCAGCGACGGTGGTGTTGACCATCACCGACGCCAAGGGCTCAACGCCTTATTTTTCGGCTTACACTGGCCAGATGGCCCATTTTGGTTGTCATTCCTCCACCGTCGGCGACGGCGGGGCAATCGTTGTCGACACCGACTCTCTTACGCCCATTTTTTTGGCTGACGGTGCTCTTGACGGCTTGAACCTTCATTTTCTACTTTTCTTAACCTTTTTTCTTCCAAAGCCTCCCATTTTTGATCCTTCATTCCTCAAATCATGTAGATTATATTCCACAAGCGTTTTTAACCTGAAACACCAAAATCCATCAAAGTGTTGCATCCCGTCTCACATAATTATGTAAACATACAATTTTAAACTCAATAGAGGCGGGGTTTTCAACCACGCATCAACAGTCCAATTTTTTAGCGGGGTTAACTCCACCTCTTTAAGCCAGGGGCAAAATTATCCATTTACCTTATGTTATCTCATTCTTCAGCTGTTGTTATCTCATTCTTGATTTAAACCCACCATTCAATCTGCCTATAATTCTTCAAGTTCTTTACAATTTGGGATCATTTTTAGACCCATGTCCAGTATTCTGAGATCACTTACTTTTGTTAAAGTGGACAAATCACACCCATCTAAGTTGTACAAGAAGCAATCGGAATGTAACCCATAATAACGGCAATATCGTTGTACCAAACAGTTACTGGTCACCACTCGCCAGAATTTTAGCTGATTTGTCTGCAAATATCAGTCTCCGGTGACCGAACTTGATTGGAAAAAGATCTCTAGCTGAGTTTCAACACCACCAACAGCTTCAGCAACAAGCAACATTGTTTTTGAGAAATGTGAAGCCTCATGGGTTTAATAATTTCGTCGAATATCACTCATCGTCGGAGATTTCATCGATTTTTTCGCTTTCATTAGTTTCGTTGGCTACTAGTACTGCTACTGCTACTAGCGCTGCCGCTGCCACCGCCACCACCACACTACTACTACCACTAATAATAATAATACGTCGTCTTCGGTGGTGGGTGGTGAAGGTTCAGTAGTGGTTGTTATTGATAGTCAGATGGTGGCGGGTGGTTCTTCACAAGAACAGATGGTGGGGGCGGTGCTTCATCGGAGGAGAAGACCGGTGAGGCAGATACGATTTTTAGGGTCGCCATGGCAGGAAGTAGAAGGTGGTATAGTGGCGGGTGGAGCTTGGTGGTGGGGTAGTTATGGAGACAAAATGATAATGGGGGGATAGAGAAGGTAAATGGACAATTTTGCCCACGACTTAACTGGGTTGAGTTAACCTCGTTAAAAAATTGGACTGTTTTGACGCATTTCGTGAAACTATTGGGTTGTTCAGGCAATTAGTTTGATTTTGGACTGGACTGGCAAAACCCACCAAACCAGAGGGACTGTCTTGGCTATTAACTCTTGTATAAAATGTAAAAGTTAATGTGGTTACCTGTAAAAAGTCATGATTCTCGAACAAGATGCTTATAACTAAAAAAATTTTAATATAAAACTTATAAATAACAAATATGATTCATAGGGGCGTAGGCACATAGGGATCTACGGGTTCAGCTGAACCCGTACCAAAAAAATGTATTCTTAGTGTTATATGCATGTAGTTTGATATCACACCCGTAAAACTTTCGACATTAAACTTTTACACCGAACCTTAGAAAACTTGACACCGAACCTTAGAAAACCTGACACCGAACCTTAGAAAATTTTACAACAAACTTTAACCCGCGCTTCGATAAAAAAAATAACTTGTTAAGCCTACATTTTATCGCAAAAAAAAAAAAACAAAAAAAAAACAAAACAAAAAACATCCTATTAGTTAACTGATTTAGGCAACGTTTTATTTAATGAAAAAAAGCTCATTAAAGTTTAAGCTTACCACACAAGCCCTTAAACGATTTAAATCCAAGTCTATATGAATAATTTGAAAAAGATACAAGGTTTGTGAACAATAAATCTAGTCTTGAGCAATTGATGGTTGAAACAAATAACTACGTCAATCTTACTTAGCTCTTGTTTACCCCTCCTGAGTACAAATGTTGAGAGAGATGCTTTTTGTTTTATTGAAAAAAATGCGCTTAGAAATGTTTCGATAGATTATAGATTATGTAATTGAAAGGTTTAAAAAAATGAAACCTCGTAGAAATCAACTTTAATGAATTTAGATTATCCACTTTTAATATGGATTGACATATTTTTTATTAATTATTTCAATTTAATTTGATTTTTCCTATTTTATTATGCAATCCGACCCGAACGCTTAACCGGACCGGTCGAAAAAGCCGAAACTTAGAGGCTGTTTGGTAACCTCTTAATGACAATTCAGAGACTACCTCTTAATGGTCAATAATCTCTGAATAATTAAGAGGCAACCATTAAGATATTATCTCTTAACCATTCATACTTAAGATTACATCTTAACCATTTAGAGACTATAAACCATTCAGATGTAACCTCTTAATGACTATTCAGATACTACCAAACAACCCCTTAGTTATAGACAATAGACAATCGGATCATCCGTCCCTTAATAATTTCCGAATCCATAGAAAAATAATCCTAGCTACGCCGCTAAATTGATCACTATAGAAGTTTGAAAATAATATATTACATTCGAAACTGAAACCTGATCCATAGACAATGATAAGTGGGGTAACGTGACCTTTAAACATCAAATTCATGTTCTTCCGGTTTCAAAGCCTCCTTTTTAGGCTAATATTAATGTCTTTTAATTTCTTTCTATTTCGCAGGGGCGAAGCTTGGTTCTCGAATCGGGAGGGGCCGGACTCAATTTTTTTGATCGGTAGTGGCAAATCGGCAGGGGCCGGAATCAACCTGGACTCGATTTACCTACGAAAATCGCATATTTATACCACTGCGCCAAAAAACAGGGGGGCCAGGGCCACCCCTGGCCCTCTACATCCTTCGCCTCTGCTATTTCGTATTTTATATTTCAAAGAATTACAATTCTTCTAAATCAAAGATTTAACTCTTTTTTTTTAACGGCAAGATTTAACTCAATTGCTTTAAGAAAAGGCTAGTTTGTTCAGCGACCTATTATCGACTTGGTTCTGAGTTAGTAATAATACGAGCTGAGTCAATGCGGCTTGATATGCCCTACCGAGTGAGAAACTGAGCATGCATTCGGCTAGCCTCTTGCTCTAGGCTCAAAGAGTTGTCTCAGTTTTAACGATTTTGTACATTTTATATAAGCGTATGTGATAATAAGTTAATAAACAATATCAAATTACAAAAGTATCAAATATTAAAGCATCAAACTACCACGGTCGTCTTTGGGGAGGTCCGATGAGGCCAACCGGGCAGGGTTCATAAATCTTGAAGGCATATTTTTTTAAAAAGTTCCTATATATATGTATATATTTTTTTATATAACTCATTTAACACATAAACTTTAGCCTAAAGGGCTTATTTTTTAACAGTTCAGATAGGGTATATAAATTTTCAAAGATTTTCAGAGACGGTCTTGCAAACTACCAATATACAAAGGTGTGAAGCTTTACCTGGGACCAATATGGTGCCACTTCCAGTTTTAAATTGGTTTTTGTGTCAAATGTAATGCTTTAGCCTTTAGAATGATTAAATGCATGAGACATGTAGTGGCAGTGTATCATAGGTGAGGTATTTACTATTTGGTATGGGATGAACGTAATAGTAACTTTCTGGTCCCTTGCTTTTGTAATGTTGTGGGTGTGTATGAATAAAATGCAACTTCGTCTCGTATTAATCTTTCTCTACAGATGCATGTATTTAGCCAAGGGCTTTCATACCTTCTCTCTTTACTCTCTATTGCAACGCATCATTCATGTTACAAATGCACTTTAAATGCATTGCCTTGGTGATGGTTTAATTATACAAATTAAATGGTAAACTATTTGAGTCAAATCAAATCATATCGAATATTTATAGGAGTGAGCTACTTGTAACTTGGACATGTGCCAACCATCGAGTTAAAGTACTATCATCTTGAAACCAAATTAACTCAAGTTTTAGTGTAGCGGTACTCAGGTGTAAAATCTATCTATATTAATAAAAGAAAACACATGAGGGACATATGGTACCCTCACATGAATTCTTCTATTTTATTTTTTTAATACAATAAATTTAAATATAATTATATAATTGATTTTCGAAAACATAATATAGTTATACCAAATTGAATTTTAGTAATTATATTAGTAATTAATAATCAAAGTTGTAACAGATTTCATTAAAATCCAATTAAATAATTTTGTTTTTTTTAAAAGAAAAATGCCACTGTCCAGTCCAGACTCGAACTCACAACCGACCTGTTAGGAAAATATATATTAAATGATTTTTGTTAATAATATACATAAATCCGTTTATAATGATTTCTGTTACAAGTACATATATTAATACAATTAGTAAATTCAATATAATATATATTTATCTTATGTTTTTGTAAATAAATTAATAATTCACGTAATCTTTTTTATATATAATTACAGTCAAATTGAACTAATAAGTGTTGTTATGTTTAACGACCTTGATGTTAGAAAAAATGATTATACACTCAAGGTTATAAATACTTTGGTTTTGGAAGAAATTTGATATCAAATTCTAAAATGAACGATGCTCGATTAAGATGGTTTAATCGATGAGGAGTTACTTTTAAATTAATTTCATTTTTTTATATCTTATCCTAAGTAAATTTATTTTTATTTCTTTTTGATATTTTTGTTTTGTTGTACCTGCAGTTTACAAGTTAACAATCACGGTATGGAAGATATATTTTGGAAAGTTTGAAAATAGTTTTATGTGAATATGAATGTTTTTTACAAGAAATTATTATGAGGTTGATGAATATTTCATATTTTTTCAGTCGTAAATACACTTTTTTTAATTTTAGTATAATATGTAATCTAAATTTTCTTAATTATACTTATAAATTTATATATATAAACTAAATTGTTCAACTCGTGTATCACATGAGTACATAACCTAGTTATATCTATACTAGTTTATACCCCGGGAGCATCCCGGGTTGAGAAATCTAAGTAAAGTGAATAAAATTAGAAATATCTAAGCTATAAAAATGGCATCTGCCAATATATAATTAATGATTATTATTATTATTATCATTATTATTATTATTATTATTATTTTAAACAAATCTCTGTCATAAGTTATCATATTCTAATATAAAAAAAGGGTAATTGGGTCGGGTATCACCTAATCCCAGGCCCGACCCAAACCCACAATTTTTTTTAAACTAATTCCAAACCTGACACAATACGTGTCGGGTTACAAAAAATAGTCGTTTTTTTCTCCGTTTTATTACGTGTCGGGTTACAAAAAATAGTCGTTTTTTTCTCCGTTTTATTACGTGTCGGGTTACAAAAAATAGTCGTTTTTTTCTCCGTTTTAATACGTGTCGGGTTACAAAAAATAGTCGTTTTTTTCTCCGTTTTTATATAGCACTATGGTACTCGTTGGAAAGATAATAAAACGCTCGTTAATTTGGTGTAATTTTTTTCTTTAAAAATCTCGTATATAAAAAATATTAACATTTAAAAGTTATGAAAGGAAACATAAGAGATAAAATAATAAAGTTTTAATATTTACATTTAATAGATTATGTATTTAATAGATTATGTTAAATCATATTTAAACCATATTTATTCCTTTTTTTAATTGGTCTAGAGTTGCCACATCACATCCTATGTGGCATTTCTCAAAAGAGAGATTGCATAATATTATTACATGTCATTAAAAATGCTTTGGTTTATTATAGATATAGATATAGATAGATATAGATATAGATATAGATGTATAAAGTTGAGGGTTCAAATCATAAGGTGGACAATCATAAAGCATTAGGGGTATATTAGATTAACATGTTTTTTTAACAACAAATTTTTATATCAATCCGTTTTTGGCAAGGCTTGAACCCTTGATTTTAAGGGAAGCAATATCTGGTTTTACTAATTGGACCTAACCCCGACCCCTAGTCCCCTAGTAATTAACATGTTAAAACTATGAATTAAAATAGGCCGGATTATGATTTTAATATAAAAAGAAATAAAAATAATATATTACACATCATCGGAAAAACGGAATTTATTGTTGACAATTGGTGTTGCTTATCAAGTCCACTTGGGTGCTTATCATTTACAAATGATATCACCGTGCAAATGTGTATTTTACTTTTGATTGACTCAATTACAAGTTATGCATCTTATGTTATACCTGATTATAAAGCATGCTTTTTACGTTTAAAATTGTCTGGTTATGTATTTTATGTTTCAAAATTTTGCGTAGTTTGTTTTTGACGCTAACCCAGTTAGATTTTAACACTAATACAATGGTAAATTCATCTTTGTACTATTCTAGGGCATATTTGTGCAATTAAGTTAAAGACTATCTTTGGCGTACAGTGACGAAGCTTGACCCGAAGGTTCGGGGGGTCGGAAGTCACTAGTTTCGGGGATCGAAAACCAGTTTCGGGGGGTCGAAACCCTATATTTTCAAATTTTTCTATACGAATACTATATAATCGGAACTTCTGCGCGAAAATCCGAAGGGGTCGGCCGCCCCTCCCCGCCCCTACTATGCTGCGCCACTGTTGGCGTATAGAAGCGTGTTGTCTTATCAAGTTAAAATATTGAGATCTACAGTGACTTAGGTTAGATTTTGCTCATGTAAACTTGTTTTATCAAGGGCTTTAGTCCATTTACATAACTTGATCTTTTTCAACATTTTCATCTTATATGAAACATCATACTGAGATCACGTGTTGCTTGTAGAAGTGAGTTGTCTTATCGAGTTCAAATATTGAGATCTACGGTGAGTTAAGTTAGCCCGTTTACCCTCCGTCTACATGTAAAAACTTGTTGGTTCTAATCAAATATGTAAACTTGTTTTATCGGCGGCTTTAGTCGCCTTACATAACTAGATCTTTTTCAAAAGTTTCATCATATATTAAACATCATAATTGAGATCACGTGTCTAACGCGCATGTATCATTGACTCGAATGTCAATCTTCAGGGGCGCAGCTATGAAGGGACGGGGAGGGGCGGCCGACCCTCCCGAATTTTCGCTCAGAAGTACAGATTATATAGCCTCCGTATAGAATTTTTTAGGTATATACGGTTTCGACCCCCCGTTTTTTTGAAAAAAAAATAGGTATATTATATAAACCAAAACTAACGATATATCGGACAATACAAGGTTCCCAAATATCAGTTGTTTTACCGAGTTTATCGTTTTTCTTTGTTTTTTTTTTCTTTTGGGTCTATTTTGAGATGTAAACCCAATTGTTTTATTTAGCCCATTTTTTCTTTAGAAAAACCCAATTTAAAAGCCCACTTAAAAGCCTAAACCCAATAAAACTCTTAACCAAAACCCTCGTCCCTCTCTGTGCTACTTTGTGTCTCTGAATCTCAGTCATCACCCACTTATGAGTTTATACTTTCATTTTCAGGCTTCAACCATATTTGTCTTCGTTCAAAAATAAAAAAGAATCAAACCACCATTGATCATTCCATCCAGGTATACAACTAATTTCATTTTTCATACGTTCTGCTTTGGATAATTGGCGGTGGTGTTTTTTTTATTATTATTCAATCTTTTGTGTCAAGTTATCACATTGTTTAAGAATTAGATTCGAAAATAATTATGATTTCATCCAGGTACTCACGTTTTGTCTCTTTTTTAAGGTTTTAGTGTCTTTGTTCAATTTTTGTTAAATGATGCTTAAAATTTTGATATTCTCGTATTTAATGTTTGACTCGACCCGGACATATAATCCGTAACATAGCTATAGAAAAAAAAATTAAGTCCCGTCTCATAATTAGTAATTTCCGACCCTCCGAAACAATTTCTCAAGCTTCACCACTTTCAATCTTATTAAACTGTCATCATCTATGCATATTAATATATTATCACACCACCAATATCTTCTAATTAAATCCCAAAATGGATCTAATAATAATGTTTCGTATTGGGGATAACACAACTTTTCATTCGAAGTTCAAAACATATATCCACTTATGCATTTGCTATCTTGGATTATCATATATCTAAGTGTATTTGCTTCCAAAAAATTGTCCAAGATGAGAATCTATTATATAATTGAAAACATCAAATTCTACATGATACTCATATAGTTATTCTCCCTGTTAAAAGTGTCATATACGATGCTATGTGGCATTAACTAATTTTAAGGAAAAAAAATGTTTAAAAACAAAATTGGATTTTTCTCTCTCACGTTTTCTTCTATAATTTTTAAACGTTAATATCTTTTATCTACGAGGTTTTTTAAAGAAAAAAATTACACCGAATTAACGAGTGTTTTATCATCTTTCCAATTAGTACCATAGTGCTATATAAAAAACGGAGAAAAAAACAACTATTTTTTTGTGAGGTATTGTTCATACAAAAAAAAAAACACGTGTTCAGGCAATTAATTAATCATGTATAGGCAAGTTACTAATTATGTTCAAACCAGTAAATATGAATTCTATTTTCAACTAAAGCTGAATAGGTTAATAGAGTTATACATTGTTTTAGGTTATGTATCAATAATAGTATGTCAGAGTTGTACATTTGTTTAGTCTTTAAGATAGGTGTTAATATTATAGTTACATTGGAGTTCTACATTGTTTTAGGTTAGATGTTAGCATTGGAGTTGTACATTGTTTTAGGTAAGATATTAATATTAAAGTTATATATCAGTCTATTTCATATGTAAAATTGATGTGTCATATTAAATTTATCAACCTCGGGACACTCCCGAAGTATAATCTAATAATATATATGACTCAATAATCTATATCTATACTACTATATAGTGTATCCTGGACGGCTAAAATGGTCATTTCACATTCATTTTTATGGGTAATATAGTAATTTTATTTAATAGGTAAGACACATTTAATAGAACAATTAAATCTTTATCAATACAATAAATAATAATAACATAACCATACAATAAATCTCATATTTATGTGGTGTCCATCCATTTGCATTCTTTATTAAATTTGTAACACACTAATTAAATCTTTATCAATACAATAAGTAATAATAACATAACCATACAATAAATCTCATATAGGGTGAAGACTTTTTTAAGTCGATTGTTAGAGCATTATTCCTGCAAGGATTCCAACCAAATTTAAGTAATTACAACATTTTATACTTATGGTAAAACAACTTAATGAATTTAGTAAAGGGCAAAATGGTATTTTTACATGATAAATTAATTGATAAATATAATGTATATAATGAATATGCATGATTTAAAGCCATAGATCCTTCATGAAATTGTAACCGTTGAGTTTTTATCCAATATCCAACAAAAACCTTTAAGCTTCAATAACCTTCCAAACAATAATCTTTTAGAATTTAAATAGTCGCACATTAATTCTTATATAAACACAATTATGGAGTACTATTAACCAAAATTTAATAGATGACCTGCATATACACACACACACCCACACACCCACACACCCAAGCACTCTCATATTCTCTGTATCAATGTTTGTCTTTCAATTTCGTTTACGTTTGAGAAGAATCTCTACAACATGCCATCTTTCTCTTTAGTTTCCCTACGATCAGATATTGTTTGGTAGCCATGCACCACCTAAAACGAAGAGCCAAACGAACCACCATTTCAATGTACATATGAAGATTCCTTTTGAGGTAACAATATGAACTAGAATCATGTGTATGTAATATGAGTATTTGATTAAAATGGTGGGCAGAACCAAGCTTTAGAATAATCAGTATATGTGAAAACTAGGTTCGGGTTAGAACATAGCAATTAAATCTTAAACGCCACATTGGTCGGTTGAATCTTCTCCGAACGATTATACATCTCCACCCACACACCCCTATGTTTTTATATCTTTATACCACTTTGTTACGCGAACCAATGATTTGTCGCCAGAATCGTGCACCACATCACCGTCAGTGACTCTTCTTTATTTTTCGGTTCGATTCATCTTCACAAGGAAACAAGGTAAGAATTTCCATCTTATGACTTGACAAATAGAGCCATCACGTGAATCCAAAAGTTAATTCATATTTTAGGTTTGGGATGTAAATGGGCCAAACCACGACTGGTTGATTAGAGTTAATACGGAAGAGGATGATTAGCTACATATTTGTTAAAAGAAACAAAAAAAATGGGTTTTGAATCAGAAATGGCTGAAGAGTCCACTGATCACTCATTTGCCTTCTTTACCATAACCGAAGTTCATGTGTTAGACCTATATCTCCCCTTGGTTTCATATTAATTTGTTACATTTTTATTACTTTTACAGTGAGTTAATATTTTATGTGTACTTTTTAAAATTTATATCTTGTATTTATCTTAAGAATCTAACCAGACAATATTTATTTGGTTGTAAATTGCTATTGTGACTTTAAATAGTCAAATATGGTTTGTTTCGAAGGAATAACAATAAACTACATTAGTATTTGATCTTGGTGTGGTATGTTTGAAAATTCAGGTGAATAAATTGTGGACAATCAAAGATTAGAGTGATGTTTTTTAATTGAATATATAAACATGTTAGCCACGTAAATTTGATACAATATATTCCTTTTCATCTTAAGACACTATGCGATGGCCTTTCATGATATTGATAGTAATATCAGTTTCTACTATTTTTGATGGTACTAAACGTGTTGTACTTGTATCTTAATTGAGTATAGTCTTACGAATATGTAATTAAATTATACGAATAAAACTACTAACAAAAGTACTACACAATACATCACGAGATGATTGATAAACTAACATAAACGAATATCACGCTTAAATTGCACCCCCGCAGCAACGCGCGGGTTCTCCACTAGTTGCAATAAAAGGGTGTTGAATGTGCTCTTTCTTAATCATAAAATAATTTCCATAATAAGTAAAGTTATGGATGAACATTCAATAATGCATGTTTGTTTTACGTAATAAACAAACAATTTAGGACAAGCTAAATAACTAACCTATCAATCTAGACAATACACTTGGTTACAAGTTTATGAACTTTTATTTTTCTTCTTATTTTGCTCATGTATTATACTAATCTACAGCCAATCACCTTTGCGGCAGCCCCATGACCTTTCAATATGGTGGTTATGGTTTGGAGTCTCACTTAGAACAATTTATTCTAGGTTGAGTCAGAGATTTTATCATAGTGGGTCTTCAGGTTGTGATTAGCCTTTTGCTATTGGGTTTAACCGGGTGACTAGACTTTCGTTGAACATTAAAAAAAACGTATACTGATCTACAATCTTATACGTATGTGTATGTGTTGAATAATGGAGTATTTTTTACTTTTTAGTTGGTTGGAAGAAATTAATGGGTGTGGGTAGTTGGTGAATTAAAATATAGAACGTAATGAAGGGGATGGAAGGCAAGTATGATCGGGTCTTTGTGATATATGTCGGTGCAAATCGTAAAGAGAATAACATTAATGCTTTTTATTTATCTCTGACCTTTGAAGCGGTGCGTTTTCTAAAACGAGTGCAGAAGGTGGTCCACTGTGACTCGCATAGCCCTAAGAACCAAAGGGTTTGTGTTTAGCAGAATAGACTTTGCGATTCAAAAAGGGATAGCAACGCAGTTTGTTGCCTGCTTACCCACCATCTAAATGTAACTTGTTTTGTGTTAATAATTAAATTGACAATCAATAAATTTAAATCATTAAGCCTTTGTTAGATGCGTTCATATATGTATTTTCTTTTTGCGTGTAAGATATCTATAACTCGATATTAAATAAACATCATTTTGTTATTAAAATATACATGTATTTGATTACATAAAGTTATAAAGTTAGTGGTTACCAAAAAAGATATATTCAAGATTCTATGCAAAATATATGGGGTGTACAAATATATAATTCTATGGTCGACCCTTTGCTTTGTCCTTAACCAACGCCATATTTCGTTGTCCTTGACCAAAAACCAAAACCATCACCACACATCACACATCACACACGTATTAACATAAATATAAATATCGGTGAATACATAACAGGAAGTTGACACAAACTTAATTCGTTGATTTAGATTGTAGCCTAACATTTGTGGTTAGGCACAAGAGGAAGCTATACATTATTAATGATGCCATCATTGGTAAAACTTGAGCGCGACGGGAAACCCAAAACGTGAAACAATTGGGATGGGTCGGGGGACAAGTAGCTAATTATGTGACTAGTTTTGAAAACCAGAAACCATTCGCGCTCCTCAAAACCGAATATATTAATATATAACGTAATCTTAAAAAATGTTAAAAATAGTATCCAGAAGTTGGTAGAAACTTGAAACTATTACAATATGATTATAATAAGTGTGGTTAAGTATTTGATATATAAAGTTGTCTTTTATATGAGTTTAATATCAGGGTTCTGTAGTTTTTAACCAACATGTAATACTTAATAGGTACCTAACGGGTATGTGTCATGAGTTTGTAATCGGATACAGAACTGTGATTACTAATACGTGACCTATTGACATCCCTAAATTCACCATGGGGCCACGTGTTATGATTTTATTTTTTTTCACTGTCACTAAAAAAAAGTGTTATAATTCTACTATTCATCACTCATTAATATTTAAGTTAATTGAATTTTACGAAAAAAAAGAAAAGGTGGTGAAACATTTATTTGTGATTGGTTGAAAAACAAAAGGAAATGGGTCCCATCAGCCCATGCCATCTCTCTCTCTCATCTCAAGCTCGTGAAAGAAATCACGCCACCTCCATTCACGCCCCTAGTCTTCATGCAAGAGTTGGAGCGGTGTTTAACGTTGGCTCACGCCATAAACTCATCCACGTTGACGGGGCGTGAACACACGTTATTATCATGATGCTTTCATAAGCATAGAATATTAGAATGTGTTCTAGTTAAGGTGTCAAGTTTGATGTTATACTCAATGAAAATAGATATAACCGGAGATCTTATATTCCTATAGACTTTGACATGGTCTTCTCACTGAAATATATGTTTTAGCATCAAAGAGACAGGTGTGGTACGAGACGAACAAAACTCTTTACACGTGTAAGAATTAAGCTTGGATTTTATGTCACATCTTTATAAAATAGAGAACTTATTGAACACATACTTAAAAAGCTTGATTATTCCATTAGTGATGAGTTGGCTAGACATGTAACTTTCAATTGATTGTTAAAATCACATATCAAGTCGTTTTGTACTATTATATGAACAAAATTAATATCACAATCTCATAGACTCATAGTTAACCGCTAGTGATATTTTGAAAGAGTTTGTGTTTGTTAAACCAACTAATGGGCTACAAAACAGGAAAACATCAAGAGCAATTAAAGTAAAGACAAGGGATAAAGTTTGAGTATCAACCAAAGGAATTTTTCTATGCGATGCGGCGGGAATTCCGTTTTAGTTGGTATCGATTAAGTTCGTTGGTACAACAAAAAAAACAAAAATGATAAAAGAAAAAAAAAAAGAAAAGTCGTGATATGTCTAAAAAGATACTAACACACGTTTATTAAAAAAATGAATACCGCTACCGGATAACTCCTGATAGAGGTACCGATGTTGGTATTGGTTTGGTTCGGTTCCTCTCGGTACTAGTACAATACTGGCAATTGGTATAGCTTACGAGACGGCTAGTCTACTTTGAATATAGCTCTGTTTTAAATAAAATTTATGTCGAACCATCAAAAAAATAAATAAATAAACACACTTGCATATTCAATTTAAAAAAAAAAAAGTTAATGAAACTCAAGTTATTATATACGTTTACGCATGGCCGGCCCTTAAGGGGTGCGGGGAGGACTCCCGGCCCGGGCCCAATTTCTTGGGGGCACATTGACCCTTCGGCAATCCAAGTTTTCTTAACAGTGATGTCCTTAATTTGATTGATTTTTGTATGTTTGAGCCCCAAAATTGTTAATCAAGTATTAATCAAAGTGAAAGGTAGTTTATATAAAACAGAAAGTAAAGAAATGTTAAGAGAGGTTAAGAATTAAGAAGAAAATGAAATGGTTTGAGAAAAAAATTGTAGGTTTGTTAATGAGTGTAGGACTAGAGAGGATGAAAAAGATGAAATTAAGAGGGCTCACATTTAGTTGTTTTTGTTTTTAACCGGTTGGTTTTGACTTCTTTTACATTTATTTTTGTTATGAAACGATTTTTTTTAATTGCCAAACTTTCACCCATTTATATTTTCACCATTTGTGGGATTCAAACTCCCAACCTCTCCCAATAGGGTTTGTTCCCTCTACCGTTAGACTACAAACTAAGTGGAAAATAAAATTTGATATTACTTTAATCGTAGCTTAAAAAATAGCTTACATTATTTATTTCGTTAAGACCTAAAGCTAAGGCTAAGGGGCACAATTTTTGCAGCTCAATCCGAACACTTAAATTTTCAGGGCCGGCCCTGCGTTTACGGTACCCAAAAAAATATTATACTTTGTATATTTTGTTCTCGACTTTTTCTATATGTAATACTTGTCGTAACACGTGTATTGAAATGTGATGTAGCTGAAAAAATTTGAGGCTAAGAACTTTGTATTAAATCTTCACGGAACTTGCAATTTAACACGGACATATAATTATGTTATTTCATTCGAATTTTCGACTTTTGCTTAAATAATAATTATATAGATAGGGTCAGGATCAAATACACAGTGAAAGAAAAATAGGAAGTCGTAGGAAGGATATCAAACGGACTCCGATTGAACTCATTCAAGCGGCATTGGAATCGTCTTATCGAACCCTACGTCGTTAGTTTTTAGGTCTTCGTTTTTTGGGGTTTTGGCTTGTAGTTTTTAGAATATGTGTTATATCATTGTGTCTTTTATGTATCATTGTGTCTTTTTCTTATTTTCATCGTTGTGTCATTTTTTCAATTCATTGTGTCTTTTTTCTTCAGCATTGTGTTATATTTTTTGGCACTGTGTTATATTTTGTGGCTCATTGTGACATATTTGATGATCTATTGTGTTTTTTGTATCCTTCTCACCCTTCTCATTTTTTGTAGCCTTTGTAGAATAATCCAACCCTAGGTAATATAAATACTACTAATGATCAAACTACGATTTGAATCAAACTACATAGGGGTGTTCGGGATTGATTTTTCAAAACAACTTCTATGTTTTGAAAAAGTAGGGGTGAGACTGCTTTTAGATTATTATAACGTTTTGGTAGCCTAAAAATTCATTTCAAAACTCAACCTCAAACATTAAAAACTGATTATTAATAATCTAAAAATCCATTTCAAAACACAACCCCATACACCTCCTACTAAGACATCAAGATATAAGTATATAACTTACTGATGCATCCTATAGTTTATATAAATGGTTTTAATATGTGCCAAGTTTTATATATTTATTTTGAATAAATAAATTGCTAAATAGGCCGAAACTTTTCCTGCTAATCTATCTTTTATTTTTTTGAACGTACAACTACGTAGAACAACCAAGTAGAAGCCGCCGCGCATTAGGAGAAGGCGGGGGCTGCTGGAGGTCGAGTAGTCGATTCTTGGGTACAGGCGCACGACGCCCCGCAAGGGTGATTGCCACACAGTTATTCGCCGATCAAAAAAAATAGAAGCCTAGTACTTCATACGACTCCTAATGGCCAATTAAATTAATCATTTAATTTAAAATGGTACATAAATGCACCAAAATTGACTAATTTGAAAAATGATACTCACCTAATAATTGAACCTTCTACCGTTTGTCCGTTTTCAAATAAAAGAAAAAAAACATACATATCTATTATCTATTATCTATTATTAACTAGATATTTGCCCGCGTTGACACGCAGTTTAACAACGTACGATTATTTGGAGTAGTATAACGTATAAGAAAAATAAAGTAGAAACATTTTATTAAAATTTAAAAGCAACGAATACACATTTATTCAAATATCGCTGAAAATTTCCTTATAAACCACATTTTTTGTTTTAGTCATCACTTTCCCACCAGCATCAAGTATAAGTAACTTCACGCCTGCCCTGCTTTTAACTCTTGACAATGCGACATAAAGCTGGCCATGTGAGAATACAGGGTTTCTTAAATACAATCCAACCTGAATAAGGCGACTTAAATGGTATGTGTTAAAAATAGACTTATGGCATATTCAACAATAATAAAGTAATAAAAATGAAAATAAGAAACTAACTACCACCTAAATTTCACAATTTAATTTGACACGTCTGAGAAGATGAGCATTACCCATATCGACCCGCTAAAAAAGCTTCGAGCATATTTTATAACTTTCCTAAACACTATAATCCATAATTTTTAATTTTTTTAAAATAAAAACATTTAATAACTATTCTATTTTTAAAATTCAAAAAAAAGTCATTAATGTTTTTATAAATGTTTTTTATTTTTTAAAAATCGAAATCATTCATTAATGTTTGGGTCAACGTGTTTAATAACTTTCCTAAACACTGTAATCTAGATTTTTAATTTTCTTAAAATTAAAAAAAATTTAATGACTATTCTATTTTTAAAATTCAAAAAAGAGTCATTAATGTTTTTATAAATTTTTTTATTTTACATCAACGAAAATTATTCATTAATGTTTCGGTCAAAGTGTTTAATAACTTTCCTAAACACTATAATCCAGATTTTTAATTTTTTTTTAAATAAAAAACATTTAATGACTATTCTATTTTTAAAATTCAAAAAAGAGTCATGTTTTTATAAAAGAATTTATTTTTTAAAAATCGAAAATCATTCATTAATGTTTCGGTCAACGTGTTTAATAACTTTCCTAAACAATATAATCCACATTTTTTGTTTTTTTAAAATAAAAAACATTTAATAACTATTCTATTTTTAAAATTCAAAAAAGAGTTATTAATGTTTTAATAAAAAAATTATTTTTTAAAAATCGAAATCATTCATTAATGTTTGGGTCAACGACATTAATAACTTTCCTAAACACTGTAATCCATATTTTTAATTTTCTTAAAATAAAAAACATTTAATGACTATTCTATTTTTAAAATTCAAAAAAGAGTCATTAATGTTTTTATAAAATTTTTTATTTTTTAATAATCGAAAATTATTCATTAATGTTTCGGTCAAAGTGTTTAATAACTTTCCTAAACACTATAATCCAGATTTTTAATTTTTTTTAAAATAAAAAACATTTAATGACTATTCTATTTTTAAAATTCAAAAAAGAGTCATGTTTTTATAAAAGAATTTATTTTTTAAAAATCGAAAATCATTCATTAATGTTTCGGTCAACGTGTTTAATAACTTTCCTAAACACTATAATCCAAATTTTTACTTTTTTTAAAATAAAAAACATTTAATGAGTATTCTATTTTTAAAAGTAAAAAAAGAGTCATTAATGTTTTTATAAAAATAAATATTTTTTAAAATCGAAAATCATTCATTAATGTTTCGGTCAAAGTGTTTAATAACTTTCCTAAACACTATAATCCAGATTTTTAATTTTTTTAAAATAAAAAACATTTAATGACTATTCTATTTTTAAAATTCAAAAAATAGTCATTAATGTTTTTATAAAAAAAATAATTTTTTAAAAATCGAAAATCATTCATTAATGTTTCGGTCAAAGTGTTTAATAACTTGCCTAACATTGTAATCCTGATTTTTAATTTTTTTTAAAATAAAAAACATTTAATGACTATTCTATTTTTAAAATTCAAAAAAGAAGAAAGAAAAATCTAAACTCGTATGCAAGACGGATGCCTTTGAACACCTTCACGAAAGCTTTACCTAAGTCCTGATGAACATATAAATTGGTTAGTGTTAATGATTAAAGAAAAATGTAACCATATCATAAAAGCTAATTATTATCACACTTATATTTACCTGAGTTTGACTTTGACTCTGTTCATTAGTTGATTCTTTTGAGGTCCATAGGTGCTCCAAGTTGTAATAAACTACCCAGTTGTCGTGAGTACGACCATGATCAATCACCACCAGACAGCCTCCACCGTTGCTCACTGGTGCAACACAATCGTTATACACCTGCAACCGCCATAAAAAAGTATTAAAAAACAAATCAAAATATTAAAAATGTATTAAAATTAGTGCAATAACTTTACAAACCAATTCCACCATCAATTCCATTCAACAACTTTCCAAACCAAGATCCATAATTATAGCAATTATAGTTAATACATTTACTATGCAGTTAATACATTTGACTATGACTATATGGAAAGTGTACAACTAATTGTGCTATTAACTTTCCTATAATACAATCAATCAATCTCTTACCAAAAAACTCGACCCTTCCTTTTAACATCCAAGACTTTTCAAACCACCATTTATAACAATTAATTCTTATAATTATCCTTCCAAACTTTAAGCCATCAACTTAGGAAACAAATAAAATGCTAATAAATGAGACCCGAATCAACAAACAGGACCCGGACCCGAATAGCTTTCCTAAGCGGATTAATCACTAAAAAATATCCAACATTCTTTTACCTTTCATCTAATATTATGATCCTCAAGAACACCTCGAAGAACATATGAACATTCAACCTCACCCGAAGACAAACATCATCGAGCCAAATTCTTCTGTGATCCTGAAGATCTGTGAAAGCTGCCAATGCTTCCTCGTGCGAACCCATTGAAACAAACACTAAGCCTCGGTTTCTGGTTTTGCTATACATCGAAATCTAAATGAAAAATAAACAAACTAAATTAGTCAATAAAAGAACACATTAAAAAGAGTATGAAGTCTTTAGGTTGTCATGTAAGCACGCATTAATTTTATATACAATTTTATTATCCAAGGTAACATTATCCCTTCTGTAACTTTGTAACTTGGTAGCTTCACACCATTTTTCTCCTCAAAAAGGATTGGCTTCGCAAATTGACCCGCCATTCTTCCCACCTATTTTCATCAAATCACACAATCCAAAATCAAATAAAATCTTCAAGCAGTTCATATAATTACCTAACATGCCAACACATAACTGTTCTTATTTGCCAAACAAACCTTAAAAACACTAATTTCTTACATTCAATGGTTTGTTTTTGCTTCAGACACTCAACAGTCGAAGCATTTGTAGCAACAATAAATCATCGAATCAATAACCGATCAAACCTGAAAATATAACAATCTTTAATTAAACACAATCCACAAAAAAAAAAAAAAAAAAAAAAAAAAAAAAACTGTCAGATCTTGAAACTTGGCCTTCCCCGAAACCATGTCGTCTCGGAGTGCTTTAAGTTGAGATACAGCAATCGCATATTAACCCTAAAACATCAAAATCACTCAAAACAGATAAAAAAACCTTGAAGGAGATGATCGGCGATGCTGTATTGTTTGGTTCTGGCAGATGAGAGTGTATAAAGAGAAGAAGGAGATGATTGAGTTTTGTGATTTAGGGTTAATGATTGAGTGAGTTAATGATATTAGGAAGGTTATTAATTCACATATTTTGACCATATTTATGTTTTAATTGAATTTTGGATTTAAAAAAAAAGAAAAGTTTATAAATTCTCACAATGAGACACTTGGCACAAATTGATTGGCTATGTAATTGGAGGGGCAATATGGGAGTGCCAAGTGTCCTCATGGACTTTGTTTTATTAGATGTATAGATATATATAAAAGAATTGGACATTGCTGACGTGGCGTGCAATGGTGCCTTCAACCTCTCCATGAAACTGCCACGTGGCATCGATTTTAGTGTTTTTGAATTATTTTCTTTTTTAATTAAAAAAAAAGATAAACATAAAACCCTAAATTTATCTCTCTATCTCTCAATTCTCAATTACTAAAATTAAATTGAGTTATTTTAGGAAAAAAAGAATTTAAAAACAAATTTAAATTTTTCTCTCTTATGTTCCTCCCATAATTTTTAAACGTTAATATCTTTTATATTCGAGATTTTTTTAATAAAAAAATTACACCAAATTAACGAGCGTTTTATTATTTTTCCAACGAGTACCATAGTGCTATATAAAAAAACGGGGAAAAAAAGACTATTTTTTGTGGGGTTATGTTCATACAGAAAAAAAAAACACAAAGTGTTCAGGTTATTCATTAATCATGTTTTTTCTTTTAAACCAGGTTCTTATCTACGATGTTGAAATTCAGCCCAATCGCCATGCTATCATTGGAATTTTACTCTTCTAAAGATGGATAGGTATACTTCATCAAGAAAAGCTAGGAAAAAGAATCGTGTAACACTGCAACACATGATGCCACCTTATAACAAGGTTATTTTTTTTATTTTTTAAATTACAAGAGTAATAATTATTACTGTTAGTATTAGTATTATTATAATGGTTATATTTTTCAACCCCTATCATGAATTCTACATCTATATAAGTCAAAGTCAAATTGTAACATATTTTAAATTACGTGAAGATGATTATATGTTGAATGTTATTCTTTTAATACATATTTCATATTGTAACGCCCCACTTACGGTGTGCACAAATAATGTATATATGTGTGGCCATTGGGGGGCAAAAGTAAAGTTGCACTAATTTTAAGGTTATTTTACTTTTTTCGTGAAAATAACGCTAAAAACAACGGACGGTTAATCATGCATCATGTGGTGGCGTTGATAGCCAAAAGACAAAGGGGTACATGCACCGATCGGGTTTGTCCCGATTGCTAAGTGTTTTGTGCCTTATGTCCAAGGCTTGATACCAAACCACATTGAGCCGGGGGTCTCACTAGAAGCAGCCTCTCTATTCTTAGGGATAGAGGTAAGGCTGTCTACATCTTACCCTCCTCAGACCCTACCTTAGCATTGCTATAGGCGGGATTAAATGATGATGATGATGATGATGATGATGATGATTTTTTTAACTTTTTAAATAAATGTTTTTTTAACTAAGATTGATTATGTTTAAGTTATTTACTTTTTTCGTGATTTGAGTTTTTTTCTTTTATCATTTTTATCATTTTTTATTAAATCATATTAAATTTTTCAACCCCGGGACCTTCCCGGTGTAATTAGCTAGTCTATACATATAATAAACCAAAGCAATTTTAATTACATGACATTCAAAGAGGTATTCTCTTCTTTGAGTGTGTCATGTGTCATCCCATGTGGCATTGAGATATTTTAGGAAAAAAATAATTTAAAAACAAAATTGGATTTTTCACCCTCATGTTTCCTCCCATAATTTTTAAACGTTGATATCTTTAATATACGAGATTTTTTAAAGAAAAAAATTACACCAAATTAACGAGCGTTTTATTATCTTTCCAACGAGTACCATAGTGCTATATAAAAAAGGAGAATTTTTTTTTTGTGGGGTTTTGTTCATACAGGGAAAAAAACACAAAGTGTTCAAGTAAATCATTAATCATGTATAGACAAGTCACTAATTATGTTTAAATCAGTAAATATGATTATTTTTTTCAACCACAGCCGAATAGGTTAATAGAGTTATACGTTGTTTTAAGTTAGGTATCAATATTAGTATGTTAGAGTTGTACATTGTTAATTTGTTTTAGGTTAGATATTAATATTAGAGTTATATATCAGTCTATTTCATAAGTAAAATTGATGTATCATATTAAATTTCTCAGCCTGGGACGCTCCCGGGGTATAATCTAATCACATCAATATTTGCAAACGGGTCAACGTATACACATCACTAAAGTATCTATAACTTATAATAAAAGAATTGAAGATTGATGAGTTGTCATTCAATGAAGGCCTAAGAAAGCCATTTTAATAACATGACATTCTCCTCCTTAAATGTGCCATGTGTCATGCCATATGGCAAATAAAAAAAAATAATAATATAAAACCTAATCTACTAAATTTAAATTGAGTTATTTTAGAAAAAAATAATTTAAAAATAAATTTAAATTTTTCTCTCTTATGTTTCCTTCCATAATTTTTAAACGTTAATATCTTTTATATACGATATTTTTTAAAGAAAAAAATTACACCAAATTAACGAGCGTTTTATTATCTTTCCAACGAGTACCATAGTGCTATATAAAAAATGGAGAAAAAAACGACTATTTTTTGTGGGGTTTCATTCATACAGGAAAAAAACACAAAGTGTTCAGGTTATTCATTAATAATGTTTTTTCTTTTAAACCAGGTTCTTATCTACGATGTTGAAATTCAGCCCAATCGCCATGCTTTTATTGGGATTTTACTCTTTTAAAGATGCATAGGTATACTTCATCAAGAGAAGCTAGGAGAAAGAATCGCGCAACACTGCAATAAATGATGTCACCTTATAGCAAGGTTATTTTTTTATTTATTTAATTACAAGAGTAATAATTATTTCTATTAGTATTAGTATTATTAGAATTGTTATATTTTTCAACCCCGGGACGCTCCCGGGATAAAAGCTAGTAAGGATATATTGAAAACCCTTGTTATAGTGAAAACTTTGGAAACTCTAACTTCCCAAGCTTTTTTTTATATGAAAATTTTAGGGTATGTAATATACATGATTTTAAGCATTTTGAGCCAAAAAAAATCAAAAAAGCGCAGAGCACTTTTTTTTAAAAAAAATAAATAAGTTTTCAGGTAACACATGTTAATTTCGCTTAACATGTGTTACCCGAAAACTTATTTATTTATTTTTTTTAAAAGTGCTCGGCACTTTTTTGATTTTTTGGCTCAAAATGCTTAAAATCATGTATATTACATGCCCTAAAATTTTCAGGCCCTAAAAAGCTCGGGAAGTCAGAGTTTCCAGAGTTTTCACTATAACAAGGGTTTTCTCTGGATCCCTACCCCATCACTAAAAGCCTATACATACACCACTTTGATTTAATGTTTTACGATCTTTAAAAAACTAATTTTAAGAATTAAACATTTGTTTAACTTAAATAATCAAATATACACGTCTAATTAACTAAAATCGTCAAAACTAAACACCTGCTTAATAATTGAAAGTAAAGGTGGACAAATCAAGTTCAAATCCTAAATCAGATTGGGTTGGTAATGAAAAGTCAAAACTTTGTTGAGTTTCAAACCGTTTCGGGTTTTGTCAGTTTATTAACCGGTTTTGAGTAGTTTTGACTTGTTTTAAGTGATTCATTGCACGTTTTGTGTAACACCCCAACCGATGGCGGAAATATCGAGGTGTCACGTAGTGACGATTGCTCAATAGCTCATGGTACTAAAGTGTAAATTGGAATATATTGTATTGAATAGTTTATTACATTGAAAGAAATTACAAGATACAAAATTCTAAAGCGAAAACTAAAACTGAAATACAATACACTCAACATCTAAGTATAAATTCCAAAAGCTAAAAAGTTGTCTCATAAATAACCTGAAACATATACGAAAATAATTTTGTCAATACAAAATGTATTGGTGAGCATACCCTGTTTTGAATACATATAGTACATAAAGAGTTTCGCAATTCACGTGTTATACTGTCTACAATTTAGTGTTCAAGCTATGTACAAATGTCACCCAAAATCAAACCTTTAGAGTAGAAATGATATCGAAGAATAATGGGATATCTAGTATATATGTATAGTAGTCGCCCAATAGTATGATTATATATAGTATGCGACAAAGCAAGTAGTTTACACATAACAATAGTCAAGTACTATTTATTGCTATGCTAGGCCCACACCGGGTTAATGATTAAGGTCATAAGTACACACTATCAGCGAATCAACAAGTAAAACACATACAAGAATTGCGATTGTGAATATAGATTAAAGCATGATTAAGTGTGTGAAGTAATAAGCGTACATGAGTCACCCCAAAAGTGTAAAACATGAAAAAGGGGAAAGATATACTCACTTTCGCCAAATAACTAGATGACTAAGCGAGCGTGAAAATGCGAGCAACCCAAATATTCAACAACGAAACTAGTCCAATTTAGACGAAAAGAAACCGAATAAGGAAAAATATCAAGCTTCCAATTCACCAATTACAAGAGCTTATAATCAAAGCTTCAAATGTAGAAGTAATATACTATAGAAGAAAGGTATGATGGAGATTTTAATCGAATTGAAACAATCGATTTATAGGTGCAAAGTGTAATGGGTCATAGGTGGGTTTTTATACTAATTTTGGATTTAATTAGGCTTTAAAATTGGTCAACAGAATAAAGTAAGGTTTTAAGATGAATTGACTATTTGACTAGGATTTTGACTGAGACTTTGACTAGGACTTTGACTAGGATTTTGACTGAGACTTTGACTAGGACTTTGGCTGAGACTTTGACTGTCTCAGCGGACCGCGAAACCTAAAAAAATCAATTTTTCTAATTTAATCAATTTTAAGTTCTGGACTTGTTTCCTTCGGTTTCTAAGTTGTTTTAGGACCGAAAATTAAGGGCTTTGAGTATCAAGGTCTGAAACATACGTGCTCGGGTGTAGTTGTGAGTATAAAACGTGCATACTTTTACTTATAAAAATTATAAGTTTTATTAAATTGTGAATTTTGGTCCTATTAAAATACGAGGGTTAAAAATGAAAATTTTGAAATAGTTGAGGAACTAATTATGCACATTTATGAAAAATGAAGGGTGGAGGTTGTCACATTTTGTTGGGCTTGTGTAGTCTTCATCCCAATGGCCTATGCATGAATTAGAGATGAAGGGAAAGCGTTCGGCCAAACCTAACCCTAATGAGCCTACTTTGTTAGTTTCTTGTTTAGCAAGATTAGCAAAGGCGAATCAAAGAGTTACTCTAAGCAGTCAAGATGAAAGATTATTGCGAGTGGGAGTGTGCAATGAAGGATAAAATGAGCTCTTTAGCTAAAAAATAAAACATGGGTCTTAGTCAAGCTTCCGCCATATGAAAGAGATAAAAATGGGTCAAGGAAGAAATGATGGGTTTAAATGATATAAAGCTCGTTTAGTGGTCAAGGGATTTAAACAGAAGAAATGGGCTGATTATAATGAGAACATCTTTCCAGTTGTGAAAGTGATCACCATTAGGTTAGTTATATGTGTAGTAAATTTAGAGTGTTTGCATAATATAGCGCAACTAAATATGAAAATAGTGTTTCTACACGGTTATATAGAGAAAGACATTAATTGGCACAAGCTATGGGATTTCAGATTGTTGGGAAAGAGAATTGGGTCTACAAACTTGATAAGAACTTGTATGGCCTTAAACAGGCACTTTGAAAGTGGTGCATGGAGTTTGATAATTTCATGGAGAGGTCAGGGGATCAAGTGATGCCAAATGGATTATTGTTGCTATCTGAAGAAGTTTAGTAGCTCTTATATCATATTCTTACTACATATTAGCAACATATTCTTAATGATATGTTGATTGTTGGATCAAATATGAATGAAATTAGCAAGTTGAATGAGCATTGAAAGAATTTGAGATGAAGGATTTTCGTCCAACCAAACAAATACTTGGGATAGACATCATCAAAAACAACATGGATCAACTATTAATGATTTGTTGATTGTTGGATAAAATATGAATAAATTAACAAGTTGAAGAAGCAATGAAAGAATTTGAGATGAAGGATTTACGTCCAACCAAACAAATACTTAGGATTTACATCATCAAAAACAACATTGATGGTTCTCTAACATTGTCCTAGGAAAAATACATAGGAAATGTGTTGGAGAGATTCAAGATGAATGATGAAAAGACTAAGTCTAGAAATACTAAACTGGGAAGTCATTTGAAGCTTACCAAAGATCAATCTCCCGAATCTAAAGAAAAAAGATCAGAGATGGCTAAAGTTCCGTATGAGTCAACAACCACTAGTCTCATGTATGCCATGGTCTGCACTCGACCAGATATTGCTCATGTCGTTGGGGTTATGAGTCGATTTATGTCATATTCGGGTTGAGATCATCAGGAAGTTGTTTAATGGATGCTCAACTACTTCAAGGGTACATCTAAAATAAGGTTATGTTTCAAATGGAAAGATCTTATTCTCAAGATTTATATTGATGTCGATTTGGGTGGATGTAAATAGAAATTTAAAAGCACTACCGGGCATGTCTTTACGATAAGAGAAACAACAGTGAGCTGGATGTCCAGACTTCATAAAAATGTGGCTCTATCAACAACAGAAGCCGAGTACATGATTGTTGTTAAAGCAACCAAAGAGATAGTTTGGTTGAAGACTTTTCTTGAACAATTGGATAACACTAGTCTGATTATTTATTGTACTGTGGCAATGAGAGTATAATCAAGCTTGCCAAGAATCCTGCCTATCATGGGAAGACGGAGAACATTGGGATGAGGTATCACTTTGTGAGGGGATTGATCAATGATGGAATAATCGACTTGACAAGCATCTTAGGTGTGAAGATCTAGTAGATATCTTTACTAAATATGTGGTGCTGGATAAACTGAAAATTTACATAGCTTTGGTTGGTCTCCAGAAATAATGGGTGGAGACTATGGTGATTTGAAAATCATAGGGGTTTTCTTTACAAAAGTACAAATGGATGTTGCAGAATATGGTCCGTAGACTCTAATTGTAGATTATTAGGCTCATGTAGACTTCAGCCCAATGGCTTAGGCGTGAATTAGAGTAGAAAGGAAAGGGTTTGTCCGGTTCTAACCCTAATGGGCCTAATTTGTTAGTTTCTTGTTTAGTAAGATTAGCAAATGATTACCCCTAATTCTAGCCTATAGATTTATTCAATGTAGTTGTAATTTATCATGATTCAATCATCAGAAAATCCTAGTTGCCCCATGGATGTTGTACACTATGACAGAACCATGTAAAATCTCTCGTGTTCTTTTACCGCTTTTTGTTATTTGTTCATGTGTGTCCGTTTGATCCTAACATGTTTAACCTCTTTCAAAAGATAAAATTGAAGACCAACTAGAAACCTACGGGTTCTACATGTTTTCTTTTCAGTTCGAGTACCGATCTCACCTTTGGTTCAAAAACCCTTTTTTGCCCATCTCTAGTTAAAAAAAACAATGTAACGAGTACCAAGGATATGTAGGGTTGTTTAAATAGCCCTTAACTCGAAGCTCGCCCGAATTAAGCTAAAAAATCTTGTTCAAAATTTGCTCGGATCGTTTATAAACCAAGCCTAGCTCGGGCAGCTTGTTTATAACCCAAGCCTAGCTCGGGCAGCTTGTTTATAACCCAAGTCATCTCGGTTCGTCTTGATTACAAACCAAGCCAATCACGTCACAACTCGACTCATTTATAACCCAAGCCGACTACGACACAACTTTACATGTTTACAACCCAAACCAACTCGATCATAAAAAAATCCTAACTACATATTTTTCTAGTAGCACACCACTAAAAACATAGGTGTTGTTTGTTTTTTCTGCAGGAAAAGGTCTGCAGTCTGCAGATCACATCTGCAGAAGAAGAGGTGGACCAAAGGTCTGTAGTCTGCAAGAAGAAGACTGTTTATTTGTTAACGTCTGCAGGCTGCTCAAATAAACTGAAATTTAAATAAACTGATTTTTTACAACAGTCTGGTAGTGGACCGTGGTGGTGGTGGTGAACGGTGGACGGTGGTGGTGGATGGTGGTAGTAGACGGTGGTGGTGTTGGTGAACGGTGGTGGTGGACGGTGGTGGTGGGTGGTGGTGGACGGTGGTGGTGGATCGTGGTGGTGGACCTTTGTGGTGGTGGTGGACAGTGGTGGTGGACGGTGGACGGTGGTGGTGGACGGTGGTCATGGTGGTGGTAGGTGGTTGTGGTGGACGGTGGTGGTGGGTGGTGGTGGGTGAGGAGAAGAGAATAGGAGAAGAGGTGGACCAAAGGTCTGAAAAACCTTTTTGAGTGAAAGGTCTTTAAAAAAACAAACAATATGCAGACCCCAAACATCTACGCGATACAGACAAAAAAAATGAGAAATACTTGTGGGAAAAAAAAACAAACAGCATAGTGTACATATACAAACACACATACAAAAGTGTAATAAAAAATAATTAAACAAAGACTCTCCACCGGATTTCCCGGATAATCCCAATTGGCAAACAACCAAAGTCATAGACATTTAACGAACTTTCAACCCCATAAACATTTTCCACACTTCTTATTGCAATTATTGCAATCATTTAATCATAAACCCTAATCCCCAATTCAACTCCTCACAATCCAATCCTTCAATTAACCCAATAATCCACCAATCCATCAAACACCCACTTCAATTCACCTAATAATCCATCAACCCATGTCACACTTTCACACAATTTGATCCTCAATCCATCAATAATCATGGACAGAGCAAACCAACTAAAAAAAGGCATTTCCCGCCAATTATCAACCGGTTCAATGAAACTGTCGTCCAAAGTCTTAACCTTTAAGCGTCAAGACTCATTAGACCCAAGAACCACCAACGCCCGGTTCGGGTTTGGCCGGCAATCGTCTCTTGACCCGATCCAAAGGACAGTTAATAATAATATTAATGAGGATGATGAGCTGATGATGATTCCTGGGAATCTTGATTCTACTATGCAGTTGTTGTTTGTGGCGTGTAAAGGGGATGTTTGTGGGGTTAAGGAGTTGTTGGATGAAGGAGTGGATGTTAATAGTATTGATCTTGATGGAAGGACTGCTCTCCATGTGGCTGCTTGTGAAGGGCATGTGGAGGTTGTGAGGCTTTTGTTGAGTAGAAAGGCGAATATTGATGCGCGGGATCGGTGGGGGAGTACGGTATGGATGGATGTTTCGTTTGAATGTTTGATTGGATTTTGTAGGTTTTGAAAGTATATGGTTTGGTTTAATGATTGGATAAGATGAATTTGATGAGTTTGGTTTGGTTTAGATTTTTTATTTGTTTGATTGAATTATAAAATTTGATGCAAAGAAGTTTGTTAAATTATAAAATTTGATCTTTATTAGCTTAAGTTTTAACAAGTCGTGTCAAATTCTATGCAAAACGTATGTTCAGTTTCTTTCGGTTTGGGCTGTAAACGAAAGGGAATGACCGAACCGAATGGGCCTTGTTCATGTTTGTTTGTTTAGGATTTATTGGATGAATTGACGAGTGTAGTTTAGTTTAGATTATTTAAAGTTGTAAGATTAAATTATGAAATTTGATTCTAAATAGCTTGAATTTCAGCCAAGTCATGTTAAATTTGAAATTTGAGGAAAGATCTTTGTTAAATTATGAAGTTTGAAGTTTGATTCTTATCCGCTTAAATATTAACCAAATCACGTCAAGTTCTACCCAAAAAGTTATGGTTGGTTTCTTTCCGTTAGGGGCGTGTGTAAACAAGCCAAACCGGTTGAGACCTTGTTCATGTTTTTCTAGATTATGGAGAATTGACGGTTCACGAACATATAACCGAATGGAAATTTGTGTTCGTGTTTGTTTTCGTTTGTAAAGGAAAAAAAATTGTCCATGTTCGTTCGTCAATTCTATAGAACACAGATGAACATAACTGATTTATTGAAGCAAGGTTTTTTATTTATTTATTATTTTTTTTTTTGGGGGGGGGGGGGGGTGTGATTGACTTTAATGCTGACATGTTTCTAACACCAGTTTCTTTTAGACAAATAACAATTTATTCATTGTAATGTTCATTGGTCTTTGATTTTTATATGGAATTGTTTTTGGGTCAATTTTGATCATGACAGGCAGCTGCTGATGCCAAATACTATGGACACATGGAAACATACGATATACTGAAGGCTCGTGGAGCCAGAGTTCCGGTATGTTGAAGTTACTCTGTTTTTAATATGTTGATACTTATAAATTTGAAATAATGTAGTGAGTATATGTTTTAATTTGTTAGAAAACGAGAAAGACACCCATGTCTGTTGCTAATCCTCGAGAAGTTCCAGAGTATGAGCTCAATCCTCGTGATCTTCAGATTCGCAAGGGCGATAGCGTTTCAAAGGTAAGGCTGTTTTCCTTTCGAAACAAATTTGTTTCTTGTTTGGGATTCGCCGGTTGAGTAATGTTGGCTACAGGCTTTAAATTATACTGCTTTTTATGGTTTATGCTTCGTTTAATTCTCACTCTGTCTCTATGCTTACATCAACTTTTGGACATTTTGACAGGGAGCGTATCAAGTTGGCAAATGGAATGGCACAAAGGTTTCAGTGAAGATACTAGACAAAGACTGCTCTTCTGACCCGGACAGCATGTATGTGTCCAGAAATATATTTTCCATTCACTCAAGTTTTTTTAACCGCACGAAATGTTGATTTTATGTATGAGTGTAGAAGTTATAATTAAAGAGATGCATCATAGGACACTCCATAGCTGTCAAAGGCGTGAAGCGCACTCAAGGCGCTCTGCAAAAAAGTGGCAATTTAGATTCACTAACGGGTCAAATGGGCTGAAAGGGTCAAAGGTCGCCCGAATATCTATTTTTTGTTCATACAATCTCTTAAATTAATCAGATTATTATTGTAGTAATTTAGCTTTTCTGGTGAATATTTAACACATTATCCACTTAGAAATAAAAACATTTGACAAAAAATTGTTGATAGGTCAACTCAAACTGTTTTGACGCGTAATTAAAGGTCACCCGTTTTGACTTGACCCGAACCCATTTGATCCATTTCTTAACCTGCGTAACCACTGTATTATGGCTTCACATTACACTCTTAAATGGCATTGAACTCTTATTTATTTATAACAAATGCAGAAATGCTTTCAAACATGAGTTGACGTTGTTGGAGAAGGTTCGACATCCTAACGTGGTTCAGTTTGTTGGTGCTGTCACCCAAAGAGTACCGATGATGATTGTTTCAGAGCATCACCCCGGAGTAAGTCAATGTACACAAAACCAACAAAAAAACAGAAGCGATCAAAAGTTCAAACAGTCTTGATTTCATACTAACATAAAAATGCTTGAATTCATTTTTAACTTTCAGGGTGACCTTAGAACCTATCTTCAAAACAAAGGACGCTTGTCGCTATCCAAGGCTCTTAGATTTGCACTTGATATTGCCAGGCAAGTAGAACATTACTCCCTTTACCTACATTCGACCCCTAGGTCATTTCAACCCTCTTATGAGAAAAACGGGTCAATTAAGGTTATGTTTGATTAATAATTGGTCAATGGGGTAAACGTTAAAAAAAATATCAACAAGTCAAAACAGTTTAAAAGTTGCGTAGAGTATACTTAATTGTTCAAGAACTTGGATCATTGTTTATAATCATATCTAATGAGTTATTATTTATGAAATTAAAAAGGGACCCAAAATGGTGTTGTTGCGGGCAATCCAACCAACACAACCCATTTTAAACCGCCCTAAAATTTACCAGTTTTGACCCGTTTCCCGACTCACGCATTTGTGTATTGCATATACTTCATATTTGACACTTTTCACTTCTTAATTACATGCGCAGGGGAATGAATTATCTTCACGAATGTAAACCAGACCCAATTATTCACTGTGATTTAAGGCCAAAGTAAGGCAACTAACAGAAGTTGACTATTGTGTAACATGGTTTGTATGAGTTTGTATTTTGCGATTTTTTAAATAACTGAAATATTGGAAGGTGCCAGAAATATTTTTCTGGATATTGGGGGCCACTTGAAGGTTGCAGGTTTTGGGTTAATCAGATTGTCTAAAGTTTCACCAAATAAAGCAAGATTAGTGCGGCCTGATACCGTTGATTCAACAAGTAAGTTCTAGAGTAGAAACACATGAAGTTTGCAAATATATATATACAATGTTAAAGTTTATTATTATTATTATTATTATTATTATTATTATTATTATTATTATTATTATTATTATTATTGTTTTATCCAAATCAGTAACTAAATCTTTCCTTTTGATCATAGATCTATATGTTGCACCAGAGATTTATAATGATGAACTATTCGATAGACGTGTGGATGCATACTCGTTTGGCCTTATTCTTTACGAGGTAACTTTTCTATGCTCTAATAAATAGAAAAATGTATGTATATTTTTTATTTCGAATAATAGACCACTTTATGAGTAGAAGGGTTGATTGGTTATTACTTTGTCTAACGGGTCGAATGTGAAAAAGCAGTTTTTTTAGCCAAGATGCAAACGGGTCAAACTGACCCAAAGTGTATTGAGAATGCATAAACTTCCTAATCGTCTGATCATATCAATATTTGTATGTATGGTCATCATGTCATTTAAGTAACTTTTCTAGACTCGACTAATAAACGCGTAGATGTATGTATATGGTGGCCATTTTAACTGATTTATGAGTAAACAGGTTGATTTGGTTATCGGTTTGTCCAACGGGTCAAAATGTGAGAAAAACAATGTTTTTAGCTAAGATGCAAACGGGTCAAACTGACCAACCCAAAGTGTTTTAATAACGCATTGACCTCCTAATCTTTTTAATCTTATTATATTTTTGTATATATATTCATCATGGCAATTTATTATCAGCCATTTTGTTAGTTTCTTGGAAGTTAAAATTTTAATATTTATCTTAACATTGGATCTTGATTTTGTTTCCTGCGGGATTAGATGATGGAGGGTGTCCAACCATTTTATCCTAAGGCTCCTGAAGAGGTTGTTAGGCTGATGTGCGTAGTTAACAAGAGACCGTCATTCAAGATAAAATGTAAATATTATCCTACAGACCTTAAAGAGTAAGTCATTTTTTTTTCGTAAACAACCTCTGGAATCATTTATTTCAATCATTGCTTGCAAATTTTGGGATCATTTCTTATCGAGTTACTTCCATAAAAATAGAGGTGGCAAAATGGGCGCATTGGGGTTTAGGTAACGGGTTACGGTTGAAACAGTTCAGGTCAAAATTGGTGGTAATGGGTCCAGCTCAATTGGGTATCTTCTTGTCTGGACCGATACTGTTCAGTCTGGGCTGAACCTAAAGATGTTGTACAAAATTTTATAAGTAGTCAGCGATCTAAATATGATTAACAAGAGTTTTTCGTTTGAGTAGTTATCTATTTTTTAATAAAAGGAGTTAGGAGGTTATATTTGTTAAAAATGGTTTGGGGATTTTCTACTTTCAGGCTGTTTTGATACTTTTGACCCGTTTCCTTTTAAGTTTTTTGCCCAAAGGCGCATAGGCCTTGCCTGGCTTGGGGCCTAAGCGCAAGGCGCAAAAAAAGTGAGGGCCCGGAAAAAAACGCACTTAAATGAAAATAAATAAAAAAGATATTATGTATTAGAATAATACTATTGTTCAAATAAAATTAATAGAAGCTATTATATAACATTTAATATCATCTAATTCATACCAAAAGTTCTAAAATAGTGAAGATTCAAATGTATGTAATTTCAAAACTTGAAAATTCTAAATATTATAAAACGGATTTGAACTCCGGATGAAAGTTGCTTAAATCGGTATTGTGGAAATCAATATTTTTGTATTATAAATAATAATAAAAAAAATTAAATCAGTATTTAGCGTGCCTAGAGAACTGCGGCGAGGGCCTAAGAACCAGAAGCGCAACTAAAGGGCCTCGCTTGGAAAAGGGGCCTAGGCGCATGAAGCGAGGGCTTTTAATAACTACGGTTCAAACACACCTAGAATCGACTTACTTATAAAATTAATGAAAACTTTCTGATTCTTTTCCTTTTTTTTTTTTTTTTGTAGATTAATCGAGGAGTGTTGGTATCCAGATCTGGCTATAAGACCAAACTTTCACGAGATCATCATACGACTTGACAAAATTGTCAAAAATTGCTCTAAACACGGATGGTGGAAAGACGCATTTAAGCTCCCATGGTATGATATTCAGTTAAAAACTGCTTTAACTTCATAAATAAATTTTTACTTATTGAATGTTTATATGAAACTATAATATTTTATCACCATTTTGTGTTAATTAAGGTTAGGAAATTTTATTACAGGTTGTAATTATGGTTACGGAGACTGAATGATGAACATCGGCTAGTGAAGATAATCATGCATCGAGAGGTTTTGTGTATACATTCGACCATGAGCATAATCTTCAGAGTTACGCTTTATGTTTTCGGTCTCTGAAAATTGTTGTATTGTTATAAAATGCAAGTCGTTTTATAGTTTTCGATTCATGAACATCAGCGAAAGTCATTGTACAAAGTAATGATGGCAATAGAGATATTGGTCTTGTTTCTGCTTCTGTCTATGATGTGCTCAAAAGTATAATCCTCTAGACAGAGTTTGTGTATAATCTTTTCTCTTTACTCAATATAAAGGTTTTGTGAGATGCATATATGTATTTTTGTTGGGTACTTTTTTGTTGCTATATATGTTACTTCTTTCGCTAGTTTTCACTGACACATCATAAAGCGGCTTTTCATGGCTTCGCAAGTTTTCGTTGAACTTCAACCGATTTTAATCATTAACTACTTATTTAAATCTTATTTATAATATAAATTAAATTAGAAAATTTAAAAAGCACAATTAATTAAAAAACAGAATAATAAAAATAAAATATTTTAAGTATGGATTACTGTCACGACAGACACACCTCGGGTAACACCCCAAGAGGTGTAACGCTAGATCACACTCGTGATCTAGTAACATATGGTCTAATACTCTAATGTGTATCTTTCATGCATGATAAGTATTATTAACAAATCTCTAGTATGCGCTCCAACAATTATTGCACATTGCAATTTGAACCAAAGACGATAATTGGATGCTATGTCATGGTCATAATCTAGGACCAATGTATACAAGTACCATAAAGCCCTTTTTATACTAGAGTATCAAGAGACTTAAGTCATAAAACAAAGCAATTATATAAATTAGAAAGTTACATATGCCAAAAGGTCAAAATGTTCATGTCAAGACGATAAATTTTCTGAAAGACAAAATTAGAGGTAGAGGTAAAAAAATCTGAAAATGATCCGATGGGGGAAACCGGATACAAACAATCCAAAAAGATCCACCAGGTCCAATCCGAATGTAACATTTTATCAGCCCGCCATATTTATCCTGGATCATCTCGCATCATATTCGATCCGGATTTTACCATTAAATCAAATATAAACCTATATTGGTTTGTCCTATATGTTTGTTACTTAATTTGGATCTTTTTATCTTCTTGTGTTGTTTAAAAAAATTATAGTTTCTATAATCCAATTTGAATGCTATAGGATTGAGTCTTATGAGCTTTAGAACCGGATAAAATCCACTCTGGATTTTCAAAATCCGGTCTTGACCAGTGTGTGACTTATCCGAATCAACTTTTTTATTTTTGTATTTTTAAGAATCATATTTGTGCACCTCGGGATACAATTTGTCTTTGAATATCACTCTTCCCTCTTTAGCAATCAACTATATCCACTCTTGAAATATTGACAAGTATAAATTAGGACATGCATGTGCATATTATGACCTTATACTGCATTGCTCTACTTGCCAATCATAATCATATCATGTAAAAATGATAAACAAACACATTTAAGCAACTAATCACAATCTAATTGTGACTTACACATACCATTTGCTCCTTTCAACACAAAAATGATCACTTCAAGTTCACTCAAATCAAGCAATAACAACAACAATAGCCAAATATGGGTGTCAACACACTACACATGTATGCTCTTGCATTACCTAATACCATATTAAGTTCAATCACACAAACACCAAGGTTTAAGTCTAGGCATCCTATTTCGAAACACCTTAATCTTTTAAACACATCTATGATAACAAATTGTGACACACATGTTTTGTATATCTTTGTTATACTACTACTCAATTCATTTATGAAATTCATAAAAAAATCTTAGGATTTTTGGAAGCAATATTCGTAGCAAGTGACATTTAAAGGGTATGCATGTATAACAATCTAACTAATTCTTGATTTTGATATATGGTATGCAAGTCGTAATCATAATGTGATTCAAGACCCGATAAGAAAAACAAAATGAATAAGAGGGTCAAGACTCACAATCGAAATCAAAATATTTAAACGCATTACTTTTTTCCTAACATGGCAAAAGGACATGGCTATGTGACTCAACATAAGCACATAGCAATGTGGTCCATTTTCAACAAGACAATGACAAACACAACTATATGATTCAAATCCACGTAGCCGCGTAGTTTTCTATTATAAACTCGCATTCTTAGGACACAGTGGGACACGGCTATGGTGTTTTCTCCACACCCACTAGGGATGAGGCTATGTCAAGACCGAAGTGTTCTAAATCGGTTTTAAGCACAATGTTGGCAATTCGGATTTTAGAATTAAACGTGACATTGTTTTTTGTTTAGGATAGATAAATTGAATATATCTATACATGGTTCAAATTTTCGGTTTTGATTATGTAAGGTGGCCTAGTTCCTACATGGCTAAATGTGAAAGTTATCTCATGAGAATTGGTATGTTATACATATAACAGGTTTGGTGTGAAATGATGTTTCTTGACCTTCATAAATCATAATGGTTAATGTTATTAGTTATGACCATTGAATTATGTTTTGCATTAAAAGCCATTGGGGTTTGTGGCCCAATGGTAGAAGCAAAGCTTTTAGGAACACCTAAGGAGGAGGTCATGAGTTCAAGTCTCACAAGGAGTAGAAGTTTGCCGTTCAAAAAAAAATACGTTTTGCATTAAAATCCTAATGAAGGTGTAGTTAAGTGCACTAATTGTACTTGTAAACATGGTGATTTTGACTTTAAATTTGACACTTTTGTCAAAATGAAAAACTTACCCAATTGAGTGATTTCCGAACTCTTTAGTAAAGTGATGAATAAAGGAGCTAGATGAGTCAAATACCCCATATTGGTCCCCAAGCGACATGAGGTAAAGACTTCAAATCCAGTAAGGTGCATGTATAATAGTATTTAGAAGTAAGTTAGTTTGTCGTTAAAAATAAACAACCTATATTGAAGTAATGGGTGCAACTCAAATAATATTTTTTTTTCTTGCAATTATACCAACATAACACACATGTCCTAAAGTTACACGGGTAAATTAATCATGGGTTGATTAATTTTAGTAAGTTTTGGTTAAATAACCCAAAATGTGCAATTAACACCTGAACATTGAAACAGTGACGTTTTAATGCTTTTAGATATTGACGGGAATTGTCATAAAGCAACATTGATGTCAAATTCAATGCGACTACATGTTGATTTTTAAATAAAGTATGCATCAAAAAATTAATGCCACTGGCATACTCAAAAAGTTTTACGACCATGCCACTGGCAGGTACACGTCAACAAACATTGAAGGCACAAACAACGTCGTCACTGTGACACGCACAATCACCATCATCCTCTCCATATCCCCAGATTTGTAACCAGGGGCGGATGTAGCTTATTAGGAGGGGGTGCGGACGTTGCGGCTCAACTTCGCGCGCGTAGTGGAAAATTAGTGGAAATTTTTTTTTTTTTTTTTTTTACGAAATTTGGAAAACGTTATTACTAAAATAAAAAAAAAATGAAAAACGTTACTACTGAAAAATGTTTCTAGATCCGCCACTGTTTGTAACCCACTGTTATTATCACCGGGCAGGTGGGTTATGTGGCAAAAAGTAGGGATCATGTTAGACCATGTGTAGTGGGGGACTTTATTTATAAAGCCCCTGTTTCTGATTGGTCTACGTGGCAGCTGAGTCAGCATGGAGAAATAAAGTGAAAAAAAGGTGTAGTGGTAGGGGCTTTATTTATAAAGCCCCTGTTAATATTTTATTTTATCTTTTAAATTAAAAAAATAATAAAATAATAATAAAAAGAGAGAGAGAGGATGAGGTGGCAACCTGTGATTGGGTGGGGCATTTTATTTCCGGCGCTATATATTTAACGCCAAAACATATTTTTCAAATATAAAGCCCCCATGTAACGGTGTTGGGGGCTTTATATTCATTTTCACGCCCCATATAACGCTCCATTACACACACTCTTAGGTTCATGGGTAATTAGTGAAGGTTGGTGGCGTAGTCAAACGGAGATTTGGAGGTGCCGAATATATACAGAAAAATGCAATGGTATAAGATGGATGTGGTTAGAACACATAAGAAGTATGGAAAAAGCCACGTAAATGGTTTACTCTTTTACTATTTAAATCGTTTGCCTATAATTTCATCCTAGTCCCCTATGTCAAGTCAAAGTCTATCATCCTATTTTACAAGGTGTTTACGAGGGTGTTTGGGATTGAGTTTGGAAATACAAAAGTGCTTTTGGTGAAAAGTGTTTATTGCCTTATGCTTTTTCGAAAATGAGTTTAAAAAAAAATGTTTGGATTAGCTTTTAAGATGAGAAACATCAAAAAGTCAATAGATTGTTTTTTTAAGTGTTTGGTTTAACTTATTGTGAATATTGGTTGTATGAGTGGTAAATTTGTAATTTTTTTTCAAAAGCTAAAAGTCAGTATTTCTAACTTCTCAAAAACAATTTTTTCACCCTTAAAAGCCAAAAGACAAAAGTCAAAACAGAAAGTGCTTTTGGGTTACACAAACAACTTATTGGCTTCTTGGAAAAGCCAATAAGTCAATAAGTTGTTTTTTTTTTTTGTTGAACGGCAAGTGGTGCAACCGGTGGAGCTCCGGCTACTGATTACCCATTCCACTTGGATTGGAGATCTCCCCAGGTGGAACCCCCACATGTGGTAAATATGGCTCCGACAAAAAACGAACCCTCAACCTCCACATGACCTCCACTTTAGCTCTCCCAATTTTCACCAATTGAGCTAGGCCCTAAATAAGTTGTTTTGAAACTCAGTCCCAAACCACATCTCCACACGACCACACCTCCATAATTGACTTTTTATTATTATCCAAACAATAATAATGTATGTCTTGCTCAACGGGCAACCTTATAAAACCCCAAATCCCACTATTTAAGTATTTATATAAACTCCTATCCTTCATTTTCTTCTCCTTCACCTGCACCTTCTTTCCTTTCATAAACCACACTCTCTGTAAGCCCTCCCTCAACTTCCTTATTAATATATTATTATTATTATTATTATTAATTAATCTGTATACGTAGCTCTATAATCGTCTTTACAGCCATTTCCTAACATCATTTTATCATTTCATTGTTAATTTATCTGTATACGTAGCTCTTTTATGTGTTCCTACAATTTAGGTTTTAATAAGCTTCACTTTATCTGTATACATGTAGCTGCATAATCGTGTTTACAGCCATTTAGTAACACATTTTTTGTTAAATTGTTACCAAATTTCACTTGTGATTTGGTATTGAATGAATCGTTTGGATAACGCTGTGTTCGTTCTCGATTTTGCTTTTCGTTGTAATTTTGTAGGTTGTAGGTGATTAGTTGGACGGAATACGCGTTCAATTGCTACGTGACGATTGCTGTTCGTTTTGTTCTTATGATGTTTTGTTTTGAAGAAGTTTTTAATTAGGTTTGTTGTTAGTGTAATGGTGTAGTGGTTTTGATTGATTAATGTTTTGATATGACTTATGAGAGCATATCGTTGTATGTTTTGTTGAATTTGAGCCTACTTTCACTTTTGATACTTTGATTTCGTATTGTATGTTATGAATCGTTTGGATAATGCTGTGTTTGTTCTCAATGTTGCTGTTTGTTGTTATTTGTAGGTTGTAGGTGATTAGTTGGACGAGATACGCCTGCAGTTGTTAAGTGGAGATTGCGGTTCGTTTTCTTTTAATGATATTTTGTTTTTAGTTAGGTTTGTTGGTGATGTAAATGTAATGGTGTAGTGGTTTTGGTTAATTACTGTTTTGATTATAGAGCTTCTTGTTGCAGGTTTTGTTTTGTTACTTGGGGTATTTTGATGGCTTCTAGAGCAATTTTGAGACGGAGGCGGTTTCTGTCTGATTACCTCCATGTTTCTGGGCGCTCGGTTCAAGGTCTGAGCCATGGGATCATTACCACACACTCAGACTCATGCGATTCAAGCTCTGCTCCAAATAATACTTTCAATGGTTTGGGCAACAGAAAGTATAGTGATGCATACTTTACAAGGGATAAGGATCTCAAGAACTTATCTGCACTAGGATTGTTTAGGGCTCAAAAGTTTCATACCGTTGTAGGACATAGAACATTGGGAAATATGTTTACTATGAGGGTTAATTTGGTATCGCAATCTTCGAGTTTTAGTTCAATGGCCACAGCACCTAAACCAAATTTAGGTAGTGATGAGGAGGATAAAGAACAAGTTGCTAAGAAGAGGAAGGAAGCATCTCCCGAGGAATGCGATCAAGCTGTTGAAGGTTTGACTAGTGCGAAGGCGAAAGTCAAAGCCAAACAGGTGACTGAATCTCAGAAGCCTGCTAGTTCCATTTTGAAAAAAACTTGGGCAATGCTGTTGGGGATTGGTCCAGCTTTAAGAGCTGTGGCTTCTATGAGCAGGTTTGATATACAGTTTCGGGTTATTTATCATTTTAACCATACCGACATTTAATCTCCATTTCGTTATGTTTAATTTAGGGAAGACTGGGCTAAGAAACTTGTTCACTGGAAAAATGAATTTGTTGATACCTTGAAGCATTACTGGTTGGGTATCAAGCTCCTTGGTGTTGATGTGAAAATCAGTTCTAGATTGCTTCTTAAGCTTGCAGGTGGGAAGAGTCTTTCTAGAAGAGAGAGACAACAATTGACACGTACCACTGCGGATATCTTTAGGCTAGTTCCTGTTGCGGTTTTTATTATCGTCCCCTTTATGGAATTTTTGCTGCCCGTGTTCTTGAAACTCTTCCCCAATATGTTGCCTTCTACCTTTCAGGACAAGATGAAAGAACAGGTGCTAGTTCAGACAGTATTCTAAACATTAGTTTGTCGCATTATGTTAATTCCATTTGGTAATTTTTAAAATTGTACCAGATAGGAAGCTTAGATTTGGAAATATTAGCTTGCCATAAATAAACTTGTTGATTTACTTCAATGAGTAATCATAATGTTCAATTGCCCTGATTATGGTTACCTGTAGGAAGCATTGAAAAGGAAGTTAAATGCAAGAATAGAATATGCCAAGTTTCTTCAGGATACTGTTAAAGAGATGGCCAAAGAGGTCCAAAATACTAGGAGTGGAGAAGTCAAGAAAACAGCAGAAGATCTTGATGAATTTTTGAGCAAGGCAAGCTTGATGACAGTTCAATAGCTATATATTTAGTTTCTTTTTACTATATGCTTCATTTACAAACTGATTTACAGGTCCGAACAGGTGCTTCTGTTGATAATGAGGAAATTTTGGGATTTGCAAAGTTGTTCAATGATGAACTTACCCTTGATAATATCAGCAGGTCAGATTTCAGTCATTTGTTCAGCCACTACTTGAGTATGATATCATTGTTGGTATTAACTTATTGAGTCTGGGCTGTTTCTAAAAACTGTTGCTGCTATATTAGGCCTCGTTTAGTGAACATGTGCAAGTATATGGGAATCCAACCTTATGGAACAGACGCTTACTTGCGATACATGCTGCGCAAAAGATTACAATGGTATATTGTATTTATCACACACACACCCACACTGTTGGAATGCTGGTTGTCCTTATGTCTACAATTTATGTCATCTTTGTCTGTAGGATAAAGAATGATGATAAGATGATTCAGTCGGAGGGTGGTGTGGATGCTCTATCTGAAGATGAACTTCGTGAGGATTGTAGAGAGCGAGGCATGCTTGGATTACGTTCAGTGGAGGAAATGCGTCAGCAGGTTTTTTTTTAATTTCACAAATGCAACTTTATTTGGCATTAATTAGTGTATCAAACTGTAAATGAATTTGCTATCTATTCCGTAGTAATTTTTGAGAGTGGAGAGTACTAGATAAAGTTGTGTACAGTGCATAGTTGTTAAAAGCCATCGCCTCTTGCGCCTAGGCCCATTTTCTAGGCGAGGCGATGCATTTGCGCTTTGAGTCAAGGAAATTGCGCTTTAATTTTGTTGATGATGGTTTAGGCGCAGATTTCAGCTAGATTCCCATATTCCGGAGAGTTGCCAGTCAAATTCGTTAAATTATGGCTAGATTCCAGCCAGATTTTTGCTTTTATCTAAGGAAAATTACTTCTATACACCAATGCATCAATATTTTAAAACTTTTTATACTAGATAGATGAAAGATAGTATTATTTTAATATATTTTTATTTTATTTTCTTTGTTCGCTTTTTTTATCTCAGGCCCTCGCTTTTTTTGTGCCTCGCGCCCAGGCCCCAGGAAAGGCCTATGCGCCTTGAGTGCGCTTAGCGCCTTTGATAACTATGGTACAGTGTACACATCATTCGAGTTAGTCTGGATTTGGTGAAGCAAATACACATAACCTTGAGATTACTTAGTGATATAGCCAGCTTGGGCTGCTTTGTTGTTAATCTAAGTTAGCACATGGTTATGGTCCTTATTTTTGGAACAATATAATCGGTTTACATCCTTAATCACTTTAGAGATTTTGTCCAGGTTGACTTGATGGAAATTATACATGTTTAGACTAGATGCCCAATGTTGTTTATACAACCCACTCCCAAAGCTTGGTCAAATGTTTGTTTATATTGAAATGCATATCAGCATATGTTATGATTGTTTTGAGGCTATATTGCATGTTGAGCTGTCTAGAAATAAAAATATAGGTGTTGCAGATGTAATTTGGTGATGTTTTAGGAGCAAGCAACATGCCAATGGATCGTTTGTTATATCGATGGTTGGTGTAAAGGACTTAGTGATATGATGTTGGTTTGGTTGGAGTGTGTATCATGCATATTATTGGAAGTACTCCCACCGTCCCCAAAAAACTGCAATGTTTGATTTGACACTTAGTTTAGTAAAAATGTTTAACTGTTGAATTGTTGATCAAATGTCCAAAATGCTAATAAGGAAAAAAGTATAGGAAAAACTTGAGGGCCATACTCAAGAGTTGATTATGGACAGAAGTAATTATCGAGTGAGACGTACCAAAGACCTGACATTTTTTTGGCACACCAGATCTGATGTGTTACATTTTCTTTGGGACTGCAGGGGTTATCATTAATAGACACTCCTTGTATAGGTTAGTACTTAGTAGATAAAGTGATGAATGAAAACATCCGTGTCGTGACATGATAAAGATATGTTGAAGGCTTGAAGCATATATGTTGACAATCCCAATTTGTCAAACATTATATCAATCTAGTTTCTTTGTGATGGCTATGCAAAGTTATTGGCCATGTGCTCTATGCTAATTTGTTGTTGATGTTGTCATGTTGGTTGATGATCTTTGTTTACATGTCTTTGATTTATGCTTGGTCTTAGTGGCTAGTTGGCGTTATATTTGTTTTAATTAACCGATTAAAGAATTTTTAATTGAATGTTGGTGTTTTATATTTACCTGATGATACACAAATAGATTCGCTGTCTGAGAAACTATAATTTTTTTTCTTCCTCTCTGCTCTTCTAGTGATTGTTGTTACATGAGTGTAGAAATCTGTGATTTTTTTTATGAACTCTTTGTAAACCATACACCTAGGCTTTCAGGAGACTCTGTGACCTGCTGCACATCACACCTTAAATAAAACTGATGTAGGGATGTAATTTTTTAATTTGTTGATACTGGCTTTTGTGCTTTACCGCCAAAGTTGTGTTTTTCATTCAAGTCTACCTTTTTTTTTTTGCAGCTCCGTGATTGGCTGGATCTATCTCTTAATCACTCTGTTCCTTCTTCTCTCTTAATTCTTTCCAGGTAGTTGTGGAAAATCACCCTATAAACCCCCCAAACCTAAATAATAATATCAATAATAGTAGCAGTAGTGAAATAATAATTTATTTTAAAGTAAATCCTCATGATTGTTGCAGAGCCTTTACTGTGTCTGGAAAGTTAAAGCCAGAGGAAGTCGTAAGAGCCACTTTGTCTTCATTGCCTGATGAAGTTGTGGACACCGTTGGTGTTACTGCCTTGTCTTCTGAGGATTCTGTTTCAGAGAGGAGAAGAAAGTTGGAGTTCCTTGAAATGCAGGAGGAACTCATCAAGGTTCTAATCTCTACTAGCAAATTATTTTTCGTGTGGTTTTGCTACCTTATTTCCACTATCCTATGAATATAATCTAGAGTAGAGGTGGCAAGATGGGTGGGTTGGGTTGTGTTGAACCCCAAACGCTTTTCCCCATTTTCTAATAAAAAAACTAGCCCGTTAATTATGATAACTGTCAAAATCTAAATCTTCGATTTAAAATAAATTAGGAGATTGCAAGCAACTAAAACATACTATGGGCCACTTTCAACCCATTTGACTCGATATAACCCAATTAACCCATTCATCAATATTGCCACCTCTAATTTATGGTGCTGTAAAAACACTAATATCTTAAGCTACACAAGAGTTGTTCTGTATAATTGTGTAACAATTACATCCCTGATTATCACAGGAGGAGGAAGAAAAAGAAGAAGAAGAGCAAGCCAAGATGAAACAATCTATTAGTAGCAACAAGGATGTGGCATTAGAAGAAATGATTAACTCAACAGCTTCAGATATGCAAGAACAAGCTAGAGCAAGTGCACTAGATAAGCAGGAGCAGCTTTGTAAAGTCAGTGAAGCTTTGGCTGTTTTAGCTTCTGCATCTGTAAGGAATAACGATTAAGATCATAATAGTTCCTGGCTTCTTACTTATGAGTTGCTGCAAACATTTATATCCTAGTGAATTGATAGTATTTTCTGAAAAGTAATCTTTTTCATTTTATTGTGCAGTCTGTGAGTAGAGAGCGTGAAGAGTTTTTGAGGCTTGTCAACAAGGAGGTATACCTGCATCATGTCTCTTCTACCTACACACAGCATTTGCGGGTTGGGTAATGGGTCTAAATGGGTATTGCTTTTGTACTGGTTGGATTGTGAGTTTGTGACCCAGTCCGTGCTGAATTTGATTACAAGTTGTTTTTAAGAATTCTTGCACTAAAAGTTTAGTTAGGGCGACTTATGACCCGTTGAAGATAAAACGCAACAGAATTACCCAAATTGACTTGTCAGCTCATTCATAAGCTGGTTTATTGCTTTTGAAAAATTTATTGGAACATATAGTTATTCCGTTGCTGCCATGGGGGTATCCAACTGTCAACACACCATAGTAATTAGTATTTTTACTTTTTGTAGATAAATTTGTATAATAGCTTACTGGACAAAAAAGGAACCGATACTGTGGAGGCATATAAAGCTGCCCATGAGGAAAACGATAGTTCAACTGATGAGCATGTAGCTGATGGAGTCTCCTCAGCACTCATAAATAGGGTAAGCTGTACTCTCTCGTGGCTGTGTTTGTGTCAGGCATCAAATATGATATAATATCCTTAACTAATATCGCAATTTTGCCTTTTTTTTTAATTACGGGTGTGTGTGTGTGTGTGTGTATGTATGAACACGGGTGTTAGCTTTATGCATGATTTACCGTCAATTATGTTTTATTGAGCATCACTGGTGTTGCTTATTCACATTTGTTGTCCGTCAATGTTAATATAAAATCGTTGGGCCTTATTGGTTTGACTTTGAAAGCCTCTAACCCTGCCCTCTAGCTGACATGCATATATGATTTATTCTTAGGTTGATGCTATGCTCCAAAAACTTGAGAAAGAAATTGATGATGTAGATGCAAAGATTGGTGATCGTTGGCGAGTGCTTGACAGGTTAGTAGATTTTTGTTTTGAATTGTTTTGTCGTCAATCCAGTTAAGTAACCGTTATAAGTTGAGGGTATTGAGATGACTAATCAGGGCGGCAGGATGTTGTTCAAATGATTTCGTTGACTTTTCCTCGTTTTAGAGTTTAGGTGTAAGATACCGGGAACACTAATCTTGCATTATTGTATTTTCTTGATTAAATAAGAAATGTTTAATATTTTGTAAGTAATCCGTACATAATGGCATAATGCCTTGAAATACAGGATGGTCAGGTTGGGCCGGCTACACGACAACACTTTTATCTTTCTTTTTTATCTTAGTGAATGGCTAATATATTAAATATATTTACAAAAGATACATTGTTAAAAATGCTAAAATCTTTTCTCTTCTTCATAAAGTGATTTATGAGGTTGCAAGTGTTGAGTGATTGGGACTAGCTCACTAGCTGCATTTTGCTTTGACTAGGTTTCTAAAGCTTGCCAGGTAGACCCGTTGGGGATTAAGTATAATGGTCCCGTTTTTAGGTAAATGGGTGAAATCCCTTATTTTAATGCTGGTAGAAGGTAAATAGGTCAAATATAACCATGGATAGATTGATTCTTTAGCTCGTCCTGGATTTTCTAAAAGTTATTTTTCTTGGAAATGGATGAGCTAACCGTGTTGGTATTCAACTTTTCGGATGCTTTAATATACTTTTTTAACCGCAGGGATTATGATGGGAAAGTTACTCCTGAAGAAGTTGCATCCGCAGCCATTTACTTGAAAGATACTTTAGGCAAAGAAGGGGTTTTAGAGCTTATCAGCAACCTTTCCAAAGATAAGGGTTAGTAATCAGCTCTTACTAGATACTTGCAACATTGCATATTGTCTATATCAGCTAGGAGTGTTCACGGCTGGTTTTGATGAAAATTTGGACCAAACCGCTCTCTACGGTTTAATAAAACATGCAAACCAAACCGGCTGGGTTGGTTGGGTCGGCCGTACCAGCCAAAAAATAAGCCATTAGACTTGTTTGTGTACTAGACGTTATGTTTTATTTTTAGCGGGTCAAATAGGCTAAGATTAAAAAAAGAACAATCCTTAAAAAGAAGACACGGCCCTTGGGTATTCAAAGACAAATCTCATAAATTACTTAAATAAAAAAAGTGACGTCGTTAGTCTTCCATAAAACACATAAAACACTCCTATTTGACCCATTAGGCCATTACCCAACCCGCTCATTCTGCAACCTAAAATTTTGTTTTAACTTATGAGATATGAGGACTAAAATGTCGGTTGCTTGCTTACAGAGGGGAAGATTCTCGTGGAAGACATAGTGAAGTTGGGGAGTCGGACGGAAGATGTTGATTGATTTGGAACTGTTAACAAATCCTGGAGGATGGTATTACAACATATATATATTTTTTTTTTTGAGTTTTTGGATGTTATAGAGGGTCCAGATTTGACTATTATATTGTAGTCATTTTTAGTATGGCCATATGTTAAAAAAATGTGACCAAATTTTGTAAAAAAAAATAGTGAATTCCAAACATATATATGTACCTCATCTTTCATATAACACATGTCAACACAGGCTCAGTGAGTTGATCCTACTTCCTTTTCAATTATTTTATGTTTTTTCTTTATACAAAAGTCTCCGACTTTTCCGGTACAGGGGAATATTTTTGATTTTTTTTTATGTTTTTCGTATTATGCTACCCTTGAATTGTATTGTCGTTACCCTCAAAATATTTTTGATGTTTGAACGTTACTTCTAAAATTCTTTGCTAGATCCGCCACTAGTGAAAGTAATATACATAAATGGACGTATTCTTTTTAAAACCGAAAGTATGTGTGTATGAAGGATGTATAAGTATGTATGCATAAAGGTTCATCTCATTCTTTTATTTAAAAGCCTCACTAACACTTTATATCCAGACTCACATTTTCATCCACGTTAATCAAAATAACTAAATAAATTGTTTGCTTTAGTAGAAGCCATTTCTATTTTGGCTTTTTAAAATGGGTAAAAAAAAAAAAAACTGTTTTGGAGAAGTTTGAAATTCTGAACTTTTATTTTGACTTTGAGAATACAAATTAAAGATTTACCCACCCACCCTATGCATTCATTACAACCAATCGACACTTTTTGGTCATTCTACATTTGTGAGAACACTAAGAACCATTTTCATCCCTTGATAATGGTCAATCAAGGGCTAAGATTAAATGGAAAATTAAATGAGTAGGAAACCACCAAATAAGATGTAAAAGGACAAAATTGTAAAAAGAGCAAATAAAAAACCCAGCTCCATTTATCAAAAACTCTCATAGTTTGTTGATCTTCCTAAAAAAAAAACCCTAATCTCCATCAATCGAATATCAAGAACAACCTTCAGACACTGTGCTTCTAACCCCTAATCAATCGATCATGAACTGTTTTAATTGTATCCTATGATTGCTACTTCAACGATTCAACTGAGGTACCGATTTCTTTTTTAGGTTAACGTTGATTCGATCATTCTGTGTAGATTGATTATGTTAATGTTCGTTTTTGTAGACCGTGTACAGATTTGTTCATTCTATGTGGATTGTCTGTCTAGATTGAATATTTTAACGTTCTGCCACCAATAAGCCACCATCAAAGCTAGTTCTTTCCTTCTTATCACCATATTTTGTAAAATATGACAGCTTAGAACGGGTCAAGTTATTCTACACAGTGTAACAAAAGTGAGAAGGGTGAGAAATATACAGAAAACACAATAGATCATCAAATATGACACAATAAGCCACAAATTATAACATAGTGCCAAAAAATATAACACAATGCTGAAGAAAAAAAACACAATGAATTGAAAAAATTACACAATGATGAAAATAAGAAAAAGACACAATCCTACATAAAAGACACAATAATATAACGTATATTCTAAAAACTACAAACTAAAACCCCAAAAAACGAAGACCTAAAAACTAACATCGTAGGTTTTGATGAGACGGTTTCAATGCCGCTTGAATGAGTTCAATTGGAATCTGTTTGATACTCTTCCTACGACTTCCTATTTTTCTTTCATTGTGTATTTGATCCTAACCCTAGAACTAAATAAGTGATATTTGTTGCTGGAAAAATGGGTTTTGTTGTTAATTATTAATATTATTGTTCCTGGTGAATTTTTTGTTGGTTTTATTGTGATTAGAAGACGTACATTATCATAAGCAATTGAAAGGATCTTGAAGGATTGGGTTTGAGTAGTTGCACTTAAGGTGTTTGATGAAATGTCTAAGTATATGTTATTTTGTTTTTGTTGGGTTACTTTTGCTTGAGTAGTTGTAGATAAGGTATTTGATTAAAGGTCTTGTTTGTTGCGTTGATTTTGTTGAAGCACTTATGCTTTATTAGTTGCATATGAGATGTTCAATGAAAGGTTTAAGGTCTAGGTGTTAATTGGATTGATTTTGTTGAATTATTTTTGTTTGAGTAGTTGTAGATGACTTGTTTGATGAAATGTATAAGTGTATATTAGAATTTATCCAAATATATCTTGTGTGATTAATACATCTTATATTAAAAACCTATATTTGCAGTCGTAAAACGGAAACAAATAAGTGAAGTATATATTTTACACATGTGTGATACAACTGAATATATATGCTAGATAGAAACAACTATATGACAATGAACAATTTACACGTGTAATTCAGATGGAAATGTGTAAAACAAAAACAAATAAGTGACATTATACAATTTACACATGTGTAATACAGTTGAATATATATTGGTAAAAAAAATAAAGAAGTGAAATCAAACAATTTACACATGTTATACAACTAAACATCAATAAAATAGAGAAAAATACGTGGAACTGAACAATTTACACATGCGTAAGACATATAACATAAGAATACATGAGATTTACACATGTTTAAATCATAATGGTTAAATAATAAGCAAATATATGAAGGTTTACACAGTGTAAATCATAACATGTTAAAAAAGTAAACAAAGTAACCAAACCTATGTAAATTTACACATGTGTCCATCATGCTTAAGCTTAAAAAATCTTTACGCATGTGTAAATCATTGTAACAACTCGGTTCAGACCCTCAAATTTTTTTGTGCATTAATATTATTATCGCGTAATAAAGTAACCCAAAACTAATTATAACTAAGACGGTTATGTCTAAAACTGAAACTCGAACTGTTATATGTAAAAATATTATTATATAACACGTTATATAAGACCGGACTAATACGTGATACGAACCCGACCCACCGAATTTGATGAGTCATGAAGGGAGATCACTTGTCCTCCCCTCCCTTTTCCTTGACACTATCCAAGACCCAACCTCAATAAGGGTCATGTTATTTACACCGGGTTTTTTAGGGTTTCACAGCTCTCTAGGCTCGTAGAGGCCTCTACTAGTCGTATAGGTGGGGGCCCACTGCAATGATTGACACAAGCCTCTGCAGCTCGTAGGGGCCTCTAGGAGCCGTAAAGGCTGGTGCAAATAAGTTTTGGGATGGTGCAAATAGGGGGCCCCTCAATAAACCCCTTGCCCCTTTCTCTTCCCGCACACACCACACACAAACTTTCTCTCATCTCACACCAACACACACTCACAGTCTCTCTCTTACCTCTCGTACAAACACACACACCCCATAACCCACCTTGCTGAATATTATAGAGAGAGAGAGAGACGCAGAGACAAAAGAAAGAAAAGCAGAGGAGGGAGAGAGAGGGAGCTCAGAGGAGAGAGAAGGGAGAAGAAGAGCCTGTGGTGGTTTCGGCAGCTGCGGCGGCAACGCCTTTTATTCAATATTTTATTATGCTTTAATTTACAATCACGAATTCATTATTGAATAAAATAAGTGTGTAGTTATAAAGTGAGTTCCTTAGTTCTCTTAACTCAACCTTGTTCTCGTTTTACCCTTTCCCTATACATACATATATACACTGTGACAACCGGCAAATTTCGTACAACGATTAACGCGATTCTAATCATGTTTTAGAAGTAATTAACATGGTTTAAGGTTAATTATGGTTAGTTGAGCTGATATGAGTCCTACGATGTCCTTTTGAAAGTTCGTTGAAGCCTTGATGCCTTTAAAGAAAGGCTTCGCGTATTTAACGTAACGAACTGACATCAGCAAATTTGTCAAACTGGAATAACATAAGCTTATTCTATGTAAATACGACACGTATTTACTATCGATGCGAACGGATGTGAAATCGGCGTGGTAAACGGCCAAAAACGCAGCGTTTTGGAGGCGGAGAGGAACTGACGTGGGATTCGAACGTCAAAACGTGTGGTTTTAACCGCTATCGAACTTTCGGAATAATTATTTATTATAAATAATTTCATTTAATTAGTTTCGAAAGTAAACAGGTCGTTTAAAGGAAGGATAACACAACCGAGTCGATTAACGCAATTTTAACGCATGTTCCGTTTTCACGCGTCGAGTTACGAGAATAATAACTAAATTGCTCGGTTTAGTTGTGTTTTTAATTACGAACAAAACCGAATGATTTTTATAAATTATTTTCGAGCCTAATAATAAACCGAAGCGAAAAACGTTTATACGGGTTCGATACGCGGTGCACAACCCACCTACCTAACCCTAAGTATAAAAAGCATAAGATGCTCCTTCTTCTTCACTTCCATCAGCCGCATGGTCTCTCTCTCTCTACTCTCTCTCTAAAATCTGCATCACTCTCTCTCTACCCTTACACACACACCCGCAACCTCCCTTCCCCCTCCCTATGGCAGCGATCGGCCACCACCACCCACGGTGGTGGCTGTGCGGTGGTTCTGCAGCCCGAAACGCGCGGAAGACAGCAGCGCAGAGGTGGTTTTAGTGGTGGTTTTGGTCGGGATCTGGTTGTGACAGAGTGAAGTGGCCCGATTGGTGGTTTTGCGGCCCGATGATGGTGGTTTTGAAGTGGAAGTCGCCGGGGGTTGGTAGTGGCTGTAGAGGTGGTTGTTCCGGTGGTTCAGGGCGGCGGTGGTTCCAGATCCGGCATGATCGAGGGCCCGGATCACATATGGCTCGGGTGTGGAAGATTGGTTCAGCTCGGGTCAGGTTTGGTTCAAGTCTGGCTCGGTACGGGTCAGATTCGGTCTTTGGGTTCGAGTCAACCACGGGTCAGATCGCGTTTGGTCCGGTTATGGTTGTGGTTTGGTGATGGTTCGGTGCCGGGTTGGTCCGGGTCGGGTCAGATCTGGCTCGGTTTGCGTGTCGTCTTCAAGTTCTAGTCGTGGGTCAAGGATGGTAGTCTCGTGACAGATCCGGGTCAGATCTGGTCAACCTTGCTCACGGATCAGATTTCGAGCTCGGTTAAACACGAGTCAACTCCGGTCAAACTTTGACTCGGTCAACGCGTCGTTCGAGACGTGTCTAGTCACGCACGCGCATTTCGGTATAATTTAATCGTGTTTATTTTTCGTTACATTTATAAAGCATATTATAAATATAATATGAAAGATGTGCTAACTCGCGGCGAACCATATACGAAAATAAACAAAAACTTGTATATTAAAACGTGACTGGTGTTTTGACGTCGGACTAAATTGTTGGACTATACGTATATATTTACATAAATAGTATGATTTATATAATAGTCAAAACGTATAAAGTCTCGTGGATTAGAAATGCGGATAAATATAATGTCGTCTTTTGTTTAGGTGTTGATTTTGGGAAATTGTAGACAACTTGTGTTGTCTGGTTTATACAAAAACAGAGGAAACTCTGCCAAATTTTTGTAAAGTCGTAAGTGCAACGAACGTGATATCGTTGTGCGTTTTACAAATAACTTTTCATTTCAATTGTTGCACAAGAGTAATTTCATACAAATCGCGACGCTTTGACAACGATTATGTCTAACAATAATAGTCGATCTCGAACAACGCTTGCAAGGCAAATGTATATAGTTTTCATCGATGCGTCAAGTATGATGAGTTTTCGAAACCTTTCGATAACTAAATAATGTTTAACGTTCGGATTCAAAATATAATGCGTGCGACTTTATTTGGAAGTCTTTACAAAAAGCAAAGTTTTGAGATCTGTAAGATATTCGGAATTGGAAAAGAAATAACAAATGTTATTGAACGGATTTTAATAACTATATTATATTTCCGCAAGGTATATGTTCCGAAAATAATTATACAAGACAATCATATTATCTGATTTACGAGACAAGCTACTACTCGGGATGAGTTGTGCGTTTCATGGTAGTAGTCCAACATGGTTTACACACGAATAGTAACAGGTGCGCGACTTGGGTACTATGTCGTATGTGAACTCATGAATTAAGATAAGTCACGATCGGTTCGTCGAGTTAAAACACTTAAAGACTCGGGTTTGTACACACAAGTCAAGATAGTTGAATAAACTATCTTTTAACCGGAAAAATAAGTTAGATTTATATATGATAGACTTTAAGGTGTCCTTTATTGGTAAATAGGGCACGAGGAAGTCGGTCAAAGCTTTGGGCTTTGTTTGCTAGCTAGCTTGGAAATTAAGGTGAGTTTCACGGCCCCATTTTACTGTTTTAACTGGGGGAAAGATATGTTCGTCAAAAGTTATCACATATTGAAATGTTTTCAAAGGTTAAAATGTGATAAGTGGCATGATGAGTACTTGAGTTTTTGTTCGCCACTCGGGGTTGGGTCCTCGCTACTGTAACCATTAATTCAGGTAAATGAAACTGAAGGAATATTTGGATAGTACTATTGGTGCCTGACGAGGCCCACCTCTGGTTGATAGCGTCAACCCGGTAAAGACAAGAGGTGCACATATTCTGAACTTAAGTCGTTGGGTTCCGAGAAACGACTTGGAGCGGGGCATATTTATTAGTCTTGGTTTGGTTATGGGACTCAGGGGATTGCTTATCATCATAGTTTGTAGGAGCTAGCTACTCCGTACAAAGGCCACAAAATGTGCTGGATTTGCACAGGATGTAAAAATGTGCTGGATTTGCACAGGATGTAAAAATGTCGTATTTACGAAACTAAAACCTGTGAACTCACCAATATTTTATATATTGACGTCTTTTTAAACATATCTTTCAGGTAACTAAGTACTGAACAGGTATGCGGCTAGTACGGTGGAATTTGGGATGTCGGACACTGGTTGGGGGTTTCGTCTATTGTTACCCTCGGGTTGGGACGTAAACGGAAACACCCCACTTTAAAACATAATGTTTGTGGTTTTAAGTAATGTTTGGAACCAGGTACTCCTCCCCGACATCTTAATATAATGATCTTTTCTAATTAAATATAGTTTGTGTTAATCTTGACTTTGATATGCTTTCGAGCGTCGCGCCACGTGTTTCCGCCATTGGCGTGGTGTGACAGAAGTGGTATCAGAGCCAAGGTTATAGCGAACTAGTATTTTTGAAAAATCCAGACTATAACCGGTTTTGGCTCGAAAACGAAGTTTTCAAAAATAAAACACAACGAAATATTTTTAGAAAAGAAAGAAAATTGTACATGGATTGTACAAGGGGAAATTCCGACCGACTAGCCATGTGTGTCAATATATAAAATGTTAGAAAATAAGGATATGAAGGTTTAAATTGTGTAGAGATCCGATTTTCTAACTAGTGCTAGTTAATGCATATAAGTAGTACAGATAGCTTGCCTATAAGGATATCGTCTCACACTTCACTTTAGTCCGCACTTTTGCATCGATTACCGATATCGACAAGCGGGAAGGACAAGCGATGGTCTACGACGAACTCACCCGCTTACCTGCGGACGGGATGATCGGAAGGGCTAACCTTTATCGTGCTAGTGGACGTTGTCGTGTTGCTGATGTTGTGAAGGCGAAGCTAGTCTAGGTCCTTTATTGTGTGAAATCTTTGTTTTGGATCAGGAAGCTCGGAACTAGCGGGCACCAAAATTACCTGGCAACACCGATTATCATTGCGGGTGCACACGTAATAATAACTTGTGGTGCACGGTAACCTAGGTGGGCGCTAGGGTTGGGGTTGGTGATCACTCCTTGTCTTGTCTATTCTTGTTCTGTAGGTTCAGTCTTAGCTTGTGATTGGCCAACGAGTTAAAAAGGGAGGTCTTGTTGATATCCCTTGATTTCGATCCTTGCAAACTGAATGAGCTCTCTTCAGCATTACCTCTAAGGTACGAACACGGAAGAGCTCGAACGTCTATTCATATGAGTAATCTGACGTAAACCCTTGCATCGGATAGGGACAGGAGACGAAAACTTCCTTGTATAGGAGTTGAATGCCTCCACACAAAGTTCTTCAAAGGAGCGGACATACGAGGATGCACTGCCTACCGAAGAGATGAATGCTTGGTACGATGCGTGGAATGCTAAACCTGGAACCCAGTGAAGACCGAGGGTGCGTCCCTGCAAAACCAGTGCGTTTTGAGCACGAGACCCTGTGTGGATCAGTATTGAGATTAGTTGCCCGTGTGCTGCTATATTATTACTGTGAGTAAGTCATTCTTGATCTAAGACATGCCCAAGTTGTCTTCGAGGGTCAGGCGTTCCTTCCCCTATTGGAGGGCAGAATCGTCCTTGCTGAGTTAATAGGCTTGATCATCTTATCTAGAAGGCATGATAGCCCCCGTCTAAATCAACAATGTCGAATCGGCAAGATCCTAGTATAATTATTTAATGGGAAAATAATTATACGGTAAAGTGAGTCGAGTCGAGTCGATGGTTGTAAAATGTAGTGTCGAATCGACAAGATCCTAGTATAATTATTTAATGGGAAAATAATTATACGGTAAAGTGAGTCGAGTCGATGGTTGTAGAATGTAATATCGAATCGACAAGACCCTAGTATAATTATTTAATGGGAAAATAATTATACGGTAAAGTGAGTCGAGTCGATGGTTGTAAAATGTAGTGTCGAATCGACAAGATCCTAGTATAATTATTTAATGGGAAAATAATTATACGGTAAAGTGAGTCGAGTCGAGTCGATGGTTGTAAAATGTAGTGTCGAATCGACAAGATCCTAGTATAATTATTTAATGGGAAAATAATTATACGGTAAAGTGAGTCGAGTCGATGGTTGTAGAATGTAATATCGAATCGACAAGACCCTAGTATAATTATTTAATGGGAAAATAATTATACGGTAAAGTGAGTCGAGTCGATGGTTGTAAAATGTAGTGTCGAATCGACAAGATCCTAGTATAATTATTTAATGGGAAAATAATTATACGGTAAAGTGAGTCGAGTCGATGGTTGTAAAATGTAGTGTCGAATCGACAAGATCCTAGTATAATTATTTAATGGGAAAATAATTATACGGTAAAGTGAGTCGAGTCGATGGTTGTAGAATGTAATATCGAATCGACAAAATCCTAGTATATTTATTTAATGGGAAAATAAACATATGGAAAGGTGAGTCGAGTCGATTGTGGGGAAAATGAAATCTCGACCGACAAGATCCTAGTATAACTACTTAATGGGAAAGTAATTATATGGTAAAGTGAGTCGAGCCGGAGAGGATTTTATCCAAGTCAGTTAATATATATGGAGACATACATATATATTGAATATAAGGTCACGACGTGCGTTTGCGTCTGAATTCGTCATAATACTTGGGGAGTGAAACCACATTTCGGGAGCCGAAATCGTAAAGCGTGTGACTCGTAATTGTCAAGTGTCACAGAACGCTCTGGCTGACATTGAAATCCCTCTCGAAAAATCAAATAACGGACTACTGGAAGTGGTCACGTTATTCTGTCAACTAAACTTACCCATGGGATGACAATTCCATTGACCTTGTTGCAATGTTGGACGTCCGCTACCCTCATCAGGACGACGAGACTGGTTGTCTATTTGGGGTGGCAATTGATGCGAAGTGTTTTCCATCAATCCCCATAGATATTGAGACGTTACGTCCCTTTGTCACGGTGGTTTATGAACTAAGGTTGCGAGATCCATTCGTTATGGACAACGTGACCTGTCTAATCTCTTGTCATATTCCGATACTCTCACTGCGTGGCCTATCAGGAAGAAAGTCACTGGCCTTGCCTAGGTGGCGGAGAGGCATTTCAGTTGATGACTGTCGGTGCTAGGGCCAAAATAACATGCAAGAGGACCCTAATGAGAAGGATGACTCGGCTGAATTGCCAGAGTCTGCATCGTTTTATTTCATCCTGGTGTCTCGATAAATCATGATCCTTCTACCTCTACTATTCTCGTTGTGACCAATAATTTGATACTGGAAAAGATGTAGCTTGGTTTCTAGGTCCTATGGATACTATTTACCACACATCTAATAGCTACGACGGGTCTAAGGTTTCTGCTGAGCCTGCTGTTGTTGCTGCTATCATTGTCCTACGGCTCAAGCGAATCCTGTTGTCATTACTAAGTGTGGAACTCTTGTCGAGTTTGTTGTTGTTGTTCCCTAAATCTCCGCTAGGTGTGTCACAATCGTTTCTGTAACTCGTGTCAAGCTTCTTCTCGTTGTTCTATGGCCCAAGCGAATCATGTCGTCGTTGCTGAGAGTGTAGCTCATACTGAGGGTGTTGAGGATGTTTCTATGGCTTTTGTCAAGTTTGATGTTGCTGTTGTTTCGAAGGCTCCTGCTAAGATCATTGTCATTGACATAGATATCTCTAAGACCCTTGCCAAGCCGCTGTGACCATGTTTGTGTCACGGTGGAGTTCGTTCCTGATAACTTCATTTTCTTTGAGGCTTTCGTTGAACCGCTCGTTATCATTCCCTGGCTCCTGCCAAGAATGGTCCTCAAGCTTGGGTTAAGTCTGTCAATGATACAGTTGCCATTATTCGAGTGACTTATATCGAGCCTGCGGTCGTTCTCCCTAAGGACGATGTCGACCTGATAAGTCTACTAATCTATGTAGAACCCATTGTTCCCATTTCTGTTATGATGGCGGATGCCTTTGGTGATCCAATCGTTCCTACTAATGAGCCTATGGAGTATAGGTTTGCTGCTGAGGATACGAATAAGGATTCCGTCACCATAAGTGAGCTGAAACGCACCGGGGTGCGTGCTCACCACAATGGAGCTTCATGTAGTTATGTATAGTGGACTCGCTAGGTTGTGTGTCATGCTGCTGTCTTGAATTCATGTTGTGGCGTTACCCCTAGCGATTGTACATCCTTGTAGTTGCACAGTTTTGCCGACTGCATATCCATGTGGTTGCGTTTCGCTGTCGATGATGCACCTCCGTGGTTGTGCTGCTCCTGATGCGGTATTCACTTGTTGTTATGTTTCGCGGACATGTTGCGATCATTGTCGTGTTGTCCCTACTGTCGTAATGTGTCGGGAACGTATTGCTACAATTGTTGGATTGACTTGATGATGTAATAACTTGTCGTTTGTTTCACTCTTGGTTCCCTCGGGATAAAGACATTACCCCAAACCCACGTAACTGTTGTTATGTTGCTGAGTGGTTGTGTAGTGACGCCAACGTTAATGTGGGAATTCGGGTGTCTAACGGACTTTCCAGTAGTCATACTAAGACACTCTAGTACTAGTGTTAACACATGTATTTCTCTAAAGTTCGAATCTCGTAGTTGGAGCAATTGACCGGATTATGTGTCGACCTTTTCATATGCCCGCGAGTCTCGTGAGCATTACCTCTCCAAAATCTAAGGCATCAGTGACGCCATGTCCAGCCTTAACCTTTTACGCGCATTTTGGTCGACTAACCACTCTCGAATCATGTCGGAAGGAAATCCCATGATCCACACATGACGGGGTGAGGCTCGTCTTTGCGATAAAGGGATTTCGGATACATCTCGAACTTGAAGGTATCGAGTAAGTGTGAGCGATATTATGACCCATACCTTTGGGCTAGTAAGAGTTGAAAGGCTCAATTTATTATTGCTCATCCCAGTGGATTCGTTTGACATCATACCCGCCGACGTGTCATGCCGATGACTGCGGGAATAACAGTGTGGACCCACCCACAGCGTGTGCATTGGTGGAGTCCCCGGTACATGATTCGGAGGTCTTATGAAACCCTGAATCTAGAAGGGCATGTAGCATTGTCTACTCTATAAGGGTGCTACCCTACCGTGATGAGATCTTCGATCAACTCAGCCCTTCGATTGATGTTATCCTGCTAATGGTAGGTTATCTTGTCTTGGTGTCGTTGCGTAGAATCTTGGGATAGTGGAACCCTTTCGACCTTGGGTCGATACGGGTGTTCCCAGTTATTTTTCTGTAGCATTGCTCGCGCTAGAGCAAAATCCCCTGTCCTCGACAGACACTGTTGGAGACACCTTAGTAATATGAGCCGCCAGGTCGGTGCGTTCAGTACCTGACTAATCAAGATGAGCTCGAAAGCTTACATGTTGCACCCATGCGTGTGACTACCTGAGTCGTTGAATGGGATGCCTTACGGGAAGGCTCAGGACTATCGCTTGTAGTGCGATCTCAGTCGTTCGTTTGTTTGTTTAAGTAACGACTTGGGCGAATGAAGCCATCAAGCCAAATGTAAGATCTATGTCAGATGTATTCATTTATGACTCAATTCCACCTCTTAACTTGAAAGGTCCGACAAGATGGAACCTTTGGCGAGTGAGGGATTCCAGTTTTAGGACTCCTTTCACTCAGATCACTGCATAGGATCGGATAGTCAATTCAAGGGAAAGTGTCCTGTGTTGTTCAGAATTGACTTACTAGGTTGCTAATAACGATAGGACACCAGTGCTCGTGAGGCACATATAGCAGGACAAGCACTGGGTACCCTTGTTTTGGGTAGTTACCAATGCTCTGCTTACCGTCTCGAGGGAAACCAACGTGTTGAGAGGTTGTCGAGACCATATCCTCGGGTTGTTGCTGCAACCATATCATGATGATTCATATACGTCATTCCTATGTTGACCAATGTGATGAGGTGATGTGAGCCTCTAGACATTTGTGTTTAAGTCGGCTTAAATTCTCGCGTATGGTGGAATATACGGCCCGTGTGTCGGATATACATTGTTTACTGCTGGGGGAACTGAGGGGTGAAAGTGACGCAAAAACTTTCGACCTCCATCAGTCCATATTAGGCGTCCTAGTACCACTAACCACAATCGCTCATGCGGAAAGGTTGTAAGTTAGTGCATAGTGGATTTCAGTCCAGGTGAGGACACAGGAATACCATCCGCTACTATAAACAACCTTGAGCGTCCTCGAGAATGTCGACTGCTTTGTGATCTGGTAAGATCACCCGGTTAGTGAGATTCGAACGAGCGAACCTAATGGTCATGTCGCCTAAGGTGTCCGGTGGTTGTGATGAGACCCAGACAATGATCGATTGCTGTTTGGAACCTTCTCATCCCATACTCGCTTGTGGTTATAATATGAGGCATACAGATAGCCACCTATACTCTTGGAGAGTCGTGGCTAGACACTAGATGCCAACGTTCACAATATCGGATTTTAGTAGTTATCCTGCCCCAGAGTGTGCCAAACCTTGAACGCAAGTCTGGGATACTCAATTTGAGACAAGTATGGATTACCATTCACGAACGAATGAATTGTTGTCCTGGACAGAAGTGCCCTGTGTGATACGATTAGTGTCGGTGGCAAATCAAATTCGTGTACTTTGTCGCCAGAATTTCTTATGTGAAAGGAATTATCACCCCAGTGTTCGGGGTGTACTGCTCGAAGCCCTCTGGAGTGCATACGTGTACGTCTCTAGTACATTGAATGACAGATAGAGTTATACACATGATCTGGCTTGAGTTCAAGAGATGACCAACGAATCTGGTAGATTCAAATCTGCTTGAATAAGTGGCCAAACCGATCGGAAAGTGCATTAACAAGGCGTTAGTCTTAGGAACTTCGAATCGGTATAAGATCCTGCTGAGTGTTATACTCTGAAAGGGTAACAAAGCACGAAAGACGGTAATGGAGTGACTTCGCTTAGTACTCCAGTGACTCGGAGATGTCAGTTAAAATTGGCCTTGCAACGAACAAGCTCGAACTATCGCAAGAGCTTAGTGGGACTCCTGATGAATCTCGCAAGTCTGGCCTGAGGCAGCATTGTCAATTCCTCGACCGACAGAATTCAGGTGGACGCAAAGCTCTACTATTTCGGGAAAACCGATATTTGTGACGGATTTCGATATCCAAGAGCTCGGTCGTGGCCGGCTCATGACATTGTGTTCGTTAGGACGCTAAGCGTGAACTTGGGCTCACGTAGAAAAGGGGTAATCGTGTGAGTCGCAAACATCCCGCCCTGTTCAAGGATACTAACGTATCGGATGACTTGAACTGAATTCCGGGACGGAATTCTCTTAACGGGGGGAGAATGTGACAACCGGCAAATTTCGTACAACGATTAACGCGATTCTAATCATGTTTTAGAAGTAATTAACATGGTTTAAGGTTAATTATGGTTAGTTGAGCTGATATGAGTCCTACGATGTCCTTTTGAAAGTTCGTTGAAGCCTTGATGCCTTTAAAGAAAGGCTTCGCGTATTTAACGTAACGAACTGACATCAGCAAAAATTTGTCAAACTGGAATAACATAAGCTTATTCTATGTAAATACGACACGTATTTACTATCGATGCGAACGGATGTGAAATCGGCGTGGTAAACGGCCAAAAACGCAGCGTTTTGGAGGCGGAGAGGAACTGACGTGGGATTCGAACGTCAAAACGTGTGGTTTTAACCGCTATCGAACTTTCGGAATAATTATTTATTATAAATAATTTCATTTAATTAGTTTCGAAAGTAAACAGGTCGTTTAAAGGAAGGATAACACAACCGAGTCGATTAACGCAATTTTAACGCATGTTCCGTTTTCACGCGTCGAGTTACGAGAATAATAACTAAATTGCTCGGTTTAGTTGTGTTTTTAATTACGAACAAAACCGAATGATTTTTATAAATTATTTTCGAGCCTAATAATAAACCGAAGCGAAAAACGTTTATACGGGTTCGATACGTGGTGCACAACCCACCTACCTAACCCTAAGTATAAAAAGCATAAGATGCTCCTTCTTCTTCACTTCCATCAGCCGCATGGTCTCTCTCTCTCTACTCTCTCTCTAAAATCTGCATCACTCTCTCTCTACCCTTACACACACACCCGCAACCTCCCTTCCCCCTCCCTATGGCAGCGATCGGCCACCACCACCCACGGTGGTGGCTGTGCGGTGGTTCTGCAGCCCGAAACGCGCGGAAGACAGCAGCGCAGAGGTGGTTTTAGTGGTGGTTTTGGTCGGGATCTGGTTGTGACAGAGTGAAGTGGCCCGATTGGTGGTTTTGCGGCCCGATGATGGTGGTTTTGAAGTGGAAGTCGCCGGGGGTTGGTAGTGGCTGTAGAGGTGGTTGTTCCGGTGGTTCAGGGCGGCGGTGGTTCCAGATCCGGCATGATCGAGGGCCCGGATCACATATGGCTCGGGTGTGGAAGATTGGTTCAGCTCGGGTCAGGTTTGGTTCAAGTCTGGCTCGGTACGGGTCAGATTCGGTCTTTGGGTTCGAGTCAACCACGGGTCAGATCGCGTTTGGTCCGGTTATGGTTGTGGTTTGGTGATGGTTCGGTGCCGGGTTGGTCCGGGTCGGGTCAGATCTGGCTCGGTTTGCGTGTCGTCTTCAAGTTCTAGTCGTGGGTCAAGGATGGTAGTCTCGTGACAGATCCGGGTCAGATCTGGTCAACCTTGCTCACGGATCAGATTTCGAGCTCGGTTAAACACGAGTCAACTCCGGTCAAACTTTGACTCGGTCAACGCGTCGTTCGAGACGTGTCTAGTCACGCACGCGCATTTCGGTATAATTTAATCGTGTTTATTTTTCGTTACATTTATAAAGCATATTATAAATATAATATGAAAGATGTGCTAACTCGCGGCGAACCATATACGAAAATAAACAAAAACTTGTATATTAAAACGTGACTGGTGTTTTGACGTCGGACTAAATTGTTGGACTATACGTATATATTTACATAAATAGTATGATTTATATAATAGTCAAAACGTATAAAGTCTCGTGGATTAGAAATGCGGATAAATATAATGTCGTCTTTTGTTTAGGTGTTGATTTTGGGAAATTGTAGACAACTTGTGTTGTCTGGTTTATACAAAAACAGAGGAAACTCTGCCAAATTTTTGTAAAGTCGTAAGTGCAACGAACGTGATATCGTTGTGCGTTTTACAAATAACTTTTCATTTCAATTGTTGCACAAGAGTAATTTCATACAAATCGCGACGCTTTGACAACGATTATGTCTAACAATAATAGTCGATCTCGAACAACGCTTGCAAGGCAAATGTATATAGTTTTCATCGATGCGTCAAGTATGATGAGTTTTCGAAACCTTTCGATAACTAAATAATGTTTAACGTTCGGATTCAAAATATAATGCGTGCGACTTTATTTGGAAGTCTTTACAAAAAGCAAAGTTTTGAGATCTGTAAGATATTCGGAATTGGAAAAGAAATAACAAATGTTATTGAACGGATTTTAATAACTATATTATATTTCCGCAAGGTATATGTTCCGAAAATAATTATACAAGACAATCATATTATCTGATTTACGAGACAAGCTACTACTCGGGATGAGTTGTGCGTTTCATGGTAGTAGTCCAACATGGTTTACACACGAATAGTAACAGGTGCGCGACTTGGGTACTATGTCGTATGTGAACTCATGAATTAAGATAAGTCACGATCGGTTCGTCGAGTTAAAACACTTAAAGACTCGGGTTTGTACACACGAGTCAAGATAGTTGAATAAACTATCTTTTAACCGGAAAAATAAGTTAGATTTATATATGATAGACTTTAAGGTGTCCTTTATTGGTAAATAGGGCACGAGGAAGTCGGTCAAAGCTTTGGGCTTTGTTTGCTAGCTAGCTTGGAAATTAAGGTGAGTTTCACGGCCCCATTTTACTGTTTTAACTGGGGGAAAGATATGTTCGTCAAAAGTTATCACATATTGAAATGTTTTCAAAGGTTAAAATGTGATAAGTGGCATGATGAGTACTTGAGTTTTTGTTCGCCACTCGGGGTTGGGTCCTCGCTACTGTAACCATTAATTCAGGTAAATGAAACTGAAGGAATATTTGGATAGTACTATTGGTGCCTGACGAGGCCCACCTCTGGTTGATAGCGTCAACCCGGTAAAGACAAGAGGTGCACATATTCTGAACTTAAGTCGTTGGGTTCCGAGAAACGACTTGGAGCGGGGCATATTTATTAGTCTTGGTTTGGTTATGGGACTCAGGGGATTGCTTATCATCATAGTTTGTAGGAGCTAGCTACTCCGTACAAAGGCCACAAAATGTGCTGGATTTGCACAGGATGTAAAAATGTGCTGGATTTGCACAGGATGTAAAAATGTCGTATTTACGAAACTAAAACCTGTGAACTCACCAATATTTTATATATTGACGTCTTTTTAAACATATCTTTAAGGTAACTAAGTACTGAACAGGTATGCGGCTAGTACGGTGGAATTTGGGATGTCGGACACTGGTTGGGGGTTTCGTCTATTGTTACCCTCGGGTTGGGACGTAAACGGAAACACCCCACTTTAAAACATAATGTTTGTGGTTTTAAGTAATGTTTGGAACCAGGTACTCCTCCCCGACATCTTAATATAATGATCTTTTCTAATTAAATATAGTTTGTGTTAATCTTGACTTTGATATGCTTTCGAGCGTCGCGCCACGTGTTTCCGCCATTGGCGTGGTGTGACATACACACACACGCACGCAAGGGAAGGGATGTTAGTTTGACATATTTTACTCGTGGGTTTTTATTCTATTATGTTATAGGGGGCATTAGAATATAGTAAAATAAGTGGGCCTAATAGGATCCAAAAAGTTATGACTTTAGGGTTCTTTTTTATTACCCTCCTTCACACTACCTACAAGAACTCAAGCTCTGTGGGAAATCAAGTATCTCAAACTCAAAAGAACAAACTCTCTGCGTTTGAATGGCTTCCAGAAGATTTGTTGTTTGAAAATTTTGTAAATCTAGATATTAAATGCGTTGTTAAGCTTAAGAGTGTTTGCAAAACCATCCAAGCCGTTATCTCAAGCCCCTTGTTTAGGCGACATCTGGCTAATCAGTTTAATGTCGTTTACTTTGTGCATATGAGAGATTGGTTAGCTGATGCTGGGGAGATTATATGGTTTAACCAACAAGGTCTAAAGTTCATGTTTAGTCTAAGGTATTTGAGCCTTCCAAAACTGATGAATACCGAGATGCCTAGTCTACTAACATCTGATGGTAATCTCTTTGTTTTTCTGTTGGAACCATCTAGGGACATACTCTTGGTTTTGAATCCTTTTACCTATGCTTCTAAAAGAGTTCATTGGCCTTTTGAGGTCACTTCCTTCACATTTAGAAGACCATGTGAGTTCAAAATCATCGTTTTATCCCCAACCGAACCTCATTTCTGGTTCGTCTATGTTGAATACCACTACGTACAACCTGCCCATTTTATTTATGACTCGCTGACAAAAAGATGGCGTTGGAGGGTCGTAAGGATGGTGATGGACCCTCACTATTTGAACATTGCTGATAAGATGGCCTTGTTTCTTATGGCAAACCTGGCCTACATGATTTCATTTACCCATTCACCCTCTTTTCGTGAACCCACCCTCGCAGTTCTATCAATCTATCCAAGACCCGAGGTGCCTTACATGAACACACCAGGGTGGAACGATTCCTTCCTATCAGATTATCTATTCAAATGGCTGGTTATCGTTAATTATGCTACAAACATCCATTGCCCCAACTTTTCAGCTCTCAAATCAGTCACATTTTTCCGTATGAGCAATGATTGGACAAGATACGAGTACCTGATGCAACTCCCTCCCCACCTACTTCAATTCCTGAAAAACCATGTTCCCGCTCTTTTCATGTCATTTGACCTTCAAGAATACCAAAGAACATCAACCAACCAACCTACTTACCTTGCTTACTTATGGTTTGAAATATTCCTTAATCTTAACCATGAATGTTGATAGTGTAACACCCTAACCCGTAATCACGCGATCAACGCCCAAATTATACGGGTTTGGACCTTACTTAAACCACTCCCGAATTAAAACTTTGAAATTTTCTTTATAAGTCAACCCATTAAGATCAAATACATGTTTGGTTCACACAAATTTTTACATTTTAATAGTTAAAACATATTTTAAGATGTTGCGTTTTAACGGGAGTTCCTTAGATTCTAGTGCGGAAGCTTGTATGGGTGATCTGGTGTGTTCGGCTCTTATCGCGACTAGATCCTTGCTCCGGGACTTCCATCACATGTTTACCTAGCACCATTACACAAAGAATGGTTAGTGAGTGGTCAAATGAAACATTTAACTAGTACGATAGTCGTTACACGTCGAAACGGAACGAACCAGGCCAAACGGCCCATTATCAGGTGAACGAACTGCTGCAACTTATGCGCAGCAGCTGTTCGGATCGCTTTTATTCCTTCTAAAACCCAAAATCCGACTTCGACTTTCAAATGAGAATTGTTCTACGCTCCGAGAGCTTTCCAGGCATATAAAGAACGCCTCCTAACGATTTTTCTACGATTTTATATGCAATTTTAAAGATCGTGCTGACGTGCAGGTCTATTCGCGCGGCCGGTCGGTTTATTCGCGCGGCCGGTCGAAGCTTCTAATCTGATGTAATTTTGGTGGCTTTTAAGCGTGGGAATCATGTCGCAACCGCATTTGATGATTCCCGAAGCCTAAGTAATGACTTGCCGACTAAATAAACATTTGTTTGACTGAAATTATGGTCCGGTTTATGTCGCCATGATCCGGTTCTTAGTTTTGAATGTTTATGGCGACTTTTTCCCAAATCGACCCATTTAGACATTGAACTTAAGCAAAACACCCTTCGACCACGCGCAATGCGTATAGTTTATGTTGTCAAGTCATTAGACACTTGGTCAACTAAAGTGTTTGTCCGATTTGTTCATTATGACTTTGTTATTAGATTTATCCTTTAGTAAATCTTTATAAATTCCCAAAATGCCCCTCCTAGCCAAATCTTTCGATTTAGCCATTCATGGCGACTCTTCTTGATTCAAACCCATTGTTTTGGACTCAATGACTTGTTTAAAAACTTCTAAGTCCATACGGACTTAGATTTTCAACATTTCTCAAGATTGTTCTAATGTGGTCGATTCTAAGCGCCTTAGCGCGCATTAGACATAGTTATGGAAATAACTTACTTGATTTGCACCCACACTTCATGTGGGTACTTTATCACCTATGTTGCTTCGCCCGAAGGCGTTTATTTGACTACGGACTTACCGGGTGGCCTTGACCCATATCCATACCTTGTGTTTATCCTCCATGATTCTTAACATCAAGAATGCACGCGCAATTGCATCTACCTGTATGCTTTCTAAATAGACAACGTTAATTTCTCGGAACTCAAATGGCAATAACTTGCCATTTGACCCGTTTAACTCTATGAATCTTAATGCTTGGAATACAAGTATCAAGTGTTGGATTCACATGGTGAGGACATCACCATTTGACCCGTTTAGACTCCTAGTTCATAACGCTATGTTACCCAAGTTTTTATCTATGGTTCAAGTGAAACAAACTTGACCCATTTAACATCATGCTTAACGACTCCATTCAATTGGTTTAATTTGGATTAAAACATCATTTCTCACATATCTTTATTAGTTGACCCGTTTGATGGATTTCTCCATTTGGTCATACCTCATTATCTCGATTAAGGTCATAAACCACATTTTGTATTGAGTGCACATATGGCAACTCACTTAATAGGTTCTACCCCTCGGGGTTTATCTTTACCTCACACTCAAGATTTGAAACTAATGTTTATAACAATTTAAGCTATGTTATAGTATATCGGCGTAAGTAAAACTTACCTCATATCCATTCTTGCTTCCATGCGCATTGAGCTTGCATCCGTTTGACCCGTTTGCACCCCTAGTTCTTGTACCTAACTTAGGGACATGTCAAACCTTGTTTTGTTAGAATACATTATATGGATTTCTTTCATTATCCATGGCATTCATGTATTCATTTTACCTCTAGCTCAACCTCACATTTCAAGTATTCATGTTTAAACATGTTTACACATTTATTTCCTCATTCAAGCATTTTATCAAACACTTGGTGTGCACTCACCAATTCAATTGATTTTCATGAGTTTTAAGTTAGCCAAAGCATACCCATTTAGCTAAACATCACCATATCATGTTATCTAGACTTCTTAGTCTAATTTCTCATATTAACAACTCCTAAGAGTCACAAAGATTACTAGATATAAGTTGATTCAACCTAGAGGTTAAACCCCAAAATTCTACACATATCCATAAGCATATGATCAAAATCAAATACACATATTAGTGTGATTTGTAACCGGATTATACATGTTTAAGGCTCCCCAAGACTAGGGTAACCCATATTAACCATCAATTCCACGTTTTTATCAAAACCCTAAATCTTCATAAGAATCAAAAACGAATTATGGCATAAATTTCGGCCAATAAAAGGTACCTTGTTGTAGTTTAGGACCCATATGACCCGTTTCTTGCTCATGAACTGAAAGCCCCTTGATTTTGGCTTGGATTGAGCTTGAGCTTGAGGTTTAGGGTTTGGTTGTTGGAGGAGATGATCTCCTGATCATCACACACGACACACACACACACACTTTGTGTGTGTTTTTAATGTTTTATTATTATTAATAAAACCCACTTTGTCATTTGGCAGCAATGGTCCCTCAAGTTTTAGTCTCGTTTTGCTTTTGGATTATAACATTAACTAGATTAGTATCTTGTAGTGGGTTTTAGTCTCGTTTTTATTCGTTGACTAAAACAACCACCGCTAAATTCGCTTTCGCACTTTATCAATTACGCCTAATGGGGTATTTAGGCGAAACAAGATTTCGGGGTGTTATAGATAGTTTAGCAAGTATGTTTGTAGTTGTTGTAAGCCTTACGGGATAAACACCTTTAGTTATTTAAACTATGATGAAGCTTTTGATTATGTAATATAATAATTGTAAGATATGATGGTATTTAGATTATGTGAATCTTGATGATGAATTGTTAGTATTGTTCTTGGAATTTTGTACATGTTTAAAAATCATAATTCATGTTGGTTTGATGAATGTTTGCTCATGAATGTTGGAAAACCCATGTGTAGATGTTGATTATTGAACCTTGTTTCATATTATTAGGTTCGTAACATGAAACTAGGAATGGTAACTAACTTGAGATGAAGAACGTGAACATGTGTGCAATCTTGCACTTAGATTTAGAAAAATCATAATGGTGTTGTGTTAGATTCTAAGGTTGATAAAAATTGTAAGTTAGTAGTTTAGACCAAAATTGTTATCTTACAAGTTTAAACCTCAGATTTGTCACTTGAACAATATAAATGTTTATCTGCATAAAAGCTACTTTAGGTGATCAAATTGTTGTTCAAATTATTTTTTTTAAGTTGTCGAGTTAGGAATTTTGACAAATGAATAACTTGTATTTAAAGGGTTAACTTAAGTATTACAAAACGGACTTCAAAGAATAATTCTAGGTGATTGAGGTGTTTTTGTCATTTTAATTTTTCAAAGAATTATATAATTAAGAGACCTTAATTGGAACTTAATTATTAGAGAGTTTGTCTTGCCATCATTTCTTACTCTAGGAACATTACATGTCATTAATGGAATCTTAGTTTAGATGACTTTTAACTAATATTGTTTTTTTTTGTAAATCTGTTTATTTTTAGTGTCATTTAATATTTAGTAATTTTAACTTATAAAACTCAACCCAACTCTCGAAAAGGCTCTACAGTAACAAAAGTTTAGTATTGAGAAACCGCGTCCACTGATTGATATCCGATTCTTACCATTTAAATTATATTACTTTTAGATAGGTACACTTGCCTTTCGTGTGTGTAGTTTAATTTATGATAATAACTATAAATTGTGTGAACAAATATCTTCATAAAAAAATATATATACCTCACGCACATCAACGGTCATGGACGTCCGGTAAAAAACCACAAACCAAGGGTTTTAAGGCGGTGCATCTGTAGAGAGAGAAATAGAAGAAAAGGTAGAGAGAGAGAGAGAGAGATGGGTATAAAAACCTACTAGGCATACAACCCACAAAGCACATGTTACAACCCAACAATACACACAACACCAACCAAGCAACAACAGGGCCGTCTCCGAAAACGTCAACAAAAATTTGGGCCTTGGGCGAAAAAGAATTTGGGCCCAAAATTTTGTAAAGAGGAATGAATTATAAAAAAAAATTGAGTATTGTGCTAGAGCCAAGGATTGAACTTGAGACCTCTACATTAAAATAACATGGTTTTTCCAACTCCACTAACAAGACTTTAATATATAAAACACAAATATATATCCTAAATATAGAATTTAATATATATATGCGCATATTTTAAAAAAAACGTTTGGGCCCATTTAAGGGTCGGCCCGGAGCCGGTGACCACCCGACTCACCCTCCCAGCCGGCCTTGAGCAACAATACCCATGCTTCATGTGCGGTGGAGGTTTTGTCTATGACGGTGTTTAGTAGGTCGTTGGAAACAGTGCTATAGATCCATTGTAAAACAATGGCATCCAAGCGTTCCCATTCTTCGGTTTTGGCATCGGCTTTGGTAGAGGATGTGGGTTCGGTTTCGGTGGTGCGGGGAGGAGAGAGGTGGTCATTAACCAGGAAGGCTTTGCAATGGATACGGAAGAGAGTCGCCCATGAGTTGTACTGAGCCGACTCGACTTCCAACAAAATAGGAATGTAGTTCTTTATATTAGAAACAGTGGTGGCAGGTGAATCTTAGATTCGAGAGTGATAGAGGGGGATGTGGGAGATTGATTAGCCTAGTCGCCCATGGAGATAAGAAAGAAAGAAACCGATCGACTGAAGAGGAGGTCGACCGGGGGGGGGGGGGGGAGGGCCGACGATTATGTTAGAGAGGAGGAGGTATCCTGGACTCTTGATACCATGAAAGTTTAGGACCCTTGATCCTTTTCCATTGATTAACCTCTCTATAAATAATACAATGAAATCCCTAATTATGGGAATAGATAATTACAATTTAAATACAATTCAAACTAATTCAAACTAGGTCTATCTCTTCCAAATATATCTATAGGCTATTACAAACAATGCACAAACCCAATGCTAATTAGTAGTTTAAATTACATGGTAGAAGTTGGTTAATCTTGATCACACCCGCTGAAATTTGTTTTCTGGGTTTTAGAATACAACCGTACTGGGTTAATTAAATTTTATTATATGGCCATATTGAACTAGTTTTACCAATATTATGAATCTATGACACGACACGAACCTAACACCCGAACGGTTTAGGTCAATTTTAGGTTAAACTGGTTAACATGTCTAGCTAAATATGTTTTTATGACATAATTTTATTTATGTCGAAGTTCAAAACTTAGTAGAGAAATTGACATCAACAACCTTACCCAGTTAATCTCATTCATAACCATAAAAGCAAGTGGGATATAGGCGCACATTGCCCCTATCCTTCGAGATAGGGGTGTTCTTCTAGTTATTTTTTCGGGTTTCAGGTTTTTTAGGTCGGGTTGTTCGGGTTTTTGGTCGAGTCCCCATGGTCTTTTAGACTTCACTTTAATGGTCTTTTAGACTTCACTTTAACTTAGGGAAACACCCCACTTTTCTAGGACGTTGTTAATTTCATTCAATTCAATGATTTACATATTCGAAACCAATCGAATCGAGTAATGCACTACCGCCCAAGTCGTATTACTAATAAATGATCGGATTTCTTGATCTCTGCCATAACCCACCCAATCTACAACAACAATGAGGCTGATCAGAAGCTAGCATCTTTGTCTTCTTTTAACAAAACTACATCTCCAACACTAATTAGGTATTATTAATTCTATCATTTCTTTTCTACTTTAGTTACTGTTTTACATCTTCCCATAGTTTTTTAGCTGCAAATACATTATGATTTAGTTTGGCTCCTTAGATATAAATAAGAATTTAACTGCAAATTCATACTAGTGTCTTGGCTCCGGGTGGGTAGGTAGGGTTAAGTTTTTAGTAGATTAGGATTTGCTATTCAGAAAGGGGTGTTGCCCCCCTAACCGTTATCTTGATGTAATTTTCTTTGTCCTGGAATGAATGAAAGTATCTTCATAGAAAAAAATAAGAACTAAAAAAAATTTCATGCTTTCTGGAAAAAAGGGCCTCAAATTCTCACCTCGCTTTAGGCCCCGTAAAGGGTTGAACTGGCCCTGTGTGATGCTAATTGCCCTTATTGAACCAAGTTTTACTCTGTTGTGCTTAAAAAGATCTAAGACTGATTGTGTAATATGCATTAATAGCCAATTTCTTTACATGTGTAGATTATGACATCCTCTTCGCGTCACCCGCGAAAGCGTCGTGCATTCGACGCTGGTTTTTTGCCTCACGTGATTCGTACGACACATCATGAATCCGCCACTCGTTTTCCGCTTCACATACAAACTAATGCAACACACCCATGGCTGCAGTTTCCTGATGGTAATCCTGGCAGTGACCGCTTAGCCGGTCTACTCAAGAAACAGTTTGCAACAACATGGACCGTGGACTGGGATACTTTAAAGATGTTACATCTACACGATCGCGCTAAGGACATGATGGGCCCGGTTTGGTTGAGATTTTTCTCCATCAAACAGCCGCAGTACAAAGAGCTATGCTTGGAGTTCCTATCGACATATGAGTTTCAAACGCCTTGCACAGATTATAGCTATGGTCGTTCCATCAGATTCCGGATGGCTGGTATTGAGAGGTCTTGTTCATTGATCGAATTCTCAAGGCGGATGGGTTTATACACAGACGAGGAGATGCAGACCGACATATTTTTGAAGGGATTGACAAAAGTTTCCAGCGATGTGAGCCCACAACAGTTTTGGGCTCAGATTGGAGAGGGACCGTATCAAGCGAAATTTCTGAAGAGCACGCGACTGAAAGATCCGTTACATCGCATTCTCCATCGTATTATTGCACAATCTATTGCAGGGAGGAGGGAGAGTACTGGCGTGGTCACTCAGAAAGATTTATTTTTGTTATATTGTTTAATCAGGCCAGCCGCATGCAATGTGGCGTATGTGCTAGCTAGATACTTCAGTTTTTGTATGGGAAAGATGGCCACTAGTCATATTTGTGGCGGATCGTATATCACTCAACTTGCCAAATCGTATGGCGTTTTGACGCCTGAGGCTTGCGCTTCCTTGACTTCTTTCCTCCCGACTCAAACTTTAGACATGGTGGTACTGACGAACATGAAGGTTGTTGAACAGATTGAAGGTGGAGGCTTCAATTTACTTGATGGCCACGGAGCGATATGGCAACCTGACCCATCGCAGCACGCAGTGAAGCAGGAGGACGCAGCTGAGCAGCAGGACCAACAGCAGCCGCAAGAGGAAACTCAGCAGCAGAGTGGAACGCAACAGTGGCAAGAGGAGGGAAATATATTGACGAACATGAAGGTTGTTGAACAGATTGAAGGTGGAGGCTGCAATTTACTTGATGGCCAGGGAGAGATATGGCAACCTGACCCATCGCAGCACGAGGAGGCACCTCAGCAGCAGCACGCAGTGAAGCAGGAGGACGCAGCTGAGCAGCAGGACCCACAGCAGCCGCAGGAGGAACCTCAGCAGCAGAAGGAGGAGGGAGCTCAACAACAGCACGCTGACCCGCTAACACATCATTTAGGTGTCACTTCCTTAGAACTTGTGGCTATGGTGACTGAGCTCCAACATGGGCAGCAAAGATTAGAGCAAGAGCATCAAAGATGCCACCAGGAGACGATGTCTGCCCTTAGATGCATAGCGAGATATTTTGCTATACCCGACTTCCCACATCAGCCAAAGCATTCGAGGGACGGTGATTCGTAGGCTTAGCAGTTAGCATCCAGGCCTAATCACAACACTTGTTTTGTATCTAGTTATAGTTTTTGAGTCACTTTTGGTCAAACCATATTTAGGTTGGTGTTATGCTGCAGAAAGAAATTGATGATGCAGATGCAAAGATTGGTTAGTAAACTAATCAGGGCTTATTTGCACTAAGGAGTTGCTAAAATGATATGTTTGACTTTTTCTCATAGCACTAATCTTGCATTGATTAAAGAACAAATGGGTTAATTTATAATTAGATGATATTAATATCTAATTATATTTGTTCTATAATATATTTCGAGAGTAATATTAATTTTAGATGATTTTAATATCTATATATATTATTTTTTTAAAATACATAATATATTTTAATTTTTTCATGCGTTTTTTTTCTTAGTCCCTCGCTTTTTTAAGCCTTTCAGGGCCTTAGGAGAGGCCTATGCCTATGCGCCTAGCGCATTTGATAAGCATGATATTTTGTAAATTATTCACAGCAAGTGTTCGGGTAAACTTTGGATGACTCGGCCCATTTGCCTGTTTTGCTTTTAGCTATGTTTTTGAAGTTTACCAGGTCGACCCGATTAAGCATAACAGTAATGGTCCTGTTTTTAGGTAAATGGGCCAAATATAACCGCAGATAGATGGATTGTCTAGTTGGTCATGAGTTAGCTAATAGTTTATTTTCTTGGAAATGGATGAAGTGACGTTGGTATTCGGATGCTTTAATGTAACGTTATAACTATGGATATTATGATGGAAAAGTTACTCATGAGTCCTGAAGAAGTTGCATATGTAGCCATTATTTACTTAAGAGCTTATCAGCAACCTTTGCAAAGATGAGGTTTAGTAATCTGCTAGCCTTCTAGGGGTGTTCATGGCCACTTTTGACTAAATTTTGGACCGAACTTCGCAAACCAAACTGGTTGGGTTGGTCGGTCGTACCAGCCAAAATGGTTTGGTTTAAAACTATTTTTTTATTTCAAAATTGTTATTCGTATTGAATCTTAAAAATGATAAAGATGGTTTATGAATACTATATAGTATACATATATTCCAAAACGGAAAAAATAAAATAAAAAAGGTAAACGGCCTAAATGTAAACCGTATAAAACATAAACTGGCCAAACCTACATAAGAGGTTCTGATTGGGTGTTCACCTTCTCAACACCAGCAAGCAACCCCACACCCTCCCTCGCGCCCACCCATGTGGTGTTATGCGCTCAGAGACACAACACACCCACAATGCATGGTTTCATAGTTATAAAAAATGATAATAATCACCGGTTAATTTGGGTTGGATGAAGGAAATTGTCGATCTAATTGGCAAACTATTGTTTTGGAATGTTTCTAAAGGTGCAGTAAAGTGTATGTATGTGGAAGTTTTGTAAAAATGTGGGTTTTAGAAAAAAATAACATAAAGTAAGATGGATAAAGTTTTAGTTTTAAATACAAAGGAACCTTAACATAAAATGGATATGAAAGGATCAGAGCCTTTGATCTAGGAAATTAATGGATGAGATTGAAAGATGTATTTAGATTGAGATTCACACATAAAACAAACTTAAGAATGAGTTGAGAGAGGGTAAAATAGGTATACCCTATAATTGTTGAATTTCCCATTTTTTAAATATCCATAACTTTTTCACACTACGTTATTTAAAAAAAAATACACAATAAAAACAAGTGTTTTATCTTCTTTAATTTGCATACCATATTACTATACTCTAAAAAAATGGTTCTTTGCAACGTGCATAATTATCATATGTCTAACATGCGTAATTATCATCCGAACATGCATGATTATCAACTACATATATGTAATTATCATCTGAAACACGCATGATTATGTATCTGACGAGATTACCCTTTGATCTAAGGACACGTTATTAGAGATGCACCAAATTCCTATTATTATAATTGTATATATTTGGATATGTATTTCATGTCAAAGTCCAATTTATAGTCATGGTCATAGTTAAAGTGTTTTATTACTATTAATTATAGCCTAGATTATGTCTTTTCTTCATTGTATATATATCTTGTATGAATTATGAATAGAATGTGGTTGATCATTCTCTTATACATTCTAGTTCTTTCGTATACTTTGTATATTAAGATTACTTTGTAAAATAATCTTCCTCAAGAAACATGTATGTTGGATTAGGGGATGTTTACATGTTAAAGTAAGTAACTTATGAAAGAATGATTAATTTCGTGAATTTAAAATATAAAAAAAGCTCGAAGTGTGCTAAATGCCAAAATGCTGAAATAGCCATTATATTTTGAAAATTAGCTAATGTAGTAGTATTGTTTGTTAACTTAAATCAATGTATCCACTCGAATAAGCTTATTCTGAGTTTGAGTTGAATTCTACTTTATTCAACTTATTAAAAAGCTAATGTAGTAGTATTGTTTGTTAACTTAAATCAATGTATCCACTCGAATAAGCTTATTCTGAGTTTGAGTTGAATTCTACTTTATTCAACTTATTAAAAAAAAAAAAAAAAAAGAAGCCTAAATCACTCCTTTCCAAATAATAACAATCTTACACATGCATAATAAAATCACTCTGGATGACAATGCGAATATACAGTTAAAGAATACCAGTTTAGGAGTCAGGGTTCATTTAAACCGTAAAACTAAAACAAATTTGAAAATCACTCTAGAGGAAATCAGTATGGAACCGACCCGAACCAGAGAGTCATAACCGGATTGTAAACCTACACTTTAACCCAATTTCAACCATGAAAAATAACCTCAAACAAAACCAAACGATCCGATCCGATCCGATTCAATCCGATCCTTTCCCCCAAAATCTGGTTTCTAACCAGTTTGGACAAAAGCCCGGTTTTTACCTTTTTTGGCCCAATGGACCCAACCCAAACTAGTTTAGACCCATAACCCGATTTATCATTTATCCACAACTGCCTCCATTGGATTGATCGTGGGGGTCTGTCCATAATGTGGGGACTCCCCTGGATAGTCGGACAGAAATATTTGTTGACCGTTGAGAAAAAATCATTTATCCACACCTGTGTATTAAGTATTAACGTTAACATCAACACAAACTTGGGCCTCAATCCAAGCCCAAATGTTCTTAATGGGCTTTGGGTTATAAGTAAAGCCCATTCAAAGTTTTCATCTTCTTCTTCCTTAGAACACCTAAGTCCCTTCATCTTCTTCATCATACAAGCTGTTCTCTAAATCTAAACATCTGCACAGGTAATAACATAGATCTCTTTTATTATTATTATTATTATTATTATTATTATTATTATTATTATTATTATTATTATTCTGCTCATTCTATTTCTTTTTTGGGGTGTTTTTTTTTTATATTTCAGTATTTAGTTTCTGCTTATTAAATAAACTTTGTTGACCATAAATTCGATTTAAATTTTAATGATATGAACCGAATTTGACACATGATTGACACAAACCTAACGTTTATATGTAGTGATTTGAACTTAATTGTACAACAACACTTAATGAACACAATTGATTCTAGGGTTATTATTTGAATCTGATTTGTGTGTATGCCTGTGTGTTTTGTGCTTGGTTTTAAAAAAACGAGAAACGCACAAAAGCGACAGATGTCTAAAACTGAGGCGAGCTACGGTGGGCTCGAGCTCAAGCTTGAAATTAAACGAGGCAACTCGGCTCGGCTCGAGCATAAGCTTAGAGTTAAATGAGCCTAAGAACGAGCCAACGAGCCGAGCCGAGTTAGGCTTGAGCACGGCTCATGTCGTTTCAAATCGAGCGTTTTTAGCTAGTTTTAAAACTGAGGCGAGCAAGGTTGGGCTCGAGCTCTAGCTTGAAATTAAACGAGGCAACTCGACTCGGCTCGAGCACAAGCTTAGAGTTAAACGAGCCTGAACGAGCCGAGCCGAGTTAGGCTTGAGCTCGGCTCAGGTCGTTTCAAATCGAGTTTTCTTAGCTAGTTTTTTTCGCAAGCTGCGAGCTTTTTGAACAGCCCAAGCGCACCTACCCGAGGTGCAAAAAATTATTTAATTTATTTTTATTTTTCCTAGAGGTTTTTAGCTTCATTTACCCAATATTTAGACACAAATAAGCTTTATATATCGTTTTAAATTTTACATTAAATACATGAAAAGCATGTTGTACAACAACCTGCTACACACAAACATGATGAATACGTGAGGCGCGCCTCAGAAGGATTTTCTTGCCAAAAAAGCGTCTTTCGGGTGCACTTATGTATTAGTCGCGCCTTGTGTAGGTTGAGGCGTTGACGTCTGTGTCTTAGGGGAGGCACGCTTTTTTTAAACCAAAGTTTCGTGTTTGAATTTGATTGGTTTATTTTGTTTATAATTAATTTCTGATTTTGATTTATACATGTATGCTAGTTATGAAGAACCCTAGAGTATTGTATAGTTCAATAATGATGCAAGGGTTTGTTATCATATCTCGGCACTACCGATCGAGTCCAAAGGTAGATTTTAGGAAGCTGAGGCCCATGATTCTCAAAAGGATCGAGAATCGAGCGAAAGATTATCCGGTGAAAGCCATGATTCCAGTTGCGAACGATGTTCTTAGGTCTAGAGCACTTTTAATGCAAGGCGTGTCGACCCTTCTGCAAGTAATACCCATCTGGTCTTGCAAGTATTTTCTATTTCTTAATCACTGTTTTTGTTTGTGTAATTTATTTTTCTTTCACTTGTGCATGTCCTAAGTGATTCCCATTATCCGTTTGTTGAATTGGTCGGTGTCAATCGGGTTGGCGGGTTGGCGGGTTGAAATGGATGAACCCGTACACGACCCTTTTTTTCTGGCACACTTAAAACCATTTAACGTGTTTAATGGGTTGGCAAGTAAAAACGGTTTGACGGGTTGTAAATGGGCTGTATTCAAGTTATAAACTTGTTAAATGGGTCGTAAAATGGGTTGACATTTCGTAAACGGGCTGGGATAAAGTTGTAAAGGGGTAAAACAAGTCGTAAACAGATTGATAAGTTGAACTTACTAATCTTATATATGTCACCTTTTTTTAGCTCTAAAACTTTTAATGTTAAATGGATTAACGGGTCGGCCAGTTTAGTTTTAGTACAACTCAAATACGACCAATTCATTAAACGGGTTAGAAAGATTGACCCGAAGAGAATTTAATTTTAATGATTTGCAGATTCTGTCCAGAAGTTTACGTTGGGGAGAAGGGTCACACAATCAAGACTTGTCGTGGTTACAAACGACATGCGAAGAATAAGCTTCACGAGTGGAATAGAGGGGGCATAAACGATATAATTGTCCCGGTGGACACTTTTCATCTAAAGAACACATTCCAGGATGTAATAAAGCACGATGAACGATTTGACTACAATCGCGTACCAGCGGTCGTTGAACTATGTTTACAAGCAGGTGCAGATAGTAATGCGGAAGAATTATCTTCAAACACGTTGGAATGTTTAGGTGCTGAATCTTTGTCAGATGTTGATCTGAGGTTAGTCGCTCAAGGAACTCTAAAAGCGTGGGAGGTGGTTCGATCTGGTGTCCAGAAGATGCTGATGGTTTATTCAGCTAAGGTTTGTAAATACTGTTCAGAGGTTCATGTGGGTCCATCCGGGCATAAAGCCCGTATGTGCGGGATTTTTAAGTACGAGGGATGGCGTGGGACCCATCTTTGGAAGAAAGCTCAGGTTGATGATTTGGTTCCTCCAAAGATTGTGTGGTTTCGCAGGCCACAAGATCCTGCGGTTCTTGATGACAAATGGCGGTCTTTTTATGGGCATGCACCGGCGGTGGTTGATTTGTGTACAAAGGCTGGCGCTATAGCGCCATCCAAGTATTATTGCATGATGAAACTGCAGGGATTACCAGCAGATGTCCCACTTAAGCCTCGAGGTTGACTTTTTGGGTTGAGTCAAAAGTCAAATCTTCCTTCTCATGGTCGGTTCAGTGTAGTTAAAGGCGACGGCCTGACTGGGCGCAACCATGTCAAATGTAACATGCTCAAGCCACACATGACAGCCAACTGTAAAATGGTTAGGCGTACCGACTTTTTTATTAGGCGCAGGCCTTTCCTGATATGGTACTCCGGCTCGGGCTCGTGCTCGTGCTCGTCGCGTATTTAGTGTTTTAACATTTTAGTTATATTTTGAAGGGCAAATATTGGCCAGATGTAAGAGTAGAGTTTTGGGTCAGAAAATAATCACAGTTTTGTTGACAGGTGCCACCTTGTATCAAGCAAGCATTAGGACTTTTTCGTGAAACAAAAAGAAAGTATAATTGTTCTTTTACGGTATTAAGCCGATAATATAGTGTTTGTAATCATATTTAGTAGTTTAAATTTTACCGAAAATTTCCGAAAATATTTATATGTATCGAGTCCGGTCTTACCAAGTTTTTCATTCAAGATCCGCCACTGCTTTTAACATTTTGGCATTAACTTACTATGACTAGCATTTGATTAACCAATTATATGTATCTATTAAAACAAAGACAGTTGAACAGTGTCTTTGTTTTAATATATATATTAGCTACCAATTTTTAGGTTAACTTTATTTTCTGTCACTAATGTTTAGGTTAACTTTATTTTCTTTTAATTTGACCACCAAACTTTTAGCTTTTAGGATTTGAAACTTTGGCAACTAAATTTTAGCTTAACTTTATTTTCTTCTAATTTGACCACCAAATTTTGACCATCAAACTTTTAGTTTTTAGAATTTAAAACTTTGACCACCCAACTTTGGCCACTAACTTTTTTAATAACTTATGTATTTTATTTTCTTACAATTTGACCACCGAACTTTGACCGCCAAACTTTTAGCTTTTAGGATTTATAACTTTAACCACCAAACTTTTAGCTTTTAGGATTTCAAACTTTGACCACCCAACTTTGGCCACTAACTTTCTTACTAACTTATATATTTTCTTTTCTTCCAATTTGACCACCAAACTTTTAGCTTTTATCCGCGAGTATTTTTTTTGAAGCCCACGCGAGAATAGCAGTCACTTAATATTATCTTTATGTCCATGAAACCCTCCACGCAACAGGAGCTCCCACAGCGACGCGCGATCTTTAACGTCCACCAAACCCTCAACGCAACTGGAGCTCCCGCCGCAAAGCACGGGGTAATAGAATCCTAGTTATATAAATGGAACAATTTTTTTAGTCATATAGTCCATTGGTGACAATATGCTAAAAAATGAGACCGCCAGTATACATTTCTTGATGACAACCAATTATAGATAGATAGTTAAAAGATAATTTAAATCCACTACTAAAAAATATCATTAGACGGGGATTGAGGTGGAAGTCTTAGGAACCACCCTTTAATGCTCAAGATCTAAACATTTATATGTGGATTTTTTACATATTTCCCCCCTGCTAAGGCTCCTAATTACATATTTACCCAGCTCTAAAAATTAATTACATATTTCTCCCTGGGAGGGGGAAATATGTAATTGACTTGCAACTTGTGTATGCCTTAGGAGGGGAAAATATGTAATTGACTTTTTAAGTTGGGAAATATGTAATTGACTTTTTAGATTTTAGTAGGGGGAAATATGTAAATGACCCTTTATATGTATATGGATGTAAATGTAAGTGTGTATCTAAAAGAGATACACGTATATTGAAAGATCCAGTAGAAAGTGATGTGTTATATATTTACAAACCCATCTCTTATGAGTTAAATAATAAGAGAGCTAAACTCACATTAAGGGAATCTAGTCACCCCTTAAATAGTTTAATAAGCGGTATGGTTTTCAAAATCGCGCTATTAAGTAGTTAGCTTTTTGTAGTTAACTTCCCCACTTGTGGCCTAGTGGTAAAAAGGCTTGGGATTCTATAGTGGAGACTCAAGTTTGATTCCCCACTTGTATCACTTTTACTGGATTATGGCAATGCATGATTTGAGACATGCCTTATAATGTTGTCATTTCGAATCCCGAGCCCACCTGAATTTTCGTCCCATAGGGCAGCACGACTGTCAAGTGGCAGCAGGCAATATAGTTTCCCAGAGAAATGCCCAGGCCAAACTCTAAAGCCAACATAGTCTAGCATGAGGCAACGACGCGCTCCAATTTGAAGAGTGTGGTTGCTGAACACAAAGAAAGTCCTCGTTTCAAGAAAAAAAAAAATGTAGTTTGTTCATATGAGTCAACTACTAAAGCAATATAACACCAATTTTCTCAAATCCAACAATCTTTAAAGTTCAAAAGAAGCCAAGAAGTAAAACTCTACAAAATGCTTTACAATACACATCAACCAATTCAAATCGGCTTCCAAATATTGTATCCATCCATATAAGGTTTGCACTCTTAAGCACCAATACATACAAAATATAATATGCATATATATAAGAACGGGATACTACGGCGGAAGGAGAGAGCAAGAAATCAAGAAGAAGATGGGAAGATATCAAATTATACAACCACCTCATATATGGTAAAAACGGGATATCCATATTTGGAAGGGTAAAATGGTCATTTCACATTGCTGCTTGGAGGGCGGCCAATGAGCCTGCATTGGTCTGGAAGTAAAGATGAAACGACTTGACCAGAGACCTGAAAAAGTTCACCGTCGATTCCACACCCACTGTGTGTGCTTTTTCCTGGTTTCAACTTCACAGATTTGACCTGCAAAACAATATCGTTAATTCACATGCTGTATTCAGATTCTGATAGTAGTCGCACAAAATCAAAAGGATTATCCACACACACACACAGAAACACTTATCCACAATAATCAGTAGCAGGCAGTTAATGAGAAAAGCAAAAGGTGGCAATTTTAATCTGTTTACATTAATGGTAGATTTAGGTTATGTTTGACAGAGTAACATGTCAAATGATTTAAAGCTAGAAGATTTATAGCTAAAAAGGAAATCTTGACCGATGGTTGAAATTCATCTGAAACGTATTCAAATACATAATAAAAATTAAAAAATATCAATCGATTTGCTAAAATAGTCATTATTGTTATTATTGTAATATTGTGATTTGAAACAATTATTAACACATTATTTATGAAATTCAAAAAAAAAAAAAAAGAATAATGTTTGCTGAATTGCAAGTCAACCTGTTTTGATTGTCACTAGAAAATTGCCCATTTGACTTGTAATCCGACCCACCCATTTTGTCACCCTTAACTGAACGAGTTGAGTGCATCCGATGTTTAGTTAAAGTTTCTTCGTTCTTAGACTACTCCCAGAAGGTTTCTGCTTACAAAGTTACAAGAAAGCTGCTTTTGCCTCGGTAATTACCCATAAAAGTATTACAGCTACAGTTTTTGTTATTAGCACGACGGGCAGGTAGTGTAATGGGTCAAAACCGGTCAGTTTTGGTACATAGAACAATTCAGGCGGTCACATGCATAATACGTATATACTTTTAGCAACTTTTAACCCATTTGACCATTTCCGTTTTAGCTAAAAGAAAAAAATTAATTTAACTGCTCTTTTACATAGATCAGAACCCAAATTGTCCGCTTTTGTCCACTAACAAACAAATAACAACAATTCAATATGCTATCTATAATATACTATCTATAGATAGTATAATTCCAAATTTTAAGCAAGTGACGTACCTTCACATATTCAACATAAGGAAGAGAAAGGTGTCGGCCCATCTGCAGAAGCAAGAAGAATCTCAACAGCCTTAGTCTTCCACTTCCATGAACCAACAATAAATCCAAAGTACCGTCATCAGGCTGTGCTTTCGGTGCCACCACCTGAGAACTTAAACTTTGAACAGTTTTACACGAATGGTTGCAAGCCAGAATACCAAGAAACTTTCCTTTCTTAACAACCCAATTTTCTTCCATTCTAACCCCTGATTCCCTCCTTTCTCCACTTTCAACATCTTCTGGTGGGCCCGGCAATTCAATCGGGTTTTCCATTTCCCAATTGGGCTCTGCGTCCCATTTTGGTTCGGCATCCCAAATTGGGCCCGGATCCGACATCGTTGATGATATGTCCTCTTTGTCATTTACTCCTAGATTTCCCCATGAAGATCTAGTAGGATCCTATTTTGTGAACCAAATAAAATCAGCAAAATATTTGTTCTTACTGGAGCTAAAAACATGGCCCACTTACGGTGTGCGCATATAATGTATATATGTGTGACCCTTAGGGGGCAAAAGTAAAGTTGCACTAGTTTTAACGTTATTTTACTAATTTCGTGAAAATAACGTTAAAAACAACGGACGGTTAATCATGCATCATGTGGTGGCGTGGATAGCCAAAAGACAAAGGGGTACATGCACCAATCGGGTTTGTCCCGATTGCTAAGTGTTATGTGCCTTATGTCCAAGGCTTGATACCAAACCACATCGAGTCGGGGGTCTCACTGGAAGCAGCCTCTCTATTCTTAGGGGTAGAGGTAAGGCTGTCTACATCTTACCCTTCTCAGACCCTACCTTAGCTTTGCTATAGGTGGGATTAACTGAGTATGATAATGAATTGGAGCTAATAACATAACAACATAATCAACTTTCCTCAAATTTCTGTTCTGGGTGATAGGGTATTTTTCTCATAAAAAGACGTGAACTTTCAAAAGTTTTTATCGAAGTTAAAGAACTTCAAAAAAAGTTTCTTATTTAGCGTACTAATCAAATCAACAAAATATATATTCTTGTGTAGAGTACATAAGTTTGTCACCTGTGATGATGTCAGCCCACTCCACCCTTTATCAGTCCTTGACTTTGACCGTGTTCTTGGCCAATTTGAAGATGATGAAAGTGGTAGCTGAGGATGGATAACTTCTGGATCTGATGTCACATTGTTTCTACTACTCGAAAGACGTTTTGATTTTGAGTCAATCGCCCGTACATAATCAGATGGCTCAGCGCTACTAGATGTTGTACCCATCTCGACCCCAGACCGACTCGGTGTCATTATAGAGTCAATACTTGATAAGCTAGAGGCTCTTGGGATGCCATCTGTAGTTGATCTCCTCATGACATCTGTATATAAATCTGACATATCAACTATATCTTTGTCAGCTAATTCTTGTCTTTCTAGATCGAACTTTTCTCTGGATGCTGGTAGATATTCGAGTTCATAGCTGTATTTTGGTAAGCATAAGAACTTGAGGACACCAGCAACAAAATAACGTAGAGGACCGAAGCGTTTCTGGTATCTCTCAGAAAGTTCCAACACTGTGACAAAGATCAATATATACATATCAGCTTGATAGTAATTAAACTAAGTAGACAGACAACACATGTATATTTCATTATATTGAGCAAGTTTGAAGTTGAAATTTGTTTGTCCCCCACAACACTGACAACATTCTAGGTGCAAATATTATTACGAGGTTCACTTGGGTTATGGTTTTTCCCAAACCAGTCAAATGGGTAAAATAAAAAACCAGGCTTAAAAAGAAATCATGCCGAATGGGGCATATAGGTTGAAAGTCGCCCGAAGTACCCAAGAGTGGATGTTTAATACTTTAATGCATACAACCTCCTAAACTAAATCTAATACACTGACTATCGTGTAAAATAAAAATGAACCAAAAGCTTTTCGGTCGACCGGTGCAAAATTATATGTTTTAAACTATTAACCAACCCGCTCATTTTGCTGCCTCTAAATTGATGCAATCAAGATTCACACCCATCTGGCCATCCCCTAAAGAAAAAAAAAGGAAATACCCTGCTAATGATGCCCAAAATCTGAGTAAGAAGACTTAAGATTCATGCAAACTTAATACAAACGAAAACATGGGTCGCGTAACCGTCTTTTGCATGCAAAATGCAAATGAAATGTAATTTGTGTGCCTCCAAGAACAAAAATAGAAGACCTAAACTCAATATTCTGATAGCAACATGGCTTACCATCACTAACAAAGCCAAAATATGAAACCGTCGTTCCAAAATGAATGACACCTGTTTGAATCCATTCGACAGCAAATACATCTGTAGCAGTGAGACCTCCCTGGAAAAATACAAGTACAATACATATTAATATTAGCTTCAATGAGAGACATTTTCATTGCATTTATTACATGTGTTTTGAAGATTTTCATTCTTCCCTGTTGTGAGCTTCTTGTTGACCAGCAATGCACTTTCTTTTCTATATTATTACAGTGTAGCTAACTAGAACAGATATAAACCCTTTTATTCTGAACTAGGTGGGGATAGAAAATATAATAAATCAGAGGAGATCAAAGAGTAATAGCCATGCAAGTATGCAACCCAAAATCCTTTTAACCTTATGTACTATACTGTATTGTTGTTGGCTAAACAACGGGAGGAAAAAAAAAAGAGAGAGAATGCAATTTTAACTCATTTACCTACAAATGCATTGGATTTGGGTTTGTTTATCTCAAATTGGTCAAATCAGAAAGTTTGGCTAAAGAGAATGCCTAGTGTATACAAGGCCTACAACCTCTTAAACCGTTATATTAAAAGATCAGTTTTTGTAGTCAGAATTAGCTTATCGATTAGGTATTAAAACAGGAAAAAAAAAAAAAATTAGGCCGACCCGCAAGCTCTGAACAGAACTAAAAATGACCCGTGCCAACCCTCGCCTATTACGCCGCCTGGCCATCTTGCCACCTTTTTTCTTTCCCATAATTTTAATTAGTCATGATTTCCGTCTCTCCTAATTCTTAGCACTTCTGTCCCCTCAATTATGCAATCTTCATATAGTTTGAGAATTTGAAAAACATTTATCTGTTTGTCTTTAGCAGCTAAGGCAAAAAAATACATGTTTGAACTGAATCCTTATGGTATTTGAGCTTATGTTTGACTTGAAACCCATACTAACTAATTACTAATACCATGCATTACCTTCACTATAGCTAGTGCAGCCGAAACTGGGTCCCTAACCCCAAGAACAGTCCAGACTAAAGAATTGTCAGAGCCAGCAGGTATGATACCAATTGGGATTGAAATTGCTTCTTTCTGATTGTCTCTGCAAAGAAGACCATTAAGAACCTGCACGGAAAATAAAATCATGTAAATGAACAACTTGTAAAACGATATTATTTCAATGATAAAATATAATTGTGATAACTATATAATGATCTTTAACTTTAAAATCAACGATTTAGAAGGTTGTATGCACTACAAACACATTTTGGGCAACTTTCAACCGGCACTGCCCACTTGAACCATTTAATTAATTTCATTATAAGCAAACATTTAGCCAACCCAATTGACCAATAGTAGATAAAACATAACCCGATTCAAACCATTAACAAGTAAGAGGGTTGCCACATCAGCAGTCAGCTACATCTTTTTTGTATCTAGTACATCCACAGAAGGTGTAGAATACGGGAACATACTTAAACAAAGCATGCATATTATTGTAAGTTGGCCTTGGCCATCATAAATCTTGATAGTCAACATTTTAAAGATAATCATACTCTCCATTTCGAATTAAAAATAGCAATCTACTTATAAGTAATTCAACCTCCAAAAACTCAAAGTTGACTCCTTGCATACCATTTTTGCTTTTACTAAGTACAACTATAGCTCTTGTATGTTAATCGGAAAAAGCACTAAAAATTCATCTATTTATCGCTCAATTTAGGATTCAAGATATGACATCAGAGTCATCTAACTTTGGCATGTTCTATCACCTACCACTTATTATATTTGAAGACTACCTTCCTGGATTTCTTAAAAGTTAACAGAAATCTGATACTCATTCTGTGACTGTCCTATAATAAACTGTACTTTTTTTCATTACGTAAGGAACAGTAGCTGTCAGCCTGTCACTCAAACCTGATGTCAACTCGATAACTCAACTCACTAGTATTATAAAATTATAGTGGCCAAATCTGATCAACCAAAAATAAAAACCAACCTCGTTGACGATTCCATCGCCTCCAACACATATAATTCCTGGTTAAGGTACAAACATGAATGGATTGAGGATTCACAGATTAATCTCCAATAAAAAACGAAAGGATAAAAAATAGACATAGAATGCTTACCATCAGGACATGTGCTGAAATCAACATTGAAAGCTAGATTTCTAGCATGGCCAGCAGAATTTGTCTTGACTACCTCCAGCTTAAACCCAGCTAGCTGTAAATGAGAAATAAATATAATCCTCATGAATAAAACTGAACTCTTACTTATGATTTGTTGAAAAACTTGTCAAACACAGTTACACATAATCCATAAAAGCAGAAAGTCCTAAAACTATTTAGTAAGGAAAATATTATAGTAAACCATGTTGCGAACTGGATAAAACTGAAGGAAGAATGAGGATCTGATTAAGATCTTGAATCTACATGAATACATAAACATAGACTCCCATATGAGAGATTTACAGAAGAACAAATTCTACGGCTATGGACTTGCCATTGGTTCATTCCTAAATTGGGGGTTTGAAACAAGCCTAAATTGGGGGGTCTCATTCCTAATTGTAAACCCTATACCTAGCAGCCAAAGAACAATATAATGAATCATACCCATTGGTTCATTCACATACCCATCAACCAGAAACCAGAAACCCCCTTAATTCTTCAGTCAATTCATTGATCTTTGCAAAAGCACGGGTATCACCACCAACATCGGAAAGATGGATCACGCATTAAGAATGTCAATCAACAAAAAAAATATATAAGATGCTGTTTCTAAAGACCAGAGATTACAAAATACCTTAAATATTGGCTCAACCACATTATGGAAAACTTTGCTAGAGCGACCACGTCCAGACCTAGGATTCAATATGACAAGCATCCTAGGTGGGCTTTTACTTCTAATATGTGGATAAGAGAAGTCAGTAGCCAGCATTTCAGAACCCTGTTTCTTGGAAGATACCAAAGGATGAGGTGAAAAATTCACAAAACAATTCTGATCTGCAAACCCAGTAACCCATAGAGAAGCTTCATCTGGAGTAGAAGCCAAAAAACAAAAATCCTTCCTGCTTCGACCAGATTTCATAAAACAAGAAAGGCTGTATGAAGGCCTTTTTATAGGGTATGAATGTACTATAAAATGTCTCAGTCCATAGTTGTAGGACACCTGCATACGTAATGGATTGTGAAATTAACTACAAAGTGCCATATGTGAAAGCAAAAGTGTAAAAAATACTCACTTTTGTCGCATTATTAAGTGTGCTAAAACTTTAAATATTTCAAGGTCAAAAAGGTTGGAAACAATAACGTTATACTCATAAGTGTATAGAAACACCTTAAAAACGACGTATAAAGATAATGATACGCAGATTAGAAAATTAACCACACTTAAAAATGTAAATATTACAGGACAATTTATTTGCACTAGAAAGTGGGAAGATTTGGCAATATGACACCTTTCTGAGTTTTCCATGTTTTGAAGAGTAAAGACTGAGATGAAATTTGTCAAAGTCACTTTTCTCCGAACAAGTTTACAATTCTACACTCTTTTTGAGTGTCCAAATATGCCCAAAACACGTTTAGAATTGATTAACTTGTTGTAGATAATACAGATAACACTATAGCATGAAAAAAATTGTTGTGGGTAAACTTACTGAAATGACATCATCAAGGCTTAAAACATGAGAACCCCAAATCAAAGCCTTGCTTGTTAGCTTCGCATCAACAGTATGTAAGTGAGAAAATTCTGTTGAATTTTGTGCATCGGTAGCTTTAATGGTCTTTCTCTTATCCAAGACTAGCTTTCCAGAAAGGACTTCATATCCCAACAAATCAGATTGCTCATCTGCAATATCAATCCTGTGTTCTTCCCTCTTTGCTTTCTTGGAATCATCACTGTTGGCGCTGACATCATTTCGCCTTGAAGCTTTAATTTTAGAGCGTTTTTCAGGAAACACAACCGGAGATGTTTGTTGACCCATTGATATTTGAGAGCAACAATTAAGGTGGCGAAGCGCTTGTTGATGGGTTCTTAAGGAATTGCTCTTGGTAAGACTGCCACTGTTCTGCATGCCGTTTACAGTGCAGAAAAATAAAACGGAACGCAAATGACGGTGGCAATCAAAATTTTGTCTTAGCTGTCAAGTAAATAAATGGTCAGAGTCAACCATAAGAACCAGCATAACAAAAAGAGTCAGCACACTTTATAAACCTAGATACGTGTTGAGTATTCTTGTATCATCGATAAACTTCAAGGTTTCAAAAGATAGCAACAGATGCACACCAAAAGACAGATTTTGGGAGCTAGTAGTTACTTCTACTGTTCTACAGTCCCATAAAAACTAAAACACTTCATTTCTGAAGATTCCTCATAGAAGCCTCAAGATTTCCTTTCTGTAAACTTTTTGATCCGTAAATACATAATTGGTCATCGCAGTCGGTATCAAAATTGACTGGTTTAGATCCATAAAATTGCCCAAATTTTGTAAGAACTGGTCAACAATCAACATATCCTTAAAAATTATTTGTTTGCATTTAACAGGAACTTCATTTCTTTTATGAGTATCACGCAAAACAACCCAAGTCATCCAACCTAGTACCCTAAATTTGATGTTTCACAAAAAACAAATAGGAATAATTCACTCAATGTAAAGTACTCAGTCCTGACTTGGAAACGATGAAACTGACAAAAGACCTACTTACTATTTAACAACTATTTACATATCAGCTGACTAAACTAGCATAAACTCCCTCTTATTGATCATAAAGCCCAAAGGAGATAAAATCATAACAGTCTAAAATAATATTCTTTGTCTATTATTTATGATCCTAACCAACACAATGGCACGTCACTAGATTGCATACAAACAATAGAACTGGCTGAAGCTATCTGACATCATCCTTATTAACCGTTTCACTTATATGTTTATGATTAAATGAAATGCCTTAGGTATAACTAACTTTATTGTTTCAGTTTCATGATCTCATTGGCTGATAAACTTTATTGTTTTAGTTGGCCAATAAATGAGCTAGAAAAGCCAACAACTGACAACAACCAAACTATACAGACAAAAACCAAATTTCACATCCATAATTACAAAACAATTAAAACAAATTTGATTTTATAAGAAAAGTGTTTAATCCAACTGCCTAGCTTTTGCTCTACCACAATCTTAAATGTCAAAGCAACTGAAACCATAGTTGTCAAAGGCGTAAAGCGCACTCAAGGCGCTTTGATACGGCCTGTGGCCTAGGCGAGAAGCGCAAACAAAGCGTGGGCCTGAGAAAAAAAAGCGCAAATAAAAAAAGGGGAAAAATCACCAAAATCACTAAAAATAACAATTATCAGCAATAAAGATCAATATAATAAAGTAGCACCATGATTAAAAACCACCAAAATATACAAATAGCAAGTTGTTCATGCTTGAAAACCAAAAAATAGTTCAAAATGTAAAAAATAATAAAACTTCAAATCCAAAAGGGCATAGGGTTAGAGGTTGTTTATATAGATTAGAATGCATAACTTGTTTAAAAAATAAAAGATATGATTAGATATTACTAGTTTTAAAAAATCGGCTATAAAATTGTAAAGTATAAAACTTTAAAAAAAAAAAAAACCATTGCTTTATTTATCTAGGAGAGAAAAGCGACCTAGGGTCGCTTCTAAAAAATCCATCACCTAGGCGCCCTAGGCGCTCGCTTTTACCAATTGTGACTAAAACAACAATTTACGCAAAATAAACACCAAAACCTTCTGCAACATATACTTTACATAACATCAACTTAACAACACACCTAGAATCAAATTAAAACTTCTAGCCTACAAAACTACCAGCAACTACAATGATTAAAAAAATGGTTGAGGCGTGCGCCTAGAGGCAAGGCAATAAGAAAATGTGTCTAAGACACCGGGGTTATGTTTGTCCGTATGCCTCAAAGAACCGAGGCAGTAAGAAAACGTGCGCCTCATTGGCGCGTCAAGTCCCAGTTGATACTCAAACGAACATAAAATTATGGCTAACTCCCACAATATTATTAGATCATCACCAAGAAAAATAACTCAAGAACTTGGACTACAAATCCCTACCAACAAACACGGTATATAATATATAGCTAACCTAACGCGTTAGACCATAACTAATATTGTTCACATAATTATCCTAAAGTAAAGACATCCAAACCTAACTCGTTTAGAATGCATTATAATTACCTAATCAACTAACTAGGAAACGATAATTACACCTAATAATTAAATCACAAACACAATTAACTAATTATTCATAATTATCCACTCCTAAACCTCTCCTAAACCACAGCACGTTCGGATCGGTTTCATTTCGGCGTCAACTATTTTATTTGTGACGTGTGTATTTGATGTTTTAGACGTTCCGTATCAATTATTTTATTTTTATAAGACATATGATATTTATATTTACTTTTAATTGAGGCGAAAGGAAAACCGCTCGACACTCAATTTTATAACAAGTAAAACAGCAATATAATCAACAAAACAGTCAACAATTTAAACAACAACATAACCACAAATTAATAATAATAATAATAATAATAATAATAATAATAATAATAATAATACAGTAGGAAAGCAGATCGAGTACCTAAGTGAAGCGATCGGAGGATAATTGTGAAGTTCGTAGGGAGATGGAGGAATAAAGTGAAAGGCGGCTAATGAAAGGAGATATTATTATTATTATAAAGAGGAAAGTTGAGATGTTATTATTATTATTAATATTAATATTATTATTAAGGGTTGTGAAAGTGAAGGGTAAGGGTGGCGGTAGGTGGAGAGTGGCTAAATCGGAGAAAATGGAATGGATTGGATTGTGTTGGAGAAGAAAGGGTCGACTGTTTCTGTTGTATCATGATCCAGAACTAATTCCACTCACTTTTTATTATTATTATTATTTTTTTTGTATATATACTTTTTTTTGGTTAATAGTGTTGTAAAGTAAGTATTTTTGTTTAGAATAAGGTTGGATGTGATTAAGTTTTAATATAAAGTTATATATTATGATTTATGAGTGGACTTTTAGAAAAAGGTTAAAAAGTTGTTTAATTAAAAATCAGTACAGGCTGGCCCAGGGTGTTAGCCGGAGCTCCACCGGTTGCACCACTTGCCGTTAAAAAAAAAAAAAAACTGTAGAAGGTTTTTTTTAACGGCAATTTTTTTAACGCATTGTTTGCACTTTTAACTTGTATTTGAAAGGATTTAAACCAACAACATTACATTTGTAAGAGGTTAAATATGGAAATGGGGTTTTTTTTTTTTGGAACGAATTATGTTGAAAATTAGGAGAATTGAGAATGCTTAAATCAAGTTATGTTGAAATAACTAATAGCAATAGGGTGGAGATAGAAAAGTTATTTACTGTATTATTTATTAAAATGGATGATTTAAAAAATATTTATCAAAATTAGTGTATTTTATTTAATTATTTTAAGTAATATGTTTGTAATTCATTTTTTTTAGTATTTAATTAACCTTTTATCAAAAAAAAAATATCTTTTATTTACTCATTATGTTTTATTTTCTCCATGTTTTAATTAATTTTTTATTTTATTAATTTAACCTTGATAATACAATTAATCATCTAAATAAACTTAAACTAAATATCCAAATATAAAGTCAATTCGCTAGTTGTCTTAGTATCAAATACAACTAAGAAATATATAAAAGGAACTCAACCCACCTAAGCATCTATTCATCTAACAATAAAGGGATATCTTGCCCAATTATGATCATGTTGCCTATAAATTAAATAAAGGTTAGTCTTTTATCCCATTTTTATGTTCATTCTGTTTTGTAGCTATATGAAAGTCAGTCGACTACCCCATTTGAAATCCAAACTGAGAAGTAATTCCCTAATAGATTAAGGGTGTTGTCAATATGCTTCATAAGGAAGCGCGAAATACTCGGATGACCAAGTAGCACTATAATTAAGAATTGAGTAACGTTAATGAACATATTGCCAACTAGTGTTCAAAGAAAGTTCGACACCTTGCATTGAAATCCTTGTTTTGCATCAATTCCAATAACGCTTTAACATGATGCATTCTGATAGAAGAAAAATCACAATTGTTAATCTAATGCATTAATAATCTCACGTAGAACAATACATATTATATTAATGCTAGTGAGAAACCCGCGCGTTGCGGCGGAACAGTTAAACCGAACAAAAAATAGATGAAAAAACATTAAATCACGCACATGCATGGCGGCGAGTTAACTTGCCATATTAAAAAAAATAAAAAGTTAAAAATCATCATAGAAAAAGCTACGTAAGTCGAAACCGTAACAAATTCACATAAAAAGGGAAATAAAAAACTAAACAAACACTTTAAAGACTTATCCGCCTCTGCTTAGATGACTTGTATATTATGACACGCAATTTTATTTTAAACGAAGCTTACATTGAAATGTATATAAAAATAGAACCAATAAAGGAACTTCTCATTTCACTTTCTTCTAACACAAGATAATATTATCAAAAAACAATAAGTTTGACCCATTCATATAAAAGGATTTAAGGAAAAATATATAAGCACATTGTTCTATGAATAATAAAACTTTACGTTATTTAGTAGGGTAAGCTCGATTTTGCTCTCAATATGCCAAGTTATTCATGTAGTAGATACTTCCTAAACGACCCAAATACCTAAAAGTTTAGTAACATTGTTATGAATAATAATAGATTAACTAACTTTTATAAAGTAACTAATTGTATATAAAAGCTTATAATAAAACATATAGCATTATGTAAATTCTTTTTTACATGTTTTGTATTTAATATGTTTTGTAGAAATAAATGTCATGACCTATCATAAACATAACTCTTGATTTCATTTAGATTATTAAATATGATGCTTTAAAGACTAATTTGCCCTTAAAATATAGTTATTATGTGCATTGTATGTTGTATCATAAGCAAATTAACTTGTACTTCTTAAATTTTAAGAAGTCCTTGTCAAATGCTTTATAATATAGTATAGATTACATTACCTATTACTACGTAACTTTGGTATGTGAGGAGAAACTACTGTAGATCATACAAGTTCTCCAAACATGATGTACAACTCTTCTTAAACATCAAAACATAACCCCTTTTAAACACATTATTCTTTCTTTCTTTCTTTCTCTAAAACGATGACATATTGTGTCTTCTCTCTAAAACATCAAAAACTCTATGTCTCCTCTCCATATTTTCACTCAAAAGTGTTTTCATCTCCGCAATTTCCACAACTATTTGTCAATTGGCCCTTGGGCGGTGGAAATGAACCCGGTGATAATGAGTTGAGGTTTTAGTGCCTCCCCCCCCCCCTTTTCTCTCTCTCTCTCTCTCTATCTATCTATATATCTCTCTTCGGTTTATTGGTTTCCCTTGGTTGAGGGATTTAGTTGGCAATAATATTGTCCTGATACTTGACCTGGAAACTTCAGTTGCAACCATGGCGGCACTGAGTTGTGCTTGTTGGTGATAGCAATGACCAAACGTGCTTTCGTGTGTGTGTGTGTGTGAGTGAGTGTATAGAGAGAGAATAGAGATGGGTGAAGCTTTTCAGGTGACTATTTGTTGATCAGTGCCCTGTAAAGAGATTAAAAATAACTTATGGGGTGAAGTCATAAGATTACACATGAGAAAGAATAAGTCCGTGCCTCATGGCATTTAGCTTCGAACTATCAAGGTTTGCCTTGGCCATTGACGTGGTGTTGAGTGCACCCATCGTTGCGTAATATAACAAAGATAAAGAACCAAGATCGTCCAAATATACAAGAGCTTTTAGTGTCGGAATGTCGTCAACGTCTAGTCGGATCCATGAAAGTGAGGTATTGTTTTTGTTTTTTAATATTAAAAGCATAATTTAAAACACATGAAAAGATAGTTGGTTTGGAAAGCAATTTCAAGAAAAAAGTCAACTGCATTCATGTCACACTCGGGGTTCACAGTGGAGAAGCATGTGTGGTGGTCATTGTTTTGAAAACTGGTGGTAACCAAAGTTGGTTACCAATGGTATACTAAGCAAACACAAATTAAACAAACATCAAATACTATAGTTTATGTTAAGTAAGTTAACTTTATTAAAAAGCGATGTTTAAAAGCACGAAGTTTTTAATGTCCATTTCAAATGGACAAACAATGTTTAAAAGTACGGTGTTTAAAGTCCATCCAACATAGACAGGTTAACAACAAAAATTCGGTCCCAAAAGAGGTATCCAAAAGTTAATGTGCTTGTCAAAAACCGTTTTCATTCACATGCATACTTATGTAACTGAAAAACATGCCAAAAAAAAAGTGTCAATAAAGTTTATAAGTTCACAATTTTTAATGGAAGGCAAAGTAAAATTTCCTTTGAATGAATATGATTCTCTAAGACAAAATACGAGGAACATCATAGACTAGCTAAGTCCGGCGACATGATTGCAACCAAGAGCCCAAAATCAAGCCAAAATGCAATATTCCCTCTTATTCCTTTCAAAGTATATTCCCCTATCCATGTAAACCAGGGCGACTGGTCACAAGGGTGGGTTGCCAAACCCGATAGATCTACTAATATAATTTGTGGTCTACCCAAGGTTAATGATTAAGGTAATGAGGACCATCCTTCGCAACATACGATAAATGAAACAATAACTTAAGGCCATCACGTTGACCACCAAAACCTGCTACCTGATCGGTTTCTTTCACCCGTGGAATGAACCCAGAACCCACTATCCATGACACCGGTGGTGGTGTTCCCAGGCGGGTAGCGGGAACCCGGAAGCAACACGACGTGTGCCCCGCCCGCCCTTAATTTTCTTCGTTTTTTCGCTTGTTTTGTCATTTTACGGCCCAATTGTTCTCAAATCATTATAAACAAATCTAGAACTAACTTACCATGATTTACAAGAAAAACAATAAAAATGAGTAATGGAATGATATGATATACATGTTCAATTGTAGGTGAAGAAGTAAGAACCTGTGTGATGCTCTGAATCTTCTAGATGATACAAAAGACCTTTCCCAGTTCGTTCAAAGGTGAGTACGAAGGTTACTCCTACAAAAGAGAACACCGTTAGGACTCGCCACAGGATTGGGGGTAACCCTGTGACCACCCTCCGGCGTAAGAATAAGTATTGTTTTCTAACGAAGATGAATGTAGTAAAAATGAGAATAGAGATGGTGATGATTTGCTTTACCTTTCATCCTCCTTTTATAGTTGTTAGTTTGCTCTTCTCCCGGCCCTTTTGCGATAGGAGGAAATTATTGCATGAATGTTTGCCCATTGACTTCGCCTTTTGACCATCTTTGTATTAATTATTTTTGACTATTTATGTTGACCATTTTGACTCCTTCGAGTTAGTTGGGTCTTTCTTTATTGGGCTCATGTTAATGTGGTATGGGCCAGATTTATCTGGGCCCTACCTCGTCATGTCCCCCCAGTCTAGTTATATTATAAGAACGTTAATGTATTGGAGATCATGACCATTTGACTAGTCAAATTAATAATTCTAGTCAAAGTCTTCCTTGACTGGTGCCTCCAAGATTTATGCCCAAAGACTAGCACATTGACTTGTGCCTTTAGATTAGCTCATTTTTTATTTTACCATTTTCCATTCATGTATTTATAGGAGATTGTTTTCTCCTTTACCATTGTACCTAACACTACTATCAATATCAAAAACAACCATTTTATCTCTACACCTTTTCTACATATTAGGGCTGTTCAAAATCGGATAATCCAAAATTCGAATCCGAAAAATCCGAAAATCCGAATCCGAATTATCCGAAATTTTGGATAATCCGATTTTCGGATATCCGAAAATCGGATTATCCGAAATTTCGGATTCGGATTCGGATCCTGATTTTGAAAATTTTCGGATAATCGGATTATCCGAATCCGAATATTAAATATATATATATATATATATAAATATATAATATTATATACACTACATAATACAATACACAATCCTAAATCCTTAATCCTTCTAACTCTAAGTCCATACTCCTCTAATCCATAGTTGTTGCTCTCTCTTCTCTCCTCTATAACAGCCCCCGTCCACCTCGTATCCGACCTTCACAGCCCCCTTCCATCAAAATAATAAGTTTTTTTTTATATATTTGTTGTTCAAATTTCGTTTATCTAACTTCGATTTTTGTTTTTTTTAATAGGTTCACGTTTTAGGCATAAAGGAGAACGTTTTTTATAGTTTTTTTTATTATTTTTTATTATTTTTTTTAAGTTTCGGATTATCCGTTGGATGATCCGAATCCGAATCCGAAATTTCGGATATCCGAATTTCGGATATCCGAAATTTCGGATTCGGATTCGGATCTCAATATTGACTATCCGAAATTTCGGATTATCCGAAATTCGGATATCCGAAATTCGGATTATCCGATTTTGAACACCCCTACTACATATACCATCTTGCCGGTTTGAGAGTCGATTACTAGAAACCGAGCAGCCCTCCGGCTGCAGGGCTAAAATAAACAAACTAAACCAAATAGAAAATCGTTTTCGCTGAATTTCTATATAATGAACATATTGCAAACTAGTGTTCAAAGAAAGTTCGACACCTTGCATTGAAATCCTTGTTTTGCATCAATTCCAATAACGCTTTAACATGATGCATTCTGATAGAAGAAAAAATCACAATTGTTAATCTAATGCATTAATAATCTCACGTAGAACAATACATATTATATTACCTATTACTACGTAACTTTGGTATGTGAGGAGAAACTACTGTAGATCATACAAGTTCTCTAAACATGATGTACAACTCTTCTTAAACATCAAAACCTAACCCCTTTTAAACACATTATTCTTTCTTTCTTTCTCTAAAACGATGACATATTGTGTCTTCTCTCTAAAACATCAAAAAATCTATGTCTTCTCTCCATATTTTCACTCAAAAGTGTTTTCATCTCCGCAATTTCCACAACTATTCGTGAATTGGCCCTTGGGCGGTGGAAATGAACCCGGTGATAATGAGTTGAGGTTTTAGTGACTCCCCATATCTCTCTATCTATATCTCTCTCCGGTTTATTGGTTTCCCTTGGTTGAGGGATTTAGTTGGCAATAATAGTGGCCTGATACTTGACCTGGAAACTTTAGTTGCAACCATGACGACACTGAGTTGTACTTGTTGGTGATAGTAATAGACAGCTAATATGCAATTAAGATAATTGATTTGTATTTATGGTAAATATTGTGTATTTCCATATATGTGTAATGTTGATTATTATAAATTAATGAGAAGGTCAAGAGAAGGATCAAGGATCCAATTATACCAATTCTCTCATGGTATCATTGTAAACCTAATCCTGCCGCCACCTTTCCTTCCGCTGCCGGCCCTTACTGCCGTCGCTGAGATACTCGCCGGCCACCCCTTCTCTTCCAATCACTTCCTCTTTTACCTTCTCTTCTCATGGCTGACCAACCCCAAGAAAACATACTCGCAAACCAGCACAACCCTCCCCAACCCACCACCGAAAAAATCCACCCTGCCATCACCGTCTCCAACATCAAAAATTCCATTCCTGTCACCTTGGAAAGCGACACTGGTCCCTATGCCCTGTGGTGCGAACTCTTTCGCATCCACTGTCGGGCCTTCCAAGTCATTGACCACCTCTCTTCTCGCAACCCTGACACCCCACCAGATGAACTTTGGGATAGACTGGACGCCATTGTTTTACAATGGATCTACGGCACTATTTCCAAAGATCTTCTCAAAACCATCTTCATCCCGGGCAGTACTGCGTATGACACCTGGACTGCCATTTAAGGCCAATTCCATGACAACAAAAACGCCCGAGCCATCCAACTTATGCAAAAATTCGCCACCACCCGCCTTGAAAATTTTTCCAACATGTCCGAGTACTGCCAGACCATGAAAACCCTTGCTGACCAACTCGCTAATGTCGATGCACCCATTGACAATAAGCGGCTGGTTCTCCATGTCCTCGCGGGTCTCACCGAGGCCTACGAGGGCATCTCCACCATCCTCCAACAGAGAGACCCTACACCCTCCTTCAACGAGGTGCGTTCTCAACTTTGCCGGGTTGAAAACGAAAAAGCCGAGCGTGCCCTTCTTGCTTCTCAAAAAGCGTCGCATGCTCTTACCGCCTCTACCACCAACTCATCACCCAACCCGAACACCAACAACCCTTCGGCCAACAATGCAAACACCACCGATCAATCCTTTAATAACCGTGGCCGGAGCAGATCCCGGGGACGTGGCCGTGGCCGCACCGCCATCCCTCGCGGACGCGGACCCCAACCCTTCGGCCAATGGACATCTCCCACCACCTACACCTGGACGCTACCCAACCCCACTTGGTCACCCTCACCCACCCAACAGCAACCTTCCTGGCCGCAATGGTCCTCTCAGCCACCACCACCCCCGTGCCCCTACCCATCCTATACACCCTCGGCTGCCGCCAATCCCTCACAGGGAATACTCGGCGCTCGACCCAACCAGGCCAACCATACCTCCTACTCTCCCACCGACATCCAACAAGCACTATACACCATGTCCCTTAACCCACCCGACTACTCTCAAGGGGTGATGGACACCGGCGCCACCATCAGCATGGATCCCAACTCAGGTAACTTCCGGTCTATTTTTAATACTTGCATGAATGAAAATATTATTGTTGGTGATGGTACACGTATTCCGGTGTTAGGACATGGCCCCCAAACCTTTAAACCACCTTACCCACCATTCACCCTTGATCGTGTACTTTACGCACCAAAGCTCATTAGAAAACTCATATCTGTACGTCAGTTCACACGAAATAATTGTGTTTCTGTTGAATTTGACCCTTTTGGTTTTCTTGTGAAGGATTACAGGACCCGGGCTCCCATAATCCGGTGCGACAGCAGCGGTGATCTCTACACCTTCAACAAAGACCTCCATTGTTTTTCCACTTTTGTCACTGCTGCTCATTCCTCCACACTTTGGCATCAAAGACTTGGCCACCCAGGCCCGGCCTTACTTCAAGCTTTAAAACAGTCTCGTTCTATTTTGTTTAAATCTTTGAATAAAACATTATGTGAACCATGTGTGTTTGGCAAAAGTGTGCGACTACCATTTAATTTATCAAATAAAACTACTTTGCAACCTTTTGACATTGTGCATAGTGATTTATGGACCTCCCCGGTCCTCAGCTCGGGAGGCCACCGTTATTATATTTTATTTCTTGACGACTTTACCAACTTTCTATGGACCTTTCCACTCTCCAACAAATCCCAAGCCTACACCATTTTTGAACAATTCTCCACCCTTATCCAAACCCAATTTCAACTAAAAATTAAGACATTTCAATGTGATAACGGAAAGGAATATATAAACGCCTCATTTAAAAATCTTTTTAATAAGAATGGCATCCTTTTTCGCTTATCATGCCCTTACACCTCCTCCCAAAATGGGAAAGCGGAACGAAAAATCCGCTCCATTAACAACATCACACGCACCCTCCTCTCACAATCACACCTTCCCCTTCACCTATGGCCGTACGCCCTTGAGACGGCCACCTACCTCCACAACATCATTCCCTCTAAAACTCATAACTATCACACCCCAACACAACTTCTATACCATCAAACTCCCACCTATGACCACCTTCGAGTTTTTGGGTGCCTATGCTACCCACTAATTCCATCCACCACCATCCACAAACTTCACCACCGCTCCTACCCGTGTGTATTCCTCGGTTACCCCAACTCTCACCGAGGATACCGCTGCCTCGACCTTAAAAATAACACCATGACCATCTCTCGCCATGTCCTTTTTGACGAGGCTTCCTTCCCCTTTCAGAACCTCCACAAAGTCTCGCCCACCATAGACTACAACTTCCTCACTGATCCCATCCCACCATCCTTGTGGTTTGACTCGCAGCCCACCAACAGACCACCCACACCCCCTACCACATCTTCCCCTCACCACACTCACAGCCCAGACACGGCCCAAACTCCTACCTCGGCCCAACACCACTCTCCTCCCTCCACTCGATTTACCGCTACACCGGCCCAACCTACCTCACCTGACTTACCAAACCACCCGGCCCAATCCCCAAACACGGCCCAACAGTCCCACTCACCCTCAGCCCACTCACACACCTCTCCCGGCCCTTCTACTACTACACCCACCTCCGTTAACCCAACCCAACCACCTGCTCAACCGTCCCACACCATGCGCACCCGTGCCATGGACGTGATTTTTAAACCAAAACAACTTTTTAACCTCTCTGCCACCACCCTCGTCCCCATCCCAAAGTCCCCTACCATCGCTCTGTCCTCACCGGAATGGAGTGCCGCCATGACCAATGAGTTTCATGCACTTATTAAGAATAACACTTGGGAGTTAGTCCCGAGAACACCTGGCATGAACATTATACGCTGCATGTGGCTTTTTAAGCATAAATTTAAATCAGATGGCACTCTTGAGCGATACAAGGCACGACTTGTGTGTGACGGCCGCTCCCAACAAGTTGGGATAGACTGTGGCGAAACCTTTAGTCCTGTGGTTAAACCCGCCACAATCCGGACAGTTCTTTCTATTGCTTTATCTAACTCTTGGCAGGTACATCAATTGGACGTCACCGACGCTTTTCTTCATGGCGACTTGAGTGAGACTGTTTACATGCACCAGCCCATGGGATTCCGTGACAGACAATTCCCTGACCATGTCTGTCGCCTCAAGCGCTCTCTCTACGGTCTTAAGCAAGCCCCCCAAGCCTGGTACCAAAGATTCACGGACTATGTTCTCTCATTGGGTTTTCGACATAGTGGTTGTGATGCTTCTCTGTTTATTTTTAATGACCACGGCAACACCGCGTTTCTTCTTCTTTACGTGGATGATATCATTTTGGTTACGTCTTCAACGGCTCTTCGTGAACAGCTTATGTCTCATCTCTCCAAAGAATTCGCCATGAAAGATCTAGGCCCCTTGAGTTTCTTTCTTGGCATCGCTGTTACTAGACGCCAGGACAGCATGTTTTTATCCCAACACACCTATGCCACAGATATCATTGAGCGTGCCGGCATGTCCTCTTGTAAACCGGTCGCAACTCCTGTGGATACGGCTTCAAAGCTCTCCTCCGAGTCTGGCGAATTATTTGATAACCCCACCTTATACAGGAGTCTAGCAGGGGCTCTTCAGTATCTTACATTTACTCGCCCGGACATTAGCTATGCGGTGCAGCAGGTCTGCATGCACATGCATGCACCCCGCACAGGCCACTGGGATGCTCTTAAACGCATCATCCGATACATACAGGGCACGACTGACTTTGGACTTACACTGTCTTCTCACAAAAACCCTCAGCTTGTCGCTTACTCTGATGCAGACTGGGCTGGGTGCCCTGACACTCGCCGATCCACCAGTGGGTATTGTGTTTATTTTGGGGACAATCTAATTGCTTGGTCATCTAAACGTCAACCTACTGTCTCTCGCTCCAGTGCCGAAGCCGAATACAGAGGTGTTGCCAACGTTGTGGCCGAAATCTGCTGGATTCGAAATTTATTGCTTGAGCTCCACCGCCCTCACTCCAAAGCTACTCTAGTCTATTGTGATAACGTGAGTGCCATTTATCTTTCAGGGAATCCCGTTCAGCATCAGAGGACTAAACACATTGAACTAGACATCCACTTCGTCCGCGAACAGGTACAACGCGGTCAGGTTCGTGTCCTTCATGTTCCCACTCGTTATCAGGTGGCCGATATATTCACCAAGGGTCTTCCACGGGTTCTTTTCGAAGACTTCAGATCCAGTCTAAGCATTCGGTCACCTCCAGCTTTGACTGCGGGGGAGTAATAGACAGCTAATATGCAATTAAGATAATTGATTTGTATTTATGGTAAATATTGTGTATTTCCATATATGTGTAATGTTGATTATTATAAATTAATGAGAAGGTCAAGAGAAGGATCAAGGATCCAATTATACCAATTCTCTCAGATAGCAATGACCAAACGTGCTTTCGTGTGTGTGTGTGAGTGTATAGAGAGAGAATGGAGACGGGTGAGGCTTTTCAGGTGACTATTTGTTGATCAGTGCCCTGTAAAGAGATTAAAAATAACTTATGGGGTGAAATCATAAGATTACACATGAGAAAGAATAAGTCCGTGCCTCATGGCATTTAGCTTCGAACTATCAAGGTTTGCCTTGGCCATTGACATGGTGTTGAGTGCACCCATCGTTGCGTAATATAACAAAGATAAAGAACCGAGATCGTCCAAATATACAAGAGCTTTTAGTGTCGAAATGTCGTCAATGTCTAGTCGGATCCATGAAAGTGAGGTATTGTTTTTGTTTTTTAATATTAAAAGCATAATTTAAAACACATGAAAAGATAGTTGGTTTGGAAAACAATTTCAAGAAAAAGTCAACTGCATTCATGTCACACTCGGGGTTCACAGCGGAGAAGCATGTTTGGTGGTAACCGAAGTTGGTTACCAATCTATCTATACATCTAATAAAACAAAGTCCATGAGGACACTTGGCACTCCCACATTCATCCTCCAATTACATAGCCAATCAACTAATGCCAAGTGTCCCCATTGTGAGAATTTATAAAATTTTTCTTTTTCTTAAAAATTAAAATACAGAAAATATATAAGCATAAAAAAAAACCGGACATAACATAATCATATTATCATCGACGGCTCCTTCCAAAGCGAAACCCTAATCAGGGCGATTCATACTAATCCTTCATCTCCAATCCAAGGTAATCTCTATTTCATTCTTATTTCATTGAATCCATCTTGATCTCTCCTTTTCTCTGTGTTTTTTTTTTCGTTTTTTTCTCATATCTTTGTCGATTAAAGGTTTTTTTTCCCTGTTTTCATTGTATTTGATTATTTATCTTTCGATTTGTGTGTTATGTTACGACAAAGAAAACCTTGGATCGCCCTTGATTAGGGTTCTTGATTGCTTGATTAGGGTTCTTGAATGGATATGGATGGACTCGGACACTGATTTTTGTTGATTTGGCATTGATGATGTTAGGTCAAAGTTAGGTTTTCACAAGATTAGATTCATGTTGTTTTGATGCAAGTTTGTATGAACATTGTGAATCTGACTCGACGTTTATATAGTGTATTCTTGATTATTTTTAACCCTAACTCAATAATAATGCAGGCCAGATGTTTGATAAAATGACTCATTAAGCTATTACCATTCTAGCGAATACGTATTTGGTAAAAAATTCTATATGTATGAGATGCTTGAAATTATGTAGTAATTTTAAAATTTGGCTTTCGCATGTATGTGGCATCAGGTGGTCAAGAAGCTGGGTCAAGCAAGCTATACATCAAAATCCGCGTATCTTGGGTTAGTAATTTACATACATTATTATGAAGTTATTAGCAAATATTATTTTTAGAGTCAAAGATACAGTATGTCGATGTGAAATTGTATTCTGTGGCTGGTTTTTTTCTTCAGCTGCTATTGCCATCAATATAGCGTGTTCTCCCCGGTTCGTCAAAGTTCCAGTTTTTCAATCATATCTCTGGTGCAGTCCAAAAAATATGAGTTCATGTTTATGTAGCATGTTAAGGGACTTATTTCAATCACATCTCTGGTGCAGTCGAATAAATTGAATTCGGACGGTTAAGGTTGGTCTACACGACGTTCTCACCAATTGCTCTAAAGAGGTAATAATCAATCTATTTAATTCATTAGACTTCAGTGTTTTATTCTATCTTTCCCATTTGATTTGTTGTAGAGAGAGGTGGAAGCTGACAATGGTGGCGATGGTTTTTCATACACACATCTAAGGTAAGATTAAACCCTAGGTTACTAATCTCGATTATACATGTATTCCTTATTGTTAATTCAATTTTGGTTATTCTATTGATGTGTCCATTAAATGTTTCCTTTCAATCTGAATTTGTTCCCCTTCAAACATTTATGTTGTCCAAATACATGTATAATCGTTTGTTTTTACAGTTTGTTTGAAATTTGGTTTTACTAGGCTTCAATAATCTTCGCTCTCTGTTTTTCCTTTTTTTTTTCTAGATTTTAGATTGTTTTTTTAATTAGTTTGAATTATTAAGCTTTAATAGTGTCTGTCAACATAGCTCTCGATTTATCATCCTTCCTAGGATGTGATTTGACAAGACTGGTTTTTGATGCATTAAGATTGCATATGTATATATGGTTTCTAAATAGTTTAGAAATGGTTTCATGATGCTATGAGTGCTGGATTGAAGAGCCAAATGCTATGCTGTTGTCACAAAGCCATCTTAAATTTAAGTGGTTAATTCTATCTATGCATCACAATAGATATGTTTCTGATCATATATTCATACATCAAATGAGTCCTGATCATATAGAATTGTTTTGTTTCCTGTTCACCTTCGTCTTCGCCTCACTCGGCTTATGCTTGTCTTATTGTCAATATTATATCTTTGTTTTTTCTTCACTAATTTTGTTTTAGGCTTTTAAAGTAATCGTTTGCTTGGATATGATCTCACTTAATTGGATTAGAGACCGCAAAATGTATCAGTTCAGTGTATATGTTAATATTTGTAAGTGATTAAAATTAATAATGTCACTTGCAGGACTCGCTTTTTATATGATTGTTCCATGGATAGTTTGAACTTCACTAGCCAGAGATACTTCCTTTAATGTATGCATATAGTGAGTGTATCTTAATCATAGTCAGACATTTTATTGAATTGTTTCATCATGATGGCATAATGAAACACATCTATTATATTTCGGAGTTTTAGAAGACTCGCTATACACATCTTTTTTTTTTTTTCAGATTTGTTTCCAGGTTAGTGGCTTTGTTTTTAAGCCGCGTCCTGAAAGTATTTGCGGATTGTAGACTTTGTGGATTCAGAAGCTTGAGGCGCTTCAGGAGCGTTTGAGTCGTGAGGCTCCTGAGGCGTTTGGAAGTTCTCGCCTCGCGATTTAAGCCCCATACCTCAGATTTCGGAACCAAAACGCCTCGGCGCGCCTCGCGCTTTTTTAAACCAAGCTACCTCGCGCTTTTTTAAATCAAGCTACCTATTTGCTAAACTTATTTCTTTTTTTTTTAAATATAGGTGAAATTGGCAATGACAATTGGGTTCAAGGTTTTAATGTGTTGTCTAAGAAACCCATTTTTATTGTTGTAATTCTTCTGTTTATCGTGTTTTGATGGTATTAACTTAAGGTCATTCGAGACTGGATCTATAGTTGAATTATTGTATATTAGCTATTTATTACAGATTATTATCAAAGATTGTCACTCTTGGAGCTAATTTTGAGTTTTTACTTCTCTTGTAAATAATGTGGAGATTGGGAATGGGTATGGTGTACTTGATGGAGGTGCGTATTACGCTGCTTCAGACACTGATAAAGGTTTTGCTTTTGGTTTGGAGGACATACTATGTTTCAGCAAATGGTGCATATTCAGCAAGTGTTAAAGTGCTGGAATCTGAATGTTTATTTAGTATGTGGGTTAATGGGCTGGTTTATGTAACTGGGTTGGGCTAAGGTCTGTGGATTGATCAGGTAGTGTGTCTTGGGTTGGTTTTTGATTTTGTGCTATGGTCACTGTTTAGCTTGGTTGACTATGTGGTTTTAAAAACTTTTATATTCGTTTTGTGGTTTATGTAACTGGGTTGGGCTAAGGTCTGTGGATTGATCAGGTAGTGTGTCTTGGGTTGGTTTTTAAAAACTTTATGTTTCCTTATTTGCTTCCTTCAACGTTGTTTGTCATTTATTTTCACGTAATATTTTTTAATGCTATTACAATCTTTTTGACAAATTCTAATTTTGGATTACAGCTCAAATTGGTGGCTATTTCAAATCCTAAATCCTTTGCACATCTGGAGGCTTCTGTTTATCGACACCTTGCACACAGGAAGGCTTGGATGAGGTATGGCTTTATTGCATCTTTTTTTACCTTATTTTTCATGCACAGGGGCAGGTTGAGCAACCTTCAACCTATGTGACAAGTTTCCCTTTTAGCAAATAATTCCTTTTGATATTAAACGTAACCCGTTCATGATGCTAACTCTTTTATTGTTTAATACACCCTATGCATAGAGACCATCTTAATATTTCTCAACATTAGCGTGTGCAATATGTGCTTTCTTTTTTCATACCATGAAGAGTTTCGATAATGAAAAGTTGGCATTTTTATTAATTAGATGTATAAGATTCATATACATTATTAGGAGTTTACTCAAGAATTTTTTTTTACATTTTTTTGGCAAGTACTTGAAGATCTACGTTCTTTCTAGGAGTGGCTATTGATTGAAAAACTGTATTTCGTCTCACTGAGAGAAGCATGTATTCAACTCTTATGGTAGTTCCTGTAACATTTGATATTTCATTGTGTTATTATTTTATTTCAGTCATCTGGATGCAAGATAACTAAAATTTTTGTGTGCATTTTTATTCAGAAACCAAGGAACTATAAGGCGCAATGAGGCGCGGCAAAACCGCCCGATGGAATGCTAGGCATAGATATGTGTCTTTTTTAGTTAGTTGTATGAGTTTTAGTTACTTAGTGATAAGCTTATAGCACTTAATGATACAGTGATGAAATTGCCCCTCATATAGAAGTGGCATCAATAAGCATGACTATATGGTGACTGTTTCTGCAAATTTCATCGCAGTTTTGGAGGTTTGCTTGAAGGAGAAGTTGATGAAGTCAAGGTATTAACTTCCATCCTCTTAATTTGCAAGACGTTGGCTTCATAATTAGAGGGTTGATACATGTGTAGAATGCAATCCTTTTGGTAACTGTTTTCGGCTAACTGCATAAAAAAGCAAAATATCTTTGGACTAATCTCATCTTTTTTCACCTGTAAAATGTACTCATGAAAAGAATGTTAAAAAACTTCCAACTAAATTGCAACATGTTAAAATTTTAGCTAGATTTTTTTAATGACCCATTTGAGAATTATGAAAAGAACGATAAGCGTGCTGTGAAAAGTTACTAAGGGTGAGTTACACTTGCACATAGCATTGAATCTCAAATAACTAAATATGTAATATTTTTGTTGGCTGCAAAAATTATAGGACTATGTTTTAAATATCATCTAACATAATTGATACTTTTTTTAAACATGTTTCTTTCTTTCTTTTTGTGGCTTGCAGAATGCAGACACAATAGTTGGTATTTGACGAGGTTTATTATAGATTCAGGTTTGTTGGGTTGGGTTATTCTACAAAGGCTACAAAAAATGAGAAGGGTGAGAAGCCACTAGAAAATGACATGTGTCCAAAGGATTAACAAGTGGGAGGGGTAATTTTGTCAAAACCATATGCACATGCAAGTCACATGCCATTTCCATCTTCATTTTTAAATGCCCGTAACTTTTTTATACGTCATCCGTTTTTAAAAAAAAATATACCATAAAATTGAGCGTCTTTTTATCTTTAATATGAGTACCATATTGCTATACTTTTGAAAAAAAAAAATTCAAAACCCACTTGCGTAAGACACAATGGAATGTAAAACACAATGAACACCAATTAAATATGGGGTATAAAACACAATCAAGAGTCTAGTAAAACACAATGGACGACATACTAAAGACACAATGAATAGAAGACTAAAACACAATGAATACTTTTTTAAAAAAAAAGTTGAAAACCAGTTGCATAAGACACAATGGATGACATACGAAAGACACAATGAACAAAAGACTAAAATACAATGAATACTTTTGAAAAAAAAGTTAAAAACCCAATTGTGTAAAACACAATGGACGACATAATAAAGACACAATGAACAGAAGATTAAAACACAATGAATACTTTTGGAAAAAAAGTTGAAAACCCAGTTGCGTAAATCACAATGGAGATAACGTAAAACACAATGAGTACCAATTAAATATGCAATGAACAATAGTGTATAAAACACAATGAACAGTCTAATAAAACACAATGGACGACATATAAAAGACACAATGAACAGAAGACTAAAACACAATGAATAATAGACTTAAACACAATGAACAACATAATAAAACACAATGTACACCTAAATACAAAACTCATTTGCGTAAAACACAATTAAAAGCATACTAAAAACACAATAGATAAAGTTAAATCATGTGTAAACTAAAAAACATAAATAACATATTTATAAAGCACACATGCATACTATAACACAATGAACGTGCAGAAGACACAACGGAGAAAAAAAACCCATTTAGCACGAATTTTTTTTTTCAATTTTAATGTAGCAATGTGGTACTCATATTAAAGATAAAAAAACGCTCGTTAATATGGTGAAATTTTTTTGAAAAAAAAATGTCGTATGAAAAAGTTATAGACGTTTTAAAATGATGGGGGGAATTGACATGTGCATTGCATGTGGAGAGAGAAAGTCAACAAATGTGGTTTTCCTTTTATGCCCTTTCTTTAATTTATTATTTATTTTTTTCAAACAAACTAATCTCAACCCTTTAAATATATGATCAATGGATCATAATCCTTCTCACCCTTCCTAGAAAAAGTGCCTTGTGTATTTGATCCTAACCCCAGGTTTGTTTACTAACTATTATGGGTGGAAGTGTATGCTATAATTTTTTTTTGGCTTCATGGGAATGTCAAGAATAAAACAAAAAATATGGTGTATAAGGAAATATTTAGTGATATCTGAATAAATTGTGTATTGCTTGCTTTTAAATTTTAATAAAATATTTCTACTATATTTTTTTATACGTTTTAGAGCTCCAAATAATTGTAAGTTGGTGAACCGCGTGTACACGCGGGCAAATATCTAGTGGTATACTAAGCAAACACAAATTAACCAAACATCAAATACTATAGTTTATGTTAAGTAAGTTAACATTATTACAAAGCGTTGTTTAAAAGCACGAAGTTTTTAATGTCCATTCCAAATGAACAAACAAACAATGCTTAAAAGTACGGGGTTTAAAGTCCATCCAACATAGACAGGTTAACAACAAAAATTCGGTCCCAAAAGAGGTATCCAAAAGTTAATGTGCTTGTCAAAAACCGTTTTCATTCACATGTATACTTAGGTAACTGAAAAACATGCCAAAAAAAGTGTCAATAAAGTTGATAAGTTCACAATTTTTAATGGAAGGCAAAGTAAAATTTCCTTTGAATGGATATGATTCTCTAAGACAAAACATGAGGAACATCATAGACTAGCATAGACTAGCTAAGTCCGACGACATGATTGCAACCAAGAGCCCAAAATCAAGCCAAAATGCAATATTCCCTCTTATTCCTTTCAAAGTATATTCCCCTATCCATGTAAACCAGGGCGTGGGTTGCCAAACCTGATAGATCTACTAATATAATTTGTGGTCTACCCAAGGTTAATGATTAAGGTAATGAGAACCATCCTGCGCAACATACGATAAATGAACACAATAACTTAAGGCCATCACGTTGACCACCAAAACCCACTACCTGATCGGTTTCTTTCACCCATGGAACGAACCCGGAACCCACTATCCGTGACACCGGCGGTGGTGTTCCCAGGCAGGTAGTGGGAACCCGGAAGCAACACGTGTGCCTTGCCTGCCCTTAATTTTCTTCACTTTTTCATTTGTTTTTTCATTTTACGGCCCAATTGTTCTCAAATCATTATAAACAAATCTAGAACTAACTTACCATGATTTTCAAGAAAAATAATAAAAATACGTAATGGAATGATATGAAATACATATTCAATTGTAGGCATATCAACCATGGAAATTGATTTGCGAATTTTGCGAGCCGAATTTTGACCATAGATTTTTTGCCTTCGTGTTTTCTCCAATTTCTGCGGCCCTTCGCTTCGAATTTCTTTCGACAACTGGACAAAGGAAACAACCCGCCTGTTAAGAGTGCATTTGCATCCAATTTCAACTTGTCCTCGACCCCTTCCATGATTAACATCTTTCTTTCTTTACACTTTAGTTCTTAACTACTAACACAAATATTTGTTAGCCTTTCTCTCTATGTATATAGGTTCAACTATTGAACATATAGTAACCACACCGTTTTAGTCATGGGTTCAGATAATTAAGCTTGTGCTTGGAAAAACGACAAAGATTTTATTGGAACTAAAAGAAAAGAAAAGAAAAGAAAATATCTTAAATCTTCTTAAATGAATGTCAAACGAACATACCATAACTTTAAAACACTAAAACCATAGTTTTGTTACATAATGAAAACACTTTATAAGCTACAACACATCATAGTTTATAAGTTACAACACAACACACAATTCCAAAGCAATGACATACAAACAACTAACATTTCAATCAAGGTGAACCTTGTTGGTAAGGGTTTATCACATTTTTATTCTTAAAATTTTTAGACACTTTGATAACAGAACTTGCCATAGCCTCACCCACCATCGTAGAAACATGCTTCTTTTTTACAGGGATAACCGTTGCAGGTTTCAATCTTGTCGTCCCTTCTTGTTTTGTGTTTTTTTGGTAGCTATCTTGTTGCGCTTTGTCTGCCATTGTTTTCTTTTTCTTTGCAAAGATCTTCCCAACCGTAGACTATTGTTATGTATCAAACCAAATAACTTTAGCAATTCATAAAGGATGATATGTTATATTATATACAAGTGAAGTTCCCCACATCACCGTTAATGGGGTGTGTGAGTCCACCAATGTCCTTGAGCTTGCACATAATTTTCATTTTTGTTGTTAGGTAATTTAAATAGTTCTTTAACTTAAATTTCATGGTGGTTGTAAGTAGAATTTCAATGAATGTGGATGAGTGTTGCTTGGTAGGAGTTATCTTGAATATAAGGTCACGGGCAAGTTATTTTTAATATAAGATCACAACTAGGATTTAGGGTCATGTGCTTTTAAGATGGGTGTGCATGGGTGTGTGCTAATGAGTGTTGCATGATCTTCTAAAAATTTCCACTTGGTCGGAATTTCCTACAAAATTGAGAAAATAAAATTTCTTAAAAAATAGTCGGAAGTTCATGGTTACGTACAATACAAGTTTATGATTATTTCTAAAAAAAAAACTAGTTTCCTCATAAAATGGTCAAAAGTTTCTTACAAACTTACAGCAAAGTTTTTATTTCTTAAATTTTGGTCGGATGTACGCACAAAAATGGTTAACTATTTATAAGTTATTTGAGTTTTTAAATTCTGAAAAAAATAGTAGTTAAGAAGTAAAACAAGTAGAAAAAATTGAAATAGAACACAAAAGTATGTTATTGTATGTTCATTTGAAATTGAATTATGATGATTTAGAACATATTATCTTCTTTTAACATTTAAAAGACATGTACTCGTATTTTCAAGGGCGAGTATTTGTGTTAGTATTTAAGAGCTAAATGGTATAGAAAGAAAGATGTTACTCATGGAACGGGGTAGAGGATAGAGATGAGATCTGTAAATCATGCAAAATAATATAGTAACGTGTCATGTGTCATGTTAATTTAAACTGCAACTTTTAAAGAGTTCCAAAACAAAGTCTTACAACTACCTGAATGATATTTAGTCACACAAAGGTCAGCTTTCGAAGAGCAACATTGTATTTCGGAATCTTGCATTCGAAGAAATAGCATCCAAAATGTATACTTGTGTTCTATTCACTAAGTCAAATATTGAGTATTCTTTAATGCCAAAATTTACATTCAATAAAATGAATCACCACAGTTTAAACATAAATGCTTAAAAAACTAATTAAAGATAATATGTAATTTTCAAATAAAAGAGAATCATGAAAAAAGCAAACAAATTTTTTTCACGTTAAACAGATGATGTTAGTGCATCTCCACGACTATAAAGCAGATGAAATTCAGAAATCGTATTTTAAAAGCGGACAAGGTTTTTGCGTTAGAGGAGGAGATGAAGGCTTGTGAAGTCTGGAACGATATGACGTGCTGCGGGACAAGTCTTGATTTCGGACTTCATGTAGCATTACACGTTATACATGTGTCATGCTTAGGTTCAAAATGTTTCACATGGTTTTCATGTTCATGTTGTCTCTGGGTGTACGTAAAACTTCCGGGTTCGACGAGCCATCACATGAACAATACCCGTTAAGCAACAATGTGGATGAGAGTCAGCACGAGTTATCTTTAGTATCAAATGGCAAGGATATTTTCTTTTAAAGATGGGTGAGTGTTAATGAAGGTTACTTATTAAGGTTGATAGATTTAATTCCTCTTGATTTTTACTAGTTTCCCAAACGTACATCAATTTTTTTTTTTAATCTTTTTGAACATGTTAGTGTTAAAAGGAAAGGATTAACATTAAAGGGGGATTAGCAAGGATTGCTCATTAGCATCAATTCTCATCAAAGACATTATGTTTTCCTTTTTTGTTTGATTGCCAACATTAATGCCTTCCATGTTTAAGGCCTTTGTAATTTCTATTTAAACCAATTGTTTGTACTCTTATTTACACACAAAAGAAATAAAAGAGCTCTTGATATTATGGTATCAGAGCCGATGGTTTACTCATACACCGTGTAATTCCATCATCCAAGCCGCCATGTCTGACGACGACAACTCGAACTCCGGGTTATCACTACAACTTGCAAACCTCTTGAAAAACACTCTTAACCAACAACCACAAAATCCTAAACTATCCGACAACCTTCAAATCAACCTTAAACTCAACAGTCAAAACTACGCATTATGGACCCGGATGATCCGCGTCGCCATAGGCGGAAAATCCAAATCCTTGTTATCGCACTTAACATCGGATCCCCCGGATCAAACAAGCGAAGAATATGAGCAGTGGGAACAAGAAGATCTAATTGTCTTCTCGTGGCTGATTCAAAACATCGAACCAGTGCTCGCGAGCAACCTGACCGAGTATCCCACTGCGAAAACGCTTTGGGACGCCTTGGTGGTTACCTACAGCAGTGGACGAGACAAATTACAAACATTCAACCTTCATGTAAAGGCTAATGACCTCAAACAGAATGATAGTCCCTCGAAGACTTCTGGATTTCGTTACAGGGAGTTTGGGGGGAAATAGACCGGATCGATCCGAACCCTATGAAGTGTCCAGAGGACATCAAGGCGTACTCAAAAATCAGGTCAGAACAAAAATTGTTTCAATTCCTTAATGCCCTCAACCAAAAATATGAACCCATTAAACGAGAGATACTACGTATGGACCCTCTTCCATCTGCAGAGGCGGCTTACGCCGCTGTTCGCAAGGAAGCCGCTCACCAGAATATTCTGGGAGCAACTAACCATGTTTCACAGGGCATAGCAGCCGGATTAGTGGTCACCGAGAAGGAAGGGCTGGGTCTAGCAACAAAAGGATATCGACGGTCAGAAGGGAAGAAGGTCGGCCTACCTGTAAAGGAAGATAAAACTCATCTGAAGTGCGACCACTGCGGAATGACGAGGCATACCAAAGAACAATGTTTTCGTCTTGTTGGTTATCCCGATTGGTGGGCCGACGGTCACAAGAAAGGCACAAAAAACTCTGTACCGGAGAAGGGTAAAGGTCTTGTTGCTGAAGATGACCGGAAGACCACCACCGGATTTGGAGGTGTTGCAGCGGTGGCCAGAATAAGTGGTGGTGCGGCGGCCGATGGAGAAGAAGCTGATGGCTTTTTTGTTCAAACAGGATATCAGGACGGGAGCGATCATTGGGCGTGGCACTGAGAGACAAGGGTTGTATTACGTGGATGAGGTGACTCAAAATGGATCTGTACTACTTTCTCATGGAACAGTAGAACGAGAAGCATGGCTATGGCATAGAAGACTAGGACATCCATCCACTGGTTATTTACATGTCTTATTTCCAAAATTATTTTCTTCTAATTGTAAGTCACATTGCGAAACTTGTGTGTTAGCCAAAAGTCATCGTAAGACATTTAAACCAAATAATACAAGGGTTGATTCACCGTTTTCATTAATCCACTTAGATGTGTGGGGTCCAGCCCCGATTATTGGGGGTCAAAACTTTCGTTTTTTTTGTTATATTTGTGGATGACTGCACACGAATGACTTGGGTGTATTTATTAAAAAACAAATCTGAAGTATTTGATAAATTTACCATTTTTCACAACATGGTCCAAACTCAATTTAAAAAAACCATTCAGGTCTTTAGATCTGACAATGGAGGAGAATTTGTCAACTCTGACATGAAACATTTTTTCCAAAACAAAGGTATTATCCATCAAACCACATGTCTGCACACACCAGAGCAAAATGGTGTCGCAGAGCGGAAAAATCGTATTCTCTTAGAAATAACGCGGGCCCTTCTAATAGAATCGCAAGTTCCAAAGTTTTTTTTGGCCAGAAGCACTGGTTACAGCTGCATATCTCATTAATCGACTTCCTACTCATATTTTAAAATTAAAAACCCCATTACAAGTTCTTACAGAATACACTAATCCTCCATCTGTTCTTACCCTTGAACCACGAGTTTTTGGGTGCACCGTCTTTGTCCACATACCTAAAACACACAGAACTAAAATCGATGCATGTGCTGAAAAATGTGTCTTTGTTGGATATGGAATAACTCAGAAGGGATACCGATGCTACAACCCAAAAACCCGACACATGTACATAACTATGAACTGTGATTTTCTTGAAACCGAGTATTATTATACTTCCCAACACAGTAGTGAGGGGGAGAGGGAATGTCTTGACACACTGAGTTGGTTAAGATATGTCACATTTGAAGAGAAAGAAAATCACAATTCCCCAAATGAGTCTCATCCATCCACACAACCTGAAGACTCAAATGTTAGTGCCACCCAAAGCGCTCCCAACCTGATACCCGAGGTAAGTAACACTCATTCTTCTCCTGTACTTGATCCGGTTGAAACTAACATACTCGAGCAAGATGAGAATGTACAGGAACAAGAAGAAAATGACACAGCAGAACATGTGGAGCAGGTGCAAGAGCAAGACAACTTTCCGGCACAAGAAGACGCATCAGAGAAATATGTTCTACCACCAAGAGCAAATCGGGGAGTCCCGCCGAAAAGATATTCCCCAGAAAAGGAGTCAAGAGGAAGCAGATACCCAATGGCGAACATAGCCAAAGGAAATCTATCAGAAGAAGCCAAAGCTTTTACTGCGTCTATATACTCTAATGAAATTCCAACTAATACAGAACAAGCTTTAAAATCAAGACAATGGAAGAATGCAAAGAAAGAAGAGATGGAAGCTCTGAAGAAGAACAAAACATGGGAAAAATGTGTCTTGCCACCGGGAAAGAAAACTGTTGGGTGTCGGTGGGTGTTTACAATTAAATACAAACCTGATGGAGAAATTGAAAGACACAAAGCAAGATTGGTAGCTAAAGGCTATACACAAACATACGGAATTGATTACTCTGAAACTTTCTCTCCAGTTGCAAAAATTAATACCATCAGAGTTCTCTGTTCTGTTGCAGCAAACAAAGGATGGCCATTACACCAGTTTGATGTGAAAAATGCCTTTTTACACGAAGATCTAAAAGAAGAAGTCTATATGGAAGCTCCACATGGTTTCACAAACGAATTTGCAAAGGGGGAAGTGTGTCTCCTAAAGAAAGCCCTTTATGGACTGAAACAATCCCCAAGAGCATGGTTTGGTAAATTCACCCTAGCCATGAGAAACTATGGGTTTACACATAGTAACTCAGATCATACATTGTTTCTCAAAAGGCGGGGACATCTTATAACTTGTTTAATAATTTATGTTGATGACATGATTATCACAGGAGATGACAAAGAAGAAATATCAAAACTAAAGAAGAACTTGTTCACAGAATTTGAGATGAAAGACCTGGGAAGACTCAAATACTTCCTTGGGATTGAAGTCTTGAGGTCAAAACATGGGATTTTCATGTGCCAAAAGAAATACGTTCTTGACTTACTTGCGGAAACCGGCATGGTTGATTGCAAACCAGCAGAGACACCCATGATTGCAAATCAGAAATTATACATGGAAGACAAAGCAGAACTAACCAATAAAGAAAGGTACCAACGGATAGTAGGTAAACTGATTTACTTATCACACACCCGACCAGATATATCATATGTTGTGGGAATTGTGAGTCAATTTATGCATCAACCCCAAAAGGCTCACATGGAAGCAGTTTTAAGAATCATAAGGTATCTCAAAGGAACAGCAGGACATGGAGTCATGTTCAAATGTAATGGGCACCTAGAAACTCAGGTATACACTGATGCAGACTGGGCAGGGGATAAAGGAGACCGAAGGTCCACATCAGGCTACTTTACTCTGGTTGGTGGAAATCTTGTCACGTGGAGGAGCAAGAAACAAAATGTGGTCGCTCTTTCAAGTGCAGAAGCTGAATTTCGAGGAATTGTGAGGGGACTAACTGAGGTGCTTTGGATTCGAAGATTCCTTACAGAGATAGGATATCCTCCACAAGAAGCTAGTAAAATTTGGAGTGATAATAAAGCCGCCATTCAAATTTCAGAAAATCCAGTACAACATGACCGAACAAAGCATATAGAGGTGGATCGGCATTTTATTAAAGAAAAGTTAGAAGCAGAAATCATTACTCTCCCGTTTGTTCGATCAGAGAACCAACTCGCTGATATCTTGACAAAAGCTGTGAATGAAAAAATCTTACACAAATGCTTGAGCAAGTTGAATTTTGGGAATCCCACTATCCAACTTGAGGGGGAGTGTTAAAAGGAAAGGATTAACATTAAAGGGGGATTAGCAAGGATTGCTCATTAACATCAATTCTCATCAAAGACATTTTGTTTTCCTTTTTTGTTTGATTGCCAACATTAATGCCTTCCATGTTTAAGACCTTTGTAATTTCTATTTAAACCAATTGTTTGTACTCTTATTTACACACAAAAGAAATAAAAGAGCTCTTGATATTAGTTAGTATTAAACAAGCATATATTTCTCATGATGCAAGATTCCAAGATACTATATTGATCTTCAAAGTTATGTGGTGTGTGCCTAAAAATGATCAACTAAACTAATGAAAAACTGGTCGTTGTGGAATTTGTTTTTGAATTTTTAAAATTGAAGCTTGCTTTACACTTGGCCCATAACACATTACAACATATTTTGGCCTTCATTATATGATTATCATCTCTCTTGACGTTTTATTTTCCACTACTGACAAAAAAAGAAGAAGAAGAAACGTGGAAGAATGAGTATGAGTACAAATTTTGAATACGTTAAAAGAAATAATATGTTTTAAATCATCATAATTCAATTTCAAACGAACATACCATAACTATGGAATGCAGAAAAAAAACATACATATGTTACAGAAACGAAAAACATCATATACTATATTACATAGTTTATAACCTACAACACAACACACAATTCCATTAATAGCATATAAACAATTAGCACTTCAATCCACATGAATCTTGTTGCTAAGGATTTATCTTATTTCTTAGGGTCTGTTTGGTAGGAGGTAATGGAATGGAGGGGGAATGGAATGGACGAGGTAATGGAATGGATCATTACCATTCCATGTCTTGTTTGGTTGCCATGTGGGAATTAAACAAAACATTACTTTGTGATGTTAAATAGGTAGGAAAAGATGAAGGAATAAAATCGGAGGTGGGTGGTGGTCGGTGGCGGTGATGGTGGGTGGTGATATGTGGCGATAGCGGCGGTGGTGGGTGGCGACGGTGTTGGTAGCGACGGTGGAAGGTGGAGGTGGACGACAGTGATGGTGGGCGGGCGACGATGGTGAGTAGTGGCGGTGGTGGGTGGTGGTTGGTGGCGGTGTGTGGTGGTAGCATGGTGGTGGGTGGCGACGGCGATGGTGGGTGGTGGCGACGATGGTGGTGGGTGGCGACGACGATGGTGGGTGGTGGCGACGACGGTGGTGGGTGGTGGCAACGATGGCGATGGGTGGGGTGGATGTGGATGGAGGTGATGGTGGATGGGTGACGATGGTGAGTAGTGGCGGTGATGGGTGGTGGTGGGTGGCGGTGGTAGTGGTGGGTAAAGAAAATTGTGGTGAGTGATGGTGGCAGGTGGTGGAGGCAGCGGTGGGTGGTAGCGTGTGGTGGCGGTGGTTGGTGGCGGCAACGATAATGACGGTGGTAAGTGGTGACGGCGGTGGTGGGTGGTGGCGGCAGCGGTGGTGGGCGACGGTGGTGGGTTGTGACGGCGGTGGTAGGTGGTGGCGGCGACAGCGGTGGTGGGTGGTGATGATAGTGGTGGGTGGTGGTGGTGGATGGTGGGTTATGGTGTTGTTAGTAAGAAGTGAATGAGGGATGGAATGAAAAAAAAAACATGGGGGGTGGATGGAATGGTTTTGAGGGAATGGAATGCCTTGTGGAATGAGTGATTCCATTCCTTTAACCAACCAAACACACTATTTTTCATTACCTTGTAATAGTCCATTCCATTCCCCCTTCCATTCCATCATACCAAACGCTATCTTATTCTTCAAATTTTTAGCCACTTTGGTAATCGAACTTGCCATAGTCTCACCCATCATTGTGGAAACATGCTTCTTTTTTGCAGGGATAACGGTTGCAACGGTTGTAGCTTTAGCCTTCGGCGTCCCTCCTTTATTCATTCTTTTCTCGTAGTAAGTCCCTCCTTTATTCATGCTTTTCTTGTAGCTATCTTGCTGCACTTTATCTTTATCTGCCATTGATTTTTTTTTGTCAAGCTTTTTTCAGCTGTAGACTATTGTTATGTATCAAACCAAATAACTTTAGCAAGTCACATATAATCACGTTTGATTATATACAAGTAATGTTCCCCACATCTCCACTAACGATGTGTGCGACACAAATGTCCTTTGAGTTGCACATAATTTTCATTGTTGTTGCTAAGTAAGTTTTTGTGTTTCTTAATATTTGATCGATTTTTCAAGTTTCAAATATCAATGAGTTATGTCACAATACTTATTTTTCTGTGTCATGGAACTTTAAATTAAATTTCATGGTGGTTGTAGGCAGAATTTCAATGTGTGAGGACGAGCTTTGCTTAGTAGGAGTTATCTCTAATAATCCTCTGAAATATTTTTATGAGAAAATTTTGGTCAGAAATCCTACAAAACAACGAAGTAATTTTTATTTTTTTTTGAAAATGGTTGGAAATTTTTGACGAGATGACTATTTTTCTTTTAAAGTTCAATTTCCTTGGAAAATGGTCAAAAGTTTCCAACAAACTTTGGCGAAAACTTTTTGTTTCTTAAAAATATTTTAATTTTTTGTCGGAATTGAAATAGCAAAAAGATGGTTATTTTCTTTTTTCTAAAATTATTTGTTATTATTTTTGTGTATACTAGTGGAAATGCCCGCGCGTTGCCGCGGATAATTATGGTTTTTTGGCGCACATTGCGTAGCGGATTTTACGTAATTGATTTATGGCTAAATAAAGGTGAAGAGACAATATGTTAGTTATGTTTTTTTGACACGCGTTGTCACGGGTACCTTCTCAATTGCAACTGTATTTCACAATATGATATTCCAATAAAATGCCAACACCCCCTCTATGCTATTTTAAAAAAAAATAGAACAAACAAGAATATGTTGGGTAATCAACTAATGAACTGACAAGAACACATTCATTTTCTCCATTTATGATCTTTCAATTCATTAACATTACGTGTTTGGTTCTCTAGCTTCTAGTTCACTCAAGGGACATTTTTCATTGAGGGACTTCCACTTCAGGACCTAAACTTCTCGCAGCGTCTTGCTCTTCTTAAAACCAAGATACCTTATAAATTCCGATATCGGGTCAAATCCAATGGGCATGTTCACGAGCATCAATGATTGATTATTGAAACTAAATGTTGATTAAAAATAGATTATAATTAAGTAGGAATTTGATACATGATTGATGTTCTCATCTGTTTGCCTGTAGATGAAATATACATCACCAGAAGTTAAATGTGGTGATTCTAAGCACATGGAAACTATCATTATATTCGACAATAACACGATGTGATATAACCTTTGACAAAGTAAGTTCCTATTCATTGGTGCGGATGAGTTTGTGTATATTAGATCCATATGTAAGTCTTACTTCTGCTTAAAAAATGCCAACCGTTTCAAGTTACACCATAGTTTATATAATGAATTCCACACGAGTAAGTGATCAATATACTGTAGCAGTTTTCAACATATTATTTGTTATGTGATGAACACACAGATGTGTATTTGTTATTCAGGAGAATGAGTTGTGAATAAATGTACCATGCATAAACCGAATACCATAGCCAACTGAGAACTGTGCCCAATAGAGAACCGATCCCCATGGAGTTGTGCAGTTGTTTGCTCTCCTCCTAATGAGGCAAATTGACCAAGATGCTTGCACCTACACAAAGCCAACCATACATGTGTCAATAATGTACTACCATTCATTCTTTTTACAAGCTTTTGTTCATTTTTTCCAGTAGGTAACCTGAAAGGCCGAAAACCATGATGTCCCAACTCTTGGAAACGTATAGGGCCTTCTGGATGTTTCTCACACTTGTACATACGCTTGAAACAATCTGCAAGGTAGGAGCCCCGCTGAGGTGCAATCTGCAGATTACCAATGGTCACAAACAAACAAACCAATTCAACTACAAACATAAAGGGAATAGTAAGACAAAAGTTTTCCATGAATTCCCAAAGAATGAGTAACATGTGTAGCTTTTGGTAGGTTACTAACTGTTATGTATGTTTCACTAAATGATAGTTTTTATTGATTAAGATATTCATGTTTGGTGATAGCTAGCATACAATGAAGAAATTAGAAACACCAATAATGTAAGTAATGTAATTGTACTTGCACATAAAAAGCATTAGATGTTGCCATTTAGACAGTATACACGACAATAGCAGGTTATGGTAGGAGCAGGGGAATAGTAGGGCAGAAGGCGTACCTAGTCTGTCTAAAATTGCCGAATCCGCAATGGTTGTTATTTTCTCCCGATGCTAATTCGTTCTATCAATTCCCTGCATAACAATTACAAATCAATATCATTAGCATTATCTTATATTATTAAAAGAAGAATAACATGTAAACAGTAAAGATGAAGATGAATTATTAATTTTAGATGTAGAAGTAGAAATACACAGATCATCGTAAAGTAGAAGCAAAGTAACCTGAAATCACAAAAGCGCAATGCCACTAAAGAAGCCATGTCAGCAAAATAATAAACGTCAGTTATCAAGTGGAACCCGTGAAGCCATCTTGTGCATTCCATGTCAAATAATATTTGCACATTCACATACTCATATTTGCAGCAGCCAAAACAAGAATACTATCAAAGCCCTTGACTAATGTGAGACCATGAAGACTGCTTATCCAGCAAGCCATCTTTCACCACAAGGCAAATCAACCTCCACATCCACAACAGTAACAACTACCTGCAACAAAAACTAATATTCACCACTATGATACTGCTTTTGAGTAGATTTGGCACAATAGGCGAGGCAAGTCGGGCAGGGGTAACGGGTCATAACAAGTCATTTTAAAAATCAGTCCTTTAGAAAAATGGTCATTTTGGTTTATGTTAGAATAAGCTTTGACAAATTGGGTATTGCTAATTTAGTTAGGATTATACCAGTTTTTTTACAAACATGCCGAGTAATATCCGCTAAGAAAGTAGGATACGCTTCTAATCATAACAGGTTTTAAATGGCAACATCTAATGCTTTTATAACAAATTGATGAAATACACCTTGCCGATGGTTACTTCTTGCCGAGCGGTGAAGGTTCTAACCATTGCCGAGGGGGGTGGCGGCGGTGTTGCTGATCAACAACGGTAGCTAAGTGAAGCTACTCGGGGAGTGCCCCGTCCCCCCTTAGTAATTCCCAAGTTAAGTACTGATTATGTATGACCATTTTTAGGTGGTTGGTTGCTAACATGCTTTTTAAGTACTATCATAGTATTTGATTGGTGTAGTATTGTAAATTTATTAAATCAATGAGAGTGACCTGCAATTAAATTCAATTTGTAGGTTGAGCTTTAACATATAATAAATCAACTGCCATTTTCAACTAAAATATCAAAATTGAAATATTAAAAAAAAATAACCTGAAGGCTAATTCCCTAATCCTAATATTTACCTCAGCACAGATAATTGAACAAGTAAATGTCTACAAAACCTAAAATTTTCAGGTGTTTTTAGCCACAGCATTTATAGAAGTCATGCTCGACCAAAACTTCCTGTATTAATCAAATGCTCTACTACCATTATCAGTCATCAAACCATCCGGATCCTCGGGACCAGTTTTCTACGAAATTCGGCCAATATATCCTCCCAAAAGATAATTGAAGACTCTAATTATTCAACCAATTCTAAATCCAAGAACACAAAAGCACCTACAGTCTTTTCATCGAAGGGGGACATCAAAGGACAACCTAATGACTATATCTAAGCAAAAGACCGTCTCTTCCGATCATGTTTGTCCAAGATTTGACCTGGTTTATGCAAAGTGCTATCCAATGCGCGGAAAATATCTTTTATGTTGTTCTCCATAAATCTTTAAACACTCTGGTGACACGTTTGCTGCCAATTCAATATCTTATAAAGCCATAAAGTACACCCACAACTTCTGGTTTCTGAGTTTACAACTTACAAGCACACCATCACCAAACAATAACTAATACCACTACAAGATAAAGCTCCAAATTACTTGCACTAAATCATCATACAAACAAACAAACAATTAATCAAATCACACCCATTATTATAAAAGCCAACACAATGAAAGGATAAATAGACAAACAAATGAAAATACTGCAAGTGAAATACCTTTGCGCGAGTACAGAACGTGACTTCATGCATCCAATTTACATTTTTTTCTACTTCCAATGTCTAACTGATGTATGGCGTAGTGTGGCTGTAATCAAGATTCAAACACTTGACTCATTTTAGTTTTGGTTTTAAAATATGTAGTGTCTTTTGATTCTTATAATCCAAATTTTGAATTGATATAGGTTACTTTTGTATTTATTGAAAGTCAACTATTTGAGTTTGTAATTTAGCAGTTGACCTTAATAATGAAAAAGTCAAAGTTACCTATGTTCATATGGGCAACATCACACATAGTAACAACAGTTGCAAAATATGTTTTTGTCTCAACAGAAAATTAGGTCCTGGTTGTATTTGTGTCATTACCAATTAACGGTTAATCCGTTAATCATCAAAAAATTTCAAGTACGTAAAGCAAACGATCAAAAGTATCAAAAAGAAAAGATAAATAAAGGTGTACCAAACAACCGCGATCGCCGTAGCCAATGCACTACCACCAGCATTACTGAAATCCAGCTGCATAATCAGCAAACAGAAAGTGATATTCTAAGAAAGTAATATGTTCTTTCCAAAACTCTTTGTATTATCAGTTCAGCAAACCTCCAGCAAGGCAAATTTAAATGACAATGCATCAATCCCATATGGTTTTTGTTAAGATGCGATTAAAACGAACATATGTTTCTAAATTACCTGCTTAAGAAAACCAACACCAAAAGCTCGAGTGACCTTCAGTGAGCCTTTAACACGGTCATTCATCACTGCATAGTCGTCATCAGGGTGTTACCTCTTTATTCTTTGAACTTCCAGATAGAATTAAATGTACTTAAGTTGAGAAAACAACAATAAACAGGCTAATAAAAATTAGAACTGAACTTCTATTGTTAATTTATACCTCTTCAATGGATGTACTATGATCCATGCTAAGCTGACAAGCAGATAAACCTGGATCTACGGTCGCAATATCAGCATCAAAAACCTCAAGATCATACCATGTCTCTTCATTTATCATCTCTAGATCCTATCTCCAAATATCCGGCTCCGATTTTTGCGCTAAAACAGCTCGACTATCACCAACAGGTTATTACAAAGCTGCCTAATAGTTGTGATGTTGTTCCTTAAAGTTAGTTGCCAACCATAAAAAAATTACGATAGATAACTAAACATAATTGTGCATCAGCCTTAAATCCTTGGTTTCTTATCATATACATACCATCATTTCGACCTTACGTCATAACATTCACTTCTCAAAAACTGTAGGAGAGAAGTTTAGTCATTGTTAGCAGACCTTTTTGTTAGCTGATTCGATAAAAACACATTAGAGTCCATTTCCACTTTGATTAGTATGTATAGATTATTCATAAATTTTCAAACGTTTTGAATATACTTTGACCGACTTTAAACACGTTTGTTTTAGCCAATATCCTATTTTACCCTTTTGACCCCTTGCTATGTAGTTGACCATCTCCTATACCTCAAAGTAAATAATAAAAAAAAAATGAGAAAAAAAATACTAACCTTTTACGGTTGACATCAATACTTTTAGATTTTCCATTATCAACACCAAAACTCTAGCGTAACTGAGTAATCTTTCGCTGAGGAATAACAGCTTGTAGAACCGACATCGTTGGCTGATACTTTGCAATCAAACTGTATTTATAAAGGTTAAATCGACTTGTTTTCAAGCAAATAATAATTTGTTTTATTTACTAAAGTGCCATCCACCAAAATAACATAGCAGCATACATACCTTCCAGCCCTTCCGGAAAAAGTGAAGCAAATAATAACAGATGCCTTCACCTTAGTGGTTGCAGGAACCTAAAATATGCATTAAATAGACTGATCACAATACTGCACTAACTCTAAATACAAATTGGGTATGTAAAGTGGAACATTATGAAAATAATGAAAGGATATAGCAGATGAGGCAATTAATTCCAAATGAGTCATTGGTTCTTCAACATACTTGATGGTTTACTTGAAATAAAGATCTTGGTTGAAAGACCAGAAGCCCAATTCCCATGAGAATTGAATATTGTGTATCATCTTAGACTCAAGATAAAAAAAATAAACAAAAAGTTGCAAACATTAAACTAATCCCAGATTAAAGCTGTAGGAAACCTATCGAAGCTAACAAAAATCAAGAAACCAAACCTCCATATAAAGCTTGCAATCTAAAATAGAAAAGAAATTACCTACAAAAAGGTTCAATGAACTTTCACACAAAATTGTTGAAAAAGATGAAGATTGTGGTGAACTGTGCAGATCAAAATCCACTGGAACTGCTTTGATGTCTCGAATCGCATAAGAGAATTCTGATGATTCGGATTTGGCTCTTCCTTCATTACCCGGGTCACCTCAACAAGACCCGAATCTTTAGGACCGGCAAGCTCCTCCAATAGCTTCTTTACCAAAAAGAACCCTAAATACTAAACCATTACAACTAACACCTTCATTGCAGCCATTCGTTTCAATTACCCCTTGATGAAAAATTTAAAATGAATGCTTAACATTGAATCGTTAATGAAAGAATTTATGGTGATGTCGATTGAAGAAAGAGCATCAAATTCAGTAGTTTGGTAACTGACCATCGTGGGAGAGGGATAGCAAAGGATGTTTGTGAGGGCAGGGAAGGGAAAAGAGGGTAATTTTGTAACTTTGGATGTGTTGGGTGAAATGTCTAGATTACCCTTCTAAGTGTCTTAATTGTCACCAACATCCCTATAATACCCTTATAAAATAAGCTTTATTCTCTTATACTTGTTGCTTTAAAAATTGTACCCATGTCAAAATTCCAATATGGTGCATCACTCCTCCTTTATAATGTACTAGGTTAGAGCCCCGCGTATACACGCGGTACATGTCCATGTCAAATGAAAAAAAAATCTATAAAAATTGTAGTGTGCAAATTTTATTTATTGAAATTTTATTTATTCAATCATAAATATACAAATTTTATTTATTGAAAGTTATGTAATACATTTCGTATGAGTTTTGGTTGATTGTAAATTATCATAAAAAAGTTTAATGTTACCCAATAACAGATATATAAATCAACATTTTTGACTTTCAAGTTTAAATTTGGTAAATTGACGTTCAAGTTTAATGTTAGTAGGGAAAATCAACATTTTTTTTTTTACTTTCAAATTTAAATTTAGTAGGAATTTAAAACTTTTTGACACAATGAAATTATTTATTAATTCAAAATAACATTAAATAACAATCGTTATGATTTTAATCTAAATTCGGTAAATTGTTAAAAGATAATAATAAATGTTAGTAATTTCTGCTTTAGGAGAATAGTTTTATTAAAAGTATCACTTCTAAATAATATACACTGTAAATTAACGTGTTATAATTTATATTAACATACTAATATTGTAAATATTGTAATTTAACGATTGGTGTTGATTTATGATTTAGGAGAAAACTCACAAATTCTGGAAATATATATAATTTTTTCTGGATTTAAATAAAAATATTGTAATTTGCATTCAAAAACACAATTATCACAAATTTAGTATTAGGTAAATTGACGTTCAAGTTAATAACAATCATTAGGATGTTAATATAAATTCGGTAAATTGTTAAAAGACAATAATAAATGTCATTAACTTCGGTCAACATATAAATTAATTTAAATATTTAGTCAAAATAACATTAAATAACAATGATTAGGATGTTAATATAAATTCAGTAAAATGTTAATAGATAATAATAAACGTCAATAAATTCGGTCAACATATAAATTAAAGTAATAAATAACAATTATTAATATTCAAATTCCAGATTAAATGATATTAACATGAGTCAACTATTAATATTTAGTATTTGGTAAATTGACGTTCAAGTTTAATGTTAGTAGGAAAAATCAACATTTTTTTTTACTTTCAAATTTAAATTTAGTAGGAATTTAAACATTTTTGACACAATGAAATTATTTATTAATTCAAAATAACATTAAATAACAATCGTTATGATTTTAATCTAAATTCGGTAAATTGTTAAAAGATAATAATAAATGTTAGTAATTCCTGATTTTGGAGAATAATTTTATTAAAAGTATCACTTCTAAATAATATACACTGTAAATTAACGTGTTATAATTTATATTAACATACTAATATTGTAAATATTGTAATTTAACGATTGGTGTTGATTTATGATTTAGGAGAAAACTCATAAATTCTGGAAATATAAATAACTGTTTCTGGATTTAAATAAAAATATTGTAATTTGCATTCAAAAACACAATTATCACAAATTTAGTATTTGGTAAATTGACGTTCAAGTTAATAACAATAATTAGGATGTTAATATAAATTCGGTAAATTGTTAAAAAACAATAATAAATGTCATTAACTTCGGTCAACATATAAATTAATTTAAATATTTAGTCAAAATAACATTAAATAATAATCATTAGGATGTTAATATAAATTCGGTAAACTTTTAATAGATAATAATAAACGTCAATAAATTCGGTCAACACATTTATTAAAGTAAATAAATAACAATTATTAATATTCAAATTCCAGATTAAATGACATTAACATGAGTCAACTATTATTATTTAGTATTTGGTAAATTGACGTTCAAGTTTAATGTTAGTAGGAAAAATCAACATTTTTGATACATTGACATTATTTATTAAGTCAAAATAACATTAAATAACAATTATTATGATTTTAATCTAAATTCGGTAAATTGGTAAAAGATAATAAAAAATGTCATTAATTTCAGATTTAGGAAAATAGTTTTATTAAAAGTATCACTTCTAAATAATTTACATTGTAAATTAACGTCTTATAATTTATATTAACATACTAATATTGTAAATATTGTAATTTAACGATTGGTGTTGATTTAGGATTTAGGACAAAAACTCACAAATTCTGGAAATATAAATAATTTTTTCTGGATTTAAATAAAAATATTGTAATTTGTATTTAAAAACACCTTTGTCACAAATTTAGTATTTGGTAAATTGACATTCAAGTTAATAACAATCATTAGAATGTTAATATAAATTCGTTAATTGTTAAAAGGTAATAATAAATATCATTAACTTTGGTCAACATATAATATAATTTCAATATTTAGTCAAAATACCATTAAATAACAATCATTAGAATATTAATATAAATTCGAAAAATTATTAATAGATATTAATAAACGTCAATAAATTCGGTCATCAAATAAATTAAAGTAAATAAATAACAATTATTAATATTCAAATTCCAGATTAAATGACATTAACATGAGTCAACTATTATTATTTAGTATTTGGTAAATTAACGTTCAAGTTTAATGTTAGTAGGAAATATCAACATTTTTTACTTTCAAGTTTAAATTTAGTATGAATTTAAACATTTTTAACACAATGAAAATATTTATTAAGTGAAAATAACATTAAATAAAAATCATTATGATTTTAATCTAAATTCGGTAAATTGTTAAAAGATAATAATAAATGTTAGTAATTTTAGATTTAGGAGAATAGTTTTATTAAAAGTATCACTTCTAAATAATATACATTGTAAATTAACGTTGTAACACCCCAACCGATGGCGGAATCATCGAGGTGCCACGTAGTGACGATTGTTCAAAAGCTCATGGTACTAAAATGTAAATATTATTGAATAATCAAAAATTGTCTTACATGGAAATGAAAATTACATTGTCTAAATGAAATGTAAATATTGAAATAACTGAATTGAAATAAAACACTAAATGTCTCTTGCTAAAGCACTAGATCAAACTGCACCTGAAACATGTACAAAAATAGGTTTGGTCAACATATGAAATGTTGGTGAGCATTCCTAGATTTGATATATATAGTAGGTTAAAAAGTTATACAATTCAAGTGCAAGCTACAGTGCAAATATGTAAACTATGTATCATACAAATGAGCGAAATCAACCCTGTGACTGTATAATGTACTGTATGAACTGTAGTGTACTCAACCAATAAATGGATGATAACTTAACACTGGCCACGGATTCTCCGATGAAAAAGGGGGAGAATCAATCTAGGCGGGTTGTCAATCCAAATAGCGCTATCCAATGTTAAGGTCGGCTTGTACCATGTTAATGATTTCACTAAGTACAAATGTAATCCACATGTAATGTCTAAGCATAAAGCACGTTGTAAGCAATGCACATAGTACTAGAATTGTATTGTAAAAATGTAAACTTGTATTTGAAATTGTAATAGTGTACATGTAACACCCCAAAAATGTATAAAAGCAAAAAGGGGATAGGAATACTCACAGTTCACGTAATAACTTGAAATTGAACTTGGACAACGAAATATGTGTTGGAAATTATCTCAAAGTATCAACCTAAAGAATTCGATAATGTGTAAGGGAAATAACTCTAGGATATATGTATTTCTAGGGCTTCGAATTTGGGGATAAGTATTCGTTTTGATTAATAAACAAATTGTTTATTATAATATAAGAAATTTACTAAATAAATAAATAAAAGTCTTTTTGTAAAATTTTAAGTTAATATAGTCACAACATAAGATTTTGATTATGAAAATAATTTTTATAAAATTATTTTCTTGAAAATAGAATATTTACTTTAATTATTTCAAATTGTCAAAATATGACTTTAATATCTAAAAATATTAAAATTAAAGAATTCTTGCATTAGAAATTGTATTTCTGTTCTAAATGGATAGAAATAATTTATGTAAAATTTTGGTACAAAAATATTGTAAAATGAATTTATTATGAATTATTTATGATTAAAACTAACAAAAATTAATTAAAAATATAAAATAAATGGTTTTTCTGAAATAAAAATATTTTCTGGAATGTTTAAGAATATATAAGTTTAGAATAATTTTTGTGAGATTTAATAAAATCGTTTAGATATTTTTATTGAATTTAATAAATATAAATGAATAAACTTGTATTTTTAATAATATATATTAAATAAATGATTTTTGAAAAACTAAAAATTGGATGATGAACTTTATCAGTGGACTAGCATAGAATAAATTTTGTAGAATTTATAAAATAGTTTTAGTAATTTAAAACGATTTTAAAAAGAATTAAGAAAATATAAGAATAAAAGAATATCACAAAAAAAAGAATGGTCATGGTGGGACTCGAACCTTGGCCCCCAGGCCGGTTCATGTTTTAAGGGCAGGGGCTACACCAGCTGGTCTGGATCAGTTATTTGTTTATGTTTTGTTCTAAAAAAAATATATAAATTATCTGAGTAAGGTGTTCTTCCCCAAATCAAGTGATTCGAGCCCTAGTTTTTCAATTGATCAATCCACACAACATTAACCCAATTAACCATAGGGTTAATGTTGTGCATCGACCGGATAATGAAACCCACAAGAAAGATTGAACTTACAAATACGTTTTCGGGTATAAAGGCTAGGTCAACGAAAAAGTCAACCGTGATCAAATAAGCTTCGTATGATGTTTAATTACAGAAATTAGAGATAGGGAAAGAGATTTCGGCGAGTTTAGGCTGAGATTAAAGGTCCAATTTATAGGGAAGGATTCGGATTGCACGATGGAAGGTTTTGACCCATTGATTACATAGGAGCGTTAATTGAGTGAGATTTTTGGTAGGTTATAATGTCATTGATGTGTAATGGACGTGTATAGTCAATGGTAATTAATTGTTGCAATTATACTAAAAATAAGTATAGATTAATTGGAAAGAAAAAAAAAAGAATGCATGCCATCTGCTGCTGCTCGACGTGGGTAACAGGGAAGAAGAAAAGGAGTTGCAGAGGTGGGCTTATATATAATAAAGGTTAGTATTAAACCAAATATGAGGTGTAGGCCAAGTGGTGAGGGCGGGTGTGTTTGTCCAAGGCTGCTCGGGTTCGATCCCGGCCCGCAGCAGTTTTGGAATTCCTTTTTTTTTTTTAACAGACAAGGGGGCAAGGGGTTGAAGGACTTGGGCTTGGGCCAAGCTGTTGGGCCGAAGTGTTGGGCCTGTGTACTGGGCTTCAAAAAGAAGGAAATGGGGTTGGTTATGTTGGGTTGTGGGTTATAGAGATGGTAAAAAAAAATGTATTTATATAAAATCTGAATTATTATTATTATTATTATTATTATTATTATTATTATTATTATAAGGATAAAATGTGACGTATAAGATAGGAGGTGCGAAATAAAATGTATATATGTATAATAATAATAGGATAAAAGTGACGGATGTCACAGCATCCCCTACTTTTAGAAACTTCGTCCCGAAGTTATTAGTGACATAGGGTTATGGATGCTTGGGTAAAAATTAAAATAACAGTGGTTTGGAAAATTCGAATGATTTGGATATGGGGTTTGATATGTGTGAGTTAAGGATTGGATTAGGTTCGTCTCGAAAGGGTAAAGAGAGTAAGAATCTAGTAAATCACTACTTCAAGTTTTAGGACTCCTAAAATAAATGTACGAGTTGGTTGATTATAAAAGACTAAATGAACTAACAAGCAAACAGAGTTTGTTCCTGGTTCGACTTCCAGTCTCACTTTCAATGCATCATTAGTGTTTGTATACAGGGTGTACCGCAGCTAACCCACCACACCTTTGATACCTTGAAAACGTACTGGACGCCTTTCCAAAAAAAAAACTCTAATAGAATTTCACACTACCCTAATGTACCTGTAAATTCATGATTACGTTCCGGACCGGAATCATCAATTTACCTTACATTAAAGTTTTGCGTCCTTCTATGACCCCACCGATTGTTGAGCAGGTTCGATAGCCTCCACCAGCCGTGGAGTGGGTTGTAGGGCCCCTCCCGACTGTTTGAAAAGGCATAGTGACCTCTACCAATCGTTGAGTATGTTCGATAGCCTCCACCAGTCGTGGAGCAGGTTGTAGGGCCTCTCCCGACTGTTGAAAAAGGCATGATGACCTCTATTAAGTGCAATAATTATTATTCACATAGATTGCAAATTGATAACAAGTTTATGCAAGCAAGTTTGTAAGTACTACAACCATTAAGTGTAAGTGTTATCATGAATAATTAAATGTTTACGAGTATCATGAATAATTAGATGTTCAATGAATAGTCAAGTTAAAGGAAAAAAATCAAGTTTCATATAATAAGCAATGATGTTTTCTTAGAAAAGCTCTGTAAGATCAAGTATCAAGTCTAAACGTTTCAAATAAATGTGAGTGTACGATTAAATTGAACGTAACCAATATGATAGATCACCAATTTGCGTTCGTACATAATAGTATGCAAGGAAATCTCTAGATGTTATATGCCTATGAGTATGTCATAATTGGGTACAATTAAGAAAATGAGAACACGAGTATCATGAACAATTAAATGTCCAGTGAATAGTCAAATTAAGGGAAAATCAAGTTTCATAAACAATGATGTTTTGGAAAAAAAAAAATCCTGTAGAATCAAGTATCAGGTTTTTAGTAGTTCGATTATCATGGGTAACTAGTTCATGTGTGGGAAGGTGAAGGATATAAATTTAGTTCTTGAGAGGATGATGATAAAAAAATCTTGAAGCAGAATCAAGGTTGTGAGAGGTGGTGAAAAGAGTTTATTTTATAGTAAGGAGGTTATATAGCAGTGTAAATTTTGAGGTTTGGATCAAAGGTTATAATAAGAAAACATGATTGTAGTATATTGTGAAAATTTGAACAGGTTGAAAATGAGTGAATGTTGATGGAGAATCTAGAGACTAGATATTATTCCTATAAAAATTATTTTCAAAATTGGTTTTGTACATAAAGCAAAAGTTGTTAAATAGTACAAGCTAAGTAGGCTTTGATTAAAATAGTCCCGTTAGTTGGAGTTTTTCAAACATGACATTTTTGAAGATCAAGGTTTCGTTAGTGATGTTTAAAGCATTTTATAGAAAATCGTTTGTTACGTCAATAAATAAACAATTGAACTTAAGTTCGAGGACATCCTTTTAAAAAATATTATGTACTTTGTAAAGTTAGTAGGTAATGCAACAAGTTTTAGAAATCTTTAGTTTGTGCTAGGGTATGAGGTTATAGTTTTTTTTTTTTTTTTTTTTTTTTTTTTTTTTTTTTTTTTTTTTTAAAATAACATGTGGAGAAAAGAAATAATATGATTTGGGTAGGGTGTTGAATATTTAAAAAGTGGCTAAGAGGGTAAGGTGAAGTGTGATTGTGAAATCCATAGATGGTTATGAAAGTATGAGTTTGTAAGTAATATATGAAAATCGTGAAATACAAAATATTGTATATGAACCGAGAGAGTATTATTGTAAAACTTGCATAAATGCTTGGAGTGCCCTTGTCTAGCTGTAAAGCCCAACAAGGACGTTGACTTTTCAAAGGAATTGAACCCAATGGTGATCAAAGAAGACGTGCTTTAGCCTATAAGTGGACACTCACTCCAGGAATCCCCAGGTAAGCATAACAGGTCCGTAAATGGATTTATGCGCTATGCTTGCCTATGCCAGAAAACCCAGTGTACAGGCGTCCACCCTTCCAGATTGCACGTGTCCTTATCACACTCATTAAAGTTCAACAACTTTGAAGGAACAAAAGTAAGAGTAGGCATTATGCCTAAGAGTGTCTTCATGAAAGGTACTGTCCCTGTTCCATGATGATGTAGACTTTCCACTCCCTGTAGGACACCATCTCCATGCACCATGATGAAAGATGAGGAGAAATAGAGAGGAAGGGAAAGATAGAAGAAGGAAAGTAGAGGGAAATGAGGGTAAGGCAATTCAGAAAATATTATGCATAAAAGTTGAAGTTCGGTTATAGTCTAGGCCTATTTTATCTAGTAACCTAGTTCCCTATAACCATGGCTCTGATACCAATCTGTAACACCCCAACCGATGGCGGAATCATCGAGGTGCCACGTAGTGACGATTGTTCAAAAGCTCATGGTACTAAAATGTAAATATTATTGAATAATCAAAAATTGTCTTACATGGAAATGAAAATTACATTGTCTAAATGAAATGTAAATATTGAAATAACTGAATTGAAATAAAACACTAAATGTCTCTTGCTAAAGCACTAGATCAAACTGCACCTGAAACATGTACAAAAATAGGTTTGGTCAACATATGAAATGTTGGTGAGCATTCCTAGATTTGATATATATAGTAGGTTAAAAAGTTATACAATTCAAGTGCAAGCTACAGTGCAAATATGTAAACTATGTATCATACAAATGAGCGAAATCAACCCTGTGACTGTATAATGTACTGTATGAACTGTAGTGTACTCAACCAATAAATGGATGATAACTTAACACTGGCCACGGATTCTCCGATGAAAAAGGGGGAGAATCAATCTAGGCGGGTTGTCAATCCAAATAGCGCTATCCAATGTTAAGGTCGGCTTGTACCATGTTAATGATTTCACTAAGTACAAATGTAATCCACATGTAATGTCTAAGCATAAAGCACGTTGTAAGCAATGCACATAGTACTAGAATTGTATTGTAAAAATGTAAACTTGTATTTGAAATTGTAATAGTGTACATGTAACACCCCAAAAATGTATAAAAGCAAAAAGGGGATAGGAATACTCACAGTTCACGTAATAACTTGAAATTGAACTTGGACAACGAAATATGTGTTGGAAATTATCTCAAAGTATCAACCTAAAGAATTCGATAATGTGTAAGGGAAATAACTCTAGGATATATGTATTTCTAGGGCTTCGAATTTGGGGATAAGTATTCGTTTTGATTAATAAACAAATTGTTTATTATAATATAAGAAATTTACTAAATAAATAAATAAAAGTCTTTTTGTAAAATTTTAAGTTAATATAGTCACAACATAAGATTTTGATTATGAAAATAATTTTTATAAAATTATTTTCTTGAAAATAGAATATTTACTTTAATTATTTCAAATTGTCAAAATATGACTTTAATATCTAAAAATATTAAAATTAAAGAATTCTTGCATTAGAAATTGTATTTCTGTTCTAAATGGATAGAAATAATTTATGTAAAATTTTGGTACAAAAATATTGTAAAATGAATTTATTATGAATTATTTATGATTAAAACTAACAAAAATTAATTAAAAATATAAAATAAATGGTTTTTCTGAAATAAAAATATTTTCTGGAATGTTTAAGAATATATAAGTTTAGAATAATTTTTGTGAGATTTAATAAAATCGTTTAGATATTTTTATTGAATTTAATAAATATAAATGAATAAACTTGTATTTTTAATAATATATATTAAATAAATGATTTTTGAAAAACTAAAAATTGGATGATGAACTTTATCAGTGGACTAGCATAGAATAAATTTTGTAGAATTTATAAAATAGTTTTAGTAATTTAAAACGATTTTAAAAAGAATTAAGAAAATATAAGAATAAAAGAATATCACAAAAAAAAGAATGGTCATGGTGGGACTCGAACCTTGGCCCCCAGGCCGGTTCATGTTTTAAGGGCAGGGGCTACACCAGCTGGTCTGGATCAGTTATTTGTTTATGTTTTGTTCTAAAAAAAATATATAAATTATCTGAGTAAGGTGTTCTTCCCCAAATCAAGTGATTCGAGCCCTAGTTTTTCAATTGATCAATCCACACAACATTAACCCAATTAACCATAGGGTTAATGTTGTGCATCGACCGGATAATGAAACCCACAAGAAAGATTGAACTTACAAATACGTTTTCGGGTATAAAGGCTAGGTCAACGAAAAAGTCAACCGTGATCAAATAAGCTTCGTATGATGTTTAATTACAGAAATTAGAGATAGGGAAAGAGATTTCGGCGAGTTTAGGCTGAGATTAAAGGTCCAATTTATAGGGAAGGATTCGGATTGCACGATGGAAGGTTTTGACCCATTGATTACATAGGAGCGTTAATTGAGTGAGATTTTTGGTAGGTTATAATGTCATTGATGTGTAATGGACGTGTATAGTCAATGGTAATTAATTGTTGCAATTATACTAAAAATAAGTATAGATTAATTGGAAAGAAAAAAAAAAGAATGCATGCCATCTGCTGCTGCTCGACGTGGGTAACAGGGAAGAAGAAAAGGAGTTGCAGAGGTGGGCTTATATATAATAAAGGTTAGTATTAAACCAAATATGAGGTGTAGGCCAAGTGGTGAGGGCGGGTGTGTTTGTCCAAGGCTGCTCGGGTTCGATCCCGGCCCGCAGCAGTTTTGGAATTCCTTTTTTTTTTTTAACAGACAAGGGGGCAAGGGGTTGAAGGACTTGGGCTTGGGCCAAGCTGTTGGGCCGAAGTGTTGGGCCTGTGTACTGGGCTTCAAAAAGAAGGAAATGGGGTTGGTTATGTTGGGTTGTGGGTTATAGAGATGGTAAAAAAAATGTATTTATATAAAATCTGAATTATTATTATTATTATTATTATTATTATTATTATTATTATTATTATTATTATAAGGATAAAATGTGACGTATAAGATAGGAGGTGCGAAATAAAATGTATATATGTATAATAATAATAGGATAAAAGTGACGGATGTCACAAACGTGTTATAATTTATAATAGCAGACTGATATTGTAAATATTGTAATTTAACGATAGGTGTTGATTTAGGATTTAGGAGAAAACTCACAAATTCTGGAAATATAAATAATTTTTTCTGGATTTAAATAAAAATATTGTAGTTTGCATTCAAAAACACAATTATCACAAATTTAGTATTTGGTAAATTGACGTTCAAGTTAATGACAATCATTAGGATGTTAATATAAATTCGGTAAATTGTTAAAAGACAATAATAAATGTCATTAACTTCGGTCAACATATAAATTAATTTAAATATTTAGTCAAAATAACATTAAATAACAATGATTAGGATGTTAATATAAATTCAGTAAATTGTTAATAGATAATAATAAACGTCAATAAATTCGGTCAACATATAAATTAAAGTAATAAATAACAATTATTAATATTCAAATTCCAGATTAAATGATATTAACATGAGTCAACTATTAATATTTAGTATTTGGTAAATTGACGTTCAAGTTTAATGTTAGTAGGAAAAATCAACATTTTTGACTTTCAAGTTTAAATTTAGTATAAATTTAAACATTTCTGACAAAGAGACATTATTTATTAAGTCAAAATAACATTAAATAACAATCATTATGATTTTAATTTAAATTTGGCAAATTGTTAAAAGATAATAATAAATGTCAGTAATTTCTGATTTAGGAGAATAGTTTTATTAAAAGTATCACTTCTAAATAATTTACACTGTAAATTAACGTGTTATAATTTATATTAACATACTAATATTGTAAATATTTCAATCTAACGATTGGTGTTGCTTTAGGATTTAAGACAAAAACTCACAAATTCTGGAAATATAAATAATTTTTTCTGGATTTAAATAAAAATATTGTAATTTGCATTCAAAACACATTTGTCACAAATTTAGTATTTGGTAAATTGACATTCAAGTTAATAACAATCATTAGGATGTTAATATAAATTCGGTAAATTATTAAAAGATAATAATAAATGTCAATAACTTTCGGTCAACCTATAAATTAATTTAAATATTTACGCAAAATAGCATTAAATAACAATAATTAGGATGTTAATATAAATTTGGTAAATTGTTAATAGATATTAATAAACGTCAATAAATTCGGTCAACATATAAATTAAAGTAAATAAATAACAATTATTAATATTCAAATTCCAGATTAAATTACATTAATATGAGTCAACTATTATTATTTAGTATTTGGTAAATTGACATTCAAGATTAATGTTAGTAGGAAAAATCATCATTTTTGACTTTCAAGTTTAAATTTAGTAGGAATTTAAACATTTTTGACACAATTAAATTATTTTTTAAGTCAAAATAACATTAAATAACAATCATTATGATTTTTAATCTAAATTGGTAAGTTGTTAAAAGATAATAATAAATGTTAGTAATTTCTGATTTAGGAGATTAGTTTTATTAAAAGTATCACTTCTAAATAATATACACTGTAAATTAACGTGTTATAATTTATATTAACATACTAATATTGTAAATATTGTAATTTAACGATTGGTGTTCATTTAGGATTGAGGAGAAAACTCACAAATTCTGGAAATATAAATAATTTTTTCTGGATTTAAATAAAAATATTGTAATTTGCATTCAAAAACACATTTGTCACAAATTTAGTATTTGGTAAATTGACATTCAAGTTAATAACAATCATTAGAATGTTAATATATATTCGTTAATTGTTAAAAGATAATAGTAAATGTCATTAACTTCAGTCAATATATAAATTAATTTAAATATTTAGTCAAAATAGCATTAAATAACAATCATTAGGATATTAATATAAATTCGGAAAATTGTTAATAGATATTAATCAACATCAATAAATTCGGTCAACATGTAAATTAAAGTAAATAAATAACAATTATTAATATTCAAGTTCCTGATTAAATGACATTAAAATGAGTCAACTATTATTATTTAGGATTTGGTAAATTGAAGTTCAATTTTAATGTTAGTAGAAAAAATCATCATTTTTGACTTTCAAGTTTAAATTTAGTAGGAATTTAAACATTTTTGACACAATGAAATTATTTATTAAGTCAAAATAACATTAAATAACAATCATTATGATTTTAATCTAAATTCGGTAAATTGTTAAAAGATAATAATAAATGTTTGTAATTTCTGATTTAGGAGAATAGTTTTATTAAAAGTATCACTAATAAATAATTTACACTGTAAATTAACGTGTTATAATTTATATTAACATACTAATATTGTAAATATTGTAAATTAACGATTGGTGTTAATTTAGGATTTAGTAGAAAAACTCACAAATTCTGGAAATATAAATATTTTTTTCTGGATTTAAATAAAAATATTGTAATTTGAATTCAAAAACACATTTGTCACAAATTTAGTATTTGGTAAATTGACGTACAAGTTAATAACAATCATTAGGATGTTAATATAAATTCGGTAAATTGTTAAAATATAATAATAAATGTCATTAATTTCGGTCAACATATAAATTAATTTAAATATTTAGTCAAAATAACATCAAATAACAATCATTAGGATGTAAATATAAATTCGGTAAATTGTTAATAGATAATAATAAACGTCAATAATTTCGGTCAACATATAAATTAAAGTAAATAAATAACAATCTATCTTGATGACAAAATCAAAATTACCACAAAACCATTAAATACTAAAGTATATGCAATACAACAAAACATATAATATTGTTTCTCTATCTATTGTTATATATTAAAGAATGTATGTTTGCATTTGATATAATATCGGTTGGTACTTACAGAATTTGACAACACTTCCTTATACAATGACTAATTCCGGTTCAATATATTTAGGATGATACAACTGCTTAAATCGATGATATACCTGCATAAATAAAAAATAAAACTGCATAAATCAGAAATCAGAAATAAAAATAACGATGACATAACTGCATAGATCGAAATAAACAAATCAGAGATCAAACACAAAAGATAGGATGACATAACTGCACGATTTAAATAAATCCTTTACAATCTATCTAGGATGATATAAGAGTTTAAATCGATCATATACCTGTTCAAATCAAAAGTAAAACTGCATAAACCTGTTCCAAAAGATAAATAAAACTGCATAGGATTCATCGATTCAATATATTTAGAATTATATAAATGCTTAAACCGATGATATACATACATAAATCCGATTCAATATATTTAGGATGATTTAACTTCTTAAATCGATGATATACATGCATAAATCAAAAATAAAAATGAATAAACCAAGAATCAGAAATATAAAAAATACGATTACATTACATAACTGCATATATCCGATCAAATGATTTGAAGAATGGAGAATGAAAATTGATAAAAAAAAAAAAATAACTAAATGAACTGTATGAACATAAACATACAGTGAGGAGTAGAATATTGGGTATCAAAATGAAAAGCAAAAGAAAAAAAATGAAGATTGAGAAAAAAATGATGCAATATTACCTTGAATAAAATCGAATGGAAGAATGGAGAATGAAATTTGGAAGACTTGTCAAGGAAGAATAAAGATTGAATGTAGAATGAAGAAAAAAAAAGGGCTTTTATAGATAAGTTGGTGGAGCTCCATATAATACTTGGATCCTAGAGGCCCTCTCTAAGTTGATCTTGGATCCTAGAGACCCTCTCTAAAGTCTCCATTCGACCCGAGATGTATTCATTTATTATATAGGTAGATTATAGATTATTAACTTCATTTTGTTATTAATACTGTAACTTTATTTTTTACTGTTAGTGTTCATAATGTTATTCATTATTGTTAATATTAACTTTGATTCTTATAATTATTTATTACGCCATGTGTGTAAGTATGCATGCAAAAATATAATTTATGTGTGGATGGGTGTTGCTTTGTAGGGGTTATCTTTAGTATTAAATTAGGTTGTACCTCTGCGCGCGCGTTGCGGCACGCTAAACCGGTTAAAATACCTTGTCGTCTGTTCCGTAATGACAATGCTCCATATTATAGGCATAGTTGTCAAACGCGCGCCTAGGCTCGAGGCACACCAAGTGCGCTTCGCCCTGTGAGGCGTGCGCCTAGGCACTGAGGCACACTATCAGGGCTGTTTTCAGGCTAATTTTCGGCTAAATTCAGGCTAAAAGTTGCATAAATCTCTAAAACATCCTAAAGGAGTCATGAACAAGTCATAAACAACCATAAAACATCCTAAAGTGGCCCTAAACAAGCTTAAAACATCTCTAAAATCCCTAAAAAATGTATTTTATACTATGCGCCTAATTATAAAAAGCCCTCGTTTTTTATGCGCCTTGCAGGCTCCGGGCTCGGCCTGTGCGCCTTAAGTGCGCCTAGGCGCTTTGACAACTATGATTATAGGTAGCAAAACTATGCCGCATATGGTTTTAAAATGACGGTAATCGAACCCACGTTGCGACTATGACGTAGATTTGCCCACAACGCGTTGTGGTGTGGCGCATATTTGCAACACACTGAAATTAAAAAGGGTGATGTTAGTTACACCTTAAATGCTTTTAGGTTACACACTCTTCTACGCCCCGTATGAGTCACCGCCCAACACAAATTTTGCTAATAACTCAAGTTCGTTTGAATTTAAAAAAAAAGGGGAAGTAAATCACAACCATTTTGTCCAACACTTGTAGCCCAGTTGGTTGAGGGCCTAAAGTTTCCTATAGGAGGCTTGAGTTCAATTCCCACTAGCTACATTTGGATGACATTGGTGGAGGGGAAATGAGGGATGACCCGGCCATTGGCTTGGGTTCGAGTCCTGATCCCGACCGGTTTTACCGATTATTTCACTGTCGTGCCTTCGGGCGGGTGAGTGGTCAGGTTTTCCCGGGAATTGGTGGCAATTGATGGCCCGAGTACTCTCGAGTACTTGATTCGCCAAAAGGGTGCCCGAGAATGCTCGAAAATTGATTCGTTGGCCATTAAAAAAAATCACAACCATTTCTCTTGTCATTATCACATATTAAAATTTGCATAAAAATCTGAAAAGGGAATGGAGGAGTGACCAAACCTTAACTCTACAAAACCTTGTATACTACTTCGTAGATGTTGTAAATTACTTTGAAGTTAGTAATTATGAAGTTACTAGTGGGGAACCCGCGCGTTGCTGCGGGAAGACAATTTGTCGCGCGATATTCGTTACTGTTAGTTTATCGATTCTCTCATGATATATTGTGTAGTATTTGATTTTAAATGTGTGCTAGATCTAGTAAATATATTGTTAATGGATTTTATTTTAAGATGGTGGACTTGTAGAAAATAAATATAAACAAACTATTAATTAGTTAACAAACTACTAACTTGGTTGAGAAGACGACAAAAAATTATGCCATGGTGTCATTACTGGTCAATATCAAATTATGCCATGGTGTCATTACTGGTCCATATCATTATTCATCTCTACCTTCTAAATTAAAAAAAAAATCAAAACATTTCAAGCTCCGGATGAACCAGACCGGAATTCAATTTTTTTTAATAAAATCTCAATTACTAATTCATTCAATTTGAGTGAAAAAACAATTGGCTTTTAAAGAATTTTAATAGTATTTGAGATTAACAATAAAAGAGAAACGACAGACCATTAAAATCGTTGGCCTCCGTTTGCAATATTTACGTAACCAAGCAACCCTCACCCCATCACCTTCTATACTCAAATTATGATACTAAAATTTTGATTGATTAATAGATAGCTATAATAAAACAACCTTTTTTTTAAAATTTAAATCCTACCATACAAAAATCATTAAAAAAAATACAACATAACCAATTTTGCAAGGGAAATAAGGTGGGTCTGAATAAAAAAAAAGTAATCTAAAATTGAAGAAAAAATTTACACAAATCAGTAAATGTGTCTAAAATTGTTCTTTCGTATTTTATGTATATACATCACAAAGAAAAGGGTATGTATTTATTACTTGAATTGTGAATGGAGATGGATTAGAATGATTGTGATTTCTAATCACTTTTGATTCCAGTGGCTATAACAGCAACATACATGTGACGGTTATATTTTTACATTGTTATGTAAACGTATCGGCACAAGGCGAGGTTAGACTATGGATTCAAAGTGGAAAAAAAACAAAGAGCAACAAGAAAACTCGTGCTAATAACGTGTTAGAAAATAACAATCTAGTAGCAACCAACGTACAAGTCATATAAACATGAGAAGAAAACTCTAGACATCATGTATGGAAAGAAAGAATAAAGGAAAATAGAACTTTATTCATTGATATGTTTCATATACCAATTTTTTTTGAACGGCCAAATTTCTTCTAATGTTAGTTGTTAGTGGGTATTGAACCCATGACCTCCATGTTAGTACAACAAGTTAGTTATCAAATAAAAGACCACTATTTATACGTCTATAAACATTTAAAGATATGTAAGTTATGTATGTGAAGAGTCACCGCATTATTTATATACCAAATACATGACCACTATTTATAAGATTATAATATTTATACAAACGTAATAAAGACATGGAGGTTATGAATGTAAAAAGTCACTACATAGCCTGTTTGCCCTCCTTCAAATACGATTTTAAGACTGCATTATTAAGATTGCTAAAACAAAGAGTAACAAGAAAACTCGTGCTAATAACGTGTTGTAAAATAACAATATAGTAGCAACCTACATACAAGTTATATAAACATGAGAAGAAGACTCTAAACATCATCTATGGAAAGAAAGAATGAAGGAAGAGAGAACTTTATTCATTGATATGTTTCATATACCAAATAAAAGACAACTATTTATAAGGCTATAAAAATTGAAAGATATGTAAATTATGTATGTGAAGAGTCACCCGATTATTTAGATACCAAATAATATTTATAAGACTATAACATTGATACAAACATAATAATGACATGGAGGTTATGAATGTAAAGAGTCACCACATTATTGTTAATTTCTTCATCAATTTTATAATATAAGGTTATGAATGTAAAGAGTCACCACATTATTGTTAATTTCTTCATCAATTTTATAATATTATGCTTAAATTAATTTCTTCCACAATTTAATAGTTGGGTAGAAAGACAATTTTACCCCCTAAATGACTTAAACAAGCATTGTACTATAAGCAATAAAGGTTGTATTTACTTAAATTTTACGGGTATCCTTCACTCATGCTTTATAATATAGTATAGATAAAACTGGTCACCCATTACATAATCATGTTTAAAGCCCACATGCAACATTTGTCACCCAGCACAACTATCCAACAAACTACACCCCCTAAAGCTTAAAAAAAAGCATGTGGCATCGTGACATTGTGGCATTGGCCCAAAATAGGTGGCACCGACGTTTGTTTTTAAGTATATATATAATAGTTAGCCCGGTTAGGGGTGAGCAATAAACGGTTCCGAACCGTGAAAACCGTAAAATCGACCCGGAACCGCTAGAACCGAACCGAATTAATGTTATAGGTTCCGGTTCCGGTTCTCATATTTTGGCATAATCGGTTCCCGGTTCGGTTCCGGTTAGAACCGACGGGTCCGGTTAAGAACCGTTAGAACCGTTTTGAATTAAATTAAATATTTAAATATTCTATTATTAGTTTGAAATAGAATGTGTTGTTTTCTTCTTTATAGTTCTTAACACTTTTAAATTGTTTTACTTGGTAGGAATGTAGAGCATTGCCTTATGTGATGGTCAGCAGTCAGCATTGCTTGTTCTGACCTGTTAAAAAGAATGATCTGATCCGAACAAAACATATTTTGATACGTAAATTGCTATACTTTTAGTAACCATGTTTAACACAAACTGTCAATAATTTTTTTAAGAAAAATCATTGTTTTTGTTTATTTTTTTATTTAATTGTTAATGTTAATTTTAAGATTTTATTGACAACCGGTTCCGGTCCAGAACCGTTTCATGGAAACCGTTTCACCCGGTTCTGGAACCTAACCGCTTAGTAATTATCGGTTCCGGTTCCGGTTCTCATATTTTGGAATAAACGGTTTGCGGCTCGATCCGGTTCGAAACTGTTGCACAGCCCTAAGCACGGTGTGTCTTTTTAAGATGGTGTGGCTTAGCGTGGATTACATTGGAGGTTATATGGATTTATGTAAATATATTTGGATGGATTAATTATGGATTGATAACTTCTAATTCCTCTCATCAGAACGTGGTGGATTCAAACATACATCATTTTCTTATATTTTAAATATGTAAATATAAAATTCATTAAATGGACTAACGGGTCAACCAACAAACTCGTTTATATTGTTATCATTTAAAGAAAGTAATTAAATAGATTAAACACATATGAATCCGTTGAGTTGACACGAACACAACGTGTTTAGTTAAATATGAATTTCTTATCTTTTAATCTGTGACACAAACCATGTACTTGTCTGATATTTGCGTACTAAGAAAAAAAAAGCAATTTATGTTTGAATCCAACTCATAATAGCACACTTTGCTAGGCAGTAGCAATTGTTTACATAGAACAAAAAAGAGGAATCAAAATTTGTCAACCCTTAACAAATCTATCCCAATACATTTACATAGAACAAAAAATGAAAATTCACATGGGAACTTTATAGACAAGCAAGTTGCCTCTAATGTAACACATAACAGTCCACACCCATGCACACCCTAATTGCCATTCGATATAAATTATTCTTCTCAACACACATTGTAATTTTGCATACAATAACCATGAAATTTAAGATTAAGTTCTAGAATATTGATGTTCTCACACGACACTTCAACACAAATAAAACTTGAAAAAAATTTAGATAAACTAAATAATACCAAGCGACAACAAACTATGTAAATTACCCAACAAGAAGAATGAATGATATATGTAAGTTCAAGGATGTTAGTGGACTTGCACACATCATTTGTAGAGATGTGGGGAGCTCTACTTGTATATAACTTAAACATATCATACTTTGTGAATTGCTAAGGTTATTTGGTTTGATACATAACAATAGTCTACGGTGATTGGAAAAAGCCCGGCAAAAAAAATAAATGGCAGATAAATCTCAACAAGATAGCTACCAGAAAAACACGAAGGGAGGAGGGACGACAAAAGCGAAACCAGCAACCGTTATCCCTGCAAGAAAGAAGCATGTTTCCACCAGGATGGGTGAGTCTATGGCAGGTTCTGTTACCAAAGTGGCTAAAAATTTGAAGAATAAAAAAAAGATAAATCCTTAGCAACAAGGTTCACCTTGATTGAAGTGCTAGTTGTTTGCATGTATATTGTTTCTTTGAAGTAGTGTGGTGTTGTAGCTTATATTAACTATGTATTGGTGTATAAATTGTTATACATTTATGTAACAAAAGTATGTTTTCATCGTTTTATTGTTATTGTATGTTCATTTGAAATTGAATTATGACGATTTAAAATATGTTATCTTCTTTTAACATTTAAAAGACATCTACTCATATTTTCAAGGGCGAGTAATTTGTGTTGGTATTTAAGAGCTAAATTGTACAGAAAGAAAGATGTTACTCATGGACGGGGTAGAGGAAATAGATGATATCCATAAATCATGCCAACATAATATTGTAACGTGTTCGTGTCAGGTTAATTAATTAAGCTATAACTTTTTAAAAAGTTCTAGAACAAATTCTTACAACGACCTGAATGATTCTTAGGCACACACAAGTCAACCTTCGAATAGCAGCATTGTATTTCGGAATCTTGCATTAGAAGAAATAGCATCCAAAATATATACTTGTGTTTTATTCACCAAGTAAAACTAGTTGGGTATTCTTGATGCCAAAATTTAAATTCATTAAAATGAATCAACATAGTTTGAACATAACTGCTTAAAAAAAAAAAAGATAATAAGTAATTTTCAAATAAAAGATAATATATGAAAAAAGTAAACAATTTTTTCCAAGTTAAACGGATGGTGTTCGAGCATCTCCACGGCTATAAAGCAGATGAAATCCAGAAATCAAATTTCAAAAGCGGACGAGGTGTTTGCGTAATTGGAGGAGGAGATGAAGGTTGGTCCCGTCCGTTCCATCAAATGCATCCAGGTTGAGCATGGTGGGGCCCCTTTGATATTAAACCAATCGTTCAACGTTAAAGGTGGAGGTTTGGATTGGTTTAGTGTTAGAGGAAAAAGTGTATTTTTTAAGGTTGAAGTCTGGAATGATATGACGTGCTGATAGGCAAGTCTGAATTTTGGACTTCATGTAGCATTACACGTTATACATGTGTCATGTTTGGGTTCAAAGTGTTTGACATGCTTTTCAGGTTCATGTTGTCTCCGGGTGTACGTAACACTTTTGGGTTCGACTAGCCATTACATGCACAATATCCGTTAAGTAGCAATGTGGATGAGAGTTAATAGGAGTTATCTTTACATCAAAAAATTTTTTAATCTTTTTAAACATGTTAGTATCGAACAAGCATATATTTCTTATGATGCAAGATTCCAAGATACTATATTGGTCTTCAGAGTTATCTAGTGTGTGCCTAAAATTCATCAACTAAACTAAGGACAAACCTGTCATTGTGGATTTTCTTTTCGAATTTTTAAAACTGAAGCTTAGTTAACACTTAGCCCATGACACATTACAATATATTTTGGCATTCATTATGTGATTAACATCTTTCTCTTACAGTTTTATTGAGCTACTAACAAAAAAAATGGTGGACGAATGAGTATAAAATACAAATTGTGTATATGTTAAAAGAAATAATATGTTTAAAATCATCATAATTCAATTTCAAATGAACATACCATATCTATGAAATGAAGAAAGAAAACATACATATGTTACAGAAACAAGAAGCATCATCATATACTATATATATTACATAGTTTATAGTTTATAAGCTACAACACAACACACAATTCCATTAATAGCATATAAACAATTAGCACTTCAATCCATACGAATCTTGTTGCTAAGGATTTATCTTATTTTCATTCTTCAAATTTTTAGCCACTTTGGTAACAGAACTTGCCATAGCCTCACCCATCATTGCGGAAACATGCTTCTTTTTTGCAGGGATAACGGTTGCAGGTTTAACCTTCGTCGTCCCTCCTTTATTCGTGTTTTTCTCGTACCTATCTTGCTGCACTTTATCTGCCATTGATTTTTTTTTTCAAGCTCTTTCCAACTGTAGACTATTGTATGTATCAAACCAAATAATTTAGCAATTCGCAAAGGATGATATGTTAGATTATATACAAGTAAAGTTCCCCACATCTCCCCTAATGGTGTGTGACAGTCCACAAATGTCCTTGAAGTTGCACATAATTTTCATTGTTGTTGCTAGGTAAGTTGAGTAAGTTTTTGTGGTTCTTAATTATATGATTTTTCAAGTTTCAAATATCAATGAGTTATGTGACAACAATTATCTTTCTGTATCATGGAACTTTAACTTAAATTTCATGGTGGTTTTAGGCAGAATTTCTATGTGTGTGGACGAGCGTTGCTTAGTAGGAGTTATCTTAAATAAGAACACCATTAGGGCATATGTCCTTTTAAGATGGGTGTGCATAGGTGTGTGCTAATGTGTGTTACAGGGCAAGTAATTCTTTGAAAGATTTTGGCATGGACGAGAAAATTTTGGTCAAAAAATTCCTATAAAACGACAAAATATCTTTTTTTTTATTTGGAAAATGATCGGAATTTTATGAGGTGATGATTATTTTTCTTTAATAAATTCAATTTTCTCGGATAATGGTCAAGAGTTTCCTACAAACTTTGGACAAAACTTTTTGAAACATTATAATTTTTGGTCGGAAATACGCAAAAAAATGGTTATTTTTTTTCTTCTAAAATTACTTATTCTATTAATTATGCATAGTATTAACTTAATTTGTTAACACTGTAACTTTATTTTTTTACTATTAGTATTCGTAATGTAATTCATTATTATTAATATTAACTTTGATTCTTATTATTTTTATACGTGATGTATGATGTATACATGTTACATGCAAAATTACAATTTGTGTGTGGATGCGTGTTGCTTTGCAAGGGTTACCTTTAGACTACTCGGAGTGGTGGGAGGAAAGAGGGGGATGAAGCGCCATGTGGCACTTGTGGGACCCTTGTGTGTGTGTGTGGGGGGGGGGGGGGATTGTAGGGAGTGGAAGGGGGTGACATGTGGCATTTCTTTTTTTTTTAATTAAAAACTTTCATATATTAATAAAATAATAATAATAATAATAATAATAAACCGAAAATATATTAAATTAATAAAAAAAATAATTAATATTAAAAAATAATATAAAAAATTATATTTCTAACCCTATAAATTCCCCCCCCCCCAACGTTTGAATTTCAGTTATGTAATGTTTTTTATTTATTTAATTTATTTATTTAATTTTTTTTATTTAATTTTTTTATTTAATTTTTTTTTGTTTTAAACTAACCGGCCAAAAAAATAAAAGTATAAGATTTTTTTTATATATAAACTAATAATTATACCCTACCCCCACCCCAAGCCCCACGCCAGTCACCTCCCCCACGCCCGCCCCATTCCCGCCCCTCCCACGCCACCTTGCGGCGGTGTTCCCCCCTTCCCGTCCCCATTCCCGCCCCACTCCGAGCACCCTTAGTCTTAAATGGTAACCGGGTGTGTCTTTTTAAGATGGTATAGGTTAGTGTGGGTTGCATTAGAGGCTAGATGGATTTATGTAAATATATTTGGATGGATGTATTATGGAATATTGATACCTTCTAATTCCTCTCATCTTTAATTGGATTCAAACATACATCATTTTCTTATATTTTAAACACGTAAATATGAATTCATTAAATGAATAAAACGGGTCAACCTGTAAACTTGTTTAATCGATTAAACATACATCATTTTCTTATATTTTAAAGAAAGTAATTAAATAGATTAAACAGGTCAACATATGAACTCGTCGAGTTGACACTAACATGTTTAGTTAAATATGAATTTCTTATCTTTTAATCTATGACACAAACCATGTACTTATTTGATATTTGCATACTAAGAAAAAAAACAATTTATGTTTGAATCCAACACATAGTAGGACACTTTACTTAGCAATAGAAATTGTTTGGCCAAACTTACAAGAGGAATCAAAATTTGTCAACCCTTAAAAAATCTATCAAGTATATTTACATAGAAATAAAAAGAAAAATTCACATGGAAACTTAATAGATGAGCAGGTAGCTAGCCTCTAATGTAACACATAATAGTCCACACCCATGCACACCCTGATTGCCATTTGATACAATTATGCCTATCAACACACACATTGTAATTTTGCATACAATAACCATGAAATATAAGACTAGATTCACACAACACTTCAACACAATTAAAACTTGAAAAAAAAATCAGATAACTTAATAACACAAACTATGTGAATTACCCAACAAGAAGAATGAAATATATATATGTAATTAAGTTCAAGGATGTTGGTATTTCAGGAGATGAGGGGAACTCTACTTGTATATAGCTGAAACATATCATACTTTGTGAATTGTTAAGGTTATTTGGCTTGATACACAACAATAGTCTATAGTGATTGGAAAAAGCTTGGGAAAAAAAATCAATGGCAAACAAATTGTAACAACATAGCTACCAGAAAAACACGAAGGGAGAAGGGACAACAAAAGCGAAACCAGCAACTGTTATCCCTGCAAGAAAGAAGCATGTTTCCACGAAGATGTGCGAGTCTATGGCAAGTTCTGTTACCAAAGTGGCTAAAAATTTGAAGAATAAAAATAAGATAAATCCTTAGCAACAAGGTTCACCTTGATTAGATTGCTAGTTGTTTGTATACTATTGCTTTGAAATTGTGTGGTGTTGTAGCTTATATTAACTATGTTATTCTATAAATTGTTTTACGTTTATGTAACAAAAGTATGTTTCAGGCTATTATTGTAACTGTATGTTCATTTGAAATTGAAATATGACGACTTAAAATATATTATGCTCTTTAACATTTAAAAACATATACTCATTTTTCCAATTAAGCACGTGTATTTGTATTAGTATTTAAGAGCTAAATCGTACAGAAAGAAAGATGTTGATCACGGAGCAGAGTAGAGGAATAGTTTTCTTCCAGTTAGGTGTTGATGGAAAAGTTATTTACCAAAATGGGTATTTTGAAATATATTTACTAGATAGTTCTGTAATTAACTTTTCTTTTAAATAAAAGATACACATGCCAATTTGTCATCATCTTCATCATAACATGAAAAAGAAATGGTGCAACAGAGAAGAAAGGAAATGAGTAATGATATGCGCTTAAATTTGGTGTAGAATTCATTTGGTGATGGTCGGAAAACCCACCAAAGTTCAAGAGGAGAGGTGGGTCTACAGGCACAAGAGCCGGAAAAACCCTCCGGAGTTCAAGAGGGGTGGGTTGACGGGCATAGGAGAATTTCTGTAATTTAACTTTTTATTTAAGGAAAAAATAAATAGAACTTCACCCAGTTTCGTTAATATATTTAAAAGAACCCAGCTTGGTAAATAAGTTTTTCAATAACGCTTGTTTGGGAAAAATGCATTTAGCTTAATTAACACTTGACACATGACATGTTACAATATTATTTTTACATGATTTAAGAATTTCATCTTTGTCCTCTATCATATATATATATTTATTTCTTAAACATTGTGCCTGGAAAAATGAGTACTCTACACAATTCACAGAAAATAAAATGTCTCAAATCAACATAATTTAATCTCAAATAAACACACCGTAACCATGAAACACAATAAAATCATACTTTTGTTACAGATATGAAAGAAAAAAAAAACAATTTACACTCTATTACATAGTTTATAAGCTACAACACAACACAATTTCAAGGCAATGCATGGTATACAAATAACTAGCACTTCAATCAACACGAACCCTGCTGCTAAGAATTTATCTAATTTTTGTTCTTCATATTTTTGACCACATTGGAGACAGAACCAGCCATAAACTCACCCATTCTGGTGGAGACAAATTCTGCTGCTAAGAATTTATCTAATTTTTGTTGTGCTTTGTCTGCCATTCAAATTTTCTTTTTCTACAAAGCTTTCGACAATCACTATAGACTATTGTTGTGTATTAAACCAAATAACTTTTAGCATTTCACAAAGGATGATATGTCAGGTTATATACAAGTAGAGTTTCCCACATCTAATTAGCAAATGATGTGTACGACCACTTATGTATCAATATCCTAGAACTTAATGTTAAATTTCTTGATTGTTGCAGGCATAATTTCAATGTGTATGGATGGGCATAATTTGTATCAAATGGCAATCAGAGTGTGCATGGGTGTGGTCTATTATGTGTAACATTAGAGGTTACACGTTCATGTGAATTGTCCTCTTTTCTATGTAAATATATTGGTAGGGGGTGTAAATGATGCGTAACGGCTCGAGATCGGATCGGTAAAAAGCTCGAATGAGCCGAGCTTTAATGAGCCCGAGCTTGAAACATGACTCGTTTAGTTATCGGGCCCGAGCTCGAGCTTTTCATACAAAGACCGTCAAACAAATTTTATATTATTATTATTATTTTTTATATAATATACCTACTATTTAACAACGGCGAGTCAAGCTTAAGCCGAGCTTTGGCTCGTTTAAGCTATCAAAGTGAGCTCGAGCCGAGCTTTTAGCTTCTTTTATATTGTTCTATATTATTTCGAACCAAGTTCGAGCTCAAAGTATTAGGCTCGAACTGAGCCGAGCTCAAGTTCAATCAGGCTCGGGCCCGGCTCAACTCATTTACAACCCTATATATTGGGATAGATTTTTCAAGGATTCATAAATATTAATTCCTCTTATCCTTAATTAGTTTCCTTATACAATTTCTACTCTCAAGAAAGTGCACTACTACGTGTTGGATTCAAACATAAATCAATATTTTGAACATGTGAAATTTTAACAAGTATTGGTCTTCGAAATTTTGTTTGGTGTGTGCTAAATATCATTAACTAAACTAGTGAAAAATTGGTTGTTGTAAGGTTTTGTTTCTAATTTTTTTTTTAAAACCCATTTTAACACTTTACTTATGAGATGTTATATTGTTATTGTTAATATATATATATATATATATATTTATATATATATAAGTTCAATTTTATTTCTTTCACTTTGACTATAACATGTTGCATAAGTATTTGTTTTGCAAGTGTTTGGGCTTGTGTTGTTGCTGCTCTGCTCTGGGCCTGGCCTGGTTGATTTAGCCCAAGAGTAGCCGAGTGATATAGCCTTTTTTTTGTTGTCCTGGAGTTGGCCCAGTCTGTTTGTTTAAGCCCAAAGGTGGTGCGGCCCATCTTAGCTCTGGTCGTGGTTTCTGTGTGGATTGCCAGCGTGGCAATCCCCACACCTAAAGTAGACGGCTAGGATTGAAGGGAATTGTGTTTTCTCTTGTTTGATCTACGGCTCCTATAGGCTCGGTTGTGCTTCTTACCGAGCCTATCTCTTGCCTATATATTGCTTGCCTCGTGGAGTGTTTCCAGTTTACGATCTCTGCTCTATCTCACACATATTTTTTACTCTCTCATCTTACACAAGTTTTAGGGTATTCAAGATCATCTTGATCTTGAATCTGTTGTGCTCTATTGTGTTCTGTAGAGTGATTATCGTGTATAATCACTTCTGAGTGTTGAGGGTTCTTGGTTGTAGTGAGGATTATTTGTATTGTATTGATTCAGATTCTGTATTGTTACTTTACATATTAATAAAGTCAATCTGTGTCGACTATTTTGACATGGTATCAGAGCCATAGGTCTTGATCTTGATTCTTCCGCTGCTGGTTCGTGGAATCTGTAACCTCACGAATTTTCCCATTTATTTTGCATTAAAGTATTTCCCGATCCATGATATAAAGTCTAATTTATTTCTAAGTATTCTTATCTTTATCCGTGCACTCTATTTTTCTAAGTTCCTTTTATCATTGTACTTAAAAAAAAATCTTCAATCATGACATATGTCCTATCCTAATTCTATTTATAAAATCGTCATTTTAAAAGACGGTGTTTTTATTTTCTAATTCAAACTAATGATTTTTTTTTATTTCTTATTTAAAGCTAATCATTTTTCCAATTACATTTATAATCTCAAACAAGGAAGATATAAATTCGTTTCAATATATATATATATATATATATATATATATATATATATATATATCAAAGTCTTAGTCAAACAGTCAAAGTCTTAGTCAAATAGTCAATTCATCATAAAACCTTACTTTATGGTGTTGACCAATTTTAATGGCTAATTGAATCCAAAACTAGTATAAAAACCCACCTATGACCCATTATACTTGGCACCTCTAAATCGATTGTTTCAATTCGATTAAACTTTCCCTCATACCTTTCTTCTATAGTCTATTACTTCTACAATTGAAGCTTTGATTATAAGCTCTTGTAATTGGCGAATTGGAAGCTTGATATTCTTTCTTTTTCGTTTTTTTATTTCTTCAATTTGGACTAGCTACGTTGTTGAGTCTTTGGGATTCGCCTCGCATACATTCACAACACTTAGAGGATAATTCACCTTAGCCAATGTGAGTTTACGTAACCATGTTTATGCAATTCTTTATACTTGCAACATTATACTTAAGCAATTCTACATACATGTCTAGTTGTAAACTTTAATGCCTCATGATTTAGACAACAACAACAGTTTCAACAATACATAATCATTAGCTATGGACAAGCCGGCGATACTCAATAATAGATCTATTCGATTGACAATCCCACCTAGATTCGTTGACCATCTTTTATGGGGAGCGCGGGTGATTGTTATCGTTCCAACATATTATTAAGGTGAACCGTGGATGACGGGATGGACCTAAACTAGTCGGAGGTTTGATTATGTCGATTCAACATTTCATGTTTATTCATGTAGACTTAAACTTACGATAGACATATGAATTGCTAAACTTTTATACTAAAACTTATTTGTTTGACATGGCTTATGTATTCTCACCAACTTCTAGTTGACCCCCCATTTTTACAACTCAACAGGAAATAATGATGCATGAAGACTAGAGTATTAGCATGAGAAGACAAACTGAAGTTTATGCTTATTTGATTATTTTGATGTATTAGATTCCATTTAAAACTCATTACGTATTTTCATTTTTGGATATTTGCACTTTAAATTAATTTCAATTAAAACTTGATTACCATGTGCTACCGTATACTCATTCTTACGTGACACCTCGATGTTTCCGCCATCGGTTGGGGTGTTACAGAATCTTTCTAACCCATATCTAGGGTTTGTCCTGCTGGTGACTCTTGGATAGGAAGCTTTGTTCTTCTTTTTGCTCTCTGATTCGTAACCCTAAGTGAAGGTTACGAATTACGAGTTTTTTGGAGAAACCCTAACTTGGGACTGACTGGTGAGATCGTTCTGGGTTCCTTTGTTCTTATCCTTTTTAGGGTTTGGTCTAAGGAGTCATTGTTCAGGGCTTGAGTCCCGTGGTTTAGATTTAAGGTTTGGTCTAGTTGTTATAGGTGGCTCCCCTGTGAAGACCTGGGTCGACACCTTTTGTGTGACGAACCGACTATCTGATCACCCACAGGGCTTCGCCGTTGTCTGACCTTGACCTTCTGTGACTTGTTATGTTCTTGGTTTCTGTGTGTGGTGTTCTTTGTGTGATATTGTTTGCTTGTTTCTTGTGTGACTACTATGGATGACAATATTCATCCGGTTGTTGGTGGTGGACAAGGCCCTCTTGTTGACCCCAATGCTGGAGTCACTCTGGTTAGTAAACTTGATGCTAGTGATCCTTTGTATCTTCATGCTAGTGACTCCACTAATCTTACTATAATAAATCTAAAACTCAAAGGTACTGAAAATTATACTGTATGGGCTAATGCTATGATTCTTGGTCTTCAGGATAAGAATAAATTAGGATTTGTGAATGGAGAATGCATCAAGCCCACTAATGATCCTGTCCTAGCCAGGCAGTGGGATAGATGCAACTCTATTGTCTTAACCTGGATTCTTAACTCTGTTTCTGATGAATTGTATCTTGGACAAGTATATTCCAAACTTGCCTCTGAGGTTTGGAAAGACTTGAAGGAAACTTTTGATAAAGTAGATGGATCTGTGGTTTTTGACTTATACCAGAAAATTAACTCATTCTGTCAAAATAGTCTATCTGTTGCTGAATATTATCAAAAGTTAAATGTTATGTGGCTGCAACTTGTGACATTCGTCCCTTCTATTTATTCATTGTTATAACTTTAGTCCTTGTATTTATTAACAATTTAAGACCTCATACTTTTCGTCTTTCCTAATTAAATAAAAGTTCAAGTACATTTGCCAGAATCTATTAATTGCGCTTTAAAAGAATAAATATGTTAATATATTTCAAGTTTGAAAAGATTAAAACTAAACCATTATCGAGAGTATACAAAAGGTTTCATATTGGTTGTTTAAAATTTTCTAAGTTTATAAAAAATTTAACATTATAAACTTTGTTAAGGTTTGTTAATGTAATTATTAAGTTTTTTTTCTTCATAATATAAAGCAATATAAAACTTCAGGGACAATTATTTCCATATTTATGTCGCTTTTGACCCTCTTTATTGATTTAGTTGGTCTTCTACATCAAATACAATCCGTTACGCCACTTAATATATGTATTAAACATGGTTTAAATCGAGATTAATGATGTATTCATGGTGAAACCGTCAACCCTTTATGATCATCAAAGTTTTAAGTTTCAAGTCGTGGCACTATAAATTAAGCATCCTAAGTCATTCTAGGACCTTTACCCATCATAAACCCGCACTCTAAACATATGAATCGAGTTCATAAACTATCATAATCGGTGCTCATAAGTCTTGGCTTCTCTTTCTTATTATTCGGTCTATACTCGAACTTGTAAGTCGTTTATTGTTTTGCCGTTATGTTGGTTAGTTGTTGTCCATCATTAACCCCATGAATATGATGTCTAATCTGTTCTGTATCGGGTTAATCAAATTTTGGTTAGGGTTAGGGTTTTGGCTTGAGCTAGAAGGGGAAGAAGATGAAGTATTATGTATATATAAATATAATTTGTTTCTAAACATTTCAACAAATAAATCATGTAGTGTAGTGGTTGTGTTTGTGTGTACATGCATAAAAGACCCGGGTTCGACTCCATTAGCCCGCGGGGCTGATTCTTTTTTTTTTATTTTTTTTTATTTTCGTTTTATTATATATATATATATATATATGCTTTAATCTTTAATTATTCATAGAAAATTCATTTTTGCTCCAAAAATCATGAAAATTTAGGTGTAGTTTCTTGACTCCTCATAGAAAATTATCATATTTTTAGTTTTAGGAAAATATCTAATTTTCATAATTTTATTAATTTAAATTGTTTTAATCATAATTAATTGATTAAAAATCCATTTTTAAAGATTTTAATCTCAAATTTTTTGGGTAATTATCTCCAGACATGTTAAATGTGAATAAAATTTATTGGTCCAGAACTCAACATTTTTTATAGTTTTTCCTATTTTTAATCATTTAAATATGATTTAAATCCATTAAATCCGTTTTAAATGCATATAAATTGAGAAAAAATATGGAAAAATTATTTTCATTATTTTACATCAGAAAGTAATTATTTTTCACAAAAATATTATTTTTTGACCATATCTTGTATTTTTAGCCTTATTTACACTTAATTAGTTATATTAAATCATTTAATTCTATATAAATTATAAAATCTGTTTTATAAATATTTTATTTATAAAACAAAACTTTCTCAAGTTTATAACACATAAGTTTTAATACTTTACTTATATGTATGCATTTATGTAATTAATTACAATTATTGTAATTATATAATTTAGTTAATTGATTAACTAAAATCTTTTAATAAATTGTTTAGAATATTTTTATTCAAAATATTCAAATATAAATAATTATTTCTCCGTCATGTGTTTGAACTTAAATCATGTTATACTTTTTGAATACGATATTATTATTTTCGTATAATCGTAACACTCATCTTCCTCAACTAGTCTAGCAAACCCTAATGCCTTAGATTTTAGATGCCTTAGATTTTTGTAAGTCATTTTCTTCATTAGTATTCTTATACGAATAGGTTGAGTTCTTCGGAATTCTCAAGTTTTATCTTGTGACGAGTTTATTTGGATTTATCGCGCTTAGCAAAACTGTGAGTATACTTATCCCTTTTTTCGTTTTCTTACACTTTTGGGGTGAAACATGTACACTTATGAAACTTACAGTTACACGTATTCATAATCATTTTTACATACAATTCATACACGTGTTATGCATTGAATTCTTGTGCTTTATGCTTAAACATAAACGTAGTATGCTTGCAATCATTAAAAAATCATTAACTCCGTACAAGCCGACTTTAACAATGGATAGCGCTATTTGGATTGACAACCTGCCTAGTGGAAGGTACCTATGTGTGTGGGAAGTCCTAGGTCATTGTTAATGCTTTAATCTTTGTCGCATATGAGGTTTGATTTTGACCCGCATTATGTACTTACGTGTTTACCATATTTGCCTTGAATGACTCATGACACTTGAATTGTAAACATTTTTATACTTATACTATATGTACACAAAACTAAGCGTACTCACCAACATTATTGTTGACGTTTATTTTGTACATGTTTCAGGGAACGCTTGATGATTGTCACTTAGGCATGGACTTAGGCATAATAAAAAAGCTTTATGTATCGTGTTGTTTTGAGACTTGATGTATTGGTTTGACTTTGATGTTTCACTTTTAATCATGAATTTAAATAATATTTACACTTTAGTACCATGAGCTTTTGAACAATCGTCATTACGTGACACCTCGATGTTTCCGCCATCGGTTGGGGTGTTACACAACTTGATCAAATTGTTTCACTCCCTTCTTGCACTTGTGATGCCTCCATGGAATTTAATAGCTATAACCACATGATTAAACTCATGAAGTTTTTAATGGGACTTGATCTTGTCTATCAAAATGTTAGAACTTCTTTGTTAATAAGAACTGATCTTCCTTCTGTTAAGGAAGCTTTTCTATTGTGTCTAGGGAAGAGTCACATAGGGCTTCTGTTAGTGGCTCTAAACCTTCTACTTCTACCGTTAGTTTTGTTTCAAAACTTGTCCCTAACAGTGAAGTGTCTAACAATAATAACAAGAAGTTTCCTAGAAATCAAAATCAATCACTAAAGTGCTCTCATTGTAATAAGATGGGACACTCTATTGACAAATGCTTTGAACTAAATGGGTATCCTCCCTGGGCTAAATCTAGATTGAATCAGGGCAAGAAGGGGGCTGTTAGTAATCATGTTAGCACTGATGGTTCTAATTATGTGCTTCCTTCTCTTACTAGTGATCAGATTAATAAGCTGTTAAGTCTTCTGAATGATAAGACTTCTGATTCTTCTGTGAACTGTAACCTAACTAGTAGGTTTTTTTGTGCCACTGTTCTTAGTCACAATGTTGTTTGCTTTTCTAGTTCTGATGGCAAGGTTTTGGGCATTGGTTGGATTGTAGACTCTGGTGCTAATGAACACATGGTTAATAGTGATAAAGATTTGTTTGACTATATAGATGTTTCAGATTTTAACATTAAAGTTAAACATCCCAATGGGACTTTTGCTGTTGTCACTAAAATTGGAAAAATAAAACTGGCAGAAAATATTGTGTTACAGGATGTTCTTGTAGTACCTGAGTACAATGTAAATCTGATCTCTGTTCATAAACTTGCTAGGGACAATAAACTCTTTATAGGTTTTGATGAAAACACTTGTTATGTTCAGGACTTGTTAACAAGGAAAGTCCTGGTGACTGGTAAACAAATTGATGGCTTGTATATGTGTGCTAATGCTAGTTTGACTGCCAAGGTGTGTTTTAACAGTGTTAATTTGTTTGACATTTGGCATGCTAGATTAGGACACCCTGCTGAACAAGTTGTCAATATTCTTAAACCTGAGTTGAAATTAAAAGCTAGTTTTGATCATGGTCCATGTGAAGTTTGCCATATGGCCAAGCAACACAGGGAGCCTTTTCCTCTTAGTGATCATAAGTCTACTGACATTGGTCAGCTTGTTCACATAGATGTCTGGGCCCTTATAGAGTTGCAGATAGTCAAGGGCACAAATATTTTTTAACAATTGTTGATGATTTCTCTAGGGCTGTCTGGGTATGTTTGATGAGAAACAAAACTGAGGTGTTTGAATATGTAAAATAGTTTGTTAACCTAATCTTTACTCAGTTTAACAAAAGAGTTAAAATTTTGAGAAGTGATAATGGGTTGGAATTTGTTAATAGTCAAATGAGACAGTTTTGTAAAGATAATGGTATTTTACATCAAACCACCTGTGCCTACACCCCTCAGCAAAATGGGGTTGTTGAGAGAACGCATAGGCACTTGTTAAATGTTGCTCGTGCACTACTTTTCCAAAGTAATATCCCTATTAGGTTTTGGACTGAATGTGTTCTGACTGCATCTTATCTGATTAATAGGACTCCTTCTTCTGTGCTGAATGGAAAGACCCCTTATGAAATGATTTATGGCTTTAAACCCTTTCTTGAACACCTTAAAGTGTTTGGATGTCTGTGTTTCTATACCGTGTTAAATGAGTCAAATAAGTTAGAGAGTAGAGCTGAGAAGTGTGTGTTCTTAGGGTACTCTGTTGAGAAGAAAGGATATAAACTTTACAGTCTTGACAGTAAAGTGGTTCTTTACTCCAGAGATGTTAAGTTTTTTGAATCTTGTTTTCCTTTTAAAGAAAATAATATTTCTGAAAAATTTAACACCCTAGATAACACACAAGTCAACTCATTGAAATTTTTTGACTTTTTTGAAACATCAGAGGTTCAACAAAATAAGGGTGTGGATGATCCCAATGATGAAAGAAAGGGTAGTATTAGTGAGGAATTGGAAACACATGGGTCTCAACATCCAGATTCTGGTTCTAATCCTGGTTGTATGGCTGATAGTCAGGGAACTAGTAACAAGAATCAGAGTTTTGATTCCAGTCCTAGTTCTAAGAACCAGCAACCTAATGATATGAATAGGAATCCTGGCAGGGTTGAGCATGTGCCTACCAATAGTGATCAATCTAGCAAGTCTGAGGGAGACACAGTTGTTGAACCTCAGAGTAGTCTTAGGAGATCTACTAGAGAATCTAGGATTCCTAGTAATCTCAAAGATTTTATTATTGAGGGGAAGGTTAAATATGGTATTGAGAAAGTTGTTAACTTCTCAAATCTTCCTTCTGATTCTAAGTGTTTTTTATCCAATTTAGATAAAAGTAGAGAACCTAGGTCTTATTCAGAGGCTGTTAAGGACCCTAATTGGGTTAAGGCCATGAATGATGAACTAGAGGCTCTATATAGGAATAATACTTGGAAGGTTGTTTATCTCCCAAAGGGTAGACATAAAATTGGTTGTAAATGGATCTATAAGATCAAATATAAGTCATCTGGTGAGGTTGATAGGTATAAGGCTAGGTTAGTGGCTAAAGGGTTTAGTCAAAAGGAAGGTGTTGACTATGAGGAAACATTTTCCCCTGTTGTTAAGATGGTAACTGTTAGATGTGTTGTGAGTCTTGCTGTACAAAATAATTGGCAAATCTATCAGTTAGATGTTAACAATGCTTTCTTATATGGTGATCTGTTTGAAGAGGTATATATGTCTATGCCTGATGGCTTAAATTCTGATCCCAATAAGGTTTGTAAGTTGGAAAAATCATTATATAGACTAAAACAAGCCCCTAGAATGTGGAATAAAAAACTTGTTGATTCATTAGTTGAATTTGGTTTTGTTCAAAGTATGTGTGATTATTCCATGTTTGTCAAAAATGTTGGTGACCTCTTTCTTGTGCTTTTGGTATATGTTAGTGATATTATCATCACTGGTAACTCTAAGTCTGAAATTGAGAATGTAAAAAACTGTTTTAAATCTAAATTCTTGATAAAAGACTTAGGGGAACTAAAATATTTTCCAGGCATTGAAGTTGTTAAAAATGAAACTGGTTTGTGCTTGACCCAAAGGAAATACTATACTGAGCTTTTAGTTGAGTATGGTATGTTGGGTTGCAAGCCTGTTTCATGTCCTATTGAACAAAATCATGTTTTGACCCATATTGTCAAGAGTCATAATCAACTTCTTTCTAATCTTGTTGGTTATCAACAGCTTGTGGGGAAATTGATCTACCTTTCTCACACCCGGCCTGATATCTCTTACTCAGTGCACTATCTAAGTCAATATATGCATAAGCCTACTGAGGGGCATCTCAGTATTGCCTTAAGGCTTCTTAGATACTTAAAAAGTGCCCCTGGTCTTGGTATTCAGTTTTCTAAAAATGACACTTTTGACTTAGTTGCTCATTCTGATTCGGATTGGGCTAAGTGCCCCGAGACAAGGAAATCAGTCACTGGTTTTTGTGTTTTGTTGGGTAATTGTCTGGTCTCATGGAAGAGTAAAAAGCAGGCTACCATATCTCGGTCTTCAGCTGAAGCTGAATATCGAGCTATGTGTTCTGCTGCTTGTGAAGTCATGTGGATCAAGAATCTTTTATCTGAACTCAATGTTGGTGTTAGCTTGCCTGTTGGTCTTAGTTGTGACAGTTCTGCAGCTTTGTCTATTGCTGCTAATCCTGTCTTCTATGATAAGACCAAGCATTTTGAACTGGATCTGTTTTTTCTAAGAGACTTGATCTCTAAAGGTGTTATCAAAACAATCAAAGTCAGCTCAAGTGATCAACTTGCTGATTTGTTCACTAAAGGAGTTTCTTCATCTCAACATGAGAAACTATGTCATTTGATAAAATTGATCAATTGTTTTAAGTAATAAAATTGAGGGGGGGGGGGGGTGTTAATATATATATATATATATATATATATATATATATATATATATAAGTTCAATTTTATTTCTTTCACTTTGACTATAACATGTTGCATAAGTATTTGTTTTGCAGGTGTTTGGGCTTGTGTTGTTGCTGCTCTACTCTGGTCCTGGCCTGGTTGATTTAGCCCAAGAGTAGCCGAGTGATATAGCCTTTTTTTGTTGTCCTAGAGTTGGCCTAGTCTGTTTGTTTAAGCCCAAAGGTGGTGCGGCCCATCTTAGCTCTGGTCGTGGTTTCTGTGTGGATTGCCAGCGTGGCAATCCCCACACCTAAAGTAGACGGCTAGGATTGAAGGGAATTGTGTTTTCTCTTGTTTGATCTACGGCTCCTATAGGCTCGGTTGTGCTTCTTACCGAGCCTATCTCTTGCCTATATATTGCTTGTCTCGTGGAGTGTTTCCGGTTTACGATCTCTGCTCTCTCTCACACATATTTTTTACTCTCTCATCTTACACAAGTTTTAGGGTATTCAAGATTATCTTGGTCTTGAATCTGTTGTGCTCTATTGTGTTCTGTAGAGTGATTATCGTGTATAATCACTTCTGAGTGTTGAGGGTTCTTGGTTGTAGTGAGGATTATTTGTATTGTATTGATTCAGATTCTGTATTGTTACTTTACATATTAATAAAGTCAATCTGTGTCGACTATTTTGACAGTTATCATTGCATGATTTAAGGATTTTAAACATCATCCTCTTCCTCATTCCGTGAGTAACCTCTCTCATTTTTTACATTATAGTCTTTATATTTTTTTTTTGAACAACCAATCACTTTATAGCTGAATATAAAAAGCCAGCAAGCCGCTGGAATACACCAAACACCAAGAAAACAAACACCCAGAAATGACTAAGGAAAACTAAACAAACTTAGAGACATCAAAAGACACCCATTCACCCCAAGATAAACCAGGCAAACCCCCACGGTTAAAGGCCCAAAGGAACGAGTCGTCTTTCACTTGATCAACCACAATCCGAGCCGGAAGGAACTTGTCTTCAAAAACTTTAGAATTCCGAGTAAGCCATAGTCTCCAAACCGTCGTGGCCCCTATCATGAGAACCATCTTCTTCCATTTACTAGAGCCCGGGGACTCCCTGATGTAGTCGATCATCCCACACAAAGAGCTAACGTTAACTTTATATTAAAGTTAATATTGATGGCTTGGGATAAGAGACTACCTCTTAATGGTTCATATCCTTTTAACCATTAAAAGACTATGAACCAATAAATTAAAAAAATGAACATGTTTAACATTTAGAAACATATAGGTCAATAGGTGGGTATAAAATTCTTAGAATCATTCGTACCATAAAAAAAATAAAGACAAATAATCTGTACTATAAAATAACATATAGGTCTCCATAACTTACGTGGCGAACTCACAAATAAAAACAACCCTATGATATTGTTTGATCGAGAGGTACTTGTGGTTTCGGATTAAAAAGATAGAAATGGTTATTTATCGTGGTGGAAATTCCGTTTAGGGGAGAAACAAAACTAAAATGAACAAAAACGATGGTCGGTATATAACGTAAACATTTATACACATATACCATCTTTAATTATAAAAATTTTGTATGAATAAATACGAAAATAATTTTAGAATGAGTTAATTACATAGATAGTCCCTATGGTTTGGATAAAATAACATGTTTGAGTACTAACTTTTTTTAGTTACGTGTTTGGGGTTTATAGTTTCAATTTGTCACGAGTTTGGGTACCTAACACTAACTTCTGTTAAATTTTATGTCAAATTTAGGTAAAATGGCAAAAATCCACTTCAATAATTAAAGGGGACCGTTTTTGTGATTAACTTCATCTTAATTCTAGGGGTTGATTTTGTAAATAAGTCAAAAACAAGAACATGTGTGAGCAAACCATTAATGTGACTTGACTTTATCCCTCTTTGCAAAAAAATAAAAAACCACTGTGATTAAAACCATAAAAACAAGAAAATCGTATTCATAAGTGGTTGAAAGTCCGGTGTTTTTAGTGGTTAAGATTGTATTTTTTTTATGCAATTTTATGATCATGGATACATTATTTTGATAAGGTTTGCATTTTGCAGGTCTAATGAAGTTTAAGGTGCATTTCGAAAGTTAAACGGGACCTTGGCTCGAAACTAAAGCGAATTGGATGGAAGAAACAAAAGAAAAGGGGTCAACCGCGCCATGCCGCCATCCACTGCCTTTTTAGGCGTGGCCGACTTGTAACTCACGCGTAGGAAGCTGGTATACAATCAAAACACGCGTAAGCAAAACACTCACGTCGCCCTGCCTGCGTGGTCGACGCAATCATGTCGTGTGGCCGACACGGCTTTCCTGCGTGGCCGACGCCGGTGTGCGGTCAAAACCAGCTTGGACTCTTTGTTGATTGGTTTTTTTATGGGATTTTTTTTTGTTTTTTTAGACCATTAACTGCAAATGTCATGAAGTTACGTTGTGTGCAAACAGTTTTTTGCAAAATGTCAACGGGTGTAGGTTAATTTCAATGTGTGTTGTGAGCTAATTTTAATGTGTGTAGATGGGTATCAAGTGGGCTAACACTAAGCTAACACTATAAATTATGGTGAGTTTTCTTTACTGTAGAGCCTAAGATGAGTTCAACGTTAGTTAAATGGTATTTTAATTTTTTTAAACGGTTAATTTATTCCCATTTTTTACACTCTTTTATTAACCCATTTTTTTCACCAGGTTTGAACTCTCAATCTCCCCTTTAAAACTCTAATATATTTACCACCACAAAAAAAAAAGTGGGGCAAATGGTATTTTAATAACTACACGACATTAACATAAAGTTTTAACTAACATTCACTTTATCGACTACTCGTATTATATAAACCAATAGCGAATACTAAGCATGTGTTTAACAAAAGTCATAAACCAAAAATGGGTTAAGTTATTTTACACAGTGTAACAAAAATGAGAAGGGTGAGAATGATATAAAAAACACAATAGATCATGAAATATGACACAATGAGCCACAAAATATAACACGGTACCGAAAAATATAGCACAATGATGAAGAAAAAAGACGCAATGAATTGAAAAATGACACAATGATGAAAATAAGAAAAAGACACAATGCTACGTAAAAGACACAATAATATAACGTATATTCAAAAATCTACAAGCTAAAACCCCAAAAAACGAAAACCTAAAAACTAACATCGTATGGTTTGATTAGACGGTTCCAATGCCGCTTCAATAAGTTCAATCGGAGTCCGTTTGATACCATTCCTACGACTTCCGCATTTATCTCCTATTTGTTGATTTTCAATTGTGTTTTTATTCTTTCTGGGAATCTTGAGACATTGTGAAGAAATTAGAAGGAAATTGAAATAATGACGTTAGAATTGCTTGAGAGTTGGAAGGTTGGAATGCAGAAGAAGTGGAAAAGTGAGATTTCGAAATGATTATATAGGGTATGTAATTAATGCAGCTGACGTCATGTCACATGGGCCAGACGCCTTTTTCAAACATGAGCCCAATAAAACTGCAACACGTGTCTGACAGAAGACAGGGCGACGCCACACGCGCCTCACACGCCCACGTGTCTGACACATGTACCTAAACGTGTCTGCACCCACGTCAACGGTCACCACTCACGTCCCATCACACGTGCCAACACGTCCTCACCTTTTCACATTCGTGGGGAAATGACAACTGTCCACTGCGGACTGCTGATGTGTCACTTGGACGCGGAAAGTTGACGGAAAATTCATCAAACCCGTTCTCCGCACTACACATCCACGCAAGCTCCTTCTTTAACGATTCACGCTAAGCCACTCACTCTACAACAGACAGACCATGATCTCGTCTCCACAAACAATATTGATGAGCTATCATCAAGGCTACAATACTTTTGAGTCCACCATCCCTCCTCTCACATCATGTGGTCAGAGATAGAAGACACACTGGACTGAGGGGACTTGATGGGATTGGGTACTAAACCAACTGGTGGTCATACCCAAACCCGGTTCTAGGACTGCGCAGAAGGACCCCATGCGCAGTAAATCACACGAGCATATTATGCATGGTCAACAGCCATGCACAAATCATGAAGATAACTTCGCATGTACAACAATTAAGGTGGTAAGACAATTTCTTTCTTCAGTATGCATGGAAAATTACAATTTATGTGTGGATGGGTGTTGCTTTGTAGGGGTTTACCTTTAGTATTAAATGGTTACCACGGTGTATCTTTTTAAGATGGTGTGGGTTAGCGTGAGTTACATTGGAGGCTATATGGATTTATGTAAATATATTTGGATGGATTTATTATGGATTGATAACTTCTAATTCCTCTCATCAGAACATGTTGGATTCAAAGATACATCATTTTCTTATATTTTAAACAAGTAAATATGAAATTTATTAAATGGACTAACCCGTCAACCAACAAAGTCGTCTATATTGTTATCATTTAAAGAAAGTAATTAAATAGATTAAACACAACGTGTTTAGTTAAATATGAATTTCTTATCTTTTAATATGCGACACAAACCATGTACTTGTCTGATATTCGCGTACTAAGAAAAAAAAAGCAATTTATGTTTGAATCCAACTCATAATAGCACACTTTGCTTGGCAGTAGAAATTGCTTGACGAATAAACTAACAAGAAGAATCAAAATTTGTCAACCCTTAAAAAATCTATCCCAATACATTTACATAGAACAAAAAAGGAAAATTCACCTGGGAACTTTATAGACAAGCAAGTTGCCTCTAATGTAACACATAACCGTCCACACCCATGCACGCCTTGATTGCCATTCGATATAAATTATTCTTCTCAACACACACATTGTAATTTTGCATACAATAACCCTGAAATTTAAGATTAAGTTCTAGGATATTGATGTTCTCACATGACACTTCAACACAAATAAAACTTGAAAAAAAAATTAGATAAACTAAATAATACGAAGCGACAACAAACTATGTAAATTACCCAACAAGAAGAATGAATGATATATGTGAGTTCAAGGATGTTGGTGGACTTGCACACATCATTTGTAGAGATGTGGGAACTCTACTTGTATATAACCTAAACATATCATACTTTGTGAATTGCTAAGGTTATTTGGTTTGATACATAACAATAGTCTACGGTGATTGGAAAAAGCCCGGAAAAAAATCAATGGCAGATAAATCTCAACAAGATAGCTACCAGAAAAACACGTAGGGAGGAGGGACGACAAAAGAGAAACGAGCAACCGTTATCCCTGCAAGAAAGAAGCATGTTTCCACCAGGATGGGTGAGTCTATGGCAGGTTCTGTTACCAAAGTGGCTAAAAATTTGAAGAATAAAAATAAGAGAAATCCTTAGCAACAAGGTTCACCTTGATTGAAGTGCTAGTTGTTTGCATGTATATTGTTTCTTTGAAGTAGTGTGGTGCTATAACTTATATTAACTATGTAATGGTGTATAAATTGTTTTAAATTTATGTAACAAAAGTAAGTTTTCATCATTTTATCATTTTATGTTATTGTATGTTCATTCGAAATTGAATTATGATGATTTAAAACATGTTATCTTCTTTTAACATTTAAAAGACATGTACTCATATTTTCAAGGGTGAGTATTTGTGTTAGTATTTAAGTGCTAAATCATACGGAAAGAAAGATGTTACTCTTGAACGTGGTAGAGGACAAAGATGATATCCATAAATCATGCCAAAATAATATTGTAACGTGTTCGTGTCAGGTTAATTAATCTGCAACTTTTAAAAAAATCCATAACAAATTCTTACAACGACCTGGCACACACAAGTCAACTTTCGAATAGCAGCATTGTATTTCGGAATCTTGCATTAGAAGAAATAACATCCAAAATATATACTTGTGTTTTATTTACCAAGTCAAACTATTTGGGTATTCTTGATGCCAAAATATAAATTCATTAAAATGAATCAACACAGCTTGAACATAAGTACATAACTACTTAAAAAAATAAAGATATAAGTAATTTTCAAATAAAATATAAAATACGAAAAAAGCAAACATTTTTTTCCAAGTTAAACGGATGGTGTTAGAGCATCTCCACGTCTATAAAGCAGATTTCGAAAAAAGCAAACATTGTTTTCCAGGTTAAACGGATGGTGTTAGAGCATCTCCACGGCTATAAAACAGATGAAATCCAGAAATCGAATTTCAAAAGCGGACGAGGTGTTTGCATAATTGGAGGAGGAGATGAAGGCTGGTCCGGCCCGTTCCACCAAATGCATCCAGGTTGGGTATGGTGCCCCCCTTCGATTTTCAACCAATCGTTCAGCGTTGGAGGTGGAGGTTTGGATTGGTTTAGTGTTAGAGGAAAAAGCGTATTTTTTAAGGTTGAAGTTTGGAATGATATACGTGCTGAGGGGCAAGTCTGGATTTTGGACTTCATGTAGCATTACACGTTATATATGTGTCATGTTTGGGTTCAAAGTGTTTGACATGCTTTTCAGGTTCATGTTGTGTCCGGGTGTACGTAAAACTTTTGGGTCCGACTTACCATCGCATGCACAATACCCATTAAGTATCAATGTGGATGAGAGTTAGTAGGAGTGATCTTGAGTATCAAATGGCAAGGGGATTTTCTTTTAAAGATGGGTGAGTGTTAATGAAGGTTATGGTTGATTGATTTAATTCCTCTTTTTTTTAACAAGTTTTCCAAACATACATCAATTTTTTTTTAATCTTTTTAAACATGTTAGTATCGAACAAACATGTTAGTATCGAACAAACATGTTAGTATGTGCCTAAAATTCATCAACTAAACCAAGAACAAACTTGTCAATGTGGATTTTGTTTTTGAAATTTTAAAACTAAAGCTTAGTTAACACTTGGCCCATGACACATTACAATATATTTTGACATTCATTCTGTGATTATCATCTTTCTCTTAAAGTTTTATTTCAGCTACTAACAAACAAAAAAATGGTGGACGAATGAGTACAAATTTTGTATATGCTAAAAGAAATAATATGTTTAAAATCATCATAATTCAATTTCAAATGAACATACCATAACTATGAAATGCAGAAAGAAAACATACATATGTTACAGAAACAAGAAGCATCATATACTATATATATTACATAGTTTATAAGCTACAACACAACACACAATTCCAAATCAATGGCATAAAAACAATTAGCATTTAAATCAACGTGAATCTTGTTGCTTAGGATTTATCTTATTTTTATTCTTCAAATTTTTAGCCACTTTGGTAACAGAACTTGCCATAGCCTCACCCATCATTTCGGAAACATGCTTCTTTTTTACAGGGATAACGGTTGCAGGTTTAACCTTCGTCGTCCCTCCTTTATTCGTGTTTTTCTCGTAGCTATCTTGCTGCACTTTATCCGCCATTGGTTTTTTTCAAGCTCTTTCCAACTGTAGACTATTGTATGTATCAAACCAAATAATTTAGCAATTCGCAAAGGATGATGTGTTAGATTATATACAAGTAAAGTTCCCCACATCTCCGCTAATGGTGTGTGACAGTCCACAAATGTCCTTGAAGTTGCACATAATTTTCATTGTTGTTGCTAGGTAAGTTGAGTAAGTTTTTGTGGTTCTTAATTATATGATTTTTCAAGTTTCAAATATCAATGAGTTATGTGACAACACTTATCTTTCTGTATCATGGAACTTTAACTTAAATTTCATGGTGGTTTTAGGCAGAATTTCTATGTGTGTGGACGAGAGTTGCTTAGTAGGAGTTATCTTTAATAAGATCACAATTACGGCATATGTCCTTTTAAGATGGGTGTGCATAGGTGTGTGCTAATGTGTGTTACAGGGCAAGTAATTCTTTGAAAGATTTTGGACGAGAAAATTTTGGTCAAAAAATTCCTATAAAACGACAAAATATCTTTTTTTTTTTTTATTTGGAAAATGATCGGAATTTTATGAGGTGATGATTATTTTTCTTTAATAAATTCAATTTTCTCGGATAATGGTCAAGAGTTTCCTACAAACTTTGGACAAAACTTTTTGAAACATTATAATTTTTGGTCGGAAATACGCAAAAAAATGGTTATTTTTTTTCTTCTAAAATTACTTATTCTATTTATTATGCATAGTATTAACTTAATTTGTTAACACTGTAACTTTATATTTTTACTATTAGTATTCGTAATGTAATTCATTATTATTAATAGAGGTAATAGTCATTTTCGTCCCTAAGGTTTGGGCCAGTTTGCCACTCCAGTACAAAAGTTTTTTTTTTGCAATTCCTTCCCTGAGGTTTGGATTTTTTGTCAAATTCGTCCTTTTCACTAACCCAGTTAAAAAATCTTGTTAAGGTCAGGGGTAGGGTTGTCTTTTTGCCACTTTAAAAAAGGACAATTTTGTCATTTGATACTCTATAATTATAATTATTTTAATAAAAAAAAACCCATAGTCTTCCCCTACCCACCCCACCCCTCTCTCTCTCTCTCTCCCTCTACATATATCTATCTATAATTATCCTCTGCATAACAACAAAGCTTGCAAAATTCCAGAAGATGATGGTTCATCTTCACCATCATCGGACCACCTTCGGAGACATCGGAAACCCACCGGAAAAATCCAACTTCACCGTCGAGCCTCCTCCCCCCTGTCACCATCACCGGACCACCATCACCACCTGCAAAAACCACTTACGAAAACCCCACCACCATCAAACTTACCTTCAAAACCACCTACGAAACCTCCTCCCTCTGTCACCATCACCGGACCACCATCACCACCATCAAACCCACTTGCAAAAACCACCTACGAGACCCCCCACAGTCGAACCACCTTCCCCCCTTTCACCATCATCGGAACACCATCCGCCGCCTGTCATCACCACAGTCACCGTCGTCCTTCTTACTCGCCATCTCTCTTCCTCTGTTCTCCTTTTTCATTATCTCTGCCTATCATTATTATTCCTCTTTCTTTCTTTGTTATCGTACATACAAACATATACTTATGTAATTCCTCATTTCCTGTCTCTTACTTATCTGATATCTCATTCCTAATTCCCTAATTATTATTATTATTTCTGTGCAGAGATTTAGAGAGAGAGAGACAGTGAAAGAGAAAGAAAGAGAGAGAGAGAGAGTGAGTGAAAGAGAGATAGATATAGGGTGGGGTAGACATGGACAAACCGGTTCGGGTTTTAGAGGGTTAAAAAATCGGTTTTTTTTTTAAAACCGGTTTGAAAACCGGTCCGGTTTTCAGACCCAAGGAGGACCAATAATCCAAACCGGTTGGAACCGGGTTGGAAACTGGTTTCTGGAAAAAACTGGTAAAAAAACCGGTAAAAACTGGAAAAAAAATCCGGTTTTTGGCTGCTGTTTGCTGCTGTTTTGCAGCTGCTGTGCAGCAAAAAAAAATTTTTTTTTTTGTTTTTTGAACTCTTTAAACACTACAAATTCTTATAAACACATTGTAACTTAAAAATACGATTTCATTAACTTAAAAACACGATAAAAAACATCAAAACATAAACGAATCCGAAGACAAAAAACATCAAAACATCAAAACATCAAGGAATCCGAAAACATAATCTTAAAAAACATAGTCTTAATAGGAAATAAGTCTTCAAACATAGTCTACTCTTCACCCGAACCGGAGTTGCTTCTTATCCATTCATCCATTTCGGCTTCATATTCCGACATTGGTTCGGTTAAGTCCGCGTTCACCTCGTCCTCGTACACTTCGCCTTCATATTCAAGTTCTCCCTCAAGTGAGCGTATGTTTTGCACCCTCTCCGCCGCATCCAAATAATCCTTCAAGCAAATCGCCATCTCTACCGAAGGTGGAGTTAGTCGCGTCCTACGTATCGAAATGACCCTGCCACTAATAGAGAAAGCGGATTCCGAAGCTACCGTGGAAGCTTGGACGGTTAGTAAATCTCGGGCCATGGCGGCTAAGACCGGAAATTGATTTTCCTTACTTTTCCACCAAGCCAACACATCAAAATTTTTAAATTCATCGGGAGTCAAACCTTGTAAATAGTTTTCGGCACCATACCTCCCAAGTTCGCTACTAGGAGTGTTACCTCTTGCACGTTTATTAGATGTGTCCAACAAAGAATTGTATAAATACATGTCCGAATCGTTTACATTTTGAGAAGCTTGTCTCAATTGCGTTTGAATGGACGACATTTGACCATAACGTTCAAAATAAACATCATACATATCCGTAAGATGTTTGTTAAATCTTGCTACCATACCTTGCGAAAAAAGTGGTTCTTTTGCCGTGTTCAACCCCAACTCGGCACAAATATTTTCAATTATATTTTCTACCCCCCCTATATTGTAACATGGGTTTAAAGCGGATGCACAAGTAAAAACCGGCGGTAATTCCGAAAAATATTTTCTAAATTTTTCCTTCATAGTTGCCGCCATTTCTTTGTATGGACTACCTCTACATTCCATTTCCCCTAATTTTCTAGTCATGTTATATAACTTGTGAAGTGTTATACAACTTGTGGGATAATAAACTCCCGACAAAGCGGTGGTTGAAGCTTTAAAAACTTGTAGCATTTCCGAAACCGCTTCAATAACATTCCAATTCAATGGGTGGTATGGTGCCGCTTTTCCCCGACTAACCAAAATTTCATGAAATGCATTTAAACTACCTTTTTGCAAAACGTGTTTTTCGAACATGTTACAAGTGGAACTCCATCTTGTTGGACAATCCCAATTCGGACCCAAACAAATGCAATTCACACTTTTACAAAATTTTATATAGTTAGCATGCCTTGTGTTGTTGCTATAAATATCGCGTAACATTCTTCGAAAACCTTCTCTTTGTGTTTCAATAACTTTGTCAATCATATAAAAAATATTTGTACCGGTGTGAGGGTAATCAAACAATCGAAACGTGGGTTGGGATGAAGAAGCACCAACTTCGTGCGAACCGGTTTGGCTTTTAGGAGTTGGTGGTTTTGAAGATGCCATTTTTCTTAGAAAGTAGAGATTAATTTGTGAGAAAGTAGATGAAGAATGCAAGATTAGAGAGTGTTTTTGATGGTGTGATTGATCCTAAACATTAAGGGGTATTTATAGTATGATTGTGGGTCAAAAATCCAAAAAAACGGCTATTTTTTGGCTCCAAACGGCTATATAGCCGTTATGTAACGGTCAAAAACCGGTTTTTAAACCGGTTTTTTTTTTCGGGTTATACAAAAACCGGTTTTCAAACCGGGTTACACTTCAAACCGGGTTTCAAACCGGTTTTTCTACACAACCGGTTTTCAACCCAGTCTAGGATCCAGAAACCAAAACCTATCCAAAACCGGGCTGTGGGGTCGGGTTGGGACCGGTTTTTAAAAAAACCGGTTTTTGTGAAACCGGTTTACCGGTTTTTTTTCGGGCCGGGTTGAAAAACCGGTTTTTTTGTCCATGTCTAGGGTGGGGTAGGGATGGGGTGGGGTAAGATTTTAATTAAAATTTTAAATTGTAAGTAAAAAGACAAAAATACCCTTGATCTTAACGAGCTTTTTTAACTAGGTTAGTGAAAAGGACGAATTTGGCAAAAAAAATCCAAACCTCAGGGAAGGAATTGCAAAAAAAAAACTTTTGTACTGGAGTGGCAAACTGGCCCAAACCTCAGGGACGAAAATGGCTATTAACTCTTATTAATATTAACTTTGATTCTTATTATTTTTATACGTGATGTATGATGTATACATGTTACATGCAAAATTACAATTTGTGTGTGGATGCGTGTTGCTTCGCAGGAGTTACCTTTAGTCTTAAATGGTAACCGGGTGTAGAGGTGTACAAAACCGGGTTTTTTGAATACCCGGGTTCGGTTACGTACCCGGGTTTGGGTATGACCGGGTAGGGTATAACCGGGTATTACGAAATAATCGGGTCGGGTTCGGGTAGGGTATTTTCGTGAAAAGCCATACCCTATATACCAGGTTCAGGTCGGGTTCGGGTTCGGGTTTTCAATACCCGGTTTCGGGCATACCCATTTTCGGGTACTAGATACCTATTTTCAAGTAAGCGTGTGAATTTCCGACACGACCTGAACCTAACACGAAATTAGCGGGATTAGTCTAAATGGGTTCGGGTCAAACCCGTGAACCCGTTTAGCTAAACGGGTCGGGTTCGGGTCAACTCGGGCAGGTTGGTTATACTATATATTTTTTTTACAATATGTTTTATGTTATAAATTAAATTGGTTAGGTATTTTACGCTACACTTATAACTTAAAATAGAAATTGGTTTGAGATTTTAAAATTAAAACATGAATGTTTTATATATATTTGTGTTTTTTGTAGTAAAATTTTAATTTTAAGACATTAGTTTGCGAAAATACCCTACGGGTAGGGTCGAGTTCGGGTATTAAATAACCGGGTTTTAAAATACCCTACGGGTAGGGTCGGGTTCGGGTATTTAATAACCGGGTTTTAAAATACCCGGGTTCGGGTATTTTTTTCGAGTTCGGGTTCAGGTTCGGGTATTTTGTACACCTTTAACCGGGTGTGTCTTTTTAAGATGGTATGGGTTAGCGTAGGGGTGTACAAAAAGCTCGCGACTCGAGGCTCGCTCGAAACTCGCTCGAAAAAAGCTCGAAAAAAGCTCGGCTCGAGAGGCTTGTTTTGTTTTCGAGCCGAGCCGAGCTGGCTCGTTTTGTAATCGAGCCGAGCTCGAGCCAGGGGTGTTCAGCTCGTGGCTCGGCTCGATGGCTCGACTCGTGGCTCGGCTCGATGGCTCGACATATGGCTCGACTTAGGCTTGTGTAATTTAGAAAAATAAAAAAAAAATATACATGATAAATAAACCATAACTTAGAAAAATAAAAAAAAATATACATGATTATGTGTAATTTTATTTAATTTTATTGTTTTTTATTTAATAAATATTTGTAAAAAATAAAAAAATAAAAAATATATATATCGAGCTGGCTCGAGCCAGCTCGAGCTCGGCTCGAACATTTACGAGCCGAGCTCGAGCTCGACTTTTCAGCTCGATCAGAAAAACGAGCCGAGCCGAGCTGGCTCGGTTTAGGTTCGAGCTCGAGCTCGAGCTGGGCCTGGCTCGGCTCGACTCGGCTCGTGTACAGCCCTAGGTTAGCGTGGGTTGCATTAGAGGCTACATGGATTTATGTAAATATATTTGGATGGATGTATTATGGAATATTGATACCTTCTAATTCCTCTCATCTTTAATTGGATTCAAACATACATCATTTTCTTATATTTTAAACACGTAAATATGAATTCATTAAAAGGATTAAACGGGTCAACCTGTAAACTTGTTTAATCGATTAAACATACATCATTTTCTTATATTTTAAAGAAAGTAATTAAATAGATTAAACAGGTCAACATATAAACCCGTCGAGTTGACACTAACACAACATGTTTAGTTAAATATGAATTTCTTATCTTTTAATCTATGACACAAACCATGTACTTATTTGATATTTGCATACTAAGAAAAAAAAAACAATTTATGTTTGAATCCAACACATAGTAGGACTAGGGCTGTTCACGAGCCGAGCCGAACCGAACGGACCTTTGCTCATGCTTGGCTCATTTGCATATCGAACCGAGCTGAGCGGCTCGTTTACAACCGAGCTAAAAGCGAGCGAGCATTATTCGAGCGCAAATTTTTTCGAGCGAGCGTCGAGCGAGAAACGAGCGAATAGTAATTTAGACAACCATGAAATTGGGATGTTATCTTCAATGTTTTCGTTGTCGAGTGACAACTAAGGCGGAAATGTCCAGTGAGGACACTAATATTGAGGTCTGAGTGTCCAAGAATGAGGCTTAGGTTGAGACAACGAGCATACTACAGAAAACAATAGTCGCTTTGTGACGTAAGGTGATATCAAGCGACGACTAGGGATAGACGACTAATAACATAAAGAAGTCAAGGCTGTCATGTTACGACTTAGGATTTTACTATTAAATTTAGTATTAAATTTTTATTTGATAAAGCGGGCTAATCATATTCTATTTGCATATATTGGGCCAAATGTTATGTATAAATTTGTAAATATTACTATGATTTGTGGGTATATATATAAATATATATATATATAATAAATAAATAATAATTTATTCGAGCCGAACCGAGCCGATCGGACATGTGCTCGTGCTTGGCTCATTTACAAACCGAACCGAGCCGATCGGCTCATTTACAACCGAGCGGATGATCGAGCGAGCATTTTCGAGCATTTTCCGAACGAGCGGCGAGCGATCCACGAGCGGCGAGCGATTTGAACAACCCTAAGTAGGACACTTTACCTAGCAATAGAAATTGTTTGACCAAACTTACAAGAGGAATCAAAATTTGTCAACCCTTAAAAAATCTATCAAGTATATTTACATAGAAATAAAAAGAAAAATTCACATGGAAACTTAATAGATGAGCAGGTAGCTAGCCTCTAAGAAAAATTCACATTTGAAATAGCTTATGTATCAATATCCTAGAACTTAATGTTAAATTTCTTGATTGTTGTAGGCATAATTTCAATGTGTATGGATGGGCATAATTTGTATCAAATGGCAATCAGGGTGTGCATGGGTGTGGTCTGTTATGTGTTACATTAGAGGTTACACGTTCATGTGAATTGTCCTTCTCTTTTCTATGTAAATATATTGGTAGGGGGTGTAAATGATACGTAACGGCTCGAGATCGGATCGGTAAAAAGCTCGAATGAACCGAGTTTTAATTAGCCCGAGCTTGAAACATGACTCGTTTAGTTATCGAGCCCGGGCTCGAGCTTTTCATACAAAGACCGTCAAACAAATTTTATATTATTATTATTATTATTATTATTTTATATATAATATGCCTACTTTTTAACAACGGCGAGTCGAGCTTAAGCCGAGCTTTGGCTCGTTTAAGCTATCAAAGTGAGCTCGAGCCGAGATTTTAGCTTCTTTTATATTGTTCTATATTATTTCGAACCGAGTTCGAGCTCAAAGTATTAGGCTCGAACTGAGCCGAGCTCAAGTTCAATCAGGCTCGGGCCCGACTCAACTCATTTTTTTTTTTTTGAAAGGAAAACTTCATTAAAAGCTACTCGAAGAGCCCTCAAAGCAAGGACTTACGAGCGCACAAACGAAACATACAAGTCAATCCAAAGAGCAAATACACCACTTTTTCCAATCTACATCCTTACATCTAGTTCTATGTCGAAACCAAAAAAAACGTCGTAGATTTAATGTTCTCCACAATCTCGGCCGGTCTCCTTTGTTTATTGTTGAAAATACGATCGTTCCGCTCATTCCATAGAACCCACATTGTAGCATAAACAATGCCTCTTAAAACATACTTCCTATCCTTCGAGTTCGTATGAGTATCCGGAAGGCGAAGGAGATCAATAACATCAAAAGCAAAACCATGATTAAGCCGGCACCAAGACTCGATTCTATACCACACTTCTTGAGATAGCACACACCTGGTAAAGAGATGTAAAGACGTTTCCGTATCCCCTTGGCAAAGCACACACATCGATTGGTTGATTGACACTCCTCGTTTGATTAATTCAGCTATATTAGGCAACCGATTGCGAGCCGCCCTCCAAACCATGACTTTACATTTAAGGGGAACCCAAACCTTCCAATTTATCATTGGATTATTATCGGCCATCACATTGCTCGCTAATAACCTCTTAACCGAGGAAACAGAAAACTCCCCATCTTTTGCGAAACTCCATTTCCATCGATCCCTACCACCTCTCCACGGGAAATCATGAATATCGTTAAGGAGACTAAACAACTCCGAAACCTCCTCGAACGAAGATGGAGAAGCACGCCATTCCCACTGAATAACCTTCTCGTTGTTAACCCATTTGATTCGATGCGAGACTGACGCCCACTTATTTTTCTCTATTCTGAAAAGAGCAGGATACACATCTCGAAGGGGAGTGTCTCTCAACCAAGTATCTATCCAGAATTTTATTGCCGAACCGTCCCCTACATCACCCACAAAAAAAAAAAGAATTAAGGGACATACCTCCTTGGATCTTTTTTTCACCCACTTTAACAATGTATTTCCAACATCCATTCAATGAGGATTTACAAGGAAGATTAGCCCAAGGTCTACTCGATCCGTGACAACCCAAAATAATATTCTTCCACAAACTAGACCCCTCTTGTTTAAACCGCCACGTCTATTTTAACAAAAGGGCATCATTAACCTCCTGCAATTTAGTCACTCCAAGACCCCCTTTATTTTTTGGAGTAGTCACAACGTCCGAAGCAACCCAAGAAATTTTATTATCATCACTCGTGCCCGCCCAAAGGAATCGCCTCATAAGGGCCTCAACTCCCACACCAAAAATATTAGACTTATGTAAATTAATACGAAGCCCCGAGCACAAATAGAAAATTCGGAGGACCCTAGCAATACTCGTAATGTTATCTCTAGACCACTCCCCTAAAATGAGAGCGTCATCTGCATAAAAAAGATGGGTAAGATCTTCTTCACCGTCTGCGATGCTAATACCTTTAAACACACCAATATTCTTGGCTTTCTTCAATAACCACGAAAGAGCTTCCATCACAATCAGAAATAAGAAAGGAGATAACGGGTCTCCTTGACGAAGACCTTTTTGACAACCGAAATCAAATGTTGGGGATCCATTAACCAGAACAACGGCTCTTGATGAATGACAGATACCTTTGACCCAATCACACCACATTGGATGAAAACCCATCTGAGATAAAATAGAGATCAAAAAATTCCAATTGACGTTGTCATAGGCCTTTTCAAAATCTATTTTTAACGTAAACGCCTTTTTATTTCTTTTCTTTAACCACTCCAAGATCTCATTTAGCATTAAAGGCCCATCAAGAATAAAGCGATCCGATAAAAAAGCCGACTGATTCTCGGAAATAACTTGACCCATCACCTTCTTAAGACGGTTCGCAAGGATTTTAAAAATAACCTTACTTACCATCCCAATTAAAGTAATAGGTCTATAGTCTTTAAGACCCACAGGCGAACTAACCTTGGGTATTAGAGTAATAAAAGAGGACCCGCAACCACACTTAATAGTACCCGAAGAGTGAAATTCCATCAAAATACTAAAAAAGTCATCTTCAAAAAGGTTCCAAAATCGCTTGAGAAAGCGGAAATTAAAACCATCCGGTCCAGGCGCCTTGTTAGAACCACACTCGAATACCGCGTCTTTAATCTCCTGTCTAGAAAACAAAGAAATCAAGTCAATACTATCTTGAGCCATCAACTTCTTCATACCTGTGCACGTAAGAACCGGCCGAACCGGAACGGGCTCTTTAAAATGATTGCGAAAACACCGGAAAACTTCTCGTTTAATTAAAGTAGGTTTAGTAACCCAATTTCCATCAACCATAAGCCCCGGAATATAATTTCGCGCCTTTCTGCCATTAACAACATTATGAAAAAAGCTTGAGTTCTCATCCCCCAACGAAGCCCATTTAACGCGAGATTTTTGCTTGAGGTCTCGCGTTTTATGAAGTTCAATTTCGTCAATCGATTTCTTACATTCGGACCAAATCCACAAATCCGCTTCGTCTAGATCGTTTAGCTCCATTTGCACTTCGAGTTCCTCTTTTTCTTTACGCAACCGAGCTTCATCTTCCAATTCTTTAGCCTTATAATTTCGGAACCACTCGCGTAAGGCCGATCTCAACTTTTGCAGTTTCTTAAGCAAGTTGGTATCCGTGGCCCCTTGGTTGATCCAACTATTACACACCGAATTAATAACTTCTACACAACCCAACCGGTCCAGCCACGAATCAAACATCCTAAAAGGTTTAGGGCCAAAATTCGTATCAATAATCGAAAGAACCAACGGAGAGTGATCGGATTTTTCTCTCTTTAACGCTCGAACACAAGCGTTTGGCCACCTGTTAAAGACGTTATCACAGACCAAAAATCTGTCAATCCTACTCCAAGTACACATACCTTTTCTGCACGACATGTAAGTATACTTCAACCCTTTCAAGTCGTATTCCCGCAACCCCGCTTCGTCTATAAAATTGTTAAAATCATTGGTGGAAATTGGATCAAACCTGGAATTCTTTCTATCATCTCGCTTCCTAACCGCATTAAAATCGCCAAAGATAATCCACCACCCTATATTAGAGTTAACCAAACTATTGATTTTCGACCACAGACTTCTCTTTTCAGCCTTCGTTTGAGGAGCATAAACATTAATTAAATTAAGTCTCACGGACCCAGCCAAAACCGTACCTGCTATGTGCAAAAAATACCTATCTTTGTTCGTCGTATCTTTCGCAAACACCTTAGGGTCCCAAATACAAGCCAAACCTCCCGAATTTCCAGTGACATTCACATAATCATGGTCAAAACCTGGACCTCCCCAATAACTAGAAACCAAAGAATGCTGTAAATCAGAAACAAGAGTCTCTTGCAAACCAAGAAAAGAGATCCCAAAATCATGTTTTAATTTTGAAATCCAACCGGGTTTACCTGAAACACCAACCCCACGTACATTTATTGAAAGACAATTCATTTACAACCCCCTTGTACCCCTTCATCAATAATCGACTTTTGAATCAAGACCTGAGATTTACTAAGATCAGTACCCAGCTTACCACCTAATAAAATAGTAGCATCAACCTCAGCTTCTACAACAGGACCGAAAGGCACATCACCAGAGCCGGATGTAGGGCCTGGTAATGGGCCATTGAAATTAATTGATTGGGAATTAAGGTCCAGCTCATTAACATGTTCACGGCCCCCTTGGTCCTCTTCGTTTAAAACTCTCTTCGGCCCACTGTCATTGTTTATACCTAATATAGAATCCAGCCCAAATAAATCTTCAGTACACTTGGGCTTTTTACCCACCTTCGTCTTTTCTAGACTGCTCGAGTATGCAGGATTGGTCCGAATGACCGAGCCCAACAATGATTTCTTTTTCCTTTTATTAACCACATCTCTTGGCCTGTCAAACGATTCATTCTCCATGTCAATACCTTTTTCAAAATCAAAAACGTTACCCGGAATAAACTCATCGTTTGAAATAACATTTTCCATAATTACCTCCTCATTCAATGCCTCATTTATGCCCCCATTATTGTTGATTGGAGTTTCCAAAATAACGAGATCTTCAATATCAACCGGAGCTGCCGGAACTGGTCCTGCAGAATTCGTTGGAGAGACTTCAACATCAACATTAGACGCCATCGGTGATGGAGTTGGAGACGGAGGTTTGTAGAACTCCGGGACCTATACCCTGGATTCTTCCGAAACCCGGACCGAGAACTTTCTGTCCCTCCACACCAGTTTGATTTCCTCATCAATTCTCTTACCGTCGCCAACAAGTAAACCAACGTAATCGTATGATAGATCCTCGTCGCTATCTGATCTCCCAGCCCTGTGAACGATCTTACCAAAACTACTTCCGACAGCCTCAATCACCTCACATGAGATGAGATAAATTGGAATACCGACCATTTTAATCCATGTAAGACGATCAAACCCAAAGGTTTGGCCTTCCCACAGATCCAAAGATGAAAATCTACCGATCACTTCTCTTGCATCTTCTAAAAACTTGACCGCTGTTTCATTGTCTTCAAATGATAACATAACCGAAAGCCCCCCAATGTACTGAACCTTTCCCAATCCTGGGCATAATTCATGCAGGATCACATGAATATTCTTTAACGCCTCCAAATCGATCATTCTAGCGACCACTGCCTTCCCATACAACCCCTTGAAGGCATTAAGATGATTACCAATGTGAACTGACTTACAGGGCAATCTTCCAGTGAGTTTATCAGCAAAGGACTATTTCCCATTGACAAAAGAATCTGTTGTTGGCATGACCTTTTCTTCAAAACGAGGAGGATGGGGTTTATAAGGACGTTCAGGGGGAATTTCTCCTTCTTCAAACGTGAAACGAGCAATGTTCGGCTTAAGCCAACAGTCGCCGATCCGCGTGTTTCCAATCTGCCTCAAAAGATCCTTGTGATCTTTTACATCCAGGAACGACACGAAACCAAATATGTTGCCTGCTTTGTCTCTCTTACGTGCAATGTATAAATCATAAATATCCCCAAAAGGCCGAATAAACTCCGATAAATCCCTACCATTACACTTCTTCGGCAAGTTAGTGATAAATACCTTCGTTATTCTTTGTTGAATGTGGACCGGAATATTCAACTCATTTACAACCCTATATATTGGGATAGATTTTTCAAGGATTCATAAATATTAATTCCTCTTATCCTTAATTAGTTTCCTCATACAATTTCTACTTTCAAGAAAGTGCACTACTACGTGTTGGATTCAAACATAAATCAATTTTTTGAACATGTGAAATTTTAACAAGTATTGGTCTTCGAAATTTTGTTTGGTGTGTGCTAAATATCATTAACTAAACTAGTGAAAAATTGGTTGTTGTAAGGTTTTGTTTCTAATTTTTTTTTTAAACCCATTTTAACACTTATGAGATGTTATATTGTTATCATTGCATGATTTAAGGATTTTTAACATCATTCTCTTCCTCATTCCGTGAGTAACCTCTCTTATTCTTTACATTATAGTCTTTATATTAAAGTTAATATTGATGGCTTGGGATAAGAGACTACCTCTTAATGGTTCATATCCTTTTAACCATTAAAAGGCTATGAACCAACAAATTAAAAAATGAACATGTTTAACATTTAGAAACATTTAGGTCAATAGGTGGATATAAAATTATTAGAATCATTCGTACCATAAAAAATAAAGCCAAATAATCCGTACTATAAAATAACTTATAGGTCTCCATAGCTTACGTGGCGAACTCACAAATAAAAACAACCCTGTGATATTGTAATTTGATCGAGAGGTAGTTACGGTTTCGGATTAAAAAGATAGACATGGTTATTTATCGTGGTGGAAATTCCATTTAGGGGAGAAACAAAACTAAAATGAACAAAAACGATGGTCGGTATATAACGTAAACATTTATACACATATACCATATTTAATCATAAAAATTTTGTATGAATAAATACGAAAATAATTTTAGAATGAGTTAATTACATAGGTAGTCCCTATGGTTTGGATAAAATAACATGTTTGAGTACTAACTTTTTTTAGTTACGTGTTTGGGGTTTATAGTTTCAATTTGTCACGAGTTTGGGTACCTAACACTAACTTCTGTTAAATTTTATGTCAAATTTAGGTAAAATGGCAAAAATCCACTTCAATAATTAATGGGGACCGTTTTTATGATTAACTTCATCTTAATTCTAGGGGTTGATTTTGTAAGTAAGTCAAAAACAAGAACATGTGTGAGCAAACCATTAATGCAATGTTTTCATAACCGGACCGGATATCGAACCGGACATCCTACTGGTTCACTGGTCGGACCGGTTCAACCGGTCGAACCGGATTTAAGAACTGGTTAATTAATTTATAATTTAAAATATACAACTATACTTATTATTTATTTTTTACATGTACAGGAAGGGTTCATTTGATTTTGTAGCCCATTTTATAAGCCCATTTCACTTGATATTTAGTTTCTAGGATTCTGCATTTTAGCTTCTTCTTCTTTATATTCTATCTTACAAACCACAGCCTCTCATCCCAAGTCAACCACACAACGCCACCAACCAAAATCTCTGCAAATCGAGCCCACGGTGAGCGTCAGTGGTAGGTCGAAGGCTTGGATGATTTTGGTTGAATCTCTAATCTCTTCTCTTCTATTTGTTGACTACATAATCTAGTTTCTTCAAGTGGTTGAAATAATAAACGGGTCTACTGATTTAGAATCATTGGGCAAAATTGATGTGTAATGAGTTGATGATTTCTGTGAAAAATGATTTATTTTGCCGGCCCGACCGCATCCTTTTACCGAGTTTCCGGTCCGACCGCGGTCCACCGGCCCAACTCTCGGTTTGCTGCAGGAGCGGTCTTACCCATCGACCCGGACCGGCCGAGGTCCCGTTTCCCGGTTCGACCGGTCCGACCGGCCGGTCCGGTCCGGGTCTGAAAACACTGCATTAATGTGACTTGACTTTATCCCTCTTTGCAAAAAAATAAAAAACCATTGTGATTAAAACGATAAAAACAAGAAAATCGTATTCATAAGTGGTTGGAAATCCGGTGTTTTTAGTGGTTAAGATTGTATTTTTTTTATGCAATTTTATGATCATGGATACATTACTTTGATAAGGTTTGCATTTTGCAGGTCTAATGAAGTTTAAAGTGCATTTCGGAAGTTAAACGGGACCTTGGCTCGAAACTAAAGCGAATTGGATGGAAGAAACAAAAGAAAAGGGCCAAAAAGGGGTCAACCGCGCCATGCCGCCATCCACTGCCTTTTTAGGCGTGGCCGACTTGTAACTCATGCGTAGGAAGCTGGTATACAATCAAAACTCGCGTAAGCAAAACACTCACGTCGCCCTGCCTGCGTGGTCAACGCAATCATGCCGTGTGGCCGACACGGCTTTCCTGCGTAGCCGACGCCGGTGTGCGGTCAAAACCAACTTGGACTCGTTGTTGATTGGTTTTTTATGGGATTTTTTTTTTGTTTTTTTAGACCATTAACTGCAAATGTCATGAAGTTACGTTGTGTGCAAACAGTTTTTTGCACAATGTCAACGGGTGTAGGTTAATTTCAATGTGTGTTGTGGGCTAATTTTAATGTGTGTAGAGCCTATGATGAGTTCAACGTAGAGCCTATGATGAGTTCAACGTTAGTTAAATGGTATTTTAATTTTTTTTAAACGGTTAATTTATTCCCATTTTTTACACTCTTTTATTAACCCATTTTTTTCACCAGGTTTGAACTCTCAATCTCCCCTTTAAAACTCTAATATATTTACCACCACACAAAAAAAAGGTGGGGCAAATGGTATTTTAATAACTACACGACATTAACATAAAGTTTTAACTAACATTCACTCTATTGACTACTCGTATTATATAAACCAATAGCGAATACTAAGCATGTGTTTAACAAAAGTCATAAACCAAAACCGGGTCAAGTTATTTTACACAGTGTAACAAAAATGAGAAGGGTGAGAAGGATATAAAAAACACAATAGATCATGAAATATGACACAATGAGCCACAAAATATAACACGGTACCGAAAAATATAGCACAATGCTGAAGAAAAAAGACGCAATGAATTGAAAAAATGACACAATGATGAAAATAAGAAAAAGACACAATAATATACCGTATATTCTAAAATCCACAAGCTAAAACCCCAAAAAACGAAAACCTAAAAACTAACATCGTATGGTTTGATTAGACGGTTCCAATGCCGCTTCAATAAGTTCAATCGGAGTCCGTTTGATACCATTCCTACGACTTCCGCATTTATCTCCTATTTGTTGATTTTCAATTGTGTTTTCATTCTTTCTGGGAATCTTGAGACATTGTGAAGAAATTAGAAGGAAATTGAAATAATGACGTTAGAATTGCTTGAGAGTTGGAAGGTTGGAATGCAGAAGAAGTGGAAAAGTGAGATTTCGAAATGATTATATAGGGTATGTAATTAATGCAGCTGACGTCATGTCACATGGGCCAGACGCCTTTTTCAAACATGAGCCCAATAAAAATGCAACACGTGTTTGACAGAAGACAGGGCGACGCCACACGCGCCTCACACGCCCACGCGCCTGACACATGTACCTAAACGTGTCTGCACCCACGTCAACGGTCACCACTCACGTCCCATCACACGTGCCAGCACGTCATCACCTTTTCACATTCGTGGGGAAATGACAACTGTCCACTGCGGACTGCTGATGTGTCACTTGGACGCGGAAAGTTGACGGAAAATTCATCAAACCCGTTCTCCGCATTACACATCCGCGCAAGCTCCTTCTTTAACGATTCACGCTAAGCCACTCACTCTACAACATACACGCCATGATCTCGTCTCCACAAACAATATTGATGAGCTATCATCAAGACTATAATACTTTTGAGTCCACCATCCCTCCTCTCACATCATATGGTCAGAGATAGAAGACACACTGGACTGAGGGGACTTGATGGGATTGGATACTAAACCAACTGGTGGTCATACCCAAACCCGGTTCTAGGACTGCGCAGAAGGACCCCATGCGCAGTAAATCACACGAGCATATTATGCATGGTCAACAGCCATGCACAAATCATGAAGATAACTTCGCATGTACAACAATTAAGGTGGTAAGACAATTTCTTTCTTCAGTATGCATGGAAAATTACAATTTATGTGTGGATGGGTGTTGCTTTGTAGGGGTTTACCTTTCGTATTAAATGGTTACCACGGTGTATCTTTTTAAGATGGTGTGGGTTAGCGTGAGTTACATTGGAGGCTATATGGATTTATGTAAATATATTTGGATGGATTTATTATGGATTGATAACTTCTAATTCCTCTCATCAGAACATGTTGGATTCAAAGATACATCATTTTCTTATATTTTAAACAAGTAAATATGAAATTCATTAAATGGACTAACCCGTCAACCAACAAACTCGTCTATATTGTTATCATTTAAGGAAAGTAATTAAATAGATTAAACACAACGTGTTTAGTTAAATATGAATTTCTTATCTTTTAATATGCGACACAAACCATGTACTTGTCTGATATTCGCGTACTAAGAAAAAATATGTTTGAATCCAACTCATAATAGCACACTTTGCTTGGCAGTAGAAATTGTTTGACGAATAAACTAACAAGAGGAATCAAAATTTGTCAACCCTTAAAAAATCTATCCCAATACATTTACATAGAACAAAAAAGGAAAATTCACCTGGGAACTTTATAGACAACAAGTTGCCTCTAATGTAACACATAACCGTCCACACCCATGCACGCCTTGATTGCCATTCGATATAAATTATTCTTCTCAACACACACATTGTAATTTTGCATACAATAACCATGAAATTTAAGATTAAGTTCTAGGATATTGATGTTCTCACACGACACTTCAACACAAATAAAACTTGAAAAAAAATTAGATAAACTAAATAATACGAAGCGACAACAAACTATGTAAATTACCCAACAAGAAGAATGAATGATATATGTGAGTTTAAGGATGTTGGTGGACTTGCACACATCATTTGTAGAGATGTGGGGGGGGGGGGGGGAACTCTACTTGTATATAACCTAAACATATCATACTTTGTGAATTGCTAAGGTTATTTGGTTAGATACATAACAATAGTCTACGGTGATTGGAAAAAGCCCGGAAAAAAAAATCAATGGCAGATAAATCTCAACAAGATAGCTACCAGAAAAACACGTAGGGAAGAGGGACGACAAAAGAGAAACGAGCAACCGTTATCCCTGCAAGAAAGAAGCATGTTTCCACCAGGATGGGTGAGTCTATGGCAGGTTCTGTTACCAAAGTGGCTAAAAATTTGAAGAATAAAAATAAAAGAAATCCTTAGCAACAAGGTTCACCTTGATTGAAGTGATAGTTGTTTGCATGTATATTGTTTCTTTGAAGTAGTATGGTGCTATAGCTTATATTAACTATGTAATGGTGTTTAAATTGTTTTACATTTATGTAACAAAAGTAAGTTTTCATCATTTTATCATTTTATGTTATTGTATGTTCATTTGAAATTGAATTATGATGATTTAAAATATGTTATCTTCTTTTAACATTTAAAAGACATGTACTCATATTTTCAAGGGTGAGTATGTGTGTTAGTATTTAAGAGCTAAATCATACGGAAAGAAAGATGTTACTCTTGAACGAGGTAGAGGACAAAGATGATATCCATAAATCATGCCAAAATAATATTGTAACGTGTTCGTGTCAGGTTAATTAATCTGCAACTTTTAAAAAAATCCATAACAAATTCTTACAACGACCTGAATGATTCTTAGGCACACACAAGTCAACTTTCAAATAGCAGCATTGTATTTCAGAATCTTGCATTAGAAGAAATAACATCCAAAATATATACTTGTGTTTTATTCACCAAGTCAAACTATTTGGGTATTCTTGATGCCAAAAAATAAATTCATTAAAATGAATCAACACAGCTTGAACATAAGTACATAACTACTTAAAAAAATAAATATATAAGTAATTTTCAAATAAAATATAATATACGAAAAAAACAAACATTTTTTTCCAACTTAAACGGATGGTGTTAGAGCATCTCCACGACTATAAAGCAGATTTCGAAAAAAGCAAACATTTTTTTCCAGGTTAAACGGATGGTGTTAGAGCATCTCCACGGCTATAAAACAGATGAAATCCAGAAATCGAATTTCAAAAGCGCACGAGGTGTTTGCATAATTGGAGGAGGAGATGAAGGCTGGTCCGGCCCGTTCCACCAAATGCATCCAGGTTGGGTATGGTGGGCCCCTTTGATTTTCAACCAATAGTTTAGCGTTGGAGGTGGAGGTTTGGATTGGTTTAGTGTTAGAGGAAAAAGCGTATTTTTTAAGGTTGAAGTTTAGAATGATATACGTGCTGAGGGGCAAGTCTGGATTTTGGACATCATGTAGCATTACACGTTATACATGTGTCATGTTTGGGTCAAAGTGTTTGACATGCTTTTCAGGTTCATGTTGTGTCCGGGTGTACGTAAAACTTTTGGGTCTGACTTGCCATCGCATGCACAATACCCGTTAAGTATCAATGTGGATGAGAGTTAGTAGGAGTTATCTTGAGTATCAAATGGCAAGGAGATTTTCTTTTAAAGATGGGTGAGTGTTAACGAAGGTTATGGTTGATTGATTTAATTCCTCTTTTTTTTTTTAACTAGTTTTCCAAACATACATCAATTTTTTTAATCTTTTTAAACATGTTAGTATCGAACAAACATGTTAGTATGTGCCTAAAATTCATCAACTAAACCAAGAACAAACTTGTCAATGTGGATTTTGTTTTTGAATTTTTAAAACTGAAGCTTAGTTAACACTTGGCCCATGACACATTATAATATATTTTGGCATTCATTATGTGATTAGCATCTTTCTCTTAAAGTTTTATTTCTCTTAAAGTTTTATTTCAGCTACTAACAAACAAAAAAAATGGTGGACAAATGAGTACATATTTTATATATGTTAAAAGAAATAATATGTTTAAAATCATCATAATTCAATTTCAAATGAACATACCATAACTATGAAATGCAGAAAGAAAACATACATATGTTACAGAAACAAGAAGCATCATATACTATATATATTACATAGTTTATAAGCTACAACACAACACACAATTCCAAAGCAATGGCATAAAAACAATTAGCATTTAAATCAACGCAAATCTTGTTGCTTAGGATTTATCTTATTTTTATTCTTCAAATTTTTAGCCACTTTGGTAACAGAACTTGCCATAGCCTCACCCATCATTGCGGAAACATGCTTCTTTTTTACAGGGATAACGGTTGCAGGTTTAACCTTCGTCGTCCCTCCTTTATTCGTGTTTTTCTCGTAGCTATCTTGCTGCACTTTATCCGCCATTGGTTTTTTTCAAGCTCTTTCCAACTGTAGACTATTGTATGTATCAAACCAAATAATTTAGCAATTCGCAAAGGATGATATGTTAGATTATATACAAGTAAAGTTCCCCACATCTCCGCTAATGGTGTGTGACAGTCCACAAATGTCCTTGAAGTTGCACATAATTTTCATTGTTGTTGCTAGGTAAGTTGAGTAAGTTTTTGTGGTTCTTAATTATATGATTTTTCAAGTTTCAAATATCAATGAGTTATGTGACAACACTTATCTTTCTGTATCATGGAACTTTAACTTAAATTTCATGGTGGTTTTAGGCAGAATTTCTATGTGTGTGGACGAGAGTTGCTTAGTAGGAGTTATCTTTAATAAGATCATAATTACGGCATATGTCCTTTTAAGATGGGTGTGTGCTAATGTGTGTTATAGGGCAAGTAATTCTTTGAAAGATTTTGGACGAGAAAATTTTGGTCAAAAAATTCCTATAAAACGACAAAATATCTTTTTTTTATTTGGAAAATGATCGGAATTTTATGAGGTGATGATTATTTTTCTTTAATAAATTCAATTTTCTCAGATAATGGTCAAGAGTTTCCTACAAACTTTGGACAAAACTTTTTGAAACATTATAATTTTTGGTCGGAAATACGCAAAAAAATGGTTTTTTTTTTTTCTTCTAAAATTACTTATTCTATTTATTATGCATGGTATTAACTTAATTTGTTAACACTGTAACTTTATTTTTTTACTATTAGTATTCGTAATGTAATTCATTATTATTAATATTAACTTTGATTCTTATTATTTTTATACGTGATGTATGATGTATACATGTTACATGCAAAATTACAATTTGTGTGTGGATGTGTGTTGCTTCGCAGGAGTTACCTTTAGTCATGGTAACCGGGTGTAGAGGTGTACAAAACCAGGTTTTTTGAATACCTGGGTTCGGTTACGTACCCAGGTTCGGGTATGACCGGGTAGGGTATAATCGGGTATTACGAAATAATCGGGTCGGGTTCGGGTAGGGTATTTTCGTGAAAAGCCATGCCCTATATACCAGGTTCAGGTCGGGTTCGGGTTCGGGTTTTCAATACCCGGTTTCGGGTACACCCATTTTCGGGTACTAGATACCTATTTTCAAGTTAGCGTGTGAATTTCCGACACGACCCGAACCTAACACGAAATTAGCGGGTTTAGGTTTAGTCTAAATGGGTTTGGGTCAAACCCGTGAACCCGTTTAGCTAAACGGGTCGGGTTCGGGTCAACTCGGGCAGGTTGGTTATACTATATATTGTTTTTTACAATATGTTTTATGTTATAAATTAAATTGGTTAGGTATTTTATGCTACACTTATAACTTAAAATAGAAATTGGTATGAGATTTTATAAATAAAACATGAATGTTTTATATATATATTTGTGTTTTTTGTAGTAAAATTTTAATTTTAATACATTAGTTTGCGAAAATACACTACGGGTAGGGTCGGGTTCGGGTATTAAATAACCGGGTAGGGTCGGGTTCGGGTATTAAATAACCGGGTTTTAAAATACCCTACGGGTAGGGTCGGGTTCGGGTATTAAATAACTGGGTTTTAAAATACCCGGGTTTTAAAATACCCGGGTTCGGGTATTTTTTTCGGGTTCGGGTTCAGGTTAGGGTATTTTGTACACCTCTAACCGGGTGTGTCTTTTTAAGATGGTATGGGTTAGCGTGGGTTGCATTAGAGGCTACATGGATTTATGTAAATATATTTGGATGGATGTATTATGGAATATTGATACCTTCTAATTCCTCTCATCTTTAATTGGATTCAAACATACATCATTTTCTTATATTTTAAACACGTAAATATGAATTTATTAAATGGATTAAACGGGTCAACATGTAAACTTGTTTAATCGATTAAACATACATCATTTTCTTATATTTTAAAGAAAGTAATTAAATAGATTAAACAGGTCAACATATGAACCCGTCGAGTTGACACTAACACAACATGTTTAGTTAAATATGAATTTCTTATCTTTTAATCTATGACACAAACCATGTACTTATTTGATATTTGCATACTAAGAAAAAAAAAAACAATTTATGTTTGAATCCAACACATAGTAGGACACTTTACTTAGCAATAGAAATTGTTTGACCAAACCTACAAGAGGAATCAAAATTTGTCAACCCTTAAAAAATCTATCAAGTATATTTACATAGAAATAAAAAGAAAAATTCACATGGAAACTTAATATATGAGCAGGTAGCTAGCCTCTAATGTAACACATAATAGTCCACACCCATGCACACCCTGATTGCCATTTGATACAATATTTATGCCTATCAACACACACATTGTAATTTTGCATACAATAACCATGAAATTTAAGACTAGATTCACACAACACTTCAACACAATTAAAACTTGAAAAAAAATCAGATAACTTAATAACACAAACTATGTAAATTACCCAACAAGAATAATGAAATATATATGTAATTAAGTTCAAGGATGTTGGTATTTCAGGAGATGAGGGGAACTCTACTTGTATATAACTGAAACATATCATACTTTGTGAATTGTTAAGTTTATTTGGGTTGATACACAACAATAGTCTATAGTGATTGGAAAAAGCTTGGCAAAAAAAAAAATCAATGGCAAGCAAATTGCAACAACATAGCTACCAGAAAAACACGAAGGGAGAAGGGACAACAAAAGCGAAACCAGCAACTGTTATCCCTGCAAGAAAGAAGCATGTTTCCACGAAGATGGGCGAGTCTATGGCAAGTTCTGTTACCAAAGTGGCTAAAAATTTGAAGAATAAAAATAAGATAAATCCTTAGCAACAAGGTTCACCTTGATTAGATTGCTAGTTGTTTGTATACTATTGCTTTGAAATTGTGTGGTGTTGTAGCTTATATTAACTATGTTATTCTATAAATTGTTTTACGTTTATGTAACAAAAGTATGTTTCAGGCTATTATTGTAACTGTATGTTCATTTGAAATTGAAATATGACGACTTAAAATATATTATGCTCTTTAACATAAAAAAACATATACTCATTTTTCCAATTAAGCACGTGTATTTGTATTAGTATTTAAGAGCTAAATCGTACAGAAAGAAAGATGTTGATCACGGAGCAGAGTAGAGGAATAGTTTTCTTCCAGTTAGGTGTTGATGGAAAAGTTATTTACCAAAATGGGTATTTTGAAATATATTTACTAGATAGTTCTGTAATTAACTTTTCTTTTAAATAAAAGATACACATGCCAATTTGTCATCATCTTCATCATAACGTTAAAAAGAAATGGTGCAACAGAGAAGAAAGGAAATGAGTAATGATATGCGCTTAAATTTGGTGTAGAATTCATTTGGTGATGGTCGGAAAACCCACCAAAGTTCAAGAGGAGAGGTGGGTCGACAGGCACAGGAGCCGGAAAAACCCTCCGGAGTTCAAGAGGAGGGGTGGGTTGACGGGCATAGGAGAATTTCTGTAATTAACTTTTTATTTAAGGAAAAAATAAATAAAACTTCACCCAGTTTCGTTAATATATTTAAAAGAACCCAGCTTGGTAAATAAGTTTTTCAATAACACTTGTTTGGGAAAAATGCATTTAGCTTAATTAACACTTGACACATGACATATTACAATATTATTTTTACATGATTTAAGAATTCCATCTTTGTCCTCTATCATATATATATATATATTTATTTCTTAAACATTGTGCTTGGAAAAATGAGTACTCTACACAATTCACAGAAAATAAAATGTCTCAAATCAACATAATTTAATCTCAAATAAACACACCGTAACCATGAAACACAATAAAATCATACTTTTGTTATAAGCCACAACACAACACACAAATCCAAGGCAATGGTATACAAATAACTAGCACTTCAATCAACATGAACCTTGCTGCTAAGAATTTATCTAATTTTTGTTCTTCATATTTTTGACCACATTGGAGACAGAACCAGCCATAAACTCGCCCATTCTGGTGGAGACAAGTTTCTTTTTTGCAGGTATAACGGTAGCAGGTTTCATTTTTGTCGTCTCTCCTCCCTTTGTGTTTTTTTGGTAGCTGTAGTTTTGTTGTGCTTTGTCTGCCATTCAAATTTTCTTTTTCTACAAAACTTTCGACAATCACTATAGACTATTGTTGTGTATTAAACTAAATAACTTTTAGCATTTCACAAAGGATGATATGTCACGTTATATACAAGTAGAGTTTCCCACATCTAATTAGCAAATGATGTGTACGACCACTTATGTATCAATATCCTAGAACTTAATGTTAAATTTCTTGATTGTTGTAGGCATAATTTCAATGTGTATGGATGGGCGTAATTTGTATCAAATGGCAATCAGGGTGTGCATGGGTGTGGTCTATTATGTGTTACATTTGAGGTTACACGTTCATGTGAATTGTCCTTCCACGTTCATGTGAATTGTCCTTCTCTTTTCTATGTAAATATATTGGTAGGGGTGTAAATGATGCGTAACGGCTCGAGATTGGATCGGTAAAAAGCTCGAATGAGCCGAGCTTTAATGAGCCCGAGCTTGAAACATGACTCGTTTAGTTATCGAGCCCGAGCTTGAGTTTTTTATACAAAGACCGTCAAACAAATTTTATATTATTATTATTATTATTATTATTATTGTTATTATTATTTTATATATAATATACCTACTATTTAACAACGGCGAGTCAAGCTTAAGCCGAGCTTTGGCTCGTTTAAGCTATCAAAGTGAGCTCGAGCCGAGCTTTTAGCTTCTTTTATATTGTTCTATATTATTTCGAACCGAGTTTGAGCTCAAAGTATTAGGCTCGAACTGAGCCGAGCTCAAGTTCAATCAGGCTCGGGCCCGGCTCAACTCATTTACAACCCTATATATTGGGATAGATTTTTCAAGGATTCATAAATATTAATTCTTCTTATCCTTAATTAGTTTTCTTATACAATTTCTACTTTCAAGAAAGTGCACTACTACGTGTTGGATTCAAACATTTTTTTTTTGAACGGCCAACGAATCAATTCTGAGTATTCTCGGGCACCCTTTTGATGAATCAGGTACTTGAGAGTACCTGGGCCACCAATTTCCGGGAAAACCCGACCACTCACCCGCCCGAAGGCACGACGGTGAAATAGTCGGTAAAACCGGTCGGGATCAGGACTCGAACCCAAGCCAATGGCCGGGTCATCCCTCATTTCCCATCCACCAATGTCCTCCAAATGTAGCTAGTGGGAATTGAACCCAAGCCTTCCATGGGAAACTTTAGGTCCTCAACCAACTAAGCTACAAGTGTTGGATTTAAACATAAATCAATATTTTGAACATGTGAAATTTTAACAAGTATTGGTCTTCGAAATTGTGTTTGGTGTGTGCTAAATATCATTAACTAAACTAGTGAAAAATTGGTTGTTGTAAGGTTTTGTTTCTATTTTTTTTTTTAAAAAAAAAAACCCATTTTAACACTTTACTTATGAGATGTTATATTGTTATCATTGCATGATTTAAGGATTTTAAACATCATCCTCTTCCTCATTCCGTAAGTAACCTCTCTCATTCTTTACATTATAGTCTTTATATTTTTTTTTTTTGAACAACCAATCACTTTATAGTTGAATATAAAAAGCCAGCAAGCCGCTGGAATACACCAAACACCAAGAAAACAAACACCCAGAAACGACTAAGGAAAACTAAACAAACTTAGAGACATCAAAAGACACCCATTCACCCCAAGATAAACCAGGCAAACCCCCACGGTTAACGGCCCAAAGGAACGAGTCGTCTTTCACTTGATCAACCACAATCCGAGCCGGAAGGAACTTGTCTTCAAAAACTTTAGAATTCCGAGTAAGCCATAGTCTCCAAATCGTCGCGGCCCCTATCATGAGAACCATCTTCTTCCATTTACTAGAGCCCGGGGACTCCCTGATGTAGTCGATCATCCCACACAAAGAGCTAACTTTAACTTTATATTAAAGTTAATATTGATGGCGTGGGATAAGAGACTACATCTTAATGGTTCATATCCTTTTAACCATTAAAAGACTATGAACCAATAAATTAAAAAATGAACATGTTTAACATTTAGAAACATATAGGTCAATAGGTGGGTATAAAATTCTTAGAATCATTCGTACCATAAAAAAAATAAAGACAAATAATCCGTACTATAAAATAACATATAGGTCTCCATAGCTTACGTGGCGAACTCACAAATAAAAACAACCCTATGATATTGTTTGATCGAGAGGTACTTGCGGTTTCGGATTAAAAAGATAGAAATGGTTATTTATCGTGGTGGAAATTCCGTTTAGGGGAGAAACAAAACTAAAATGAACAAAAACGATGGTCGGTATATAACGTAAACATTTATACACATATACCATCTTTAATTATAAAAATTTTGTATGAATAAATAAGAAAATAATTTTAGAATGAGTTAATTACATAGATAGTCCCTATGGTTTGGATAAAATAACATGTTTGAGTACTAACTTTTTTTAGTTACGTGTTTGGGGTTTATAGTTTCAATTTGTCACGAGTTTGGGTACCTAACACTAACTTCTGTTAAATTTTAAGTCAAATTTGGGTAAAATGGCAAAAATCCACTTCAATAATTAATGGGGACCGTTTTTGTGATTAACTTCATCTTAATTCTAGGGGTTGATTTTGTAAATAAGTCAAAAACAAGAACATGTGTGAACAAACCATTAATGTGACTTGACTTTATCCCTCTTTGCAAAAAAATAAATAAAAAACCACTGTGATTAAAACCATAAAAACAAGAAAATCATATTCATAAGTGGTTGAGAGTCCGGTGTTTTTAGTGTTTAAGATTGTATTTTTTTTATGCAATTTTATGATCATGGATACATTACTTTGATAAGGTTTGCATTTTGCAGGTCTAATGAAGTTTAAGGTGCATTTTGGAAGTTAAACGGGACCTTGGCTCGAAACTAAAGCGAATTGGATGGAAGAAACAAAAGAAAAGGGCCAAAAAGGGGTCAACCGCGCCATGCCGCCATCCACTGCCTTTTTAGGTGTGGCCGACTTGTAACTCACGCGTAGGAAGCTGGTATACAATCAAAACTCGCATAAGCAAAACACTCGTGTCGCCCTGCCTGCGTGGTCGACGCAATCATGTCGTGTGGCCGACACGGCTTTCCTGCGTAGCCAACGCCGGTGTGCGGTCAAAACCAGCTTGGACTCGTTGTTGATTGTTTTTTTATGGGATTTTTTTTTGTTTTTTTAGACCATTAACTGCAAATGTCATGAAGTTACGTTGTGTGCAAACATTTTTTTGCACAATGTCAACGGGTGTAGGTTAATTTCAATATGTGTTATGGGCTAATTTTAATGTGTGTAGAGGGTATAAAGTGGGCTAACACTAAGCTAACACTATAAATTATGGGCCTAGTACTTTTGCTTCGGTTTTTCAATCTGATTTAGGTGAGTTTTCTTTACCGTAGAGCCTATGATGAGTTCAACGTTAGTTAAATGGTATTTTAATTTTTTTTAAACGGTTAATTTATTTCCATTTTTTACACTCTTTTATTAACCCATTTTTTTCACCAGGTTTGAACTCTCAATCTCCCCTTTAAAACTCTAATATCTTTACCACCAAACACAAAAAAAAAGGTGGGGCAAATGGTATTTTAATAACTACACGACATTAACATAAAGTTTTAACTAACATTCACTCTATCGACTACTCGTATTATATAAACCAATAGCGAATACTAAGCATGTGTTTAACAAAAGTCATAAATATGAAATTCATTAAATGGACTAGCCCGTCAACCAACAAACTCGTCTATATTGTTATCATTTAAAGAAAGTAATTAAATAGATTAAACACAACGTGTTTAATTAAATATGAATTTCTTATCTTTTAATCCGCGACACAAACCATGTACTTGTCTGATATTCGCGTACTAAGAAAAAAAAAGCAATTTATGTTTGAATCCAACTCATAATACCACACTTTGCTTGGCAGTAGAAATTGTTTGACGAATAAACTAACAAGAGGAATCAAAATTTGTCAACCCTTAAAAAATCTATCCCAATACATTTACATAGAACAAAAAAGGAAAATTCACATGGGAACTTTATAGACAAGCAAGTTGCCTCTAATGTAACACATAACAATCCACACCCATGCACACCTTGATTGCCATCGATATAAATTATTCTTCTCAACACACACGTAGTAATTTTGCATACAATAACCATGAAATTTAAGATTAAGTTCTAGGATATTGATGTTCTCACACGACACGTCAACACAAATAAAACTTGAAAAAAAATTTAGATAAACTAAATAATACGAAGCGACAACAAACTATGTAAATTACCCAACAAGAAGAATGAATGATATATGTAAGTTCAAGGATGTTGGTGGACTTGCACACATCATTTGTAGAGATGTGGGGAACTCTACTTGTAAATAACCTAAACATATCATACTTTGTGAATTCCTAAGGTTATTTGGTATGATACATAACAATAGTCTACGGTGATTGGAAAAAGCCTGGAAAAAAAAATCAATGGTAGATAAATCTCAACAAGATAGCTACAAGAAAAACACGAAGGGAGGAGGGACAACAAAAGCGAGACCAACAACCGTTATCCCTGCAAGAAAGAAGCATGTTTCCACCAGGATGGGTGAGTCTATGGCAGGTTCTGTTACCAAAATGGCTAAAAATTTGAAGAATAAAAATAAGATAAATCCTTAGCAACAAGGTTCACCTTGATTGAAGTGCTAGTTGTTTGCATGTATGTTGTTTCTTTGAAGTGGTGTGGTTCTATAGCTTATATTAACCATGTAATGGTTTATAAATTGTTTTACATTTATGTAACAAAAGTAAGTTATCATCATTTTATGTTATTGTATGTTCATTTGAAATTGAATTATGATGATTTAAAATATGTTATCTTCTTTTAACATTTAAAAGACATCTACTCATATTTTCAAGGGCGAGTAATTTGTGTTGGTATTTAAGAGCTAAATCGTACAGAAAGAAACATGTTACTCATGGACGGGGTAGAGGAAATAGATGATATCCATAAATCATGCCAACATAATATTGTAACGTGTTCGTGTCAGGTTAATTAATTAAGCTATAACTTTTTAAAAAGTTCTAGAACAAATTCTTACAACGACCTGAATGATTCTTAGGCACACACAAGTCAACCTTCGAATAGCAGCATTGTATTTCGGAATCTTGCATTAGAAGAAATAGCATCCAAAATATATACTTGTGTTTTATTCATCAAGTAAAACTAGTTGGGTATTCTTGATGCCAAAATTTAAATTCATTAAAATGAATCAACATAGTTTGAACATAACTACTTAAAAAAAAAGATAATAAGTAATTTTCAAATAAAAGATAATATATGAAAAAAGTAAACAATTTTTTCCAAGTTAAACGGATGGTGTTCGAGCATCTCCACGGCTATAAAGCAGATGAAATCCAGAAATCAAATTTCAAAAGCGGACGAGGTGTTTGCGTAATTGGAGGAGGAGATGAAGGGTGGTCCCGTCCGTTCCACCAAATGCATCCAGGTTGAGTATGGTGGGGCCCCTTTGATTTTAAACCAATCGTTCAGCGTTAAAGGTGGAGGTTTGGATTGGTTTAGCGTTAGAGGAAAAAGTGTATTTTTTTAAGGTTGAAGTCTGGAATGATATGACGTGCTGATAGGCAAGTCTGAATTTCGGACTTCATGTAGCGTTACACGTTATACATGTGTCATGTTTGGGTTCAAAGTGTTTGACATGCTTTTCAGGTTCATGTTGTCTCCGGGTGTACGTAAAACTTTTGGGTTAGACTAGCCATTACATGCACAATATCCGTTAAGTAGCAATGTGGATGAGAGTTAGTAGGAGTTATCTTTACATCAATTTTTTTTAATCTTTTTAAACATGTTAGTATCGAACAAGCATATATTTCTTATGATGCAAAATTCCAAGATACTATATTGGTCTTCAGAGTTATCTAGTGTGTGCCTAAAATTCATCAACTAAACTAAGGACAAACCTGTCATTGTGGATTTTCTTTTCGAATTTTTAAAACTGAAGCTTAGTTAACACTTAGCCCATGACACATTACAATATATTTTGGCATTCATTATGTGATTTACATCTTTCTCTTACCGTTTTATTGAGCTACTAACAAAAAAAATGGTGGACGAATGAGTATAAAATACAAATTGTGTATATGTTAAAAGAAATAATATGTTTAAAATCATCATAATTCAATTTCAAATGAACATACCATATCTATGAAATGCAGAAAGAAAACATACATATGTTACAGAAACAAGAAGCATCATATACTATATATATTACATAGTTTATAAGCTACAACACAACACACAATTCCAAAGCAATGGCATAAAAACAATTAGCATTTAAATCAACGCGAATCTTGTTTTTTATTCTTCAAATTAGGATTTATCTTATTTTTATTCTTCAAATTTTTAGCCACTTTGGTAACAGAACTTGCCATAGCCTCACCCATCATTGTGGAAACATGCTTCTTTTTTGCAGGGATAACGGTTGCAGGTTTAACCTTCGTCGTCCCTCCTTTAATCGTGTTTTTCTCGTAGCTATCTTGCTGCACTTTATCTGCCATTGATTTTTTTTTTTCAAGCTCTTTCCAACTGTAGACTATTGTATGTATCAAACCAAATAATTTAGCAATTCGCAAAAGATGATATGTTTGATTATATACAAGTAAAGTTCCCCACATCTCCCCTAATGGTGTGTGACCGTCCACAAATGTCCTTGAAGTTGCACATAATTTTCATTGTTGTTGCTAGGTAAGTTGAGTAAGTTTTTTGTGGTTTTTAATTTTATGATTTTTCAAGTTTCAAATATCAATGAGTTATGTGACAACACTTATCTTTCTGTATCATGGAACTTTAAGTTAATTTCTTGGTGGTTTTAGACAGAATTTCTATGTGTGTGGACGAGCGTTGCTTAGTAGGAGTTATCTTAAATAAGAACACCATTAGGGCATATGTCCTTAAGTCCTTTTAAGATGGGTGTGCTAATGTGTGTTACATTGGTTTAGGGCCTAAAGTTTTCTATAGGAGGCTAGGGTTCAATTCCCACTAGCTACATTTGGAGGACATTGGTGGAGGGGAAATGAGGGATGACCCGGCCATTGGCATGGGTTCGAGTCCTGATCCCGACCGGTTTTCCCGATTATTTCACTGTCGTGCCATCGGGCGGGTGAGTCATCGGGTTTTCCCGGGAATTGGTGGCCCGGGTACTCTTGAGTACCTGATTCGCCAAAGGGTGCCCGAGAGTGCTCGGAAATTGATTCGTTGGCCGTTAAAAAAAAATCTTTGAAAGAATTTGGACGAGAAAATTTTGGTCAAAAAAATCATATAAAACGACAAAATATCTTTTTTTTTTTATTTGGAAAATGATCGGAATTTTATGAGGTGATGATTATTTTTCTTAAATAATTCAATTTCGTCGGATGATGGTCAAGGGTTTCCTACAAACTTTGGACAAAACTTTTTGAAACATTATAATTTTTGGTCGGAAATACGCAAAAAATGGTTATTGTTTTTCTTCTAAAATTACTTATTCTATTTATTATGCATAGTAATAACTTAATTTGTTAACACTGTAACTTTATTTTTTTACTATTAGTATTCGTAATGTAATTCATTATTATTAATGTTAACTTTGATTCGTATTATTTTTTATACATGATGTATGATGTATACATGCAAATTTACAATTTGTGTGTGGATGGGTGTTGCTTTGCAGCAGTTACCTTTAGTCTTAAATGGTAACCGGGTGTGTCTTTTCAAGATGGTGTGGGTTAGCGTGGGCTACATTTGAGGCTATATGGATTTATGTAAATATATTTGGATGTATGTATTATGGAATATTGATATCTTCTAATTCCTCTCATCTTTAATTGGATTCAAACATACATCATTTTCTTATATTTTAAACACGTAAATATGAATTCATTAAATGGATTAAACGGGTCAACCTGTGAACTTGTTTAATCGATTAAACATACATCATTTTCTTATATTTTAAAGAAAGTAATTAAATAGATTAAACAAGTCAACATATGAACCCGTCGAGTTGACACTAACACAACATGTTTAGTTAAATATGAATTTCTTATATTTTAATCTATGACACAAACCATGTACTTGTTTGATATTTGCATACTAAGAAAAAAAAAAACAATTTATGTTTGAATCCAACACATAGTTGGACACTTTACTTAGCAATAGAAATTGTTTGACCAAACTTACAAGAGGAATCAAAATTTGTCAACTCTTAAAAAATCTATCAAGTATATTTACATAGAAATAAAAAGAAAAATTCACATGGAAACTTAATAGATGAGCAAGTAGCTAGCCTCTAATGTAACACATAATAGTCCACACCCATACACACCTTGATTGCCATTTGATACAATTATGCCTATCAACACACACATTGTAATTCTGCATACAATAACCATGAAATTTAAGAGTAGATTCACACAACACTTCAAAACCATTAAAACTTGAAAAAAAAATCAGATACCTTAATAACACAAACTATGTAAATTACCTAACAAGAAGAATGAAATATATATGTAATTAAGTTCAAGGATGTTGTTATTTCAGGAGATGTGGGGAACTCTACTTGTATATAACTGAAACATATCATACTTTGTGAATTGTTAAGGTTATTTGGTTTGATACACAACAATAGTATATAGTGATTGGAAAAAGCTTGGCAAACAAAAAAAAAATCAATGGCAGACAAATCGCAACAACATAGCTACCAGAAAAACACGAAGGGAGAAGGGACGGCAAAAGAGAAAATAGCAACTGTTATCCCTGCAAGAAAGAAGCATGTTTCCACGAAGATGGGTGAGTCTATGGCAAGTTCTGTTACCAAAGTGGCTAAAAATTTGAAGAATAAAAATAAGATATATCCTTAGCAACAAGGTTCACCTTGATTGGATTGCTAGTTGTTTGTATACTATTGCCTTGAAATTTAGTGGTGTTGTAACTTATATTAACTATGTTATTGTATAAATTGTTTTACGTTTATGTAACAAAAGTATGCTTTCAGGGTATTATTGTAACTGTATGTTCATTTGAAATTGAAATATGATGACTTAAGATATGTTATGCTCTTTAATATTTAAAAACATATACTCATTTTTCCAATTAAGCACGCGTATTTGTATTAGTATTTAAGAACTAAGTCGTACAGAAAGAAAGAAGTTGATCACGGAGTAGAGTAGAGGACTAGTTTTCTTCTGGTTAGGTGTTGATGGAAAAGTTATTTACCAAAATGTGTGTTTTGAAAAATATTTACTAGATAGCTCTGTACTTAACTTTTCTTTTAAATAAAAGATACACATGCCAATTTGTCATCATCTTCATCATAACCATAACGTGTAAAAGAAATGGTGCAACAGAGAAGAAAGGAAACAGGTAACGATAGGCGCTTAAATTTGGTGTAGGCTGGATTCATTTGGTGATGGTCGGAAAACCCGCCAAAGATTAAGAGGAGAGGTGGGTCGACAGGCATAGGAGCCGGAAAAACCCTCCGGAGTTCAAGAGAAGGGGTGGGTTGACGGACATAAGAGAATTTCTATGACCTCACAGTGCTTGGAAAAATGAGTACTCTACAATTCAAAGAAAATAAAATGTCTCAAATCAACACAATTTAATCTCAAATCAATAAAATCACACTTTTGTTAGAGAAATGGAAAAAAAAAAAAAAAACAATTTACACTCTATTACATAGTTTATAAGCTACAACACAACACACAAATCCAAGGCAATGGTATACAAATAACTAGCACTTCAAATCAACACGAACCCTGCTGCTAAGAATTTATCTAATTTTTGTTCTTCATATTTTTTACCACATTGGAGACAGAACCAGCCATAAACTCGCCCATCCTGGTGTAGACAAGTTTCTTTTTAGCAGGTATAACGGTAGCAGGTTTCATCTTTGCCGTCTCTCCTCCCTTCGTGTTTTTCTGGTAGCTGTAGTTTTGTTGTGCTTTGTCTGCCATTCAAATTTTCTTTTTCTACAAAGCTTTCGACAATCACTATAGACTATTGTTGTGTATTAAACCAAATAACTTTTAGCATTTCACAAAGGTTATATACAAGTAGAGTTTCCACATCTCATCAAATGATGTGTACGATCACTTATGTATGAATGTCCTAGAACTTAATGTTAAATTTCATGATTGTTGTAGGCATAATTTCAATGTGTATGGATGGACATAATTTGTATCAAATGGCAATCAGGGTGTGCATGGGTGTGGTCTATTATGTGTAACATTAGAGGTTACACGTTCATGTGAATTGTCCTTCTCTTTTCTATGTAAATATATTGGTAGGGGGTGTAAGTGATGCGTAACAGCTCGAGATCGGATTGGTAAAAAGCTCGAATGAGCCGAGCTTTAATGAGCCCGAGCTTGAAACATGACTCGTTTAGTTATCGAGCCCGAGCTCGAGTTTTTCATACAAAGACCGTCAAACAAATTTTATATTATTATTATTATTATTATTATTATTATTATTTTATATATAATATTATACCTACTATTTAACAACGGCGAGTCAAGCTTAAGCCGAGCTTTGGCTCGTTTAAGCTATCAAAGTGAGCTCGAGCCGAGCTTTTAGCTTCTTTTATATTGTTCTATATTATTTCGAACCGAGTTCGAGCTCAAAGTATTAGGCTCGAACTGAGCTGAGCTCAACTTTAATCAGCCTCGGGCACGGCTCAACTCATTTACAACCCTATATATTGGGATAGATTTTTCAAGGATTCATAAATATTAATTCCTCTTATCCTTAATTAGTTTCCTTATACAATTTCTACTTTCAAGAAAGTACACTACTACGTGTTGGATTCAAACATAAATCAATATTTTGAACATGTGAAGTTTTAACAAGTATTGGTCTTCGAAATTTTGTTTGGTGTGTGCTAAATATCATTAACTAATCTAGTGAAAAATTGGTTGTTGTAAGGTTTTGTTTCTAATTTTTTTTTTAAAAACCCATTTTAACACTTTACTTATGAGATGTTATATTGTTATCACTGCATGATTTAAGGATTTTAAACATCATCCTCTTCCTCATTCCGTAAGTAACCTCTCTCATTCTTTACATTATAGTCTTTATATTTTTTTTTTGAACAACCAATCACTTTATAGCTAAATATAAAAAGTCAGCAAGCCGCTGGAATACACCAAACACCAAGAAAACAAACACCCAGAAACGACTAAGGAAAACTAAACAAACTTAGAGACATCAAAAGACACCCATTCACCCCAAGATAAACCAGGCAAACCCCCACAGTTAACGGCCCAAAGGAACGAGTCGTCTTTCACTTGATCAACCACAATCCGAGCCGGAAGGAACTTGTCTTCAAAAACTTTAGAATTCCGAGTAAGCCATAGTCTCCAAACCGTCGCGGCCCCTATCATGAGAACCATCTTCTTCCATTTACTAGAGCCCGGGGACTCCCTGATGTAGTCGATCATCCCACACAAAGAGCTAACTTTAACTTTATATTAAAGTTAATATTGATGGCTTGGGATAAGAGACTACCTCTTAATGGTTCATATCCTTTTAATCTTTCAAAGACTATGAACCAATAAATTAAAAATGAACATATTTAACATTTAAAAACATATAGGTCAATAGGTGGGTATAAAATTCTTAGAATCATTCGTACCATAAAAAAAATAAAGACAAATAATCCGTACTATAAAATAACATATAGGTCTCCATAGCTTACGTGGCGAACTCACAAATAAAAACAACCCTATGATATTGTTTGATCGAGAGGTACTTGCGGTTTCGGATTAAAAAGATAGAAATGGTTATTTATCGTGGTGGAAATTCCGTTTAGGGTAGAAGCAAAACTAAAGTGAACAAAAACGATGGTCGGTATATAATGTAAACATTTATACACATATACCATCTTTAATTATAAAAATTTTGTATGAATAAATACGAAAATAATTTTAAAATGAGTTAATTACATAGATAGTCCCTATGGTTTGGATAAAATAACATGTTTGAGTACTAACTTTTTTTAGTTACGTGTTTGGGGTTTATAGTTTCAATTTGTCACAAGTTTGGGTATCTAACACTAACTTCTGTTAAATTATATGTCAAATTTAGGTAAAATGGCAAAAATCCACTTCAATAATTAATGGGGCCCGTTTTTTGATTAACTTCATCTTAATTCTAGGGGTTGATTTTGTAAATAAGTCAAAAACAAGAACATGTGTGAGCAAACCATTAATGTGACTTGACTTTATCCCTTTTTGCAAAAAAAAAAAAAAAAAAAAAAAAAAAAAAAAAAAAAAAAAAACCACTGTGATTAAAACCATAAAAACAAGAAAATCATATTCATAAGTGGTTGAAAGTCCGGTGTTTTTAGTGTTTAAGATTGTATTTTTTTTTTATGCAATTTTATGATCATGGATACATTACTTTGATAAGGTTTGCATTTTGCAGGTCTAATGAAGTTTTAGGTGCATTTCGGAAGTTAAACGGGACCTTGGCTCGAAACTAAAGCGAATTGGATGGAAGAAACAAAAGAAAAGGGCCAAAAAGGGGTCAACCGCGCCATGCCGCCATCCACTGCCTTTTTAAGCGTGGCCGACTTGTAACTCACGCGTAGGAAGCTGGTATACAATCAAAACTCGCGTAAGCAAAACACTCGCGTCGCCCTACCTGCATGGTCGACGCAATCATGCCGTGTGGCCGACACGGCTTTCCTGCGTAGCCGACGCCGGTGTGCGGTCAAAACCAGCTTGGACTCGTTGTTGATTGGTTTTTTATGGGATTTTTTTTTGTTTTTTTAGACCATTAACTGCAAATGTCATGAAGTTACGTTGTGCGCAAACAGTTTTTTGCACAATGTCAACGGGTGTAGGTTAATTTCAATGTGTGTTGTGGGCTTATTTTAATGTGTGTAGATGGGTATTAAGTGGGCTAACACTGAGCTAACACTATAAATTATGGGCCCAGTACTTTTGCTTCGATTTTTCAATCTGATTTAGGTGAGTTTTCTTTACCGTAGAGCCTATGATGAGTTCAACGTTAGTTAAATGGTACTAGGTTGGAGCCCCGCGTCATGTCAAATGAAAAAAATTCTTATACAAATTTTATTTATTGAAAGTTACGTAATACAATTCGTATGAAATTTGGTTGATTGTAATTTATCATAAAAAAGTTTAATGTTACCTAATAACAATATATGAATCAACAAATGTTTGATTTGATGTGATTTAAAAACAAATAATGAAATGAATAAACATATATTTATTGTAACGGCACGCAAATGAATATTAAATTCAAAGTAAATAAATACAAATAATAAAAACGTGTGATGCTAATAAAGTAATACTAAAATATAATGATAATACAAAATATGGATTTGGGAATTACATTCTCGTCAATGACTATCATCTCAATTGAGTAAACATCTTTAGGATTGCGACGATCAGGTTGACGCCAAAGCCGAATGATCTTTACCTTCAAAGTGACATCCTTTTGGTTGACATCAATTTGGTTAACCATGGTAAAATCTTGTGCTTGTGGGCCAGCCATTGTTCTCTTCGGTAATCACAAAATTAGACTAAAATTAGGAATGAAATAAAAGTGTAAAAAAATTAAGATAAACAATCAACTAAAATTGACATTATCAAAATATGAATGTTCATATACATCGAAACAAATTAATATTCAAACATATCTGAAAACAATACTAAATTAGTCGATTTAAACATTATTAATGCAAGTCCATATTCAATACTAACGAAAATTATAACATCATAATTCTCAAAAATGAATTATAAAGATATTATACTTATATCATAAGGAAAAATCGGAAACAACAAATAACAAAATCATAGAAACGTTCTAAAGGTATGCTTACATTTTCGAATGCTTCCACGTTCGGTTTATGGTGTGTAGAGCAAGTGTGATCAATGTGGTACCGTGTAATTAAATAGATGAAGTATAAAAATAGAAGGATTGGAATTTGACTTAAATCAATGAAAAAAAACTTAAAATTAGCAACGTAATTGTAGTCGTAGATTGATTATCATTTATGACAAATGACAAATTATGTATTCGTAAATTGGTATGGTCAAGATTTATTTTTATCTGATTATAATGAATCTATTGTATACATGATGGATGTTTAAAATGCTTTTAATTGTCTTGATTGACTTACCATTTATAGTGGTAATCGATATTATTAATTTAAAAAGAGTTAATTACACCATTAGTCCTTGTGGTTTTCACAAAGTTTCAATGTCAGGTACTAATAGTTTAAAGTAACAACTTGAGGTATTAACCTTCTAATTGATTTCAATGTTGGGTATTAGGACTAACTTCATTAAAATCTAACTGACCCCGTTAAAATCTAGGGGGCATTTTTAAACATTAAAATTAAAAGGTTAATTATGTGTATTAATGGTTAGTCTAGGAAAAATATTTTATAAAATTCTGAAAAAATTATTTTAATTTTATAAACTTTTAAGCTTTATAAAACATAATTTTATTTTCATAAAAAAAGGTATTTAATTATTTTAATTAATTAAACTTATTTTATTCATAATCAATTCATTATAAATTCGTTTTTAATCATTTTTATATCAAAATTTCACAAAAAAATATTTTTAGCATTTTAAAATAAGAATATGAATCTGTTTTTAGAAACCTTGAAAATTTTATATTTTTAACTTATTAAAGTAATTATTTACTTTATACAATAAATTGTTTTATTCCAAACAAAAATAAAAGTAATTTTTCAAATAATTTTTTACTGGAAAACGTTTGTATGTTTTTTCTTATAAAACGATTGAAAAGTGGTACATTAATAATCATATAAATCTACATTCATTCGCATAAAAATATAAAAATTCATTGAATTAGTCGTGATTTAAAATATAAATATAAATACTTCTTTCTTGTTCTTTTTGGACGGTTAGGTCGGTGAAAAGGAGTTAATGGGTTCTTTTGTTTTGTTATGCATGTGCTGAATTATTCTCAAACTTTTCCTTTAAGTTCGATTAGTGCCACGTACGTGTCACCGACTTTCTAACGTCAAGTTGTCAAGACCCATCTTATTTGGTGTATTTTTACTGGTGGTTTGGAATTTTGTATATACATTTATAAAATATCTTTTTTGAAAGATATTATAATAACATGATAAAGTCTAAAAAAGTATCTTAACATGAAAAAGATAAAAATGATTTTGAGCTTTTGACCAATTAAATTAATGACATTTCTAAAAAAAATAATTTTTGAAAAATTTATTTAAATTATTGTTATCATCTGAAATTTCTAAAAAAATAATTTTTATTTTTGTTCTGAATAAAGCAATTTATTGTATAAAGTAAATAATTACTTTTTTAAGTTAAAAATATAAATTTTTCAAGTTTTCTGAAAACAGATTCATATTCCTGTTTTAAAATGTTAAAAATATTTTTTGTGAAATTTTGATATAAAAAATGATTAAAAACGAATTTATAATGAATTAATTCTGAATAAAATAAGTTTAATTAATTAAAAATAATTAAATACCTTTTTATGAAAATAAAATTTTGTTTTATAAAGATTATAAGTTTATAAACTTAAAATATTTTTTTCCAAAATTTTATAAAATACTTTTCCTAGACTAACCATTAATACACATAATTAACCTTTTAATTTTAATGTTTCAAAATGCCCCCTAGATTTTAACGGAGTTAGTTAGATTATAATGAAGTTAGTCCTAATACCCAACATTGAAATCAATTAGAAGGTTAATACCTCAAGTTGTTACTTTAAACTATTAGTACCTGACATTGAAACTTTGTGGAAACCACAAGGACTAATTGTGTAATTAACTCTTTTGAAAAATACCAAATTTAATGATTTATTCAATTTATTAAATTCAAAATCGTTTCCTAAGTTAAGTTTAGGCTGGGCATAAAAATTATAAGTCTTTTGTGCACATTTGAAATGTGTAGTAAATCGAAATTTTTTAATTAAGTTTGTTGAATGCTTTATAAATATGGTCTCAGAGTAAAAGGTGAAAACGAAAATGATTCAATAATTTAGAAAAAGAGTGAGGAATGTGTGGAACGATTTTTATATTGAGTGAATGCTTTAAAAATATGGTCTCAGATTTGTTTATGAATTTTGCATATTTATGGCATGATTGGTAATCCATTTTAGTAATGATTGATTGATAATTTAATGCCTGAAATGGTTAATTCAAATTTGTTTCCTAAGCTAAGTCTAGGCTGGAAAAACTTTTCTAATTTATCAGTTGCTAAGCTTTTGTTCGGTACGTTTGTGTATGGCATGTTTGGTGAATCCAGGTAAAAGAGTGACGTTGGGCATAATTCGGCCAGTTTAATTGGAATCGGTTTTGCATTTTTTAGGTTCAAAGGATGCGTTAAATTTTATTAGTGGTTTTAATTTGTTAGTTTTTTGTATTTATATAAACAATGTATAACAAAATTTGGTTTAAGTTAATTAAATATCTTTAATTGAAATTAATAATGTTGACTAAACTTAAATTTAATTTACTATTAATTTACATATGGTGTATATATTAGGTAATTGTCAACTTTAGTTCAATCAAATTTAAATACATAGGTAATTGTCGCAAGGTTTGTCAACTTTATGCTTACATTTATCCTGAAATATATTTTTGTAAATAGGTTTAAATGATTACCGAAAATATTCATTTATTTTTTTTATACAAACTTACAAAGATAATATTACTAACCTCTATATAATAAATAAGGCTTATTATGGTAAACTTAAATTCATATTAATGTTAATATAAATTCAGTCAATTATTAAAAGATAGTAATAAATAAGATTAAATTGGGTCAAAATATTATTAATGTAAATTGATAACAATCATTAAGATTCAAATTTCTGATTAAATGACATTAAATTCGTTCAACTTTATTAATGTAAATAAATAACAATAATTCAGAATTAATGAAATTAAAATTGGTCTAATATTATCAGCCGAATATGGAATGTAGGATTGAATAATCAAAATTAACATAAGAAAATTGTCGATAGTTTAATGTTTAAAAAATATTGTTGATTGATTGTTGAATGTAAAACAACATCTTCAAAAAAATTAAGAGTCGGTTTCTTGTGTCATATACAGAATCCGAAAATTCAAACGAATACAATAAATAAACAGAATCGATAGACTCTTAATAAATAATATTAAAACTGCTACAATCTCAATAATGAATCATTCAAATCAATGACATTAAAAACATCCGCGTTTCGAATTGCCTTACACGTATTTAGTAATCATTATTAATTGTGATTGAAGTAATATAATTCTTTAACAAAAAGTAACATTTTGAAAATTTATATTATCTGTTTTAATTAGACCGATTTAGATAAATGGTGATTGCTTAAATTTGTGTATAAAATTTTACTGCATCCATTTATATATAAAATTTTGATAAGAATTGTTTGTAAAGTGGCCATAAATTAGCGCCTAATTTCGAGATACTGAATTGATTAGCGACTTAAATTCGAATTGATTAGCACAAAGTAATATAGGAAACAGTATTAGGCATTATTACTGAATTGATTACACGCTTTTAAATTCAAATTGTAACTTTTCATTAATAATGATATTAGCTTAAAATCAGAAATTAATGTCATAAATTAAACGACCGGTTATTAAGAGATGATTACGGAATTAGCATTAAGGTTTGAATGTAATTAATCTCATTAATTAGGCATTTGACATCCATGTTTGATGTTTTTATTGGGAGATATAATGATGTAATTAAGAATTACATAGGTTTAGCCAAATTTTATGGAAATTAGACAACCTATTGGCTAATTAGAAGATATTACTTATCTATTAATAGAAATAATTTTATTGATTAAAACGAATTGATCTCTGATTTATAAGAAATTAATGTCTAGAATATTAATTTATTACAATTAATGAGAAACACAATTTCGGCAAGGATGTAGAAATAATTGTAACATTTACATAATTTACATAACTTATACTAATTAATGTACACATTCACGGTTTGATTTTTTTTAAGTTTTTAAAAAGTCAAAATACGATTTTTGAAATTAATTATTCTAGTTAATGTTATTAAATAGGCAATTAAAAAGGAAAGTTTTTAAATTTACATATGTTACGCTCAAATTTTTGGAAACTTGACAATCTATTGGCAAAAGGTTTTGAATTTTTTTAGTGTTATTAAATAGTCAAAATACGATTTTTGAAATTAATTATTCTAGTTAATGTTATTAAATAGGCAATTAAAAAGGAAACTTTTTAAATTTACAATGGTTACGCTAAAATTTTTGGAAACAAAGATAATTATCCAGACGAAATTTACAATCATACCAAAACTCTTGCGAAAGGTTCATGCATGACCTTGAAGAATTGCTCTCCCTTGTGATAAGCCATATTCATAACTTTGTATTCGGATGGTAGTCTAGTATTCAAATGACAAAACAATCAAAACATTCAATGAATATCATATTTGACTCATAAACATAAAGATGACAATGAATCACCTATGGATCTCAAATGAAAAAAGATCCAACCACAGTTAATTAAAGCCTAACCATTTCATATACAATTATTAACTTAACAATCTGATCTTGCTTCCATTTTACGGATTGTATTCAAGATGTACATATATAATTAAAACGCTAAGAATGAAGATTTTGTCTTCAAATATGAAAATGGTTAGGCATTAAATATTGTTTCCAGATTTTGTCTTCAAATATGAAGCTTTTGTCTTCAAAACCGGATTGAACATGGAGTTGTTCCTCAAATCGTTAAATGCTTGCATATTATCACTAACCATTATAAATCACGATGTATTCCTTTGATATTCAATCCGGTTACATGAAAGTAATGTTTTCATATAACATAACATAAAAGATTTACAGGTTTGAGAACCATATGTATTGATCTTGCTTCGATCTAATGAAAAAGAAAACATACCTAGAATGAAGAATGAAAAAAAAGAAGAGTGAATAATGGTAATTGGAAGATTTGTTAGTTAGGTATTGGAGGAGTATAATGGAAGAATGTAGGAATGTAGGAAATAAAATTAGAAAGAGTATTTATAGGGAGCTAGTTGGAGCTCCATATTGAAAATGGATAGCTCAAACACTCTCTAAGGGCTCCATTCAACCCTAGTGACCTCAATTATTATATAGATAGATTTTAATTTTTTTAAACGGTTAATTTATTCCCATTTTTACACTCTTTTATTAACCCATTTTTTTCACCCGGTTTGAACTCTCAATCTCCCCTTTAAAACTCTAATATCTTTACCACCACACAAAAAAAAAGTGGGGCAAATGGTATTTTAATAACTACACGACATTAACATAAAGTTTTAACTAACATTCACTCTATCGACTACTCGTATTATATAAACCAATAGCGAATACTAAGCATGTGTTTAACAAAAGTCATAAACCAAAACTGGGTCAAGTTATTTTACACAGTGTAACAAAAATGAGAAGGGTGAGAAGGATATAAAAAACACAATAGATCATGAAATATGACACAATGAGCCACAAAATATAACACGGTACCAAAAAAATATAGCACAATGCTGAAGAAAAAAGACGCAATGAATTGAAAAAAATGACACAATGATGAAAATAAGAAAAAGACACAATGCTACGTAAAAGACACAATAATATAACGTATATTCTAAAATCTACAAGCTAAAACCCCAAAAAACGAAAACCTAAAAACTAACATCGTAGGGTTTGATTAGACGGTTCCAATGCCGCTTCAATATGTTCAATCGGAGTCCGTTTGATACCATTCCTACGACTTCCGCATTTATCTCCTATTTGTTGATTTTCAATTGTGTTTTCATTCTTTTTGAGAATCTTGAGACATTGTGAAGAAATTAGAAGGAAATTGAAATATTGACGTTGAGAGTTGGAAGGTTGGAATGCAGAAGAAGTGGAAAAGTGAGATTTCGAAATGATTATATAGGGTATGTAATTAATGCAGCTGACGTCATGTCACGTGGGCCAGACGCCTTTTTCAAACATGAGCCCAATAAAACTGCAACACGTGTCTGACAGAAGGCAGGGCGAAGCCACACGCGCCTCACACACCCACGCGTCTGATACATGTACCTAAACGTGTCTGCACCCACGTCAACGATCACCACTCACGTCCCATCACACGTGCCAGCACGTCCTCACCTTTTCACATTCGTGGGAAAATGACAACTGTCCACTACGGACTGCTGATGTGTCACTTGGACACGGAAAGTTGACGGAAAATTCATCAAACCCGAGCTCCGCACTACACATCCGCGCAAGCTCCTTCTTTAACGATTCACGCTAAGCCACTCACTCTACAACATACAGGCCATGATCTCGTCTCCACAAACAATATTGATGAGCTATCATCAAGGCTACAATACTTTTGAGTCCACCATCCCTCCTCTCTCATCATATGGTCAGAGATAGAAGACACACTGGACTGAGGGGACTTGATGGGATTTGGAACTAAACCAACTGGTGGTCATACCCAAACTCGGTTCTAGGACTGCGCAGAAGGACCCCATGCGCAATAAATCACACGAGCATATTATGCATGGTCAACAGCCATGCACAAATCATGAAGATAACTTCGCATGTACAACAATTAAGGTGGTAAGACAATTTCTTTCTTCAGTATGCATGGAAAATTACAATTTATATGTGGATGGTGTTGCTTTGTAGGGGTTTAACTTTAGTATTAAATGGTTACCACGGTGTATCTTTTTAAGATGGTGTGGGTTAGCGTGAATTACATTGGAGGCTATATGGATTTATGTAAATATATTTGGATGAATTTATTATGGATTGATAACTTCTAATTCCTCTCATCAGAATGTGTTGGATTCAAAGATACATCATTTTCTTATATTTTAAACAAGTAAATATGAAATTCATTAAATGGGCTAACCCGTCAACCAACAAACTCGTCTATATTGTTATCACTTAAAGAAAGTAATTAAATAGATTAAACACAACGTATTTAGTTAAATATGAATTTCTTATCTTTTAATCTGCGACACAAACCATGTACTTGTCTGATATTCGTGTACTAAGAAAAAAAATCAATTTATGTTTGAATCCAACTCATAATACCACACTTTGCTTGGCAGTAGAAATTGTTTGACGAATAAACTAACAAGAGGAATCAAAATTTGTCAACCCTTAAAAAATCTATCCCAATACATTTACATAGAACAAAAAAGGAAAATTCCCATGGGAACTTTATAGACAAGCAAGTTGCCTCTAATGTAACACATAACCGTCCACACCCATGCACACCTTGATTGCCATTCGATATAAATTATTCTTCTCAACACACACATTGTAATTTTGCATACAATAACCATGAAATTTAAGATTAAGTTCTGGGATATTGATGTTCTCACACGACACTTCAACACAAATAAAACTTGAAAAAAAAAATTAGATAAACTAAATAATACGAAGTGACTACAAACTATGTAAATTACCCAACAAGAAGAATGAATGATATATGTGAGTTCAAGGATGTTGGTGGACTTGCACACATCATTTGTAGAGATGGGGGAACTCTACTTGTATATAACCTAAACATATCATACTTTGTGAATTGCTAAGGTTATTTGGTTTGATACATAAAAATAGTCTACGGTGATTGGAAAAAGCCCGGAAAAAAAAATCAATGGCAGATAAATCTCAACAAGATAGCTACCACAAAAACACGTAGGGAGGAGGGACGACAAAAGCGAAACGAGCAACCGTTATCCCTGCAAGAAAGAAGCATGTTTCCACCAGGATGGGTGAGTCTATGGCAGGTTTTGTTACCCAAGTGGCTAAAAATTTGAAGAATAAAAATAAGTGAAATCCTTAGCAACAAGGTTCACCTTGATTGAAGTGCTAGTTGTTTGCATGTATATTGTTTCTTTGAAGTAGTGTGGTGCTATAGCTTATATTAACTATGTAATGGTGTATAAATAGTTTTACATTAATGTAACAAAAGTAAGTTTTCATCATTTTATCATTTTATGTTATTGTATGTTCATTTGAAATTGAATTATGATGATTTAAAATATGTTATCTTCTTTTAACATTTAAAAGACATGTACTCATATTTTCAAGGGTGTGTATTTGTGTTAGTATTTAAGAGCTAAATCATACGGAAAGGAAGATGTTACTCTTGAACAAGGTAGAGGACAAAGATGATATCCATAAATCATGCCCAAATAATATTGTAACGTGTTCGTGTCAGGTTAATTAATTAAGCTGCAACTTTTAAAAAAAATCCATAACAAATTCTTACAACGACCTGAATGATTCTTAGGCACACACAAGTCAACTTTCGAATAGCAGCATTGTATTTCGGAATCTTGCATTAGAAGAAATAACATCCAAAATATATACTTGTGTTTTATTCACCAAGTCAAACTATTTGGGTATTCTTGATGCCAAAAAATAAATTCATTAAAATGAATCAACACAGCTTGAACATAAGTACATAACTACTTAAAAAAATAAAGATATAAGTAATTTTCAAATAAAATAGAATATACGAAAAAAGCAAACATTTTTTCCAAGTTAAACAGATGGTGTTAGAGCATCTCCACGACTATAACAGATTTCGAAAAAAGCAAACATTTTTTTCCAGGTTAAACGGATGGTGTTAGAGCATCTCCACGGCTATAAAACAGATGAAATCCAGAAATCGAATTTCAAAAGCGGACGAGGTGTTTGCATAATTGGAGGAGGAGATGAAGGTTGGTCCGGCCCGTTCCACCAAATGCATCCAGGTTGGGTATGGTGGGGCCCCTTCGATTTTCAACCAATCGTTCAGCGTTGGAGGTGGAGGTTTGGATTGGTTTAGTGTTAGAGGAAAAAGCGTATTTTTTAAGGTTGAAGTCTGGAATGATATACGTGCTGAGGGGCAAGTCTGGATTTTGGACTTCATGTAGCATTACACGTTATACATGTGTCATGTTTGGGTTCAAAGTGTTTGACATGCTTTTCAGGTTCATGTTGTCTCAGGGTGTACGTAAAACTTTTGGGTCCGACTTGCCATCGCATGCACAATACCCGTTAAGTAGCAATATGGATGAGAGTTAGTAGGAGTTATCTTTAGTATCAAATGGCAAGGAGATTTTCTTTTAAAGATGGGTGAGTGTTATTGAAGGTTACGGTTGATAGATTTAATTCCACTTTTCTTTAACTAGTTTTCCAAACATACATCAATTTTTTTTAAATCTTTTTAAACATGTTAGTATCGAACAAGCATATATTTCTTATGATGCAAGATTCCAAGAATATTGGTCTTCAGAGTTATCTAGTATGTGCCTAAAATTCATCAACTAAACCAAGAACAAACTTGTCAATGTGGATTTTGTTTTTGAATTTTTAAAACTGAAGCTTAGTTAACACTTGGCCCATGACACATTACAATATATTTTGGCATTCATTCTGTGATTAGCATCTTTCTCTTAAAGTTTTATTTCAGCTACTAACAAAATAAAATGGTGGATGAATGAGTACAAATTTTGTATATGTTTAAAGAAATAATATGTTTAAAATCATCATAATTCAATTTCAAATGAACATACCATAACTATGAAATGCAGAAAGAAAACATACATATGTTACAGAAACAAGAAGCATCAAGCATCATATACATCATATACTATATATATTACATAGTTTATAAGCTACAACACAACACACAATTCCAAAGCAATGGCATAAAAACAATTAGCATTTCAATCAACGCGCGAATCTTGTTGCTTAGGATTTATCTTATTTTTATTCTTCAAATTTTTAGCCACTTTGGTAACAGAACTTGCCATAGCCTCACCTATCCTTGTGGAAACATGTTTCTTTTTTGCAGGAATAACGGTTCCAGGTTTAACCTTCGCCGTCCCTCCTTTATTCGTGTTTTTTTCGTAGCTATCTTGCTGCACTTTATCTGCCATTGATTTTTTTTTTCAAGCTATTTCCAACCGTAGACTATTGTATGTATCAAACCAAATAATTTAGCAATTCGCAAAAGATGATATGTTTGATTATATACAAGTAAAGTTCCCCACATCTCCCCTAATGGTGTGTGACCGTCCACAAATGTCCTTGAAGTTGCACATAATTTTCATTGTTGTTGCTAGGTAAGTTGAGTAAGTTTTTTGTGGTTTTTAATTATATGATTTTTCAAGTTTCAAATATCAATGAGTTATGTGACAACACTTATCTTTCTGTATCATGGAACTTTAAGTTAATTTCATGGTGGTTTTAGACACAATTTCTATGTGTGTGGACGAGCGTTGCTTAGTAGGAGTTATCTTAAATAAGAACACCATTAGAGTGGGGCGGGAAGGAGGGGCGGGACAAGGGTTCACCGGCGGGAACACCGGCCCTCGAGGGCGTGGAGGAGGGCGGGAGAGGAGAGGGCGGGGAAGGTGAGCCGGATGTGGGGGGAGGGTTTGGTGTTGAGGTGTCATGCTCTGATTTGCCCACATCCACTTTTTGACCGTTGTAAAGAAAAAAGAAAAAAATTAAATTTTTTTTCCGTTGGAGGGTCTTTTTTTGTTATTATTTTTTTAAAAGAAACTCATATATATATATATATATATATATATATACACATACATACATACACAACACAAACACATAAATCACAAACCCAAACACCAACCCAAATACAAACCAAAAGCATGGCAGGGTGGACTAATCAGGATCAAATCTATTTGGTGACGGCGTGGATCAACACTACGGAGAACCCGCCAAACAATAGGGAGGACTTTTGGCACAATGTCTTGGACGAGTTCAACCTAATTAGCCAAACGAACAACCGTAACGTCGATCAGATCTCCAGTAAGTGGTCTGCCATACAAAATTACTGTAGGAGATGGCACACAGTCTATGAATCGACGATGCTGGCGCACCCTGGCGTTAGCGAACAGATGGCAATTCAACTCACACACGACGCTTATCGGCAACGCTACGACAACGACTTCCACATCACCAATCTTTTGTCCTGGTCTATGATGCGTTTTTATTTTGTTTAATGTTTAAGGTTTTAGTGTTTTAATAATGTGTAATGTTTAATGTTATGATTTAATTGTAACACCCCAACCGATGGCGGAAACATCGAGGTGTCACGTAGTGACGATTGCTCAATAGCTCATGGTACTAAAGTGTAAATTTGAATACATTGAATTAAATAGTTTATTACATTGAAAGGAAAAAAAATACAAAGTACAATGATTCTAAAGCGTCAAGTCTAACTAGATTACAATGAAATCAAAGCTTAAATATAAATCCAAAAGCTTAAAAGAAACGTCTCAATAATAACCTGAAACATGTACGAAAATAGTATATGTCAATACAAAAATGTATTGGTGAGCATACCCTGTTTTGAATACATATAGTAGAAAAATGTTTCGCAATTCACGTGTTATACTGTCTACAATTTAGTGTTCAAGCTATGTACAAATGCTACCCAAAATCAAACCTTTCGTTCAATGAATCAAGAGTCACATATATATAGTATTCACTCATAGTAGGCGATGAATAATCGTTCACACATAACAATAATTAAGTACTATTTATTGCTATGCTAGGCCGCCCAGCGGTTAATGATTCAGGTCATAAGTACACACTATCAGCGAATCAACAAGTAAAACACATACAAGAATCGCGATTGTGAATATAGAATAAACCATGATTAAGTGAATGAAGTAATAAGCGTACATGAGTCACCCCCAAAAGTGTAAAACATGAAAAAGGGGAAAGATATACTCAAAGTTACGAAAGCGATCAAAATCCAACTTAAGCGGTCGTGAGCTAAGCAATGGGAATTCCGAGGAATTCAACCTATAATGTGTAAGCATACTAATAAGGAAATGTCTAAAGAGTCTAAGGTAACTAGGGTCTAAGGCATTAGGGTTTGCTAAGTCGATTTGGGGAATTAGAGTTTTTTTATGATAAGTCGCGTTAATGTAAAAGTTGTATATCACAATTAATATATGAAAGGTTGTAAATGTGGTTTAAATAATATAATTATTACCTCTTGAAAAATATGTTTGAATAATTAAGACAAATTAATTTAGTTAGTTACTTTAACTAAATTAAAATAAATGCAATAATCATAGATATATAAATAAATAATTTTGAATTACACAATGATCCAACAAAAGATAATAAGGACATTAAACCATATGAGTATTTCTATTTTATAAGAAAAATATTTATAAAATAGATGTTTAAATTGTATAAATAAATAAATGTTTTTATTATGTCTATTTAAACGTAAATAAGACTAATAATACCATACATGATCCGAAAATACTAGTTTTATAGAAAATGGATGATTTCTGATGTAAACAAATTAGAATAATTTTCCCATAATTTATATAAACTTATTTATATTTAAAACTGATTTAACGAGATTAAATTATGTTTAAATGATTAAAAATAGGAAAATTCATAAAAATAAGTGTTTTCTAAACCAATAATTTTTATATAAGTTCATGATGATGAGAAATAATTACCCAAAAAGTTGGAGATTAAAATCATTAAAAATGATTTTTTTATCAATTAAATACGATTAAAACAAATTAAATCAATAAATATATAAAAATATGACATTTTCCAGAAAATAAAAGTGTAGTAATTTTCTTTATGGTGTCAAGATGCTACACCTAAATTTTCATAATTTTTGGATAAAAATTGGATTTATTATGAATATTTTAAGTTTTATATATATTATATATGTTTAAATAAGAAGGAAAAAGTGAAATCCAGAAAAAGAAAAAAAAACACGCTGTGCAAGGGGTTCGAACCCGGCCCCCTTCGGTCCTCACACAGACACACTACCACTCCACTGCAAGGGTTTTATGTTGATATTACTCAAACAAAAATGTATTTAACAATTAAGTAAAGTTCATCTTCTTCCCCAAATTGATCCTAAGAACCCTAACCCTAAAACCCAATTTCAATAATCCGAACCAGATAACAAAAACGATCAAAACTAGAGGGTTTTTGCTCGGAATACATCAACTAACAAAACGGCATGATGAAAAGGGACTTACAACAATGATTTGATGCTCAAAACGAGGGTACATGTCCGATCTTACAAGAGCCGATTAGAACCAATAAAAACTCGATTCTTGCTGTTTGTTTGGTGGGTTTAAAGTGTGTGAAGGTGCAGAAGTCTAATGCTAAGATCAATTTATAAAGTTATAGGTTGGAAAACGGTTTAAGGATCGATCTAAATGATCCGACCGTTATTCATCATAATGGTCCGATTTATACCCATTCAATTGCGTTTAAATATTGTAACTCGCTGGAAAATCATTGAGTAACGTTTAGGAATCATTTAAAATAACTAAAACGCACAAAAACAATTTTTTTTTTTGGACTTGCCGGAACAGTTGCCGGTGGCACTTGGCCGGAACTCACGAACAGGAAACAACAGAGGGGGAGTCTTTTAAACTTTTGTTAATTGTCAGGAATAGTCCCTGTAGTTATATTTGTTAATTTTATTAATGTTTTGGTTATATTTCCTCTTATAAAAGTTAACTAAGTTATAAAACTTAACTTAAAAACTTTAAAAACTTTTTAAACTTGGATTTTTTTATAGAAGCTTTTTACGAACACGTGTCCACATACGCATTCGATTAAAACTCATACCCGAGCCATAATAAATATAAACGATAAATTTTAGTTCGCTCTAAAATTAAATTTGATAACGACGAAATTTACAGGGACTAAAATGAAAATATTTGAAGGACTATTATTGTCAATTTGACGAAAGACGAGGGTGACGGATGTCACAGTCTCCCCTACTTTAGAAAATTTCGTCTCGAAATTTCTTTCAAGTGGAGTCTGCTATGAAACAAAAGGCGTTGTATAAATCAAGTAGGTTGAAAATTTTCATCATTTATGATTTGAGAAGTTTTAAAATAGTTGTCTCGTATCCAAAATAAAAGGTTCAAAATATTTGACGGTTGACCCAAAGTTAGAGAGTTTAAATGAGAAAAGCTTTAGGAATGTGTAACTGGTGAGGGGCAGAGGTACTAATGAAGGTAGTCTCCCCTACTTTAGAAAGGTTTCTGACTGAATGTTATTAGGGACATGCAACAAAATTTTGACTAATAGAGAGTGCAAGAGTATACAAAATTTAAGGTTTTCTGAAGAGGTGGTCAATAAGAAAAGCTCCAACAAAACTAATTGAAACTTATGTAAAATGTTCTTATTGAAAATTCTAGCTATTAGTCAACGACCTAATGAAGAGGTAGTAATGGGTAGGTTCTTGGTCAGACTCCTAGTCCGCTCCCGCAGTATCGTTTATGCTTATATATAGGGTGTACCGCAGCTAACCCACCACACTCCCGATACTTTAGACTCGTACTGATTGTCTACCAATAGCCTAAATAGAATTACACACCACCCCCATGTACCTGTAAACCCATGATTGCGTTCCGGACCGTAATCACCGATTTACCTTACACTAGGGTGTTATGCTTTTCCATAACACTAACATAAATAATACCAGAAAAATAAAATGTGTGCAACCCCTATGTAATAGCCACTGTAATGAAATAATGTTCAATCATGACATGGTTAGAGATCCTTCCCTTTCGGGTTTTCCCTTTAACCGTAATGAGAGTAACATGTAAGTATAAGACATGGTGAGAGGTTCTTCCCTTTCGGGTTCACCCTTAACCGGTAAATTTTGTTCACATCGTTGGCTCTAAACACCCATATTGATAGACCCTGAGGTTTACACCGTTCCCCTCGGATTGAAGAAATACTTTAATCCGAGTCGTACGTGGGCACCGGCTTAGATCTCATACGAGTTATCAACTAGTATGTCCGTTGGCCATGATGATGAACAAAATAATGTAAAGTATAACAGGGTTTTGCTCAAAACAGGAAAGAAAATATGCATACCAAATATACGTTCATGTAAGTATATAAGTATAACATAAAATTTCGAATGAACAAATAGTATAATATAAATCGAGTAATTCGCACAGTTGCGCAAAATAAAAGTAAACGAATTCAACTCTTGCAAATAAACAGTGTGAAAAAATAATCACAAATAACGTGTTAGAAATAACTATGAATAAAGTGGTGCAAAAATAATAAAGTTTACGGCAAATGGGAGTACGCAAAACAGACGTATAATCTACTGTTCGCGACTTGAAAGAGTGTAAGTGTAATATGATAAATTTTCGTTTATCAAAAACGTAGTTTGCGCAATCTTTGTGATATAGTTGAAAGAATAGTAATAATGCATGAGGATAACTCTTTAGTAACCGAAGTGTGTTTTAGATTCAAAACTGATTTATTTGAAACATCTTCGTAGATATGTGTTTACGAGGAGTCGAGTTTGAAAAATGTTATAAGGATTATTATTAGTTGCAAGTTTCTTTCGAAAACATATATTGGTTACGTCATATGGAAACAAAAAGGTTTACATTTGATAAAATATGCCCTACAAGTTTATAAAATGCAAAATTAAACCATTTTATGAAGTATGTGTAAATCCAATGCGTTTTGAAAGACCAAGATTTAAAATGACGTGAATGATAAAATTAACGTATGTAATAGATTACCAATATTTAAGAAAATTCATAATCAACGAGATGTAGAAATAGATCCTTGAGATGTGGATTTCACTCCTAACTCAAAGATGTATTCCAAAATTGAAAACGATTGTGGAATGAAACCAATCACTAAGTTAAGGATGTCACTCCCAGCTTAGTGGTTAAGTTTCTTTTTGAAGAAAATACTCTTTGAGGTGTGGATGTCACTCCTATCTCAAATATATATTCCTAAGATAAGTAACCTATAGAGGAGTGAAACTAATCACCAAGGTATGGATACCACTCCTAACCTGATGATATCGTTTCGTTTGTGAAATACGAGCGTCTTCTTCGTCAAGCAAAATATCGAAAGAATAACGAGAAATAATCATAAAGAAAATATCTTGAAAGAAAAATATAAGAATAAGAGAAATATGCACGAGAGGACTCGCGAAAGTAAGCTTAGTTATAGACTAGGCTAAAAGGCATTCTAATAACCTAATTCCCTATAACCATGGCTCTGATACCAATCTGGAACACCCCAACCGATGGCGGAAACATCGAGGTGTCACGTAGTGACGATTGCTCAATAGCTCATGGTACTAAAGTGTAAATTTGAATACATTGAATTAAATAGTTTATTACATTGAAAGGAAAAAAAATACAAAGTACAATGATTCTAAAGCGTCAAGTCTAACTAGATTACAATGAAATCAAAGCTTAAATATAAATCCAAAAGCTTAAAAGAAACGTCTCAATAATAACCTGAAACATGTACGAAAATAGTATATGTCAATACAAAAATGTATTGGTGAGCATACCCTGTTTTGAATACATATAGTAGAAAAATGTTTCGCAATTCACGTGTTATACTGTCTACAATTTAGTGTTCAAGCTATGTACAAATGCTACCCAAAATCAAACCTTTCGTTCAATGAATCAAGAGTCACATATATATAGTATTCACTCATAGTAGGCGATGAATAATCGTTCACACATAACAATAATTAAGTACTATTTATTGCTATGCTAGGCCGCCCAGCGGTTAATGATTCAGGTCATAAGTACACACTATCAGCGAATCAACAAGTAAAACACATACAAGAATCGCGATTGTGAATATAGAATAAACCATGATTAAGTGAATGAAGTAATAAGCGTACATGAGTCACCCCAAAAGTGTAAAACATGAAAAAGGGGAAAGATATACTCAAAGTTACGAAAGCGATCAAAATCCAACTTAAGCGGTCGTGAGCTAAGCAATGGGAATTCCGAGGAATTCAACCTATAATGTGTAAGCATACTAATAAGGAAATGTCTAAAGAGTCTAAGGTAACTAGGGTCTAAGGCATTAGGGTTTGCTAAGTCGATTTGGGGAATTAGAGTTTTTTTATGATAAGTCGCGTTAATGTAAAAGTTGTATATCACAATTAATATATGAAAGGTTGTAAATGTGGTTTAAATAATATAATTATTACCTCTTGAAAAATATGTTTGAATAATTAAGACAAATTAATTTAGTTAGTTACTTTAACTAAATTAAAATAAATGCAATAATCATAGATATATAAATAAATAATTTTGAATTACACAATGATCCAACAAAAGATAATAAGGACATTAAACCATATGAGTATTTCTATTTTATAAGAAAAATATTTATAAAATAGATGTTTAAATTGTATAAATAAATAAATGTTTTTATTATGTCTATTTAAACGTAAATAAGACTAATAATACCATACATGATCCGAAAATACTAGTTTTATAGAAAATGGATGATTTCTGATGTAAACAAATTAGAATAATTTTCCCATAATTTATATAAACTTATTTATATTTAAAACTGATTTAACGAGATTAAATTATGTTTAAATGATTAAAAATAGGAAAATTCATAAAAATAAGTGTTTTCTAAACCAATAATTTTTATATAAGTTCATGATGATGAGAAATAATTACCCAAAAAGTTGGAGATTAAAATCATTAAAAATGATTTTTTTATCAATTAAATACGATTAAAACAAATTAAATCAATAAATATATAAAAATATGACATTTTCCAGAAAATAAAAGTGTAGTAATTTTCTTTATGGTGTCAAGATGCTACACCTAAATTTTCATAATTTTTGGATAAAAATTGGATTTATTATGAATATTTTAAGTTTTATATATATTATATATGTTTAAATAAGAAGGAAAAAGTGAAATCCAGAAAAAGAAAAAAAAACACGCTGTGCAAGGGGTTCGAACCCGGCCCCCTTCGGTCCTCACACAGACACACTACCACTCCACTGCAAGGGTTTTATGTTGATATTACTCAAACAAAAATGTATTTAACAATTAAGTAAAGTTCATCTTCTTCCCCAAATTGATCCTAAGAACCCTAACCCTAAAACCCAATTTCAATAATCCGAACCAGATAACAAAAACGATCAAAACTAGAGGGTTTTTGCTCGGAATACATCAACTAACAAAACGGCATGATGAAAAGGGACTTACAACAATGATTTGATGCTCAAAACGAGGGTACATGTCCGATCTTACAAGAGCCGATTAGAACCAATAAAAACTCGATTCTTGCTGTTTGTTTGGTGGGTTTAAAGTGTGTGAAGGTGCAGAAGTCTAATGCTAAGATCAATTTATAAAGTTATAGGTTGGAAAACGGTTTAAGGATCGATCTAAATGATCCGACCGTTATTCATCATAATGGTCCGATTTATACCCATTCAATTGCGTTTAAATATTGTAACTCGCTGGAAAATCATTGAGTAACGTTTAGGAATCATTTAAAATAACTAAAACGCACAAAAACAATTTTTTTTTGGACTTGCCGGAACAGTTGCCGGTGGCACTTGGCCGGAACTCACGAACAGGAAACAACAGAGGGGGAGTCTTTTAAACTTTTGTTAATTGTCAGGAATAGTCCCTGTAGTTATATTTGTTAATTTTATTAATGTTTTGGTTATATTTCCTCTTATAAAAGTTAACTAAGTTATAAAACTTAACTTAAAAACTTTAAAAACTTTTTAAACTTGGATTTTTTTATAGAAGCTTTTTACGAACACGTGTCCACATACGCATTCGATTAAAACTCATACCCGAGCCATAATAAATATAAACGATAAATTTTAGTTCGCTCTAAAATTAAATTTGATAACGACGAAATTTACAGGGACTAAAATGAAAATATTTGAAGGACTATTATTGTCAATTTGACGAAAGACGAGGGTGACGGATGTCACATTAATGTTTAATGTTTAGTGTTTAATGTTAGTTTATGTAAACAGATTACATAAAATTTAAATTTAAACCATTACGTAAACACATAATACATAAAAACATAAAAATGGAATCCTAAATTACTTATTTCAAACAGTGTTCCTAATCCTAAACTACTTATTTTAAAACGTTACATAAACACATAATACATAAACACATAACATACGCCTAAATTACTTATTAAAACTTAAACCCCCCACTACGGGGAGTAATTGTTCCGGTCCTCCGGTGTATAAAGAAAAAAAAAAGTGAAATTCCACATGTCACTTACCCCACTCCCCCCACCATGGGTCTAACAAGTGCCACATGACGCTTCACCACCTCTTCCCCCTCCATTCCCTATAGTCTTAGGGCATATGTCCTTTTAAGATGGGTGTGCATAGGTGTGTGCTAATGTGTGTTACATTAGGACAAATAATTCTTTGAAAGAATTTGAACGAGAAAATTTTGGTCAAAAAAATCCTATAAATCGACAAAATATCTTTTTTTTTTTTTAATTTGGAAAATGATCGGAATTTTATGAGGTGATGATTATTTTTCTTTAATATTTCAATTTCGTCGGATGATGGTCAAGGGTTTCCTACAAACTTTGGACAAAACTTTTTGAAACATTATAATTTTTGGTCGGAAATACGCAAAAAAAAAAATGGTTATTGTTTTTCTTCTAAAATTGCTTATTCTATTTATTATGCACTAGACTTTTGCCCGCGTTTACACGCGGTTTACCAATTTACAATTATTTTGAGCAGTAAGACGTAAAAAAATATAGTAGAAATATTTTATTAAAATTGAAAAGAAACCAACAAACATTTTATTCAAATATCACTAAATATTTCTTTATACACCACATTTTTTGTTTTAGTCTTCACCTTCCATCAACATCAAGTATAAATAACTTCACACCAAAAGGGGGATCTCAGGTGATTTCTTTTGAACTTTAGTTGTAGATTAACTTGCATCATCATCAAGCTCATACAGTTTGTCCGGGCTACGCTTCACTTCCTTATCATCGCGTATAACACTAACTCTAGAAGATGGCTCTGTAGTAGTGTTATCTACAACATCATCCTATAATATTAAATGAAATGTCAAAATTGTTAGAGTAAAAATAATAAAGATGTAATAATGAATCAAAAGAGTAATAATAAAGGAATATTTCAATGATAATAATAACCTGAATGTCAAGGAACATTTCTTCATGAGAAGTAACTATTAAAGACTAATTATAAGTTTGCGTATAACATAACCATCAAGATGGTTATCAATGTTGAATTGTCCAAATGTAATGTTCAAAGGAAATAATATGTTAATAACATAAATGAAATCATGAATACGTTAAAAACTAACATGTTCATCCATAACAACAATATCTAGACAGAGTTTCTCCCTACATATTTCGATTTGGTCGCTACCAAAGTATAAGTACCTTAACTTTGATTGTGTATTGACTCATCGGCCTAGTGATGTCATTCAAAAAGGTAACGTTGTTTGGATCCATAAACCTGCAAGTTAATAGAATTTAACTATTAAATCATTACATGCAAAATAAATAATTAAATTAATATGTAAAATAAGATAGATATACCTGATAGAATTTTCCATGTAATAGTGATACTAGGGTGTACTAAAGAAAATCTGTATTTATAAGCTAAATTGTACGATTTATTTATGTTAAGCAATCAGTAATAAAAAAAGGTAAATATGAAATGGAAATCATAATTAATTTAGATTAAACGTTGCTATAATAAAAAATTCTATTTTTTTTATTTAAATTATAGACGATTTTTAAAATGTATAGGCATAAAATGTAAGATTTCAATCTACCTAAAATAAACTTAAACATATATAATCCATAGGATTTTTAAATTGTATAGGAATATTTTTAAAATTTTTTTAAATATAATTTATTGTTTGTTAGTATCTATTGACTGAAAAAGTCAAAGCGTGTCCAACAATTAAAGAGGTTAAATAAGTCAATCATTGCTAAAAGAATCAAAACATAACTTAAACATATATAATCCATAGGATTTTTAAGTTATATAGTTATATTTTTCCAATGTTTTTAAATATAATTTATTGTTTGTTAGTACCTATTGACTGAAAAAAGTCAAACCATGTCAAACAATTAAGTTGGTTAAATAAGTCAAACATAACTTAAAGATGAAAATGTACCAAATTTATTTTAATTGTTTATTAAATTTTTTTAATGGGTTTATTAATTGTTATCTTTAAAAATTTAATAAAATTTATACGTTACAGTTAAAAAAATCATAAATTGTTAGAAAAAAAAAACTGAATCTTTTTTGCATTCAAAGATTGTGTTTGCATTTTAAAAAACAAAAAATAACCTTGATTCTTTATTTGATAAAGTTGGACGATTTGAATTTACCAAAAATAAAGAATTGATTGTTTGTCAAGTATGGCTTCTATTTCCCAAAAATATTATTCCATAATTACAAAAATTGCCATTAATAAGAAATTAATATGAATTACCAAAACTGGTCAAACCATATACTAACCGAAAAAGAAATCATTGTTTTGGAAATTAATATTTTTTTAAAAAATCACACGTGGATGGGTGATAATAAATTATTTTCATAATTACAAATATTTGTATTAATAAGAAATTAACATGATATTTAAAAAAGTCAAACCATTGACTAACCTAAAATAAGAATAAATGTTTAAAAAAATCATTGTTTTATTATCACGGTTGGTAAAAATTAAAATATTTCCATAATTAACAAAATGGCATTAATAAGAAATTACTATCAACTTTTAAAAAAATGTCAAACCATTTACTAAATACAAATAACATTATTTTTGAAAAACAGTTTTTTTTTTTTAAAAAAAAAACCTTATAAACTATGTTTACTATTTTAATTCCTAAAAAACCAAATAACATTAACATAGATGACTAATATCCATAACATACTATGAACAATATAGTGTTTTTAACTAATCAACATAAACCCAAAATATTAGTGATGCTAAACCCAAAAAAAAAACCCCCAAAATTCACGAATTACCACATGAGCAGTAATCGTGCAAAAGTTGGTCACTACAAACCACAAACCATTTTTGTCATATTGTAACGCCCCAAAATCCGTTTTGCTTAATTACGCCATTAGGCGTGATTAATAAAATAATAAAACGAGCTGAACTCATTACTAGAAACTACTCTAGTTAATGTTATAACCTAAAAAAATGAACTCGAGACTAAACTTGAGGGGCCTTAGTTGCCAATATGATAAAGTGAGTTTATAAATAAAAATAAAACCATAAAAACACACACATTGTGTGTGTGTTGTGTTTAAGGTTAGGGGATTCATCTCCTTCAACCAAACCCTAAACAATCAAACTCTTGCTCAAATCCAAGCCAAATCAAGGGGCTTTTTGATGCTTTAGAAAGAAACGGATCATCTAAGGGTTAGTAAACATCAAAGTACCTTTTATTTGGTAGAATTTGATGTTATGTTCGTTTTTAATGTTGATCAAAATCTAGGGTTTTGACAAAACGTGAGATTCTAAGTTGTTAGAGGTTTTTCTAGTTTTAGGGAGCCTCAATCATACCTAAATTGGTTATGAGTCACGTTATACACGTGTAATTGATCATGATCATATGGTTATGTTCATATGTAAAATTTGGGTTTCTACCTCTAGGTTGATACCACATATGGTTAGTAGTTATGATAACTCTTAAGAGTTATTATAATGAGAAAATTAGGCTAAGGAGTCTAAACAACATGTGTGACATCCATCACCCTCATCTTTCATCTAATAGACAAAAATAGCCCTTCAAATATTTCCATTATAGTCCTTGGAAGTTTCGTCGTTTTCAAATTTAATTGTAGAGCGAACTAAAATTTAATCATTTATGTTTATTATGGATCGAGTAAAAGTGTTAATCAAATTCGTGTTTTGAAACGTATCCGTAAAAGATTTCAAAAAAAAATTAAGTTTCCTAAAGTTTAAAAAAAAAAAAAACATTTGGGGTTAAATATAGTTAACTTGGTTAAGTTTTATTAAGGAAGAACTAACTAATTCATAATATAACTAACCTAGTTAGAACATAAGGGACCATTTTTGCCAATGTACAAAAGATTTAAAACAAGAATCCCTCCTTCCCTGGCTACCTCGGTTTTCCGGCAGGATTAGTTCCGGCCACCGGAACTTTTTCCGGCCAAGCTTAAAAGTGGTCTTTAATGCGCCTTAACGTCCCTAGTCGTTTGATTTACGTTTCTCCTCCAACATTTAACGACTTTATTGATTCTAAGTGTGTATTTATCACGTTTTAATAGGCTTTAATCGGACCTCAAGGTTAGTAACCGCCGGAATTTATTTTTTTATTCAAGGCTTCGTTTCTAGTCGCACGTTATATAAACCAACGGTCCCAAACGTTTTCTGCACTTGTTATCTTCGTAAACCCACTTGAAAACGTCTCCAAAATCGCTCAGAAAGCCTCTTAATTTCCGGTTGTAGTTCGCTTCTTGGAGCCCCAATTTGCGACAATCTTACGCAGTGTAAGTTCGATTACATTATGCCGTTTTGATCCTCACATGTTGATCTTTAAAAGCCCTCTATTACAGGTCCATTATTGAGCATAAATCGGGTTATTGTTTTTAAGGTGAGGGTTAGGGTTAGGGTTTGGCTAGGAAATTAGGGAAGAAGATGAATAATTGTTTATATGTTAAATATGTTTTATTTGATTAAAAATCAACAAACTTGATAAGTGGTGGAGTGGTTGTGTGTTTGTCTAATATCTGAACCGACCCGGGATCAAGTCCCTTTGGCAGCAATCTGGGTTCATTTTTTTTGTCAGATTATGCATATATTTTTTTAGTTCTTATTTAAATATATATATAAATACATTTATATCTTTAAATAATCATAACTGATTCATTTTTGCTCCATAAATCACGAAACTTTAGGTGTAGACTCTTGACACTATAAAGAAAATTATCATATTTTTATTTTCTGGAAAATGTCCTATTTTCATATTTTTATTGAATTTATTTGTTTTAATCGAATTTAATTGATTAAAAATTCATTTTTAATGATTTTAATCTCAAACTTTTTGAGAAATTATTTCTAATCATTATGAACTGAAATAAAAATATTTGGGTCAGAAAACATTTATTTTTATTAATTTTCCTATTTTAATCATTTAAACATGATTTAATCTCATTAAATCAGTTTTAAATATAAATAAGTTTATAAAATTATGGGAAAATTATTTTCATTGATTTACGTCACAAAGCATTTATTTTCAATAAAAATAGAATTTTTGGATCATGTCTTGTATTATTAGTATTATTTATCAATTACGACATAATTAAACGTTTATTTATTTATACTATTACAACATCTAATTTATAAATACTTTTCTTATAAACAGAAATGTTTTGTGTTTAAAAATCTTAATTATCATTTGTTAAGTCATTGTGAAACACATAATTATGTATTTATTTATACATTTATGATTATTGTATTTATTTAATTACCTAAATCCTACTTACAAACTTTAGTATATTATTTTAATAAACAACTTTTATAGTAATTCGACTTATCATAAAAACTCTAATTCCCCAAATCGACTTAGCAAACCCTAATGCCTTAGACCCTAGACACCTTAGACTTTGTAGACTTTACCTTACTAGTATTCATATACGTTATAGGTTGAATTCCTCGGAATTCTCATTACTTAGCTCACGACCGCTTAAGTGGATTTTGATCACTTTCGCAAACTGTGAGTATGTCTTTCCCCTTTTTACTGTTTTACTATTTTTGGGGTGACTCATGTATCTATTATCAAGTTTCTATTACTTCTTACTAAAATAGCAATTCTCATGTGTGTTTGCTTTATGTTAATTTGTGTGTCTATGACTTGTCAAAATCATTAACCTTTGAGGGCCTGGCATTTCAATGAATAGTACTATGGTATATACCCCTTGTGACTCTGTTGAGAGACCTTGGTCATTGTCTTGTGATTCATATTACTAAAAAAAATGTTTTGATTCTTGATTCTTGATACTTACTACATAGGGTTGATTTTGAACGGACATTACTTAAATTACATAATTGCAAACGGTATACAACACAAGAATTGCGAAACGTTTTGTATTATATATATATATCAAACAGATGTACTCACCAATACATTATATGTGTTGACAAATTATTTTGTACATGTTTCAGGTGACATTTGATCTTACTCGCTTTCACGCTTAGGCTGGACCTAGTGCTTAAATAAAAGTTGAACATTTATTTTCTATGTTTGAGATTACTATTAAGACTCTTTGTATTTCGTTTTGAATAATGAAAGTTTATTGCTATTAATACTTACATTTTAGTCCATGTGCTTTTGAACAATCGTCACTACGTGACACCTCGATGTTTCCGCCATCGGTTGGGGTGTTACAGATTGGTATCAGAGCCATGGTTATAGGGAATTAGGTTATTAGTAAATGCTTTTGACCTAGACTATAACTAAGCTACCTATTATATGCTTTCTTTTATCCTCATATTTCTTTAGATATATTTTCTCCTTTTACTTTTCATTATACTCGAAGAAGATTTTATTCGACAAATGGAACAAAAACACCAAGTTAGGAGTTATATCCATACCTTGGTGAATAGTTTCACTCCTTATATGATTTATTTATTTATTTTATTTATCTTGGAATATTTTCCTTTCGAGATAGGAGACGTCCAAATCTCAAGGAATCTATCCCTCCAAAAGAAACTTACTCACTAAGCTATGAGTGATATCCTTATCTTAGTAATCAGTTTCACTCCACCGTATTTTTACTTTTGAAGTATATCTTGAGTTAGGAGTGAAATCCACATCTCAAGGATATATTTCCACATCTCAAGTTTCGCTACAGTTTTAAAATTTATTTGTGACGGGGCACGTGCAATCTGGAAGGGTGAGCACCTGTATTCTGAGTTTTCTGTCTAGGCCTGGCATTTTGCACAAATCCCAATCAGACGAGGGACCCGTATGCTGACCTGGGAACTCTCGGGATGAGCATTCACTTATAGGCTAAAGTACGCCCCCAAAAGTCACTAATAATATTTCAATTACTTTAGTTAGTCAAACAGTTTCTTTGGAAACACTCTTATACCTCGTTTTATACTTGGTATTGTTTTTTCATTTGAAGTTTTATCATGATTTTCTTTATGATATTCATAATTTTTCTTATATCAATTTATAATTACTATATCTCATGTTATGTGTTATCTGTTCTAATATAAACTATGACATTTCCAAGATTTTTTTGGAAACAAATCTCATAATTATTGTTGCACTTTTGTAGATGTCTGATCGCGAGTCTCGTAAGAGAGCCTCGAAACGTCAGGCGAAAATGAAATCTGATCGTCGTATTGCATCCATGCTTAATGATAAGTTGGAAACACTTGTTCCTAACATCATTAATGCTATTATCCCAAACCTTAACCCAAACGGTAGCTCAAATGGGAACTCCAACGGGAATGCGGGTGGAAACGGTGGAACCACAGAGAATAAGTGCACTTTCAAGCACTTTAACTCTTGCCATCCCAACAAGTTTAATGGCACTGAGGGAGCCACTGGGTTACTTGAATGGTTCGAAAGTATGGAGAATACGTTCATTAATAGCGACTGTCCAGACAACCTACGTGTTCGTCATGCCACGGGTGTTCTTCAAAAGAGAGTGCTCACTTGGTGGAATGGTGAAAAACATGCTCGAGGAACGGAAGCTGCTTTAGCTATGTCTTGGGATGATTTCAAAATCGCCATGACTACTGAGTTCTGTCCTCGTAGTGAGATGAAGAAATTGGAGGATGAGTTCTATCACCTCAAGCAGGATAGTGGAAACAATGTTCCCTACAACAACCGTTACCACGAGTTGAGCTTACTGATTCCTCGTATGGTAACCCCGGTATCCTTGGCTATTGAGAAGTATATTGAGGGACTGCCACCTCAGATCCATGATTCGGTTATGGGAAGCAAGCCTGCTACTGTAGAGGATGCCATTCGTCTCGCAGCATCTGTCACACCCTCAAATTACCACTTGCGGAGTTTTACCGCGAGGCGCATGACAAACCAGGATCCAAGTCAACGATCACAATAAACAACTCTATATGAAAAACGTAAAGAGACATAACCAATAGTTTTATAAGCGGAAGCGTTTAAGTAGCATTTAATCAACTATGCTATCATCTCAAAAGTTAGTCAAAATACTTTTATTACAAAACGTGCAACTATGCCTAGACGCCAATGCAGACCCGTGCGCCTAGTTCCATTCATTGCTACCTTAGCGACCTGAGAAAAACATGCCAAAAAGCTGTCAACATATAATGCTGGTGAGTTCATAGGTTTGTTCAATAAGATACCAAAACGTTACCATGTCCATACTATATCAATGTTACCAAGTACGCTAGCTAGGCGTATGTTTTATTACTACTACGATTGGAAACCATTACTAGACACGTTTAGCAATGTTTAGCATGTTTAAGCAGCCCGTATGTTCAGCATGATGATGTTCCTGTTCGAGACAATATGCACCCGTCCGGCCCTCCAAGCCGACGAGTGGGGCAGGTCACGCCCAATAGATCTATCCACATTTCCCCCGTTGTGCATCCCCGCACATTCATGGTTTCCCCCGGGACTTTCCAAAGATCGTATAGCAATATAAAGTTAAAAACCATAGTATGACATATGTTACCCAAACAGTTTAGCGCATGTTTTCTCCCCCAAAAGTTAAAGCAGTAAAAGTGGGGCCGTGAACTCACCTTAGATAACGTTCTTCAATTACAAGTAAAGATGTTTAGCCCTTGATAATCCCTCTACCGGAGATCTATCAAAATGTTCACATAAGTGTTCCGACTAATAACCATAAGGTTATCTAGTCCCCGATTGTCCAGATCGTAACCAAGTATGTTTTAAAACGTTTTTAAATGTTTAACTGACACACTAGACCGACCCGACATCCCGTTGGTGACCCATTACCCTAACTAATCAAGTACACATAGATTACACACAAGGTCCAAACATAAAACACTTAGTTTGTATTAAAAATCTCATTTCTGCATCAGAACGGTCGAACCAGTCAGTTTTAAGTCTCCTTCGCACCTTTTTAGTCTCCTTCGCCCGTTTTACCTTTCGTTCGACCGTTTGATGCCTCCTTCGCCCGTTTTACCACATTCGTCCAACAAAAACCAGGTTCGACCCTGGTTTTCCTCCTTCGCACCCTCGATCGGTCGAAGGAGGCCAGGTTCGCCCCTGTTGTATAATTTTTCCTAAAAACGCTTCAAACACATTCAAAACGACTCGAAACATCATCAAACACAGCAGTCAAGCATGGATAACTTATCCCTACAAAACCCCACCGATTTCCCCCGATAATACGTCCGTTTCAGCCCTTTCCCAAAATGGTAAAGATTATGGAAACATCACTTTCATGCATGAATAATTTACCCAATTTGGAAACTTTTGAAATCGATTCATGCTTAGCTTAAAATACTCAGTTTGTCGATTATCCGATCTTTTCTTATCAATTCAATTGATCATAAATATCATGCATCAAGTTTAGATTCAATAAAACCCCCAAATACCCTTAATATCATCATATCCAATCCTAACCCTAAACAACAACATTCCATCATCAATAGCAATCCTATATCATGTTTCTATCATAGATATAGCAGCAAATCATTAAACAACACACAACACCACATAATATACAATTTACATATGTTATTCATCATGAAACCTATGTTAAATGATAATGTTTTGCTTTAGAAAGATGTTTAAAAGGTTTTTAATCATAAAAACACCCTTAGAACAGATCCGGACAATTAGGGTTAGATGAAAACGAATTAAAATGCTTTTAAAAAGGTTTAGGATTATGAACACACCTTGGATTCTTGTTTAGATGTTGTAGATAGGTTGGATTATGAAAAAGAAGAGCAAAAACTCTTTCCTTAGTGTTTTAGATCGTTTGAGAGCGTTTTGGGACGGTTAGGGTTTGTGAAATGATGAAAAATGACAAAGGTTGGTATTTATACTAATCCTCCTTCGCCCCAATTCATTGGTCGAAGGTGGTCACCTTCGACCCTTTCACAGGGTCGAATGAGCCCTGTTCTGGTCGAAGGGAATTCCTTCAATTCCACTTCCCTGGTTCGCCCATCTACAAAGGGTCGAACCAGACAATTTCTCTCCTTCGACCACTCGAAGTGGTCGAACCAGGATTCCTTTTTGACTAGTTTTCCAGTTTGTCGTGTTTAACGCATTCTAACACATCTTAACACATAAGCATGCATCCTTAGTCTATATTTAACATATTTAAGCATAGATAATCATTTACACATCATTTAAACACATCTATGTATATAATCCACCACACGACCCATAATCTACACATATACTTAATTAGTTCATGTAATGTCACCAACGACGGAACCCGGTACTAGTGTATTACCAAAACGACTCCCAATGGTCCTCCAGATCATTGTACCCTGGACAATCCTAACTTGACCCGACTCAACTAACCCAGTTAAGTTTGTTTATAAACGTTTCTCGCTAAGGTAGACTTAGATGTTACTAATATGTTTAAGCCAAACATGCCGGGTGTCACAGCATCTCTTACTGACAAGCATGTCAAGGATGGTACTCTAACTCGTAAAGGTACTAAAAGACCTACTGAAACCCCTGCTACCACTGAACCTTCCCAAGAAAACTCTGCCTCTGCCTCTAGTTCCAATTAGAAACGAAAAGCTGGAAACCAAAACTATGCTGTAGTTGCACCTCATAACCAGGTTCCTGTTGCAAACCCACCTACTGCACCTCAAACAACCCCAAGGACTTATACTGGGAAACAACCTCAATGTGCTACCTGCCACTACCATCATCCCACCAATTTACCATGTCGTAAGTGTGATGCTTGTGGAAGACTGGGTCATACCACTCCTTTCTGTCGTGTTGCCAATCGACCAATAAATAACCCACAGACTGTTGTCCAAAACCATTAGAATTTGTTACGCTTGTGGTGATCCTAACCATATGCAAAATATATGCCCTCATCTTACGGCTTTTATTCAGGCTCGTCAGCAAACCCTAGCAGTCCCAGCAGCCCCAGCAGTTCCAGCAATACAAGCAGCTCCAGCCCGTGGTCGTGCTTTCAACATCAACGCTAACCAAGATCAAGCTACCAACGACGTTGTCAATGGTACATTTCTTATTACTAACTTATATGCTTCGATTTGTTTGATACCGGTATGGATAGGAGTATTGTCTCGTTAGAAGTTGAACCTTTGCCTGCTCGTACTTGTCCTCACCTTACCCATCCTTTTGCTGTGGAGGTTGCTAATGGCAATCTTATCCTTATAAAATATGTGATCCATAATTGCACGATGAACCTAAACGATTATAACTTTTCTGTAGATCTTATACCCGTTTTTAGGAACTTTATGAATAAAGTTGTAAACCTTTCTTGGATCAATTCGTAATTGTATTCATCGATAACATACTCATATATTCCACAACCAGAAATCTTCACTTGAAAGAAGTTTCGAGACGAAATTTTCTAAAGTAGGGGAGACTGTGACATCCGTCACCCTCGTCTTTCATCTAATAGACAAAAATAGCCCTTCAAATATTTCCATTATAGTCCTTGTAAGTTTCGTCGTTTTCAAATTTAATTGTAGAGCGAACTAAAATTTAATCATTTATGTTTATTATGGATCGAGTATAAGTGTTAATCAAATTCGTGTTTTGAAACGTATCCGTAAAAGATTTCAAAAAAAAAATAAGTTGCATAAAGTTAAAAAAAAAAAAAAAAAAAAAACATTTGGGGTTAAATATACTTAACTTGGTTAAGTTTTATTAAGGAAGAACTAACTAATTCATAATATAACTAACCTAGTTAGAACATAAGGGACCATTTTTGCCAATGTACAAAAGATTTAAAACAAGAATCCCTCCTTCCCTGGCTACCTCGGTTTTCCAGCAGGATTAGTTCCGACCACCGGAACTTTTTCCGGCCAAGCTTAAAAGTGGTCTTTAATGCGCCTTAACGTCCCTAGTCGTTTGATTTACGTTTCTCCTCCAACATTTAACGACTTTATTGATTCTAAGTGTGTATTTATCACGTTTTAATAGGCTTTAATCGGACCTCAAGGTTAGTAACCGCCGGAATTTATTTTTTTATTCAAGGCTTCGTTTCTAGTCGCACGTTATATAAACCAACGGTCACAAACGTTTTCTGCACTTGTTATCTTCGTAAACCCACTTGAAAACGTCTCCAAAATCGCTCAGAAAGCCTCTTAATTTCCGGTTGTAGTTCGCTTCTTGGAGCCCCAATTTTCGACAATCTTACGCAGTGTAAGTTCGATTACATTATGCCGTTTTGATCCTCACATGTTGATCTTTAAAAGCCCTCTATTACAGGTCCATTATTGTGCATAAATCGGGTTATTGTTTTTAAGGTGAGGGTTAGGGTTAGGGTTTGGCTAGGAAATTGGGGAAGAAGATGAATAATTGTTTATATGTTAAATATGTTTTATTTGATTAAAAATCAACAAACTTGATAAGTGGTGGAGTGGTTGTGTGTTTGTCTAATATCTGAACCGACCCGGGATCAAGTCCCTTTGGCAGCAATCTGGGTTCATTTTTTTTGTCAGATTATGCATATATTTTTTTAGTTCTTATTTAAATATATATATATATAAATACATTTATATCTTTAAATAATCATAACTGATTCATTTTTGCTCCATAAATCACGAAACTTTAGGTGTAGACTCTTGACACTATAAAGAAAATTATCATATTTTTATTTTCTGGAAAATGTCCTATTTCCATATTTTTATTGAATTTATTTGTTTTAATCGAATTTAATTGATTAAAAATTCATTTTTAATGATTTTAATCTCAAACTTTTTGAGAAAATATTTCTAATCATTATGAACTGAAATAAAAATATTTGGGTCAGAAAACATTTATTTTTATTAATTTTCCTATTTTAATCATTTAAACATGATTTAATCTCATTAAATCAGTTTTAAATATAAATAAGTTTACAAAATTATGGGAAAATTATTTTCATTGATTTACGTCAGAAAGCATTTATTTTCAATAAAAATAGAATTTTTGGATCATGTCTTGTATTATTAGTATTATTTATCAATTACGACATAATTAAACGTTTATTTATTTATACTATTACAACATCTAATTTATAAATACTTTTCTTATAAACAGAAATGTTTTGTGTTTAAAAATCTTAATTATTTAAGTCATTGTGAAACACATAATTATGTATTTATTTATACATTTATGATTATTGTATTTATTTAATTTAGTTAAAGTAATTAACTAAATTATTTCGTCTTAATTATTCAAACATATTTTATCTAAATATTCAATTGGTAATAATTATATTACCTAAATCCTACTTACAAACTTTAGTATATTATTTTAATAAACAACTTTTATAGTAATTCGACTTATCATAAAAACTCTAATTCCCCAAATCGACTTAGCAAACCCTAATGCCTTAGACCCTAGACACCTTAGACTTTGTAGACTTTACCTTACTAGTATTCATATACGTTATAGGTTGAATTCCTCGGAATTCTCATTACTTAGCTCACGACCGCTTAAGTGGATTTTGATCACTTTCGCAAACTGTGAGTATGTCTTTCCCCTTTTTACTGTTTTACTATTTTTGGGGTGACTCATGTATCTATTATCAAGTTTCTATTACTTCTTACTAAAATAGCAATTCTCATGTGTGTTTGCTTTATGTTAATTTGTGTGTCTATGACTTGTCAAAATCATTAACCTTTGAGGGCCTGACATTTCAATGAATAGTACTATGGTATATACCCCTTGTGACTCTGTTGAGAGACCTTGGTCATTGTCTTGTGATTCATATTACTAAAAAAAAATGTTTTGATTCTTGATTCTTGATACTTACTACATAGGGTTGATTTTGAATGGACATTACTTAAATTACATAATTGCAAACGGTATACAACACAAGAATTGCGAAATGTTTTGTATTATATATATATATCAAACAGATGTACTCACCAATACATTATATGTGTTGACAAATTATTTTGTACATGTTTCAGGTGACATTTGATCTTACTCGCTTTCACACTTAGGCTGGACCTAGTGCTTAAATAAAAGTTGAACATTTATTTTCTATGTTTGAGATTACTATTAAGACTCTTTGTATTTCGTTTTGAATAATGAAAGTTTATTGCTATTAATACTTACATTTTAGTCCATGTGCTTTTGAACAATCATCACTACGTGACACCTCGATGTTTCCGCCATCGGTTGGGGTGTTACAGATTGGTATCAGAGCCATGGTTATAGGGAATTAAGTTATTAGTAAATGCTTTTGACCTAGACTATAACTAAGCTACCCATTATATGCTTTCTTTTATCCTCATATTTCTTTAGATATATTTTCTCCTTTTACTTTTCATTATACTCGAAGAAGATTTTATTCGACAAATGGAACAAAAACACCAAGTTAGGAGTGATATCCATACCTTGGTGAATAGTTTCACTCCTTATATGATTTATTTATTTATTTTATTTATCTTGGAATATTTTCCTTTCAAGATAGGAGACGTCCAAATCTCAAGGAATCTATCCCTCCAAAAGAAACTTACTCACTAAGCTAGGAGTGATATCCTTATCTTAGTAATCAGTTTCACTCCACCGTATTTTTAATTTTGAAGTATATCTTGAGTTAGTAGTTATGATAACTCTTAAGAGTTATTATAATGAGAAAATTAGGCTAAGGAGTCTAAACAACATGATATAAAGATGATTTGGTAAATGGGTATGTTTTGGTTAAACTTAAACTCATCAAAATCCATTGAAATTGGTGGGTGCACACCAAGTGTTTGATGAAACGCCTCAATAGTCTTGTTTGCAAATTGAGGTGATAACCTGATATGGGTAAAAGTTGGATCACACCATTCATGAAAACATAGCCTAATGATGATTGGGATGGTGTGAATAAACTCATGATATGAGTTAGTTATTTGAAATAATGGCTAACTTGATTTATCTTGAGTATAGATAAGTGATCTTGTCAAGCTAGGTGGAAGCTTGAGGAGGAAGGGATCAAACGTATAAGCGGATCATGGAATGCAAAAACAAGGCCAAGGTAAGTGACTTATCCTAAATAAGTCTCTTAGAAACTAAATGATGTTGTAAAACACTTGAAAATCATGGAATTTATATTGTTTGTAAAGTATGTGGTTTTAATCACTAAAACGGATTATGGAATGTGGGATACTAGCTTGTAAAGGGGCTAGAATCGCCTAAATTATGAAAAATGGTTAAGTCCGTCTGGGACGCCTAACTAGATAATGGCACAACCTTGTAAAAGAGACAAATGATTTAAAAATGTTATGTTCATTAAAACGCATGAATGCGACCAAAGAATGGAGGATTTTGTGAATAAGTAGTTAAACGGGTCAAATGATGTTGTGAGCATCAATTGAACTCGGTACTTAATGCTTCTATGCTAAGCATTTATAGTTAAAAGGGCTAGACGGGCCAATTGGTGGTGTGACACCCTTTGGATCCCGGAATGTTAATAGGGTAATGAGTTTTTGCACAGATTGATAAATTTGAATGGAATGGCATGTGATGCCAAGGATCCTTGAAGAAAATTCGAGTGGTATGGAAATGGGTCAACACTACCGGGTAAGTCTGTAATATAAGATATGGCCATATGCGAGTAGACATGTGGATGAAACCACCCACATGAAGTGTGGGTGTCAAATCAGTGAGTCTTGTTCACAAAGATGTCTAATGCGCTCAAATGCGCTTAGAAGTGATTTAATAATAGAGAATTTATGAAATTGGTAATATACTAAGTTCTTAAGGGCTTAGGAGTTTCCAAACATGTTAACGAGTCTAAAATGATGGTGATGACCAAATGTTGTCGCCCACGGGTGACTAAAACGGAATATAGACCTCTAAGGGTATTTTGGGAATTCTAAAGATTTACTAAAGGCTAAATTCATAAACCGAGTCATGATAAGTGAATCGGATAGTTTTGATTAGTTTAACAAGTGTTCAATGGGTTGACAATATGATTGTTATGCTTTTTGAACGTTTAAATAAGGTTGTGTAAAACCTAAGGCCTTAACGGGTCAAACGGTTAAAACCGAACTAAGTGGTTTCTAATGGGTCAAAACCGAGAAGTGACATATATATATATATATATATCTCGGGGAAAGTTAATTTGAGAACACCTATATTTCGTGCGAACCGTGAGAACGGCATCTAAAACTATTCAAATTCAAAATTTCTTTTTACACTTGTCTTTATTATTAAAATACAATCTCAAAAACACAATTTACGCGTAAAAATTCAAACGTATACAAAAATAATTTGTTTTTACGCATGTGTAAATTTACTGTTTATACATGTATAAACTGTTTCATTTACACATGTGTAAAAAGTTAATTTGAAAGTGTTTTTGCAAGAAAAGATGAATTATTTGTAAAGAAAATTCATTTATTAATGTTGTATTTTGATTATAATGAGATTTGTATTAAAAAAATTTGATTTTGATTAATTTTTTTACTTGTTCTCACGGTTCTCACAATATTTAGCGTTCTCAAGATAACCCTTCCCTATATATCTTGATAAAACTTATCTATGCAGGTCTAAAATAATATATGGTATGTCCCTGATGTCCAAAAACGCCCATAGTGAAGGGTTGGGCTTGAGAAGGCATAAGTTTTCATGGGTTAATAAAATTAGCAGGTCAACCCGGGCGGGTCAAAATTCGGACATTTTAAATACCAGGTTCAACCCGGGCGGGTCACATTCTGACCCGGGCGGGTCAAAATTCAGAGATGATAAATTAGCAGGTCAACCCGGGCGGGTCACATTCTGACTCGAGCGGGTCAAAATTCGGAAATTTTAAATAACAGGTTAGCCTGGGCGGGTCACCGTTCTAACAGACATGCTGATTTTCAAAAATTCGTATAAAATCATAGAAAAATCATTAGGGGGTGTTCTTTATATGCCTGGAAAGGTAGTCGAACGAAGAACATTTCTTATTTGAAAACCGAAATCAGATTATGTGTTTTAAAAGGGCTAAATGCGTCCCGAACAGCTGCTGCGCAAAAGTGCAGCAGTTTATTTTCTTGATATAGGGCCGTTTGGCCTTGTTCGTTCCGTTTCGACGCGCAACGACATTTCTAATGTAGTAAATGCAGTATTGGCAACCCACTAACCATTACTTTTGTAATGGCGCCAGGTACACGTTCGATAGGAGCTCCAGAGCGCGGATCAAGTCAAGAGGAGAGCCGAACACACCCGATCACTATTACGCTTCCGCAATAAATTGCCGTTTAAAACACAAATCGTAGTATAGGTTTGTAATATCAAAGAAAAAAAATGCAAAATTGAAGGTCTCTATCAAATCAAAGTCTTTAAAATGGAATGTATTTATAAAGATTGAAGTTTTAATTGGTCGTGATTTTCGATTAAGGCCGAAACTCGTAAGTTTAAGCGACTATTCGCGTGTTTTTCGGGTTAGGGTCTTACACATATGTTATGTAACACCCCGCCCCTCTTATCACCAATATTGTCCGCTTTGCCCATCCAGAGCTCACGGATTTGTTTTTGGTTGCCCAAATGGAGACTTCCCAGGAGGTCACCCATCCTGAAATTTCTCCCACCTGAGCACGCTTAACTGTGGAGTTCTCCTCTCATCCACTAACATTAAGCCCCAAAACGCGTTGGTGATTTAAGAGGCAAGACATTACTTATGAACCAAGGATCTCTCCTGGCCACGGCCGATGTGGGATTTTCCTGGGGTGTCACATTCACCCCCTGTTAGAGTCTCATCGTCCCTGATGAGGTGTGTTCCTGGGATGTCATATTCACCCCCTGTTAGAGTCTCATCGTCCCTGATGAGGTGTGCACCCACCATCCCGAACGGCACAGGAGTGGCTCTGATACCATCTGTAACACCCCGCCCCTCTTATCACCAATATTGTCCGCTTTGCCCATCCAGAGCTCACGGATTTGTTTTTGGTTGCCCAAATGGAGACTTCCCAGGAGGTCACCCATCCTGAAATTTCTCCCACCTGAGCACGCTTAACTGTGGAGTTCTCCTCTCATCCACTAACATTAAGCCCCAAAACGCGTTGGTGATTTAAGAGGCAAGACATTACTTATGAACCAAGGATCTCTCCTGGCCACGGCCGATGTGGGATTTTCCTGGGGTGTCACATTCACCCCTGTTAGAGTCTCATCGTCCCTGATGAGGTGTGTTCCTGGGATGTCATATGTTACCCACCAAAAGTTGTCATCCTACCAAAATATTGTCATAAACTAAACCACCTAATTACCGTCAACTCTAACCACATTAGAAAGCCTGAACAAACCTTGGTTTTTGAAAAAGAGAAAGTGCATTTCATCACCCGTATGAAGTCCCTTAACATCAACAAAAGCCTGCATACCTCTGATGTTGTAACGGGGTTTTCCTCTAGACCCCTCGATTCCCACAGACATTCCCCATGACCGACCATCACCATCAGATACGCTTAACGCCCTCTTACGGGTCAAACCGTTTTGCTTTGCCCACTCAAGCTTCATACGTTGCACAAGTCAATTAAAAACAGATTCAGTGTATAAAACAGATTTAAAACAGTCAAATAAAAATCCTGCATATTTGACCCATTAAGAAGATAAAATAAATCATAAAGTTTGAAACAATAATAACAATCACATACACTCATTATTTGATCCATTAACCAACTTTTACAAAACATAGTAGTGACCCATTAAATGCAAACTGACCTATTAACTGATTAACTGAATATATATTATATATCTTTATATTAAAACATCAACTGAATGCAACTAACCTTGACAGATTAACAATTAACTTTTGTGACACTAAAGTCTAAACACTAACAATTAATTCTGACCATCATGCATATTTGTTGAATTAAGAAGAAACATAAATAATAAAGCTTGAAACAGTAATAACAATCACATACACTCATTATTTGACCAATTAACCAACTTTCACAAAACATAGTATTGACCCATTAACTGCAAAATGACTTATTAACTAACTACATATTATATATCTTTATACTGAACATCAACTGAATGCAAAAAAAATTGACAGATTAAAAATTAACTTTCGCAAAACTAAAGTCTAAACACTAAAGTCAAATGTGTCAACAGTATAATATAAACACATTTTTTGAAACCTGATTGAATTATGTGCAAATAAATGGAAACTGTAATAATTAAGTTCTAACACTTACAAAGTGATTGTCAACAATGAACACCACTGGCACACCTTCATCCTCTACCGCTTCAGCTCCATCATCATCAACCTCCATTGAACTGGCTTGAACATACTCGGCCGGTTCACCTTCAGCATCCTCCTGTCCATCATCATCAGAAAGAATAATGACATCTTCATTGATTTCATTTTCATCTTCATATTCCACCTTAACCCTTGTTGCCCAAAACTCCTCACATGGAAGAGTAAGCTTGTTCTTCAAAAACAGCGACAAATTGTAGATCCGCTTTTTGGTTCAAGTAGAAAAATTAAAACTCATTAGCATTAAAAAAATAAAATAATTATTAAAAATAGAAAAAAACTCAACAAATATAGAATAGAATAATACCGGCTTAAAGATTTCAAAAACAATCAAATGTTCCTTTGTTATTCCAAGAGCATCCTGCACCCAAGGCCATTCTCTAGTAACATAAAAATGACCATCTTCATACTCTATCTCTAACTCGAAGCATGAACGCCGAACAGATCTGCAATCTACTGGATTTACTGGAAGTTGTTTATTTAATAATCCATGCCCAACGAAAGGACTAATATGCTAAGAAGTAAAAAAAATAAATTATCAAACATTAATATATGTTTATCTAAAAAAAATATTTAAATAATGTATTTGCGTCATATTTCATTAAGCTTACCAGACGTTTGTGCGTTGATTTACGGTCCTTCAGGCTGCAGTAAAAAAAAGTTTCCAGGTGCAGATATTGCATCCTGATGGAAACTGATGATCCGGAATGAAAGAAAATTTTCTTCATATTGAAATATGAAGTTACATTCAGATGGGTACCTTAATGCATTGATCATGCTTCTCCAGCCGTCATAGAAGTACCAGTTTCCATTGATGTTTGAAACTGTAACCTCGAACACCTCAGAGGTTAATGTGCGGACCTTGGTAACACCAGTGGGATAATTATATTTCTTGATCCATTCACCATAATCAGAAAGTAACGTCTGAATCAAAATACACACAATTTAAGATATTGAAAACAGATTATAGTATAAAACATATATTATGGCAAAATAGTAAACCATGTTAGATATCTTACCAAAGCAGCCACGTCGTTATCCTCCGTATATAACCAAAAGCCATACAACATTGTGTCACTGTTTCATAAACAAAAATTAAAACTTTAAGCATAGATCAAAGTAATTGCCAAAAACATGCACACAGTTTCAATAAAAGCTTGAAAAAACATTTCAAAATATATGTTGAAACCTAAAACATAAACACTAAGTTGTAACCTACAACATAAACCCTTAATCAATCTGAATAATAATAAATGAAAATTAAAGAAGAATCACTCAAACCTTAAAAAATCAATTGACCCTAAAAATCCCTAAATCAATACCTAAATGATAAAGCACTAAATTGAAACCTAAAAGCATAAGAATCCATTGGTAGCTTTCTTAAAACATCAATTTAACCATAAATCATAAACTTAAACATTACCCCTAATTCGAAATCTAACACTTAAACCACTAATCAGTCTAAATAAACCACACCTTAAATTGGATAGATGAAATAAGAATGAAAATACAGTTACCTTCGATTGGATAGATGATTTAGGTTGAATCGCCTTGAATAGCCTTGAATCGCCGCTATACGATTAGGGTTTTCTTCAATATAGCGATGATAAAATGAGAATTGATATGTCCGTCAACTTTTTCAACCCTATATATATTTTAGGGAATTTTGATTTAAAAAAAATCGAAAATTTTATAAATTCTGTTATCATGCCATGTGGCTTAATGAGAGGAGGAGAGAGGATTGCTAGGGGTGTGAGAGATTGACAAGTGTACAAGAATGCTTTCAAATATTATATGTATAGATAGTATTAACTTAATTTGTTAACACTGTAACTTTAATTTTTTTTACTGTTAGTATTCGTAATGTAATTCATTATTATTAATGTTAACTTTGATTTGTATTATTTTTTATACGTGATGTATGATGTATACATGCAAATTTACAATTTGTGTGTGGATGGGTGTTGCTTTGCAGGAGTTACCTTTAGTCTTAAATGGTAACCGGGTGTGTCTTTTCAAGATGGTGTGGGTTAGCGTGGGTTACATTAGAGGCTATATGGATTTATGTAAATATATTTGGATGGATGTATTATGGAACATTGATATCTTCTAATTCATCTCATCTTTAATTGGATTCAAACATACATCATTTTCTTATATTTTAAACACGTAAATATGAATTCATTAAATGGATTAAACGGGTCAACCTGCGAACTTGTTTAATCAATTAAACATACAATATTTTCTTATATTTTAAAGAAAGTAATTAAATATATTAAACAGGTCAACATATGAACCTGTCGAGTTGACACTAACACAACATGTTTAGTTAAATATGAATTTCTTATCTTTTAATCTATGACACAAACCATGTACTTGTTTGATATTTGCATACTAAGAAAAAAAAAACAATTTATGTTTGAATCCAACACATAGTAGGACACTTTACTTAGCAATAGAAATTGTTTGGCCAAACTTACAAGAGGAATCAAAATTTGTCAACCCTTAAAAAGTCTATCAAGTATATTTACATAGAAATAAAAAGGAAAATTCACATGGAAACTTAATAGATGAGCAGGTAGCTAGCCTCTATTGTAACACATAATAGTCCACACCCACGCACACCCTGATTGCCATTTGATACAATTATGCCTATCAACACACATTGTAATTTTGCATACAATAACCATGAAATTTAAGACTAGATTCACACAACACTTCAACACCATTAAAACTTGAAAAAAAAAAATCAGATACCTTAATAACACAAACTATGTAAATTACCCAACAAGAAGAATGAAATATATATGTAATTAGGTTTAAGGATGTTGGTATTTCAGGAGATGTGGGGAACTCTACTTGTATATAACTGAAACATATCATACTTTGTGAATTGTTAAGGTTATTTGGTTTGATACACAACAATAGTCTATAGTGATTGGAAGAAGCTTGGCAAAAAAAAAAAATCAATGGCAGAGAAATCGCAAAAACATAGCTACGAGAAAAACACGAAGGGAGAAGGGACGGCAAAAGAGAAACCAACAACTGTTATCCCTGCAAGAAAGAAGCATGTTTCCACGAAGATGGGCGAGTCTATGGCAAGTTCTGTTACCAAAGTGGCTAAAAATTTGAAGAATAAAAATAAGATATATCCTTAGCAACAAGGGGTGGGTTGACGGGCATAAGAGAATTTCTTTAATTAACTTTTCACTTAAAAAGTAAATAGAATTTCACCCATTTTCGTAAATATATTTAAAAGAACCCAACTTAGTAAATAAGTTTTTCAATAACATTTGTTTGGGAAAAATGCATTAGCTTAATTAACACTTGACACATGACATGTTACAATATTATTTTTACATGATTTAAGAATTTCATCTTTGTCCTCTATCCCCTTTTTGTGATTGACATATATATTTATTTCTTAAACTATGTTTTTTTAACGGTCGACGGTACACACCCATAATGAAGTCCCACACCCTTCAGGTCCGGTTCTCGGGGCGCCCCTAAGGTCCGGCCCCTCATTTCAAAATAACCCTACTCTGAGTGGAATTCGAACCTGTGACCTCACAGTGCTTGGAAAAAATGAGTACTCTACACAATTCAAAGAAAATAAAATGTCTCAAATCAACACAAATTAATCTCAAATCAATAAAATCACACTTTTGTTACAGAAATGGAAAAAAAAAACAATTTACACTCTATTACATAGTTTATAAGCTACAACACAACACACAAATCCAAGGCAATGGTATACAAATAACTAGCACTTCAATCAACACGAACCCTGCTGCTAAGAATTTATCTAATTTTTGTTCTTCATATTTTTTACCACATTGGAGACAGAACCAGCCATAAACTCGCCCATCCTGGTGGAGACAAGTTTCTTTTTAGCAGGTATAACAGTAGCAGGTTTCATCTTTGCCGTCTCTCCTCCCTTCGTGTTTTTCTGGTAGCTGTAGTTTTGTTGTGCTTTGTCTGCCATTCAAATTTTCTTTTTCTACAAAGCTTTCGACAATCACTATAGACTATTGTTGTGTATTAAACCAAATAACTTTTAGCATTTCACAAAGGATGATATGTCAGATTATATACAAGTAGAGTTTCCCACATCTTAGCAAATGATGTGTACGACCACTTATGTATCAATATCCTAGAACTTAATATTGAATTTCATGGTTGTTGTAGGCATAATTTTAATGTGTATGGATGGGCATAATTTGTATCAAATGGCAATCAGGGTGTGCATGGGTGTGGGCTATTATGTGTTACATTAGAGGCGACATGTTTATGTGAACTTTCCTTCTCTTTTCTAAATATATTGGTAGGGGTGTAAATGATGTGCAACGACTCGAGATTGGATCGGTAAAAAGCTTGAACGAGCTGAGCTTTAATTAGCCCAAGCTTAAAACATGACTCGTTTAGTTATCGAGCCTGAGCTCGAGCTTTTCATACAAAGACCGTCAAACAAACTTTATATTATTATTATTATTATTTTATATATAATATACCTACTATTTAACATTGGAGAGTCGAGCTTAAGCCAAACTTTGGCTCGTTTAAGCTATCAAAGTGAGCTCCAGCCGAGCTTTTACCTCCTTTTATATTGTTCTTCATTATTTCCGACCGAGTTCGAGCTCAAAGTATTAGGCTCGAAGTGAGCCGAGCTCGAGTTCAATCAGGCTCAGATCCGACTCAACTCGTTTACAACCCTATATATATTGGGATAGATTATTCAAGGGTTCATAAATATTTTTCTTCTTATCTTTAATTAGTTTCCTTGTACAATTTCTACTTTCAAGAAAGTGCACTACTACGTGTTGGATTCAAACATAAATCAATTTTTTGACCATGTGAAATTTTAACAAGTATTGGTCTTCCAAATTTTGTTTGGTGTGTGCCTAAATATCAATAGCTAAACTAGTGAAAAATTGGTTGTTTAAGATTTTGTTTCTAATTTTTTTAACAAGTATTGGTCTTCGAAATTTTTTTTGGTGTGTGCCTCTTAGACCAGGGGGTGTGGGGCGGCATAGGAGGGGCAAGCCTATGCCGGGCCTCGCTACACCACCCCCTGGGGCGGCATGGAGGTGGGGCGGCATAGGCGGCCAAATCTTGTCGTTTGTGCCGGGCCTAATACCCGTTAGTTTTGAACGTTGGAGGTGGGCCCCTTTTCCTTTTGTGACCGTTAAAAAAAAAAAAAAAAACTAATTTAAATCCTATATAAACCCACAAAATACTCCCTATTTCCTCACAATTCTCCTCTCTTTTTTATAAAATACTTCTATCTCTTTCTTATTTTTTATAATTTGCAATGGATCCCTACCAAAACAACCCAAACCCGAATCAAACACCACAACATAATAAAAACAACCCGACTCCAAACCCGTTCACGACACCGGGTTACACGATGCCAATTGATCCAACTTGGGCTACATTTTCGGGTTTCCAACAAAGTCCCAACCCTTTCTCCCAATATTCCCAAATGCACCAAAGCCCCACTACCTTTAACCAATTTAGTCAAATGCAAATGCACCATAACCCTCAATCTTTTACCCAACTTTTACAAACTCCGCCATTCCACCCATCTCTCCAAACACAAACGTCACAACAACCACAACGACAACGACAACCCATTTTTGAACCCGAAGATGAAGAAGAAGAAGATGAGGTGGAGGAGGTGCCCGAAACACAAGTGGAACGTTCGAAGGGGAAGGGGAAAAAAACAAGGTCAAGATAAAGAAGAAGGGTCGTATAAAAAAACCCCTTGGACGAAAATAGAAGAAGAAGCTTTAGCGAAAGCTTATTTGGCTACTTCGAAAGATCCCATCATTGGTAAAAAAAAAAATTACGATATGTGTTACATTTAATTTTTTTATTACTATACAATAGTTGTTACGTTTAATTTTTTTATTTCTATACAATAGTTGTTACGTTTAATTTTTTTATTACTATACAATAGTTGTTACGTTTAATTTTTTTATTTCTATACAATACTTGTTTCATTTTTTTCTCTAATATACGTTTTATTTAAAAACGTAGGTACTAATCAAACGGGAGACAGTTTATACCTTGAAGTGGGAAAGAAGTTTCACGACTTGATGGAGCAAGGTGTTTATCGCAAACAAGAGGCGATAAGTTCTAAGTGGAGGAAAATGAATACTACAATCGGGAAGTTCATCAAGTTTTATAACCCGTTGTATGTGAATCCTCCAAGTGGGTTTAACGAGGATATGATATTCAAGGAGGCGATGCGTAGATATGAAGACAAGCATAGAGCTGTTTTTCCTCATGTTCGTGCATGGATGGTTTTGAAGACAAGTTCCAAATGGTCACCGGTTCCAAACGAGGTTGCAAGCGCCAAGCGAACCAAAACTTCAGAGTCGGGCGATTATAGCATGGGAGGCGGGTCCACCGGTCGTTGTCAAATAAATATAAACGACGACCCAGAGTTGGAGGATAATACCGTTCGAGTTCAAGAGGAGCCACGACCCATAGGGAGGGACAAAGCTAAAAGGCAAGCGGCGGCAAAAAAACAAGTCGCGTCAGGGAGCGGGAGCGGGTCAATGCTTGAAGGTTTGGTCGCTGAATTGGCATCCTTCAAAAATACCTTTAGCGAAACTCAAGCAGAGAAGAAGAAATTGAAGGAACGCGAAGTCGAAGAAAAACTTCGCTTAAAGCAAAAGAGGGTGGAGGAAAGCGCTCGCCAAAAGAATGAAGATCGCCAAATAGAAGAATGGCGAATAATGACATCAGATATCAACGAGTACCCCGAAGCAGACCGTCCCGTGTTGCTCAAGATGAAGGAGATGATCGCAAAAAAATATAATTCGTAGTTTTTTATTTTAAGTGTTCGCTATGTTTTTTATTTTTATTTAAGTGTTTGTTTTTTTTTAATTTGTAGTGTACGTTTTTTTTTTAAGTGTTGGACGTTTTATAAATTTTAGGAGTACCTTTTTTTTTAATTTAAATGTTTGTTTTTTATTTAAATACATCTTTACTTTTTATTTTATTAATAATATTATTTAATAAAAAATCAAAAAAAAAAAGGAAAAACAATAAATGATGATGGGCCTCTCTCCACACCCTAGGACCATCATCTCATGGATGCTCCTACCCCACGCTGACGTGGCAGCTGAGGTGGAGGCAAGGCATGGATGATGGGCCTCCTCCATACCCTATGGTCTTAATAGTTCATATCCTTTTAACCATTAAAAGGCTATGAACCAATAAATTAAAAAAATAACATGTTTAACATTTAGAAACATATAGGTCAATAGGTGGGTATAAAATTCTTAGAATCATTCGTACCATAAAAATATAAAGACAAATAATCCGCACTATAAAATAAAATACAGGTCTCCATAGCTTACGTGGCGAACTCACAAATAAAAACAACCCTATGATATTGTTTGATCGAGAGGTGGTTGCGGTTTCGGATTAAAAAGATAGACATGGTTATTTATCGTGGTGGAAATTCCGTTCAGGGGAGAAACAAAACCAAAATGAACAAAAACGATGGTCGGTATATAACGTAAACATTTATACACATATACCATCTTTAATTATAAAAAAATTGTATGAATAAATACGAAAATAATTTTAGAATGAGTTCTAATTACATAGATAATCCCAATGGTTTGGATAAAATAACATGTTTGAGTACTAACTTTTTTTAGTTACGTGTTTGGGGTTTATAGTTTCAATTTATCACGAGTTTGGGTACCTAACACTAACTTCCGTTAAATTTATGTCAATTTTAGGTAAAATGGCAAAAATCCCCTTCAATAATTAATGGGGACCATTTTTGTGATTAACTTCATCTTAATTCTAGGGGTTAATTTTGTAAATAAGTCAAAAACAAGAACATGTGTGAGCAAACCATTAATGACTTTATCCCTCTTTGCAAAAAAAAATAAAAAAAAACCCAGTGATTAAAACCATAAAAACAAGAAAATCGTATTCATAAGTGGCTGAAAGTCCGGTGTTTTTAGTGTTTAAGATTGTATTTTTTTTAATCCAATTTTATGATCATGGATACATTACTTTAATAAGGTTTGCATTTTGCAGGTCTAATGAAGTTTAAGGTGCATTTCGGAAGCTAAACGGGACCTTAGCTCGAAACTAGAGCGAATTGGATGGAAGAAACAAAAGAAAAGGGCCAAAAAGGGGTCAACCGCGCAATCCACTGCCTTTTTAGGCATGGCCGACTTGTAACTCACGCGTAGGAAGCTGGTATACAGTCAAAACTCTCGTCAGCAGACCACTCACGTTGCCGATATGGTCTGCCTGCGTGGTCGACGCAATCATGCCGCATGACCGACGCAGCTTTCCTGCGTAGCTGACGCGGTGTGCGGTCAAACCCAGCTTGGACTCGTTGTTGATTGGTTTTTGATGGGATTTTTTTTAACCATTAACAGTTTTTTGCAAACAGTTTTTTGCACAATCTCAACGGGTGTGGGTGAATTTCAATGTGTGTTCTGGGCTAATTTTGGTGTAGATGGGTATAAAGTGGGCTAACACTATAGATTATGGGCCCGCTACTTTTGCTTCGGTTTTTAAATCTGATTTGCTTTGGGGTTTTTTTTTTTTTTTTTTTTTTTTTTTTTGTCAAAGGCATTATAGCCCAGCGGTATCTTAGTGGTGGTATAAGACTTAGGGACTATAAGGTCCTGGGTTTGAATCTCACAATAGGGTTTTCTCATAATTATGAGTTTCCTCCTGAATTATTGACTTGGTGGTGGAATATGATCGCGTGGTAACATTGATGACACGATGATACTCCAGTGATCTGTGAGTGATTTCAATTAGCCGTTCAAAAAATAAAAATTTAATGGTTAATTTATTCCCATTTTTTACACTCTTTTATTAAACCCATTTTTTTAAAACGCTAACATCTTTACCACCACACCTTTAGACAAGCCTACATGTCATTAACATAAAGTTTTAACTAACGTTCACTCTACGCGCTACTCTTATTATATTCAACCAATAGCGAATACTAAGCCTGTGTTTAACAAAAGTCATAAACCAAAACTATATGGTCAAATCACATAATCGATCATCCGTATTATTAAATATTAAATAAAAAACGAATGACAATACGTTTGCACAAATATATGTATTAAAACTAAAACAATAGGTCCAACACTTGTGTCCCAGTTGGTTGAGGGCCTAAAGTTTTCTATGGGAGGTTTGGGTTCAATTTCCACTAGCTACATTTGGAGGACATTGGTGGAGGGGAAATGAGGGATGACCCGGCCATTGGCTTGGGTTCGAGTCCTGATCCCGACCGGTTTTACCGATTATTTCACTGTCGTGCCTTCGGACGGGTTAGTGGTCGGGTTTTCCGGGAATTGGTGGCAATTGGTGGCCCGGGTACTCTCGAGTACCTGATTCGCCAAAAGGATGCCCGAGAATACTCGGAAATTGATTCGTTGGCCGTTCAAAAAAAAAAAAACTAAAACAATAGTAGTAAACAGATTTGAGTCGTTGATAATAATCTTAATCTTTTAAACTTCCTCATATTTAAAATACGGGTCAAGTTATTCTTTACGGTGTAACAAAAATGAGAAGAGTGGGAAGGATACAAAAAACACAATAGATCATGAAATATGATACAATGAGCCACAAATATAACACGGTGCCGAAAAATATAACACAATGCTGAAGAAAAAAGACACAATGAATTGAAAAAATGACACAATGATGATAATAAGAAAAAGACACAATAATATAATGTATATTCTAAAAACTACAAGCTAAAACCCCAAAAAAAAAGACCTAAAAACCAACATCGTAGGGTTTGATGAGACGATTCCAATGCCGCTTAAATGAGTTCTGTCGGAGTTCGTTTGATACCACTTCTACGACTTCCTATTTTTCATTCACCGTGTATTTAAGTCCTTCACGGGTAGCTCAGTTGGTGAATTGACCTAGGATCCTTCTTGGAGGTCCCAGGTTCGATTCCCACGAAGGACATAATAAGAAATGATGGATGATTCCTGGCCTTTGGTCATGAGTTCGAGTCCTGATCTCGCCAGGTTTTACCGGTTCACTACTTTCGTGCCTTCGGGCGGGTATGTGGGTCGGGTTTTCCCTTGAAGCGGGCTGTCAGGCGGGCTAGGGGCTTCGTGCGTCCGGGGTGGGCCGGGCTGTGCCCCTGTCTTTGCCACTGAGGGACCGTGTACGAAGTACCCGGTGTTATTTAGTTGGCCGTTAAAAAAAAACGATGTTTTTTTAAACGGCCAACAAAACTTTTATTACTCAAGCTAACAAGAAACTAGCACATTACAATTGTCCGAACACACCGAACACAACAACACAGAACAGCCCGAAATACGTTCAACGATGTTAATTAAAATATTAATCTTCCATAACTTTAATTAAAAGCTTTCAATGACACGACTCCTTGACAACAATAATACAAAAAGCAGGCACTAGCCGTTGAATATTATTATTTGAGCAAACTAGCCGTTACAAATTCAAACGGTCATAAAACATTAAAACCCCACACAACTCACACCTTCAACCTTCGTATATATAAACCAACACACTACCCCCAATTTCCATAACCAAATCTTCATCTTCATCTTCAATCTCAATCGCTAAATCGCGCGCTATAACTCACCAAAACCGCGCTAATGGGACTCACAAGCGACGCTCAATCACACCACAAAACACACAAATTCTTCTTAATATGCAACTACATCTTACTAGCAGCAGCCTCTAGTTGCATATTCCTAACCCTCTCCCTACGCCTAATCCCTTCAGCCGCGGGCGCCCTTCTCGTCCTCCTTCACATCGCTACAATCGCTGGAGCAATATCCGGTTGTAACGCGGTGTCAGCAGGGTCAAACAAGTGGTATGCAGCTCATATGGTGGCCACAGTCCTGACCGCGATATTCCAAGGGTCCATATCGGTTTTAATCTTCACTACAACGTCGAATTTCTTAACCGCGTTGAAGTCTTATGTGAAGGAAGATGATGCGGCTTTGATATTGAAGATGGCTGGTGGTTTGTGTGTTTTGATGTTTGTTTTGGAGTGGTTGGTTTTGACTCTTGCTTTCTTTTTGAGGTATTATTCGTTTGTGGAAGGCGGTCGGACCGGAGGGATGGAAGGTGGTCGGACCGGTGGGAAGGTGTATGAGGAGGACATGAAGGCCATGCCTTTTCATGTGTGATGAGAGGGAAATGGATGAGTTTAAAATGTTATTGTATGTTGTTTTGAAGTTATTATTTTTTATTCTTTGAGGAAGTATGTATGGTCTATTTAATTTATTTTTATGAATTGAACTTGTTGTTCATGGTATTATTTTTCTTATAAAGATGGGATTCCACTCTAAAAATGTTTGTGTATGCTTTGGTTTGCTTTGCTTTGTTCATATTATTTTTTTTTTTATCAAAATGGGAGTGTCCCATTTTAAGATTGAAAGTAAAGTAATAGTAAACTACCAAGTTTCACTAACGTTCTAATTAAAAATATTTCGCTTTAAAGAAGTGACTGTTTTATATCGATTGACAACAATAATAATGAATCAAAAACAATGGTAACGAATAATTATCAACCGTGACTGATCTTGACGTTATCGTTGTCATTTTTCGCTATAAAGAAATGATTGTTTTAGTGGATCGAAAACTAATGAATCGAAAACAATGGTAACAAATATTTATCAACCGTGACTGCTGATATTTGACATTATCTTTGACATTTTTTTACACATTATTCTGAGGTTGAAATACCGAATGTGATAAGTTGCAAAGACTACTTTTTTAACCAAGAAAGAAGCAAAAGAATCCTTCCTCGAAAATGAAAATCCAGCCCTTCTTTTCTACATAAAGAAATCTAGTGTTTTGAACACCCGCACTTTGCGCGAGGGTAAAACTCAAAGTAACTCGAATTTGTATCATTAAAACTTTGATGAACGACGTCTAAACCGTAAACACTAAACTTTAAATACTAAAGCCTAAACTCAAAAAAACGTCAAAAAAAAATAAAAAAACCAAATAGTACGACGGTGTCTAAACCTTAAACCGTAAAAAACGTCAAAAGGAAATAAAAAAAAAACTAAACCATAAATCCTAAAATAAGAAAATATTACGATGTCACGTGGCACCTAGTAAGTGGGATGAACACTATTCATCAAAGTTTAGAAACTTTTTTTTTTTTGGAAGGTGTGTTTCAGCGGAGAATCCAAACGACGCACAACCCCTCAACCCCAGTTCGAATCCAGACCAAATGCGAGTGTTGAATTTCTCACCCCTTAGTGCGAGTGGGGGGACTCGAACCTGAGACCAAGCCCGGGCGGGAACCTCCCTAAGGAGTAAACTCTCCCACCTCCGACCAGCTGGACTGGACATCATTGGCGTTTAGAAACTAATATAGACAGTGTGTCTAAGGTATGTCGGGTTAGATTGTGTTATTCAAAAAACCTCATTGACACCCACCACATCGCCCGACCAAGTCACTCCTAAATGCTAATTGATAAAAAGATTACATCTTTTAGTTTATTTTGTATTTTTTTTTTAGTTTTGGCTATGCGGTGGTAAGTTATAAATATAAAATAAAATTAAAACATTTGGCATATTGTGCCACCGACAACTATTTTTTTTTTTTAACGATCAACAAACTTATATATTCAAACCAAGCGGCTAGCGGGAAACTAGCCATACACCAAGTACAATCATACACCAAGCAGTACAAGAAAAAACGATACGACAAAATTACATTAGAGACCAATCCTATGTAAATGAAAGCCCCGCCAAACGTTCCAGTCAAGGTTATACAAACGAGCTCTAGAACGGATCCATAAGAAGCTAAGACTTCGCCAAGAGTATGACTGATCGAGCACTGCTGATGGTTAAAGACTGAGTTGTTCCTTGCTTTCCATAGGCACCAAAGAGTCGTGAGACAAATAGCATGTATAATCTTGCTCCTCTTAACCGACAACTATTTTAAGAGTGTATAACAGAGGGTGGCGCAATTTAGAGTGGGGCGGCTATTCAAATCATCCTCGTTAAATATATAGATAATAATCATTTTTTTTTCTTTAAACAAAAGCATGATCAAGTTATATGATTGAACCACACTTTTTTTACGTTTTTAATTTGAAAAACTTTTTTCAAGTATTCCTTCTAGATTTTTCTTTTCTTAACCGATTTTAAAAATCTTAGATTTATACAAATTTGTTTGTTTATAAAAAAATGTGGATTTTTATTTTTACAACTACAATGTAGAGTAAGTAGTTTAGTCATATGTAAAATTCAACATTCTCTAGGCATCAATATGTTCCTATTACGGATGTCAAAGACACATGTATTGATATAAAATCTCATACCAATTGTAAAGTCATAATTAACTATGTATACCCGTTAGTTATTAACGTTAAATATTCTAAAATGCTCCTTTATAATCAAGATCATAAAATTTTAAAACTCTTATATAGATTTAATATCACCCTTAACATTTTCTTTTCACATGAAACGGCCAACAACATAAACTTTCATTAAAATAAGGCTCTTACGATCACTGTAATGCCCCCATCTAGTTTAGATCAACTGATTCGTTTTCTTTTCTACGAGTTTATATATGTGTATGAGTTTGTGTATTCGTCGATTGAAACACTAGAGTTACTGAAGTTAGAATCTGCGCGACTAAGGTATGGACTCTAAACAACTTATTTTTACGGATTTTGGTACCTACTACCTCGTGGTTGGGAATCTAAATTTGTTATTGTGTGTTATCATGATTCTTATTATATATAGTATGGATTGTGTATGTACATAAATTGTTTATTGATATCACCGAAAGATGACCACTAAGTTACCGCACCGAAAGGTGACCACCGACTACTACACTGATAGGTGACCACTGAACCTGTAAGTCTCACAATCGGCTGAGAGGGAAACGAAGCCTTCCTTATAAATGGATTGAAACCTTATGTCCGGATGTGTTTCGCTTGGGCAAGCAACTTGTTAGGTGAGCCGTGAGCTTCTGGATGGGCAACCCATTTGAGGCAAAGCGGATAGCGTCTTGACCAGGGTTACATGAGATGTTACAGAAAAGTGATCACCGAACTGCAGCACCTTAAGTTGACCACCGAATGTGATTATGTGAAGCACCGAATGTTACTAACTACTCACCAAACTACCGTAGGTGACTCACCGAATGAGACTAACCTAACGTGTTATATGTATATTGTTTGATATACTTAAATATTGTTAGGAACCATATATCATATAGTTGTCTCATTGAGTAAAAATGAACTTTACCCGGACATGCATATGTGTTTTTATGTACATTAGGTTCAGGATTATTCAGGAAGGCTCAGGAATAGACTCAAGAGATTCGAAGATATAAAGATCTTTTAAACGAGACTAATATTGTTTGAAAACCGTATGTACGGCTTGGAGGGAGATTTTAATATATTTTTATTGTAAAAAGGTGTATTTTTATTGTTAATGGAATTATGTTTGTAAACTTATTATCATATAGTGACACGTCAGCTCTAGCACGAACGGGGTGCTACATTATCAATCTCATCCGTCAATTTTGTCGTATGATCTTATTGTTCTAAGAGAAAATTACACAGATTGTCCTTTAGTTTTACCTGAAATTGCAGCCTATGTCCTTTTTTCGAATTTTTGACGCCTTATGTCCTTTGTTTTATACACTTGTTACACCGTTTGTCCTTTAAGCCCAACCACGTTAAAAAAGTCTGTTAAGTAGATCACGTGCCCCTCACGTGAGGGGCAATATTGTCTTTTCATCAAAGCATTTGAACGTTTATAATCCCTGTGAATTCCATAACACACAGAACACCTAACCAAAACCATCATCTTCATCACACTTAACCCTAACGATTCCCGCCCAAAATTACACAAAGAGGAAGACGACAATGGATTTCAATAGTCGGGCACTAAGCCCTGATGTGAGAGATGAACGCTTTTACATACGAGACGATCTAGAACAGGAAGATATTGATGGTATCTATGGTAAGTAAGTGTGTGTTAAAGTTTTAATTTTTTTGATATTAAATTTGAGCATAATGTAATGTAAGTTCACTGGTTGTTAACAGGCACATATGATGGGTTGTTTTCTATTGAATTGCATCATGGAGGACACTTCACACAGGGACAGGGCAATGGCAGAGAGTATTTGGAAGGGAAGGTTAGCCTTGTTGATCTGCTTAATCAACATTATTTCTGTGTTAACACACTAGATCAAATAGTAGAGAAGCTAGATTATTCTGTTGAAATGGTTAGGTTTTATCATTATGTTGAGCCAAATGGGGACTTAGTTACTGGTCTTAGAACATTAGGCAACGATGTTGATGTTGGGAAATTTGTGAAGTTTGTATGGAATAACAGTAGCTTGGTGATGAAGGTTTATGTTGAATTTGGGTATACAAATTCAAGTTTGTATGGAATAACATGGAATAACATGGATGAATTTGGTGAATGTATAACTCAACCAACACCCCTTGCAGTGGAATTACCTACAGAGATTTATGATGCTGCTTTTAGTGAGGATTTTGATCCTTTCTTTGGATATAGGTCTAATGTTGATAAGAAGATAGACAATGATAAACCTAAAGATAAGAAGATAGACAATGATGAACCTAAAGATAAGAAGATAGACAATGATAAACATAAAAATAAGAAGATAGACAATGATAAACATAAGAATGTTGGAAAAAATGATGACATTAGTATGGATGATGTAGATGAAAGTCAGGAAAAAGACAGTGACAGTGATGATAGTGATTTTGATGGTGAGGATACTTGTAAGGATGATGTGGAAGTGGACATGAGGGATTTTAAACTTAACATTGATATAGGGCATGATGAGAATAATAATGAGGGACCATCTGAGGGAGTTGAGGATGATGTATTGTGCAATGATTTTGATAGTGGCAGTGAGTCTGATGATGATGCATCAAGGGTTAGGAAGAAAATGCTTAGGGATTTAAGGAAGGCTAATGAGAACAGCAGTAACTTCTATTGTGGCCAGATTTTTGGAAGTAAAATGGAGGCCAAAGAGTTGATTAAACTGCATGCAGTTGAAACTAGAAGGGAACTTAGGATTGTGAAGGATGATTTAGTTAGGGTGAGGGCAATTTGCAGAGGGAATATGCCTAATTTTCATGTTGATGCAGTTGGCATTCATAACCATGCTGACATAGGTGCTAAGTCAAAGTCAAGCATTAAAGGGAAGGGTAAAGTCAATGTAAAAGTCAAAGGACCTAAGGTGAAATCTGATAAAACTAAAGGAGTTGGTGTCAAAAGTAAAGGGGAAAAGGACAAACAAGTTAATGTTGGTGGAAGAGGGAATAAGTCTAACCCCAATAAAGTGTGTTGTCCATGGAGCATTCTTGTTACCAAAGAGGGAGTTGCAGAAACTTGGAGGGTGGGAACTCTTGTCACTCAACACAAGTGCCTTCAAAGTAGATCTGTTTATCATTGCACCTCTACCTTTCTTAGCAAACAGATGATGCAACAGATTGAGGAAAACCCTAACATACCTGTTAAGGCAGTTCAAGAGCAATTTCAGAGGAAGTTTGAGATTGGGATATCAAAGATGAAAGCCTTTAGAGCTAAAACAAAAGCCCTTACAAAGCTACATGGTGATTATCAAGCACAATACAGTGTCTTGAGGGATTATTGTGGTGAACTGATGAACACCAATCCAGGTACAACAGTTCATATTGAAGTAGAACCATGTGCAGATCCAAATTCAGAAACAAGGAAGTTCAAGAGGATTTACATTTGTTTGGGGTCACTAAAGAAGGGGTTCAAGGCTATTGGTAGACCTTTATTGGGTCTTGATGGTGCTTTTGTTAAGGGTCCATACCCAGGTCAGGTGTTGTCTGCTGTGGGTGTTGACCCTAATAATGGGATATACCCCTTAGCATATGCAGTTGTGGAGGCTGAGAGTTTGAACTCTTGGACATGGTTCCTAGAATGCCTAGCTGATGACATTGATTTGCAGACTGACTCATACTTCACCTTCATTAGTGACAGACAAAAGGTGAGTCCCTTATTTACTTTATTGCTTTGTTTAGGGTATTACATATTACTGAATACATAAAATGTTGCAAATTGTTTAGGGTATTATTCCTGCAATAGAGAAACTGTTTCCATATGCTGAACATAGGTTTTGCCTCAGACATATTCATGAGAATATGAAACTAAGGTTCAAGGGTAAAGCATACAAGGATCATCTGTGGAAGCTGGCCTCATCATCAACAGTTCAATATTTTGAGCAAAATATGAAAGATTTGAAAGATTTTAATGTTGAAGCAATGCAGTGGTTGTCTGCCATCCCACCAAAACACTGGTCCAAATCACATTTCACTGGTAAGTTTTCTGATTTATTGTTTTCCATTGTCCTTTAAACAGTTACATTAATGTTTTTCCTTATTCATATTATAGGGAGGGCAATATCAGATGTGCTATTGAACAACATGTGTGAAAGCTTTAATTCCCAGCTGGTAGATGCAAGAGACAAGCCAATTATTACTATGTTGGAGTACATTAGAGAGTATCTAATGAGAAGGATTGTGAATGTGCTTCACCTGATGGACAATGCTGATGGACCATTAACACCTAAAGCTACCATAAAGTTTGAAGAAATTAAGGAGCAAGCCAATAGGTGCAGTGTGTTGTGGAATGGGGAAGATCATTATCAGGTTAGGGGGCCAGCAGGTTTTGGTGTTGTGGTGGATTTGAGAAAGAGAGAATGCACTTGCAGGAAGTATGACATCACTGGGATGCCATGCAAACATATTGTGGCTGCAATCTGGAACAAGAACATGTATAGTGGTAGGGAAACAGAACTGCCAGAGACATATGTTCATCCTGTCTATACAGTTGCTAGGTGGAAGGAGGTCTACAACTACAAGATTTATCCTATCAATGGAAGGACAATGTGGCCTAAGTCTAATGTCCCAACTACTCTAACTGCACCCTACCATCATAAGCCCATTGGCAGGCCAAAGAAGGTTAGAAAGAAGTCTTCTGTTGAATTGGAGGATGCAACAAAAGGGGGAAAGTTGTCAAAAATAGGGATCCCTAAGAAATGCAAAAAATGTTTGAATGTGGGGCACAATAGCAGGACCTGCAAGGGACAAGTTCAGCCTTAGTGTGTTGTTGTGTTGACTTTAATTTGGTGTCTTATGTTTTGTTGACTTTAATTACTATATTATGTTTTGTAATGATCTGGTATGTTGACTTTAATTTGGTATGGTATGTTGACTTTAATGTTTATGTTTTAATGAAGTATGTTATGGTTTTAATCTGTTATGGTTTGATGTTTGTTTGACTGAATTCGGTCAATGGTTGTTGTTTCTGATCTGAATACAGCTTTTGACCCATTTGAAAACAGATCTGAATACAGGTTTTCTTAATGCTTGTTGTTGTCCAGTTTTGACCCATTTGAAAACTAATATGAACACACAGCTTGGTTAATGCTTGTTGTTGTCCAGGTTTTGACCCATTTGAAAACTGATCTGAACACACAGCTTGCTTAATGCTTGTTGTTGTCCAGTTTTGACCCATATACCATAAACTAATCTGAACACACAACTTGGTTAATGCTTGTTGTTGTCCAGTTTTGACCCATATACAATAAACCATGACAATCAAAATTCTGACAATACATAACCATTTCATAACAAGATTTCTTACATTTCATAACCAAAATAGCTTACATTTCATAACCATTGACTTACATGCCTAACTATTCAAGAACAATAAACTACATCATGCCTAACTATTCAAGAACAATAAACTACAATAACAAAAGAAACGAAAAAAATCCAACTAATCCAAAGCTTGCTTCTCAGTTTCCTTGATTCCTCTTGACTTTCATGAAGCTTTCGAAGCAAATTAGCAGTCTGAAAGTTAGACTCCACATATTGCGTCTGTTCACACCAACCAATAAAACCACAACCGATTGGACAACAATAGAATCTTCTACCTGGGTTTTTTGCTGTTGATGATGTTCGAATCATCGCCAGCATTCCACACCTACAATACACCATCGTTGCCAAGCCCTAAATTTTTTATTGTGATAAAAAACCCTAATTATTGATCTGATATAAAACCCTTAATTTTTTTCGAACGTTATAAGGTGGCAGGGATATGATGCTTTGATGAAAAGACAATATTGCCCCTCACGTGAGGGGCACGTGATCTACTTAACAGACTTTTTTAACGTGGTTGGGCTTAAAGGACAAACGGTGTAACAAGTGTATAAAACAAAGGACATAAGGCGTCAAAAATTCGAAAAAAGGACATAGGCTGCAATTTCAGGTAAAACTAAAGGACAATCTGTGTAATTTTCTCTTGTTCTAATGTGACACTAGAGGGGAGAGAGTTGAAAGAATCTCCGATGAAATGATGTATATATGTAACACTAGGGGTGTCATCTTTCACTACCTAACTTCCATCAACGAAACCATTAGGGGTTGACTGGTTGAGGATCCATTGACCCCCTAGATGAATACATTTCACAAAACAGGCTTATAATTTTAGTCACTTTGTAGGTTTACCCTCTAAAATTGTGGTTGGTAGAAAAGTTGAAGGTGGGGACTAAAAAACCCCATATTCTGCTTTATCTTTTTTTTTTAAACCGAGAAGAGAGCAATTGTATTCCACAAATCGAAACCAAATGTCCATGACCACAAAAAGGTTTTCTAGCCAGCAATTAGTAAAACAAAAAAAAAAAATAAGTACATACAACTCAAACCCTATAAAAAGGTAAATGACCATATAAAAAGGTAAATGACTATCAACCAATACTCAACCAACAATATTCTCCGCCTTTGCTTTGTGTCTTACCCATGGAAGTGTACTCTTTAATCTCTTCACCAACTTTGACATGTAGATATGCGTTTTAGGCCATGTCCATAAGCATAAATTGCCTATGTTTCTCCGGCCGTCTTTGAACGATTGATCCCCCCCCCCCCCCCCCCCTACATCCAAAAAGCACTTCGCCGAACCCAATAGAAAAAGGGCATACCGAGTAACCAAGACAATGACCCCCTTTAAATCATATTTCTTGTCAGATGTTCAAATGGGTCACATATGGTTTGAATATGTTGACCATATCTAGCTTCCAGGTTGAACAGTAACTACCTCAAATGAAGATGCTTCTGCTGCTGAAGAACCAATGTAACTGTGGACTTCACCTGCTATTTAAAGAACTGAAAATGCGTTTGCTGCTGAAGAAACTGATGCAACAACCGACACAACAGCTCAAAGATGAAGAAAAAAGGTGTGCAGACGTTGAAATTGTCCCCGAATCTGTAATGCTTCTGGCACTAAGGCGCCACCTGCTGTGCGCTGCAGTACAGCGAAAAGACATATGTGCAGCTGGCGTTTTATTTGTTCTGCTGAGTTTGAACCGATATATGTACAGCCTGCGAAAAGATAAATGTGCAGCGAAAAGATATATGAGTTCGCCAGCGTTTTATTAGTTCCAAAACCAAAGCTGAGCTGCAACTAAAAGAGACACCAAAACTCCCCAAGAAAGAAAAAAAAAGAAAAACATAACACGAAACGAAAGTGTAAGTGAAAGGATATATGTGCAGCCGGAATTATTAGCGCCACCCATTTACCCAATTTAGAACTCACGCCGAACACACACTTGGCACTAAGGTTAATGGGTGTGTGGATATGCCTCCAAAGGAGGACTACCGTCCCACCTAAGCTGCCACATCATCAAGGAGGGTAGTCCTAAACCAAAACGTAGTGGAATATATGTTCTAAAGACGGTAATTATATATTCTAGAGAGAATTAATTTGCACCATTTTGTAAATAAATAAAAAAACAACTAGAATTAAGATCAAGCATTTCATATATCTTCCAAATCACCCATGAACATCAAGTTCAATTCCAAAAAATAAATCAAAACCATACATCATAACCATATAAACAAAACATCTTCACAAACTTAATTCAACCATCCTTAATCGTCACATTATCTAAACACGAAAAGGCGGGGTCCACGTCTTCTCATCCGCATCAGCCACCTTCCCATCACTCCTCCCACCTTCCACAAACGAATAATATCTCAAAAAGAAGGCAAGAGTCAAAACCAACCACTCCAAAACAAACATCACAACACACAAACCACCAGCCATCTTCAATATCACCGCCGCATCATCTTCCCTCACGTACGACTTCAACGCGGTCAAGAAATTCGAAGTTGTAGTGAAGATTAGAACCGATACTGACCCCTGGAATATCGCGGTCAGGACCGCGGCCACCATGTGGGCCGCGTACCACTTGCTTGAGCCTGCGGACACGGCGTTGCACCCGGAGATGGCCCCGGCTATTGTGATGACGTGGAGGAGGACCAGGAGTGCCCCCGTGATGGAAGGGATGAGGCGGAGAGAGAGGGTGAGGAATATGCAGCTAGAAGCTGCTCCTAGTAAGATGTAGTTGCATATTAAGAAGAATTTGTGTGTTTTGTTGTGTGATTGAGTATGTGTTTCGATTGAGAGACCCATTATTTTGTAATTTTGTTTGAGTTGTGGTTTTGCAGGTGTTTTAGAATTGAGGATGAAGATTGTGTTGTGTGTGTATATATATTGTTATGTTATTAGTTGTAACGGATAGTTTATTTATTTACTCAAATAATATTCCCAACGGCTAGTGAATTTTGTGCTCAAATAAATGAATAATTGATTAATTTTCCCAACGTTTAGAAATTAAATTAAAGAGATCCTAACTATTGTCAATAGTCAATGATTCGATTAATTATTTCATATTATTTTTATTTAACATATTTTTTCAAACAATAAGAAAGGGATTATTGTAAACTTGTCGTTTAATTTAAGACCGGTTATTGTGAAATAACGAAGTAGGCACATTAGCATGTTAGCAATGGAGAATACCTTGTCGTTTTTCCGGTTTGTTATTGAGTGCATTGTGATTAGGGTGGCGTTCGTTATTCACATTTTGACAGTGTGGGAGGCTGAATTTGAGGATACACCAATCCAAACCTCATCATCGTCATCCAACTACAACCAATGCAACTAGATCCATCACAACCATCATACACAGGACCGCCTACCACCTCCCGACCACCTAACCCCACAACCACTCTCATCATCTGACTGCCACACAGCCACCACCGTCGCCAGTGTCGCCGGTGCCCTCTTTCCAGCCGGTTCTCACCCTCTCACGCTATAGGGTTTTGTTTAAAGGTGTGATATGTGAGGAATGGGGAAAAGAGATGAGAAAGTGAGCTTACATAGCTAGAATTTTGGTGTGATTAGGACAAGTGTGCACCACTATTTTAAAATGCATTTTGTTATTACAAGGAGTATTGAAAAATGTGTCTTTCAAAAGTCATTGATTTATTATGTTAATGTTATGGCAATCTCCGACTATCATTTTCTTTTTCTAAATATAAAATAGAAAGATCTGTATAATACTAAAGGTCTTTGGCCAAGTAATATCAAAGTGTTGGATAAGACCTTATCTTTCTAAGTGGTGTGAGGTTCAAATCCCATGAATGATAAAAAATTTAGCCGTTAAAAAAAATGAAAGATCTGTATATTTATCCAACTCATCTCATTATTCTTTAATAGAATAATAAAATTTTGCTTTATTTACATTTTTGTTTTTAGTTAAGGTTTATATGTGTCACACCACGCCAATGGCGGAAACACGTGGCGCAACGCTCGAAAGTATATCAAAGTCAAGATTAACACAAACTATATTTAATCAGAAAAGATCAATTTATTAGAATGTCGGAAATGAGTATCTCGTTACAATATTGCACAAGGCGTTATTTAAAACGATGAACATTAAGTTTTCAATATGGGGATTTCCGTTTATGTTCCAACCCGAAGGTAACAGTGAATGAAACCCCGACTAGTATCCGACATCCCGAATTCCACCGCACTAGCCCCATATCTATTCAGCACTTAGTTACCTGAAAGATATGTTTAAAAAGACGTCAATATATAAAATATTGGTGAGTTCACAGGTTTTAGTTACATAACAATAACATTTTCACAACCATCGACTCGACTCACTTTACCGTATAATGACTTTCCCATTAAGTAATTATACTAGGATCTTGTCGATCGATATTCCGTTTTTACAACATGTGCGAAACCTGCACAACTTGTGGCCTTTGTAAGGAGTAGCTAGCTCCTACAAACTATAATGATGAGCAATCCCTTGAGCCCCATAACCAAACCAAGACTGATAATAATGCCCCGCTCCGAGTCGTTACTCGGTTTCCCACGACTTAAGTTCAGAATATATGCACCCCAGGCATAACCTAATGCATAATCGACGCTATCGATTAGGGGTGGGCCTTGTCAGGCACCAATAGTACTATCCAAATATTCTTTCGGTTTCATTTCCCTGAATTAATGATTACGGAAGAGAGGACTCAACCCCGAGTGGCGTTCACTGCTCAAGTACTCATCATACCACTTATCACATTTTATCCTTTGAAAACCTTTTCAACATGTGACAATATTTGACAAACATATCTTTCCCCCAGTTAAAACAGTAAAATGGGGCCGTGAAACTCACCTGAACACTGTCTGGCTCACTAGGTAGATAGCATAGAGGGTCTCGCACCTACAAACGTCCTAGACGTATAAGTCACTATTCCTATAGTGCATGTGCCTTGGCAAGTTGTACACCCAACTCCCGACCACAAGTTATTCCAAATCCCGTTTAATTAAGCGCGTATCCTAGGTTTCGTTGGCGTTACATTACCCTTTGTGTTACAAGTTATATATTACTCTTGTTAATATTTCCTTAACTTGTATTTTATTATCATCGACTCGACTTCACTTAACATATAATTATTTTCCCATTTAAATAATTATACTTAAGATCGCATCGCTCGATATAATACATATTTCAACCCTCGACCCGACTCACTTTGCCGCACATTTGTTTTCCCATTTAAACAAATATACTAAGATCTTGCCGTTCGATTGCATATTCTTAACGTCCGATTCAACTCACCATACCGTATATTTATTTTCCCATTCAAATAAACATACTAGGATCTCGTTGGTACGGCATACACATATATATATCTTTGTCCTCTCGTCGCGGCTTTCCTTCCCACATATCTACTTTCCCATTAGGTAGATATACTAGAATTCTGCCGAGACGAGCGTACATATATATAAATGTGTAGTTTTTCTTGTTAAGTATATACGTTTGTTTAACGTCTCATTTGTTTATGTTGTACTTTTCTCCCACGAATAATTCCCTTAACACTTAGGAAAGTGTTTGTTAGTTTTCACCCATGTATATATATATTTTACTTCCTAAAAATATATATTTTCTCATCTTGCCGCAATGGCATTTTTCTCACGTTTTGTCCGTGTATGTTTCGTTAACGCGTCTTAGTTCGATATCTTAACTCGATTAGTTAATTCTTCCAAGTCTTTCCCAACATGTGCTTTATAGAAATATTATCCACATTTCTAACCCATGTTACTTGGAAGGTTTGTATTTTAGCCCAACTTGTTAACTTAGATACAAAAATGCTTCCAATACTTTTATATTCCCATTTATATAAAAGTATTCATTTTTGTATAAGTTTCTCAAGTTTGATTAACATTTTTATAAAATCTCTATTTTATAAAAATCCTTATTTTAAAACCCTTTGTATTTTTATAACTTTCAAAAATACACTTTTTTACAAAATACCCAAGTATTTCTACTAGTATTTACAAAAATCATCCTTAGACTTTATTACTCACATTTTTGACACCAAACTTTCCATACTTGTATTTTTGGACTAATAGTTTCTAAAAGATCCATTTTAGTCCTCTAACTTTCAAAGTTACAACTTTAGTCCCTTAACTTCCAAAAGTTGCATTTTTCTATTCTAACTTTCAAAGTTAACATTTTTCACTCGAAATAGTAAACTTTGAAGATTCAACTTTTTATTGGCAAGTTATTTTTGTATCAAAATACCTATGTTAGTCTTATATTCCATATGGGAGACTAATTATATGTGCGTTTTATGTATTTGTCCATTTTATCAAAATATCATTCATCTAAGTAAGCTAACTTAGATTTTTCATCTTCTTCCTTTATGAACTTCTAATATGTTTTACCACATATTATAACTTAGATGATCATAATAAGATGATTTAAAGTTACTTTTAACATATTCAACATCATCCTACTTAGTCTTACATGTAAACTTTATATATTTTCAAGACTAATACATCATCATCAACAAATCCATGATTTATTTTCATATCTTTAATCTTCCATTTTACACATGTAAAACCTATTAAAGATTATGTTCAAAACCACCTTTTAAACCCCCTTCATGTACAACTTGCTTCTAAGAACACATACATGAATATTATTAATCAAAACAAGGTTAAGAAACTTACTACTAGCACAAGGCTAGGGAAGACAAAACCTTTGATTTTGAGAGGGGTTTAGTGTGTTCTTCCTTAATGGTTAAGCTCCAAGCTTGAAACACACAATAGGGGTTTTGATGATGGATGTTTGGAAGTGATTTGAATGTGTTAAACTTGAAAGAAAGATGGGTTTTGTGTTCCTTGAATACCTACGGCCATGGGAAAGGAAAAGAGAAGGATTTTTGCTTTGCTATCCAAGTATTCACCACATGTCTTCCTTTTATAATTCTTCCATATCTTTCAAATATTGTAAGTAATCTAATGAAGATTGTTTAGTGTACTTGGGTGATCTCTTGGTGGATTCTTAGTGTGTGTGTGTGCCGTGAGGTTAGAGAGGGGTTGGGGAGATATTGTGAATCTATGAAAGACATGTTAATCTTTTTCAAATCCTTTATAATCTTCCAAGATCACCCACATGATTCATGAGATCCCTTAGTAGCTTGTCTAGCTTGTACTAGTGATCTTTTGGTGATATGTTGGGGGGGGGGACAAGTGGCCGAAAGTTTGCACAAAAGGGAAGCAAAGTCTTGCATGCTTTGGCACTTAGCTAATGATTATTATCCTTCCATGATTACACATGAGATCTTATGTAGGATTTGTTTAGTAAGTGGATGTGTTTAGGTTGTAGTATACTTGATCTTGCCTTGGATTTTCTTGGCCATAGGGCCGCAAATTGTGTAAGGGTGGGACAAGAAGTTGCATGCTTGTACTTACATGTCTTACACCTTTTTGGCTTTATGCTCATGCATGGTTAATACTAGCTTTATAGATCATTATCATAACCACACATGTATGGACATAACAAGGCCTTCTAGGCCGGCCCTTGTGTGGGTTTAGGTGGGGTCCACAACTCCAAATATTTACCCAATATTTGTTATGTTTAATCCCCCGTCGTTCGGGTGTCGTTCGGGTATTTTTCGGGTTTTTAACCGCGCGTTATTCGGACATTAAAAATACCTTTAATAACCCTTAAATATAGTCTAATTTAAGCGTTGATTGGTTATTTAGGCCTTTGCCGGGTGAAATTATGAGTTATACGCGTATCGGGTGCGGTACGCGCATTTTATTCGTTACCGGGAGATTTGTACAAGACGTTTTCATTTATGGTTTTGGAGTTCCAAAACTCATTATATTTCATGAAAATACCCTTTATTTTATATCCTGGGTGTCCGGGATCCGTTTCGTTTATTTAATTATTACCGGGTAATTGCCAACGTCCACACCGGATAGTTTATTCGCACATGATCCAATCATGTTTTACCATTAAACGTATGCATTCCTATGCACTATTTGGAAGTTGCTATCTCCTAAGGCCTTGGTAATTAAATCACACATAATTGCATTTAATTACGTTAATCATACATTAATTAATTTGTACGGAATTACCTTATTTTTGCCGGTTGTTACAATATGTAAACTGAAATTTCTTTATTAAATAATTAAATAAAAATAAATAAATGAATAACAATTGTTAAATGTTGCAGTGTAGTTATTTCACAATGCCTAGTTATTGAACAGTTTGGTTATTGACACTTTGCTGAAGTGGCGCTGATATGGCAACACTTTTTGTTAGTCATTGATCAATTTAGTTAATCCACAACACACAACCTAAAAATGATCATCGATTAGGGTGGTGGGAGTCGTCCCAGATTTTCCGTTTTCTCGCGTGACACGTCAGCACCCCTTCAAATCGGAGCTAATTACTCGGGGCATTCAGATTGCGGATTGTTCCTGTGTTCGTTGCGGCATCGATGATGAAAACCCAGATCATACCTTTGTTTCTTGCCTCGTGGTTAAGTGTATCTGGTGGGATCTCTTTGTTTGGATGAGAATTTCAGTTCCGGATTCCTTTTCGTCCCTTAATGACCTGCTGGAGTTCGTTTAACGCAAACCTGACTCGAAAAATCGGAAGCACATTGTGGTCACTGTCGTGTACGCAGCTGTGTGGAGGATTTGGGTCACGAGAAATAAAAAACTGTTTGATAATATCTCCATCCCCCCGTGGAAGACTGTGGAACTTGTCAAAGAGGATTCGTATGTGTGGCTGTCTCACAGGTCTACTCTGAAGATGCCGGCCTGGGAAGACTGGGTCGACTTTAATGTTGCGTCATGTCTGTAACTATTCCCGGCTGATCTGTTTGGTGTTTTGGGGTCGGGTTTCTTGTTTGGTGTTTATTTCTTGTAATCGTTTTTCCCAACCCCTTGCTGGATCTTTATATATATATATATATATATATATATATATATATATATAAAGCTTTTGCCGTTCAAAAAAAATCATCCCCACTTCCCCGATTTCCGATTGTAGGTCCCCAGTTTGTGGAAAAAGTCCCAGTTTGAAAAAACTTTACATTGTTTACATGTGACTTTTTTTGAGGAAGTTTCGAATCTGATGTAGCATTTAGTCGATGGTTTAGAAAAACCCACCATGTGATTTGTGGATGTTCTAATTAATAACTAGAGTAAATTACTATTTGAGTCTTTGTGTTTTAGTGGTTTAAGCTACTTAATTCTAAATCCAAAATATTTAACTATCTAAGCACGTCTAATTGCACATATATGAGTCCAATTGCCTAACCTTATAAGATTTTATTGTTAAGTTTTGTGCAATACCAAGGTTATTAAACAGGTTATAAATTAAATATATACATAATACATATATTTAATTCTAATACGAAGGATGCTAGGTATGTGATTAGAGGCATAGTGTACACTACTATGTGGGCCTTGTGGAACGAGCGTAATGGTCGTATATTCAATAGCAAGAACCTTCGCCCAATCGAAGTGATGGAATCTGTTAAGTCAACTACATATTTTTGGATTCGGCATAGGTATAGATGGAAAGATGTTGATTGAAATAGTTGGTGTAAATATCCCCTCGACTTGATGTATTCCCGTTTTTTGTGTTGCTCGGGGGGTCCTTGTTTTGAGGACCGCTTTGGGTGTTTTTTTAATGAAGTTCTCTTTTCAAAAAAAAAAAAAAACATAATACATATACATAACATCTTTATCTCCTTTGTTGTACTCTCTCTTCCTCTCTCCACCTCTTTTTCTCTCCCTCTCTTTCACTCTCTCCCATTCTCTTTCCCCTCGCTCCCCCTCCCCATATCTCCCTCTATCTCGATCTCGCTCTCTCTATCCCTCTCCCTCCCCTCCCTCGTTCCCTCCCACTCATTCTCCCTTTTCCCCTCTCTCCCTCCCTCTATCTCTCCCTCTCTCCATCCCCTTCTCTCACTCTCTCTTTCTCCCTTCCCCCCCTCTCTCTCTCTATCCCTCTTGCTCTCTCTTGCTCGCTCCCTCTTTCCATCTCCTATCCCTTTGCTAAACCACAACACCACCATCCCACCTAAACCACAAACCCTAAAATTAAAAGGCTAATCATTTTTTGTGCAGCGTGGTTAGTCAATTTTTTGTAGCGCCATATGGTGATTAGGGGTATGAGACGAGGTAATGGAGGTGGTGAGGTACTAAGGTGATGCAGTGCGATGGGGATGGGGGTTGAAGGTGGTGTAATAGTAATGAAGTGCGGTATGGGTGGGATTTGAAGACGGTGGCAGTGAATAGTAGTGGTGGTGAGGTGGTGCAAAGGTGGGAGGTAGGAGGTGGTGCAGGTGAATGAGAGTATATTGAGAATAATGTTGATAAAGAGAGGAAGAAAGTGTTTATTTTTTAAGTTATTTTGTTCTTACTTTTTATTCAAATCTTTTAAGTATTTAGTGTATTAAACGGTTATACATCAGGCGTAGATAACATAAATGGCATTCTAGTTAACATAAAATCTAACATGTCTAGTGAGTTGGACTAAAAAGATGTAATTATAAAAAAGAAAAAAAGCATTCATATAACAAAAAAGAAATTGAATTTAGACCCTAATAACTATAAACATGTAAACTTTTAAGGTGGGTGGAGTGGTCCGTGATGGCCGTCACTATCAAGACCACCGCCACCACCAAAACATCACGGGCGTGATAGTGATGGTGTGATGGATTTTCGTGACACCCATCACACTCATTCTCCCCTCTTTTCTCATTCTCCATTCTAAAAAATGTTTTTCTTCCACCTCATCCCCGTAGTCTTTGTTCTTCGTTTTACCGCTCAACCCACCATCCATCATCATCGTCACCATCCGGTATTCAAATATGTTTGATAATCATCCAGACTAAATTTTTTATTCTCAAAAGAGTTAATTGCCAATTTAGTCCTTGAGGTTTGTCAAAATTTGCCACTTTCATCCAAATCTTTTTATTTGGTCAATTTAGTCCCTATGGTTTCATTTTTTTGTCATTTTAGTCCCTGTGGACTAACAAGATTTGGATGAAAGTGGCAGTTTTAGACAAACCTTAGGGACTAAAATGACAAATAAATAAAACCACAGGGACTAAATTGACCAAAAAAAAAGATTTGGATGAAAGTGGCAATTTTTGACAAACCTCAGGGACTAAATTGGCAATTAACTCTTCTCAAAACTTGTTTTGTTCGATAATGAATTTTGGCTAGAAAAAAAAATTGTACCGAAAAACAGGGGATCATGATTTTTGTATCGCCGTACCATCTCCTCTGCCGTAGCTCCACCGATTATTGTTAAAAAAAATAGTGACGGGTGTGATGGGTGAGATGACCACCTCGTTGTTTTAGTGATGGAGTGTGGTAAAATGAGGTAGCACAATGTGATTGGGTGTAATGGTGTGATAATATGATGAGTGATGACCACATTACAACGAAATGTGGCCAAACATCAAGTTGAAGATGCTAGAACATATAAGAAATTAAATTATTATTTGAGTCGTTGACCACATATAAAAAATAGTATAGTCACAATTCACTCAATATAATTTTCTATATGTTTTTTACTTTTTTAACTAATACAGTAATAATATAAGCTTATGTTAAAAAAAATAATTAAAAAAATAACACTCTCTAAAAGTTACAAAAAGCCACTAGCCGTTGTCAATAAATTCAAGTAAACTATCCGTTGTACCCCCAAACGGTCATCAAGACAGCTCATACCCAGGGGCGGATCTAGAGTCAATCCGGTGGGTTCCCGGGAACCCAGTCGATTTGTAATTTTTAGTGTTAATGTATATAGAAAAAAAAAAAGGAACCCATAAGAAAATTATCTTAGGAACCCATTAAAAAAAGGTTTTGTTGCCTTAGTGGTAAAGACCCACAATCAGCATGCCCAAGGATCCATGTTCGATCCTCGTTTAATGCCATTTAATTTTTAGATTTCCAACCTTTTTTTTTTTTTTTTTTTTTTTAAACTCAAATCTAGGGTAAAACAAAGCCCAAGTATTTGACCTCTTCCTTCCAAACAAAAGCTTACTGTAACCTTTTTTATGGTTTTTTTTTTTTGTGTGTGTGTCAAACCTGAGCACAAATTAATGTATTGATTCATTTATACATCAGCCAGTATGTGATTTATTGCCATGTTGAAGTGCTACATCAAAGTTGTACGTTTAAAATAGTCAATTTTTAGGGTTATCAAGAACATATCTTTGTTATTTGTTGAGTTCTTTTATTTTTATTTTGTTTTTACATTCAAAAGTATATACTCATCGGTTGAGTAAGTTAACTCCTGAATTTTATGTCAATAAGATTAAATGGATTGATTTGACTATTTGAGTGTATCTGGGTTGTAGAATAGTTTTTAGGGTTCTTAGTTTAAGTATTGTATAATTGTATTTATTTTTAAAATTTATTTGATTACAAAAAATAATAAGTTCATTAGGGAGTCAAGTGGATATGATTTCTGCATACAATGACCCTTTATGTGGTGAACCTTATCCGACCCGAACTGGCAAACTAACCCGAACCCTTGAACCGACCCGAAATTTTTATATTTGGTCATATGAAATTAAAACACCTAAAAAAGGAACCCAGTGAAAAAAATTCCTGGATCCGTCACTGCTCATACCATTACCATAAATCCTATACAACATATATATAACCACACACACAAACACCATTACCTCAACAAAAGCTTCCTCTTATACTCAATCAATCACCAAAAAAAAAAATGGGTCTCTCAATCGAAACACATACTCAATCACACAACAAAACACACAAATTCTTCTTAATATGCAACTACATCTTACTAGGAGCAGCTTCTAGCTGCATATTCCTCACCCTCTCTCTCCGCCTCATCCCTTCCATCACGGGGGCACTCCTGGTCCTCCTCCACGTCATCACAATAGCCGGGGCCATCTCCGGGTGCAACGCCGTGTCCGCAGGCTCAAGCAAGTGGTACGCGGCCCACATGGTGGCCGCGGTCCTGACCGCGATATTCCAGGGGTCAGTATCGGTTCTAATCTTCACTACAACTTCGAATTTCTTGACCGCGTTGAAGTCGTACGTGAGGGAAGATGATGCGGCGGTGATATTGAAGATGGCTGGTGGTTTGTGTGTTGTGATGTTTGTTTTGGAGTGGTTGGTTTTGACTCTTGCCTTCTTTTTGAGATATTATTCGTTTGTGGAAGGTGGGAGGAGTGATGGGAAGGTGGCTGATGCGGATGAGAAGACGTGGACCCCGCCTTTTCGTGTTTAGATAATGTGACGATTAAGGATGGTTGAATTAAGTTTGTGAAGATGTTTTGTTTATATGGTTATGATGTATGGTTTTGATTTATTTTTTGGAATTGAACTTGATGTTCATGGGTGATTTGGAAGATAGAGTAAAGATCAAATACATATAGTTTTTTTGTAAGAACTGTGAGAATTAAAGGGGGTAAAAAAAATTTATTTATTTTTTTTAGAATTTTTTTTATTTCTCGTGACCCAAATCCTCCACACAGCTGCGTACACGACAGTGACCACAATGTGCTTCCGATTTTTCGAGTCAGGTTTGCGTTAAACGAACTCCAGCAGGTCATTAAGGGACGAAAAGGAATCCGGAACTGAAATTCTCATCCAAACAAAGAGATCCCACCAGATACACTTAACCACGAGGCAAGAAACAAAGGTATGATCTGGGTTTTCATCATCGATGCCGCAACGAACACAGGAACAATCCGCAATCTGAATGCCCCGAGTAATTAGCTCCGATTTGAAGGGGTGCTGACGTGTCACGCGAGAAAACGGAAAATCTGGGACGACTCCCACCACCCTAATCGATGATCATTTTTAGGTTGTGTGTTGTGGATTAACTAAATTGATCAATGACTAACAAAAAGTGTTGCCATATCAGCGCCACTTCAGCAAAGTGTCAATAACCAAACTGTTCAATAACTAGGCATTGTGAAATAACTACACTGCAACATTTAACAATTGTTATTCATTTATTTATTTTTATTTAATTATTTAATAAAGAAATTTCAGTTTACATATTGTAACAACCGGCAAAAATAAGGTAATTCCGTACAAATTAATTAATGTATGATTAACGTAATTAAATGCAATTATGTGTGATTTAATTACCAAGGCCTTAGGAGATAGCAACTTCCAAATAGTGCATAGGAATGCATACGTTTAATGGTAAAACATGATTGGATCATGTGCGAATAAACTATCCGGTGTGGACGTTGGCAATTACCCGGTAATAATTAAATAAACGAAACGGATCCCGGACACCCAGGATATAAAATAAAGGGTATTTTCATGAAATATAATGAGTTTTGGAACTCCAAAACCATAAATGAAAACGTCTTGTACAAATCTCCCGGTAACGAATAAAATGCGCGTACCGCACCCGATACGCGTATAACTCATAATTTCACCCGGCAAAGGCCTAAATAACCAATCAACGCTTAAATTAGACTATATTTAAGGGTTATTAAAGGTATTTTTAATGTCCGAATAACGCGCGGTTAAAAACCCGAAAAATACCCGAACGACACCCGAACGACGGGGGATTAAACATAACAAATATTGGGTAAATATTTGGAGTTGTGGACCCCACCTAAACCCACACAAGGGCCGGCCTAGAAGGCCTTGTTATGTCCATACATGTGTGGTTATGATAATGATCTATAAAGCTAGTATTAACCATGCATGAGCATAAAGCCAAAAAGGTGTAAGACATGTAAGTACAAGCATGCAACTTCTTGTCCCACCCTTACACAATTTGCGGCCCTATGGCCAAGAAAATCCAAGGCAAGATCAAGTATACTACAACCTAAACACATCCACTTACTAAACAAATCCTACATAAGATCTCATGTGTAATCATGGAAGGATAATAATCATTAGCTAAGTGCCAAAGCATGCAAGACTTTGCTTCCCTTTTGTGCAAACTTTCGGCCACTTGTCCCCCCCCCCCCCCCAACATATCACCAAAAGATCACTAGTACAAGCTAGACAAGCTACTAAGGGATCTCATGAATCATGTGGGTGATCTTGGAAGATTATAAAGGATTTGAAAAAGATTAACATGTCTTTCATAGATTCACAATATCTCCCCAACCCCTCTCTAACCTCACGGCACACACACACACTAAGAATCCACCAAGAGATCACCCAAGTACACTAAACAATCTTCATTAGATTACTTACAATATTTGAAAGATATGGAAGAATTATAAAAGGAAGACATGTGGTGAATACTTGGATAGCAAAGCAAAAATCCTTCTCTTTTCCTTTCCCATGGCCGTAGGTATTCAAGGAACACAAAACCCATCTTTCTTTCAAGTTTAACACATTCAAATCACTTCCAAACATCCATCATCAAAACCCCTATTGTGTGTTTCAAGCTTGGAGCTTAACCATTAAGGAAGAACACACTAAACCCCTCTCAAAATCAAAGGTTTTGTCTTCCCTAGCCTTGTGCTAGTAGTAAGTTTCTTAACCTTGTTTTGATTAATAATATTCATGTATGTGTTCTTAGAAGCAAGTTGTACATGAAGGGGGTTTAAAAGGTGGTTTTGAACATAATCTTTAATAGGTTTTACATGTGTAAAATGGAAGATTAAAGATATGAAAATAAATCATGGATTTGTTGATGATGATGTATTAGTCTTGAAAATATATAAAGTTTACATGTAAGACTAAGTAGGATGATGTTGAATATGTTAAAAGTAACTTTAAATCATCTTATTATGATCATCTAAGTTATAATATGTGGTAAAACATATTAGAAGTTCATAAAGGAAGAAGATGAAAAATCTAAGTTAGCTTACTTAGATGAATGATATTTTGATAAAATGGACAAATACATAAAACGCACATATAATTAGTCTCCCATATGGAATATAAGACTAACATAGGTATTTTGATACAAAAATAACTTGCCAATAAAAAGTTGAATCTTCAAAGTTTACTATTTCGAGTGAAAAATGTTAACTTTGAAAGTTAGAATAGAAAAATGCAACTTTTGGAAGTTAAGGGACTAAAGTTGTAACTTTGAAAGTTAGAGGACTAAAATGGATCTTTTAGAAACTATTAGTCCAAAAATACAAGTATGGAAAGTTTGGTGTCAAAAATGTGAGTAATAAAGTCTAAGGATGATTTTTGTAAATACTAGTAGAAATACTTGGGTATTTTGTAAAAAAGTGTATTTTTGAAAGTTATAAAAATACAAAGGGTTTTAAAATAAGGATTTTTATAAAATAGAGATTTTATAAAAATGTTAATCAAACTTGAGAAACTTATACAAAAATGAATACTTTTATATAAATGGGAATATAAAAGTATTGGAAGCATTTTTGTATCTAAGTTAACAAGTTGGGCTAAAATACAAACCTTCCAAGTAACATGGGTTAGAAATGTGGATAATATTTCTATAAAGCACATGTTGGGAAAGACTTGGAAGAATTAACTAATCGAGTTAAGATATCGAACTAAGACGCGTTAACGAAACATACACGGACAAAACGTGAGAAAAATGCCATTGCGGCAAGATGAGAAAATATATATTTTTAGGAAGTAAAATATATATATACATGGGTGAAAACTAACAAACACTTTCCTAAGTGTTAAGGGAATTATTCGTGGGAGAAAAGTACAACATAAACAAATGAGACGTTAAACAAACGTATATACTTAACAAGAAAAACTACACATTTATATATATGTACGCTCGTCTCGGCAGAATTCTAGTATATCTACCTAATGGGAAAGTAGATATGTGGGAAGGAAAGCCGCGACGAGAGGACAAAGATATATATATGTGTATGCCGTACCAACGAGATCCTAGTATGTTTATTTGAATGGGAAAATAAATATACGGTATGGTGAGTTGAATCGGACGTTAAGAATATGCAATCGAACGACAAGATCTTAGTATATTTGTTTAAATGGGAAAACAAATGTGCGGCAAAGTGAGTCGGGTCGAGGGTTGAAATATGTATTATATCGAGCGATGCGATCTTAAGTATAATTATTTAAATGGGAAAATAATTATATGTTAAGTGAAGTCGAGTCGATGATAATAAAATACAAGTTAAGGAAATATTAACAAGAGTAATATATAACTTGTAACACAAAGGGTAATGTAACGCCAACGAAACCTAGGATACGTGCTTAATTAAACGGGATTTGGAATAACTTGTGGTCGGGAGTTGGGTGTACAACTTGCCAAGGCACATGCACTATAGGAATAGTGACTTATACGTCTAGGACGTTTGTAGGTGCGAGACCCTCTATGCTATCTACCTAGTGAGCCAGACAGTGTTCAGGTGAGTTTCACGGCCCCATTTTACTGTTTTAACTGGGGGAAAGATATGTTTGTCAAATATTGTCACATGTTGAAAAGGTTTTCAAAGGATAAAATGTGATAAGTGGTATGATGAGTACTTGAGCAGTGAACGCCACTCGGGGTTGAGTCCTCTCTTCCGTAATCATTAATTCAGGGAAATGAAACCGAAAGAATATTTGGATAGTACTATTGGTGCCTGACAAGGCCCACCCCTAATCGATAGCGTCGATTATGCATTAGGTTATGCCTGGGGTGCATATATTCTGAACTTAAGTCGTGGGAAACCGAGTAACGACTCGGAGCGGGGCATTATTATCAGTCTTGGTTTGGTTATGGGGCTCAAGGGATTGCTCATCATTATAGTTTGTAGGAGCTAGCTACTCCTTACAAAGGCCACAAGTTGTGCAGGTTTCGCACATGTTGTAAAAACGGAATATCGATCGACAAGATCCTAGTATAATTACTTAATGGGAAAGTCATTATACGGTAAAGTGAGTCGAGTCGATGGTTGTGAAAATGTTATTGTTATGTAACTAAAACCTGTGAACTCACCAATATTTTATATATTGACGTCTTTTTAAACATATCTTTCAGGTAACTAAGTGCTGAATAGATATGGGGCTAGTGCGGTGGAATTCGGGATGTCGGATACTAGTCGGGGTTTCATTCACTGTTACCTTCGGGTTGGAACATAAACGGAAATCCCCATATTGAAAACTTAATGTTCATCGTTTTAAATAACGCCTTGTGCAATATTGTAACGAGATACTCATTTCCGACATTCTAATAAATTGATCTTTTCTGATTAAATATAGTTTGTGTTAATCTTGACTTTGATATACTTTCGAGCGTTGCGCCACGTGTTTCCGCCATTGGCGTGGTGTGACACATATAAACCTTAACTAAAAACAAAAATGTAAATAAAGCAAAATTTTATTATTCTATTAAAGAATAATGAGATGAGTTGGATAAATATACAGATCTTTCATTTTTTTTAACGGCTAAATTTTTTATCATTCATGGGATTTGAACCTCACACCACTTAGAAAGATAAGGTCTTATCCAACACTTTGATATTACTTGGCCAAAGACCTTTAGTATTATACAGATCTTTCTATTTTATATTTAGAAAAAGAAAATGATAGTCGGAGATTGCCATAACATTAACATAATAAATCAATGACTTTTGAAAGACACATTTTTCAATACTCCTTGTAATAACAAAATGCATTTTAAAATAGTGGTGCACACTTGTCCTAATCACACCAAAATTCTAGCTATGTAAGCTCACTTTCTCATCTCTTTTCCCCATTCCTCACATATCACACCTTTAAACAAAACCCTATAGCGTGAGAGGGTGAGAACCGGCTGGAAAGAGGGCACCGGCGACACTGGCGACGGTGGTGGCTGTGTGGCAGTCAGATGATGAGAGTGGTTGTGGGGTTAGGTGGTCGGGAGGTGGTAGGCGGTCCTGTGTATGATGGTTGTGATGGATCTAGTTGCATTGGTTGTAGTTGGATGACGATGATGAGGTTTGGATTGGTGTATCCTCAAATTCAGCCTCCCACACTGTCAAAATGTGAATAACGAACGCCACCCTAATCACAATGCACTCAATAACAAACCGGAAAAACGACAAGGTATTCTCCATTGCTAACATGCTAATGTGCCTACTTCGTTATTTCACAATAACCGGTCTTAAATTAAACGACAAGTTTACAATAATCCCTTTCTTATTGTTTGAAAAAATATGTTAAATAAAAATAATATGAAATAATTAATCGAATCATTGACTATTGACAATAGTTAGGATCTCTTTAATTTAATTTCTAAACGTTGGGAAAATTAATCAATTATTCATTTATTTGAGCACAAAATTCACTAGCCGTTGGGAATATTATTTGAGTAAATAAATAAACTATCCGTTACAACTAATAACATAACAATATATATACACACACAACACAATCTTCATCCTCAATTCTAAAACACCTGCAAAACCACAACTCAAACAAAATTACAAAATAATGGGTCTCTCAACCGAGACATATACTCAATCACACAACAAAACACACAAATTCTTCTTAATATGCAACTACATCTTACTAGGAGCAGCTTCTAGCTGCATATTCCTCACCCTCTCTCTCCGCCTCATCCCTTCCATCACGGGGGCACTCCTGGTCCTCCTCCACGTCATCACAATAGCCGGGGCCATCTCCGGGTGCAACGCGGTGTCCGCAGGCTCAAGCAAGTGGTACGCGGCCCACATGGTGGCCGCGGTCCTGACCGCGATATTCCAGGGGTCAGTATCGGTTCTAATCTTCACTACAACTTCGAATTTCTTGACCGCGTTGAAGTCGTACGTGAGGGAAGATGATGCGGCGGTGATATTGAAGATGGCTGGTGGTTTGTGTGTTGTGATGTTTGTTTTGGAGTGGTTGGTTTTGACCCTTGCCTTCTTTTTGAGATATTATTCGGTTGTGGAAGGTGGGAGGAGTGATGGGAAGGTGGCTGATGTGGATGAGAAGACGTGGACCCCGCCTTTTCGTGTTTAGAGAGTTGTGAATTGTGATGATTAAGGATGGATTAAGTTTGTGAAGTTGTTTTATTATTTGGTTATGATGTATGGTTTTTATTTGATTTGATTTATTTTTTGGAATTGAACTTGATGTTCATGGGTGATTTGGAAGATAGAGTAAAGATCAAATACATATAGTTTTTTTGTAAGAACTGTGAGAATTAAAGGGGGTAAAAAAAATTTATTTATTTTTTTTAGAATTTTTTTTTCCCATGTGCTTACATTCTTTCTAGATGAATAATACAAAAAAAAAATTAAAAAAATTTTTTTTTTTAGTGTAATTACGTCATTAAGGTAAATACATTAGTTTACACTAGAGTAATTATGTAATTACTCTACACGTAATTACTCTACACCAAATTTTTTATTTTTATTTTTTTTTTTAGTTTTCAATACTATAATACATGTTTAACAATATGGGAAAAAAAAAATTTGAAAAAAAAAATAAAAAAAAAATACCCTCCTTTGATTCTCACAGTTCTTACCAAAAAAGTTATTTGTACCGGATCTTTACTCTTGGAAGATATATATAAAACTAGCTTATACCCGGGAGCGTCCCGGGCTGAAAGTTTTACATTGTTCAGATATAATACATAAGAAGTTATGGGTCTTGCCAACATGGTCAAAAAATGTAATGTATAAAATATAATACATTGTTCAGATATAATACATAAGAAGTTATGGGTCTTGCCAACATGGTCAAAAAATGTAATGTATAAAATATAATACATTGTTCAGATATAATATAATAAGAAGTTATGGGTCTTACCAACATGGTCAAAAAATGTAATGTATGAAATATGATTGATTTAATATTGAATGATGTATTAGTAATGCAAAAAGAGTTTTGTATACATAAACACAAAAATTACTAATAACAAAAATTATAAGCATTAGTAGTAGTTGACATTGAAAATGTTAAAAAGATAAGTGTTTTTTAGTAACACCATTCATGTATAGCTAATAGTTTTTAGTTAACATAGTTATATAATAGTTTCTACGAAATATAAAATCTCAATATGTGGAAATAACGAAAGAAAGTATTACAAATCGATGTGTAATTTCTTTTTCAAGCTGTGGATCTTCAACTGGAGCGGAATGGACAGTTGAACTACCTGATCTATAATTAATGAAGTAGCAAATAATAATTCTTGCAAGTTAAAAGACTTCAAAGAACAGAGTTATGTTTCATATATTCAAAAGTGAATGAAAATATTTTAAGCCTGAGGTAGTCATCATGGTCAACCTCATAGCAAGAACCTACATACAGAAAAGATTAGCATGCTTAAATTCATATATGTTGTCATTATGAACCATTTTTTAGATCAAGATAAAACCTTATGTCGAATTGCCAACACATTAGCATTAGGTTGACTTTAGACATTCAATTTAAAGCCCTCTACTTCAATTCAGCTTATATACATTGTTATAGCAGCACAAACATATATAGTTAAGATATATGAAAAAACTGCAATTTTTTTTATAAATTATGAGAATTTGGTTTACAACAACAACATGAATGCAACTTGAATCACGGTTAAGTGCAACACACAAACCCCACCGTCACCGTCGTCTTCTTTCTTTTTGACAGAACCGGTCGGGCCGGCACAGGCCATGGCCGGCGGTTCCTTTCCTTCGACTCTCTCTTTCTCTACAGCTCTCTCTCTTACGTTATATCTTAGTTTAGTTTAGATCATAAACGGTTGAGAGCACAAGTACGATCCTCATCGGGTCGTTGATGGTTCCTGGTTGTGGGTCGTAAGCTGACCAATCAATAAACTTTACGCAGGCCGACCCGTAAACCTCAAGGTATGCTTCAACTTCAAGATCAGAAGCAAATGAGATAAACCAGGAAGCATCACATTACTGAAAAACATTCAGAAGAAAATTGAGTTAGTTTTAACTACACACTACAATAACAAATCAGCCAGTTTACACAAATAGTTATTCCCAAAAGGTTTAATCATCCTAGAACAAAAGTTACAACAATAGCAGTAAAAACTAAACACATAAAAAAACAACCTTTGAAAACAACCAACCATCCAACCTCTGTCTAGAAGAAAGTCTCTGATACAGATCATCAACCAACACCATCCTCAAACTCTCACCAAAATAATAAAAAAAACAGTCAATCTTATTGATCTACATTTGCAAAGAAAATATTTTTTGCTCAATTTATTTTCAATGGAGAAATTGATGAAATTGGTATCAACCAAAACCCGATAAGGAGGTCATGGGCCGTATTGTAAGTGAAAACAAAGCAGAGGAAACATTGGGTCTGCAAATCACAAACTAAAACCCAAACACCTACAAAATCGGTCAAAGAAATCACATTAACTACAAAGAAATCACATTAAATTAAAGAAATCACATGAGATCAAAGAAATCACATTAACTACAATACCTCTCCAGTGAAGGGATTAGAATCGTAATCGTTACCCATGAGATCAAAGAAATCACATTAACTACAAAATCAGAATAAAAATTCAGAGGAGAATAAAAGAAAAAGAAGAAGAAAGATAACTTATTAACTCCATTAACTCCAATTATTAACATCATCTATTAACTCCAAATCACTAACAAAACACATATCAATATATTATTATACCCCTAAATTATTAACATAATCCAGATCAATAAAATAGATGAAAGAAATCGTTAACTACAATAAAACAAAGAGAATCTGAACTTTAGAAGATAAACGTGATGAACAAATCGTAGATTTAGGTAGAAGACTTTGACAAAGGATGAAAGGAGTTAGTTAGGTGAGATGAAGTGGAATTAGGTTAAACGATGGTTTAATGTGATGGAGTATTCTTTTTTTAAACTTATATACCACTTGCCACATTGTGATGAACAAATCGTAGATTTAGGTAGAAGACTTTGACAAAGGATGAAAGGAGTTAGTTAGGTGAGATGAAGTGGAATTAGGTTAAACGATGGTTTAATGTGATGGAGTATTCTTTTTTTAAACTTATATACCACTTGCCACATTGTATGACACATGGCACACTCAAGAGGTAGAATGCATTATTGAGTGCCATGTCATCAAAAATGATTTGGTTTATTATAGGTATAGATGATTGATCTTCTTTCTAGTTTTTTTTTTAGCACAATCATTGAGGGCCAATCAAATTCCACTACGTTTGGTCTAGAAGGACTACCGTCCTTAATGATGTGGCAGCCTAGGTGAAGGATATTCAAGCGTAGTCGGATGGATAGATAGTCGACTCATCTCACGCACCCACCATACATACATAATATAAATAAATTTTAAAAATGAAAGGGAACATTAACGAGATAATGAGTAGAGAAATATATGTTTTTGCTTTGCAAATGTTCCTATTTCCTAAAGATGTCTTACAACATAATGTTTGATTTAGTGTTTCAAGATTGTCAAATTCGATACTTCTATTACTCCAATCTCCAATCAAGTTGTATCAAAACAGATACTATTCTTATAAATAACTTCGGATTTTTCATTATAAGGCTGGACGGTGTGAGATAGCGGCCCCGTCCAGCTTAAATTGTTAGCGCCTGAAACATATTCGGAGGCGCAAAAGAGGGTAAAATATTAGTACCGTAATGTACCAAATCGAAATTACCGATATGAAAAACACAAAAAAGTGTAACAAATTAATACCGAATTTCATAAAAAAGAAAACAAAGAAAATATTGCAAGAAAAAAAAAATTGCAAGAAAATATCTTTTAATACGGCGTCGTTTCACCACCTGGTAGACGATATGTATAATGTATCCAAGTTTGCCACCATACACCACCCATCATCCGTGATCCGACCCACAATACCGTTACAAACCAAACCTTATTATCCACAAAACCATCGTTTCTAATAATTAAAATCAGCAACAACAACAATGGATATCGAAACACCAACAAAAGCTTACGTCGTGAGCTCATTAATGACAGTGAAGCGAAATTCCGGCAAGACGTTCGGTCAAATAGCGGCGGAGACTGGTTTGACCAACGTATATGTTGCTCAGCTCTTAAGACGTCAAGCTCAATTGAAACCAGATACTGCCCGTAAACTCCGGGCAGCATTACCTGGTCTGACCGATTTGCATGTTTACCAGATGATGGAGCCTCCACTTAGATCGTATGACCCGTCCATTGTTCAAGACCCTACTGTTTACAGGTTGTTATAATATTATTCACTTATTTTTAATATTATTTCTAAAATTTAATAGATAACTAGAATAGTGGTAGTTTCACAAGCTCGGTCTCGGCTTAGCTCGGCTCGTTTAGTAGTATTTATTAGTTGATATATTAAATATAATAATATATAAAAATAATAATAGGCTCGTAAACTTGATAAGTGAAGCTCGGGCTAAGGCTCGTTTACTACGCAAGCTTATTTTTAGGTTTGGGCTTGGCTCGTGAATAAGTTTAGATAAGATCGGCTCGGCTTGTTTACTGAACAACTTTAAATGAGGGGTGAATGTTGTTAAATAGTAAAAATGTTTGTATTACGCTAAGGCTCGACGAGCCTGATGAGCTTGACATGCTAGGCTCGAGCTCGGGCTAGATAAATAGACGAGTTTTGTTTTAGGCTTGAAAAGTCTCGGCTTGTTTCAAGCTATTGCAAGCTGCTCGGCTCTTTTGCACCCCTTGTTTCGGGAAGCTGTATTGGAACTAGACGAAAGACCTTTCTTATACAGTAATGTTAATGATTGTTGGTTGCAGGGACGAAAGATTTAAAGGGCCAAAGCCCCCCCCCCCCCCTTTTTGCGCAGTAGTAGAAATTTGCGATTTTCGTAGGTAAATTGAGTCCGGCCCCCGCCAATTTGCGATTTTCGTATGTAAATTGAGTCCGGCCCCCGCCGATTTGCCACTACAGATCGAATAAAATTGAGTCCCCCCCCCCCCCGTTCGAGAACCAAGTTTCGCCCCTGGTTGGTTGGCTATTGACGGTTGATGGCTATGATTGTCAGTAGTTAGATAGTTATATTAGTAGAATGTACAGGACAGTAACTCTTATCAGCAAAAACTTTACTAGTGGTAATTCGAATACAGTTGACGATCAGTTACCACCAACCAGAGTAACTAACGGTCAGTTGTTACTGAATGACCATTTGCCACTGATGGACTGAAGTCTCATTAAGCAGCTTACTATTGATAACTAGTTAACTACCACTGATGATGAGCTACTATTGATAATCGGTTTCCTTTCAGTTTTGAATCAATCATGCAAATCCGAAGCAACTTCCAGAAGTATTTAGTGAAGCAACAGAAAGTTTTTCCGCCGCCAACGTCACGCACTGACTACGAGACCAGACACTGCCCCCTTGAACCATGGGTTCGTTGGCGCATGAAAGAATAGGCATGAACAAGCTTTTATACTACACCTTGTAACTCGTATAAAATTCATAGCTGTCAAAGCGCCTAGGCGCATAGTCCGAGCTCGGAGCCTAGGCGCAAGGCGCATAAAAAACGAGGGCTTTTTACAATTAGGCGCATAATATAAAATACATTTTTTAGGGATTTTAGAGATGTTTTAAGCTTGTTTAGGGCAACTTTAGGATGTTCTAGTGTTGTTTAAGACTTGTTCAGAGCTCATTTAGGATGTTTTAGAGGTTTAGGCAACTTTTAGCCTGAATTTGGCCGGAAAATCAGCCGATGAGTTTAAGTTCTTGTTTTTTATCGCCTGCACCTGGTTCCAGGCGCGCGCCTAGGCACCGTTTTTGTAACACCCCAACCGATGGCGGAATCATCGAGGTGTCACGTAGTGACGATTGTTCAAAAGCACATGGTACTTAAATGTAAATATTATTAAATAAAACCCAATAATTGTCTTACAAGGAAATGAAAAATACAAAGTCTTAAATAATGAAATAACTGCATAATAAAGCGCTAAAAGTTTCTTGATCAAACTGCACCTGAAACATGTACAAAATAGGTTTGGTCAACATAAGAAATGTTGGTGAGCATTCCTAGTTTTGATATATATAGTAGATTAAAAGTTATACAATTCAAGTGCAAGCTACAGTGCAAATATGTAAACCATGTATCAAACAAATGAGCGAAATCAACCCTGTGACTGTATAATGTACTGTATGAACTGTAGTGTACTTATCCAACAAATGGATAATAACTTAACAATGGCCACGGATTCTCCGATGAAAAAGGGGGAGAATCAACCTAGGCGGGTTGTCAATCCAAATAGCGCTATCCAATGTTAAGGTCGGCTTGTACCATGTTAATGATTTCACTAAGTACAAATGTAATCCACATGTATTGTCTAAGCATAAAGCACGTTGTAAGCAATACACATAGTACTAGAATTGTATTGTAAAAAAAATGTAAACTTGTATTTGAAATTATAATAGTGTACATGTAACACCCCAAAAATGTATAAAAGCAAAAAGGGGTAGGAATACTCACTGTTCACGTAGTAACTTGAAATTGGACTGGACAACGAAATATGAATTTGAGATTGCTCCCAAATGATTAACCTAAAGTAATTGATAATGTGTGAGTGAAATAACTCTAGGATACATGTATATCTAGGGCTTCGAATTGGGGATAACGTTTATTTGTTTAATAAACAAATTGTCTATTAATTATGAGAAATTTAATAAATAAATAAATAAAAGTCTTTTAATGAAATTTGAATTTAGAATATACACAATAAAGTGTTTGAAGTATAGAAATAATTTTTATAAAATTATTTCATTTAAAATAGATTTTTAAATCTATTTATTTATAAATAGCCAACATTTAACTTTAATATTCAAAAATACTAAAATTAAAGAATTCTTATTTTAAAAATCATATTTCTGTTCTAAATGATTAAAAATAATTTGTATAAAATTTTGGTGCAAAAATGATGAAAATTGGATTTATTATGATTTAATTATGATTAAATCTAACAAAAATTGATTAAAAATATAAAATAAATGATTTTACTGAATTAAAAATTATTTCAGTAAAGTTTATCTTTATAAAAAGTCAGGATAATTTTTGGAGAATTTAATAAGGTTGTTTTGATATATAAATGGATTTTTATAAATCTAATAGATTAAAAATGATTTAATTATTATAAATATTAAATAAATGAATTTCTGAAAAATAAAAATTATAAATGAAACTTTTATAACAGATTAAACAAATGTAATTTTTTTAGAATTTATAAAATAGTTTTGGTATTTTAAAAAGAATTTAAAAGATTAAAAGGTTTTTAATATATAAATATATGTAATTGTTTGTTTTAAAAAAGAAAAGAAAGAAAGGAACAAAAACCCGGTCAGAGCCGGGACTCGAACCCGGGTGACCTCTGAGTTGGAACAAGGTCACAACCACTTGGCCTAGGCCGGTGGTTGTGATGTTTCTGGTTTTGAATTAAATAAATATCATACGCGAAAACAAGATTATCCCCAATTCAGATTCACGAACCCTAGAAATTTCAATAATGCAATTCACTCATCATTGGCCCAATTGATGTTAGGGCTTTTGATGAGTGAACGCCGGTGAATAAAACCCATCAAGAACATTAAGCTTACAGTGTGTAATCGTGTATAATCGTCGGGTCAAAGCAAAAAGTCAACCACGAACTCGTTTACAATAATCAGAGTTTAATAGAGAGAATTGGAGGTTAAGGGAGATGAGTGAGCGAGTTGTTAAGCTGTTCCAAGGCTCAATTTATAGTGGGGATCAATGGGTTGGGTTAATTGGTAAGTTGACCTTGATTTGAATGTATACGCGTATGATTGAATGATTAGTCAACAATTGACGTGTAATAAACGTGTATTCGTGTTGTACAAGGCCGGTTATTACACTAATTTACCAAATATGAATCAATTATACGTTAATTACTGGATTTGATCAAGAAGGTAACCCACAGTTGACTTTCCTTGTCAACTGTGAAGGTTTATTGTGTGTATAAGATTAACTCGCGTCCGGGTTTAAAACAAGATGATGGTCCAGCCCAGTTGGTTATGTTTGTGTGAGTGTGTGGCTTAACCCGGTCTTGGCGCGGGTTCGAACCCCGGCCAAGACTATTATTTTTTTATTTTTTTTTTAAACGTAATAAGGGGGGTGTTTGGGCCGGCCTGAAGGCTGTTGGGCTTCATCAGGTGGGCCTCAACATAATTATTATTATTATTATTATATGATTAAACGAACCCGAATAAACGTTCAAGAATAATAGAAATGCCACGTTTATTAATTGCGTACAAATAATTATAAATACAATGAAAAGTGACGGATGTCACAGCATCCCCTACTTTTAGAAATTTCGTCCCGAAATTCCTTCAAGTGGTAGTCTCTGGAAAGAGGTGAGGGTACTTAGACATCATTTGGTCCTCACGCTCCCAAGTAAACTCTGGGCCTCGTTTGGATTCCCAACGGACTTTGACAATAGGAATTCGGCTTCGCTTAAGCGTCTTGACATCTCGATCCAAAATCTCCACAGGTTTTTCTATGAAGCGCATCGATTCGTCAATCTGGATATCCTCTAAAGGAACATGGAGGTTATCTTCAGCCAAACACTTTTTGAGATTAGAAACATGAAACGTTGGATGAACATTATTGAGCTCTGGTGGTAAATCGAGCTTGTAAGCCACCTTCCCAACTCGTTCAAGGATCTTAAAAGGGCCTACGAATCGTGGTGCAAGTTTCCCTTTCTTTCCAAACCGAAATACACCCTTCCAAGGTGAAACCTTGAGAAGTACCATGTCTCCGACTTGGAATTCTAGAGGCTTGCGCCTTTGATCGGCATAGCTCTTCTGTCTGCTTCGAGCAACTTGTAAGTTCTCACGAATGCGATGAATTTTGTCTGTCGTTTCTTGTATCAGCTCGGGACCGGTGATTTGTGTTTCACCAACCTCGCTCCAACACACAGGGGAACGACATTTGCGACCGTAGAGTGCCTCAAATGGTGCCATGTTAATACTGGAATGGTAGCTGTTATTATACGAGAACTCAACCAAGGGTAGGTGCGTGTCCCAATTACCACCAAAGTCGATGATGCACGCTCGAAGCATATCCTCCAATGTTTGGATGGTTCGTTCAGTTTGACCATCCGTCTGTGGGTGATAAGCCGTGCTAAGATTCAGTTGTGTACCAAGTGCGGACTGAAATGTCTGCCAAAAGCGAGAAGTAAACCAGCTATCACGATCGGAAATAATGTCTAGAGGAATACCATGACGGCTGACAATCTCACTGATGTAGATCTTAGCCAGTTTCTCAGCTGTGTAGGTCTCACGAATGGGTAGGAAGTGAGCAGATTTGGTCAAACGATCGACAATAACCCAGATACTGTCATGCCCGCGAGTGGTGCGTGGAAGCTTCGTGATGAAGTCCATAGCAATGTTCTCCCACTTCCATACTGGTATTTCTGGTTGCACAAGTAAACCAGATGGACGTTGGTGCTCAGCTTTGACTTTAGAACAAGTAAGGCATTTGGCCACATAAAGAGCTATGTCCTTTTTCATACCGGGCCACCAATACAAAGTACGCAGATCCTGATACATCTTATCTGCACCAGGGTGAATGGAATAACGAGACTTATGGGACTCGTCCATGAGGAAGGTACGCAGGTTGTCACGATCAGGAATCCAAAGACGGTTCATGAAATAAAGTAAGCCATTTTTGGTTTCCAACTGATTTTCGGCTCCACACGACATTTCTTCGTACATGTTGCCCTCAGTAACAGAGACATGTTGGGCTTCAATAATGCGGAGTTTAATATCGGACTGGACCTGAGCACAATAAAGCTGGGCATGACCTTTTCGACTAAGGGCGTCGGCTACAACATTCGCCTTGCCAGGATGGTAGCGAATCTCGCAGTCGTAGTCGTTTAACAACTCGACCCATCGTCGTTGTCGTATGTTCAGATCTTTCTGGTTGAAAATGTGTTGAAGACTCTTGTGGTCAGTGAAGATCACACATTTTGTACCATATAAATAGTGACGCCAAATCTTAAGTGCGAAGACGACCGCTCCGAGCTCAAGATCGTGGGTAGTGTAATTTTTCTCATGGTTTTTCAGTTGTCGTGATGCATATGCTATAACCTTGCCTCGTTGCATGAGAACACAACCAAGGCCTTGATTAGAGGCATCACAGTAAACCACGAAATCCTCACTGCCGTCCGGTAGGGTGAGGATTGGAGCATCACACAGTTTCTGCTTCAAAGTCTGGAATGCTTCTTCCTGACTGGGTCCCCATACATATGGTTTATCCTTATGGGTCAAGGAAGTGAGAGGTAAAGCAATCTTGGAAAAGTTGAGAATAAATCGACGATAATAACCCGCTAAGCCAAGAAAAGAGCGAACTTCCGTGGGAGACTTGGGTGTAATCCAATTCTTAACAGCCTCAATCTTAGCTGGATCCACGTGTATACCCTTTTCACTGATAATGTGTCCCAAAAATTGAACCTCTTTAAGCCAGAATTCACACTTGGAGAATTTGGCATACAGTTGTTCATTCTTCAAAAGACTCAAAATTTGTCTAAGGTGTTGCTCGTGGGCTGATTTGGTCTTAGAGTAAATGAGAATGTCATCGATGAAAACAATTACGAACTTATCCAAGAAGGGTTTGCACACGCGATTCATGAGATCCATGAAGACAGCGGGTGCATTCGTTAGCCCAAAAGGCATAACCATAAACTCGTAATGCCCATAACGTGTACGGAAAGCTGTTTTTGGAATGTCGTCTTCATGGACTCGTAGCTGATGATATCCCGAACGAAGATCGATCTTTGAGAAACAAGTCGAACCTTGAAGTTGATCAAAGAGGTCATCAATGCGGGGTAAAGGGTACCGGTTTTTAATGGTGAGTTTATTCAACTCCCGGTAATCAATACACATACGGAAAGATCCATCCTTCTTCTTTACAAACAAAACTGGAGCTCCCCAAGGTGATGAACTGGGACGAATGAAACCCTTGTCTGCCAACTCTTGAAGTTGACTCGCAAGTTCTTGCATCTCGGAAGGTGCAAGGCGGTATGGAGATTTAGCAACGGGCGTAGCACCAGGTACAAGATCAATACGAAATTCGACAGGACGCACTGGTGGTAGTCCCGGTAAATCATCAGGAAAAACTTCGGGAAACTCACGGACAACAGGAACATCTTGCATACTTTTGTTTTTACCTTTCTTTTCCACAATATGGGCCAAGAAAGCTACGTATTTCTTGCGTAGATATTTCTGTGCTTGGGTGCAAGACATGAGTTTAAGACCACTGGGTGGTTTCTCACCATAAACCCGTAAAAAGTCACCCGATGCGAGAGGAAACCGAATAAATTTCTCAAAGCAGACAACTTCGGCATGATGTTTAGAAAGCCAATCCATACCCACGATAACATCAAAGCTTCCCAATTTCATGGGTATAAGATCAATGGTGAAGTCATGTTCGTTGAGGCTAAGAGTACAACCCAGAATGATAGAATCGATTGAGATGGGTTTACCATCTGCGACCTCGACTGTGAAAGGCGCTCCTAATCTAGAGCGAGTGTGAGATAATAGAGGTTCGAATGCTAATGACACAAAACTTTTATCCGCACCAGTATCAAATAAAATTGAAGCATAACGACCATCAAGTAAAAACGTACCATTCACCACGTCATTTGTTTCCTGAGCTTCTGTTGCATTGATGTTGAAAGCTCGACCACGAGCCACTGGGTTTGCCGCATGGTTTGCTGGGACAAGTGCTGGACATTGGTTTCTGAAGTGGTTCGGATCACCACAATTGAAGCAAGCTCGACCATATGCTATAGGTTGTGGGTTTTGGCGAGCTGGTTGAGGATTAACAGGTTGAGCATTAATAGGTTGAGGTCGAAACGTAGATCGACATGTGGCAGCTACATGACCATACCTACCACAGGTGGTACAGTGGCGGCAAGGAAAATTTGCGGGGTGATGGTACTGACAGGTGGCACACTTGGGTAAGTTTCCACTATAAACCTTCTTAACAGGAGGAGCCTGAGCCATTGGAGCCTGGGCTATTGGAGCCTGAGTTACTGGGGCCACAACAGCATAGTTTCTACCCCTGGACTTCCGCTTCCTAGTGTTGGAACCGGTATTGTCTACAGCAACTCTTGATGATTCAGTAGTAGGGGTGGGGGTCTTCTCAGTTGATTTCTTGGTCCCTTTCCTAACCAAATTTCCCTTTTTGACGTGCTTGTCAGTCAAGGAGGCTGCAAGCTGAATGGCTTCTTCCACCGTAGTGGGTCTGCTTCCGGTGACTACATCTTGAATTAGGTCAGGCAATCCCTCGATATACTTCTCAATTGCTCGAGAGACCGGGGTAACCATGTGTGGAACCAAAATACTGAGCTCATGATAACGAGTGTTGTACGCAAGATTTTCACCACTGTCCTGTTTTAACCCGTGGAACTCTTCCTCTAGCTTCCTCATTTCGTTCCTAGGGCAGAACTTGGCGATCATAAGTTCCTTGACCTCAGTCCAAGACAAGGATAGAGCAACATCAGCGCCCCGATTACGCTTCTCACCATTCCACCAGGTCAATGCCCCCTTTTGAAGGACACTGGTAGCATAGCGAACGCGGAGGTTATCAGGACATTCGCTGTTCACGAAGGTACTTTCCATACTTTCAAACCATTGGAGGAGGCCAGTAGCACCCTCCTCTCCAGTAAACTTCGTGGGATTGCATGAGTTGAAGTGTTTGAAGGTACACCGAGATTGAGTTGCACCCTCAGTGTTGGTACTGTTGCTGTTCTGGGTTAACTCACTAACAAGATTCGGAATCACTGCAGCAATTTGCTCAGCGACAAGAGAAGCAAGGCGACGATCAGAACGTTGTCCAGAGGCACGTACAGTGCGTTGGCTAGCATCACGGAGCATACGGCGAGCAGACATCTACAAGACAGTCAATGAAAAGTTATGAGATTAATAAATGTAAGTGTAATATTGCATAAGAGTTATGATCACAAGATATCGTATGTGAAATAAAGGTATATCATTTGAAATATCTGTATAACATGTTTGGATTGCCCTTGTCTAGCTATAAAGCCCAACAAGAACGTTGACTTTTCAAGGAAATTGAGCCCAATGGTGATCAAAGAAGACATGCTTTAGCCTATAAGTGGACACTCACTCCAGGAATCCCCAGGTAAGCATAACAGGTCCGTAAATGGATTTATGCGCTATGCTTGCCTATGCCAGAAAACCCAGTGTACAGGCGTCCACCCTTCCAGATTGCACGTGTCCTTTTTCACACTCATTAAAGTTCAACAACTTTGAAGGAGCAAAATAAGAGTAGGCATTATGCCTAAGAGTGTCTTCATGAAAGGTACTGCTCCCGCTCCATGATGATGTAGTCTTTCCACTCCTTGTAGGACACCATCCTTATACGTCATGATGAAAGATGAGGAGAAAGGAGAAGAAGGGGAAAGATTGAGGAAGGAAAGTGAAGGGTAATGAGAGGGATGATAAATTAGGAAGTGTTGTACCTGAAAGTTGAAATTCGGTTATAGTCTAGGCTAAAAGGCATTCTAATAACCTAATTCCCTATAACCATGGCTCTGATACCAATCTGTAACACCCCAACCGATGGCGGAATCATCGAGGTGTCACGTAGTGACGATTGTTCAAAAGCACATGGTACTTAAATGCAAATATTATTAAATAAAACCCAATAATTGTCTTACAAGGAAATGAAAAATACAAAGTCTTAAATAATGAAATAACTGCATAATAAAGCGCTAAAAGTTTCTTGATCAAACTGCACCTGAAACATGTACAAAATAGGTTTGGTCAACATAAGAAATGTTGGTAAGCATTCCTAGTTTTGATATATATAGTAGATTAAAAGTTATACAATTCAAGTGCAAGCTACAGTGCAAATATGTAAACCATGTATCAAACAAATGAGCGAAATCAACCCTGTGACTGTATAATGTACTGTATGAACTGTAGTGTACTTATCCAACAAATGGATAATAACTTAACAATGGCCACGGATTCTCCGATGAAAAAGGGGGAGAATCAACCTAGGCGGGTTGTCAATCCAAATAGCGCTATCCAATGTTAAGGTCGGCTTGTACCATGTTAATGATTTCACTAAGTACAAATGTAATCCACATGTATTGTCTAAGCATAAAGCACGTTGTAAGCAATACACATAGTACTAGAATTGTATTGTAAAAAAAATGTAAACTTGTATTTGAAATTATAATAGTGTACATGTAACACCCCAAAAATGTATAAAAGCAAAAAGGGGTAGGAATACTCACTGTTCACGTAGTAACTTGAAATTGGACTGGACAACGAAATATGAATTTGAGATTGCTCCCAAATGATTAACCTAAAGTAATTGATAATGTGTGAGTGAAATAACTCTAGGATACATGTATATCTAGGGCTTCGAATTGGGGATAACGTTTATTTGTTTAATAAACAAATTGTCTATTAATTATGAGAAATTTAATAAATAAATAAATAAAAGTCTTTTAATGAAATTTGAATTTAGAATATACACAATAAAGTGTTTGAAGTATAGAAATAATTTTTATAAAATTATTTCATTTAAAATAGATTTTTAAATCTATTTATTTATAAATAGCCAACATTTAACTTTAATATTCAAAAATACTAAAATTAAAGAATTCTTATTTTAAAAATCATATTTCTGTTCTAAATGATTAAAAATAATTTGTATAAAATTTTGGTGCAAAAATGATGAAAATTGGATTTATTATGATTTAATTATGATTAAATCTAACAAAAATTGATTAAAAATATAAAATAAATGATTTTACTGAATTAAAAATTATTTCAGTAAAGTTTATCTTTATAAAAAGTCAGGATAATTTTTGGAGAATTTAATAAGGTTGTTTTGATATATAAATGGATTTTTATAAATCTAATAGATTAAAAATGATTTAATTATTATAAATATTAAATAAATGAATTTCTGAAAAATAAAAATTATAAATGAAACTTTTATAACAGATTAAACAAATGTAATTTTTTTAGAATTTATAAAATAGTTTTGGTATTTTAAAAAGAATTTAAAAGATTAAAAGGTTTTTAATATATAAATATATGTAATTGTTTGTTTTAAAAAAGAAAAGAAAGAAAGGAACAAAAACCCGGTCAGAGCCGGGACTCGAACCCGGGTGACCTCTGAGTTGGAACAAGGTCACAACCACTTGGCCTAGGCCGGTGGTTGTGATGTTTCTGGTTTTGAATTAAATAAATATCATACGCGAAAACAAGATTATCCCCAATTCAGATTCACGAACCCTAGAAATTTCAATAATGCAATTCACTCATCATTGGCCCAATTGATGTTAGGGCTTTTGATGAGTGAACGCCGGTGAATAAAACCCATCAAGAACATTAAGCTTACAGTGTGTAATCGTGTATAATCGTCGGGTCAAAGCAAAAAGTCAACCACGAACTCGTTTACAATAATCAGAGTTTAATAGAGAGAATTGGAGGTTAAGGGAGATGAGTGAGCGAGTTGTTAAGCTGTTCCAAGGCTCAATTTATAGTGGGGATCAATGGGTTGGGTTAATTGGTAAGTTGACCTTGATTTGAATGTATACGCGTATGATTGAATGATTAGTCAACAATTGACGTGTAATAAACGTGTATTCGTGTTGTACAAGGCCGGTTATTACACTAATTTACCAAATATGAATCAATTATACGTTAATTACTGGATTTGATCAAGAAGGTAACCCACAGTTGACTTTCCTTGTCAACTGTGAAGGTTTATTGTGTGTATAAGATTAACTCGCGTCCGGGTTTAAAACAAGATGATGGTCCAGCCCAGTTGGTTATGTTTGTGTGAGTGTGTGGCTTAACCCGGTCTTGGCGCGGGTTCGAACCCCGGCCAAGACTATTATTTTTTTATTTTTTTTTTTAAACGTAATAAGGGGGGTGTTTGGGCCGGCCTGAAGGCTGTTGGGCTTCATCAGGTGGGCCTCAACATAATTATTATTATTATTATTATATGATTAAACGAACCCGAATAAACGTTCAAGAATAATAGAAATGCCACGTTTATTAATTGCGTACAAATAATTATAAATACAATGAAAAGTGACGGATGTCACAGCATCCCCTACTTTTAGAAATTTCGTCCCGAAATTCCTTCAAGTGGTAGTCTCTGGAAAGAGGTGAGGGTACTTAGACATCATTTGGTCCTCACGCTCCCAAGTAAACTCTGGGCCTCGTTTGGATTCCCAACGGACTTTGACAATAGGAATTCGGCTTCGCTTAAGCGTCTTGACATCTCGATCCAAAATCTCCACAGGTTTTTCTATGAAGCGCATCGATTCGTCAATCTGGATATCCTCTAAAGGAACATGGAGGTTATCTTCAGCCAAACACTTTTTGAGATTAGAAACATGAAACGTTGGATGAACATTATTGAGCTCTGGTGGTAAATCGAGCTTGTAAGCCACCTTCCCAACTCGTTCAAGGATCTTAAAAGGGCCTACGAATCGTGGTGCAAGTTTCCCTTTCTTTCCAAACCGAAATACACCCTTCCAAGGTGAAACCTTGAGAAGTACCATGTCTCCGACTTGGAATTCTAGAGGCTTGCGCCTTTGATCGGCATAGCTCTTCTGTCTGCTTCGAGCAACTTGTAAGTTCTCACGAATGCGATGAATTTTGTCTGTCGTTTCTTGTATCAGCTCGGGACCGGTGATTTGTGTTTCACCAACCTCGCTCCAACACACAGGGGAACGACATTTGCGACCGTAGAGTGCCTCAAATGGTGCCATGTTAATACTGGAATGGTAGCTGTTATTATACGAGAACTCAACCAAGGGTAGGTGCGTGTCCCAATTACCACCAAAGTCGATGATGCACGCTCGAAGCATATCCTCCAATGTTTGGATGGTTCGTTCAGTTTGACCATCCGTCTGTGGGTGATAAGCCGTGCTAAGATTCAGTTGTGTACCAAGTGCGGACTGAAATGTCTGCCAAAAGCGAGAAGTAAACCAGCTATCACGATCGGAAATAATGTCTAGAGGAATACCATGACGGCTGACAATCTCACTGATGTAGATCTTAGCCAGTTTCTCAGCTGTGTAGGTCTCACGAATGGGTAGGAAGTGAGCAGATTTGGTCAAACGATCGACAATAACCCAGATACTGTCATGCCCGCGAGTGGTGCGTGGAAGCTTCGTGATGAAGTCCATAGCAATGTTCTCCCACTTCCATACTGGTATTTCTGGTTGCACAAGTAAACCAGATGAACGTTGGTGCTCAGCTTTGACTTTAGAACAAGTAAGGCATTTGGCCACATAAAGAGCTATGTCCTTTTTCATACCGGGCCACCAATACAAAGTACGCAGATCCTGATACATCTTATCTGCACCAGGGTGAATGGAATAACGAGACTTATGGGACTCGTCCATGAGGAAGGTACGCAGGTTGTCACGATCAGGAATCCAAAGACGGTTCATGAAATAAAGTAAGCCATTTTTGGTTTCCAACTGATTTTCGGCTCCACACGACATTTCTTCGTACATGTTGCCCTCAGTAACAGAGACATGTTGGGCTTCAATAATGCGGAGTTTAATATCGGACTGGACCTGAGCACAATAAAGCTGGGCATGACCTTTTCGACTAAGGGCGTCGGCTACAACATTCGCCTTGCCAGGATGGTAGCGAATCTCGCAGTCGTAGTCGTTTAACAACTCGACCCATCGTCGTTGTCGTATGTTCAGATCTTTCTGGTTGAAAATGTGTTGAAGACTCTTGTGGTCAGTGAAGATCACACATTTTGTACCATATAAATAGTGACGCCAAATCTTAAGTGCGAAGACGACCGCTCCGAGCTCAAGATCGTGGGTAGTGTAATTTTTCTCATGGTTTTTCAGTTGTCGTGATGCATATGCTATAACCTTGCCTCGTTGCATGAGAACACAACCAAGGCCTTGATTAGAGGCATCACAGTAAACCACGAAATCCTCACTGCCGTCCGGTAGGGTGAGGATTGGAGCATCACACAGTTTCTGCTTCAAAGTCTGGAATGCTTCTTCCTGACTGGGTCCCCATACATATGGTTTATCCTTATGGGTCAAGGAAGTGAGAGGTAAAGCAATCTTGGAAAAGTTGAGAATAAATCGACGATAATAACCCGCTAAGCCAAGAAAAGAGCGAACTTCCGTGGGAGACTTGGGTGTAATCCAATTCTTAACAGCCTCAATCTTAGCTGGATCCACGTGTATACCCTTTTCACTGATAATGTGTCCCAAAAATTGAACCTCTTTAAGCCAGAATTCACACTTGGAGAATTTGGCATACAGTTGTTCATTCTTCAAAAGACTCAAAATTTGTCTAAGGTGTTGCTCGTGGGCTGATTTGGTCTTAGAGTAAATGAGAATGTCATCGATGAAAACAATTACGAACTTATCCAAGAAGGGTTTGCACACGCGATTCATGAGATCCATGAAGACAGCGGGTGCATTCGTTAGCCCAAAAGGCATAACCATAAACTCGTAATGCCCATAACGTGTACGGAAAGCTGTTTTTGGAATGTCGTCTTCATGGACTCGTAGCTGATGATATCCCGAACGAAGATCGATCTTTGAGAAACAAGTCGAACCTTGAAGTTGATCAAAGAGGTCATCAATGCGGGGTAAAGGGTACCGGTTTTTAATGGTGAGTTTATTCAACTCCCGGTAATCAATACACATACGGAAAGATCCATCCTTCTTCTTTACAAACAAAACTGGAGCTCCCCAAGGTGATGAACTGGGACGAATGAAACCCTTGTCTGCCAACTCTTGAAGTTGACTCGCAAGTTCTTGCATCTCGGAAGGTGCAAGGCGGTATGGAGATTTAGCAACGGGCGTAGCACCAGGTACAAGATCAATACGAAATTCGACAGGACGCACTGGTGGTAGTCCCGGTAAATCATCAGGAAAAACTTCGGGAAACTCACGGACAACAGGAACATCTTGCATACTTTTGTTTTTACCTTTCTTTTCCACAATATGGGCCAAGAAAGCTACGTATTTCTTGCGTAGATATTTCTGTGCTTGGGTGCAAGACATGAGTTTAAGACCACTGGGTGGTTTCTCACCATAAACCCGTAAAAAGTCACCCGATGCGAGAGGAAACCGAATAAATTTCTCAAAGCAGACAACTTCGGCATGATGTTTAGAAAGCCAATCCATACCCACGATAACATCAAAGCTTCCCAATTTCATGGGTATAAGATCAATGGTGAAGTCATGTTCGTTGAGGCTAAGAGTACAACCCAGAATGATAGAATCGATTGAGATGGGTTTACCATCTGCGACCTCGACTGTGAAAGGCGCTCCTAATCTAGAGCGAGTGTGAGATAATAGAGGTTCGAATGCTAATGACACAAAACTTTTATCCGCACCAGTATCAAATAAAATTGAAGCATAACGACCATCAAGTAAAAACGTACCATTCACCACGTCATTTGTTTCCTGAGCTTCTGTTGCATTGATGTTGAAAGCTCGACCACGAGCCACTGGGTTTGCCGCATGGTTTGCTGGGACAAGTGCTGGACATTGGTTTCTGAAGTGGTTCGGATCACCACAATTGAAGCAAGCTCGACCATATGCTATAGGTTGTGGGTTTTGGCGAGCTGGTTGAGGATTAACAGGTTGAGCATTAATAGGTTGAGGTCGAAACGTAGATCGACATGTGGCAGCTACATGACCATACCTACCACAGGTGGTACAGTGGCGGCAAGGAAAATTTGCGGGGTGATGGTACTGACAGGTGGCACACTTGGGTAAGTTTCCACTATAAACCTTCTTAACAGGAGGAGCCTGAGCCATTGGAGCCTGGGCTATTGGAGCCTGAGTTACTGGGGCCACAACAGCATAGTTTCTACCCCTGGACTTCCGCTTCCTAGTGTTGGAACCGGTATTGTCTACAGCAACTCTTGATGATTCAGTAGTAGGGGTGGGGGTCTTCTCAGTTGATTTCTTGGTCCCTTTCCTAACCAAATTTCCCTTTTTGACGTGCTTGTCAGTCAAGGAGGCTGCAAGCTGAATGGCTTCTTCCACCGTAGTGGGTCTGCTTCCGGTGACTACATCTTGAATTAGGTCAGGCAATCCCTCGATATACTTCTCAATTGCTCGAGAGACCGGGGTAACCATGTGTGGAACCAAAATACTGAGCTCATGATAACGAGTGTTGTACGCAAGATTTTCACCACTGTCCTGTTTTAACCCGTGGAACTCTTCCTCTAGCTTCCTCATTTCGTTCCTAGGGCAGAACTTGGCGATCATAAGTTCCTTGACCTCAGTCCAAGACAAGGATAGAGCAACATCAGCGCCCCGATTACGCTTCTCACCATTCCACCAGGTCAATGCCCCCTTTTGAAGGACACTGGTAGCATAGCGAACGCGGAGGTTATCAGGACATTCGCTGTTCACGAAGGTACTTTCCATACTTTCAAACCATTGGAGGAGGCCAGTAGCACCCTCCTCTCCAGTAAACTTCGTGGGATTGCATGAGTTGAAGTGTTTGAAGGTACACCGAGATTGAGTTGCACCCTCAGTGTTGGTACTGTTGCTGTTCTGGGTTAACTCACTAACAAGATTCGGAATCACTGCAGCAATTTGCTCAGCGACAAGAGAAGCAAGGCGACGATCAGAACGTTGTCCAGAGGCACGTACAGTGCGTTGGCTAGCATCACGGAGCATACGGCGAGCAGACATCTACAAGACAGTCAATGAAAAGTTATGAGATTAATAAATGTAAGTGTAATATTGCATAAGAGTTATGATCACAAGATATCGTATGTGAAATAAAGGTATATCATTTGAAATATCTGTATAACATGTTTGGATTGCCCTTGTCTAGCTATAAAGCCCAACAAGAACGTTGACTTTTCAAGGAAATTGAGCCCAATGGTGATCAAAGAAGACATGCTTTAGCCTATAAGTGGACACTCACTCCAGGAATCCCCAGGTAAGCATAACAGGTCCGTAAATGGATTTATGCGCTATGCTTGCCTATGCCAGAAAACCCAGTGTACAGGCGTCCACCCTTCCAGATTGCACGTGTCCTTTTTCACACTCATTAAAGTTCAACAACTTTGAAGGAGCAAAATAAGAGTAGGCATTATGCCTAAGAGTGTCTTCATGAAAGGTACTGCTCCCGCTCCATGATGATGTAGTCTTTCCACTCCTTGTAGGACACCATCCTTATACGTCATGATGAAAGATGAGGAGAAAGGAGAAGAAGGGGAAAGATTGAGGAAGGAAAGTGAAGGGTAATGAGAGGGATGATAAATTAGGAAGTGTTGTACCTGAAAGTTGAAATTCGGTTATAGTCTAGGCTAAAAGGCATTCTAATAACCTAATTCCCTATAACCATGGCTCTGATACCAATCTGTAACACCCCAACCGATGGCGGAATCATCGAGGTGTCACGTAGTGACGATTGTTCAAAAGCACATGGTACTTAAATGCAAATATTATTAAATAAAACCCAATAATTGTCTTACAAGGAAATGAAAAATACAAAGTCTTAAATAATGAAATAACTGCATAATAAAGCGCTAAAAGTTTCTTGATCAAACTGCACCTGAAACATGTACAAAATAGGTTTGGTCAACATAAGAAATGTTGGTGAGCATTCCTAGTTTTGATATATATAGTAGATTAAAAGTTATACAATTCAAGTGCAAGCTACAGTGCAAATATGTAAACCATGTATCAAACAAATGAGCGAAATCAACCCTGTGACTGTATAATGTACTGTATGAACTGTAGTGTACTTATCCAACAAATGGATAATAACTTAACAATGGCCACGGATTCTCCGATGAAAAAGGGGGAGAATCAACCTAGGCGGGTTGTCAATCCAAATAGCGCTATCCAATGTTAAGGTCGGCTTGTACCATGTTAATGATTTCACTAAGTACAAATGTAATCCACATGTATTGTCTAAGCATAAAGCACGTTGTAAGCAATACACATAGTACTAGAATTGTATTGTAAAAAAAATGTAAACTTGTATTTGAAATTATAATAGTGTACATGTAACACCCCAAAAATGTATAAAAGCAAAAAGGGGTAGGAATACTCACTGTTCACGTAGTAACTTGAAATTGGACTGGACAACGAAATATGAATTTGAGATTGCTCCCAAATGATTAACCTAAAGTAATTGATAATGTGTGAGTGAAATAACTCTAGGATACATGTATATCTAGGGCTTCGAATTGGGGATAACGTTTATTTGTTTAATAAACAAATTGTCTATTAATTATGAGAAATTTAATAAATAAATAAATAAAAGTCTTTTAATGAAATTTGAATTTAGAATATACACAATAAAGTGTTTGAAGTATAGAAATAATTTTTATAAAATTATTTCATTTAAAATAGATTTTTAAATCTATTTATTTATAAATAGCCAACATTTAACTTTAATATTCAAAAATACTAAAATTAAAGAATTCTTATTTTAAAAATCATATTTCTGTTCTAAATGATTAAAAATAATTTGTATAAAATTTTGGTGCAAAAATGATGAAAATTGGATTTATTATGATTTAATTATGATTAAATCTAACAAAAATTGATTAAAAATATAAAATAAATGATTTTACTGAATTAAAAATTATTTCAGTAAAGTTTATCTTTATAAAAAGTCAGGATAATTTTTGGAGAATTTAATAAGGTTGTTTTGATATATAAATGGATTTTTATAAATCTAATAGATTAAAAATGATTTAATTATTATAAATATTAAATAAATGAATTTCTGAAAAATAAAAATTATAAATGAAACTTTTATAACAGATTAAACAAATGTAATTTTTTTAGAATTTATAAAATAGTTTTGGTATTTTAAAAAGAATTTAAAAGATTAAAAGGTTTTTAATATATAAATATATGTAATTGTTTGTTTTAAAAAAGAAAAGAAAGAAAGGAACAAAAACCCGGTCAGAGCCGGGACTCGAACCCGGGTGACCTCTGAGTTGGAACAAGGTCACAACCACTTGGCCTAGGCCGGTGGTTGTGATGTTTCTGGTTTTGAATTAAATAAATATCATACGCGAAAACAAGATTATCCCCAATTCAGATTCACGAACCCTAGAAATTTCAATAATGCAATTCACTCATCATTGGCCCAATTGATGTTAGGGCTTTTGATGAGTGAACGCCGGTGAATAAAACCCATCAAGAACATTAAGCTTACAGTGTGTAATCGTGTATAATCGTCGGGTCAAAGCAAAAAGTCAACCACGAACTCGTTTACAATAATCAGAGTTTAATAGAGAGAATTGGAGGTTAAGGGAGATGAGTGAGCGAGTTGTTAAGCTGTTCCAAGGCTCAATTTATAGTGGGGATCAATGGGTTGGGTTAATTGGTAAGTTGACCTTGATTTGAATGTATACGCGTATGATTGAATGATTAGTCAACAATTGACGTGTAATAAACGTGTATTCGTGTTGTACAAGGCCGGTTATTACACTAATTTACCAAATATGAATCAATTATACGTTAATTACTGGATTTGATCAAGAAGGTAACCCACAGTTGACTTTCCTTGTCAACTGTGAAGGTTTATTGTGTGTATAAGATTAACTCGCGTCCGGGTTTAAAACAAGATGATGGTCCAGCCCAGTTGGTTATGTTTGTGTGAGTGTGTGGCTTAACCCGGTCTTGGCGCGGGTTCGAACCCCGGCCAAGACTATTATTTTTTTATTTTTTTTTTTTAAACGTAATAAGGGGGGTGTTTGGGCCGGCCTGAAGGCTGTTGGGCTTCATCAGGTGGGCCTCAACATAATTATTATTATTATTATTATTATATGATTAAACGAACCCGAATAAACGTTCAAGAATAATAGAAATGCCACGTTTATTAATTGCGTACAAATAATTATAAATACAATGAAAAGTGACGGATGTCACAGTTTTTCACAAAAGAACCCATATTTGCGCCTAAGCCACCGCCAGGCGCTATAGGTGCACCTCACTGCTCCCGAGCGCCTAGGCGCGCGCCCGAGGGGCTTTTGACAACATAGGTATAGTATAAAATATTAATCTTCTTTGCTTTTGGTCTGAAGTAAATCTCGATGAGCCAAAATGACACTAAAATCACCAACAGGTTGTACCTGTAAGTTGACTTCGTCTATGTAATTGATTGAAAATGTTAACAAATCAAGATTTGATTGTTGGTATTTTAACTGATACTAATTCAACTATCAAAAACTTTGTTTTAATCATTGACCGACAGTGTTCAATATTAAAATTATGTAGGTTGAATGAAGCGGTTATGCACTTTGGTGAAAGCATTAAGGAGATCATCAATGAAGAGTTTGGTGATGGCATGTAAGTTACTCTTCTAATAATCCATTGCAGACCCTTTTCAAACTACAGAAATGAAGATTTAGATGAACGCTTGTTTGAATTGCTTTCCCTTTTGTGTGTGTTCTTTAGAATGTCAGCTATAGACTTCTTCTGCTCTGTGGATAAAGTGAAAGGCGTGGATGGGAAGGATCGCGTGGTGGTGACATTTGACGGGAAGTATTTGCCACACACTGAGCATGTAAGTCATCTTACTAACATCACTAGATTGTTCTTGATATTATGATAGAATTGCTTGTTTCGTTTGCTATGAAATATGAATTTAGGGGTTGCAAGATGTGTGGGTTGCGTAATAGGTCATATTTTAATACTGTCCAACGGCAAACACTTTTAGTCTGTTTTTTTTTTCTCTTATGTTTTTATAAACCATGGTGCGTTCATTTAGACTGCTTGACCCGTTCCCCCTTTGGTAAAAGATTTTATTTGACCAGTTTGAGATAAAACGAAACAACACCCGTTCATGAGTAAATGGATAGAAATTCCACCTATGATACGGGTGACATTGGACAATTAGTCAATAACATAATAAATTCAATGCATTTTTTGGTATTGACCGTAACCAGTGAAAGCGTACTTGTTCTAGACTACCTCAGGTTCAATATATCTTACTTTCTTTTAGAGGGCGAAATGGGCAGGGGTGGGCGGGCTGTGTATAAACCGGCATCTTGATGTGGGCATGGTCGGGTTGTAGAATTCTATATAAATACTATGTTAAAAATTATTGCATTTCAATAGCAATCTGATTTGTTTAATAAAATAATACATGAGGTTTTATAACTTATGCATTTCAAATACATTGTTTGTGACTTTTGACACTTTAAATCATTTCCTTTTAAGCTAATTATCCAAATTTACGACGGCTGTTAAAAACAAAAACAACCTGAATCGACCCATTGATGAACGGGTCAAAAAGAAATGCAACAATTGGGTTAACAAGTTTAGGTTGATGTGAACATTTATTATAAATAAAAGGGTTAAGACTGTTTTAAACATTTAGGGAACTTTTGACCCATTTGATCCATTTTCATTTTACTACTATCCGTGCTGAGCTGTCATCTTACATATGGTGTGAAGTTACCACCTCCAATATAAGCCAACGCGGATTGCATTATATGATACTCGCAATCATTAACCTATCTATGTATCCATGGATACATGATGATGACAAACTAAGACAGAATGCGAATGCGTGTTCTTAGGATTTTTTGATAATTATTCCAACTTTTTAAATTTTTTGTTGTTTCAACTATGCAGAAGGTGGAGCACATGGTTTCAAGGTTGAATCTGCAGAAAGATTAAAAATTTGGCCAATGCCTATTGGATCTTCACCAGATACTTTGGCAATGTTTTTAGATGTTTTGATGTATTTGGATATATTAATGGTCAAGTTGGTTGGCTGGCTTTTAACAAGGACAATATAACAAAATAAACATTTTTTTACTCCACATTTTTGTCACTGTTGTATGCTCCCCAGTCACCATCCAAGTTATAGCATTAACCATACTATAATAATAATAGAAAAAAAAATTGCATGAATGGTTATGTGATAGGTGGTAGCAAGCAAGACTATCCGTTGTGGGCCGTGAGCGAGTAGACACGAGCGAGTTTGGTGCTCACCCCTAACCACAACAGCTCCACACGAACAGACGCGGCACGGGCACAAGCGATGGTGGTCACGTGCGTTAACGGGAGAAAGTGAGCTTTGGTCGCGCTGGTGGTCACCCCCAGCCACAACGGGATCAAGTGACTGGGTTACTTGAGAGTGAAGTCGGTGGCTCGCGCCTGCTCGCTCGCGACCGACAACGGATAGTCTAAGGTGTGAAGAAAAGTAGCCTGAGTTATTATATTGTTTGAATGTTGTGGAGCTCATTCTGTTTTCTTTTAAGTTTTATAACTGAAGTTAAACCAATAAGGATTGATAAAATAACTTAATATGTGCATCAATAGCACGTAGTTGGACTCATAATTGTAATTAACTAGTAAATTACGCCCGCCGAGTTATACCAGTGGTATTGCGAGGGTCAAGTAATCGGATAACACAACGTAGAGAGTCGTATTGTTCCGTCGATACGACGGCGCGCCTTGCAGCGAGCAAAACGCCTAAACCGTCAGAAAACAATTGATAAAAGAAATCATCTACAATCCTGGCCAGCAGCCAACGACGTGGCTGTCATCGCGACTTACAATAGCATTCACAGTAGATGCTTTATATTAGTGTGAGGGGGGCCTCTATATTATATAGAGTGTGTATAAGTGGTTGTGAGTAGATGAGAGAGAAAATATATAGAGAAGACACTGTTCATCAGTAAATTTGGAGGAGACACTGTTTACCCTCCATAATTTTTTAATATTTTTAAAAGTGGTTGTGAGTAGAGTAGAGGAGAGAGAAAAGATAATTATAAAATTATAAAATAAGTATTATTAAATAGAAAAGGAGAGAGAAAGGTAGTAAATTTTAGTATAATTATAGAGATGGAGATGAAGTGTTTATTGTGAATGCTCTAAGGGTCTACTTTAGTAGTAAGTAAAAGATTCTTTCAATGGTATTATTGTAAATACGTGAAATATGAAGGTTCTTTACAAAAAATCAAAGATTCTGTCAATGGCATTATCGTAAATACGTGGAACCTTAAGGCTTTTTACTAAAAATTGAAGAGATTTTATTTGCCCTTGAACACACAATTAATTACGAAAACGCTACGCTACTGTAGCGAAGGATGGGAATTGTTATTTATAATAATTTGACGTATTAATAATGAAATAAACCAGCAAAGTTGGACACGTTGATATAATGAGTTAGAAGCAACATTGTAATCGGTTAGACCGGTTATAATAATACATGTCAAAACTAATTACAACAATTAGTCAAATATATGAAGTTTGATGTATCCTAATCCTATAATTGGTGACATGTCATGTTATATACATATGCGTCAAAACCATTTACAACACTGAATCAAACCTAAGAAAGAGACTCTAAACATGATCATGACCTGCAAGGCGCCACCCCTTGATCTTGCCGGCCAAAGTCTAAACAACGGGGATTGCATCAAGGGCCCCTAACCCTGCTTTTTTTCTAATAAACTTCCTTTTATTTAAAAAAAAAAAAGTGATTGATTTTATTAGCAAAGTTAGACACATCGTTGTAAGGGATTAGACACACCATGATATACATGTGCTTCAAAACAAATACAATACTTGGACGTCTCGTTATAATAGGTTAGATGCCTCTGTGTGTTAAAAGGCACATTACATAATTACAAGATGCACCTTATATAATTACAACAACTAATTAAAAAGTCCCGTTATAAGACTATGGGGTGTGGTTCCCCTTCCCCCTTCCTTCCCCTTGTCCACATAAGCGCCACCTCATTTTCCCCTTTTCCTCCCCCTTCTAGGGGAAATGGTTCCCCTTCCCCCTTCCTTTTTTTTTTTTATTTTTTTTTGATTTATTTTATGGATTTATTTTATTGATTTTATTTTTCATTAATATTTTTTTCATTAAAATTAAAAAACACATTACATTTAACTTAAAAAAAAAACGAAAATAAATAATAAAAACACTACATATTCATCGATCCCCCGAGCCATCTTTTGATAATATTATCCTTAACTTTCGCCGCCACCTTACGTTCCTCCTCCGTAAGGTTATCGAGAGGAGCTTGCATCAACGCCAACTCTGTTGCTTCTTGTCTCGACATCTCCATTTCGAGGCGTTTTCTTTCCAACTCTACCCTCATCGCTTCCCTCGCCGCCGTTTCTTCTTTCTCTTTTTTTTCCATGTTTAGCCTCTCAATATCCCTCGCCCTCGCCTCTTCTTTCTCCTTCTTTCTTTCCAAGTACCTCTCCGTTTGCTCCTGTTTAAACTCGTTAAAGTTTTGAAGCAACAACTCAATTTTCTCCACCGCCTTATCTTTCACCTCTTTTGAACCGGAACCAGAACCGGTTTCGACACGCTTTCCTTTTCCGCCCGATGCCGCTTTCTTGGCGGTGTCCCTTCCAGGCGGCCTCACAGAACGCGGTGTAGGCGCCTCGTCTTCAAACTCCGGGTCGTCATTGATGTTGATAGTACAACGAGCATCCGACCGACCACCACTATAACTCCCCGATGTGCTCGTTTTCGACCTCTTTGCTTTTTCCACCTCATTTTCCACAACCTTGAATTTTTCACACTTCGAGAAAATGTCATACGGTTTCATCAACCCAAACGCCCCGTTCTTGTCGGTGTATGTTTCAATAGCCACCTTCAAGACGTTCTCGTCACTTTGACCCGTGGTACGATTATTCCAAGCATGTTGATGGTAACCCGCAAAACCTTGACATTTTCCCATCATTTCCCTACATTTGCTACTAACCGAGTGCGTGGTTCGGTTTTGTTCACGTTGTAACAACTTGTAAAACTCCTTAACCACTTGGTTCCAAAAGCCGTCCCTTTTACGATTTGTAGCTACAAATATTATTAAAAAAGTTAGTAAACATTAAAAACTTAATAATTATAAACAAAAAAAAAAAAAAAACAAACAGAAGGTTTTAAAAAGAAAAACGAAAAAAAGAAAAAAAAAACAAAACAGTGGGTAAAAAACCGGAAAAAACAAAAATAAAATAAAATAAAATAAAACAGTGGGTTTTTGGCAAAAATAATAATAAAATCGAAAATTTTTTTAAAAAAAATAAACTTTTACCTAGAATAGGGTCGGTAGAAGTGATAACCCAAGCTTTGGCCAACGCCTCCAACTCATTGGGCTCCCAATGAATGGGATCCGCCTTTTTTGTACTCGGACCTTCATCTTGGGCACGTTTTTTTCCTCCTTTTTTTGTAGTTTTTTTGGTACGGGCCGGTTCGGTTATGGGAGGAGGGACTTGGGTTTCGGGCACGTGATCATCATGGGAGGCCAAAGAAACAAAATCGTGCTCGGGTTGGGTTTGGGTTTGGGGTTGAGGTTGCCATTGATGTTGTGGCATGTGCCATTGGTGATGTTGAACTTGCATTTGCCAAGGATTAAACCCGGTTTGGGTGTTAAACCCGGGAAAAGGTTGTGACGAGGGTGTACCGGGTGTCGAGGGAAAACCGAATGGTGGTTGATTAGTGGGGTGAACGGGTGTGTTCGGGTTGAAGGGGCGTCTTGGATCCATGAATTTTTATAAAAAAATAGATGAAAGGATTAATATTTTGTTTGTGTTTTGGTTGTTGGTTGTATTGGAATGTATTGTTTGGAATGAAAGTGTTAAATAAAATAAAGTATATAGGTAACTTTTTTTTTTTTTTTTTATTTAAAAAGTATCCGTTACATTAACCCCCCAACGTTCAAAAAAATTTTCAAACGGTCAAAACTTTCTTGGGAATGAGGACGGGGAGATCGGGGAGAATCTCCCGTGGACACCGATGGCAGCTCGGGGGGGGGGGGGGGGGGGGGGGGGGCGGTGTTCCCCTTCGGGGAAATTGCCACCTCACCCTTCCCGATCACTTCCCCTTCCCATACCCCATAGTCTAATGAATTTAAAAACATTATATGATTACAACAATAAATCAACCTAGGAAGTTGGACGTCCTACTACAATAGCTTAGGTCCCGTGTCTTAAAACTTAATATGTTAATCAATTAAATCTAAGAAATACCAAGACCCGCAACTCTGCAAGGGTAATGCCCACATTATCCTCCCCGCTTAACCCTAAACAACCAGTGGGCTGCTGCAAAGCCCTTGACCCCTTCTTTTGGTTATGGCACACCGATACATTCAAAACTACATTAACCGTTAAAAACATCAAATTTAAAAAAACAAATATAACAAGACCCTTATAAATAGTTGTAAAAAAATAATTTATAAATTAAAAATCAAAGGGACCTTGATAACAAAAAAGTCAAAACACAGGGATCAAAAACATCAAAAGAAGAAAATAAAAGTACCTAAATTGTCACAAACCATAAAAACCAAAGAACCTAAACCATTGCAGCAGAGATAAGGAGGCGACGTAGCAGAACCCTACCGTACAACCTCCAATCGCCACCGCTTACGACGGCGTACGACTATCCGTTCCGTCGTATCTCACCTAACAATAATCCGTTAGTTTCCTTCAATCAATTCCTTTTATATCATCTATTTTTTGTTACATTTTTATTATGTTCATATAACCCTTACTTTACCGATACCTAATATATGTTTCGATAGCATTCGACACTTTGTTTGTTAAATAACCGTAATAGTAGTTATTGTTCTTGATAATTATAGTTTGTTGTTGAAGTAGGCGATTGATTGCTGTTCCATCTAGGTTTTGTTTGATGTGAACGATTTTTAAAACCTAAAATCGTGATTTGAATTTGTGTGATAACTTTGAAGTAGGTGATTAGTTGCTGTTATATCTAGGTTTTATCGATGTGAATGTGTTTGAAACCTAGAATCGCGATTCGAATTGGTCTGATAACTTTGAAGTAGGCTATTGATTGCTGTTACATTTAGGTTTTATCGATGTGAACGTGTTTGAAACCTAGAATTGGATTTGAATTGGTGCGGTTACTTTGAAGTAGGCTATTGATTGCTGTTCTGTACTTCTATAGTTCTATTTAGGTTTTACTGATGTGAACGTTTTTCAAAATCTAGAATCGCGATTCAAATTGGTGTAAAAACATTGATCTAGGCTATTGATTGCTGTTATGCCTAGGTTTTATCGTTGTGAACGTTTTTTAAAACCTAAAATCGCGATTTGAAATGGTGTGGTAACTTTGATTTTGTGTGATGGAGGTTGAATTATGTTATGAGTATCTGGTATTGGTTCTGATTACCAAGCTCACATTAATTGCAGGGCTAGGGTTTTTTGAAGGTTGAGGGCTATCAAGTATCAACTGTTTAACGGTAAGCGTCCTGGATTGACAGGGAGTTTGTTTTTAGCATGATGAGAAAGCCTACTGGGCACAAGGAGAGGTACTCAATTAAATCTGAGATCTCAAGGGTTGACTTGAATGATGGGACTTCTGCACGAACACGACCGTTTAGCTTTGATGAGATTATGTCTAGAAGGAAAAACAAAAAGCAATCTGAAAGTGTTGAAGATGAAAGAGTTGTCTCTGAGAAGATCTATGGTCGTGTAGAATCTGATAGACACAGACGAAGGGACAATGTTGATGGTGGTGAACAACATGCTTCCAAGGAGCATAAAAAGGTAGCTTCGCGAACAAAAGAGAAAATAGTGGAAAGTGAATACAGAGAAAGTTATAGTAGTCATAGAAGATCAAAGGTTGATGATGATGGTGTGAAGGATAGTAGGAAAGAAAGAGGTGTTCCTGAGAAGAGAAAGAATCACGATAGGTCAACTGATCACTTTGATCATGAACATGGAAAGAGACATGATAAGGAATATGTGGTTAAAGATAGGGACAGAGGCAAATCTGAACATGGCAGCAAGAGGACTCAAAATGTATATGATGATAGTGGGAAGAAACATGAATCAAGAAAGTGGCATGATTCCACTACTTCAGAGAAGAAGCAAAAAAAGTCATCTGAAGCTCGAGACGGAGATTTTAAGTCAAGAAGCAAACGATCCAGGAGTAGAGAGCATGAGAGAGACAGAAGTAAAAGGTCTAAATCGCCTTCACCAAGGGGACAAAAGCAAAAGTATTATGATGCACGTGAGCATGAAGAGCTATCCTCACATTCTGCAAAAGAAGGGAAGAAGGTATCAAATAATGGTTCAGATAACAAGATTAGAAGACATGATGCATCTGCAAGTGGGCTTGGTGGTTATTCACCAAGAAAAAGACGAAGTGAGGCTGCTGTTAAAACTCCTGCCATAAATAGTCATTCTCCTGAGAAAAAGAATGCTGGATGGGATCCGCCACCTGTCAAGATGGAAAGCAGTTTGCCTTCATTTAACAAACCTGAACTATCTAATAGACATGAGGTGTCTAGTGTGGGTCATCCCATCAATCCAAGCATCCCTAAACCAACTTTTGGTGTTATTTCCAGCATTACCTCAACAATGAATGTCTCAGTTGACTCAGTCCAGCTAACTCAAGCAACACGGCCCAAAAGGAGGATTTATGTAGAAAATTTACCATCTTCAGCCTCTGAGGCTGCAGTTATGCAGTGGCTTACTGGTTATCTTCGACCATTTGGTCTTACTCATGTTCAGAGCACGAGTCCATGTATTAGCTGTATTGTAAGTATATAATTTCTTCCAGACATGCCTTTCAAATTTCAGTATTTTTCATTTTATTGATTATTACTGTTTCACTGCAGGTGAACAAGGAAAAGGGCCAGGCTCTTGTGGAGTTTCTCACACCTGAAGATGCTTCTGCCGCTCTCAATTTTGATGGGAAGTCTTTCTCTGGCAACATTGTTAAAATCAGACGCCCCAAAGACTACATTGAGGCAAAACCAAGTGTAAGACTGATAACCATGTTCACTTATGATTCTCTCATGTGTTACATATTAGCATGTGAAGCGAACAAAAATAGAAATTTAGATCTACGAATTTAGGACGGGCTTAGTTTTTACCTTTGCTGAATTCGCATATAAGTCCTTGCACTTTGTATAAGGTATAGAGCATCATGCAAAAAAGACTTTTTTTTAGATTTTGAGATTAAGGATTTTATAATTCAAAGGAAGCTCTTATGATTGTTAAGAATGATTTTTTTGGTTAATTTTAATAGGTTAAAAGATCAAGTTGTTAAAAAATAAAGTCTGGGGGCTTGCAGGTGAATTCAGTGAAAATCTATTGGGTTTCTCTGAATATGCTCTAGTCTCTTGACTTTGTTTAACTAAAGTTCTTAAACTCTTACAGTAAATTTATTAAGGAACAACCAGTTTTCACGGATGAATAATATTAGTCATCCATCTTAGTGTGCTTACTGCTTAGAATGTGTCAATATGTAGCCAGTTCTGGTGCCTGCAGGTATAGTCTAGAAGGGCAACATAAGTTCTCGTATTAGATGCATACAATACCTGATGGCCTTTAATAGCTAAAAAAAATCTAAATGCAAGGTGTAGGTAGAGGTGGTTAATAGGACTAGATTAGGATTAGGAGCTGTTCTAAAAATAAAGCTAAATGCTGATCCAAGATCATGGACAGGAAGGAAATTGTATTATGTATGTTTATAATAGCAACGCGTGTGTCATTTTAGTTTATAATTATCTACTTTAATGAAAGGACATCTACGTTTCAAGCATAAAATCTTATCAGCAAATGTAGGTTTACAAAATAGCAATTCACTAATTTGGTGACAAAAAATCAGCGCATCTATGCAAGTATTCCCTTATAATGCTCGGTTAAAGGACCCGAGGCTAAGTGAGGTATGCCACACTAGTAGGACAATGAAGTCCTACAATCTTTTTGTAAAGAGCTTTTGTTGCTTAACGTTTCTGTTTGTTCTGATTTTTCCCTTTATACTTTTTCAAGAAAAAAACAGGTGATGGATATATGAATGTTTTCTTCTAATTCTAATATAAGTTAGCATTTATATCCATGACTCCATGTATTGTTTCATCTATATGAAATTATTAGGAAATGTATGGGTTATATGTGAGATAGATTCAGTGATGGGTTTACGGGTTTAAAGGTGAAACCGTGAAAGGTTTCTAAGTATGCTGATACGGAAATTAACTTTACTGCCTTATTTTCTTTAGTAGAATATAACCAAAGGTTTTATTGTGGGAAACATGGGAAGAATTATTTTCATTGGAAAATCTTTTTGTCCTAGAGTTGCTATCTTCTTTTTTTTTTGCTGTGTTGCATGTGGACAACAAAACTGTTGAAGAATGTACTTTGAATTCTTAAACTTGTTTCATACCTAGTATCTGGTGATTACAAGTTATTGTTGATATTAGCTTAAATCAAATCCAACTTAAGTACCCCCTTCTTTTTCATCCTTTTTAATAATATTTTTTGGTCATCTTTTCTATGGAGTATAATCTTTCTGACAATCACGTTGGATTCTTACATAGGCTGTTTATGTTGGGTATATCATAATTCACGTTGATGGTGATGAAGCCGACTCCTAACCATAAGAAGATTTTCAGGTGTAGTGTAATATTTTTTTGCGGAGTACAAAAACTTTCACTGTAATGGCAATTATTATTTCTTGCGATTGCAGGCGCCTTTTCCTTAAAATAATGTGGTACCATGGTAGTTAGAGTCGCAAGGTCTCTCTTATCGCCTAGGGACAATGCGTGAAAAAATGTGCACTAGACCAAATAAAACCTTGATAGTAAGAAAAATATAAAAATATATTATAGGCATATAAAATCAGTTAGCAATTAAAATCATCCTGTTAGTAATGGAAGTTCAAAAGTAATAACAATTCATTAATATACATTGTTCTTAAACTTTCTTTCTAAAGCCATTGAAATTGAAGTTTGTGAAGATGATTTTTATATTAAAGCTGGTTAGGAACTGAGTTTTCTGAACAGAAACTTGAAAAAAATTTAAGAACAAAAATCCCCCAAAACTTTTGTGAATTAGTAACAGTAAGAATGAATGATAAAATTCTATTACTCTAATAATTAAATGAAAAAGATTAAAGGGAAAGGGATGGGAACTCATCGCTCTAATCTCTTAAGGAAATCAATCCACCGAGAATAAAAGGAAAGGGAACATGATAGAAACTCAAAATTGGCTTGATTAAACTAAGAAAAAGAGTACGGACAGTGCCCTGTTCGAGAAGAGTGATTTCCAAATACAAGGTATAGAAACCCAGATTTCTGATAATAAAAACGACGACAAAACCTAAAACCTAAAACAAAAGATATGAATAACGTAATTTAGGATAACCACTGCTCCTAAACTTTCGCTGCCTAATCACCCACTAGCCTACTCTTGTGATAACTTCTTTGACCCAGCTAATTCCCCGAATCTTTCTGACCTGGAACAAGTACCCACCTGATTTGGGCCTGGGCTGCTACCTGGGTTCGTATCAATGCATCCACTCTGGACAAGCGACTTGTCCTCAAGTCGGCTACTGGACCGCTAACTCGTACCTTCTGATGACTCTTGCTCGAATGACTCGATGGTGAGATGATGAAAAGCTGCTGAATTCTGCGTCTCAGATGTCATTTCCTGCAGCTTATAATCTCGGCCCTCTATAGTGAATTTTTGGAACATTTTACTCCAATTAGCTTGTACCGTGTTCAATGTAGCCAACCACTGTATACCAAGGACCACATCCCCCCCCCCCCCCCCCCCCCCCCCCCCCCACACACACACACAGTGAGAAAGGGTCAAATCTTGAGTTATTTGGAGATCAGCTATGTGCAGTAAAACATGCTTACAAACGTGGTTGGAACGGATGATGTCTCCATTGCCAATTCTCACCCCAAAGGGAGCGATTTAATGGGTTGATAAGCTGACCTTAGGAACCAAGGAATCGTTAATAAATTCTGGGTTGAACCACAGTCGATTAGAACGACACTTTGGAAGAATTGATATAGGCATATAGCCCTGGACTACCAATGCCGAGTGATGCGGCATACCCATGATGGCGAGCAAGCTAATCTCAGCTTGTTCTTCACTTGTCCCAAAATTTGTAACATTATGATCACCAGCCTCCAACAATTGCAACGAGCTTGTTTTGTGTCTATGCCTTGGACCATATTTTTTCTCCACAACGAAAACACTTTCCTTTTAACAAACCTAGCTTGCTTCTCTGTTTCTGAAATGCGAAGGGGTGAAACTGGGGTTGTGTTTCCAGTTGTTACAGTTGGTAAAAGGGCTGGTTTGGTGGTGATTGTAGTCTGAGTGCATTCCTTTCTGGTTGTGGGTTATTTGACTCGAATTCTAACGCTAACCCCATAGCACTATAAACAGTTCGAGGTTTGTGAATCCAGACATCCGCCTTTCTTGGTTTTAAAAAGCGCTAGGCGCACAAAAGTGACGAGGTCTAAGCGCATCGCGCGAAAAGCGTGGGCTTTTCGTACCGAAGCACGCACTAATTATATAATTTTTTTTATATATCTCATATATATATCCCATAAGTTTTTAGCTTCATTTACCCAAAATATAGCTATAAATAAGGTTTTTATATGATTTTACCTATATGTACAAGCCAAAAACACCAACGTACAACATTTTTATGCATAAAAATACATGGTGTATGCTAGGTGCGCGCCTCAGGGCCAAAAGCGACGTAAAAAAAGTCAAATTTTGCGCTTTTATTGCACTTATGGGAAAATGGGTAGGCGCAAAGGCCTGAGGCACCCTAGGCTGCGCCTTGATGCGCCTCATGCCTAGGCGCGTCAGGCGCGCTTTTTAAAACTCAGCTGCCTTTAATTCTTCTTTGAGACCATTCAAAAACTCCTAAAAGGCAATGATCTGGCCAGTCTGAAACTCTTGAGGATCTTTTAGCAAATTCCTGCCTATATTCCTGGACCGATCCTGTTTGTCTAATGCTACACAGGTGCTCGTCCGGGTTTTGAAACTCGGCTGGGCCAAAGATTTTGTTGAGAGCTTGAGCCAGTTCTTCCCAGAATGAAATAGGTTGATCAACTAACAACCATGAATAGAGGTCTAATGCATCTCCCTCTAAGTGCATAGAAGCGACATCCACCTTTTCCATATCGGGTATATTATAGTACCTGAAATACTTTTCCGCCTTAAGAATCCAGCCTCTCAGGTCACCCTCACTGTACTTCAGGAATTCAATTTTGTTGCATGGACGATAGTGTTGACGAGGTCGCCATGAATTTTCTTTCTCATCAATCGGCTTTCACGTGACTTGAGGGCTGCTATTTCATCCTTCAATGTATCCATCGTCTCCAATTTTGCAGCAATTGCTGCTAATTGTGCAGCAACTGGATCTGTTTGACCCACCCTGCTGTCACCAGAATTGCTACAAGTCTGCACCATGATTTTCCGGCAATGGAACCGGAAATGGAACCAATGATAGAAACTCAAAATTGGCTTGATTGAAACTAAGAAATAGAGTACAGATAGTGTCCTGTTCGAGAAGGGTGATCTCCAAATGCAAGGTATAGAAACCCAGATTTCTGATAATAAAAACGACACAACCTAAAACGAAAGATATAAATAACGTAATGTAGGATAACCACTGCTCCTAAACTTTCGCTGCCCAATTACCCACTAGCCCACTCTTGTGATAACTTCTTTGATCCAGCTATTTCTCCGAATCTTTCTGACCTGGAACAAGGACCCACCTGATTTGGACCTGGGCTGCTACCTGGGTTCATATCAGAACACCTCACACCACCAAGATCAAAGATCTATCAAGGAAAATGGAAATTCAGAGGATAAACTTTCTTAATTCACAAACATTTTTAAATGTATTATGCAAGAGTGTGCTATACTTGGTAACCTACAAACAACAACTTTCTACTCCATATGGCACAATGTATAATTAAGTATTGACATCTCATTAGCCTTTTTACACGTAAAAGAAAACAATTTAGCCTCTTAAGTCTTAATTTTGTCTCCTTTCTACCCCACCTTCTCACCTTTTTATGCCTCCCTTAAAATAGCATTACTGTTCTCCCTCTTTTATTTTCTCTCTTCTTCCATTGTAGGTTAGTATCAAATTAATTACTTGAAGGTCTTATCACTAATGCTTAAAAATGAAAAAAAAAAGGTCCTCTTGAAGAGGCGTGCGCCTTGCCCGCCTTCAATACAAAACTCTTTCTGCAATTCTACTCTTCATCGTCGTCAAAAGATGATACACCTTGTTTCTTTTGCTCTGTTCATAGCTTCATTTTTAACTTGTTGCTGGTTCTTTTTCTCATTGTTGACAAGTCGTAGTACATCAAACAAGATGACCCATCATTTTAGAAATCCAAAGCACATTGTTCTAAAAAGAAGGCTTGAAAATAACTTTGTTAGCCTTCTTTCTTAGGTTCTTTAGCCCATTTACTTTTTATCCAGTTTTGACTCATGAACATGTGCCAAGTGTGTAATCAAATGTCTTGTTAAATTCTTGTTTAGGTGAACTATCTCGTCATGTTTAGAAGACTACATTGGTTATAAATAAAAACTGACAAGAAAAACTACTCTTCTAATGGTGTTTTTGACCTGCGATAATCTTCCTGATATCCCCAAGTAGATCTATTCCATGGGCCGCACACGGAGTTCAAACAAGTTTAGCCTATTTGACATTAAAGAAACAGTTGATTAATTTGGACATGAAGGAAATAGTTCTTCAATGACGGACTTGAAATACCAAGGAACTTTTTTTAACAGAAATTTGATTCAATACCAAACAAACTCTTTTATGCATTCTTGCCAAAATTGTATTATTTCATACCGAGTGCAAGATTGGCAGGATAATAGATTAATGATAATTACTATCAACTCTGATATTCATAGAGCATGACTTTTAATGCGTAACAGAACTAGAGACCCACATTATCAACTGAAAGCACATACATAAACATGATATTCAAACCACAGAATTACAGATTATCTGCCTACTGGATAACAAGAATGTAGATTACTCTTGTCTATGTTAAAATCTTAACGTTTATGTTCCAAATTCAGATGGATATTCCAAACAAGAAAAAAGATTCAGCTTTATCGACTATAAAAGACAACTACTGCATAGAAGAGCCTTTAAGAACCCTTTGAATGAGCAGTGGTAACTGTTGGCAATAGAACTATAGAAGATAACTGCTGTGTAGAGGATAAGATAGAGAAAAGGATATCAGAACTTTAGATTAAAATATCCAAGTAAATGTCTAGCTGTTAGAATTTAGAAACATAAAAAACTCTCTGAATTCCAAAGCGACCACTTGATATCACCTGCTTCTGGCCTTAGGGGTGCATCTCTGTTGCCCTAGGTGTTGCCTGAGCACCTGGGTGTGCACCTTGTGTGCAGTGCTTATTTTATTTTATTTTTTTACAACTTTTAGCCCTAAATATGTTCTGCCATGTAATGGAACTGACAGATTATTATTTAAGCATTAAAGTTGTATAAACGTAGTTATTTTTGTAATTCTTCCAGTAACAGTATCCTTTTCCTATAGTTGTACTTGTGTATAATGTTGTTTATAGTTCTACAAATTTAGTCCTGTGTAATTTCTGCCATATGATGGAACTGGTAGATTGATATTAATGTTCTAAAGCTTCCAGTAAATATATAGTTGCCTCGAATCTCGATATTGGTATGGCTAGTTATTATTTTATGTTGTCATGCATGTGATAGCATAACATAGTTAATTTTCAAACACAGAGTAGTCGTTGGTAATTAAGTTGTGGTTGCTGAGGTTACTATTGATGTAGCAGGTTTTCAGACAGTTGCTATTTTCATGCAGACTGGTGTATTGGAGAAACCTGTGGCTGGAGCTGTTCCAGTTAAAAACATTGTTGAAGACTCCCCTAACAAGGTTTGCTTATGAAGCCATCAAACTCTCTCTTTACACACTCAAAACATATTTCTTTTATATTATATCTTGGTTTGTTGACTTATTTGTTTATTAGGTTGCCACATCAGGGTCATGGTATTGCAAGTTACATTTTCCAAAGTTTTGTTCTGTTTCTGTATTTTTTTGGGGCAAATTACTCTTCTTGGGCTGTTTGTGGCTCTGATTTATGTTGTGAATGTTTTGTGTTTTTCTCAAACAGGTCAAATGCGACAAATTATAAATGTTAAGTAAAACAAGGACTTGAACGGGTTAAATAGATTGAGAGTTATCTGAATTGTGTTTTTAATGCTAGCAACCTCCTAAATCGTTTTATTCATAAATTTAAATTATTGCAATGTTTTTTCTTTGATCGTATTCGATTCATTATTATTATGTATAAATGTCGTAAAAGATGAACAAAAAGGTGTTTGAGATCAATCTGACCTGGCCAATTTTGACCCGCACTATGCTACCTAATTTTTCTGATCTGCTCATCTTGCCAATTCCACCTGTAGCTTCCGGTATAATTCTTGCTTGTGATAAACTAATATGGTTTTGTCTTGCAGATGTTTATAGGTGGGATTTCGAAAGTTATTACATCTGAAATGGTAAGCATTATTGCCTCCATTTCTTGCTTTTCATCCTCGCTTTCTTCTTGAAGCATCTAATTAGTGTAATACTTCATAGCTCATGGAGATAGCTAGTGCTTTTGGACCTCTAAAGGCATTCCATTTTGAGGATAATGCACATCTTCATAGTCCATGTGCCTTTGTTGAGGTATAAAACCGCTATTTTATTATTTTTGTTTATGGATAAGCCTTGGATTTCATCAATGTTGGTTTATACAGCCCTATCTATATTTTTTTCCTGTAAATCTTATTTAATTTTTATCTACATTTATATTTTGCAGTATGCTGATCAATCAGTGACTGTCAAAGCATGCGTGGGCCTTAATGGCATGAAGCTGGGTGGGCAAGTCCTGACTGTAACTCAAGCAACTCCTGATGCTTCATTAGTGGTACACCATCACTCTGTTCCTTAGTAAATGGAATAGGGTTTTATTCTCTACTGTATGATCTAATTTAGAGGTGGCATATTTGACCCGTTTACTTATAAATGGGTCGATTTGGATTATGTTTAAATTTAGCAGGTTAAATGGGCCAAATAAAAAAAATATCTAGAAAAGGAAACGAGGTTGTATGAGTTAAGAAAATCCTAAACGTATCTTTTAGTGCATACAACTTTTTAATGATTTTATTAAAAAAAAAAAAAACTGTATTAATGTTGTGATATTATAGTTTTTGTAAGAGGTGATTTGTACACACCCGTATAGCATGCAATTTATATTTTTAAATGTGATGGCATGGTAATGTCAGTGTACAAATAGACTCTTTAATTTTTAATTATACTCAGTCCACTAAATCACTAATGAATGTATAAAGTAACAAAAGAAATGAAAAAAGGTGTTGCAAGTAAACCCTGCCATACCAAAAATACCTCTGTGATCCTTTTTACTCATGGGGTTGACTCACCTGTTTTGCCACGTGTATGTTCTATGCTCTTGGATTTGAGATGTTTAGTGACCATAATATCATTAGGGAAATCATGGCAACCAACCTTACTATGGAACTCCAGTGCACGCACGACCACTTCTTGAGAAACCTACACAAGTTCTAAAACTCAGTAATGTGGTATGTTTTCTCGGGTTGGATGTTGAATTTGCTCATTTATTTCTTTTGTAATATTAAATACTTACCATTGTGATATGCTTGTTCTCTTTCTGTGGCATAGCTGGACCCACACAGTCTACCATCACTTTCGGAGTCGGAACTGGAAGAAATACTTGAGGATATACGCCTAGAGTGTGCCAGGTATAATACAAGCACGCTTTATTTCCTAGAGTTTCTAAATGCATACGGATTTGTGTTGAAGCTATTCATTTTCTAGTACTGATCAAAATTTGTCACGTTGGGTTGATCATCTAAAACTTTTATATCAGTTTTTTGAAATTTTTATTGTTTTAACTTATAGATAATAAATGAAGCCTTATTTGATTACAAAACAATACCATGAGGATAATAATTAAGTCTTCGAATAAAATAATTTAGGGGGTTGTATGCGTGCATTAAATTTGACTTTGCGTAAGTTTCAACCTGTTCGACCTATTTGACTTATTCCCATATGAGCTTTTATTCTAATTTAGCTTACTAAAAATGTTTTGAGATAAAATGTACCCTAATCCCATTTGAGCCATATGCATTAAACATGCACGCGAAGGGAAATAAAATAGAGAGATGGGTTACGTTTAAGTTTTCTGTATGATACATCTATCTTTTTTGTAATATTCTCTAAAATAATTTGTAGGTTCGGCGTGGTCAAATCCGTCAATATTATTAAGCAAACTGAGATGCCAACAAGCTCAGAAACAGTTGAAGTAACTAGAGAAGCCAAGTCCATGGTGGATGAAGCAACTAAAGAAGCTAGTCCCATGGCGGATGAAGCAACTAAAGAAGCTAGTCCCATGGCGGACGAAGCAACTAAAGAAGCTAGTCTCATGGCGGACGAAGCAACTAAAGAAGCTAGTCCCACTGCGGATGAAGCAACTAAAGAAGATAAACCCATGGTGGATGAAGCGAGTATAGAAGCTAATCCTAAGGCAGATGAAGTAACCGAGCTTTCATGTAGTGATAAACTGCAGCAGCACGAAGAACCTGCAGATGAAAACAACTCTCATACTGAACCCGAAAAAGTAAACGGGGTTAATGGCATCATTGGTAATAAACATGAAAACAAGACGGGAAAAGATGAAACATGTGATGATATTGAGACGGAAAACAGATCATTAAAAGTAGAATCAGACGATACCATGAAAAACATATCTGATCTTATCGACGCTTTTGAGGTGGGGTGTGTATTGGTGGAGTACAAAAGAACAGAAGCTTCTTCCATGGCCGCACATTGTTTACATGGTCGGGTTTTCGATGGAAGAAGTGTGAGTGTAGAGTATGTTGCATATGATGTTTATCGCACCAGGTTTCGGAAATGAGTTTTTTTTATAGCATCTTCTAGCGTATCGTTTTTGCCTAACGTGTTGTTTGATCTTCATTGGCAAGTTTTCGAATAGTCTTAGACTCTTGAGATGGAAACAAAGGATGTATTGTATTGTTTCATTGGATCTAGAAAATTTTACATATCAACCTTTGCTGAGCTCGAGCTTATTATTTGTGTAACCTTTAGTAGTATGTTAATTATCTGTGGTGTTTTGTTTGTATGCCAAATTTTATTTAGGGGTTTAACAATCTGAGCTCGAGCTTAACTTGTTTTCGATAGTAAAGCAAAGGCTTTGGATCTCATTTTTATCGTTTGACCCACCATTGCCATTCTTCGCTGTTCTAATATACACCTGTTTCTTTGTCCCCCAATTCGTTTTCTTTTTGCAATTGATTTTGCTGTTGTAATTCTTTTTCTTTTCGCAATTTATTTTGATGTTCGCTTAATCAGTTCTTCGCTTGCATAAATCATCAACATTGGCCAAACCCGACCCATATCTCTTCAATTCTCTTTGATGCTCATTGTTTCTGAATTACTAATTCTAAACTAATTTACATTGCTCATTGAGTGCTCATATGTTAGTTATTGATTGCCTAGTTCTTTGAAACAATATGCATGTGAAATTATAAAACAATATAATCCGCTTATATATATAGGTTAAGTATAAATAGAAAATCCCCTTAAATTGAGAATCATGCAAACTCTTTGTTACAACATGTATAAAAAAATATTGCATGCAATATACATTTAGGGGAACACGTTGAGCAAAAAAAAAAAAAAAAAAACCTTGAGTAGATTTTTTTTTGTACAAAATAAAAAATAAACCAAGTTATTACTTGTGTAACATATACCAGTTGTTTTTTTTTTGCAAAGCCAAATTGTTACATATGTCGTTCCCTAGTCAGAAAAAAAAAAAATATCTAACATGCCTCTAAATTAACGTTAAAAATAAATGGAGTTAATAAATTAAACGGAAATGACACCAAATTAGAAACCTTTTGCAAAACTGTCCAAATCTTAGAGACGCTTTTAGCTCTTAACTCTTACAAGATTACTCTTGAAGTAAAGATAGAAACACTAACACGTATAGATTAAGCGAATGATTTCATGAGAGGGGCTAAACCCATGTCGAATGCTGGCTTCCTAAACTTTGTCGATGTTGAAAACGTCATTACCACACTCGTTTACATTCCAGCCATCTAACCCATGGAATATCCCTGCGTTTCTCGATGCACTCATCTTCGATGCACTCATCTTCGATTTCAACATCTCGTAATCCTTCTTTCGAGATATCGTAACCTCGATGCCACTTTGACATAGAGCTAGATCAAGGTAGGTAGTAATTTAATTGATGAAGCTAAAGATGGGATGAACATATACGGATCCCAATACCGAAAATATCGATACCGGTTCATTTTCGGTACCAATTTGGTACCAAGTTTTGGCGAAAATCAGTATCGATTTGGTACGTTACCGGTATGTATTTGTACTTTAAGGTAAAATACTGATACCATACCGGTACTATACCGACACCGATACCGTACCATATATTTTCGGCATTGGTACCAAGTTTTGACAAAAATCAGTATCTGTATTTTTGGTGTCAGTATTGATTCGGTAGTCCACTGGTCCAACTAAAAAAAATTTGATGGATCTAGCAAAATTATTCAAACTTCACGAAAGATTTTAGCTATCAATAACTTTTAATGACCAAACACCTTATGGGAATAATAGTATAATACCCTCCATTGCACTTTAATCTCATCCAAATACGTAACATGAAATTTCATTTATCATTTCAAAACATAAAGTTTTTCTTAATGTCACGCACACTTTACGTAGTGTTTTTCTTTTCATATCGTCACCTATTTTTTACTTTAAACTACAAAGCATAAATATGGCGACTCGGCTCAAACAGATCATATACATTACGTTGTCTCATGCACCACATTCTTGATGAACCTCATATGGGTTCCCATTTAGCTTGGAGGACACTGACGCTCACTTGGTGTATTGTGTGCCACTCACTGTAAAATTAGCAAGGAGATGCATTACCGTCCAATACTTTGTTGGATACTAGCGAGTGATTGATCACGTTCATGTGATACAAACTGTTACAAGTATAATGGTGGGATGTCCATGATCACGTAATGTATATAGATATCTCTATGCAACTTGAGAGTTCTTACAACACCAATGCATACATTCGATACCGCTCACCATTCAAGGAAACTAGGAATCCTTTGCATAATTAGGTGATTTATTCTTTTTCAAAGCGCGATTGGTATGCGGGAATAAGCAAAAATGGTGAAGTAGTTGTTTCAATCAGCGACTTCTCACACATCATTTACAACAATCGTTTGCAGTCTGCAACGTGTAAGAAGTTGTCCCCAGAAGCCGCTAATCCGTTCAGCTACATCACTGAAGTCGCTGATTCATTCAGCTACATCACTGAACTCGACCGCTAATTTCACCAAAATTCCACCTTTTTTCACCTATTCAAACTTATGAAACGCTACCATTTTTTTTCATATACACTCGTATAATAACACCGAGTATTTTTAACCTTTCTAAATTTCTATTATCAAATTGATTGTCTACTACCATGGTATTTTGCTATTAAGGGAAAAAGAAAGAAGAATGCGAGGCAGGGGATGATTCGGGGTATGATTTTTTTTGGTAGACATCTTGAATGAAGCCTTTGTTTCATTCAGCGACTTCAGTGATGTAGCTGAATGAATCAGGGACTTCAAACTGATGCAGCTAAACGAATCAGCGGCTTCTGGGGACAACTTCTTACACGTTGCAGACTACAAATGATTGTTGTAATTGATGTGTGAGAAGTCGCTGATTGAAACAACTACTTCACCATTTTTGCTTATTCCCTGATACGCATACCAATCGCGCTTTGGAAAAGAATAAATCACCTAATTATGCAAATGATTCAGAAACTAGTATCTAGTTGAATGCATATCTATAATAATTGGATTTCGTCATGTAAGTAATTATTTCAATGGAGCCCCCTTTAACATGCAAACAATGGTTTAAAGCTCCATAATAACGCCTCTTGTATTTTTTTTAGGTTGTTGAAAAAGGTAAAGTGAAGTGGTACCCGCCAAATTTCTCCGTTCACCTTCATTATTGCACTCACGATCCTTCAACAACCCCCTCCCCCAATGGCGCACGTGCAATGATTTGGAGGGGGCTATTGGGCTGAGGTGGCAGAGAGCGCTACCCTATAGCACCCAACCTTATTGTTGAAAGAAATATTGAGTTTGGAATGATGTGAACCATGCGCACACACCTGAAAGCCGAGAACTTATTGTTGAAAGAAATACTGAGTTTGGAATAAGAAGTTTTCTTCTTTGGTCATAGAATCCAGTGACCGATAGTTTACGTGCATAAATATAACGTAGTAATTTCAGAATTCAAACAATCACTTCATGATTAAAAACATAGCTTTCATTATCGATTTTTATATATTATTGTCAAATTTATAAAATTTTAACTTTTATAAAGTATCTAATTCTATATAAAATATAATAAAAAAAACATGTAATATTATTGCTTTTTATATGTTTTCTATTTAATGTATTCTAAATATCATAAGCTCACATAAACTAATCTTGACACTTGACTTTTTGGAATAAATACAAATTTGCCTCAAAATATGATTATTATTATTATATGCATTATGTGTTAGCATCATAAACTAATTTTGACACTTGACTTCCTTTGGTTTATAATGCACTATCGTACGGATATAGATAATAGGTAAAGAATTCTCATATATTTTTTTTTTAATAAAAATCTTACAACGGAACCTCCACCCTTACCCAAGAAATCTCCATTAATCACAAAATTGCCACTTAATAAAAAAACCCACTCCTCTAAAACGACAACATTCACTCATTTTCTTACACATCTCATCTCTCCATATAAAAACCCCCAATCTTTCCCCACCTTCTCTCCACCACCCTGCCACCGTCTTCCACCACACATCACCACCGTCCACCACCGTCTCCGTCGTCAATCACTTCCATAAAAAAAAACAACCGCCTGTACACCCGATCTATCTTATTCTTATCAAACCCTAATTTTCATTTCCTTTTGTTTCTCTCTCTCTCTCTCTCTCTCTCTCTCTCTCTCTCTCTATTAAGTCTTAACTTCCCGTATTGACGATTTTACCCCTGTGTTTACACATAATCGAACATAAATTTACCTTTTTACCCTTCCCTGTTTTTCTGTAGTTTTTCCTCTCACCGGTTTCTGTTTCTCCCACACCGACGATTCACACACTTTCTCTCCCTAAACTTTTCTCAATTGACTATTTTACCCCTGCGTTTGCGTTTAAAATTACGATGTTACCCCTCCCTGTTTCACTATAGTTTTTCATTTTTCATCGATTCACACACTTTGTCTGTCACTATAAAACTTGTCCTTATTTACGATTTTACCCCTACATATTAACATCTATTTACGTCTTTACCCCTCCGTGTTAATATGTTATCACGACTTTAATCCTGCTTCTCCGTCACCGGCGATTCACACAGGTCACCTGAAACCTAATCTCATCGGTTCATATTATTATATCAATCAACATTTTCCGACGAGTTATAAACAATGAACGATCAACGTCCGTACAGAGACATACCTCATCATCAACCGTCACGAATAATAAAGCGTAAGGACCGAGAACCACCACTTCCTCCGGCGAAACGTCCACCGCCACCACCAGCTCCGCCGCTTACGACAGTTTATTCATCCACAACTGCCGCAGCAACAAAACCTGCAACAATGACGTCATCAAAGAACAAACTATTAGCAGGTTACATGGCGTATGAGTTTCTGAAGAACGGGACAGTGTTAGGGCGTAAATTGGATACCGATGGAGCTGAAACGACGGCGTTTAAAGGCAGCGAGAGGTGTGAACAGTATGAGCAGATTACGAGCTTGTTGATGATGAAAACGGACGGTGGAGATTGTATACCAGGTGTAGTGAATCCTACACAGCTTCGTCGTTGGATTGAAATGTAATAATAATAATAAACTAATAAGTAATAACTGAGTTTTGATTCGTGTATTGTAGTAACTAAGTTTTTTTTTTTTTTTTTTTTTTTTTTTTTATGTTGAACTGGATTGAAGATTATGGAAAATATTTGTGGTAGTAATATTTTTGTAGTTGCGGTTGTGCGTGTGTTTTTTTTTTTTTAAAGCAACTTTCATTCAAAACGCCCAAAAGGCGGACCTCAAAGCAAAGACCCCCGGGCTAAAAACAAACGATTACATCAAATCCAAATGATAAGTACACCACATTTTCCAATCAAAATCTTTAATTCTAGTTCTATGTCGAAACCAAAAGAAAGACGTCGTCTTGATGCACTCGAAAACTTCATACGGCCTTCTATGTTTGCGGAGAAAAATTCGGGCGTTTCTTTCGTTCCAAACAGACCACAATGCTGTGTATAAAATACCCCGTAAAATACCCTTTTGTTGCTTGGATATCGTCTGGGAATCAGCTAGCGAGAGCACATCAGAAACATCAAACGCATAGAAAGTACCAAGCCGACACCAAGCCATAATACGATTCCAAATTTCATAGGAAAAAACACACCCAGTGAAGAGGTGCATAGCAGTTTCATACTCGGAATGACAAAAGCAGCACTCTTTCTCCTGAAGCTTAACGCCTCTTTTTTCCAGCTGCGCACATGTCGGAAGACGGTCTCGAAAAGCTCTCCAGGCCATGATCTTGCACTTTAAAGGAACCCACACTTTCCACTTTATAGTCGGCGATTTATGGCTGTTAAAGGCGTTATACAAGATCTTCTTCGCTGATCGAACAGAAAAAGACCCGCTGGAATCGCCTTTCCAGCTCCACGAGTCAGGACCACCAGCCCATTGGAAGTTGAAAACATCTTCAAGAAGGTGAAATAATTCAGCAATCTCTTCCTGAGAAGATGGGACACTCCGCCAACTCCAATCTAACGACTTGACGCCATTTCGGACCTTTAATCTATCACTGACAGCCACCCATTTATTCGTTTCTAATCTGAACAAACTCGGGTATAGCACTCTAAGCGGCGCATCAGACAGCCATTTATCACACCAGAAAGACACTTCATCACCGTTGCCAACTTTGCAAGCGAAAAAAGAATTTAACGGGCATCCGTTTGGCATTATCTTGTCCCCCACTTTGACAATACTCTTCCAATTCCCACTAGCCGACTGAGAACAGGGCAAGAAAGACCATTTACGAGCCGACCCATTGCAGGCCATAACGACTCACTTCCACAGACTATTACATTCTTTTTTATACCGCCAAGACCATTTTAGAAGTAAAGCCTCGTTTGTTTGCTGCAAATCGGAAACTCCAAGGCCACCATCTTTCTTAGAAGTAGCTATGATGTCCCAAGAGACCCAAGAAATCTTTTGGTCGATACTAGAGCCTGACCAAAAGAATTTTCTCATAATAGCTTCGATCTTTTCAATAACCGCTTTAGGTGCCTTGTATAGAGAGAGATAATAAACCGGCAAGCTTTCAAGAACCGACTTAATGAGAATTAAACGACCACCCATAGACAAACATTTAGCTTTCCAAGACGTTAGTCTATTTTTAATAACTTCAACAACCGAATCCCAATTACAAATCCTGGACATATTCGCTCCAACTTTGATACCAAGATAAACAAACGGAATAGATCCTCTCCGGCATCCCAACACCTCCATCATATCATCCACCTCATTATCACCCGTTCCAATCCCATAGAGATTAGATTTGGAGATATTAATACGAAGACCCGAGCAAAGATGAAAAATACGAAGGATCCTCGCCGTGTTTTGAATGTTATCCTTAGACCATTCTCCCATGATTAACGCATCGTCTGCATAGAACAAGTTGTGCGTGTGTTTAAATGACGTTAGTTAGTTTGACTGCATAAAAAGTGTGGGTGGTTTTAGCGGTTCGATTTATTAAACTGTGTGTAGTGGTGTGCGAGTGAATCGGTGCGACCACCTCCTAATTATCGCTCGCGTCCCACTCAAAATTCAAGACAATAGCGCAGTGACCGTGGTCGCTTGTGCTCGCGGTGACTTGGTCATGCGGGCCTTAGCGTGGGGCTGATGTGGTGTTCGCGAGCCACGTGGCTCGCGAATGGCTCGCGCCGGACTGTTCGCGTGTCCACAACGGACAGGCTTATGATTAGATTGTAAAACTTCCTCGTGTGTTCTAGCGGGTATTAAGTTGGCATCGGTTTGATTTATTATGATATTGATACGGTATTGACACTTAGTATAGTAATCATAAGATAGAGCCCCAAAAATAAAAGTTATGGTTGATCAGAATGATATGAACGCGTTTTTTAGAGCGGTCAAAAACCATAAAAATAAATATCGATAACGGTACCATGTTGTTCGGTTGAAATACTAACAATGAACTACCACTTAACTATAAAAAACTGATTATGACAAATAAGCTTGTTTTATAGAACTTATTTCCTTTTTATATAGTAAAGCTTGCCATTTATTGAAATTACATAACCACCTTTTGTTTGCACATGCAATAAACTAAAATCTTTAAATATCTTCTAATTTTATAGTCATTTAACTTGTAATAATACGTATATTAAGTCATTTTAAAGGTTTTTTATCGTTGAAAAATTATTAGTGACGAACATGTCAACGATAAATATTCTTATGTGATAAAAGGTTATCTATGTGTATGTTGCGTTCTTTCTGAAAGGATTTGACACTTGACAACCCAAGTATCCACGAACATCTTTCTTTTTCTTGTTTACCAAAATAAATTATCTAAACATATTAAAGGTTAGGTTAAATGCACACCCCTGCCATCGTTTGTTGTATACCTGTATATGAGTCGTATACTAGTAAATTAGTAACGGAGTATCATAGCGTCTTTGATTACATATGTATACGGCCAGTATACATGTATACAGTGGCGAAGTTTGAACACATAGATATGTGACCGAAAGTCATGGGACCCGTAAATCAAGAGGCGAACTCAATACGTATAAAGTTTTCGAACAAATACGCATAGTCTACACTAGTGAGTAAAAAACGCGGGGGGGGGGGGGGGGGGGGGGGGGGTTGGAGCACCACTCGCCCCAATGAAGCTTCCCTATGCTTATATATGGGTCTTATATATGACTAACATACATTTATATGACCTTATACTTGCGCAATCAAACACAATCCGACATTTTCTTACTAGTATAGACAAGTATATATATAAATATGAGTCGTATAAATGCATACAAGTCATAAGCAAGACTGTAGGGTTGTTCACGAGCCGAGCCGATCCGAGCTTTGCTCGTGCTTGGCTCGTTTACAAACCGAACCGAGCGGAGCGGCTCGTTTACAATCGAGCCGAAAATCGAACGAGCAATCTTCGAGCGCAAATTTTCCGAGCGAGAGCCGAGCGAGAATCGAGCGGAGAATAATATGGACGATCATAAAATTGGGATGTTTCCTTCGATGTTTTCATTGTCGGGTGACAAATAAGGTCGAAATGTCCAATGATAATACTAATATTAAGATCCCAGTGTCCAAGGATGAGGCTTAGATTGAGGCTAGTGAGGTGATGAGCTTGTAACGTAGGTGTGATATCAAGCGACAATTAACGATGGACGACTAATAACATAAAGAAGTCAAAACTGTCACCTCGTCTTGTTTTACTATTAAATCTAGTGTTAATTTTTATTGAATTAAGTGGGTTGGTTATATTTTGTTTGCATATACTGGGTAAAATCCAATAGAATCTTATATATAAAGCTATAAATTTATCTATAAATTGTGTGTATATTATTATTAAATAAATAAAAATTTATTCGAGCCGAACCGAGCCGAGCATACCTTTGCTCGTGCTTGGCTCATTTACAAACCGAACCGAGCCGATCGGCTCATATACAACCGAGCGGAAGATCGAGCGATCATTTTCGAGCATTTTCCGAACGAGCGACGAGCGATCTACGAGCAGCGAGCGATTTGAACAGCCCTAAGCAAAAGTGTTAAAATAAGTTTTTGGGTTATACAGATAGTAGGAACTCTACTCATATTCCATTTTATAATATGGTTTTTAAAATTAAAAATATTGGCGGTAGCTAAAATAATAATATTCGTCCTCATGGGCTCGTGGCGGCAAGGAGAGCATTACAAAAGTGGTCATATGGCTAATGGCTAAAATAATAATATATGCATTCCCCCACACGCATGTACTAGGTATGTCACTATGTCGCGAATAGGAATAATTCAAAAGTATTTAATAGAAGTCTATGCTATTATTAGGGCCGTAAACGAACCGAACAAACACGAATAAGGTCTTGTTCGTATTTGTTTGCTAAGAAAATGATGTGTTCACGAACTGTTTATAAACACTTACCGAACGAGATTTCTTGTTTGTGTTCATTTGTTAAGGAAATGAGTGTGTTCGTGTTCGTGTTCATTTTGTGTTTGTTTGTTAATTTTAGGTACCGGACAAAAGTGGGTGTAAACAAACACAAGCGAACATACATGAATACAGACAGACACAAACGAACGTGTAAGAACACAAATAAGCATTCCTGAAGAGAATGGAACACCACCAACATATACTAAATTTTAATTTAAATCAGTATCTTTTATCGCAAACATTATATGGGTCCGTCGAAAATATACTAACACAATTATCTAAAGACACTTGACATTGTTGGGTCAAAGAGGATTGACAAGCCAGTATAAACCTTAGTCTTATATCCTTTTTACATATTTTGCTAAGTATAGAATCTGCTGAAGTAGAACTGAGGTAGGTTAATCCAAAAATAAAACAAATAAACTTGAAATCTTTTATTAATCCGGGAAACATCTCCCATGAGGTAGTTTCATTCACAATGAGTCCTCTTATGCCCCACTCATAGAACTGAGGTGTGGAGGAGGTGGCTCACGTTGATTATCTATACATATAATAAACCAAAGTCATTTTAATGACATGTCACTCAAAGAGACATTCTCTTTCTTGAGTGTGTCATGTGTCATCCCATGTGGCATTGAAATATTTTAGGAAAAAAATAATTTAAAAACAAAATTTGATTTTTCACCCTCATGTTTCCTCCCATAATTTTTAAACGTTAATATCTTTAATATACGAGATTTTTTAAAGAAAAAAATTACACCAAATTAACGAGCGTTTTATTATATTTCCATCGAGTACCATAGTGCTATATAAAAACGGAGAAATTTTTTGTGGGGTTTTGTTCATACGGGAAAAAAAACACTAAGTGTTCAGGTAAATCATTAATCATGTATAGACAAGTCACTAATTATGTTTAAATCAGTAAATATGAATTTTTTTTTCAACTAGAGCCGAATAGGTTAATAAAGTTATACATTGTTTTAAGTTAGGTATCAATATTAGTATGTTAGAGTTGTACATTTGTTTAGTCTTTAGGATAAGTGTTAATATTAGAGTTACATTAAAGTTCTACATTCTTTTAGGTTAGGTGTTAGCATTGGAGTTGTACATTGTTAATTTGTTTTAGGTTAGATATTAATATTAGAGTTATACATCAGTCTATTTCATATGTAAAATTGATGTATCATATTAAATTTCTCAACCCGGGACGCTCCCGGGGTATAATCTAGTTACACATACTCTTGTATTATTTTAATCAATGATCAAATTACTTAAACAAAATTATTTATGAGGTTTTTTCAATTCAAAATATCCTTTCATATCATCGGTACAAGGCGATAGGAATAAAATATTTCTAGATAAGAAATATTTAAGAAATAATAAACATTATGCTAGAACAAAGCCGCAATTCCTTATTCCTTGGCTACTTTTATTAAAGTTAGTAAAAGGTCCTTGAATAATTATAGATTTTAGTTTTTTTTGAAGGTGAAGGTCTCATTAGGCGTTCTTGCAGGCCCTGCCTTCACTCACACGCTCAGATTAATAAATCTTTTGATTTCGCGGTAATGAATATTAAAGAGAGAACACATTTTGGTGAAGTGGCAGCCCCATGACCTTCTAATGTGGAAGTTATGGGTTGGAGTCTCGCCTAGAGCAAAAAATTTCTAGGTTGAGTCAGAGGTTTTATCACAATGGGTCTTCGGACGGTGGGTTTCCTCTGGAATTGTAGCCGGCCGGGTCACCAATGCCGTCTGCATTCACGGGCGTGAGTGGCTTTTTGCCATTGAATTTACCCGGGTGATTGGGCTTTCGTTAGACGTTCAAAAAAATGAAGAATGGTCCAGAATAATGGTTCGACAGATAATAATTAGTTACCAAAGAAGGGAATAGACGATTGGAGTCTTGGAGAAGCCATATGGATTGAATTGCCACCTATACTTCGATGGCTTATAGAGGGTTATACAAAAATTCAAACTTTCATCTATTGCCCGATAATAATCTGTACTTCAAAAATTCAATCTGCACTGACCTATACTTCGTTAACTACTAATATTACAAAAATTCTAACTTTCACCCATTGGCCAATGAGGGAATTTTCGGATTATCGGCCAATTTCTGACAAGCACCATAGTATTATACAAAAAACGAAAAAAAAAACGACTTTTTTAGTGGGTTTTTGTTCATACAGGAAAAAACACAATGTGTCTAAGTAATTCATTAATCATGTCTAAACAAGTACTAATGTTATGATATTATATATGCTTTTGAACCTACTATAAGAACCCGTTAACTACATATATATTCACAGACATAGTCAGTTTGGTAAAAATCTATTTTTTGTATTTTGATTGGTGTTGCTAGAAACATTGAATAGAAAGGTTGCTAAGCCAGTTAAATACAGTTTATGATTGTTAGACACCAAGTAAATCTCTAGCTGATAAATGATAATTAATCACCCCATCATACACGTCTCTTAAATCAATCATTATCATCACCATGTGTCTCTAGGTTGCCTCGAGGCGTTCTCTATTCATTTGTCTGTGGCTTTGTCTGCTTTTTTGTGTAAACCGCGCGATATCTCATTAGTTTCCTCTTGCCGCTTTTTTCTGAATCATCATCTTCTTCGCTTCATCAATTTGGTTTGCAGCGCCTTATGTTAGCTTTTATGACAGTTTAGTTTTAGCTTTCTTGGTAGGATCAGAGTTGCTAATTAAAAGGGGTTGTGGCACAGCTTGTTACACCCCTTAACTTGGTGTTATTTTAATGAAGTATAATATACAATTCATTTAAATATATATTTATAACCAAATTGAAATAAAACTGTTGTGTATAAATATATTCAGATTGTCACACCTGCATACAAATGTATGTCTTAGGACTCAAGGTCCATTACATGGTTAAAAAAAGTAATCAACCCAACATCAAAAGACAAATAAGCAACTCAACATGATCAAATTTATAGAAATAAATAAGTTCAGTCTTGCACATTACATATGAAATCTAAAAACATTTCATGAAACAGCAACATAAACACACTTAAATATATATTACACAAACTCAAAAACAGATAATATAATACCTAACACAAGTACTTCCAGTATGCAGGGCGATCTCTGGATATAAGCAGCGCTCGTGATCCCATATAATCAAACGACGGAGAGTATAAGTTATCCGGCCCAATAGTTTCTCTAATCCTGTCACCACTTGCATGGTCACTTGCTAATGGTTTTGACCCATCGTTGTTCAATGCATCAAACACAAACAACCCCGAGCCACACACGCCCATGGCTACATCTGAGTTGCCCCAAACTTGTGTTATGGCTTTGTGATGTGGGTGTGAGTTGGATTCAGGTAAAACGTAGGTGGTGAAAAGCTTCTGTTTGCGCAAAGAAAACTGTTGGATTTGGGCAGTTGATAGTGGTTTTCTAGCGGATGATGAGGAGCTGCTGCATCCGAGATAGATGGAGTCACCACGAGAGAAAACCGAGTGGGCAGTGGTGCCATATTTGGGAATCTTGAGACCAATTCCAGATGGATGACGGAAATCTAATATGTTTATTGAATCTGATGTGCAGAATACACCGTCGTTCCCTTCTGCTTCTGCTGAACTTACTCTGTATTACAGAAGATAACATGGATTCATTACATATACATATGTATACATATCTAGTTAGAGTAAACCATATAAAAGACACTTATAGATTGCAAGATGGGTGTGTTTTGGCTGTTTGGACTGGGTTGACCTACAAACAATTTTCCATCCATCTCCTTAATTTTTAATAAATAACTAATGTGTCAATTACGATTAAGGAAACAATAATACTACAAGTCTTTGAATATAAAGAATTAAAGATATACAATGTTATATCTTATATGCTCTAAAAGTTGACTGGAAATGAAAAAAAGCGCATGTTTAGTGAGTAAATAACTAAACTGGAAATGAAAAAAGTGTATACTTAGTGTAACAAAACTAAACAGTATAAGAAATCATTTAATATGTTCGGTATGATATTATTGTAATAATAACCTAAATTTACGAATAAACTTATTAAGGAGGTTACATGCCTAAAAGTTTGACTTTAGGAGACTTTCAGTCTGTTCTGCTCTAAGCTATTTGACCCATTTGAAATAAAACACAACCCAAAACAACACATTCCCAAGTAAATTGGTCAGGACGACCAACTCTAATAGAATCGATAGAAGGCTTACCTTTGGCGAACTCCTCCACCAAGCTCAGCGTCAGTATTATTTACATGAAGAGCTGTAATCTTTTTACCATTTGAAGAAACAGAAAGTAGTGGTTCAGGGGTAAGAGACCCAACGTCCCACAAAGAAACATTCTCAGTCTCTGCCAAAACCACCTTTCCCCTATTTCTCCATTGCAATGGGCTCGAATTATCCATTTCCAAAACAAAGCTCTGCACATCCCACTTCATTATATGCTCTCCATCACGGATATCATATATCCTTACACCTTTCTGGTTACTGGCTGTTGCAATAATAAGGGGACCGCAAGGTTTATACCACCATTGCCGGTTTTCTGATGTCAAATTTGTTAAATCATGTCTTCTGTTTAAGACATTGTTTTGTAATGGAGCAAGTGCTGTTCTTGTGGTTGTGACTCCATCTTCTATGTGTAATGATGTAATCTCTTTGGTGTAAAAGTCCCATGAGCAAAAGCCAGAATCCATACTATTTCCAGCTGATGCAGCCACAACATATCTTCCAGAACAACCATCTGCACCCGGTGCACGAACTATCCAACAATCTCTCCACATATTAGGTGAAATTGTAGCTGGAGCCTTGTATATGGATTTCACCTGAAATAACCCTCATTGTTGCATAAAGTTATATAAAACAGTATACTGTAACAGATAAACACTAGAGATAGCAATATGGGCAAGTGGGACAGGTTTCAATAATATTAGTACATGTTATAAACGAATCATATTGACCTGCAAGCACCTTTTTGTGCATTTTTTACAAATAATGCATTAGATATGAGTATGACTACATCAATAATATACCATGATGGTAAAGTTTCCAATTTAGACAGTTTAAGAGGATGTAAAAATTAAGATTTTTTTACATATTTCCACCCTTAAGACACATATAGATCAAAATGTTCCATCATATTATTCCAATGCACAATAAACAAGTAACTGATATTTATGCACAACAAACCCATGTATAACAGGAAAGTTAAACAAAGCAATGTGAAATGACTAGTTACGACTTACTATCCATGGTTCCAAAAGGGCAAAATTGATATTTTACATATAACCGGATATAGAGTTAATGAATGGCTTCCTTACTTCATCTTTATTACTCATGACAGACTAAGTTTATGTTTGGATGTGGCCATGTGGGCTTAAATTGATTATCGAAACTTGAAGTCACAGTGTTTGGCAAAACCATATTATGATTCTAATTCTCTAATTATTTATGTATGATATAATCAAATTTAGAATAAGTTGTGGTAAGAAACAGATTATCAAGACAATTTTCGTTAACATATGTCATCTACAACTAATGCAGCATGCTAACATATGAAATAAATCAGCATTTAGTACCTCAGAGTTGGCAACATCATAAAAGGTGCATGATCCATCATCATGAGCAAGCAAAACCGACTCTCCCTCTGATACAAACCATCCGCCTGTAGAAGCCTTGTGCCCAATCTCATTCAACTGATTATTGAAACCATCATCTATCTCCTCTACATAGATCATACCTGCCTTATTTTCTTCTTCATCGCATTCATCAAGTGTTTCATCAGCTGTGAGCATTGCCTCAACATTACCTTTACCACTGTACGCGCTTGAAGAATCACGTCCTCTTGAATTTACATTTTCGTCCGTTTCTTCAACTTCACATATCTCCAAACCACCCTTATTTGTAACTTTCGACTCCCCTTTACTCATCGAGTCTGATATCAAAGATTCAATACATTTCTCCTGCTTTGTTTCAGCAACAGCTAAACCAGCCTCGGTTTTAACCGCTTCATGGCTTCCAGAAGGTGCTTTTAGTGTTGACCGGTCTCTAAGTAACTTATGGTGAGGAAAGAACCTTGCTTCTAGTTCATCAGTATTCAACCCCTTAGCTGAACTTTTCCTGTCACTCGACTCCTTAATCGGGCTATTCTTTTTCGCCTCCATAATCTGCAGACTTTCACCCTTTCCCCCCTTCTCATCATTCCCACCACTAACAACATCACCCATAGCCTTCTCAATCCCTGCAACCGTTTCTTGAATATCCGAAAGCATAACTTTCGACGCATCCGGATTATTCAAATCCAGCATCTCCTTCGTCCTCTTAATATCCGACGCTATCCTCTTTACCTTCTCCTCCAAAAACGCAAGCTTCCCATGCAGTTTACTCGGATACTTCACACCCGATCTTACACTCGTAACATCTTCGCTTCCCCCCTTCTCTTTTAACGCATCAAAACGCTTCCCACTAGAACTACCAACACTCAAACGCGCCTCACCCTCATTACTACCCTTTACACCACCAGATCTCGTCTTAAACTTCTCAAACAACTTAACACTTTCCGAAACCTTCATAACCGAATCCTGATCACATTCAGCGTTCGACATGTTCAAACTCTCCGTGTGCGATTCCATCTCTTTCTCTAAACCTTTCGCAACAGAATCCGTACAAACCCTAGCCAAATCTTGACTTTTCAAAGGCTTCGTCTTCGGTTTCAATTCTTTCAAAACCTCACTATTCTTATCAACCGAACCTATAGAAACCCTAGCAAAAGTCTTCTGTTTCAATTCCTTCAAAATCTCATTGCTTTTATCAGGTGAACCCATAGAAACCCTAACATTTTGTGTTTTCAAAGGCTTCTGTTTCAATTCCTTCAAACCCTCATTATTTTTACAATTAACAACCTTTGAAACCCTAGAAACCCTAGCAGACCTATCAGCACTAACACTCCTCTGATTTCTATCAAGTGAAACCCTAGAAACCCTAGTTTTATTATCATCACCACTAACAACATTATTATTATTAATATTGTTATTAAAATTACAAGGACTAGAGCTTCTACCTATCGGCCTTGCAGCAGATAAATTAGTCGACCATCTGGCTCGCGGCTCGGAGCCGTCCCTATCGGCTCGAGCCATGGGAGGGACGAACGGCTTCTGCGGCTTAGCCGCAGCACGAATCCTTGAAGAGGCTCTGCAGCCGTTAGGGTTTTCTTTTCCTGTAGACATGTTAACGGAAGCTTTGTTTCCACAGATGATTCGTTCGGATAGGGGAGTTGTGCTTCTGTAGGGTTTTGATGAGGGAACGGTGGTGACGGTGGGTTGTTTTGGCCGGCGAACGGCGGAAGATGACATTGTGGATGGAAGTTTGTTAAGGATTTGAGGAGAATATTATTATTATTATTATTGTTGTTGTTGTGTTGTTATTATTATTATTGTGTTGTGTTGTGAAATGTGAAGATGTGTTTGTGTTTTTATTTTATTATTTTGAAGGTTTGAAGGGGATGAAGAAGTTGGGCGGGAAAATGTGTTTTTGGATTTGGATTTGAATTTTTGGTAAACTAGTTTTGGAGGATGACGTGGTGTTTCACCACTTGTTAATTGTTATCGATAGACGCCCTATTATTTTTTTTATTTTATTTTTTTTATTTATTATTTTTTTTTTTTTGAAGGTGGAAATAAATTAACGAGTAACTTGCGGTAAAAGTGTAACATTACAAATTTACGTTTTCAATCCCCTTATGTTGGAGTGGTATTCTCCTTGCTTTCCTTATGGAAGGTGGAGAGTTCAAGTTCTACCGTCACCAATATGCTGCTAGTGGCCCGGGTTTTATCGCAGTGGGGCCTTCGGGCGGCGGGTTTTCCCCGGAAACTGTTGTGAAATTACTGGTGTGCCCGGGTTACTCTCAGAGTAATCATTTGTCCAGTGGGTACTTCGATAGTGCTTATGATTGATTTGTTGGCTGTTAAAAAAAACAATAACAAAAACAAATTTACTTCTCTAGGTTACGTTCTTTGTTAGACCAAGTTGTATATTTTATCTAATTCCATCGGTTTCCTAGGTTTTTAATCCACACCCACCTTTGTTTCATGTGCCAAAAAACAAATATATCCGAGACCCTCAATCGAACAAGCCCAATTAATAAAAAAAAATCTAGTTAATAAAACCAAAATATTAGAAACCAATATGAAAACCCATTCATACGAGACCTCGACAAATTTTTAACCATCTCATATAATTGAGAAAAGCCCACATAAGCACCTCATTGGGTGAGAAGCCCGATTAAATAACCATGTCTTGCTAAACTAAAATGAGTGTGTACTCTTGCGTCTCCTAACTCATTTAATATCTAATAAAATTAACTTAGGCGATAAGTTAGTCCAATATCATCAAAATACGTTAATAGCACTAAAATTATCCTATATTACTTATTAAATTTAAAACAAAATGAATTCAAATAATGCTGGTGTATTAAAAATGAGTGGTTAGAAAAATTCTTAGTTTCGATTGACAAAGTTTTAAACACACTTCTTACCATATATCGGTAGAAACCTAAGTAACGACTCTAGTAGGTAAATAAGGTGGTGTTTGTTTTTCCCCTAAAAGTACTTCTGACCTCTTTTGTCTGCGTCGCGCAAACGCGAGCAGGCGTTTGAGATCTCCATATTGTTTGTTTTTTGGAACCTTTCACTCCAAAGTAGGGGTGAATATTTTGTGGTTCGACCCACGAGACCCTTAGACCCGAACCTTTTTAAATATATGGGTAGGTTCGCGGTTCTAGATTTATATGAATTATCGGTTCCGGATCGGGTCGGTTCCAAACCCACTGTTTTAATATAAGAACCACAAGAACCGTTTATATTTTAATTAGAACATGAATTATTAATAGATTGATAATGTATGAAAAACTATAATTTATAAAAATGATCCAATAAATACGTATTGTTAACAAAAAAAAAATTATTTTTAGTCTATTTATTATTCTTTTTTACGTGTTATTGTAATCAATTTCACGTAATGTTAATACAATATTAAAAAAATATTATTTATAAAAATAACAAGGTATTTTTCTTGAAATATTTTTCGGCTTGATGTATATGCATAGATGCGATAGATTATTATTATAATATATATATATATATATATATATATATAATATCCAAAATTGAAGTAAATATTTATGTATGTCGCTCTGATGTGTGTGTGTATCTGTGATGTATACATAACAGATTCACATAATGTTTCGAGTGATGAAAATGGCAAAATTGTTACCAAAACATACGTCAAAAAATGAAAAATGATTAAAAAAGGCAACTCGTGAGCTATTGTTAGAACCATATGGAGGAACTCTTTTACGAATATGGTTAAAGAATAGGAATATGTAATCCTCTGAAAGCCTATTACATTAAAAGGTTCTGGAGGGTCAGACCCTTTTATCCGACCCATGAGAACATTTAGGACCCGGAACCACATAGCCTTTTAAGGTTCGATTCATGGTTCTTAATTTCAACAATAAAATGGTATATGGTTCTAGTGGGTCTGGGTCGAGTCGGGTTGGTTCCTGACCCTTTGCACAGCCCTACTCAAAAGGGTCTTCCTAACCTCTTCTAGGTGGTTGGTGCAGACATGGAACTATGTCTTCTAACCTTTCCCACCTCTTCTCCTTTTTTTTTATCTTCTTATCTTCTCAAACATCATCAGATCCTTCTTTTTCCCCTTTCTTCTTCTCCTCCTCTCCCATCCACCGCCTCCACTTCTCCTCCCCGTCGCCCTTCGCCGTTGCCTCCTCTCCCTCCTTGTTGCCTCCGCCACTGCCTCCTCCCACAAAACAAGTCAAAAAAAAGAACAAAAAAAAAAAACAATCGAACCAATCACCTTCTATTTATATCTCTCGTGTGACACCCCAAGAAAATCCCACATCGGTCGTGACCAGGAGAGATCCTTGGTTCATATGTAATCCAATGCCTCTTAAATCACCAACGCGTTTTGAGGCTTAATGTTAGTGGATGAGGGGAGAACTCCACAGTTAAGCGTGCTCAGGTGGGAGCAGTACCAGGATGAGTGACCTCCTGGGAAGTCTCCGGCAGGGCAACCAAAAGCAAATCCATGAGCTCTGGATGGGCAACCCATCATGACAAAGCGGATAATATTGGTGATGAGAGGGGCCGGATGTTACATCTTATCATCTTCATCATCATCCATAATCCCTATTTTTCTTCAATTGTGCACATATTAACCCCAAAACCCACCTATTGGATGTTGTTACCTCAATGCTGTCGTTTTAATTTGGTGGTTGTTGCTACAGCTGCTAGTTTATTTAAAATATGCAATCTTCATAATTTCAGTCTGGTTTATTTATAATATGTTTAACCATATAGGATCATGTTAGGGATTTAGAAACTTTACTTTTCCTATCAAAGATGACGCAGTCCTTTGCGGATTTAAGTTTATGGTTATGGTGGGTGTTGGTGGGTTATGGTTATGGTGGGTTGTGCTTGGTTATGCTTATGGTTAAGTTACGCTGCAGACGTTAACAATCAAACATTTTTTTTTCTTGCAGACATTTGGTCCACCTCTTCTCCTGCAGATGTGGTCCGCAGACTGCAAACCTTTTACCTCTTCAAAAACAAACAACACACAAGTTTATGTCGTCCAACAAATTTGGTGGTAGAAACTTAAGGTAATGCCAATGAAATAAGTAGCAAGCTAGTATGACATCAATAAAAACCTAAGTTGCTATTGATTCTAAACGTGTATAAAAAAAAAAATTAAACAAAAAAAAAAGTTACCCATGAGTTATCATTCCAAGTGATGAAAACATAAGTTATTAAAATATATAATGAAAATAACAAATATTTTTTTTTTACATTGTTCAGCAACATTGCTTAAAAATGACACCTGATCTATATAGGTTTGGTATTGAGTGTTGAATATGGATACGACACTTTATTTGTCGCAAATACGAAATCAAGCTAGTGCTAGATGTTTACGTAGTGAAAGGGAAATTATTGTTGGGTTAGAATGTCATTCGAGTTTTTTGATGAATTAGTGTATTTTTTTCAAAGTTTTTGTGTCTTTGGTAGTTGTCAGACTTGAATTTGTGTTTTTAGGACTTCCGCAATCTAAGATTGCGGAAGTGATGACATGTAAAATGAGTTGGACAAAAGCACATTGCCATGTCAACCACTTCCGCAATCTTAGATCGTGGAAGTCCCAAAAACACATTGCCAGTCAGCTTCATCAAGTCCATCGTTGTTGCTTTTTGTTGAGTCACGTTGCCATGTCAACCACTTCCGCAATCTTAGATTGCGGAAGTCCCATTTTCACACTTTGAAGTTTGACAACAACCAAAGTCACAAAAAGGTTAGGAGAAAACGTTATTTCATCAAAAAAAACTCAATGTCCTTCAACCTGTTAACATATGTCCCCCACTGGCAACGAACCATGTAAAATTCGTGTGTTGTATTTAATATTTTATTTTCTGGTTATTGTTCTATAATCGTGTGTCATTTGTGTCTTTGGTTCTGCTGTACTATCTGATACCTAACAATTACCAGTATGCCATTGACACAATCACATCTGCAAAACATCATTGATATTAACCGCTAAAACCATTCTCATTGTTGCATATGTGCTAGGGGTGTTCATCGGTTCGGTTTACGGTTTATTTGGTTTATTCGATTCGGTTTATTCGGTTTTCAAAATTTTGTATCTCAAACCAAAAACCAAACCAAACCAAATTAGAAATATGAAAACCAAACCAAATTCAACCAAATTGAATTCGGTTCGGTTTCGGTTTAAAACCAAACAAACCAAATTCAACCAAACAAACCAAATTAAAACGAAGTTTTTTTTTTCTCTAACTTATATACCTATATGTTCCAAAATCCGAAAAGAAAGTTTGCAATAAATATAAACCAAAAAAACCAAACCACGCAAACAGAAACATCATAAAAATTAGAAATAGTAAAATGAACTCTAGTTTACTAGTTTATACTTATATTATTATCTCTATAAATTGGTGGGCTTTATTTATTTTGGGTTGGGTTTAATATTTTGGGCTTATATATTATATATGAGTTATTAAATATTATTATTTTTATTTAATAATTAATTATTTTACCGGTTTATTCGGTTATCCAAATAAACCAAATAAACCAAATAAAAAAAAATGTAGAACCAAAAACCAAACCAAACACCGAATAAGCAATTCGGTTTCGGTTAAAACCAAACCAAACACCAAATTCGTTGTTCGGATTGGTTTTTTCGGTTACGGTTACGGTTCGGTTTTCGGTTTTTATTTGGTTTGCGGTTTTTCTGAACACCCCTAATATGTGCAATAGAAAATTAAAAATACAAAGCTTGATGATCGACAATCTTCTAATGTTTATACATAAAACAATTTTCAGTCCTATGTCAATATAAATTTGTTACAAATCATGTAAAGATGTTATAAACACATTTTTTTTCGAGTAGTCCTCGTTTTGACATATTTTTTTCTTATTGGCCTTGCTTTAGGTACATCTGATGCTTTTTGTTTAGTCGGCATTAGATCGAGTTGATGCTCTTTTTTTCCTTCGGTTCTTTTTCGCCCCTGATTCTTGTGACGGTGACTCTGTAGTCGGGTTTTTCCCCCTCCTACCTTGGCTTTCATTATCACTATTCAACTTTTTGTTCTTTTTGGGCTTTGTATTTGTGTCTGAAGACTTTACTGAAGCATTAGAAGCTTGTTTCTTGGATTGCTTTGACTTCCCAGAGCGATCTGGTGTTCGCATTGATTCTGTTTACAAGTAAAAATGATGAATAGATTTATATATTTACCCATAAATATCAAGAAGATTGAGACAAAGAAATGTATTTTTACAAATGTTTTTATAACCAGACCAAACAGACCGGTTAGGCCAGAATTAATTACATAGCTAGTCTAGTGAGCGTATTTGAACGTCCTTCATTAATTTTTTTCAAGATTTTTTTACCCTTTTTCTTTCTAAAATCTTAGTCGCTCATTCAATTATTACTTAGTGTTTTGATTTTGTTTATTAACATTGCAAATCGTAGTTCTATAATTTATTTTTTAAAGTATATATGTCTCTAAACTTTGTATTATTTATACTGGTTTTTTAATCTGGTCCAACCAGTGAACAACTTGCAACCGGTTTATTCCCCGGTCATATTACGAAAGCATTAGTTTTTAACTAAAAATAATCGATCGTGAAAATGTACCGGATGTTCCACCATTTTGTTCCGATGATCCGGAATTCGCAGAACCTTGAAAGTCATTCATCTAAGGAAACACACAAACACAACATCATACCAAAAAGAAAAAGAAAAAAAAACATGAAATGAACAAGCACAACTCATATGACAAAACACAGGGGATTACCCAACTAGGTGCGTTGGAAGAAGGGCCGTCGCAGCCAATATGCGCGACATGTTTAACGTCCGTTGGCGCACCAATTTGTATCTCAGGTTCCTTATTATTATCCGACGCTGTATTTCCAACGAATTCATGAGCCATGATACCCATAACGTGAAACATAAACAAATGTAACACATCATATCACGATAAAACACAGAGAAAAATATACCAAAAATTTCAGAGATGTAACGCAGGCCTTTTAATAGACCTTTCATGGCCTTGCTGATGAACACTATTAAATTTGGGATCACAAAAGGATTATCATCTTCAACTATAACGATTAGTATCCCTTGATCGTTGCTCGTGAAATAAATTTAAAAAAAAATCGTACTCAATAATTTGAAGATGAGATTACGAGCTCATGGGAAACAATATGCCAAGATGATCGTTCTGATCAACAAGAAAATGGAAATATAATTCCGAGGAAAACTATAAAGAACAAAAGTTTAGCATAATTGTAAACCATGAAATGTTTTGTTGTTTGGATGTCAACCATGAATGTTCCCAGATTTTAAGGAACCATCTACATTAAGAGCATTAAACCCATATTTTGGATGTCAACCACGATACCATAATAAATATTAATACCCGAGTTTCAGTTAATCCTTGTAGTGGTTCTATAATCATAGAATTTCCGCCATTAAAAAAAAGCTAACTAGAAACTCAAATTCAGTATAGCTTAGATACGCATGAACTCGATTTTGAGCCTAAGTTGTAATTCTTTAAATAAATTAACAAGCTCAAGCTTAACGTTTATGAGTTTTATTAGGCTAGCAAGTCTAAATGAACCTATTACTATATACAATATAGTGAAATGTGATTTGATGCAATACGATATGATATGATATGATACGATAGAATGCAATGCAATATAGTACTCTACCGGACTACACAATATAATATAATAATATAATGTTGGAAAATTGAAAGGTGAATGTAGATTTAATTATAATTTAGTGAAATTATAATTATTGATTATATTCTTCAATGTGGTGAAATCAATACAAATAAAAATGCTTTATGAGGTTTGAATAGAGTTTTATGGCTAATAAAGGAAATTTAAGTCTCTAATTATGTAAGACTTTTCACTAGCCATGGTTAATCTATTAATTAATATATATAAAAGAATTGAACATTGCTGACGTGGCGTGCAATGGTGTCTTCATCCTATCCATGAAACTGCCACGTGGCATCATAATTGAAAGATTTTAATGATTTTTGAATTATTTCCTTTTTTAATTAAAAAATAAGATAAACATAAAACCCTAAATTTATCTCTCTATCTCTCAATTCTCAATTACTAAAATTAAATTGAGTTATTTTAGAAAAAAAAAAATTAAAAACAAATTTAAATTTTTCTCTCTTATATTCCTCCCATAATTTTAAACGTTAATATCTTTTATATTCGAGATTTTTTAAATAAAAAAATACACCAAATTAACGAGCGTTTTATTATCTTTCCAACGAGTACCATAGTGCTATATAAAAAACGGAGAAAAAAACGACTATTTTTTGTGGGGTTATGTTCATACAGAAAAAAAAACACAAAGTGTTCAGGTTATTCATTAATCATGTTTTTTCTTTTAAACCAGGTTCTTATCTACGATGTTGAAATTCAGCGCAATCGTCATGCTATCATTAGAATTTTACTCTTCTAAAGATGGATAGGTATACTTCATCAAGAGAAGTTAGGAGAACGAATCACGCAACACTGCAACACATGGTGTCACCTTATAACAAGGTTATTTTTTTATTTATTTAATTACAAGAGTAATAATTATTACTATTAGTATTAATATTATTAGAATTGTTATATTTTTCAACCTCCATCATGAATTCTACATCTATATAAGTCAAAGTCAAATTGTAACATATTTTAAATTACGTGAAGATGATTATATGTTGAAGGTTATCCTTTTAATATTGTATTATGTTTAATATGGTTTATGCTTTTTATTTTTTAACTTTTTAAATAAATGTTTATTTTTAACTAAGATTGATTATGTTTAAGTTATTTACGCTTTTCGTGATTTAAGTTTTCTTCTTTTATCATTTTTTATTAAATCATATTAAATTTTTCAACCCCGGGACCTTCCCGAGGTAATCAGCTAGTGTATACATATGAGGCTTTGTACCTCATTTTGAGACATGAGATACATGGAAAATATAGACTAAAAACTCTTGCAACACACATACACTCAAGAGTAGCAACCAAGTTTCGATTATTTTTCAGGCAAGTGGGATAGTCCGGCAGTGCACCAACACTGTTAGAGAACCGGTGTACCCTGGGAACATACCGCGAATCTGTTTAAGGGAATTGTGTCAAACACAAGCCCGGTTCATGTTATCGATTTCATCTTCGATCTCAATGTAAGTTTTCTAACAGACTTAAACATATTAGTAAACAAACTTTCGTGTTCTTCCTAAGGAATCTGGGTTCGTGAAAGTTTGTACATGTTTTCTTTTGGTACATCGAATTGGATTACATTCATAATGGGAATGCAATCTTTAATCCGAAAGACGGTTTTACACAACGAATTTTTTGATTCAATTTTCAGATTCATGGGTGTTTGGGTTGTGTTTAGATAAACCGGACTATTAACATTTTTAACATGTGTTTACACGTTTTGGAAATAATAAAGTTCTAATGAAAGCATTAGAAAAGACAAATTATTTGAAAACCCCTGTAAACTTGGTTGATAACGTTTTCTTTCTAGTAAGCGTATTTGAAAGATAATTTCAAAGTATTTGAAATGTATACATTTTCTAATAAGAGTATTGGAAAATAAAGGGTTTCAAAATATAAGGTTTGAAACATGTATTTCTAACAAGCGTGTTAGAATCAACGACGTTGAAAGAATAGCGTGTCATGATACATTTCTAATAAGCGTATTAGAAATTATTATTTACAAAATCATAAGTTTAATTTGTAAACTTATATATTGAGTTCTCTAACGGGCGTGTTAGAAATTGATGATTTTGTAAAGACAAAATAAGGTGTTTAGATTGTCTAACAAGTGTGTTAGAAAAGATTATTGTACAAAATACACAAACGTGAAATTTTTATTTTGAAAATTTTATGAAAATAAAAAAGTTATAAACTTTTTTTATTGAAGGTTTTAGTAAGAATACTAATTAAAACTCCAAAGTTGAAACTTAAAAATAATAAGAATACCATTAAGTTGGGTCAAATATTCTTAAAGGTTTTAATGGGGTGTTTCAACTCATGGGTTTATGGATAATTGGGTGTTTCAACCTTTTTCAACATTAAACTGGTTTGGTTAAAATTTGACGGTTTCAACGAGTGAGTTTGAAACGGGTATATTTTGGAAAATCCAAAGTTAATACCATTTATGTAAATGGTTTAATTTTCTAACGAGGGTGTTAGAAACGGTTTATTTTATATAAACCAACAAGTTCTAAAACGGTTGTCATAATCGTGTATTTCTAACAAGCAGATTAAAAACGGTTGAGAATATAAACCAATGACCTTTAAAATGATTTTGGTAATCGTTTATTTCTAACGGGTGTGTTAGAAAAAGGTTTATTTGATATAACAAAACTCTATATGATGAAACGTGTAATCGTTTGCATTCTAACAAGTATGTTAGAAATGGTATTTTTTTTAAACCGTATATGTTTATATGGAACACGTATAGTTTCCAATGAGCGAATTAGAAGCGGTTAATCATGAAAACCATATACTTTAACAAGTGAGTTAGAAATGGTTTAAAATAATGAAACTATATTAGAGTTTATGGTTTTGATTTGTAATCAAAACATAAATATATATAGTTTATGGTTAATAAACACTTGTAAAAGGAGAAATGTTTTGAAGGAATAAAACATGTCTTTTGTAATTTATATATGGTTTGATACTTGTATAAGAAGTATGATGAATTGAACCATATAATAGTCTAGAGAGACTATTTAGTGTAAAACAACTTGATGTTGTTTTGGACATATTTACTTGTTCAACTACTCGTGAGTAGTTAAGTATAAACAACTTTGTTGTTTTGAACAGTGTATTGAGGGAGTACCTCGAAACATGCCACGAGACGATATAATTGCTATTATTTCGTCGAACGATAAAGTGTTGAAGAGAATAACACTTTGAGATTTGATGTTTATATATCCTTATATGAACCCATTTAAATATACTTGTAATATATTATATATATTTTGGATCATCTATTATTTTTTTAAAATAATCAAGTGGTTTAAAATATATATATATATATATATGAAAAGGATATGTAAAACGATATGTTTTTGGATGACGGATTTAATAATGATATACATGTATGTATATATGCAAGATGCGATTTGCATAAACACAATGAGTGAGTTGTGATTATGACCTATGTAGTTAGTCATAAGTCATACATCAAATGTATTACCACATCATGAGAGAATCATGACCAGCGTGGCAAGTGTATTGAGGTTAAATACACGAAAATGAGATATGTCATCTAATGTTGAGAACATCAACATAGAAATGCACAAATGTTTTTTCGATGACTATAACATATGAAAGGAGTATATGTTATTATCCATAAGCCTTTGATAAATTTTGGGAGATTTATTATACAAGGCTTATAATGGTGATGGATGTGTATAGTCTCTACAAACCATCAATGTTAGTTGTACTATGTGGAGGATTTGTACAATATTTTGGGAGAGTCTCCCAATAATTTGTTTCAACAAAATGTGTGTATATATATATATATCATTTTAGGCATATGTGAATGACACGTTGTTGAGAACCTCATGTCGTTGAGTGTCAATCTAATTTACTTGTTGATGATGAATATGTTCATCAAAGTGACTTATATTAAACTTATGTTTAAGTCCTAAAGAGTCAATGGTGAAGCCTTTGAGATTAAAGGCAAATGAGTTTTGATCCTAATGGATGGAATTAATTATGGTTTTGAAGCATTTTTAAAACTGGGGTTTTAGAATGGTAAACAAAATCTCATTTTAAGTCTAAACTAAGATATGAATGTTAGGAAGAGATAGTGAGTTATCTCTTAAGGCTGTGAAGAATCAAAATGATGCATCTTTCTGTTCACATGCTAAGTATTCGTAGTCTAAAGCATGCTAGACTAATACTTGTTAATTTAGATGCTCCACGGAGAATAAATTAACTTTGAACATTCAAACATATGTGACGACATAAGAATGAATTTTGTAAAAGCAAATAATTCATTTAGAAGGATGACTCGAAAGGACCGAATAAATAGTTCATTGGTTATGATACTATTTAGCTTAATATGAGGAGAACTCATATAGCTCAGAAAACGGTTCGAATGAGAAATATGGGTTGAGTAATATAATGGATGACCTCAATAACACAAAGATATAGATAGTCGCTATCGTATCACGGGTGTTTAATGTCATCATGAGCGATATTACTCGGACTTAATCAAAGTGCAAGCAATGTGGGGAGGGAAGAGCCATTTTAAAAACAATCCGTATGGATGTAAAAATGGTACTTGAGAAGTTTTCAAGCTACATATGAAAGGAAGAAACTTTCATCACCCCATTTTGTAGTTGTCTAATAACACTTAAGTGTGGAGGTGACTTGCATTTGAAAATAAAAGGTTTGATATGAACGGATGTGATTTTGGGAAATACAAATCACACGAACCTAGAACAGACTTATTATACGCCAGTCCTATTATGTGGCTAGAACTTTCATTAATTCTTGAGAAGTTCAATGGAACTGACTTTATTGTGGCTAGAACTTTCATTGACACGAGTCAACGTCTAGCTAAGAATCGAGGTGAGCCTGTTAACCAATTAGAGTACTTAAGAATTATTGGCAGCCTGATGTATCTGATGAGTTGTATCAGACCAGACTTAGCAAGCAAGCTAAGTAGATACACGAGCAACCTAAGTTCAATTCATTGGAATTACGTGACAGTGGTGCTTTGGTAATTAGGATACATACGAGACTACGGGCTGCAATATAAAAGATATCCAGCAGTTGTTGAAGGTTACAATGATGCAAATTGGATATCTGACACGAATGATTCCAAGGCAACGAGTGGGTATTTGTTCACACTTGGAGGTGCTGCGATAACGTGGAAATCATTTAAGTAAACGATTATTGCTAGATCCACGATGGAATCAAAATTCATCGCTTTAGATAAAGAGGATGAATAGGCAAAATGGCTACGTCAATTTGTTAAGGATATACCTAGGTGGCCGAAGCTGGCATTGGCCTAATGCATACGCTGTGATAGTCAATCGGTAATTAGCAGAGCTCATATCACAATGTGTATCATTAAGAACAGGTATATAAGACGTAGGCATAATACGGTACGACAACTAATCTCTACAGGAGTTATCACTGTTGACTACGTGAAGTCAAAGGATAACATCACGGATCCGCTAACAAAAGGCTTAAGCAGAGAGTTAGTTCAGAAGTCATCAATGGGGATGGGACTAAAGCCCATGAAAGGCCAAGTTTATGCATAGGAAAGTAACCTAACTTAGCTCACTGGAGATCCCAAGATCTGAGTTCAATAGGACAACCTAATTATATGAACTGGTGAAGGTCACTGTGGGGGAGAGTTGATGGAAACCCCACATTTTGAAAAAGGGAGTTTACTATAAGATTTAATAAGCTTCATAGTCCATTCCTAAAAGTGACAAGGTTGAGGTTAAGCTTATGGCTTTTAATGATTCGACTGAGGTAACCAGTCCTAGTAGATCACCTATGTGAGAGAGAAGTGGGGTCGCTTCGAAGGGTATTGTTGGGGCACAATACCTAAGAGCTCTCGCAAAACCAGGAACGTGTCCATGACCATAACGGACACAACTATGAGGACTTGACGTTGTCAGGGAGAGTTTTATGTGAAGCGTATTGTCGTCTACACAAACGGCAGACGAGTTCAAAGACATCGCGTTCTACTCATAACCAGTGGGCTAAGTGCGTTTCATGAGCGAAGGTTCAAAGGGTCACACCTACCTATCATATGCAAAACTCGACTGTTGAAATTTATTCAGAATGAGGTTGCTTATGAGAATGACTCCATTTCATGTGGGGGTTTGTTGAAAATTTTGTGTGTTTTGATCAATCTCCATTCATGTGGGGGATTGTTGAAAAATTGAAAGGTGAATGTAGATTTAATTATAATTTAGTGAAATTATAATTATTAATTATATTCTTTATGTGGTGAAATCAAGACAAATAAAAATGCTTTATGAGGCTTGAATAGAGTTTTATGGCTAATAAAGGAAACTTAAGTCTCTAATTATGTGAGACTTTTCACTAGCCATGGTTTATGTATACATATGAGGCTTTGTACCTCATTTTGAGACATGAGATACATGGAAAATATACACAAAAAACACTTGAAACACACATACACTCAAGAGTAGCAACCAAGTTTTGATTATTTTTCAGGCAAGTAGGATAGTCCGGCAGTGCACCAACACTGTTAAAGAACCGGTGTACCCTGGGAACAGACCGCGAATCTGTTTAAGGGAATTGTGTCAAACACAAGCCCGGTTCATGTTATCGATCTCATTGTAAGTTTTCTAACATAGAATGTATAGTTTCATATATAGTAAGTATTATTATGTATAGCTACAATTAAAGACTAAATACTACTAGTGGGTTTATCCACGCTTTGCAGTAGTATACACAAATGGGTTGCAATACAATATTATGATACTTAGGTTTTTTGCCGCAAGTTACGCAAAAAGAATAGAAATGTGCACACTATGTTTTAACAAGTATTCGTAGAAAAAAAAAGAAATGTGCACCACCACTTACAACTGATTGCTGTTCACCACAATAACCATGTACTCATTATTGAACAAATCTTAATAAACAAAAGGTATGTTACTGTAACAGACCAATATGAACATAAACATCACTCTTATGTAAGCTGTCCGGTCATTGCATATATACATAGCCGTGCCACTGAAGACACCTTGCTAAATGATAAAGTTCATTTACATGACAAAATCATGTAGTAATAATATGATATTGTATACACTATCATATGAAGGTCATTGTCCATTTCAAAATTAAAAGTTGTGATTTGTAAGTTTGTAATAGACTTGCCCAACCTGACCTAACAGCTAAAAAATTGCCCAATGTAGCCAGTGAGCCGAACCATCCCGTCCACTTTGTCGCTGGATAGACGCATATATATGAAAATGGTTTATAATATAAGTATTATTATGGCAAAGTTTTAAAACTCATACAGGTTTAGCTAAGATAAGATTACTCATTGTGGTAACATAAATTATTATCTTTCATCGCCGTTATATGAAATTTGTTCAAAAATATTGTTATCTCGTATGTTTATTTAGTTTGGGTGAGTTCCATTTTCATATAAAAGTTGATTATCTTCTAAGGACGTTTAGGGAAGAAAAGTGGAAATTTTTAGGAAATTGTAAAGAAACCCTTGGTATGTCATCTTAACTTTTGACAATTTGGACATATTTGCCCATATCTCCTCCTTTATAATGTAGCAAGTATAGACATAGATATATTATATTATATTAAACGGTAGATATTGTAATAATATATTTATAGTTATATACATATAGTGCGAGGTTCAATAAAACACTCTTAAAAAGCGGGGAATCTAGGAAATACTAAGAGGGTGTTTGGGATTGATTTTTGAAAACTGATTATGCGTTTTATTGTAGTAGGGGTGGAGCTCCTTTTAGATTATTGCGTTTTGGTAGCCTAAAAATCCATTTTAAAACTCAACCCAAAACACTAATAACTTATTATTTGCGTTTTCAAAACACAATAATCTAAAAATCCATTTCAAAACTCAACCCCAAACACCCTCTAACTTTAAATGTTAAACTAGTTTATACCCTGGGAGCATCCCGTCATAGACAAATCTAATATAAAGTGAGAAGCTTAGTATACCGAGTGATATGATGGATAAATATTAAAGTAAGAGGCTTAGAATTCAAAATCAAAACCGATTTCCTCTGTTATGTGAAACAAAACTAAGATAAAATAGCAACTTTTGTAAAGTAATAAATTAGTTCAATGTTAGAATAAGGAAAACATATATTATTATACTGTCACCTAAACACATATTACAAACTTGATAATATTAGAAGAAAGTAAGAAAAATTACCCATACATAGTAGAAACCATCAGTAATGAAAGCATACATACTTATCCATCTCCAGATCATTCCTTCTTAAGGGCAGCAACTTCAGCTTTGCTCCTGAATATTTGATAGAAATAATAGTAAAGATCGAGTTGCATATTGAAGAAACATGTATCTTAGATCATCGGGTCGGGGCTGATCTAAGTAATGAATTGTAACACCCCAACCGATGGCGGAATCATCGAGGTGTCACGTAGTGACGATTGTTCAAAAGCACATGGTACTAAGATGTAAATATATTATTGAATAATTTAAATTGTCTTACATAGATGAAATGGAAAAAAAATACAAAAGTCTGTACGAAACATGAAATTTGAAATAACTTATTAAAAGCAAGCACTAAAATCCAACGCTATAATACTAAGATCAAACTGCACCTGAAACATGTACAAAATAAGTTTTGTCAACATATGAAATGTTAGTGAGCATTCCTAGTTTTAATACATATAGTAAGTTGGAAAAATGTTATACAATTCAAGTGCAAGTTACAGTGCATTTATGTAAACTATGTATCATACAAATGAGCGAAATCAATCCTGTGACTGTATAATGTACTAAATGAATGGCGGTGTACTTATCCACTAAATGGATAATAACTTAACAATGACCACGGATTCTCCGATGAAAAAGGGGGAGAATCAACCTAGGCGGGTTGTCAATCCAATAGCGCTATCCAATGTTAAGGTCGGCTTGTACAATGTTAATGATTTCACTAAGTACAAATGTATTCTACATGTAATGTCTAAGCATAAAGCACGTTTGTAAGCAAATGCACATAGTACTAGAATTGTATTGTAAAAATGTGAACTTGTATTTGCAATTTGTATAAGTGTACATGTAACACCCCAAAAATGAATAAAAGCAAAAAGGGGATAGGAAATACTCACTTTCGCCAAATGACTAGATGACTCAGCGAGCGTGAAAATGCGAGCAATCCAAAGATTCAACAAAGAAACTAGTCCAATTTAGAAGAAAAGAAACCGGATAGGAAAAAATATCAAGCTTCTAATTCGCCAATTACAAGAGCTTATAATCAAAGCTTCAAATGTAGAAGTAATATACTCTAGAAGAAAGGTATGAGGGAGAGTTTAATCGAATTGAAACAATCGATTTAGAGGTGCAAAGTGTAATGGGTCATAGGTGGGTTTTTATACTAGTTTTGGATTCAATTAGGCTTTAAAATTGGTCAACACAATAAAGTAAGGTTTTAAGATGAATTGACTATTTGACTAGGACTTTGACTAGGATTTTGACTGAGACTTTGACTAGGACTTTGACTGAGACTTTGACTGGGACTTTGACTGTTTGACTGTCTCAGCGGACCGCGAGGGCTAAAAAAATAATTTTTCTAATTTAATCAATTTTAAGTTATAGACTTGTTTCCTTTGGTTTCTAAGTTGGTTTAGGACCGAAAATTAAGGGCTTTGAGTATCAAGGTCTGAAACATATGTACTCGGGTGTAGATGTGAGTATAAAACGTGCATACTTTTACTTATAAAAATTATAAGTTTTAATAAATTGTGAATTTTGGCCCTATTAAAATACGAGGGTTAAAAATGAAAATTTTGAAATAGTTGAGGAACCAATTATGCACATTTATGAAAAGTGAAGGGTGCAGGTTGTCACATGAATCCACGGGATAAATAGATGGTTTAGTTTAGAAAGTGAGTAATTGAAATGTGGGTCTACGAATAAGACCAATGAAGTGAAGGGACAATCGGTTAGAAGAGCCTAGACCTCTAAACGTTGAGAATAAAAACTAGGGTTGGAAAAGTACGATGTGCTTGTAGGCTTTTCAGTGGGAGTTATCGTGGGAGAAGAGATACCAATAAAAGGAGAAGAGGCTCATCCTTTTATAGCATCTTGACTTTCAACTCTCTCAACCCGTCCTTTACCCTTAATGGGGCCTAGCCCAGATAGAGGGGTCTCTTAGTCTCTGGCCTAAATTCATAAGTCCAATTTGGTGCAAGTGGTTTGTGTGAAAGGGGGGAAAAAGAGATGTTACCGTCCTGTCAAAAGTCCATGTGGCGTCCGTTGAGTGGACGCAGATGGTCAGTGGACATGTGGCGTCCACCCATTAGCTTATTGGGGCAGTGAGTAATTATCTCTTCTTATAGAACCTCAAGACAAGTGGGGGGTTGATAAATTCTTCTTGTCAGAGATTTCTTGGCTGAGGAGCTGCCACGTCATCATCCTTTCTGGAAGTCAGACCATGCGCAACCTTTGATTGGCCGCAGACTCTAACGGGCAACCTTTTACGTCAGGAACAGTTGCCCAGGGCATGTCTGCGCTGGGGTGTGTGTCTCGATGCTATCCTGAAAGGTATCTTTTAGTTGTAACGACGAAGCTTCTACGTTTCGTGTCAAGGAAGCTTCATTTGTGTCAGGCTTGGCGCTGACGTAGAACGTGCGGGTTGAGTCACATCATTGTCGCAGACGCAGGTTGCCCCGCTGACGTAAAATGGGGGGAAGGACCAACGTCAGCGTCTCTGACGTGGGTCCTCGTCCGTAAACGTAGACGGGCAGGATAAGTGGCGTCATGCTTTTATGGGCGCAGTCTTTTGTTGATGTTCAATCGATCTTTCTTCTTTCTCCTTATGTCTTGACTTCTTGCAGTAGGAGGGAATGTGTTGCGTTTATTGATATGGTGTCGTTGTTTTTGCACCATATCCCTTTACATACAAATAGGAATACAAGAATCAGACATTTAGGAACTAAACGTGTCCTCATATTTCTATCGAGAACGAAGATGATGATTCCATCGTTTTCTTATCCAATTTTAACCCATAAAATCCAGACAACAACACCGGCTTACATGAAGGGAAAAACGAAGTTGATGCTTTTTTCCTCTTTAAAATATAACTTAATACTCTTTTCAATCTTTATAGTCCTACACAACTATAATAAAAATCATAAACATATATCTATTTTCAAACCAATCGTTTTCAATACATGTAGTATAATAATTGATAAGCAACACAAAACAATCCCTAATACGTGTCAATAAGCAACATAGCACAAAACCCAATTCTAAAAGTATAAACCAATTCAAATAATCATTAATAAAATTCAAATAATCAGTAACAATATCAAAATTAAAAAAAAAAAGAATCTTCTGACCTGTTATATAGGAGAGGAGAGAGGTAAGGGGGCGGTTGGGGGAAGAGAGGAAGTGGGCGACGTCGGCGGAGGAGAGGGAAGAGAGGATGAGGCGGGTGGAGGAGAGGGAGAAGAAGAGGAGGCGGTGGAGGAGAGAGAGGAGGTGGTGGCGAGTGGAGGAGAGAGAGGAGGCGGCGTCGGGGAGGTTGGGGCGTGAAAGTTTGGCAATTAAAAAAAATAAATGGGTGAAAGTTTGGCAATTAAAAAAAAATTTGTTTCATAACAAAAATAAAAGTTAAAAAGGAAGTCAAAACCAACCGGTAAAAAACAAAAACAACTAAGTGTGAGCCTTTTCATTTCATCTTATTCATCCTCTCTAGTCCTACAATCATTAAAAAACCTGCAATTTTTTTCTCAAACCATTTCATTCTTCTTTAATTCTTAACCTCTCTCAACATTTCTTTACTTTCTGTTTTATATAAACTATCATTCACTTTAATTAATACTTGATTAACAATTTTGAGGGTCAAGCATACAAAAATCTATCGAATTAAGAACATCACTGTTAAGAAAACTTAGATTGTCGGAGGGTCAATGGGCCCCCATGAAATTGGGCCCGGGCCGAGAGTCCTCCCCACACCCCTTAAGGGCCGGCCCTGAAAAACATACACACACACACAGTTTTAACATAATTAGTGACTTGTCTATGTATAATCAATGAATTACTTAGACACAAACACATTAAATACCTATACAAAGCTATCATGGTCACAACCTCTACTCAACTTTAAATAAAAAGAAAACATTGGCTATCTAGATTATTACAAAATAAAATACCTATACATTTTGTTCATCTTTATGCAAAATCATACGATCTTATATGACTATAATATATTAATAACATAAATAATTTCTGTAAGATGAATGTGCGTCATAAGTATAGGATGGACATATGGTTCATTCACTTTACACTCATTTGGCACGAAACAAAGATTCTAATGACAAAACTCACACACAAAAAAATAATAATAATAAAAAAAATATGTGTACGTAGGCTTCATGAAGGGACTTGCCAATCATATATGATTATTAAAAGGCCTGTCACGTATGTATGTGTGTATATAAGGGGGATGGGGCACCGCCAGATTTGGCCACGTGTACGTCATTACCAGCATGGTAATACCGCCGCCGGTGATGCTGATAGTGGATCCATGAACACTTTTCAGGTTCTAGTTAACGCACGGTAACTGATCTCTCTCTCTCTCTCTCTCTCCCTCCCTCCCTCCCTCCCCCCCCCCCCCCCCCCCCAATTAATACTTATATGTGTAAAAATAATTGATTGATGGGTAAAGAATAAGTGAAGTGTTGCGTCCAGAAAACTGTTTCAGTGAAGTAATGTGACAGTGTAGCCTTTGTAGGATTAGTTGAAATCAGTAAAGTTGAAAAAACCTACGGGTAGTACCCCTCCCCCTAATATGGCCCTCGGGGGGGGGGGGGGGGAGTAAAGTTGCACTAATTTTAACGTTATTTTACTAATTTCGTGAAAAATGGCGTTAAAAATGACGGACGGTTAATCATGCATCATGTGATGGCGTTGATAACCAAAAGACAAGGGGGTACATGGACAAATCGGGTTTGTCCCGATTGCTAAGCATTATGTGCCTTATGTTCAAGGCTTGATACAAAACCACTATCGAGTCGGATGTCTCACTGGAAGCAACCTCTCTATTCCCACGGGGTAAAGGTAAGACTGTCTACATCTTACCCTCTCAGAGCCTACCTTAACTTTTACTATTGGTGGGATTAAATGAGTATGATGATGATGATGTGCTATATTGGGGAAATTTTCATCCCCTTTCTATTTTCTTAAACAAGTAGATTTTGAATTCCTTCAAAGCTTGCGACGGCTATAGTTGAACACGTAATTTTTGGAAAGAGATATTTGTTGTGATTTTGGTCAATATTCGCGAAGTATGATACACGTTAAAGGTTGTTTTCATGTCCATGATTTATGTACAAAAACCTTATTTCATGCCATAATTTGTGTTGGTTTGTGGACAATTTATTTAAGTCAAACCTAGACTGTATTTTTACCATATTGCAAAAACATAATTTTACATAATTCTAATATCTATATATTATACTATATTATAACGCATGAGACAAGGGTATTTGAGATATCCAAAAGTTATGAACTTTTTTTCCCTTTAATTCACAAGGTACGATTAAAATAAAGGTAAGGTAGTCTTTTAAACATTTTACACTTTAATACGCTCATCCTAATTACACTTTAATTAGGTGTATTAATAATGGATGTGCGTAGGAATAGACTGTAACAAATAAGGTTAGTCGGCGTAGGAAAAACAAACACAAGCAAGTATATATATATGTGTGACCCTGAGAGGGCAAAAGTAAAGTTGCACTAATTTTAACGTTATTTTACTAATTTCGTGAAAATAACGTTAAAAACGACGGACGGTTGATAGCCAAAAGACAAGGGGTACATGCACCAATCGAGTTTGTCCCGATTGCTAAGTGTTATGTGCCTTATGTCCAAGGTTTGATACAAAACCACATCGAGCTGGGGGTCTCACTGGAAGCAACCTCTCTATTCTCAGGGGATAGAGGTAAGGTTGTCTACATCTTACCTTCCTCAGACGCTACCTTAGCTTTGCTATAGGTGAAATTAAATGAGTATGATGATGATGATGAAGCAAGTATATCCACAAATATAATATTAGCCATCTATTAAACTACAACAAATTATCAGCAAAAATTATACCTCACCTTTGTGAGTTTAATAAATGTAAAATTAAGTAAAAGTTTTAACCTCTGCCTAACATTGTTAATTATATCAGGTTAATGGGTTGGCAAGTTTACGGGTTGCGAGTTGATGGATTGAAATATGCAACCTGAACCCAACCCATATTATTATTCGTGTAAAAGATTTCAACATAACTCGAACCACATAAATTCGGGTCAACCCCGTTTAACCAGTAATTTTAAATGAGTTATACATGTTACCAAGTGATAAGCGAGTTATCAATAACATGTTTAATGGTGAGGATAAGTATGACAAGTAAAAACTATGAAGTGCCAAAACTAACAATAATATAACTAATCATGTAAATGGAAATGGAAAGAACAAAAATATTATTGATTTTTTTTTCTAAATACTTAAATGGGTTAACGGATCAACTTGTTTTTTATACGTGCCAACTCGAACCCAACCTGTTTTTAATATGGGTCAACCCAAACCCAACCCGTAAAAACTATGAAGTGCCAAAACTAACAATAATATAACTAATCATGTAAATGGAAATGGAAAGAACAAAAATATTATTGATTTTTTTCTTCTAAATACTTAAATGGGTTAACAGATCAACTTGTTTTTTATACGTGCCAACTCGAACCCAACCTGTTTTTAATATGGGTCAACCCAAACCCAACCCATATTTTTAAACGGGTCGTGTTTGTTAACCAAAATCTGTATTTTTTCATGTCGGGTTCGGATTGGGTTTTGAGTCATGTCAAGAATTGCAACCCCTACGTTGTGCCGATGCGTTTGGGTTCAATGTTCATGTAATCCGCATTCATTGTCAGTCCTTTCGTAGTGGGCGTGATATTGGGCTCTATAACCCCCATAAAACTCGGGATCCCCCCCCCCCCCCCCCGCCAATTTTTCTTTTCTAAATTCTTTCTAAACACGTATAAAAAACAAGTCGATCCATTAACCCATTTAAGTATTTAGAAAAAAAATCAATAATATTTTTGTTTTTTCCATTTACATGGATTAGTTATAATACTGTTAGTTTTGGCACATCATATTTTTTTACTTGTCACACTTATCCTCACTATTAAGCATTTTTCATCCCCCCTGCGTCGCTACGGGGCAAAAAAATTTCCAACGTTACTAGCATAGTGCAGTGCCTCCCACACCCACCTTCTTCGACACCAAATCAAACCATAAAAAATCAATCTTTTTTATAAAAAAAGACTCACCATACCATAACCCCTTATAAAGCCCATACATGGAAGCAATGTATTAACCTAAAAATAGACCTGCCTATTTATAAAAATCTATGTCTTGTGAGACACAATAGTAAAACTCAAATCATCCACACGTTGTATATTTTAGTGTAATTAGATTGAATGTTTGACCAGTATCTTCATAATAATACATTATATATGTATGATGGTGCGGGGTGCACACCTATTTGAATTTATTATGAACTTAGTGGCAAAGCCCATAAGGGACGGGGGTAGCGCCCCTTGGAGCAGGGTCCAAGGGGTAGAGCCCCTAGCTGGGGTCGAGCTTAAAATTGCTATGGTAAAAATGTCTCAGAAAATTAATTTTCGGAATTAGAGGGACTAACTTTAGCAATCCTGAAACCTTGTATTAACTGCCTAGTTAATGGCCCCAATTATTCATTACGAATTGATCATCATGTTGGTCAAAAATTCCCTCTGGTTCTTCTCTCAATCAAAACATATAGAAAATTCTCAATCTCTGATTGTATCTGATTGAATATTTGATTGAACCGTCGAATTGATTCAATCTGAATACTATTACGTGCCTTCAGAAATCTCAATTATCCGGTTGCTCGTTTGTTGTTACTTAAAATCCCCAACACCACATCTCTTATTGTGTGTATCTATCAACATAGAGGACACCCAAGTCATAAATGCAATTTTACTAAAAAAGCCGAATCAAAACTAAATCCAACTAGGTTTATTAACAGGGCGCGCGTTGCACGCCTTCTAATGTGTTGTGAAAAGATAATCGTGTTTCGTGAATTACTGATTTCTCATAACTACGACTATGCTAGCTATTTGCCTATTTCAAGACTTCATTATGACTTCCTGAACCGGCCATTACTTAAAAAGTCGTTGTCAGCAAAAAATCAAATACATGGAAACCAAAAAAGTAATGAGAGAACAAAACCGAGTCATTAGTTATTGTGGTATGCAAATGTGAAATAACTGTATTTACCTAAAGAAATATGTAATTGGACTTATATTGCAACAAATAATGTCATAAGATGGCAACATATGCAAGCCTTAATGTACAGCACATATACACACTTAAAAAAACCTTTAAAACACAAAAACTAATGTAACTACCAACCAAAAGAATTTCATTTTTGTGCCTATTACTTAAAAGACATCTCCATTGTGCCGCCTGCATAAAAGACGTCTCCATTTCCTGTCAGGAAGTCCCGTGTCAAGAAGCATTAGCGCACTCGGATTATTTGTCAACGTGCTAAAAATGTGCCTAAAAATGCCAAGAAAAAAAAAATAGAAGGATTATGAAACTATAAAGTAAAACAACCACTAATAATAATTGACGATCTAATGAGCCGAGCTCAAGCTTAAGCAAGCTCGAGCTTGACTAAGCTAGTTTACGCCCCCTAGCAGTTTTTGTGCCCAATAGTATTGCATATGTGAATTAACTTTGTAGAACCATGGTTTGCCCTTTACAGTTCATACAAAACAAAATTTCTACGAGAAAAAGAGACAAAATGCTAACATTTAAAGAGCAGAGAACAATAACAAACAATTTCAAGTTGCAGAAGAGCGTGAACTCTCATCTCATCTGAATAATATTAATGTAAACATACATAACGCAAACTAATTAGTATCATACCTGTAGCACCATTTAATAAAAAATACATAGCGTGAACTCAGTGTCATTCATTTCCACTAAACTAAAAACGTACGGCATATTACATACCTGTGTTGGAGGCTTAAGTACAAGAGAATTGCCTGCAATGAGTGCAGGAGCAATCTTTGAGACAGACAAATTGACTGGATAATTGAACGGTGGGATCGCTAAAACTACACCCAACAGAATCTGCAATAATTAAACACACAATGTCATCGATCTAAGTATTTATCATTTTGTCCATATTAGGTAATAGAAATAACGTTTTTTGTACATTAAATATAATGTGGTAATTTACATTAGATGTTAGACAATATTTCGTCCGTTCATTTCCCGGGAAACTATCTGACACCAAAAATTCCCCTTCTCCAAGGACTCTTACAGTCTTACACCTTCCTCGGCACAATATGACACCAAATCTCCCGACCTCACAACCTTCAAAATAATATAAATATAAGTTGCACTCTGTAAAATGAGAGATGTGTACAAATTAAATATTCAATAGGTTTTTCGTGCAGCTTTTGTTTACTTGATTCTCTAGAAGATAACATATGTCTTATTTGGGGTCCAACAATAAAGGATCAACCATTAGTGCTGCATTTTTCTATCTTTTTAGTGCTGCATTTTTTTAAAAAGAAGAAAGTCTAAGGACAAATTTCTATTACTTTTAACGAAAACTTAAATTAAGGGCGCCTTAAATACCTTGAGAGGGTGTTTCTTCCCAAAGCACTTCAACCCGGGATAATCAACTCCTATTTGTAAATTATGTTGAGAGTGGGATTTGAACCCACACCCTTTCGGACCACAACCTTAATCTGGCGCCTTAGACCAACTCAGCCATCTCAATTTGACACTCTTTGTCTTTGAATGCCTATAATAATACTTGGAACAAAAAACATATTAAACGTTCATGTTTCATTACCTTATCATTGCTTTTATTCTGGCAACCGTATATATTTATACCAAGGTAATAAAAGCATTTTACATTGTATTTCCAAGAATATTATACGTGCCTTAAAATCATTAGAGAAATAAATTCCATTTGATTCTTTATTTCTATAACTCATGCTTAGCTTGTTTCATATCTAATTTTATGTTTTTAGTATATATAGTAGTTTATTTTGTGTATGCATTGTTATAATTTAAATTAAATATGTAACAGAACAATTAAAGCTTACCAACTAAATCAAACTCGGTGTAAATCATCATCCATCTTAAACACATGCTGATCAGCACCTCTTTTAAGATTCGACATCACAGACGCCTTCTATTACTCACCAACCGGCTTCTCAAAGAAATTTGTCTTCCCTTGTAACGATATCAACTCCATCCAATCAAGCGGATACTTTTTGCAAGTTCCTTCTCCTTAGCTGCCGCTGCTCTCCTTAGTTTTGCAGCTTGAGCAAATGTTGAAGGCCTAACTTGAATGATGGGAAAGACATTTTATGTATTAGACTTTTGGTCACATGTGCAATAATCAAAGTTTTCTTAATGAGAATGGAATAGAATTCACTATAAGATAAACAATGAAGGTTGTATGGTTTATGATAAATCATATTTTAGTACACAAGACATCGTTTATAATATATGCATCCGGAGTTCAACTGCTTTCACCACAAACATTTAAACTTTAAAGGTTTTAATGATGTAAAATTTTGGTTGCAGAGCGCTAACGATATGGTGTGAACATAGAAAAGTTCAGACATGAATAACTGTTGCAGAGCATGAAAGGTCCCGGCGGGACGCTTCCCTGGGTCTTTTTGCCACAAAACTTAATCGTATGGCGATCTGATGTTGACTCGACCCCGCACTTTTGACAATTTGATATATATTTAATAACAAATATGAGCTGAATGAAATTCACGATTCCCACTATTGACTTCCTCTTATGTAAAGCATTCGGTATATTATCAGAACTTTCAGTTGTAGTTTGTTTTGCCAAACATGTTAAAAAACGCCATATACCTTTTAAAACTACTGAAGCAGAAAATCATGGAATGCATAGCAGGGAAAAAACAGAGCTAAGTGATCGCACATAATACTGTTAAAATAGTGATTTGAGTAAAAGTTTTGAAATTACTGACTGTGATAAAGCGGTTGCCTCTTTCAACAGTCTCTTGATCTCAGAACGCAGCTGCAGATCCTTTTCACTCATCGATGCTTTCTGAAATAAGAAAACAAAGTTATTTTTACTTGCAAATAATTTGATCCTTGAGATATAAAGGACACATTCAGTAAACATACTCTTCATCCCATGATAACTGAGATTTTTCGCTAAATATGTAAAAGCTAAAAAAATGTTTATATTGTTGTGATTATTACCCATATATAATGTATTTATATATGAGTTGTAATTTCATTGTCATAAAACATAAAAAAAGATGTGTATGGATTAGGCAAAAAATTCAATCATAACCACATTTTTAATGGCAAGTGTGTGATTATCTAAAATAAATTATTGATAGAAGAAATTTATAAAGGAACGGTCTAGATGTTTAATCCCCCATTCGATCCCAACCAATCCACAAGGCAACGCAACACAAACAAACTCCCTTTCGATCTCAACTGCATCCGCAACAATCACTTTCACTCGCTCTTCGGTTACTTTCATTTTCAACAAACTGTAGTGTAAACACGCGAAATCGCAGTGTAACCCCTCATCTCGGGATATCAATTCGTTTGAGAATGTTAACCCTGGCATTAACCCGCGCTTTTTAAGTCAAAAGATAGCGCAAAAGCTACCAGAGAAGAATATTCCTTCAACACAAGCGAATGCGACGATTCGCTCAGCGAATGATTCGGATCCATCGATCCAACGAAGCGCCCAATTCGCTTTCTTCTGAATACAAGGAATCGTATCAAGTGCATGAAACAACCTCCTAAACTCTTAAAACCTAATCATTTATGCCTAATATATGCTATATAATGAAACTTTGAAAACCACTTTACCCTAATATAAAGCGGTTGCAAGTTGGAAGAAAATTGAAGCATCAAAGATTACCTTGCCAAACATCATGAACTCGGTTTCGTATTCCGTGTATACCCTTTCATGTATTTCTTCATTTGTTCCTTGCTCTTGCCTAAGAATCTGCCACAAAATGAAAGTCACATAATTTACTAACAAATTAACTCTACAAAACAGGGCCAGAACACCAAAGTACCTCACCCATGTCCGAGCACATATACAAAACCTATAACCCATTCCTAACTTTAAGCTACAATTCACATATCCGAAACATAATCAAGCACTAAAATCACCAAAACCATAAATTCAATCATCAAACAACATGCTTATTTAATCAATAAAATAAAAAGATCGAAACATTGAAACAAATACCTACATACATGAAATGCATCAAAGAAAAAAAAAAAATACAATATTACTGATATGGATACTTAATCTCCACAATTATAGAAACAGTACAGATCAAATGCATCAATAACCCTACAAAATTTCAACCAAACAATGACATCATCGACAGTAAATCAATCCAACAAAGAAAAACAAAAACAAAAAAAATACAATATTACTGATATGGATACTTACTGTAGGCCAAACACATTCAAGAATGTATACACATTCAAAACAGATTCAAACAATTGATTTCAAATCAACACCAAAAACAATTTTTTTAAAGCAAAACATACTGTCGAGCAATTGGTAGGCACACATATAAGCAAAACAAACAACTGAATAACAACAATTTTTGGAAGCAAAACAAACCCACTCAAGATTAAACCAACACTTAAGAAAAAAATTTATTAAAAATAGATTCAAACAAACATGACACAATTCAAGTGACATCATCATCATCATAAGTATGAAGCATTTAGTATCCTAACATTTTAATTTAATTGTGAACGAAGTATTATTATTATTATACATGAACTAATAATATGCAAGTTTTGTTGTGCAATTGAGTGATTAGTTACCCGAAGCAACAAACAGGTTGATTGGTATGAGCCATGAGGTTTCCACTTTGTTGAGTGAATTGAAGGAATTGAGGTCTTAGTAAGATCTGCATTGGAGGTTTTGACTGATTGTGTTTAATAAGATTATTATTATTATTGGTTGATGAATACATGAGTTTGAAGGGATTTGTGTTTCAAAGAGAAGTAAATAGTGGAGGTGAAATGAATTGAATGGGTATAGATAGGCGGTGGCAAAAACTGGTCAGGGTTGTTTGAAATGGGAGGAGAAAAAGACACGTAACCCTACAACTGAACATGTATGCTCCACCGCTATTTCAAGTAGGTGACTCACCCCATGGACAAAAATATAGGAAAAAAATTAAACCACAAAAACAGGACTATCATATCAAGCCTCGAACCCAAGTAGACCTTCTATAAGAGGAATCATATCACCACTACACCACCACCATCAGATGTTAATACTACTGAAAGAAAACATATTTATCAGCAAACAAATTTAAGACAGAAAAAAAAATCACTGTTCAAATCCTTTGGTCTATTATTATAGTTAAATTTGGGTCTCTTTGTTAAAGTATGTAACTGATGGACCTATAATACAAGTTGACAGAAAGTTCAAGGACTATATATGTGTACTTTAGCCGAACCTCCGAACCATCAGTTGATGTTTGGACAATAGGAAAAGCTTGTGGGGCCCATCATTGACTAAATATATGAACGTGTTGACTTTTGCGTACGCTTTACAATAACTGCTTCCCGACGGAATTTTTTCTTTTAATTTTTAAAGCGACATCAACACTCAATACCGCTCACTATGTGGTTGGGACAGGCAGCCGCAGGCACGTCCGTGAGGCTAGACCCAGATCTAAACCTATTGGATTTTTTCACGGAAGGACAGCTGTAGACTTGTGTCGCCATAAGGGTATGTGTAGTGGTGGATAGTTATGTTGGGTTATAGGATTAAAATATTAAAAAGTAATAGAAAAGGGGTTATGTTGGGGTTATGGAAAAAGAGGGTGTAGTGGAAAGGGGGGTTATGTGGGGGTTATAAATGATTGGTAATGATTGGTTAATTATTGTTTTTTATTTAAATAAGAATATTTAATACTTAATAATATTTCATTAAAATTAAAAAAATTACAAATACTAAAACAAAAAAAAATACAAATACTAAAAAAAAAAATTACAAACCATAAATAAAAGATAAAAATACTAGAAACCATATTTTTTTTCGATTTTTGCCTTTCTGCTCAAAGCCATTTCCAGCGCTTTCCCCTCTAGGTGGTCGTGATTTGCCGTGTAAAAAGCAAAGTCGCGTTCAAACTGTCGTTCCTTCATGATGTCAACGACCTCTCGGTTTTCTTGGATACGCTGAGCCCTGATATCGCGCAAGTCTTGGAGCCGCTGGTTCATTTCAGCAAATGCCGGGACTAACTTATCAACCCCCGACGAAGACTCCGTCCGTGCGGCTCGAGCAGCCCGTCGACCGGCGGGACGAGGTAGCTCCTCCGCCCCCTCCTCCCCTACAAAAAAGGGATTTTCTTCTGGTGAGTTGAGGTCGACATAACGCGCGTCAGACGTAGGCGTTTCGGGATCAACCGAGTCAGAGGTCCTCGACTTTTTTGAAGGCCTCGTGTTTTTGGCCCTAGATGAAGAAGATCCAACCGTTGGGCGCACGGGGTGCCATTTGGTGCAGTCTTTCAGCACGCGCCAACATTTCACGTACGCGAAATTCCTGTACGTCTGATTGTATTCTTCCAAAGCCGCCACAAAGACATCCTCGTCACTTTGCCCACTTTTCCACCCGTACTTGGTGCGCTGATAAATGCCCTGAAAATTTGTGCATTTTTGGTTGATATCGGTCCACTTGCCCGATATCGAATCATTCTCCCGGTAGCCTTCTCCTTTACCCGAGAGACCAAAAAATATTGTCCGTACTCTTTTCCAAAAATCGCCTTTGGATTGATAGTTGGCTGAAAAAACATACCAAAAAATATAACATTACCAAAAAAATATATATCTTACCAAAAAAATATAACATTACCAAAACAATATATAATTTCTTACCGACTTCAGAATCCTCCGACACGTCAACCCACGCTCGGGTTAACGAGTACAACTCGTGGTCGGTCCACGGTATAACGTTTTTCTTGGCACGACCGCCCGTCTCTTTTCTTGTGTGGCGTCGGGCGGGTGCTTTGCCTCGCACGGGCTCTTCCTCTTCAACCGGGCCTTGTGTCTCCGGAACCGACTCTTGCCAAGCGTTTGAAGAGCCGAACATTTGGGATGACCCGTACACTTGGGATTGGCCAAACCCACCTCCTATGGGCATCCCAAAACTCCCTCCCATGTTAACATTATACATGTTCGGGTCCCAACCATACGGTTGGTTTAAGAGGTTCGTGAAAGTTTGCGGATTTGAACCCGAACCCGGAGCTATAGGTCGGGTGTTGTCGCCACTGGTTTGGGAACCAAACCCGAAACCTCGACCGAAAGGATTCATGATATAGCCTTGAAAGTGTGTGTGTAGTGCTTTGCTCTCAAATGTTGTGTGTGTGTTTGTGTAGTGGTGGTTTGATCAAGTGTGTGTATGTATATTTATAAAACAAAAATTAAGTTTTTTTTCTTTTTTTTTTTTCAAAACCTCGATCATCACCCGGTCAAAAGCACATTCAACCCTCTCTCTTCCCAACACATGCAAAACGCCTGCTATGCCCATAATTCTGCCCACCCAAAACGCCCTATAGCGCCTGGGGGGGCGGTGTTCCCCGGCGCTATAGGGGTTATAGCGCTGCATAACGTTGCCACTACGGGTGCCCTAAGAGCAGACACTCTCTGGCATAACCCAGGGGGACGAAAACCAATATTGGCTTGGATTCGAACTTCCGGGTGCATGAGTTGGCTATGATCATGACAAGTGTCATAAAGTCCGTTCAATGATGGAGATCGAGTATAGTACAATAGTATACGAGAGCTTTTATTTGGAAAGTGGGACCTAGCTGACAAATAGGAACCGTACGATGTGACTTTGGTGCAACGAATTAACAAACTTTTGTAATTTGAAACTTCAAACCAAAAATGTTCAAAGAATAGTAAATAGTACGTTAATCTTTTTCATTTTAGCTATTTTTTGATTTTTTTAATAATAATATATACCAATTTTAAGGTAAAAATGTGTATAAATTATGTATCACGTTAAATAAGCTTTTTTTAAGCTTATTTTAATTTTGATACAATAAGATGTTATGTGTCAGAAGAAGACACTAGTTGCCCAATTGTAGTTTATTGATGTAGTAGATCTTTTATGCTATATCTTTTTTTTTAGAAGTTTTTATGCTATATCTATAAAACAAAAGATGATGATGATGATGATGATAATGATAATGATAATGATAATGATAATGATAATGATAATGATAATAATAATAATAATAATAATAATAATAATAATAAAAATAATTAGAGTAATAAAGCTAATATTACCTTAAAACATCATACACACAGTATGCTTTATTCTGTTAAACGTGTTAGATAAGTTGAACATGTATTAATTCAAGTAAGAACTCACCAAAAATTGAGTTGACCTAACGCAACTTGTAACCTTTAGCATGAGTTACAAGTTAAGCTCACATCCAACTCAAGCTAGCTCGTTACTCAACGGTTGAATTGTTTTTTTTAATAATTTTGTTTCTTTTTCATTATAACAATTAACATGCTAGGTAGCCTATAATAACATTTAAAATAAAATGTCAACATGAAATAAAATTTAATAATTAATTTATTCGAGCGAGCTGCATTCAGCTTGGACTCAGCTTCTTCAATTGTTATCCGAATCGAAATAAACCGAGCTAAATTAGCTCTAGTTAAGTTATGAGCTAAAACAAAGGAGTTAAATTACAAGCGAGTTAAGAAAAGTAAGTTGATTTGGTAATCCTCGTTAAAAATTAAACTAAGAAGCTTTTTTTTTATTCATCTAAAATCATTTCAATACCTCTTAACTGGACATATTACATTAAGATAGCAGACAGACAAGCAACAAGCTGCGTCACCACCAATTAATTACATTTTATTATGAATATCGTAACTAAAATCCCGCAGTCAACATATGTATGCAAAATATTTCCTCCAACTGGTCCACCAATTGTATACTACCGAGAGTCATGACTCAAATATACACGAATCGAGTCTGCCATTTCTTTTGGTTCTAATCTCAAATAAACCTTTAAAGTAAACTACATGTTACATGCATATTAAGTAGTTAAATGTCGTTGCCTGTTACAATGACAATTTTGACGATATTGACTTGATTTGATACGGTATACTAATCGAAAAACTCAAAAATAAAATCATGTGAATGTTTAAACTTTGATTAATAAAAGTTTACTAAGGTTTAACCTCTATGAAATTTCATAGAAAATTTTGTTTCTTTTTATGTAAATTTACTACGTATTAATTTAGAAATAGATGAATAATATTTATTGGTTGAGAGGTGGTGACAATTTTATATTTTTTTGTTTGTTCTTCACAACGTTATTTAATAATAAATATAGTTTGTTTCATACTAAAATACTAGTTGTGTTAGTGGTGTAGTGGTTTGAGGTGCACTTTTCTAAGATAGAGGTCACAAGTTCAAATCCAGGCATTTTACTATTCATATATAATCATAACAAGATGGATACACAAATGACTCCAAGTCAACCTACGTGGGTTGCCGCAAAAACCACAAACGAGCGATCTCCTTACTCATTCCTCCCCTATTACACAATATGTCTGAGGCCGTTCACAATAAGGGGGGACAAGGCACTCCTTAGCCAGTGCCACTCGGCTACCGTTGACGGTCGGCAACACCGCCGTCATAACCCGACAACGGTAAAAAACATTGCAGCTGGGCAAGAAGTAACCAAGCTACAACAAGTCAGAAAACAATTAATTCACCCCAAAAGTTAAATTTTAAAATCCTATTTATATAAACCTTTCTCATATTTTTTTAACCATAACAATAGAAATTACGCAAGCCGACTATTATTTTGAAATTCGTTGAACTTTTGACTATGTTTTAGCATGACAAACTTTAAGACATAAATTAGTTTTACTTTTATTTATGTTTTCTAGTTTAATTTAGATTACGTTTTGTAGTAACAATTTTAATTTAATGGTATTTGAATATTAGATTTAATTGTATATTTGAATATTATAATTAGGCAAAACTACCCTATAATAACACCATCTTAAAATATGGGGTTTTCTCTCACGTTAGAATATTACAACTCTAAAACACGCTCTAATCAAAATTTAAGCATAACCACACAAAGACAAAAATGTGTAATTGTAAGGGGGAAGGGGTGCTACCAGGAGAATTTTTTTCTTTCACTTATTTTAACCAATTATGCACTGCCACACCATTTCACTGATTTACTTCACTAAAACACTTTTTTTGTAGGCAACACTCCACTAATTCTTTTATTTGTTTTTTTAATTTCACTAAACCTTTTTTTTTAATTTCACACGGTTTAAAGGTTAATATTAATTACCTACACTATTACAACCGTCCCACCACCAAACGGCCAGTAAATTCAATTTTTAACTTTGGAAACCGTAAATCGAATTGAATAACATTGAAATCGTTCAACCAAACGGTCAGTAATATTGAATAACTTTGAACCGTTCCAAACTTTTTGTATATAAACACAACAAAACGCGGGGCTAAAACTCACATTTACGTATAAACAAACACACACACACAAAGATGACTCGCTGGACTTTAGAAGAAGAGATGACGTTGGTGGTGTGCTACAAAGACGCCACAAACGACTCGGTTTTACAACAACGTCAACGCTCGAGGGCCTCGGGGTCGGGCTCCCACCCGGAGGGGTTTTGGGACCGTATGCTGGCCGATTTCAACCACCACGTCGGCACCAACGACCTGACCATCGTGAGTCTGCAGCGGAAGTGAGCCGATCTCAACATAAAGTGTGACCATGTGGACTATGCGGCTCGATACGACAACAGTTTTGACCATGTCGAGACATGACAACTGTTGCGCAAACTTTGCGTTTTTTATTTGGTTTAATATATATTTTTTTTATGTTTAATAGTAATGAATTTCAGTTTTTTATGTTCCTCTTTAATGTTTTATTTATTTATTTAGGTTTTAAAACAAACGGTTAAAATAATAAAACAATTATAAAACAAACGGTTAAAATAATAAAACAATAGTATTTATTTAAATTAAAAATAACAAAAAAACGTTTACCAGCACGGTAAAAAGAACCAGCGAAACAGTTCACTGAACCACTACCAGTATGAGTGGCAGTGAAATTATCATGCTAATAGTGGGCACTCGTGATCAATTCAGGTAACGCCCCGTCCCCTAAGTTGTAACCCTAGTTAAACTAAACTACTCCATTTACATATTATATGGTTGGATATTAGCTGTCAAAAGCCATTGTCGTCATCACCTGATTTATCCTTTATTTTTATTTATTATTATTATTCAAATACAATAACCTTTTCATATATATAGCGACCCATCATCAACCCCTTTCAAAAACCCTTCTTTCCCCCTCTGTTTTACACACACTCACACTTTCACCATCTTTGCTCTCCGATCAACGATTTTCCGACAAAATAACTTAAAAAAAAAGTTGTGTTTAAAGTGTTTTACCTTAATCCGACACAAACTGTTGATTACTTGAAGGATTATGATAATATTATTTGACTAGAGGATCGGTTTATTCATAAGGTAAATTCCGGTTGGTTATGTTAGAGCAAAACTGTGATTTCTGTTTCGATTTATGTTATTATATTCATCATGTTGTTGTGATGTCGGGTTTATGCGCAACAAGTGTGGGGTTTATAGTCCAAATGGTCAAAACTCTTATGTCAGACTAGTCTATTGGGCTAAGTTTTACTGTTTGGGATATAATATTGATATCCGAGCTAAACTTTGAGTGGTGGTTTGGAAAGAGTGAGCCGTAACCAAGTGACCAATGAGTACGTTGGCTCTAATGGAGGGTCGATTATTAGACTGTGTGTTTTGGTGCGCGAGCGAGTGGGCGCGGACACCTTCAAACAATCGCTCGCGTGGGGGTGTTATGGCTCGCTCCAGACCATCGCTCGCATCCCACTCAAAATCCAAGACAATAGCGCCGTGACCGGGTCGCTTGTGCTCGCGGTGGCTTGCTCGGTGTTCGCGAGCCACGTGGCTGGCTCGCGAATGGCTCGCGCTGGGCTGTTCGCGTGTCCACAACGGACAGCCTTATGGGCTGAAACCATTGCAAGTTGCAACATGTCGGTTGTATGAGCAACAAATGTGAGGTTAATAGACCAAATTATTGATGAGCTCGGTACCGGTACCGAAAATCGCCAAAACTTGGCACTGGTACTTGATTTTAAGGTAAAATACCGCTTCGCTTCGAGTACCGAAAATACTGGTACCAGAAATCGCCAAAACTTGGTACTGAAAATGGGTTAGTATCTGTAGCTGTATTTTCGGTACGCGGTATTGAAATGCTCATTCATAGACCAAAATGGTAGCTCTGTCACTCACCAGACTAGTCTTTTGGTTTGAGTTGTATGGTTCGTAACATGATGTTTGAATATTCTGAAGGTTATCTATGTTGCATTGATGAAAATTGAAAGTATTTTTGATTGATTAGGGCTTTGTGGAAGCTAGTGTTGATATTGTAGTAGTATATTTGTGTTTTTTGTGCCTCATGTTTGTTGATATAATATATTGATGATGATGATTTAGGTTTGATGTTAGATTACTAGGTTGGTATCAAGTTTGTTGTCAATTTAAAACACAATACCTTATAGTTGATATTGTAGTATATCTGTGGTTATTGGCTGAGTGTGCCCTGAGCCCCTCCTAATAACGTCAGGGACTTAAGGAGAAAATTTTCATCAGGAGGGCTCAGGGTGCAATCCGCCTACAACCACAAATTTGTGTTTTTTTATTTTGTTTTATATGCTTTGGCACTTGACATGCATAGTTGATATGTGTTTAGTTACTAATGAACTTGAACAACAAATTGTCTTGAAATTGGACATACATATTACACATACCTACTCTTTTGGAATAAGAACAATGGGTCCTAAAGTAACCTAAAGCTTGCAGACTTTTGTATATTTAGATATAGTACTATACATAAAATATTTATTATTTAATTCTAGTTATACCATCTATGGACCCATGGTCAAATATAATAATGTTAGTACATGCATAAGGTGGTTTATTTGACTAGAACTATACCCTTCATTAGTTCATTGTACTCTCCTTTTGTTGTTGTTGGCATATTGGATCTAGCAGGCATTATGATATGTTATTAGAAATAGATAATTGATGATTAGTTATAGCGGAGTTGTCGCATATGGCGTATGGATTGTTCTTTTGTGAGACAAGTTTGATGTGGAGATGGCATTAAACAAATGTAGGTATATGCTTGATGTTTTTCTAATGGTTAGGTTTGTTTGTTTTCTTGTTGAATTGTCAACTTCAGTGATTTAATGTTGTTTTATTTCCCTGGAACCCGCGTTTTTTTATATATTAAAATGATGTATTTTATGCCTTGAAGCAGTTTCATGGAACTTGCATATGTGTTTTTTCTGATGCTTGTTATTTACGGAAAATACTTGATAGCGTGACCGGTAATTAAAATTATTCAGTTAAGCGATGTATAATCTAGTTTAAGCTTCTGGTTTATGTGGTTGTTATGAAATTATGAAAATAAGTAGGCCTGTAAACGAACCGAACACATACGAATAGAGGCATGTTCGTGTTTGTTCGTTTAATTTTAAACCGAACACGAACATGAACATATAATCGAACACATTTTCGTGTTCGTGTTTGTTCATTAAGAAAAGGGCCATGTTCATGTTTGTTTATGTTTGTTTAAACCTAAACGAACAGCTCACTAACGTAAACAAATAAACTTACACAAACATAATCTAACAAACATAAAACAACACAAATAAGCATTGTTAAACAAACATAAATGAACACAATCAACATAATTGACCAAACATAAACGAACTTAAAGTAAGTTTCTTTTGTATAAACTAGTTACTAATTACGATTAGTTTCATTAAGAAAACTCATTTTTATTACTAGAAAGCTCATTTACTAATAAGTTATATTTGTACAAGTAGTTATAAAACTTGTTTTATGTTTATATTTATACAAATATAAGTATAAAACGAACAAACATAAACTCATGTAAATAAACGAACATAAACGAACGTTCATGAACATAAATGAACGAACAAATGATGTGTTCATGTTTGTTCATTTAAGTAAACAAACAAAAAAATTTGTTCATGTTCGTTCGTTTATTTAATAAACGAACATTAACGAACTTCTCGCCAAACAAGTTCACGAACAGTTCATGAACGTTCAGTTCGTTTACAGGCCTAAAAATAAGCTATCTATGAATACACACACATATTGTATATATATCTTATGTATTTGTTTTCAATGTCTTGACAGTTATTACCTGCAGTTTATCTAGAAAAACGAAAAAAATAAAGCAAGCTGGATAGATGATGGAACATAAGCGAAGTCCAGTATCTATTGAACAGGGGACTCTTACTTCCTTGACACCGAAAAAGCACAAGGCTGGTTTGTCCATTTCTTCCAAGGTTTCTTCTTCTGGCTTGACTATTGCTTTTGGGTTGTGTTATCTCTAACGGGTCACAAGGGTATATCAAAATTCAACTAACAAGGAAAAGCGTCAAAAGGCGCCTAAAGTTTTTTTTTTTTTTTTTTTTTTTTTTTTTTTTTTTTTGCGTAGAACTTCTTATTCAGATAATTAGACCATTACCAATCTATCTGACCCATAATGTTCATTTACTTTGATGTATGGCCTGAATGATTTAAATTTTAAACCGCTAAAGATTTTAGATTAATTGTTTCCGACTTTGTTAACAGGAAAGAAAAGCGAACTTTGGTGACAAGATAGCAGCCCTTCAGACGCTTGTCTCACCATATGGCAAGGTAAACTGAAAACAAGAATTTAAACGAGAAAAACATAATCAATATTGATGTCGTATGCATAGAAAAGAATCATAAGTCGTCTACTTATCGTTCTTTTGATATGTTCCATGTTATTAAAGGTCTTGCTGCTGGATTAATCATATTTTTTTATAAATAATTTGTAGACAGATACGGCTTCAGTACTTCATGAGGCAATGGAATACATAAATTTTCTTCATGACCAAGTCAAGGTACGCCACGTCTAGTATCGCCCTATTGATAGTAACCACATTTTTGTCTCTAGAAATGTAATGCCAGTCCATAACATGTGTGTTTGAAAAATATGGAAGACGGGTCGACCCCACCATGAATGTAATTAATATTCCTAAATCGCTTAAATGCCAACCGTCAACTACTTAATTTACAATTTTGTTTCAGGTGCTGAGTGCTCCTTATCTTCAAAGCAAACCAACAGCTCTGTCTCAGGTGAGAGCAATAACGCCTTAATCAATAGTCCTTTCTCTATTTGACCCAATGTCAATCAGGGTTGTATTAAAACAGGTCAATCCGTTCACATTGCAACGGGTTGTATTGGTTTGATAAAGGGTCAAACTGAAAAAATAGAAAAAATAGTCGCAAATAATTCGGATTATGTGTTTTCTCATTTCAACTAAAAACAAAACATAATAAATTACATGAGAATGACAGGTAGACGGGCAACAAGCTGCACCCGTCTAGTCTTGAGACACTTGGTTTGTTTAAAAAGTTCATAATAATATTTCTTTAATGATATGTTCTTTTGTGATCATAGCAATATATTAATAAATCAGTGACATTAATACATTCGAGTCAATGGATCAACCGAATAGGTTTGACTATCAACGCTATTGTTACGACGGTTATTTGATAAGAATATGTCAACTTGTTTGTAGGAATTTGAGTCATATGACTTGAAAAGCAAAGGGTTGCGTTTGGTGCCAGTTTCTCATACAATTGCAGTTGCTAGCAGCAATGGAGCAGATATATGGGCTCCAATTAAGACCACATCTCCAAAATCATAAAGAGATGGTGGTAATATATATCTATATATAATACATATAATTAAAGGATCTAGAATATAATAAATTATTGATATAGAGGAAGAAATCATTCTTGGAAGGTTAATATATGAATGATAAAAGTGTTGCATTTTGTATTGCTCTAAGATGTAGATCATTTATATATGACATGAGAAGCATATTATGCGGTAATTTACCATTTCATAGTATATTGGAACGGTCCATTCTGATCAGAATGGACACATCCGAGTCAATTAGTTTTTTCTTCGCAAATCCATTTTGTTGTAAGGCATTAGACGGGAAGGATAATTGAATTCTCAGTTTATTTCATGTTGAAAATTACGAAAATTGTTTTAACCTATCATGTTTTTATAAAAATCGACTAGAATATATATACATACATCTTAGAGGGTGTTTGGGATTTATTTTTCAAAACAGATTTTACGTTTTAGAAAAGCAGGGGTGGAGCTGCTTTTATATTATTGCGTTTTGGTAGCCTAAAAATTCATTTCAAAACTCAACCCCAAACACTAAAAATTGATTATTTGTGTTTTCAAAACGCAATAATCTAAAAATCCATTTTAAAACTCAACCCCAAACACCCCTTAATATAGTTTTACATTAAGATTTGTTATTAAAGGATGTATTGTGTGTGAGGGTGGGATCGACGAATAAAAGAAAAAAAAAATTAGTGACCTTGTCACTTTTTTTTTTTTTTTTTTCCTTCTGTAGTTGTATTTAAAATTAATTTCATTGAGAATTTGTGTGACATATTTGCTAAAGAAATTAGAATTAAAAAAAATAAATAGATAAGGTGCCTTTTATATTTCCCCATCCTTCATTAAGAAACTATTCATTCTTCGTCCCCTCTTAATCTCTTCAGTCATGTTACATCTCCCCTTTGAGCCTCACCATCTACCATCGCATATCGAGATAACCAAAATAGGAGAAAAAAGACACATCTTCGTGGTGTCATGTTTGAATCTTCATAACTAGCAAGCGTTTTCCAATCCTCATGCGCTGAAATATGGTCTTCTATGATCATTGTTTGTCCATCATTCTAATCAAAATCCAGAATGTGGCATGGAAGACGCGTTACCAGTTATGTAATATTCTCAAATTTTGATTCCTTTAAAATCCAATTCCTATCACAAATTCCAATTTCTTTCAAAACATTATGTGTATCAAACTTCTCATGAAGTTAGTGTCAAGTTTATATCGTCCCTCTTTTTTTATACATGATTTAATTCAAGTAAATTTAACATCTCCCTACACTTTGACTTTGTATGTGCTTATATATTTTGGCAACTCATATATTATGATATAAGAAAGGTTCTTCATATTCAATACATAACTATTATAATACAACTGATCTAATATATTTGTTGCATTCTTAGATAAATGAGGTTTGTTGAGTGTTATATTCGAGTTTAAGATACCTAAACTATCTGTGGTCACAATGGCGAATCTAGAAAAAAAAGTTGAGGGGTAGCACGGGTTGGTCAGTGATAGCCGATATGTAAAATGCAGAAGTAACAAAAAAAAAAAAATTACACTATAAATGTAACTCGCCAAGAAAGTTGAGGGGTAGCACGGGCTACCTCTCAACTCCTTCTAGATCCGCCCCTAATGTGGTCATAACTTTTTTTTTTTTTTTTTTTTAAATGATCAACAAAATAATTTCATTCTAAAATGGCTACCAGGAAGGTAGCCAACCACCAAGTGTTACATACACCAATATATACATCATTCTAGCTCAAAACCAACACTACACAGACACTACACTACCATACAATTTTTAAACACATTAAAACTTCTTTAAATATTCCAGTCCAGGCCCAATTGCTTAGCCGTGGATTTGACCCATCCTTTTGGCTTCATGTAAAGCTGATTGCATCCCTTTCTTGTAATGTGTTCGACCATTAGGGACCAATAGAGAACGAGTTTTGATTTGTTTTTTGTTCTTTTTTTTTGGTCCCAGTTAAGGGTATGCTTTGTACTTGTACAAATGCTTTTGACTAAACAATGGGTTGGCCATGTTTGTTTGCCCAACTCACTCATTTTCTTATTTTGTTCTAGGCATATGAAATGAATACCATTATTTATGCGACAATTATTTTTTATATAGAGAAGAAAAAAAGGGTGGAAAGAAAGCTAAAAAAAAAGTCATATTATATTGGGAGTAGAGATCTATCTTAGATATGAGTATTGATTTACCACTTTTTAATGCAACAGTCTTATTATGACTTCTTGTCCTATGTACTTTATACTTTTTCAAAGAATGAGAAAAAAGATGCTACAAATATTCAAGATTTTATGGTTGAAATAGAAAAAGAAGAATAGTAACAATTTAACATGGTGCAATTTCATCTGAGTCTATTCTTTGTCTATATAATTTAATAAAAAAAATATCATTTTCTCTAAGCTTTGTTTATTCTTATAAAAAAATTAAAAATCTAACATACGACTTTCCATTTCTATCTTTTTTTTTTTTTTTTTTGAACGACCAACTAAACAACGCCGGGTACTTCGTACGCGGCCCCTCAGTGGCAAAGACAGGGGCACAACCCAGCCCAGCCCACCCGGACGCACGAAGCCCCTAGCCCGCCCGACAGCCCGCTTCCAGGGAAAACCCGGCCCACATACCCGCCTGAAGGCACGATAGTAGTGAACCGGTAAAACCTGGCGAGATCAGGACTCGAACTCATGACCATAGGCCATGAGATCCATCATTTCTCGTTATGTCCTTCGTGGGAATCGAACCTGAGACCTCTAAGAGGGATCCTTGGTCCATTCACCAACTGAGTTATCCGTGAAGGACATTGATAACAAGGTAAAGAGACATAAAAAAACTCTCTTTAAAAATTGGAGACCACTCTAGATTCTATTTCCTCCTTATTCATATTTCTCTCTCTCACTCTCTCAATAGATCACATCGATGGTCAAGAAGCGGTCCCTCCTTTCTCTCATCACATATGTAAGCCCCTTTTGCGGGGCAACCATCAATGGGTGTGGGGAAGAGTCCTGGCCCAAGCCTAAATTATAGGGAGCACATTCTTATAGAGAAAGTATAGGATACAAAGTATCCTTAACTTACAAAGTGTAAGAAGCCACCACATCTTGACACGTGTAAACCCTAGTTAACTCTAACTAACCCAATCATGGTTGATTTAAAAGAGGGTAAAAGCCTAAAAGGTAATGTTCCTTCAAATCGTTCATTAACCACCACCACAACCACCACCGCCTGACCCAACCGCCGGACCAAAGCCTCACTGCTCCCTCTCTCCTCTAACCTCCGACGCCTTCAAAACCTTTCACATTGTTCGACTTCAACCCGACCTCAATTGTGGCTCAGATCTAGTCACTTCCCTCTATCTTCGAAGAAGACAACCAAGCCAACATCTCTATATCTTTGGCTAATCACAAAAAAAGGAAAAAGAAGAAAAAAAGAAAAAAAAAACAACCAATCCATAAAAACCTTACTTCAACTGTGTGTGAATATAGTTGTTTGTTTTTTGGAGGAAAACAGAGTAAAATAGGGAAAAAAGTGAGGAAAAGGTGAGTTTTAATTATACTAAATGCGTTTTACAAAACCAAGTGCGTTTTACAAAAAACAAGTGCGTTTTACAAAAACCAAGTGCATTTTATAAAAAACCAAGTGTGTTTTGTAAAAACCAGTTTAAATAGTGTTTAAAAAACCAAATGCATTTTATAAAAAAACCAAATGCGTTTTACAAAAACCAAGTGCGTTTTACAAAAAACCAAGTGCGTTTTATAAAAAACAGTTTAAATAGTGTTTAAAAACCAAATGCGTTTTATAAAAAAACCAAGTGCGTTTTATGATTTTCTGTTTAACAGTTTCTGATCTTCATCGTCTGAAACTTTTTTGAAAGCCATTTTTTCTTTAATTCTTCTTCTATTATCAATATCGTTCGTTTCTGTGAATAATACATGCGTTGATAGTGATTTTTGAATATGATTCGACTAATTTTATCGATTGAATTATCATACTCTGTTTTTTTTCTATTTTTGCAAATACGTTTTGATTTTGTTTGTAATCGAATGTTTTTGATTGTTTAATCATTCTGAACGTTTAATCGAGTTGAAAACAATGAAAAATCAGGTTCAATCGTTGAAAATTTTTGCATTGGTTATGTCTGTTATTATGATTTCACAGAAATTTAAACGTGTTTTTCCTAATTTACCATTGGTTAGATTAACTCAAACTTATTAGTCTATTAGCTGACTTAAATAATTTAACGATTAGTTTTTAGGCAATACCCGTGAAGGCTAAAGCTTTAGCCCACTTAAGTTAAAAAAAAAAGACTTTGCCGATTGATGAAGATACAAGAACGAAATGTTGAATAATATAAATTGTGAATAGTTTATCCATCAATTTGATATTACTTTAATCATTTTCTAAAAAAATTTATTTAGGTTATTTGTTCCGTTAAAGCCTAAGGCTAAAAGACACATTTTTCACCGCTTGATCCGGGCATGTGAATTCACAAGGCCAACCATGCCCTAGCCTTATTTAATGTTGTTTTCTGGTCAACGTGAAATTCTAACTTCATTTTTCACATTTGCGACAATTTTACGACCAAAATCTATATTTGTTTATTATTTTATTGTTATTATTTTTTCAGCTTTTGCAACTGGAAATTAAGTTTAAACTTTTATCAACTTCCTTTCAATTTTTGTGACTGCTTTAGGACCTAAATTTAAATTTAAATTTGTTTTGACAAAATTTAGTAAACATCATACTACTAATTATCAATTTAATTGAAAGATTGAATTGGAGAAGGGTTTAATTTCATTCAAACACATCCAATGTTCACTTCTTTATGACTTTGAAAGAAATTATGATGTGTTGTTCATTTGATCAACTTAAATGAATTACAAGAAATCAACGATTCTATGTGTTCTGTAAATAAAAGAAACCCTTACTAGAATAAAGACAATTATTCCCTCACGCGAGTGCAAGGGAGGCTCAACTGTAACACCCCAACCGATAGCGGAAACATCGAGGTGTCACGTAGTGATGATTGTTCAATAGCTCATGGTACTAAATGGAAGTTGAATAATATTAAACAATTTACAATTTGTCTTACAAGTAATGATTACAAAAGTTAATTAATATAAACTAGGTCCAAAGCTCCTACGTGTTCCAAGACTTGTACAACTTCCCATAGCAAACAAAACCTGAAACATGTTAAGTTGAAAAGATGGAGGGGGGGGGGGGGGGTCAACTATAAATAGTTGGTGAGAATACATAGGTTTTGCATATAGTTGAAAACAATATGTTGCATAGCAATCATAGTTGAAGTATAATAATGAGTAATGATAGAATATGAGTCCGACATGTAACAATGCGTCTTTTGTACAATCAAACCTTGTCTCGACTGAGACCTAACTCGCAAGTTAGTAAAAGTGTAACTGTTATCGATCATCCCTGAATTTATGCGGGGGGATGGCTTGGTCAGACCTATAGCGCTATAATCTAAACAGGCGGCTTGATCAATGTTAATGATTGTACTGTGTCTTTTTGTTACAGTCAAATGATAGAATGAGTAAATGATAGTGTAATTGAATCACAAGTTTCAACAATGTAAGAATGTGTAAATGATAGTGTGTAAAATGTTTAAACATGTTTCACCCCAAAATGTAAAACAGAAAAAGGGGCTATGTAAACTCACCTTAATGATAGTATCGAATCTCCTGATATAGAATAAGTGTGGCTCGAGTGTATCCAAGTATCACCCTATTTTAAGGCAATAAATAAGTGTTAGGAAAACTTAAAAGTCTAAGTTCTAGTCTAAAAGTATTATAGGGTCCCTAATTTGGGGGTTGATAATCGTTTAATAGTTAACTTAGATTAATAGTTAATGAGATAATGAATAAAGAAATTTAGAAAATAAATTATTAAAAAGAATTTTCATAAGATTTTGATAAAAGGTAGTTGTATTAAAATGTAGTAAATGTGAAAATAATTTTTATAAAATTATTTTCTTAATTAATAAATACATTAATATTTTATTTGTCAAAACATGATATTAATATCTAAAAATGTTAAAATTATTAAGATTTCAAATTAAAATTTATATTTCTGTTCTAAATGAATAGAAATAATTTATCTAAAATTTTGGTATAAAAATAGTGAAAATGAATTTATTATGAATTTAATACGATTAAATTAGATTAAATTGATTAAAAATAAATAAATTAATATTTTTCCAAAATAAAATTTAGTTTTATAAAGTTCATCAGTTTATAAGTCTAGAATAATTTTTGTGAAATTTTATAAATCTGTTTGGATATTTTTATAGAATTTTGGATTAATTTATAAATAAACTTGTAATATTTATTATATATATTAAATAATTAAATTTTCTGAAAATAAAAGTTGTATAATAAAGTTTATTAGTCATATAATATAAAATAAATTTTGTAGAATTTATACATCACATTAGCTATTTTAAATATAATATACATTAATAATCACACAAAATAACAAAAGAAATAAAGAAAACAAACCAAAAAAAGTTGTAGCTTAAGGGAATCGAACCCGCGTCTGACCCGGGTTGGAGATTTAAATCACAAGCCTAGACCATCTGGTCTAGACCCTGAGAACGACATGTTTTGGTTTCAGTTTATATATATCCTTTGTTTAGATTAAATCATGAAATCTTCATAAAAAGAAAAGGTGTGGCTCGGATTCGAACTCACGACCCGAGCCGGTTCATATCTTAACACAACCAAGGTATCACCAACTGGTCTATCGATCAGTTGGTGTTGGTTTCTTTGCTGATTTAAATTTAAACAATGATCGATTGTTATCATCTTCCCTAAATATTAGCTTAAGAACCCTAGATTATCAATTAAACAACTTAGCGAACAATAACCCGATTATTCATGGGGTTATTGCCGATGCAGGGCCGATTAAGTCATAGATAAAACGAATTTAAACATACCAGACTCAAAGCTTCTCTAATTCGCAGTCAAACAAGAAGTCAAAACATGATGAATTCGACGATTTAAAGAGTTATAGTGTGACACCTTACATATAGGGTGGGATTAGATAGTGGTTTTCTTATTTTCAGTGTGTTTAGGACAGGAACATGGTTTCAATTTATACTTACACTTACGAATTGAACGATTTGGAAAGTTGACTTGGGTTTGATTATAAGACGCGTAAATACCGAAATTTTGGAAGGTTTTGCTTGTGATTAGCTGTGTATAATACGCATTCAATCATTCCATCCTTAGTTAGTTTCCATTATTTGATCAATTACGCGTTTCCAAGATTTCCAAGTTTGATTCTTGAGGTTTGACTTTGGCGATTGACTTCAAACTTGCAGACCATGAGTTTTCAATGCATCTAAATAATATGGACTTCCAAAGACTTCACAAACACACTGCTAGAGCAGCTGGTTTGCGAGTGTTGTTGGCCCAGCTCAGGCGCGGGTTCGAGTCCTGGCCTGAGCAGTTTTGTTATAATTATTTTTTTTTCTTTTGTTTCGCTGCAGAGAAGGGAAGGGTAAAAATAAATGGGCCGAATGTTTTGGGCCTGGTGTTGTGGGCTCAGGCTTGTATTTGGATTAAGGGTGGATTTGGATGGGTTATGTTAATGGGTTAAGATAGATGGGTTAGTATATAAGTTTGGTTATGGTTAAAGTTTTATTTTGTTTTGTTTAAGTATAATATAAGTTAATTTTTGTTTTTTTATAAAAACTAAGCCTTAATAAAAATTTTATAAATTCTGAAATATATATTTATATACATATACACAATATTATTATTATTACAAAGAAAAAATATAAGGAGGTTAAAATATGTTGCTTAAAATAAAATTTTTATCACTTTAAAATATTCAAATATATATATATATATATATATATATATATAAAAGGATGTTTTGAAATAATATAAAATAGTACAAAAGATGTGTAAGATGGGCTAAGTGGTGATTTCATTAATTAAAAAAAAATTGGGGAAAAACACGTGATGTTACAGTCTCCCCTACTTTTGGGAACTTCGTCCCGAAGTTATAAAAGAAAAAATAGGATTGAGGGTGATTGGGTAAGTGTTAGGGCAACTGTGATTTGGAAAGTTTGGGTTAAGGCACGACATGAATTTATAGGTAATAAGATAAACTGTTTCGAATAATTTGGGTAAGAGGGATGATACGTGTGAGTTTTAAGGGTTGGATTAGGTTCGTCTGAAATAGCAAGGAGAATAAAAATCTAGCAAAATACTAAACTTAAGTTTTAGGAATTTTGAAAGAAATGCGTGAGTTGATTGACTATAGAAAGACTAAATGAATTACTAGGTTCTAGTTTACAATTGATTAGCTACCGAAAAACCTTGATAGAATTTCACACTACCTTAACGTACCTGTAAATTCATGATTACGTTCCGGACCGCAATCACCAATTTACCTTACATTAGGGTTTTGTGTCCTTCTACGACTCTAAACACACATGTAAGTAATGCAAAATAACCTTGTAATTGAATCGTATACAATGTATCCAAAAATGAGTCCAACTGTTGAGCAGGAAAAAGACTTCTACCTGTCAGTGAGTAAGAACCTCTACCGATTGTTGAGTAGGTTGTAGGGCCTCTACCAATCGTTGAGTAGGTTATTTGGTACCCAACTAACTGTTGAGCAAGTACTTCGTCCTCTACCAGTTGTTGATTAAATGTAACAATTTTAAATTGCAACTTGATAATATGTTCATGTAAGCAAGTTTATAGGTGTAACAATATAGTGTGTGAGTTGAAATTGTATAGATTTAGATATTAATATAGCAATTTGTTCACACTCAACCAGGCATGTATTCAAGTGTCATGAACATACTAGATAAATAAATTCTCATATAAAGGACAGAAGTTTCAATACTAGAATTTATTACATGAATCAGAATGTGTCAATACATAGAAGCAAATAACATTCTAATAGTAGATCTTGTTGTTAAGTAGCTGGAGGGTCTTGATCTCGATTTAAGTTAGGGCACCAGTTACGGAAATGGCTTGGGTCTCCACATTCATAGCACTGACCATAGTTGTATCTGCCAGGACGATTTGGATTTGCAGCCGGGGCAGGGTTGGCTTGTTGGTTGGTGTTGGGGTTTGGGGCTTCACGACATGTGTTGACCAGATGGCCATACTTACCACAATTGGTGCACAAGCGACACGGTGAAGCAGTGGGATGATGACGTTTGCATGTGTTACACAATGGAAAGTTTCTCGTATAAGGTTTCTTGTTAGGAGCTTGTGTAGTGAGGTTTGCATCAGGATCCCTGGTCTTGCGCTTCTGGTTCTCAGTGGTTACTGCGGCTACAATACTTGTTTTCTCGCCTTTCCGAAATAAGGTCCCGTTCTTTACGTGATTGTCAGTTAGGGTAGCTGCTAGACGCTTGGCCTCCTCAAGGGTAGCAAGGTTCCTTCCGCACACCGTGTCCTGAATCTGCATGGGTAAGCCACCAATATATTTCTCGATAGCAATAGGTAGGGGTGTGACCTTATGTGGTAACAGTAGGCTAACTTCGTGGAAACGAGTGTTGTAGGCTAGGTTTTCTCCACTGTCTTGGGCAAGATCGTGAAACTCATCTTCCAATTTCTTGATCTCATTACGAGGGCAGAATTCCGCCTTCATGATGTCTTTAGCTTGTTCCCAAGTCAAAGACAGTGCGACTTCAGCTCCGCGAGTCCGTTTCTTTTCGTTCCACCATGTGAGTGCCCGCTTGTGGAGGACACTCATAGCATAGCGAACCTTGAGATTGTTAAGGCACTCGCTATTAATGAAAGTATTTTCGATACATTCGAACCACTGAAGGAGACCAGTGGCTCCTTCGTCCCCGCTAAACTTAGGAGGATTGCAAGAGTTGAAGTGCTTGAGGGTGCAAACAGGGTGAGCATTCTCGTTTCCATTTCCATTTCCATTTCCATTTCCATTGTGATTCCCATTCCCATTTCCATTGCCGTTTCCATTCATTTGGATGACTTGAGCCACCAAGTTGGGAACCAAAGTTGCTATTTGTTGCGCCATTTGTTGGGAAATGATCGCAGCTAGTTGGACATCGATGCCATTGTTGTTGTTATTGTTGTTGTTGTGGTTGCTCTCACCATCATGTTCGTCGTCATTGTTAAGAGGAGTGCTGCGACGAGGAGGCATGATCTGTAAGAGACACAATGAGACATAGGATGAATCAAGGATAACGAGATAATATAAGGAATGTAATCATTTATTCATTAATTAAAACGAATAAACGAAAACGTTGGCTTATCAAAGCTTCTAGATTCTAATAACATAGTGAAGACATGCTTTAGCCTATAAGTGAACACTCATCCCGAGAATTCCCAGGTAGGCATCCGGGTCCCTCGTCTGATTGGGATTTATGCGCAATGCCAGTCCTAGACAGAAAACTCAGAATACATGCGTTCACCCTTCCAGATTGCATGTGTTCGGTATTAAAATCTAGAACTTCGATGAGATCTTCAAGGTGGTTCAGGCTAAACCTGAGGATTTGTCCTATTAGTCTAAGGGTAGATCCAGTGATGGAGAACAATCTTCTTGTAGAGACTAAAGTAGGGATAAGAAGTAGGAGGGAGATAGAGAATAGCAAGTAAAAGGAGCAAATACTAGTTATAATCCTATGGTTATAGACTAGATTATTTTTCTAATAACTTAATTCCCTATAACCATGGCTCTGATACCAATCTGTAACACCCCAACCGATGGCGGAAACATCGAGGTGTCACGTAGTGATGATTGTTCAATAGCTCATGGTACTAAATGGAAGTTGAATAATATTAAACAATTTACAATTTGTCTTACAAGTAATGATTACAAAAGTTAATTAATATAAACTAGGTCCAAAGCTCCTACGTGTTCCAAGACTTGTATAACTTCCCATAGCAAACAAAACCTGAAACATGTTAAGTTAGAAAGATGGGGGGGGGGGGGTCAACTATAAATAGTTGGTGAGAATACATAGGTTTTGCATATAGTTGAAAACAATATGTTGCATAGCAATCATAGTTGAAGTATAATAATGAGTAATGATAGAATATGAGTCCGACATGTAACAATGCGTCTTTTGTACAATCAAACCTTGTGTCGACTGAGACCTAACTCGCAAGTTAGTAAAAGTGTAACTGTTATCGATCATCCCTGAATTTATGTGGGGGGATGGCTTTGTCAGACCTATAGCGCTATAATCTAAACAGGCGGCTTGATCAATGTTAATGATTGTACTGTGTCTTTTTGTTACAGTCAAATGATAGAATGAGTAAATGATAGTGTAATTGAATCACAAGTTTCAACAATGTAAGAATGTGTAAATGATAGTGTGTAAAATGTTTAAACATGTTTTACCCCAAAATGTAAAACAGAAAAAGGGGCTATGTAAACTCACCTTAATGATAGTATCGAATCTCCTGATATAGAATAAGTGTGGCTCGAGTGTATCCAAGTATCACCCTATTTTAAGGCAATAATTAAGTGGTGGGAAAACTTAAAAGTCTAAGTTTTCTAGTCTAAAAGTATTCTAGGGTCCCTAATTTGGGGGTTGATAATCGTTTAATAGTTAACTTAGATTAATAGTTAATGAGATAATAAATAAAGAAATTTAGTAAATAAATTATTAAAAAGAATTTTCATAAGATTTTGATAAAAGGTATTTGTATTAAAATGTAGTAAATGTGAAAATAATTTTTATAAAATTATTTTCTTAATTAATAAATACATTAATATTTTATTTGTCAAAACATGATATTAATATCTAAAAATGTTAAAATTATTAAGATTTCAAATTAAAATTTATATTTCTGTTCTAAATGAATAGAAATAATTTATGTAAAATTTTGGTATAAAAATAGTGAAAAATGAATTTATTATGAATTTAATACGATTAAATTAGATTAAATTGATTAAAAATAAATAAATTAATATTTTTCGAAAATAAAATTTAGTTTTATAAAGTTCATCAGTTTATAAGTCTAGAATAATTTTTGTGAAATTTTATAAATCTGTTTGGATATTTTTATAGAATTTTGGATTAATTTATAAATAAACTTGTAATATTTATTATATATATTAAATAACTAAATTTTCTGAAAATAAAAGTTGTATAATAAAGTTTATTAGTCATATAATATAAAATAAATTTTGTAGAATTTATACATCACATTAGCTATTTTAAATATAATATACATTAATAATCACACAAAATAACAAAAGAAATAAAGAAAACAAACCAAAAAAAGTTGCAGCTTAAGGGAATCGAACCCGCGTCTGACCCGGGTTGGAGATTTAAATCACAAGCCTAGACCATCTGGTCTAGACCCTGAGAACGACATGTTTTGGTTTCAGTTTATATATATCCTTTGTTTAGATTAAATCATGAAATCTTCATAAAAAGAAAAGGTGTGGCTCGGATTCGAACTCACGACCCGAGCCGGTTCATATCTTAACACAACCAAGGTATCACCAACTGGTCTATCGATCAGTTGGTGTTGGTTTCTTTTCTGATTTAAATTTAAACAATGATCGATTGTTATCATCTTCCCCAAATATTAGCTTAAGAACCCTAGATTATCAATTTAACAAATTAGCGAACAATAACCCGATTATTCATGGGGTTATTGCCGATGCAGGGCCGATTAAGTCATAGATAAAACGAATTTAAACATACCAGACTCAAAGCTTCTGTAATTCGCAGTCAAACAAGAAGTCAAAACATGATGAATTCGACGATTTAGAGAGTTATAGGGTGGGATTAGATAGTGGTTTTCTTATTTTCGGTGGGTTTAGGACAGGAACATGGTTTCAATTTATACTTACACTTACGAATTGAACGATTTGGAAAGTTGACTTGGGTTTGATTATAAGACGCGTAAATACCGAAATTTTGGAAGGTTTTGCTTGTGATTAGGCGTGTATAATACGCATTCAATCATTCCATCCTTAGTTAGTTTCCATTATTTGATCAATTACGCGTTTCCAAGATTTCCAAGTTTGATTCTTGAGGTTTGACTTTGGCGATTGACTTCAAACTTGCAGACCATGAGTTTTCAATGCATCTAAATAATATGGACTTCCATAGACTTCACAAACACACTGCTAGAGCAGCTGGTTTGCGAGTGTTGTTGGCCCGGCTCAGGCGCGGGTTCGAGTCCCTGCCTGAGCAGTTTTGTTATAATTATTTTTTTTCTTTTGTTTCGCTGCAGAGAAGGGAAGGGGAAAAATAAATGGGCCGGATGTTTTGGGCCTGGTGTTGTGGGCTCAGGCTTGTATTTGGATTAAGGGTGGATTTGGATGGGTTATGTTAATGGGTTAAGATAGATGGGTTAGTATATAAGTTTGGTTATGGTTAAAGTTTTATTTTGTTTTGTTTAAGTATAATATAAGTTAATTTTTGTTTTTTATAAAAACTAAGCCTTAATAAAAATTTTATAAATTCTGAAATATATATTTATATACATATACACAATATTATTATTATTACAAAGAAAAAATATAAGGAGGTTAAAATATGTTGCTTAAAATAAAATTTTTATCACTTTAAAATATTCAAATATATATATATATATATATATATATATATATATATATATATAAAAGGATGTTTTGAAATAATATAAAATAGTACAAAAGATGTGTAAGATGGGCTAAGTGGTGATTTCATTAATTAAAAAAAAAAAAATTGGGTAAAAACACGTGATGTTACATCAACCATTTTAGTGGCCTAAAGCAAAGCTCAAATCCAAGGCCTTCTCAGGAAGAAAAAAAAAAAACTTGTTGGTTGTTGCACACTTGCACTCCCAGTCCCACAACAGCAACATGAAGAATTTCGTGACAGTATATACTATATAGGTTCAATGTTTCTTGCACAATCCAGCCAGTTCTTGAAATCTGGGTCCCTGCCCATCCTTCACAGCCCAGTTCAACGTTCAGAAACAAAAATTATAGCCCTATAGATTTTGGGCCCCAAAGCCCTAGCCTCATTTGGCTTGGGCTTGAGCCGACCCTGCGCGAGTGGCACATGGCCAAGCTTAACTTTAAAAGTTAACAGAGTTAGATCTAAAGGATATGTATACGCTTAAAAAATGATAACGTAAACGACATGTAATTTCATTAGTTAAAAGACATCGTCTGAAATTTGGTATAAACGTAAATGAAACAAGTGCAATTCACTTTTCTTTAAGACATAAACATTAGCGACCCAAAGTAATCAAGTACAAGTCATGGATAAAATTATTCCAACCAAGTAACACAATAGACTCTTGATGCAACATGGTCAGTCGATATCTCTAATCAATGATGAACGGATGGGATGACCGAGTAACCCTTTCGACCAAACACCTTCTCACCAACACCCATAGGTGCCATCGCGGGTATAGGTTCCGATGCTAAACCATTCTCACCAATGCAACATGCAAACACATGACCTTGGCAGCAAGCAATGCCTTCAACTGTCGTCGTCCCCAAAAACAAAAGCATAAAACCGATTATGACAGCCCCGATTTGCTTGTTACCGACACCCATGTTGGATCTTCTTATTGATCTTTAGTATTTAGAACCTTTGTGTGTGTATATATACGTGCATGCATGCATACATAGGATAAAGTTCATTAACATTGATATACAAGATTGTAAAATACTATGTGCATTGATATGTCCATCATGTCTTGTATTTATTTTAAGCGGCTTCAAAATTATTCGGTATACCAAGGTCCTAATCAGGTCGCTGTTTTCATCTGTCACCATACGTCACCACTATATAAACGAGTCAAGATCGGAACAAGCATTTTGGGGGCCCAAATTTGTAAATAGAGAGCCTTTCTTGTAATAGCTGTTTTTAAATCTGAACACCGTCGAGTAACGGGCTGGTTTTAACCAGAGGCAGGGGCGAAGCATAGTGGAGGCACGGGGTGTCCGGCCCCCGTCGGTTTTTGACGCAGTAGTGGAATTTTGCGATTTTCGTAAGTACTTTTTATAAACTGAGTCCGGCCCCATCGATTTGATCTTCCAGCCCCTACCGATCGGAAAAAATGAGCCCGGCCCCCGCCGATTCGATCTCCAAGCTTCGCCATTGACTAGAGGTGCACACATCATTTTTTTAAAACCCAAACTGGTTCCAAACCAATTTGGGTCATGTTGACCGGTTTCAAGTTAAACTGGTTTGACTCCGTACCGATACCTGGTTTCTGTTTCACTCCAGTTCACGTATGCACTTTTTAAAATCATCTAAAGTACCTAAAATTTAATTTGTATTAACTTTAGGTTTTTTAAAAGAAGAAAATTATATCTTAATACAAAAAAAAACTTTATTTGTGTTTATGGCGAAAACTATTTTTTTCTTATGCCGGTTTTGGTTCGGTTTGTTTTATCGGTTTTAGCGTCGATCTTAGCCCGGTTTTTTATTTGGTTTGGGATTTTTTAGTACTGGTTTTGACAGGTTTCGGTTCAGGTCAATTTTACCGATTTTGATGTATCAATATATTGACAAAAAAATAAAAATTAATAAAGGTAAGGGCCCGGTGGGCCGGGTTTTACCGCCCGAAGGCGTGGTTCATTATAAATAACCAAATTAACCTAATATTTATTAATTTATATTTTTTTATCTTTATCTTTATTATTATTTTACTATATAATAATTAAAAATCTCATGATTATCTTTATATTACATTAATTTTTATGCTACATCGTAACATATGTTTTGTCTTAATATTGGATTTGTCTATCCTTGGATATAACATAGTTACATATAATAGGTTGCTTACCCCATTGCATATATGACTGCCTAAATCCCTAATATCGCCCCTAATTCGCATCCGGTAGTCTGTTAGAGCTCATCAGAGTCGTCGACTTCTTAAAAGGTCCAGGGCCTTATGTTTTCGCAACTCTTCGACCTTATGATGTATCAATATTTTGAATCATGCCCTTACCATTTAAATAATCCTAAACCGAACCGAATGGTTATTTTTTCGGTGGAAGGCGGAAAGGCGCCATGTTTCCAAATTTATGAACCCTAGTTACTCGTTTTTATTAAATATCCGATGTTCATAAATTTTATTAGATTTAAGAAATATACATATAATTTATAACTTTGTAAATATCTCCAAGTATACAACATTCATTGTTTTATTTGTAACATTGACATTTCTATCAAATATTAGTAATTAACTATCGCTCTGCTTTTTATTATATTGGTAATGCGACGCACAATTTACCATGGGTGAAAACTAGGTATTTCAAATACAAACAAATTCTTGATAACGATTGTCCTTGGCTCTTGTTTATTGTCATCGCCAAAATACCGATAATGGAAATTGTCTTCGTAGAAATTTGAACGGAATGTTCTTGCTAGATGCTACTAAATTAATTCGTGGAATAAATGTGTGCTTACCAAATTTTCCTCTAAATATTATTTCAGGTCCAATAAAGTGTTTTCCTAGTTTAACAACCTGGCAGTCAAGCTCAAGCTTAAAGTTAAGTTAGAAGGCCAGCTCGGCTGGTAAAAAGCTCAAGACAACATTTTTTTTTTTAAGTTTAAAGATATTTTTTTTACATAAATACAAAGTTTATAAACAGATTCAATGGAGTCAAAGAAACGCGTCAACAAGCTTGGATTAATGTTAAACTTGGGATTAAGATTGGCATGTTAGAGAAAATTACAGTTTTCGTCCCTGTGATTTGCCTAAACTAACAGATTCAGCCCAGGCTTAACACCCTGAGTATCTGTGGTTTCTTTTTCTAACACTTTACGTCCCTGAGACTAACGCCGTTAATTGTTCCGTTAGTTTTTGGGTAAATTGACTGATATACCCCCATCTTCTCCAACCACCACCTACAACACCACCTGCAACACCAATCACCACCACCACCACCATCTACAACCCTATAAATAATAATAATAATAATAATAATAATAATAATAATAATAATAATAATAATAATAATAATAATAATAATAATAACCATCTTCAAGGAATCAATCGAAGCAGAAAAAGGAAAAATGAGACATATCATAATAACCTTCTGTTGCCTAATTAAGTCAATGTACCTTGAATACCACATTCGCCTTCAGAAAATTACAGATCTGAGATGTTTATAAATAGATCCACGAGGATTAAAGGCAGATCGAAAGAAAAATTCATAATATCTCGTCAAACCATCTGCTTCCCGCATAAACACCAATCGATCCATGGAATCACAACGCAATTATTGTATCCGAACGTAGATGGTGAACAGATCTGTGTGAATAACATTAACAGAAGACGAACAGAGGAAGATGATCTGAAACTTCTTTAACGATGAAGACGATATCCACTCGTTTGTTCGCGATATGAAATGAAAGAAAACGGTGTCGTAATTAGAGCATTTATAAAGGAAACGTACGACCCCTTGTAGGCCGGTTATCTTCCTCGGGTCTCGATTGTTGGGTGGTGGTGGTGGTGTTGCAGGTGGTGGTAGCTGGGTGGGTTGGTTGGAGAAGAAGATGGGGGAGGGTGGCGGTGGAGATGGTGGTGGTGTTGCAGGTGGTGGTGGGTGGGTTGGTTGAAGAAGATGGGGAGGGTATAAATGTCATTTCATCCACAAACTGAAGGGTATAATAGTCATTTCACTACAAACTAACAGACAAGCCTAACGGCCGTTAGTCTAAGGGACGTAAAGTGTTAGAAAAAGAAACCACAGGTACTCAGGGTGTTAAGCCTGGGCCGAACCTGTTAGTTTAGGCAAACCACAGGGATGAAAACTGCAATTTTCTCGGCATGTTATTTGGTTATACCTTTAAACATTAAATTTTAAACGATCTAACCGAGTGAGATTACTATGGCTCGACTCATTTACAAACAACTTCTCGATACATGAGCCTTTTAAACAACCTAAGCTAGTTTGACAAAACTCTTAACAACAAGATTAATTCTTATTATAACATAAACATACGTAGATCAATCAACACGATATTACATCGGTTTTTATTAAGTTGTTTTAAAGAAACTAACTCATTATTTGTAACCATTTCTTCTTCCATGAAAATCATGCTTGATCTTGTTGACCATGAGCAGGTGCAGGTGGGAATGGAAAGGGAAAGACTTTCATAGGTGTAGGTGCAGGTGCAAGTGGCAATGGAAAGGGAAAGCCTTCCATAGGTGCGGGTGCAAGTGGCAATGGAAAGGGAAAGACTTCCATAGGTGCGGGTGCAAGTGGCAATGGAAAGGGAAATAATTTCATAGGTGCGGGTGCAGGTGCGAATGGAAAGGGAAAGATACTCGCATGGGCATAATGCACATCTTTAGCTTCCTCATCGTCACCTGGAGGAATCGGGACAGTGCAACATGGGTAGCCCGGGTAGCAGCATACCTCGTTTGGACGTTCATCAAATGGAAATGGTTTCGCTGCCATTGTTGTAGTTATGACCACCACAAGTAACATTAGGCACATCATCACAACCCTTTTCATCATCATGTTGTTGATTGCTTCTTGTTGGTTATTGGTTACTATGGGTTGTTTAATTTGTGGTTATTTATACAAGAAAATATGTTCTTTAAAAGGCAAGACAACAAATATGTTAAGCTAGATATTCGATATGAATTAGGTCCTACTGTCTTAGCATAGCTAGTCCAAAAACATAGATGTTTACAATACAATAATTAGCATGCACATAGTACTATACCTTTTGTTTGGTTATAGTTTATGAAAGTAAATTACATGATTTTGTTATGTAATGAAACAAATTAAAAGATCCAACTGCAAAGACGAGTGACAACGGTTTCTAATTAGTTACATAGAAAAAGGCCAAAAGCTTATGTTAACTCGGTGACCGACCTAGAAATAGCTTACACAACCGTCTGATCTTTTAAGCTCCGCTCGTGGTATGCGCATATAATACGTATATGTGTGGGCTCTCGGGACAAAAGTAAAATTAAAGTAATATTGCACTAATTTTAATGTTTTTCTACCATTTTCGTGAAAATAACATTAACATGGTGGAAGGTTAAATGGTTAATCATGCATCATGTGGTGGCATTGATAGCCAAAAGACAAGGGGGTACATGTACCAATCGGGCTTTCCCTGATTTTTGAGTGTTATGTGTATTATGTCCAAGGCTTGTTGCAAAACTACTATTGAGCTGGGGGTCTAACTAGATGTAACCTCTCTGTTCTTACGAGTTATAGATAAGGCTATCTACATCTTACGCTCCTCAGAACCTTACCTAAGTTTTGCTAGTGGAGCGTATTAATTAACCCGGGAACCGTTCGCATATTAATATTCACTCACTGTCACACGTTTTTATGCTTATTAGTGGGAATCCTCACGCGTTGCCGCGTGTACTTAATAAATTTTTGTACGTTGTGACGAAGACGGCCCATTTAGGTTGATTTTTTTTTCTTATTAGTACCTTAAGATTTAAATATGACAATGAAAAATAGATACTATTTCTAGTAATATTGCTTTTACCAATATAGCTAGCACATAAATTGGTTCACAAAATATACAAAAAGAACATTCTTACTAAAATAACTCATTTTAGGTTAACATAAGATAAAAAAAACATAAAGTATCCTCAATGTATTACAATAATACAATACTCAAACCCCTCTTCATATCATGTTACCCAAGGATTCATGAGTTATGTACAAGAAGTTTATACCTTGCACTTGCACTACTAAAAATCCACTTGCTATTTCATTCAAAGACTCGATATTTTTTCAACTTTCATCCCACCATAATTCTCTATTTTCAATCTATCAACCTACATAATTTTATCAATCTACGAGTCACAAATTTAGTTTTAAACTTTACAAATGAAAGAGATGTTATAAAGTTTCGCATTTAATCATAATAATTTGTTAGTGCATTGTTCTTTGTGGCGTGTTAATAATTTTGGTTGTTAGTTAATTCATTATGATTGCAAGTTTATACTTAACGGTAAGAAGTTATTGTAAATGAAATCAATACCAAGTAAGTAGGCGTACCCAGTTTGTTGTAAGTTCAAGGAATCAGACGTTGCGTATCCTGGCTCCCAGATGGTAATCACTTTATACTCAAATCCCTGCATGACAATTAGAAGTTAGTGATTTCGAATCCTTGTAATCATGGTTAGTAGATTGTATTCTATATTGTTATTGTTCTTGTTATACAAGAATATGTGTTAGTAGAAAGCTTTTGTATGAAAATGAAAATGATAATAAACAACCCGAGAATGGAGGAGGTGAAGACTAAAGTGGTTATGGTGAGAAAACAACTAGGAGTATATATGGATGGGGTTAGAACCTTCCTTCACATTGAATGTTTGAAGTAAATGTGTGTAAAGTGATTAGCATTTGAAGGGATAAATATTTATGAGGTTTGATTATATATATTTTTTTTGAACGGCCAACGAATCAATTTCCGAGCACTCTCGGGCACCCTTTTGGCGAACCAGGTACTCGAGAGTACCCGGGCCACCAATTGCCACCAATTCCCGGGAAAACCCGACCACTTACCCGCCCGAAGGCACGACAGTGAAATAATCGGTAAAACGACAGTGAGGTTTGATTATATTATTTGAAGTTGAAGTGATGGGTTATTTTGGGATGAAACTGACAATTGATTGTCATAATCATACGTTTGTAACTTTGAACAATGAGTTGGGACAAGAAAATGAATGTATATCTACATTTTGTCTATAGAACAAACTTAGGAAGGGCTTACATGTGGAGAAGGTTAAAGAGTGTGTATTACCCACATATTCAATGGGTATTGTATCTTGTAGACAGTAGGCATAAATGTGACATCCGTCACTTTTTCATTATATTTTATTTTTTTTTATAATAATAATAATAATAATAATAATAACAATAAAAAATTCAGATTATAATATAGTTATATGTTAGTCTTTTTTTACCAAACAAACTAAACCATCCTTAACCAAACCATTAGCCCAAACCCCCTTCAACCTTGTGGATTCCTGAAGCCCAACAGCCACACAAGTCTGGCCCATTACTTTTAGACTGGCCCAACAACAGACCAAGCCTTGTATCTGTTTAAAAAAAAAAGAATGATCCTGCCGGGACTCGAACCCGGGCAGGTAGCACCACACACACACACGCACACCATCTGGGCTACACCACTCTGTTGGTTTTATTCCAGCATGAATTGTATAAAAACCCTTCTGCGTCGAGCTTCTTCTTCCTCCTCTGTTGGAATCGATCGCTGCAACAAGGAATCACAAGAAAACACAATACTGATCCAATAATCACGCCAATGATCAAATTAATTCCGGATTTTACGCACTCTTCTTTCTAAAAACATCAATACGCGTGATTAACGCGTTTGACTTGACCAATAACTCGATTAGATGCATTCCAAAATAAACCGGATCGAATTTGTATATAAACGTGATTATAATTCAATCAAACCTGCACACACATACACATATATGCGAGTAGCATAACCCCTATAACACTTTTCATTATCAAACACCAAATCGTCCAGAATCGAAGCTTTTACACTCGTGGTTGACTTTTTCTTTGACCGAGCTATACATACGAATTCATCATTGTAAGTCGTTTTTCTTTGATGGGTTTTGTTAATCGGCCCTTGTTGGTCATTAACCCCATGATTAATCAGAACAAAATTTCGTGTATAATGTTATTAAGAATCTAGGGCTCGAAATCATTTGATTTGGGGAAGAACACGAGGCAGTTAACGTATATAATTTTATTTTAGAACAGAAATAAACAAAATGAATCTTAGATCAGTTGGTTGGGGCTTTTGGTTAAACTCACTGAAACGGATCAGACCAGGGTTCGATCCCCACCAACAACAACCCTTTTTTTTTAAACTCTATTCTTTATATTTTGTTATTTTCTTTTAAAAATCGTTTTAAAATACTAAAACTATTTTATAAATTCTACAAAATTTATTTTATGTTATTCCAATGATGAACTTTGCTGTCCAATTTTTAGTTTTTCAAAAATAATTTATTTAATATATATTATTAATAATACAAGTTTATTCATTTGTATATATTAAATTCTATAAAAATATCAAAACGACTTTGTAAAATTCCACAAAAATTATCCTAAACTTGTATAACAATATACATTTCAGAAATAATTTTTATTTCTGAAAAACCGTTTGTTTAATATTTTTAATCAATTTTTGTTAGTTTTAATCATAAATAATTATTAATAAATTCATTTTTCAATATTTTTGCACCAAAATTTTATATAAATTATTTCTAACTATCTAGAACTGAAATACAATTTTTAATTCAGAAATTTTTTTAATTTTAATATTTTTAGATATTAAAGTCATATTTTGACAATTTGAAATAATTAAAGTAAATATTCTATTTTCAAGAAAATAATTTTATAAAAATTATTTTCATAATCAAAATCTTATGTTGTGACAATGTTTAACTTAAAATTTTACAAAAAGACTTTTATTTATTTATTTATTAAATTTCTTATATTTTAATAAACAATTTATTTATTAATCAAATAAACGTTTATCCCCAATTCGAAACCCTAGAATTTCATGTATCCTAGAGTTATTCCTTACACATTATCAAATTCTTTAGGTTGATTCTTTGGAACATTTCCAACGCATATTTCGTTGTCCAGTTCAATTTCAAGCTTACATAGACAGTGAGTATTTCCTATCCCCTTTTTGCTTTTATTCATTTTTGGGGTGTCACATGTACACTATTACAAATTTCAAATACAAGTTTACATTTTCACAATACAATTCTAGTACTATGTGCATTGCTTACAACGTGCTTTATGCTTAGACAATACATGTGGAATACATTTGTACTTAGTGAAATCATTAACATGGTACAAGCCGACCTTAACATTGGATAGCGCTATTTGGATTGATAACCCGCCTAGATTGATTCTCCCCCTTTTTCATCGGAGAATCCGTGGCCAGTGTTAAGCTTTTATCCATTTATTGGATAAGTACACCGCCGTTCATACAGTACATTATACAGTCACAGGGTTGATTTCGCTCATTTGTATGATACATAGTTTACATATTTGCACTGTAGCTTGCACTTGAATTGTATATCTTTTAACCTACTATATATATCAAAACTAGGAATGCTCACCAACATTTCTTATGTTGACCAAACCTATTTTTGTACATGTTTCAGGTGCAGTTTGATCAAGAAACTTGTAACACCCCAACCGATGGCGGAAACATCGGGATGTCACGTATTGATGATTGTTCAGTAGCTCATGGTGAATAATAAATTTCATTAATTGATTTAAATAAATTACATACAATTGTTCTACAAGAATTCGTACATCAAATTGAATAAAACTATGCACATATCTTCAAGCAATTCTTCAAGCAAGTAGAACCTGAAACATGTTAAGTTGAAAATATTTTGGGTCAACAAAAGTTGGTGAGAATACATAGGTTTTTGAGAAATGATAGATAACAATAGTTTGTACAACATTCAAAGTTGTATGATGATAGAGTATGATACCGACATGTAGCAATGCGTCTTTGTACAACCAAACCTTGTGTCGACTGATGACTAACTCGCAAGTTAGTTAAATGTTATTACTGTTATCGATCATCCCTGAGTCTATGCGGGGGATGGGTTTGTCAGACCTATAGCGCTATAATCTAAACAGGCGGCTTGATCATTGTTAATGATTGTACTGTGTCTTTTTGTTATAGTCAAATGATAGAATGATGTTGTAATTGAATCACAAGTAAATATAAGTAAATGATAGTATAAAATATTTGAACATGTTTCACCCCAAAAATAGTGAAAATAGAGTAAAGGGGCTATGTAAACTCACCTTAGCAAAATGTTATCTCTTGAAATTAGTGTGTTGCCCAAATGTGTCAAGTATCCCCCTATAATAAGGTAATAAACATGTCTAAGTCTATCTAGTCTACAAATGTATACGTTCTAGGGCATCGAATTTGGGGATAAATGCTTGTTTAATTAATGTTAAAAATATTCGACAATTGGGAGAAATTTAGTAAATTAATGCCTAAAATCTTTTTATGAAATCTAAATTTAGGATGGTCACAATAATGTGTTTAAAGTATAAAAATAATTTTTTTATAAAATTATTTTCTTTAAAATAGATTTTTAAATCTATTTATTACAATTTGCCAAAATTTAATTTTAATATTTAAAAATACTAAAATTAAAGAATTATCATTTCAAAAATTATATTCCTATTCTAAATATTCAGAAATAAATTGTATAAAATTTTGGTGCAAAAATATCAAAAATTGAATTTATAATGATTTAATTATGATTAAAACTAACAAAAATTGATTTAAAATATAAAATAAATGATTTTTCAGAATTAAAAATCATTTCAGTAAAGTTTATCATTGTACAAACTTAGGATAATTTTTGTGGAAATTTATAAAATTATTTTGATATTTTAATGGATTTTTACAAATATAATAGCATAAAATTGATTTAATTATTATAAATATTAAATAAATGAATTTTTGAAAACTAAAAATTGTAGGTGAAGCATTTATATCAGATTAACTAAAAGTAATTTTTTTTAGAATATATAAAATGATTTTGATAATTAAAAACGAATTTATAAAATTAAATGTATTATATAAAAGTATTTGTTTTGTTTAAAAGGATAAATGGAAAAAAAAAGGGACAAAAGGACGCCATGTCGGGACTCGAACCCGGGTGGCTCGTGTACAAGGCACCAGACACAACCATCTGGTCCAAGCCAGTGGTTGTGTTTGGTTATTGTTAATTTAAAATAAATATCCAAATGCACAGACGTTTCTTCCCCAAATTAACTTCGAGCCCTAACAAATTCAATTGATCAATCCACACAGTATTAACCCGATCAATCATGGGGTTAATGTTTTGTGTAGGCCGATCAACAAATCCCACAAACAACATTAGACTTACAGTGTTTAATTGTACACGAACGGTAAGTCAACCCTCGATGTCAAAATACGAACAAAAACCGTTGAACAGAGAATTTTCAGAGAAATTGGAGATTGAGAAGATATGTTCGGCGATGTTAGAATGTTGTTTGATGTTCAATTTATAATGCAAATGTCTAGATTGCAAAATTGGAAGGTTTGACTTGATTTGAATGGTTCACGCGTATAACGAGCAATATGGTCAATCAGTTTGTAATTGTACATGTAATTGATAAGGATTAGGCCGGTAATCACGTAATCTTCCTATCTTGGATCAATCACGCGTGGATTTGAGGTGATTAAGGAAGGTCATTGATCTCAGTTGACTTCCAAAGTCAACTGAGATGAATCCTGGAATGTGTTATAGTAATTATATGTTGGGTTTAAAACAGAAAGTGGGTATAGACCAGGTGGTTTGGTGTGTGTGGTGTTTGTTGGTTTGACTCGGGTTCGAAACCCGTCTGAAACAAAACTCTTTTTTTTTTAAAAACAGGTGGGCCGGATCTCGTGGTCTTGGGCTTGGTGGGCCGAAATTCTGTATTGGGCCGTGTACTAGGCTTCAAAAATAAAGTTTGGGCTGCAATTTAATGTTATTACTATTATTATTATTATAACTTTTATATATATATATATATATATGTATATCACCAAAAATAAAACTTTTCGTAACGTACAATTACTTAAGGCGGAATGTTACAGTCTCCCCTACTTTTAGGAACTTCGTCCCGAAGTTAAAGGAAGACACCAGATATACGATTGGTCAACTACTGAGAACCTTGATAAAATTTCACACTACCTTAACGTACCTGTAAACTCATGATTACGTTCCGGACCGTAATTATCAATTTACCTTACATTAGGGTTTTGCGTCCTTTTATGACTTTACCGATTGTTGAGCAGGTCTGATAGTCCCCGCCAGTCGTTGAGCAGGTGGTAGGGCCTCTCCCGACTGTTGGAAAGACATGATGACCTCTACCAATCGTTAAGCTGGTTGTTTGGTAGTTAACTAATTGTTGTACAAGTAAACACGTATGATTATAGATATAGCAATTAGTTCACATTCAAACAAGCATGCACACAAATGTTATGATAATACTTGGATTTATTATTTGAATCAAAAAGTGTTGATACATAGAATTAAAAGCAAACAACATTCAAATGGTGGGATCTGCTGTTAAGTAGCTGGAGGGTCTTGATCTCGGTTTAGTTTAGGGCATCGGTTACGGTAGTGATTTGGGTCTCCACATTCATAACTTGTCTGTTATAACTCGATAACTGATTAGAGGGGTAGTATAGTCAATTGGACATATCAATTAATCGCGTTTATTATCAAATCCCTGTTTTATCGTTCATCAATTTTTTTTCAAATAACTGATTCCATAATATACGATTATCATTTCTTACCATATTAAAAAATCTACAATCATCGTCGATCACTGGTTCAAATTTTTTACGAAAAATCATAATCAATTTGCCGAGTTCTTCACCATGTTCGGTATGTACTCTGTTTTTATTGTTTTCAATTAATCGTGATCTTACTCTTAATTTGTGTTTTCAGATCTAAACAATGAACCTGAATTCTTATTCGATGAAGAACATGAAGTTTCTACTGTTTTTGAAGTTTTTTTAGATCAGTGATGAAAACAGAGGTTGAGCATTCCATTAAAATTTTTTGATGTTTTGTGGATTTGAAGATAATCATTTGCGTTTTAGTATGTTTTATACATGCGTTTTGATGTATCTGGTGATATTATGTTTTAGGATAACATTCAAATGCGTTTTAATATGTTTTAACATGCGTTTTGTTAATAACTACTGCTGAATCAAACCACTGATGGCCTAACTTCTGATGAGCAAACTACTGATGAACATTGATACACATGCGTTTTATGGGTTTACAAATGCGTTTTAACTACTGCTGAATCAAACCACTGATGACCTAACTTCTGATGAGCAAACTACTGCTGAATCAAACCACTGATGTCCTAACTTCTGATGAGCAAACTACTGATGAACATTGTTACACATGCGTTTTATGGGTTTACAAATGCGTTTTAACTACTGCTGAATCAAAACCACTGATGGCCTAACTTCTGATGAACATTGATACACATGCGTTTTATGGGTTTACAAATGCGTTTTACTTTTTTTTTAACATTGATACACATGCGTTTTACTTTTTCGTGATGAGCAAACCACTGATTATCTAATGCATTACTAAATTCATAAAACGCCTCTACTAAAACTTCAAAACGCATCTGCAACTATAGATCACCAAAACATCATACTAATCAGTAAAACGCCTTTACTTTTTTCACGTCCTTCACCTGTTTTAGGTTTTTAAAGTAAAATCATGAAGTAAAATTAAAGTAAAATACGATCAAAATACGATCAAAATTAAAGTAAAATCATAAACAATTCCTTTCCTGATTTGCGTTTTGGAGGCATATTTTGTTGATATGATTTAGTGTTTCTCCGATGCTCTGTTTTTTGATTTTTGATTTTTGGACTTCGGTGTCAGTTTTTGATTTTTGGAGAATCAATCGCACGCATAAAATGAAGTAACCGTCAATTAATGAGGTTGATTTGGGCGCTGGATTAAAAAATTCAAATTATTTTAGTTTGTAATTTGTCTGTTTTACCCTCAAATTGATAACTGCCATTAATGACAAACGTGGGTAATTAATGTACGAGGTTTTCCTTATAAAACGCAGAAGGTGGGAGATGGAGGGCCAGGATGGCTTCTCACACTTTGTAGATTAAGAAGGCTTTGTACGTTAGCCGGCCTCGTGGTTTATAATAATGGGGGGTTTCACAAAGTTAATGTGGTCATCTAATTATCCAAATGGGGGGGGGGGGTTACATGTTGGAAAGGATATTAAGTGTGTATTACATACATATACAATGAGCATGATGTGTTGTACACAAGGGGCAGAAGGGAAGGAAATGATAAAAAAATAGACATTTGTGAAGAGTCTATTCAACTTCCATCTTAAAATTATGTTGAAATTACCTTCTTGGACATACTTAGTTCTTTTTTTTCTTTTTTTTTTTTTTTTTTTTTTTTGTGTAAAGGCCAACAAGGTCGTCACAACCTCTTGTGGGAATCTCTTTATGACGAATTCAGGATACCCATAGGGCGCCCGGTCCTCCAGGTCAACCAATCTAGGGAAAACCCGACCACCCACCCGCCCGAAGGCAAGACAGTGAATAATCGGTAAAACCTGATATCCTTCAAGGCTCGAATTTGTGACCATTATGCCACAAATCACCTATCATTAGACCTCCATACCACTCCACTAGAAGATGGGTGGTATAGATTAAACATAGTATCATTTAATTAGTTGAGTTACCACTTGATAACTCAATGATCATATATACACACATATGTATTCAGTTATATTACATAAACATAACCACACAAGCATAAATATGAACCCATATGTTACAATTGAATAAAAATACGTGGTGGAGAATGAAAACCGATGTCGCCAAATGTTGTTCAAATAAGCTCGTTGTTCTTTTATGCAAGCCAATCTTTCATCTTCACGTTTCTATATGGGAGTTAGGAGAGAGAATGAACATTTTGAGTGTTTTGGAGAGCCACAACATCGGCTCGATCTGCAGAATTTGAATTCAAATTCTTAGTTTTTGGTTGGAAGGTGGGAAACATGCGTGTGTTGATCTTACCGGGGTGTCCCTTCTTGTTGGGCTTCGGGATAGTGGGTTTGTGGCCGGGCAAGCGGTCATGAGAGCTGAATCCAAGAAAGTGGAAAAGCATGCTAAAGCATGTGAGGATAATCAGCATGTTTTCGTTCTCTTGGCCTTCGACACGTTCGGTTCCTTGGCGCCGGGGGCGATGCAGTTTTTGGCGCGGGTTCAACAAGTAGTGCACAACAACTTTTCCACCACCCAAGGGCGGGGTTTTGTTTTTAGCAGATTGGGATTTTCTATTCAAAAAGGGGTGGCGGCGCAGCTTGTTGCCCGCCTACCTACCATCCTTATGTAATTTATCCCTTTTTTTTTATCAAATTATAAATGGTATATGTTAAATGGTTAAAAAAAAAAAAAAAAAAATCAAATTCGAGTTTCATAAGCGAGTACGAATTTATGATTTTCAATTGGATTCGAAATTCAAATTCAAATTATACATATATACACATTATAGTATTGTTCTTTTATTGATAGTTTATTAATTTTGTAAATTAGTATTTTGGTTATTAAAAATAATTACTTAGAAGTTGTTTTATAAATAAAAGTAAAACAATTTATTACTTGCGGTGAATTTGAATTAAATCAAATAGAATTTATTCGATCGAGTTACAAATATGAATTGCGCTTAAAATTCGAATATGAATTCTAATATAATAAAGCAGATCTAAATCAATTTATACTGATTTTAGCTAAATAAAAAAGAGCAAGTTATCATTTTAGTTCATTTTCGAATCAAATAAACATTGTATCTATAAGTTCTTCATTCATATCGTCTTTAAGAAATTGTATCTATAAGGGTATTTTGTTTGATTGGTCCCTGGTTTTTCGACGATTCCGATAGGGGTTTTGAACAAGATGATGGTGCTACGCTGGTTCTTTTCGTCGGTCCTCTTTCTCCTCGCCGGTACTTTGTCTCCGGCTTATCTTCACAGGTTAGGGTTGACGTTCACCAGTTAAAAGCGTGTGTTGAGGGGTCACCGAATTGTTAAGGTCGTTGTTTTTGTTTGTTTGTTTTTTTATTTATTTATTATTGGAAGGGTATTTGTGTCATTTTGTTACAAGGAGGGGAAATATGTAATTTAGTTTTTTGGTTGGGTAAATATGTAATTAAGTGTTTAAATAAGGGGATATATGTAATAATTCCTTAAGAAATCATCGTATATTTCTTAAACTTGCGAAAGTTATATAAAAATGCATAAACTCCACTACAAAAGTTTACCACAAAATATGTCCATTGCAAGCAATTTCGTGACGTACTACTAAACTATAGACTAAAATAGTTTTATTTTACGCTTTTTCTTTGTCTATACTAGACGTGTTTTGTTGAAAGAATATTAGTCAATATTAGTCATTAGTTTTTATATAAAAAGGAGTAATCATTATTTTTAATTTAGTTAAAAACTTGTTACAAAACATGAATCAAAGACTTTGAAACTTTATTACTCAAAACTAAAGTACAAAAGTGAAACCCTAGATCAAACACTGATGATCTAGAAACAAAAAAAAAAACTCTCTACGATTACAACTCTAAAATAGATCAACAATACAAAGGATAATAACCAGCTTGTAGATACAAGATGTATCTATCCAAGCTAACCCTAATTGCTACGATCAGAGAACAAAATCAGAGAGAAAAATATGTGTGTAAAACTGAACGAATGATAAAGTATCAAAGAGAAGGAGAAACAATCTATATATAGCAGCAGGAGAGTGTGTTTCTTCTAAACGATCGAACGGCCGAGATTAAACAGATCCAACGAGCAGAATTAAGTTGTGCTTCTTGTCAAGGATTGCCAAGTCAGCAATCCTTGATCCTATTGGCTGATCATATAAAGACCCGGACTGGGCCAGGAGCCTTTAACATCACTAACTGGGCTTCATCCATGCTACTGGGCCATCAGCTACTGGACTCAACTATCTACTGGACTCAACTGGATTGCATCTTCTACTGGGCTGCTACTACTGCTACTCAACCAAGTCATTATGTGTTCAGCTTCCATATCCACACCTACAAACAATCTTATGCAAAATGATAAAATAATCTACAACTTAAACAATGTATAATGTATAAAATTGAACATATGATGCATATTTCAACACCCCTCCTCAATTTTATACACTAAATGGGTCAAACAAAGACAAGGAATTACACAACCTGTTGTGATCTGAAGGTAAAAGACCTTTTGTTAACAAATCAGCAAGCTGTTTTTATGATGTAATAGGCTTCGTTTTTATGAGACCTTTGGTTATCTGATCTCTTAAGAAGAATAGATCTATCTCAAAGTGTTTCGTTCGTTCATGAAACACTGGATTTCAGCAATAGACAAGGCAGCTGAATTATCACAAAACAAGTCTACAGGTAACAACACTTCAGTTTTTAATTCCTTTAACAAGTTTATTAACCACATCAATTCACAAGTTGCAGCAGACATAGATCTGAACTCAGCTTCAGCTGAGGATCTAGACACAATTGTTTGTTTCTTACTTTTCCAACAAATCAATGAATTACCAAGAAAAACACAAAACCCAGTAATTGACTTTCTGGTATCCAAGTATTTTGCCCAATCTGAGTCAGAGTATGCTCTCAACTTCAAATCATCAGATTTGGAAATGAGTATACCTTTCCCAGGGGCACCTTTAAGATATCTCAATAGCCTAAAGGCTATTTTAAAATGTCCAACCGTAGGTTTATGCATATATTGACTCAAGAAATGTACTGCATAAGCTATGTCAGGTCTAGTATGGGCTAAGTATATTAACTTGCCTACAAGCTTTTGATAACTTGTAATATTTGTTAATACATCACTTTTTTGTTTACAAACATTTGTAAGCACATGATTAGGTTCAATTGGTGTGCTTACTGGTTTGCATGCAGTAAGCCCATACTCAGCCAACAACTCAAGGCAGTACTTTCTCTGAGAAAGACAAATGCCCTGATTAACTCTAATAACTTCTATACCTAAAAAATATTTTAGATCCCCTAAATCTTTTATAAGGAATTTAGATCTAAGACTTTCTTTTACTTTGGTTATTTCTTCATAACAGTTACCAGTGATGACAATGTCATCCACATAAACAAGTAAAAAAATAGTCACAGAATCTTCATGTTTATAAAAAAGAGAATAATCACATCTACTTTGTAAAAAACCAAGATCACTAAGAACAGAAACTAATTTCTGATTCCACATTCTTGGTGCTTGTTTCAAGCCATACAAAGACCTATTAAGTTTACAAACCCTTTTTTCATTTTTATCAAAATATCCATCAGGAAGAGACATGTAAACTTCCTCAATTAGTTCACCATATAAGAATGCATTATTAACATCCAATAGATACAAATTCCAATTATTTTGAATAGCCAAATTAATAACACATCTTACAGTAACTAACTTTACAACAGGTGAAAAAGTTTCTTCAAAGTCAACACCTTGTTTTTGACTGTAGCCTTTAGCTACTAACCTAGCCTTATATCTTTCAATTTCCCCATTAGACTTATACTTGATCTTGTATACCCACTTGCATCCAACTAGACTTCTACCAGTGGGTAACTCAACAAGATCCCAAGTATTATTCCTATGAAGTGCCTCTATTTCCTCATTCATGGCAGCAATCCAGTTTGGATCACTAGCTGCCTCAGTGAATGAACTAGGCTCTTTGCCTTTGTTTAGAGAGGCAATAAAACACTTACTTTCATCAGAAAGTTTAGAGTAATTCACTACTCTTTCTACCCCAAATTTTACTTTACTATTTATGACATAATCATCTAGGTTTTTTGGCAAAACATTTGTCCTAGCAGACCTTCTAATAGTGGGTTGAGCAGGACTAAGATCTCCTAAGTGTCCCTCAGAAATGGAAGTATTTTCATTTCCAGATTTCACACTCTCTGCCCTATCAGAGGATTGATTTGGAGAACTAGGCTGCTGGATCCCAGCCATGCTACTAGTCTCAACAAACTTTCCTTCTGATTGCTGAGATCCATGTGTCTCTAGATCAACCTTAGAATTTGCCCCTCCTTCATCATTGGGCACTTCAGGTTGATCTTGGTTATCCTTTTCATACCACTCAAAAAAGTTTAAGTTTGTTACTTCAGAAAATTTATTTTCATCAAAATTTTTGAAGACTTTATCTTCCTTAAAAGGAAAAATATCCTCATAAAACTTCACATCTCTTGAATAAGAGGTGGTTTTTGATTCTAAACTAAAAACTTTGTAACCTTTCTTTTCTGTGGAATAACCCAAAAAGACACATTTCTCAGCCCTACTATTAAGTTTATCATTTTCATTTAGAATGGTACTAAAGCAAAGACAACCAAACAACCTAAGATGGTCTAGGAAAGGGTCAAAACCATGAACTACTTCATAAGGAGACTTTCCACTAAGCACTGAAGAAGGAGTCCTATTTATCAAGTAAGAAGCAGTTAATACACAATCAGACCAAAGAAACCAAATAAGCACGTTGTCGGCCAAATTACCGGTCCACCTAACCCGGTCAAGTAGCCTCTAGACACACTAAACTATTACAAAAAATAAAGCCAGACAAGAACAATCTCACAGTGGTGGGGACCCAAGTTAGGGTTCGCCAATCTCACAGCCTGTACCTTCACTTAGGGTACAGAGCTGTGAGGCAATTGTAACAAGTAGAAAATAAAGCTTCCAACTCCAATCCAGGAGATCCTTGAATCAATATCAAGATCTGGTACAGATTCGACTCACACTCCTTATTCCTTGATCAAGATATCCAATACAACCAAGAACCCAGCGGAAGCCCCAAGATCTGGATCTACACTGGTAAACAACCCTAGATCTGTAGATATACTCGATCACAAAATAATCAGAGACTCAAGAACTACAACCTGGCTCTGATACCATGTTACAAAACATGAATCAAAGACTTTGAAACTTTATTACTCAAAACTAAAGTACAAAAGTGAAACCCTAGATCAAACACTGATGATCTAGAAACAAAAAAAAAACTCTCTACGATTACAACTCTAAAATAGATCAACAATACAAAGGATAATAACCAGCTTGTAGATACAAGATGTATCTATCCAAGCTAACCCTAATTGCTACGATCAGAGAACAAAATCAGAGAGAAAAATATGTGTGTAAAACTGAACGAATGATAAAGTATCAAAGAGAAGGAGAAACAATCTATATATAGCAGCAGGAGAGTGTGTTTCTTCTAAACGATCGAACGGCCGAGATTAAACAGATCCAACGAGCAGAATTAAGTTGTGCTTCTTGTCAAGGATTGCCAAGTCAGCAATCCTTGATCCTATTGGCTGATCATATAAAGACCCGGACTGGGCCAGGAGCCTTTAACATCACTAACTGGGCTTCATCCATGCTACTGGGCCATCAGCTACTGGACTCAACTGGATTGCATCTTTTACTGGGCTGCTACTACTGCTACTCAACCAAGTCATTATGTGTTCAGCTTCCATATCCACACCTACAAACAATCTTATGCAAAATGATAAAATAATCTACAACTTAAACAATGTATAATGTATAAAATTGAACATATGATGCATATTTCAACAAAACTAAATTTCTAATTCAATTAGAGCATCTGTTACATCAAACCTCCAAAACCTTTACACAATATTAGTCAAAACCCTTCCCAACCCACTCTTTTACAAATAATATACATAATATGGTTTGTGTGTGGAGCTCACCATGGTTGGTCTATAGATGGTTTGTGGTTGCGAACCATCTACCGCCGGACACCACCCCACAACACAAACATGGTCCGGCAGGGCGGTCCAAAGATGCGGATCATGCCATATGTAGAGCGTACATGCTCTAGTGATGGCTTTAACGAATTTACAATTTACGGTTATACAAAATTGTTAGAAATAATACTATAATTCGCTTAATAAGATAGGTCCTCTAGAGTCTAGAGAATAATCAACATTCAATTGTGCATACATATTTCCGAGTTCTACTCATTCATTACATAGATAGTAAATTGTGTCTTAACATAATGGTGAACGAAAGGATCGAGGGTCGAGCATCCCACCAGACAGCTTGAGCTCGTCGAGCCAAAAACTTGAGATCAAGCTCGAACTCAGCTCATTTACAAACCATGCCAAATTAAACATGCCTTGAGTCGCAAACTATTTAGAAAAATACGAAAACAAAACGTATAAACATAACAAACTTTAAGCTGTTTTATATTTAAGATAATCAACTACTCCAATTTCATCTCATTTTCGTGTATCGCAATGTGCAGATGATAAAAGGTCAAACGCGTGTTGGCGTATTTGCCAAGGCTCGTATAGAACCTGGCGAGATTCGACTGTTACTGATATGAGCAAACAACAACTCACTTTATTGGACCTGTAAACTCGATGATCCAAATCAATGCGCTTCAATTCCTCCGCAAACTCCCCTTTAAGTAACTTGACTGTCATTAGCTCTGCTATTTGTGGGATTTTACAGGGTACGTTTGTTTGTATACAGAGTACACAATTTATGTAACTTGGCCGCAAATTTCACGAAAAATAAAGTATTGATTCACTGAATGTACCTAGTTTTTTTAACCATAGACTGTAGATGAACATACAAGATTTGGTTCCAAACATCCGGGACACCAGGCAGGCACCAATGGCTGCAATCTTCGCCTTTCGACCCACCACCTTTTTTCCCATAAATTGACGGGTGACCATCAATTCTGTAATCCGACAAATTCGTTATATTCAACAACTTGACACGCGTTTTCATCTGATTTATAACCTCTTCAACAATCATATTTTTTTCTGCAGGCTTACGGGTGGCAGTGTGGTTAAGGGGTCTAGAAGCTTCTTTACAATGCCCGCCTGCGTTCCATTCGCCTCCGTTGAAATGGGAAGGGGCGGAACTTCTGAAAATGACTTGTGTTTTTCGTGGATTTATGTATTTATCGACCCATGATGCCCATGTTGTCATGGATTTTCTGAAAGCTGTTGCTGAATCTAGACGAGGCAGGACGTTAGCGCCTTCCTGATAGTAATTGACCCTGTAAATTATAGGAGGGAATCAATATGTATTTAAAAAAAAAACTTAGTTGCAAAATCTCTAAATTAAACAACTTCCATTTGAAATCAGCATTAAAAACATCCAAAAAATTATAATAAATAATTTATAGACATTCAAGAATTTAAAGGTGCATAAGAAGTAAGAGCATCCGCAATGGATGCGCTCTCAGAAACGCCTCAATGTGGATATCTACTCGGATTGCTCCTCTCACAACAAAAAACGGCCCCTTCCCTCTCTTCTCCAACTCTTACATAATCCGCTCGTGAGCATTTTGTTCATAAACGAGCATTGAAGACGCTCTAAAGTAGAAGTTAGAAAAAAAAAAAAAAAAAAAAAAAAAAAAACACACTTAATTTTAAAATTTTATCTCAAAGTTTTTTTTTTGAATAATATAATGTAGTTAAGGGTTTCAAGGACCACAAATAGTGAAGCGCCTATTGGAACGAAAAAACTACAATAATAATCAACATTCTTAAAGAAAATCAAAGCGTAAACCGTTTGATCAAATGTTCAAAATCATGTATGGAAAGTACTGATGTGAGATCATTACACAGGATATTGAGTCAAAGTAATGGTTCACATATAAAATCTTCCTATTTTTTAAGAAATTGATGGCAAAATCTTATCTAAGCATCTTAAAAGTCCATAATCAATAGGTTTATAAGTTTATAATAGAGAATTCGGTTTAATAAATCATTAGAAGTGTTTTAAGTCAAGAACTTACTAACAGAACTGCATACGGTTTGACTTATGTAGTCAAACTGAGTTATTTGTTTTAAAATGCGCATTTGAATGTGAAAAATTTCTACACATTTTTTATATTTGCAATAAAAGCGTATCAATGTTTGGATCTCGAATTAAGCGGTGGGACACAGGGGCGTCTTTGGGGAAGTCCGAGGAGGCCAACCGGACAGGGTCCATAAATCTTGAGGGCATAATTTAAAAAAAAATAAAAAATTCCTATATATTTGTATATATTTTTTTATCTAACTCATTTAACACTTAAACTTGGGCCTAATGGGCCTATTTTTTAACGGTTCAGATAGGGTACGTAAATTTTCAGAGATTTCCAGTGACGGCCCTGGTGGGACATTTTAGAACCAAATAGTCAACACTTGTCATAGACTCATAACATATAGAAACCAAATGTTGCAGGACAGGTTACTATAATGAAGTGTCGAATAGTGTGAACTGACCCGGATCTTGTTTTGTAATGGTTCCACCAATGTGCAGAGTTAAAGATCAAAACATCAGCTCCTTTCCATCTTGATGAGCCTTTATCAACCGTATCAATCCTCAACGTCTGCGTGCGTTTCCTACCAACTCTTGCTTTGCCTTCATGAACCAAGAAATGGGATACATAGTATTCAACCGTGCACTTATAGTCCTAAAACGACGATATCAAATCATAGAACATGAATGTTAAATACATATGAGAAACTCAAGAACAATGACACGGACGGTTGTTAAGCGATTAAATGATTACCACGAATTTGAAACAATAGTTTCCTTTTTCTTTGGTTATGCGTCGGCCGTGTGTCTCGTACACCTTTTTTGGATCTTTAATGGCACTCATTAACAAACATAGCATGGATTCCCATTGATTTCTGTTGATGGAATCACCAACAAACACTAGCCTTTTTCCCCTAATCAGTTCCAACATGTTTGTTGCATTGAACCTATGTAGAATGAAAATTATTAAACATCACACACCAAACCATATATAAAAGGTAAGAACTAGATTGTTACTTTCAAAGATAGTTACATTAAAAACGCAATCTAATCAAAGATTATGGAAAGAACTCAAAAGATATTACAATTAAAAGCATAACAATAAAGCTAAACAACTAATAATGATGATAAAATGTTAATAACTATCCTAAAATTCAACCTAGAGAGAGAATAATAATTAACTAACAAACTTAAAGATAAATCTAATAGCAAAGCTAAGCTTATTAGTTGTAGTCAATAAATCCCACCATCAGCAAAGCTAAGGTAGGGTATGAGGAGGTTAAATGTAGACAGCCTTATCTCTACCCCGTAGGAATAGAGAGGCTGCTTCCGGTTAGACCCCCGACTCGAATACTAGTTTTGCATCAAACCTTGGACATAAGGCACATAACACTCAGCACTCGTGACAGAGGCCGATTGGTGGTTGTATGTACCCCTTGTCTTTCGGCTATCAATGCTACTACATGATGCATTACTAACCGCCTGCCGCTTTTAACGTTATTTTCACGAAACTAGTAAAAATAACGTTAAAATTAGTGCAATTTCACTTTTACCCTCAAGGGCCCCTAATAATAATAATTACTATAACAGATAATAAACTCCGCAAAGTGGCAAACAATATCACTTCCAAAACACAACCTACCCAAAGATAATAATAATTCACAAGTGGAAAACACTTGCAACACAAAATCTTTAAACAACAATAACAACACATCACCTTGGTATGTCACAATCTTGAGGCTTCCACCTCCACTTCATATAATCTTTATCCACTCTCCCATTCCCTTCACAATCAAAACCTTCATCTATAAAAGGACAACTAAAAGCATTATACAAAGGATAATAACTCTCATCATAAACCCATCTCCCCTTTGTCACATCACACACTTTCCCACCCTTAACCTTATCATCCCCAACTACTTTCACATCAGAAATATTAATATTAACATTTGCAACAGAACTATTAACATGACCAACAAGACTTAAATTTCTCTCAAACCCATGAAAAATTACCAAACTTTTTGATGGGTTTGATGAATTTAACTGTTTCTTGAAATGGGTTTGACTCAGATTCACAAATCTTGGAGTTGATGAGGTTAAATTCAATGGTTTGGTGAGAAACTTAACAGAAGTGTAGTCTGGTTGTTTGAACTGAACATGGGGTTGTTGGTTTATTATTATTAATGGGTCAGATTTGAATGCACAGAAAGAGAATATTGTTAGAAAGAGAATGGAGAAGGAGAGTGTTAAAGAGAATATGAAGAATTTGGTGCGTTTGAGAGAGAAACTTCTTTGTTTCTCCATTGAAGTGGTTGAAGAACAGAGTGCATGAGGTTGGAGATGAAGATGATGGAGACAGTGACAGTGAATTGTAGCAGAAAAATAAGGATAGTTGTGTGTTGCTCTAAGTTTTGGGTAATGATAATAATAATATTAATTTGTTAGTTTTTTTTTAAATGATGAATTGCTGTGATTAGAATAGTGGTGAACA